>CM030799.1:13915000-15365000 GCA_018127125.1 Rhododendron griersonianum | reverse complement strand
ATTCAAGTATAACCAAATTGCAGGATCCAAGTGTTTAAATCTATGAAGCACGGATACAAATACGGGATACGGATACGACACGATATGGCAATACGGCAAAACCCAAAAAACTAGGATACGGCTATGTTGGGGATACGGCTGTGCAAATTATATATTATTATAATTATTAGTCTCCTACCAGGCATAAGAAGTCAAAAGAGTAGTTAAATTGCCAATACCAAGCATTAAGCACATGTCCAAGACAAAAGACAAAAGTCATTCCAAACAAAAAGTCATTCCGCATATAATATTACATCTTTTACATATTAAAAAAACTAAAGGACCACCACTTTCGAATATATAATATATCAGTGTGCATGCCAAATATAAACAGAGAGTAAGAAACAAGGAGTATCCAGACCTAGGAAGCACGGATACTCCGAAACTAGTCACGTACATGTATCGGATACTTCCCGGATACGGATACGTGCCCGATACGCCCCGGATACGGCAAATAAGTATCCTGTAATTAAATTAATGTTTTTATTTTCGGATACGCGAGCGATACGTTTCGGGATACGGCCAGATACGTTTCGGGATACGGCGGGGTCAAAAATGAAATTTTTTAAAGATTTAAGTAGAAAAAATAGAACTATAAGGAGAAAAGTGTAATAAAATTATGAATTAGAAGGGGGAAAATGTAATAGAACTATAAGGAGTATAAACTACTTGCGTTTGTTGGCAGACATACTCGACAATTGACATCCAAACCCTAGAACTCGATCAATTCCTTCTCTCCCTAGATCGATTGAAGGCAGGTACACACACTCTCTCTCTCCCTCCTGAGTCCTGATCGTACTCTCTCTCTCTCTCCTGATCGTATCATACTTACCCGGTGGTCAAATAATTTTTTTTTTGTTAAGGTTGGTTTTTCTTTTATTGCCAGGTTAACTTTGCTTTTTTATACAGAAAATACAACTGGTCAAACTAGTTACTAGTTGTAACCTCCTCTAGCAAAAGAGAAAATACGGCAAACTAGTGACTTTTGGCATGTATTAGATGTTGGATTAGTTTTTGTTAGGTTCTCTTTTGTTTGGACATGTGCTTAATGCTTGGTATTGGTAATTTAACCACTTTTTGACTTCTTGTGCCTAGTATGAGACTAATAATAATAATAAAAATATATAATTTGCACAGCCGTATCCCCGACGTATCCGTATCCTAGTTTTTTAGGTTTTGCCGTATCGCCGTATCCGTATCGTGTCGTATCCTTATCCGTGCTTCATAGATCCAAACCAATCGAGAGAGGGGGAGGAAGAGAGAGAGAGAGAGACAAAGAGAGAGTACCTTGGAGAAGGAATTGATATCTAGGGTTTGGACTTTGTAGGTGTCGACTGGTCCTGCCTTCACAGGATATCGACTCCAATCTCAAGATGAGAAGTTGTATAATATAATGTTAAGATTTCTATTATAAAAATATGTAAGTTATAGTTCTATTACAGTTTCCCCCTACAATTTCTACTTTTTCTACTTAAATCTGTAAAAAAATCATTTTTGACCCCGTCGTATCCCAAAACGTATCTGAACGTATCCTGCGTGTATCGCTCGCACATCCGAAACGTATCCGAAAATAAAAACATTTAATTTAATTACAGGATACTTATTTGCCGTATCCAATATGTATCGGGTGTATCCATATCCGGGAAGTATCTGATACCTGTACATGACTAGTTTCGGAGTATCCGTGCTTCATAGGTTTAAATTGAGCAAGGGTAGGTGGCACCCTGTACCATGTCACCTCTTATAATTGCACACGTCTCTCTCTCTCTCTCTCTCTCTCTCTCTCTCTCTCTCTCTCTCTCTCTCTCTCTCTCTCTCTCTCATATGTACAACTGCAAGTTGGGAATGAAGGAATCCAAACTTAACTACAACTATGCCAAATGTCACATACACCATACAACTTCAAAGTTGTGAGCTCATATTGTGCAAAATTGATAGTGTTCAAAAGAATGAAGATGAACTTCAAGCCCCCCTATATATACCTTTTGCTTAGTCCTCAACTCCTTTATAAGATCCATTGAACCCTTGAGGTTCCGAAGCTCCTTATTGGCTCTTGAGTATTCTACCAGTAAGGCTTCTGGCTGTCTTCAATCAACACACGCAATAGTAAAAAATAATGCATATAATTAAAGGTCAACAACCAAAAAAAGGACCAATTGGAAAGCACATGGAAGGAAATGAAACGTTAGTAAAGCTCCAGCTTCATATTGGAGAATTTTGTGCTATTTAATGGAAAGAGAACTGGAATAATTGCAGTAGAAGCAAGGGCCCTTAGTGCATCATCATACAGTTTCCTTGATCTAGTGCTCCACCACCATCAAGCTTAATAACAGTATGGTACTTTCAGTTTCATATGGCAACAGTGACCAAAGGTCGTTATGGCTACACAATCAACAAAAGGGCTGATTGGGATGTGTTTTGTTTGTTATGATGCCATGTCTTCCTATCCTTCTAATCACTGTAATTTTACTTCTTGTAATTTTGCTGTTGATTAATAAAATTTTCTTTGTTGTTCAAAAAAAAAAAACTAAAACAAAAGGGCTGAATACCATGAATGACCATTACCTGATTTACGAGTCCCGAAAGATAAGCACTCCTGCGTTCAATAGAAGATAACCTCTTTTCCATTATTGTGATCAAATCAGAAGATAGCTGAGGTTGTAATTCTGCATTGTCCATATACAATCGATCAGCACCAAAAAAAAAAAAAAAAGGTTTTCTGACTAAGAGAAATAATGATGAAAGGGATATAAAATTAATACCAAACACACACAAAACCCAATTAAAAAATACATGAATGAGATACAACTACAATAGGAGAACCACTGCTTGTAACCCATCAAATAGGAAATGGCAGCTTTTTTGACTGGCTTCTGTTTTGTTGAAGCTCAGGCTAGTACTGATTCATACAGAGCTCGTAAATTGAGTGCTAGAGTTTTCTCTTTTTTTGTATTTCCAAACTGTTCAATATTTGATGGCCTTAAGAATGAAATATTGAGCAGAAGAATGCAAGAAGCAGTTCCAGAGGGATATACAGTTAAAAATACCAATAGAAAGAGCAAATTAGAAGGCTTCCCAGATAAAAGTGTGAAGCATTGGGATATATATTTTCTAGAAATAGCCATTCCATTAGCACACTCAATGTATACAAATGAACTGACTAAAGAACTAGTCCTTTCAGGCACACAATAACAAGGCGATTTCCATAGGTACCGTGGCACCATGTCTCTTCTCTCTTCTCTCTCTCTCTCTCTTTTGTAGGAGAACTATATTCAAAAAGAGTTACAATAACAGAACACTGAATCAACAACAACTAAATAAAGCTCAATACCAAACAATCCAAGAAATAAACTAACAACCAAGACTCCTACCAAGAGAACTGAAATCAATAATTTCCTAATACCCCTTCAACTCTTTGTGGAGAGTGTACAAAGATGGCCAACTAACTAGCCCTAGCTGGTTACCATGTCTCTCCTCTTCCGTAGCAAAAAATAAAAATAAAAAAATTCCCATTTATCTTGTCATTTTTTCGAACACGTGATGAAAGGAAAGCTAAAACCATGTTACCTGGAACGCAGATCGTTCTAGCACAAGAACGGGAACTAGAACGCGGTACGCCACATTCCCACAATTCGGTGCACTAGCAGTAGGCTTCTATAGATGACAATATTGAAGTGTTCTTATTTCAAGAGATCAACACCCAACAAAATAGAGTATCATTTGTCCAATCACTCATATGAAACACATTTTTAGAAGTATGATGACAAATTAGCTAAAGCTCCAATCTCTTTAGTTTTGTAGGAAAAGTTCTGGATCACTAAATTTACCGTTTTGGAACGTAGGTGTACCATGTTTCAAAACATGCGTTCCAATACGCAATCCACTAGGGCATTAGCATTTTCTGGAAACTTAGAGCTAAACAAGTATGAATTAAGTCCACTGTAAACAGTCAAATGCATATGGGTCTAGGTAATATTTTCTTTTATCCTTTAATCACTTTGGGAGGGGGGCGTTACAACAGTAAGAACACAGCTACATTCATGTGTTTAGCTTTAAGCTAGGGTTAGCTGGGGATTTTTTTATTTTTATTTTTTTTAACGCTATATTGACCTTCACCGTTAATTCACTTGATAAAAAATTGACTCTACGCACTCATTGAAAGAAGGAATTATGAATTCATAACACAAACAAATACGCAATAAAGATAGAAATCGCACCAGTGGAGTAGGAGCAGAGATCGGAGAAGATGGATTTCCTACTGGGTGGTTGAAGAAACAATCTTCGATTATGGAAGTTGGGGAGTGGACTGAAAAAGTGATTGAATTTTTTAAAGTGCTAAGCCAGATTGCTCCACGGAAACCCTCGAAGAGTAGGCTTCTATATATGACAATGTTGAGGTGTTCTTGTTTCAAGAGATCAACATCTCCAGCAAAATAGAGTATCACTTATCCAATTACTCATATGAAACATCATTTTAGAAGAATTATGACAAATCATGCTCATTATTTACCTAGCTAAAGCTCCAATCTCTTTAGTTTAGTTTGTGTACGAAAAGCTTTGGAACGCTAAATTTACCGTTTCACAACGTAGGTGTACCATGTTTCAGAACGTGCATTCCAATACGCAATTCTCAAGGCATTAGCGTTTCCTGGTGTAACATAGAGCTAAACAAGTACAGTCCACTGTAAATGGTCAAATGCATATATGCTATGTAATAGGAGTATTTTCTTTTTTCCCTGGGGGCGTTACAACAGGAAGAACACACCTACATTCATGTGCTTAACTTTGAAGCTAGGGTTAGCTGGGCTTCTTTCTTTCTTTTTTTTGGCACGCTATATTGACCATTGACCTTCACCGTTAATTCCCTTGACAAAAAATTGACTCTGCGCACTCATTGAAAGAAGGACTTATGAATTCAAAAACACAAATTACCAATACGTAACAAAGAAAGAAATCGCACCGGTTGAGTAGGAGCGGAGATCGGAGAAGATGGATTTCCTACTGGGTGATTGAATAAATAATCTTCGATGATGGAAGTTGGAGTGTGGACTGAAGAAGTGGTCAAATTCTTTGAAGTGATGAGCCAGATTGCTCCACGAAAACCCTCGAAACCTCATTGCTTTTGAATCCGGGCAATAAAATGCAAAGAAATGAGGTGTAGGAGTATGTATGAGTATCATAGGAGAAATTTAGGGGCGTTAAATGGTCGGGTTTGGGCTAAAATGGACAAGTTGTAAGTGGATTGAGTCTTTTAATGGGTCATTGACTCATTTAGAGTCATTAATTATGAGTTCAATTACTCATACCCAACCCGATCCATTTATTTAAAATCAAACCCGATCCATTTATTTAAAATCAAACCCGATCCGCTCATTAACCTAATTACATAGTATACTAAAATTTTAAAATGGCTAAAATACCTATATACACTAAAATGACCATATTACCCCTATACATTTAAATGACTAAAATACCCATGTACAAAAAATTACATTTAAATGACTAAAATACCCATGTACAAAAAAATTACCATATTATCCATGTATACTAGAATGACCAAATTAAACAAAAAGTCTACCGCCACTCTGTTTCACCGCTCTTGCCATTCATCTCGATTTCATCTCGATTGAGTACTGCAGTGAGGGAGCGACACTGCTAAATGGGGGAAAAAAAAGTCGACTTTTTTTTACCTAAAAATGGTTATTTCTCAAAATATTTGGGTAAAAGTAAAAAAAATTTACTTTTCCAATTTGTCTCCTCGAGACGAATCAAATAGTCAAAAAAAAATTAGCACAAAATGAACAATTGCGAAAAAAAATTGAATAAGGACAAAAAATACTAAAAGAAAAAGTTGTTGGCAGAACGGGATCTAATGACTTGTCAGAAAAATGCATTTTCAGAACTTCGAGCCAAGGACGTTGAGCTAGAACCACCGTTCATTCACCATTCTAGCCTTCTAGGTGTTCACACAGACAAGGCCGTCGCCCCGAACACGCCTAGCCCTAGTCTGGTTTTCCTCAAAAACCCTAGCCCTGTTTGCCCCGAACACGCCTCTCGCAACCGTCTCTGGTGCGTGTTCTGTGATTCCGACGTTGTTGAGACCTCCAGCTCCTTCGCATGGTACGTCGGTCTTCACAAATCCTTCCGTTTTGTTGCTCGAAATCGTAGTGAAAAAGTGAAGAATTCTTGATTATTGAGAATTTTGTTATAAATGCAGTTATAATGCTTTCTTTGTTGAGACTTGGAATAATTGTGTTTGTTTGGGGCTGGGCTCAGCTCGGTGCTAGTTTAGTAATTGAGTCGAGTTCAAACTCAAGTTTCAGGCTCGTAAGGTAAATGAGTCGAGCTCAACACTCTAAATCATCGGCTCGTTTTGTATAAGCTTGGCTCGTTTACAAACAAACAAAGTTTGAGTTTGAATTTTTGGTTCGTTTAGTGTACGAGTTCACTACAAAACTCGGCTTGTACTGTAACTAGAATTCGTAACATGAAACCGTTCAAACCGAGTCACCAGTTCCCGATTTGACCAAGCAAAAGGTTCGCTTCACGTAACATGTTTACTTTTGTTTTTTTCATTCATGTGGTAGTTCTATTTTTTTGTAGGGTAATAATTTAAGTTGACCCAATTGAAACCCAATTAAGACCCAATAATAAATGGGTTAGATGGGTTTGGACCCATTTTAACCCAACTAATAAATGGGTTGGGTTGGATCTATTTTTTAATATGTGGGTTTGGGTTTCTTAATGGGTCTGAGTTCAATTTGCCACCTCTAAAGAAATTTTTCAGTGCCGGGTGGACATCATGTCAGTATCAATTCATCCAACTGACGTGGTACCCGAGCGGGCACATCTTCTCTCTCCACTGTGTTATGTGGGAGACAGAAGGGGGACGGCTGAAATGGCAAACAGGACCGAACGCCCAAGTCATTCCATATTACTACTACTCACAACTACTTCTCTGTCATAATTTAATTGTCTTTTTTAAGAATTCGTGTCACTTTTAACATAAGCTTAACATGTCTTTATATAAGTTACGACTTCACTTGATGACTAAAAAACCTAAACAAATTAGGAATCATGCATAATCCACTAAAGAACACTAACAATGGGTTCCAGAAACCTTCTTATATTATAAATACTTATTTTGGAATTTCTCAAAGAAAAATAAGAAGGGTTATTCCACAAAGTCCAAATAAGTACTTATTTGACTTGTAAGTTATTTTATATAATGCCCAAAATGCCCATACATGGATGGTTGGAGATTACAGAGGAGATTTGGAAACATATGCAAATTTTTTTATTTTTTTATTTTTTGATATTGGGTCCTTCGTTAATCTATCATGTTCCACTTTATCAAATAACTACTTCTTCTTTTTTTAAAAGGACCTGCTTTCAAGCTTAAAAATAATGAATTTACGAAAATAATATTTCAATTTTTTTTGCAGTGTTTGATAAATCGCATCAATATCTAGCAAATAAGATTCATATTGCATATATATTTTTTAATTCAGTAAGCCTATTATTTTTAAGTTTGAAAATAAGTACGAGTGAACCGGCCATGTTTCCTTTTTTACAACAACAACAATATTTGCACTAGCCAGGCCAACAATAACAAATCAATTGAGTAAACCAAAATTCAAAATACTACCTAACAAATCCACAAAAGGGCCATATTGTGGAATACATACCCACTTTTTCCCTGTACACAACGTATTCCAGAGATTGTCAAGGCCAACCCAACCTAAGCATTCCCACCTTAACTTCTTCCTCCTCCTCGTCGGTCCCATTTCATGTTCGTCATTATTTCATCCCACCCCTCTCTCATGTTCGAATCATTTGCATGTAGAGGAAATAGTATGTCTTCAGCGGCCTCCATTTGGGCGTATCGGGGATGAATGTCCGGAATATCATTGTTATTGTAGTTTTCGTCATCACGCAAAGTTTCTTGAAACTCTTCGTCGTCCGGACAATTGTGGATTATGAAGTTGTGTATGGCCATGGAAGCCAGAACATACTTCTTGTGAAGCGCCAACGGATAATATGTTAGAATCTTCATCATTCGCCACCGATTTTTCCATACCCTAAACGTTCGCTCAATGACAGATCAAAGCGACGAGGGCAACCTATTAAAGTATTCGTAGTCGCCCAAGTGTCGTCTCGCTCCGCGCCTGAAATCCTCTAGGTGGTACATGTGCCCTTTGTACAGTGTCAGGTATCCCTTTGCATTAGAGTAGCCACCGTCCACTAAATAGTATTTGCCTGAAAATCGAAATTTGAAAAATGAATACAACTATTTCATAAGTGCATATTTAATTGAAATATAAAACGTCAACAACAACAAGTTTACCTTCTGGTGGATGCGGAAACTTATTCTTGCCTTTACCATGAACACATTCCTTGAAAATTGAATAATCATGCATCGCTCCTTCCCACCCCGGCGAGGAAAATGTGAAGCATAGATCAAAGTCGCACACGGCTATTATGTTCGTAGTGTGGCCCCCCTTACGTCCCCAGAATTTTTTCACATCCTTCGGTTTAGGCTTGCAAAATACATGAGTACCATCCATAGTCCCAATGCAATCCTGTGAACAATTTTCGTAACACATTAGGTTACATGCCAAAGTCAAACACAATTTTTATATTTTCCATTTAACAAGTCAAGGCAAATTTTAAAAAATGCTTCGTACCTTGAAATGTCTATATTGAGGTCTAACTTGTAAGTAATGATGTGGGTCATTGTAATCCCTTTTTGGCTTTATTTCGTGCGCCGCCAATTTTAACATACATTTTAGGACTTTGTTGATCTGCCTCGAACAAGTAGCTTGTCCACGTTGGAATTGTTCCTGAATCTTTTTAAGGGTCTGTCCACGCAATAAGGACAAGAACATTGCAAGGCTCTCAATTACGCCGACCGCATGTTTTGTTCCTGTGTGAAAGCCGTATTTGTTAACCATTTCATTGCATAACATTCCGAACACTTCCTTTTTCATCTCGAAGACTTTAGGACACTTTCTAGGATTCTCAAAATTTAATGCTGACATCACCCAGTCCAGACCATTGTTGCCCAACGTAAGGTATGGTATCTTCTATGTTTTGTTCGGGCAGTTTTCATCGACTTCCTCCATTAGCATTTGTATGACATACAAGTTTCACTGATGCACGACATTTATGAAGTCTTTATTTTTAATGCCCTCCTCCTCATCCGATTCCTCTTCATTATCTGACTCCTCATCCGACTCCTCCTCATCCAATTCCTCTTCGTTCTCCTCCTCCTCATCTAATTCCTCTTCGTTATCCTCCTCCGCAACCAAACGTGTATTACCCATGGGATATGCCTCGTCTGAGTGCATTTGTGAAGTTGAAGTTGTGTCCCTATTACAAGTTGCGTATCCTGTTCCATCATATTGACCCCCATATTGACTCTCTTCATTACGAAACTGAGCCCATTGATTCGATGTTCCTTCAAGGGATATTCTACCTTGTTGAACCCCACATCCTGGCCCGCTAGTCCTATACCCATCCCATGTCGATGCATTTGATGGTTGAGAGAAGTTCGATGTGTTTTGTACAAATGTATGAGTACCTGACCCATACCAAACCCCCAGGTGTGCGTTGGACGAGTTAGTGGTGTGTTGCAACGACACACGTTCAATCTCATTAACTAATGAAAAATCCTAGCTTCTCTAGGTATAAAGATTTGCTATGTTTTAATCTCAATCAACGATTCACCAAGCGATAAACAAAATCAATCTCACAAACGAAAAGCAAACAAATAACGAATACCAAGATATACGTGGAAAACCCAAAACGGGAAAAAACCACGGGAAGGAATCAAACACTACTAAATACGAGGTTACAAGAACTCTTACGATAAGTTTGAACTCCACAAACCTAAACCTAGACGCTCTTGCCGAATCCACGTACACCTCTCTGAATGCTTGACCGCCGCTGCCTTGAATCCACAAGCCTTCCGTTTGCCTTCCGGAAATCCACCGAAAGACTTAAACTTGCCTAGGAATCCTCGTTAGGGCTTTGCTCAAATAAGTTGATGAAGATGTTGAAACCTCTTGAAGATGTCATGTATGTTCAATAATCCATCAATTGGATTGGAACTCCAAGATACAAAGTAAGAGCCCCTCTTGAAAGTTTCTTTGCTCCAAATATAAAGTGCGGCTTTTTTTTTTTCTTCTTCGTGATAAACCCTAGGGATGAAAACACCTCCCTATTTATATCCTTAGATGTCCACATATCTTTGTATAGAAAAAGCCTTCTATATAGCCTTTGAGATGCCGAGGCTTAAAAAAAAATCTTCCAATATATTTACTGATCAATGGTAATTCAATCTTACCATGTGTCGCAAATCTTTCCTTGAGCACCAATTCCTTTCCTCCCTAGAATAGTTCTTTCCTTCTTTGCCCATACGAAACACTCACTCTCAATTACATAAAAAGATTCCTTCCACTCTAATCCTATTCAGACTCGTTATGCTTAGAAAAGATAAAAAGAAATTACAACTCGATAATTAGGGATACAATTAAATGTGTGTTTTTGTCTTGGAATTTGCCAATACAGAGAGACCATGACCCGTGGTCCTAACAATCTCCCCCTTTGGCACTTCCATGATAAAACACACTCAACATGAAAAATCCTATCCTCTAACACAGATTGTGATCACGACCTGTGAAGCTGCAGAAACACTAAAAATGCACAATCTGTTAGTCAATAAATTACTCCCCCTTTTTGTCACGGAATGACAAAGGTAGAGCACACATGAATAAGCCCAAACCAAAACAACGCCAAATCGAAAGATAATACGCCCAAATTAAGCCATAGTAAAACTAAAAACAATTTAAGCCAACTAATACGCCATGGGAAAGAAGTCTAGAAAAGCAATATCGATCATAGTAGCATAAGTCAAGAAAACATCCAGCTGGCGGTACATAGACCAAAAAGAGTTCTTTTGTTGTAAAAATACTCAAGCAACTATTGAGAGAAAAATAAATGGCATGTCCATACCTTTTTTAAAAAAAAACCGGCAAGATGAACACATTCAATCGGGATGTCAGTTTGCAACCATGAGGCCTAATGTGCATCACTATAGTTTAAAAATGCATGAACAAATTCGTATAAACCCCATGCATGAGTGAATCTGGAATTAAGTGCAACATGCAAAATGAGTCTATGACAATAGTGGGTGTGTGACACGTCAGAAAATATTAAGATCACCATCCTCGGATTCAAGAGTTCTCACGCACCCTGGGAATGTCATACACAATTCCTCCCATGAAGTCAAACCAGGCATGATGACACGAATTATATCCCAAGGCTTAGAAATAACTTCCCCTCAACGATTAAATACTCCCCCTCAACCAATGAGTATTTTGTCATATCAATTTTTATTGAAGCTTCCAAACAAATACACGTGTTTTTATAGTTTTACCCCACTGCCGTTTGACACGAATATTTGGAATAAGAGTACCTCATACCCAATCCCCGGTTACTAAGCGAGTGGTCCAACATGGAAGCCTTCACAAAGTCTATCCATTTTGTGACACGAACGCTTAGAGGGAGAGTACCTCACCCCAATTGTCCGGTACTCGATGAACGCCCGGATAAGCATTAAGATCTCACAAATAGACTTTTGTCTTTCTTATATGTTTTTTTTTTTTCAACATAACCAAGTGAACACCGTATCCAACCAAGATGCCAAAAGGTCAATCGCCGAGGAAACAAAATGAGACAGTCCAATGGACATGAGAACCAACTATCCAATCTGAATAATCTCTCTAATCCTGACGTGTAAATGTGGCGATCACAGAGTCATAAGGCATGGTGCAACTAATGTCCGAATGTATCACATGAGAGGAATGAACACGAAATATGCATGCATTAAAAAAAAATGTGCAGCTATTCAAATCTCATGGCTGACTACTCACTCTTGAAAAATATGCTTAGCCCAAAAGTTTCCATCGATTTTCTTTAAAAAATGAATTTTTTTTGTATTTTCGTTATAAATCTTGAAATAAGCATAGAAGCAAATAAGCAAAAAAGTACCCAAAAAAATAAAGCAACAAAACTAAATAAAACACTCAACCCATAGCTCTAGGAACATTATAAGCACTGTAAACCAACCTAGATTATGGAAACGAGACCAAGCCTCAAAAGGCAAGGTCAACGCCTCCAGATGAGCTTGTGTCATCTAGAGAGTTGGTGGACAAATCCGCATGAGGTCTCAAGTCTGACTTCCTCACCCATATAGCTCGAGTATTGACCTTATCAATTTTTTCAGCAGTTTTACACAAATGATTAGGGTTCACATTCATATTTTTTCTATGCAGAGTCACCCTACACCTGGGTTTTTGGGTTCTACCACAACCATAACCAAACAAATCGTACCTGCCCTCATTGTTATTAACATGATGATAATTGGGAGGAACATTAGGGAGCTCATGAAGCTTAAAGCAATTAGGTCGAATATGACCATTCATTCCACAAAAATGACAAATAGGGATAAACTTGATAAAATCATGAGAACATACTAAATGCGTGTGTGAAGTATTTGACGAATGCAATTTCCTACAATGAGGTCTAGTGTGTCCTTTAACTTGACAATAGTGACATGTAGGGACAAATTTTTTATTAGTAGTCTTCTTTATGTCATGTGCCTTCCTAACGTTAGGTCGAACAATAGGAATAACTGGAGGTTTAAATATTACCTTTGTTGACTTCGTTTCATTTACTTTACCTTCACTTTGCTTCTTTGTCTTTGGAGAATTGGGCTTTTTGTGAACATATTTGACGTTGTTCTCTTTAATGGGCAACCTGGCTTTATTTTCCATGAGAGGAATGGGATCACTGCTATTCGGCTTGACAGAATCCGTTTCTCCGTCCACCTTATGTTTTGAAGCTCCTCCCACATATCCAAGCCCTTCTCTATTTGAAGTTACCTTTTGGACACTTAGCATTTCATTCAAGACTTGTGTACCTGTGTTCAATTTCTTAAAAATAGCATTGGCCTTGTCAAGTTCAACTTGCAATTTTGCTACTTTTGATTCAAGAACCTTGTTAGTCTCAAAAAGGCTATGCATATCATTTTTAAGATTCATATGATTGCGTTTAAGCACATCAAGTTCATGCAATGCATCAATTTTCTCTTTCTCACAATGTTTCAGCTTAGTGGCTAGTCCTAAATTAGTATTTTTCTTAAAAAAACATTTAAATTTTTTCTCAAACAAAGCTATATCTTCTATATCATATTTATCCTCATTGTCTGAAATATCACTTACATTCTCACAGTTCGATGTAACACTACTCGCACCAGGAAACATAGATGTAGCACAAGCAACATATTTGGAGCTATCAAAAAATGGAGGTTTGATAATAAATTTTCCTTCTCTTGGTGAATCCATAATAGCAAATTAAAAAAAATAAGGATCCGCTCTAGGAATAAACCTAATATTACGAGCGACCCGCTCTGATACCAATTGAAAAATCCTAGCTTCTCTAGGTATAAAGATTTGCTATGTTTTAATCTCAATCAACGATTCACCAAGCGATAAACAAAATCAATCTCACAAACGGAAAGCAAACAAATAACGAATACCAAGATATACGTGGAAAACCCAAAACGGGAAAAAACCACGGGAAGGAATCAAACACTACTAAATACGAGGTTACAAGAACTCTTACGATAAGTTTGAACTCCACAAACCTAAACCTAGACGCTCTTGCCGAATCCACGTACACCTCTCTGAATGCTTGACCGCCGCTGCCTTGAATCCACAAGCCTTCCGTTTGCCTTCCGGAAATCCACCGAAAGACTTAAACTTGCCTAGGAATCCTCGTTAGGGCTTTGCTCAAATAAGTTGATGAAGATGTTGAAACCTCTTGAAGATGTCATGTATGTTCAATAATCCATCAATTGGATTGGAACTCCAAGATACAAAGTAAGAGCCCCTCTTGAAAGTTTCTTTGCTCCAAATATAAAGTGCGGCTTTTTTTTTTTCTTCTTCGTGATAAACCCTAGGGATGAAAACACCTCCCTATTTATATCCTTAGATGTCCACATATCTTTGTATAGAAAAAGCCTTCTATATAGCCTTTGAGATGCCGAGGCTTAAAAAAAAATCTTCCAATATATTTACTGATCAATGGTAATTCAATCTTACCATGTGTCGCAAATCTTTCCTTGAGCACCAATTCCTTTCCTCCCTAGAATAGTTCTTTCCTTCTTTGCCCATACGAAACACTCACTCTCAATTACATAAAAAGATTCCTTCCACTCTAATCCTATTCAGACTCGTTATGCTTAGAAAAGATAAAAAGAAATTACAACTCGATAATTAGGGATACAATTAAATGTGTGTTTTTGTCTTGGAATTTGCCAATACAGAGAGACCATGACCCGTGGTCCTAACAACTAACATGGCTGCGTTGTCTGTAGTGTTGTAATAATTGTCATACGCATATCTGTATTGGTCATCGGGGACATCAGCATAACGACCAAATAAATTGTTTCCTACGGCAGCGTTTTCATTGTTGTTAGTTGTTACCAAAATAGTTACCTCTTGACGGATCCATGGCCCCTATACAGTAAAAATCCATGTAAAGTCATTAGAACCTTATGGACATAATCTCCATTTTCTGAAGGTAAATTATGTAAAACGATGGTAATACTCGACTATTGTGAAATCTCGGTAAGACTCCATTGAATGTAAAATCATGGTTCCGATGTATCCACTTTAAATTTTTTTTACCAGTCTCACCATAAGTTTTTTTTTTTTTGGAAAATTAGCTTGAAATTAAAAAAAAGGTTAACCGAATGTACAGCCTACAAAGGGCATACCCCAGGAGGAAAAGAAAAAGGAAAAGAAGAAGACTGGTAAAAATTGCAGTAACCCATGCACAACCCGCATAGAGAGTAAGGAAGAGTAAGTAAAATAACAAAAATTTCATGTGCTTCGTTATCTTACCCCCGTTGCACTATCCATTTATGAGGAGAGATAGTACAATGGGTATGAGACATACGAAGTGATACAAGTAGTAATTATCACATGAAACCTCTCTATTACGTGGCACATCCCGCCAGGCTAGGAAATAAAATGAAGAGTCATGATCAGAAACGACCATGCGATAAACCAACATTGAGGACTAACAACAGCATAGCAATTCAGCATAGGGGAGATCAGCTACTACAGAGGAACAATGCACCAAGAAGAGGCTCAACCAGAGATGACGACATCTAACGGGGGCCCAACCCTGCACAACATGCCCATTCCAACCGGTCTAGAACTCCCTCATCCGAGTTCCAAGGCTCACCAAAAAATAACCCTCCCCAGCCAAACACCAAACACCACTAATCGCCAGAGATGGGATAAACAGACCAAGATTCAAATACTCCAACGTAACCCAGAAAAGACCTCAACGCGGGACTCACTTCACAGACTTGTGAAATTTCTTATAAAATATTCAGCAAATATTCATTGGGGCATGGCGGGTGGTGCATCGTTCGTTGCCATCCCCAACACTAACCTATTGGAACTTCTACCGAGGTGTGGCAGTGGTGGATCGTTCGGTGCCACCCTCAAACCTGTATTAATTACATTTCACGGTATGACAAAAATCTAATGTTCAGTGCTGACCGGTCCAAATTTAAACGATTCAAAAGTCCCAACACTAACTTATTGGAACTTCTACCGAGGTGTGGCAGTGGTGGATCGTTCGGTGCCACCCTCAAACCTGTATTAATTACATTTCACGGTATGACAAAAATCTAATGTTCAGTGTTGACCAGTCCAAATTTAAACGATTCAAAAGTTAAAAGAACTTCCAAATAAAAGTCTCATTCTTCGGGGGATGGAGTGCTCGACGGGGGTCAACTAGGGATCTTTCTCTGGCACTAGCTCGGTTGAGGCATCAACAGCTTCGTTCGCTTGCTCAACGACACTAGGCTTGGCACTGGATAGGGGTGGAACCTCAATAAGCGTTCTCCTCTCATCTTCGGCTCTGCCTCCCGAGTCATCAAGGCACTTGAAGTATCCGAGCCTAAAACTTTCCTCGTGCTGTTGAGCCCTGATCTCTCCTTGCGCTTGGAAAATTTTGTCGATGACGTCATCTTTAACTTTTGCGTATCCTTCGTCAAAGGCACTCTTCATCTTTTCTTCGACCTCCCTCGCAGCTTTCTTATATCCTTCGTCGAACGCTTCTTTCAACTTCGCCTCCATCTCTTTCTTTCCCTCAGCTTTCCCCTCCGCTCTCGCTTGTTCAGCGGCGCTTTGGAGTTTGTTGACCAGCTCGTTCTAGGTCGACAGTTGGCTCTGCAGGCTCCCTCGCTCCAATTCAAACTCTTCAAGGCTCTTCTTGAATTCCTCGGCCTGGTTTTTGTGGTGTTCCATCGATTGCGCTTGCAGCTTCATCCACTTATCGAAGTTGCTCATATAGAGTTGTGCGCACATAATCGACTGGGTGGCTTGCATTTTTTGGGGAAATTAGAAGGAATCGTCACCGAATCAACTAATGAAAAAAGCGAAACAACATCGAGGAGATATCATTTTTATTATCAAAAGTAAGCTTATCCGTCCCGAGTAATAGTAAAAGTTATCCATTGCCGACTTCAGCATTTTCGGGCGCTTGATATCGTTCAAAAAGGTGTATCCCACGGCCAGAGTTTTGCTGAGGGACTTATCGAGCCGAAGGCTGACGGACATCAAGACCTACTTCTTATCAGGAGTGATGAAAAGCTCAGCTGCCAAATTGCAGTCGAGGACCCCTTTACTTTTACCTTCTCTTTCTCTCTCTCTTATTTCACCCCCTCCCCCAACTCAGGAGTTGTTTTAGCCCTCTTACTGGGCAAAGCGTCTATCGGGAGAGAGGAAGTAGTGGATGCAGGGTTGGTGACCGACCTTTTAAGGGAAGGAGAAGATGGCGGAGGTGGGGAAGGGTCTTAGAGCTTGGCGGTGGAGGCTTAGAAATCGGAGCAGATCCCGATGCTCCAGCCTTGGCTTTTGCAGCCAGCTCCCTTTCCTTCTTCTCCATCTTTTCCCTGAGCATGGCATATATGTCTCTCGGA
The DNA here is from genome assembly GCA_018127125.1 of Rhododendron griersonianum. Lineage (NCBI taxonomy): Eukaryota > Viridiplantae > Streptophyta > Magnoliopsida > Ericales > Ericaceae > Rhododendron > Rhododendron griersonianum. The sequence goes on along the minus strand of CM030799.1, from coordinate 15,347,893 downwards.
GGCATCGTTCTGGCAGATGTGGAGGACCCTTTTATTGGCTCTCCGATTAATCCTCGAAAGGGTCTTTCTGCACTTGGAAGCAAGTCTTCGGGAACTTCATCGCATAGGGATTGGGGAATTGGTGAGCTCGGTGCCTCTGGGAAAGTTCACTTTTTTTGTCCTTCTTCTTCTTCGGTGAGTTGGGCCATCCTCTTTCGGATAAACCTTTATACATCGGAATGTAGTCCAGCAAGGATGGAGCATCCGTCTCAGCCACGGGAATCAATGACAGACCTTTGGCGAGGCTCAAACCCGAGTCCTTCGCCCTCTTCAAGAAAAAAAACGAACAGAAGTAAGAATTTCGTTCAGACGACACATTAATAAATGAAGCAGGCAATTGAAGACAAACTTTCTACTCTTACTTGGTTCGCCCCTATGTGTCGGCACCTCGAATCTCCCATATTCATTTGGGGGAATACTGGTAGTTACCTCAAACCACAACGTAATCTGAGGCCTATTTCTCTGAATCGTACATTCCTTCGAGCATAAGTTTCTCTTTCTTCCTTCGAACACAAGTATAATACCGAGCAAATCTGGTGTTTCGAGACAGCGTATAATTTTTGAACAAGTGAAAGGATTCTAAGCAGAACATTTTAACCTCAACTAACTTAATGATAGAATGGATGAGTCGGTAGGAGTTCACGCTAAGTTGGCAGGGGGTAAGTTTGAATGTGGGGAGGACCTCCCAAAGGACTCTATGCATCAGGAACCGAAGCCCACACTTTGTTATGGCCATCAATGGAACGGTAATGTGCTTGTTGCTAAAGGTGATTCGGTTACCTTCTAGGGGAGAGACGGAAACGTCGTCAGGGATCTCATAAGCCTTGCGGAAAAGCTTTAGGCTTTTTGAGCTCTTAAAGCTTTACCAGTAGGGGCAGGGCTCTTTTCCCGAACGGTCTGGAATCTCGTCGGGATCCATTGGGATAATTTTCTTTATTTTCTTCTTTCGAAGCGGAGCGGCAAAATCGGCACCAGTCCATGTCCCTTCATAAGCTCGGCTTGATGATGCAACGGGTGTTTCCTCGTCGACCGTTTCTATCTCGATCGTCTCCATTTCAGCCGTCTCATCCTCGTCCTCATCATCCTCCCCGCCGTCATCCTCTCCGTCCTCCCCATTAATCGGTTCTTTGTTCGTCTTTTCCGAAAGATCGTCGTCTATATTTATGATATTCAAATCAGGTCCGATAGAACGAAGGGGGATGGCCAAGGCAAGAAAGTCAATGCCCTCGACCCCTTCGGTAATGTCAAATTGAGGGATCTCCTTTCCCCCGGTTCGGTAGTGCCGAGCGAAATATTTAATGGCGTTGGAAACCTCCGGTTCCGACCCTCCGGAGGTCAAAAAAGTTTCTTGTTCGGAATGAACGAAAGTTGCTCTCATCGAAGATTACGTCATACCTAAAACAAAAGTGCAAGGGATAGGACCATTAGCTAATTGCAAGGTCAAAAGCCCTAGAGTGCCTACGTTCGGTGCCTCTATCGTTATCATTCCCGAGCGGTCACAAATGGCGGTTTGCCACCCTAGGCGATCAAACACAAAATATTGTTGTGTGTGGGTTGCCTAGCCTTATTACCTTTCCTTCGGTAATCTAAGTAGTCTTATCGTTCGGTGAGCGTGTCAGACCTATTTCTATTCTCGAAGCTCGGAAGAACATCAGTTGAAGATGTTCATTAGCTCGGAAGAACATCAATTGAAGATGTTCATTGGCTCGGAAGAACACATGAACATCTTCACTGTTCAACAACAGCGTTCACTGTTCAAACCAGTCGAAATGGTGATTGAAAATCCCATTATTTAGGCCAAAACTAGCATGAAAACAACCAAAGTGCAGAAAAAACAATGGAGAATCGATAAATACCTACAAATCAAGAGGAAACTAGGGAAGAAATGCAGTTAGGGCTCTGATTCTTCAAGATTTTCGAACGATTTTTTCAGAAGATGCGGAGGGCGATCGAGAGCGGAGAGAGAAAAAGTGATTTCTTTCCCCTTTCATCCCCCTTTTATATCTAGGGCAGAATACGTAGCGGCCTTGAAGATCTGGCCGTTGAAACCGAGCGGGAGAATTGAGAACCGTTGGATGTTCAGCACGTGGCATGTGATGGGACGCGCCGTACTGCAAACCAATATCCATTTGACACGTGGAGAATTCGAAACGGCGGTTGCAGGTGCAATAATGATGGGGTGTATCACGGCAAGGGGGAGGCTCGGATTTTGAATACCTTCGGATGGACCGTGTAGCATCGACGAATTAGATCATCTTATGTTCGGCCACTTTTTCAACTCCTCCTTCGGGTTCGAACATTCGAAGAAGGAGTTGAGGGGCTATTGTAGTGGGCCGAAATATTCGAAGGTTCAAAGGGTGCAAAGGTCCCACAAGATGAACCCATTGTTCAGATGTCTCAGTTCATCTGTAAGTCGGGTTGAGTCTCGACAACATTTCCACAGGGTTACCGAACGTCAGACGTGCCTCAGCTGCCTGGCCGAGCATCAGACTCACTTCCGAACGCTTGTTTCGCTCGTCACTCGGAAAGACATTCTGTCCCTCGGTGGATTAAAGCGGCGCCTGAAGGGGTTTGACGCTCGGTGGAGACTTTCTTCGTTCGGGAGTGTTCCTAACGTTTGGGGTGTGGGTCGACGTGTCCTCTCGGAAACAGTACGTGGCTATGGTCTTTGTGGAACATTCTAGAAGCTTCCATTGATAGGCAGGGGAACATCTCTGATAACCAAAGTGACATCCCTGTCTGAATTGACCTGCTTGACATTGACTAATTTGGCTCTGCAATTCCCGAGAGGCGGCATTCATTAAATGACTCTAACACATGACGTCATTCGAGCGCCGCAATGCGTGTGGAGGAGCACCGCCGACTTGCCCAACACTCAGAACCTTGCTTATAAATACAAGAGTACCCCTTCTAGTGCAAGGATCGAAAAAAAGTTCACTACAACTCTCTTCTCTCTCCTAACATACTTTCTGACTAAACTTCTAATTCCTCCTTCACTTACTGACTTGGTCGTCGGAGCTTCTTCCCGGAAGAACACCCCCCCTCCAGTTTGCAGGTACATGAGACGCCACGTCGTCCTGTTGCGATTCAACAACAAGAAGAAAGGGTTAAGAAGGTCCAAGGTTGATTCAGCGCCCCCCCCCCCAAGCAATGAACAATACTATCATTTACACCTAATTGAAGTAATTTCGAGTGTAGAGTTTGATTCTGTATGCGAGTGTGTTGGAACTATGTGAATTGTGTATTTTAGTGTGTATTTGGTTATGTGAACTGTGTATTTTTTATTATGTGAATTGTGTAATGGACTATATGAACTGTGTATATTGGGGCTATATGAACTATGTATTTTTCAGTTCACATAGTCTAATTCTCATAGACAGTTCTCATAGACTTTTAAAAAAAAAATAGTTCTCATAGGGTCAATTCTCATAGAGACAATTCTCAAAGATAGTTCTCATAAAGACAGTTTTCATAGGGACAATTCTCATAGCCAATGGTATTTTTGTCCGAATTAATATGGGTCATGACTATTTTAAAAAGATTGGGTAGAAATAATATTTAGAAGACTATTTTAAAACCAAAACTAAAAAAAAAGGACAGTTCTCATAGACAATTCTCAGACTTTAATTTTCAAAAATAAAACAGTTCCCATAGAGACAGTTCTCATAGCCAAGGATATTTTTGTTCGAATTAATGAGTCATGATTATTTTAAAAATATTGGGTAGAAATAATATGTAGACGACTATTTTAGAACTAAAGCTAAAAAAAAAGGTTGTGTTGACACCCCAATCCAGACTTTCGAATTATCTTTAAGTTTGGCTCAATTGGCTCCCCGATGATGAAATAAGGAAAAACATACCTTCAAGGCTTAGATCGCTACTCCTTCAATACTCCTTCCCTAACCTCAAGAAAAACCCTTTTTAAACATGTAGGGTGGCCCCGGTTCAATTGCAAAAGAGAAAGATGCATTTGTTTTGTCAAAAATAACTTTTTCCATAACATACCGAGGGTAAAATGGGTATACATTTCAATAAAACATCTTTGAGTGAAACCAATTGGGTTAGAAAGATGACTCGACAAGCTTTCTAACGCTTCGAACAGCGATCAAATCCGAGTTCGGGAGTGCCCAAGGCGCCCCCGCGAAGTTTGGTGTGCTGTACTATCACACAATATTGCGTGACATTTCAAAACGTCGTGCAACATTTTAGAAAATTCCAAAAAAATTACTCCACCGCACAAGATTTCAATATACCGCACGGCATTTCTCATTATGCCACATGGCATTTCGGGAAAAGTTCTAACAATTGCAGAAAGTTGTTGGCCACGCCTGCGGGTGCAATAATTGAAAAACGACTTGGCCAGAGAATGCCCATAAATTGTAGGGAAAAATTCAAAAAAACCCCTGAACTTTGAACTCAATGTCAAATAGGCACCTGAACTTAAATAAACTTCAATTGAACACCTGAACTTTCACTCCGTTATCAGTTTACCCCCTGCCGTCTCAATCCGTTACTTGTCGTTAACGGCACAGTTAAAAAAAAAAAAACTTACCACCAGTTTGCAATCCTATGAAGCAGAAACGTGATTATGAGAGCCTTAGAGACAAAATTTGATTATGTCTCTTTAGAATAATATGATCAGAATAATAAGATCTTCACACCCGTTCAAACGGATTAAAAATTGGAGCAATTAATTTTTTAACCATATTTTTTAATATATAAACGGTCTCAAAAAAAAATTAAGTGCTCAAATTTTCAAAAAGAATTTTTAAAAAAATTCCCCCTACTTCCAACATTTCTCTCTCTATCTCTCTCCACTTATTACCCGGACCCGGGGGCTCTGCTGCCCCAAAGGCACATCAGCCCCTACCCACACACCAAAATGGCAACGTTTTGGTTAAATAAAAAATTCATACCACCAGTTTGCAATCCTATAGAGCAGAAACGTGATTATGAGAGCCTTAGAGACAAAATTTGATTATGTCTCTTTAGAATAATATGATCAGAATAATAAGATCTTCACACCCGTTCAAACGGATTAAAAATTAGAGCACTTAATTTTTTAACCATATTTTTTAATATATAAACGGTCTCAAAAAAAAATGGTTAAAAAATATTTAACCATATTTTTTGAGAGTGTTTATATATTAAAAAATATGGTTAAAAAATTAAGTGCTCCAATTTTTAATCCGTTTGAACGGGTATGAAGATCTTATTATTCTGATCATATTATTCTAAAGAGACATAATCAAATTTTGTCTCTAAGGCTCTCATAATCACGCTTCTGCTTCATAGGATTGCAAACTGGCGGTAAGTATTTTTTATTTAACAAAAACGTTCCCGTTTTGGTGTGTGGGTAGGGGCTGCTGTGCCTTTGGGGCAGCAGAGTTCAAAGTTCAGGGGTTTTTTTGAATTTTTCCCTAAATTGTATTTGGCCTAGAAGCCACCTCCCCTCTTTGCATTGATGATTCTTGGCTCTCTTGCTTATAAATACACCCCCCCCCCCCCCTTTAGTTGAAAGGCACCCCTTGAATCCTGAGAAAAGTCATTATGAAATTCTTGGGGTCCCTCTTCGCTCTTTTTTCTCTCTACATCAACCTACAAGCTAATCTATTACAAAATCAATCTCAAATTGATTTTTCTTCTTATTCTCTCTACAAAAACTCATCAAATCTTCACAAAACTCACTCAAATCTCCCCTAAACTCAGAAATCCAACTGATTTTAGGGGTTTCCAGTCCAAATCAACCTCCACTCTTCTATTTTCAAGCACATCCAAGCCTACAAGAAGATATAAATCGATTTCCTTGAGCTAAACTACGTTTAGCTTTGAGGGGAGCCGGTTTATACTAAGTTTGGGTTTCAAACAAGTTTCAAATCCTGAAAACAAGCAAAAACTAGATACCGCACTGCACTTAGTGCGCCGTGCGTTATTTTAAACAAACTGCATGGCACAATGAGGTATGCCGTGCGGCATCTTTCTTACTGATTTTTCAAATTTTTTAATGTTTGTCAAGACAAAGGCCATTTTGTTCTCTTTACAGAACATGGTTTCATGTTAAAAATCGTTCCCAAGCTATAATTTACTATTTTAATTCATTGTGATGATTTCAAACATTCATTTTAATATCATGTTTTATGTTAAAACTTAAAAGTGAACCAAAGGTCTTCCTAAACCATTTTCGGTACTTTGTACACACATAAACCCATTTTTATAAGACCATGGTTCACTTTTTGATTGAAGATAGAAACTGTTTTTGAAAGAGTGCACACATAATGCCGTACGGCATATCCAATACACCGCATATATGGCTCATTAATTTACCGCACGACACTTTAAATTATTGTACAGTCCCCTATTGCAGCTCCATATTGTACGTACTCATCCATTTTCCACTGTACAAGCACAACAAGCAAGTTTATGTGTGATATTAAATCTCACATCCCTTTCCTGTACTTGTTTCAAAAGTTACGTTTTTCAAACGATATTAAATTCCCAATTTAAAAAGCTTAGTAGAGACCGGTTTTCACCGGGCGAGCGGAGTGCTTTTTCAACAAAATCTTCCCCGTGCTTAACATAGCTCCTAAACCTAAAATCTCAACGTTTTTACTAGACCAAAAGCCTTCTTTTTCAAATCAAGCTCTCGGTTTCTTGGATCATCCATCTTTAAAAATCCGGGCGGCGACTCTCAAATTCCGGTCGGGGAGCCCACAGGTTGGGATCTTAAAAAGGGTTTCGTATCGACGATTCTCGGTAGGACTGAGGGTCGAGCGGTTGAATCTTCATCATCGGGAAAGGCGAGTTTTTAATTCTGTATGCCATTAATTGCTGTAGTTGTTGATGGACGAGTGGAAGATGACGTCGCTGTTGTCTATGGTGGCGAATGTGGTGCTACGATGGAGAGCGAGGCAGCGGAGGAGGAGGTAGAGAGACAAGGAGAGGGGTGAGAGATGATGGGGAGAGGGAGAGAATGGTTGCAGAGAGCGGGAGGACAGAAGAAGAGATTTTCTTGGTTAGAACGGAGGAGATTTTCTTGGTTGCAGAGAGAGGGTGCGAGATTTTCTTCGACTTGGTTAGAACGGGGTAAAAAAGTCATTATCCAACATATCTTAGCCTATCTAGGTTCAGAAATAATATTTAAGGTTGGGATCAAAATAAGGGAAAAATTCAAAAAAATTCCTGAACTTTGAACTCAATGTCAAATAGGCACCTGAACTTAAATAGTTAAAAAAAAACTTACCACCAGTTTGCAATCCTATGAAGCAGAAACGTGATTATGAGAGCCTTAGAGACAAAATTTGATTATGTCTCTTTAGAATAATATGATCAGAATAATAAGATCTTCACACCCGTTCAAACGGATTAAAAATTGGAGCACTTAATTTTTTAACCATATTTTTTAATATATATAAACGGTCTCAAAAAATTAAGTGCTCAAATTTTTAATCCGTTTGAACGGGTGTGAAGATCTTATTATTCTGATCATATTATTCTAAAGTGACATAATCAAATTTTGTCTCTAAGGCTCTCATAATCACGTTTCTGCTCCATAGGATTGCAAACTGGTGGTATGAATTTTTTATTTAACCAAAACGTTGCCATTTTGGTGTGTGGGTAGGGCCCGGGTCTGGGTAATAAGTGGAGAGAGATAGAGAGAAATGTTGGAAGTAGGGGAATTTTTTTTAAAATTCTTTTTGAAAATTTGAGCACTTAATTTTTTTTAGACCGTTTATATATTAAAAAATATGGTTAAAAAATTAAGTGCTCCAATTTTTAATCCGTTTGAACGGGTGTGAAGATCTTATTATTCTGATCATATTGTTCTAAAGAGACATAATCAAATTTTGTCTCTAAGGCTCTCATAATCACGTTTCTGCTTCATAGGATTGCAAACTGGTGGTAAGTTTTTTTTTTTTTAACTGTGCCGTTAACGGATTGAGATGGCAGGGGGTAAATTGATAACGGAGTGAAAGTTCAGGTGTTCAATTGAAATTTATTTAAGTTCAGGTGCCTATTTGACATTGAATTCAAAGTTCAGGGGTTTTTTTGAATTTTTCCCTCAAAATAAACCTAAAAAGAGGGACCAGCCTCTAATTTTCTAATTTTTTCTAAAGAAATCCTACATAGAGTTTTGTATTCAAATTTTCATTTTTGCGTCTTTTAATCATTATCCAAGCCTAAGAAACATTTCCTAATGAAGTTGGTTGTCTCACCCTCCCTCCACAGTGGAGACACAGGTTTGAGTCCCACGGGGAGCAAATTTGGGGTTCAGGGCTACAGACAACCTCTGGACCCCTGTTGACTTAACATACTAATACCCCTCTAACCCCCACTGATGTATACAATATTGGCAAAAATAATTATCCAAGCCTCAAGGGAGAGTGGCCAGTGCTATGAAGTTTTGGATCGCATTTTATCTTTCTTGCAGGAACACTTAATCTGTAAAAGCTCTTCATGTCGGAATTTAAGGAGGCACTTGCTTAGATTCACTTACAAGTAGGACATTCTCAAAAAAAAAAAACTTACAAGTAGGACAAAATCTAAATTAATTTTACATTTTTTTTGCTCCATAACACACACACACACATATATGGAGTGTATATATATATAAGTTGAAAAGGGCATTATCATCAACAGAATACCAATTGGCAATTATTTAGCCCCTTTTTTTTTTATAAAACAAGAGCATCCCATTTATATTAAAACGAAAAAAAGTATTATAACAACAACAACAAAAAATACAACAAAGGACCCAAAAGATCCGAACAAAAAAGAAAAAAACAGCTAAAGCTAAAGCTCAACGTCCCTTGACGGCTAAAGGATCCAAAATTGACAGCTGCATTGATGGAGACCACTGGTCCACTCGTGGATGTAGCTGGAGGAAGATGGAAGAATCCCACTAGTAGCTAAAGCTCAACGTCCCTTCATCCTACCGCAGTCGCAGCTGCTAGGCTAGATATTCTAACGGATCCCCAATGAAAAGGGTGCAACTGGTGAAGGCTAGTAGATGGAGGGAAGATGATAAAAGTATTTTAGATGTTGGATGTTTAATGATAAAGTTCGACAGATAGATGAGGGGATGTCCGAGATATTTACCCACAAAAATCTCTCAAAATTTTATGTAATTATGCATCGACGATGGACTAAAGATGATTAGACATAACGAAGCTCAAATAATTTTTAGAACTCATTCTACGTTTTCTTTGGTCTCTAGACTCAACCCCTCTTTGCACAGTCCTCAAAAAAAAAAATCGCCAATTATTACTCTCATTTCTGTATCTATCTCTCTCAACTCATTACGCAAGAACATCCCTCAAAACCCAAACCAAACAAAGCCAAATCAAGCTTGACATAGTATCACTGTTTCCCTTGTGTTTAAATTGTTACCCAATGATTCCTACTCATCTATCGTCTATCACTGCTTGTCCCCTCAGCCAAAAGATCTGCACATTTGTTTCCTTTTCCTAAGCACATGCTGCCTGTTTATGCCCACAAGCAAAATGTACTATCATCGAATTGGTTATACTGCAAATTCCTGTAGCTCTCTCTGGTAAGTAAACCATAAATAAAAGATAAAAGCTACTGCCAAGGATGACGACAACCTAGAAACGAATATAGGATGACGACGACCACCTTAAAAAGAGCTGAGGTCTTTGTACCAAGGACAATGAAATCAAAACCATAACGCAAAACGAATAGTATAGGAAATGTGGACGTGTGCACATACCAGCTACTTCCAACTTTTGGACTCACATATTTCTCACATTGAAGAGAAGGGGAATTGAGAAAGAGGATGTGAAATAACATGCCCAGAAATAAAGCCGTTTTGGGACTAATCAATCAGAGAAAGCCAACACTTAGGCTACCACTTTGCACGCTAATTACAAAGACTGAGGAGACCTTTCGTAGGAATAAGAGCAATAAACGTTTTATTTACCTCTCAAAGAAGCCGACCAGAGTTGGGAGCCGAGAGCACTGAATGAATAAGGTCCCCCTGAACCACCTCCCAATGATGCTCTAAAAAAAAGAAGCTGGAACACCATCTGGCCCGGGTGTTTTTATCCCCATCAATTTGAAAGAAAGACGCTTTATTTTTTCGGCCAAAAAAGGATGATCCAGCTGCATTTTTTTTTATGGTAAATTAGTTTATTAAACCAAGAACAGGATACAAAGGGGAAACCCCAAGCAGGAAAAAAAAAAAAAAAAAACCCTACTCACTAGTACAGAGCAGGAAACAAAAGGAAACAAAACACAGAAGGATAGCATTTCATCCTCTAGTAAGCACAATAGGAGAGACATTCCATGAGGAGCAAAGCACCCTATATGCATCTGAGCTCTTGACACACCTCCAAGAAGAGATACATGCCCTCAAATCAGATTCAACTTTAGCACCATGCTCCCCAGTAGTCAAGCTCAAACCTCTGAAGATCCTTCTGTTTCTTTCACACCACAATCCATAAATGATAGCAGCCAAGGAAAGTTTGAAAACAATGTACTGAAAGCTGGAAGAACCCCTGTGAAGCTTTGCCCAGTTCAATTCTCCTTGAAGGTTAAGGAGAGGTGTAGAAACATCATTCTTGCACAAGAAATGAGACCAAACACAAGTGGAGAAGGTGCAAGCAAAAAAGAGGTAACCATGGGATTCCTGACCAGTACCACAGAGAGCACAGAGGTCATTTGTAGTAATCCCCCAACTTAGTAACCTGTGCTTAGTGGATAACCGACCTAAGGTGGCCATCCATTCAATTAAAGCCCATCGAGGTACATGTTTATGGAACCAGATAACTCTACTCCAAGGAGCAGGAGAGGCCTTGGTTCTAAGAGCTTGCCAAGCAGATGAAGTAGAGTAAACACTACTGGGATGCAAAGTCCAGATAACTGAGTCTAAGCAGGTGGGATTAGGTAAGAAATCCATAAAGGTTGGAGCAACAATTCCTTGCGTAACCAAACTCCTAGGACTGGGCTGGGCCATTTCCACCTTCCATTAGCAATAGTGGAACTGACTTTTGCTCCTGAGACCTACCCAAAACCTGGTGAAAGGACATGTAGAGGTCCACTAGGGTGCCAATTATCCCACGATAAGAAAGTAGAGAGCCCATTGCCAATAAGATGCTTGACAAGAGGTTGAATGGTTGATCTCAGCTGCATTAGTTGCTCCTCTGTAAGCTGACACTGAATGGCATTCAAAATATTGAAGTTACTGTGGTAATCATCCACTGCCTTCGGATCCGGCAAATCTGTCCACCCTTGAGCTTTAAAAATTCCCATGAAGTGATTCAGAACCTCATCGCTAATCCCTTTGGGATCAGTGATACATCTGCCATCATTGCAAACAAGAAATGCAATCTTCTTTTTCCTTGATTTCAGAGTGGCTGCCACATGGAAATAACGAGTATTCCTGTCCCCAACCTCAGCCATAACCAGCAATGTATTTTCCTTGAGATTTGAGCAAAGGTAAGATTAAATGAGAAAGGAGAAAGGAGATATATTTACATGAGAACTATAGTTCCATAAGCATCCAGATTTCCAGAAAACAAGAGAACCAAACATACTAAAACCGAGAATCCAACAAACCAAATGAAAAAAAGGAAAGAAACGAAAACTATTGGAAGCAAGTTCATGGAGGATGAATGACTTCATCAACTGTATAAATTGTAGCGTCGGCAGAAAACAATGCGCCAAGGCATGAGCTCTGCAGATATCTTTTTTCGAACTTGCGACATGACGCAGCACTGAAGATCCTCGGCTGAGAAAAAAAACCAACTTCCTCTCAGTAACTGTCCTTTGCAATTATCTCTTAGACTTGAACCTTAGCACAAAACAAATCCCCAGAAAAGATAATCTCCCTGAAACAAAGATTATATTCTATTTCAGGGGGATACGTGCCCCATTTACGTTCTATGCTTGGACCTAGAAGTCATACATACTATTTCCCCATGGTAACATGCTTGCATAATTTGTTACAAATAAATACTATAGTAACGAATAATCCAGTTGTCTCAACGGAACCAATGAATTTCAGAAAATTATGAATTCAAGCTCATTTAGTGGTTTCTAAGATCCACGGGAATCGTATACGGAACCAATGAATTTCAGAAAATCATGAATTCAAGCTCATTTAGTGGTTTCTAAGATCCACGGGAATCGTATACCACAACAATCTCTAGTTTCTCCAATAGCCTCTTAAATTCTTAGCCTTCGTAATATGTATCTGGATCTGGATATTGGCTATAACTCTTTCATTTACAATAACGTGAGGACTACACTAATAGCACAAATGCTCACGAGATTATAACCCAAGGACCATACATTTTTTTAACAACTAAATCTGAAGCACTTTTCAAGAAGGGTTCAATTGAATCTCACATTAGAGAGGCAAAATAAAAGCAAATTTGTTACAAAACAAAGATTGTGATCAGGGCGCCAAAGATATGTAATGAGAGGGAAAAGACATACATATATCATCAAATGAATTTGAAGCTCCGTCGATAGAGCCAGAATCAATCTGTTAGTCCAATTCAAATCCAACAGACTTGATTCATTAGAAACACATGCATACCAACAAAGATGTTGATATGTTTCTGTATACACAACTATGACATGCTCCCTAGCTCTCCTCGAGCCCCCAAACCAATCCACTATCTTCACCATGTACGCAAGAACCCTAACTATACTCTCTTTTCCTCTTTCTTATATGGGATTGAAAATGACGAGGAAAAAAAAAAAAGAAGACAAAAATGAATAAGTTTTCAAGATGTGGAGTAAATATATACTCTAGAAATGTTTACTTGTTCCCTTACAATTCCTTAAAGAGGCCCTCAATTTTTGTAGAATTTATTGTGCATCACAAAATATGATGGCACATCTTCTCGTCTCCATTTTGGACTGATCCAACAAACAATTATTAAAAAATTAAGCACTTGATCCATACCTGCTCAAAAAGGACAAAATGCGACAGTTAGACTTCAATCTTCATCATGATCTACGAATTTCATTTCTGCTTGAGGTGATGCACGTCGAAATCCAGTCAATTCTTTCACAATTCGCAAATGATCAGCAACATTCTGTACGTTCAGCTCGATAAGCATCACCTCCAGCATCAGTGATTTTGCTAACAAAAGCTCAATAAACTCCAATTCAGGTTTCGTGCCAGAGACATTGTTCATATCCACTTTGCGAAGTTGATTCAAAGAGACATCCGAACAGCCATGCACTTCCGAAAAATCTAAAACAGCACGAATAGCAGATGTCGGACCGGGAAATGCCTGAAATTTGGAAAAAAGAATAACAAGCTGCCTTAGCCTACAAAGTCACCATTTACATAATATACATACAAGAGAATAAAATCTTTCACAACTTACATAAATAGTAATCTCTTCCAAAATCGGGGAGCTTCTAATTAAGCAAATAAGAACGGAGACCTCATCTCGTTCCCCTAAACAAATATCATACACAATGATATTTTTCAGGTTGTACAGAGTAGTTGGAAGCCTCGTTGGTACACCACATGCAGCTATGCCCTAGAAGCAAACAAAATCAAAGAATATGAAAATAAATTAAACAATAAGCATGGCTTACTGAGCTAATCTTACCTTAACAATGCAGAAGTCCAATTCCAGAAACTCAATGACAGGTACACTGCCAAGAAGCACGACAGAGCTAGATATTTCTCCTTCGCTTAAGAATAACTCATTTCTCGATCCTTGCAAATATATTGAGACGTTCGCAAGATGAGAAGTATTCGAAAAACAAATAGATCTGAAATGGCCCTCACAGCACACGGATTTAAGATTAGGACCAACAACTTCAAGGGAATCTAAACTGGTGGAACTCTGAAGGGTCAGGTCTTCAAGTAGTGGGCAACTAGAGATCAGATGCGAAAGCACATCTTCAGCAATGACAACATCATAAAGATAGAGGGAAAGAAGCCTGTTAAATCCTTCAAATCCAGGAGGAGGTTTAATAATACAAGAACGGATATTCAAATGCTTCAGTAGCGAACACGTATATAGCGATGATGGCAACTTATAAAGTTCCCCCTTCCAAATGCGAATGGTGAAGTCCTGGCTATCATTGTTTGAAACAACAAGTATCAAATTGTCGATCTCAGAACAGCTTTGCAGACCAGATACACAGAGTGCGAACTTGATTATTGGTCCACGGTGAAGTAACATAACTTGATAAATAATCATCAAAAGTTTAGCATGCGGTGTTTTGTGAAAATGTCTGTAGAACAAATCATCAAATACCAGTTGAGGAAGTTTCACCCATACATATCTCCATTTCCTTGACAAAAGACTTGTCCTCACTGCATCTTGTATAGGCAAACACATTAAGATTTTTTCTAGTATATTGTCTGGAAGATGACTAATTATGTCTATACTTGAGTTGCACATTTTCTTTTTTATCCGGGTAATCCTTGAATTCCTTGTTTTCTTCATGTTGCTAACAACTCCGCACCAACAAAAGTAACCGAGTCAACAAGTCAAGCTACTTGGAGCGTTGTTTCCACACGTCCTGCCACAAAATAAGAGAACAATAAGTAGTAGCTGAATATCATATCTCCTGCTGTCACATCATATGAACCCATAATTGCAGCAAAAAGAAAAACAGAATACACCAAGAGATACTATTTGGCTAACCCTAATAAACCTCCTATACATAAAATTCTGATCAATCTCCCACAAGAATTTTCAGTTCAAATAGCTATTCTTTTACTCTAGCGTCAGAACCTATGCAACATAAGCAACACCTTTCAGGCAGTAATCAGCAATTCAGTTGCCATAAGAGAATCTCCAGCCCTTACCCTTTATTTACCCCAAATTTTAGATTTTGAGCAAAAACACAATTTGGGTAGGAGCATCTCTAATGCCAAAATACAATTCTACCCAAATTTATTACTTTTAAAATACCCAATGGCACTAATTTAAATAAGAGAGAGAGAGAGAGAGAGAGAGAGAGAGCTGCGTTGCTCCAAAGAAGATGGCAACCCAAAATGAGATCTCTCTCTAAACCACTGACTACCACCACTAGAACTCACTAGCCACCACCTAAACCCACCAAAATCTAGCCGTTGGAATTTTGGGGAAACATTTGGGTTGTCCCTCATTTGGGGATACAAATGGGTAAACCCAAAATGGGTACACATTTGGATAAGCATTGGAGATGGACTTTTGATGATTTATACCAAAATTTTGAGTTTGGGTCTTAAAATGGGAAGGACCGGAGATGGTCCAAAGCGCACAATTTTTTTTTAGACGGTTACCATTTGGTTTGAGTGTGACCCATGCATTTCAGCCAATAAGAGGGAGGGTAAACAAAATTGGACTCTCGTGCGTTGGTCGTTACCGAGCGGACCACTAGGTTCAAAAGCTAATGGTTCACAAAGGAAGAGTGAAGGAAAAAAAAAACCCCTTTGGTTTCGAGAGAGATGGGTCATTCGATGAATAGATTTATTTAAATTAATCTATATTATAAGCAAATGTGTATGTGCCTCCCAAGCCTCCAAACTCTCAATCCTAATTTTTTGTACTTTCTAATTACAAATATATCCATTAGTGAGGTGGCACATAACTATTTCACCCAAAAAAAAAAAAAGGAAATGTTTGAACAACTGTCCAAATTTAGCACAACAGAAGCAACTTGAGACCTCCCCTTATCATGCAAACCGAGGGCCATTATCTGAGAATTCCACCACGTTCTCTTCCACTATCTTCTCCCACACACAGTGCCATACTCTTCTCTTCACGCTATTTACCAACTCTCCAAACTAAAGTGAAAAAGCAAAAGAACATCTATTTGCTATCAAGCCACAAGGTGGCCCTAGGCATAGGCCCAGAAGGAGAGTGCCTAGGGCCTCCAGTTTTTGGCCCAATCGTAGGGCCTCCAAATACAACAATATAATGAAGATTATGTATGCCAAGTATTTAACAAACAGTTATGTGGTAAAATGGTAAGATGCGCACGATTAGAGGCATGGGGTTTCGTGTTCAACCCGTCTGCATCTATTTTTTAATGCTTGAACTTACCAAAAAGGGTACTGGAACACGGTACCTAGACTTGAACACGCAACCTAAGGAACTTAAGATGTGGTACAACATTCTACCCTAAACCACGAGGTTATTTAGTTTCTCTTACCCAAAATTTACGTTATCTACTTACATATGAGAGGCCTCATTTCAAAATCCTGCCTAGGGCCTCGAAAATTTCAAGGCTGGGCCTGCCACAAGGGAGCAAGAGTAGGGTTGCCAAATGCTGACAACAAACACTGTAAGTCATCCTAGATCTCCATTTTTTTATTTTTTTATTTTGGAGGGGGGGGTTTGAGCAACGTTTGCATGACTAATCTTAGCCCAAAGGTTGGACCAACAATTAACATTGTGCGAAACGTGGTTGTCGTTAAAAAAAGAAGAAGGTATAAGTGGGTATAGATATACGATTTAAAACTAGCATTGTGCCCGTTCGATGCACGGAAACAAAAAAAACACATCGTGGACTGCCCCATGAATCGAACGGGCACAACGCTAGTTAAGCCTATATATGAATGGCAAAATACCAACAGCAATGGAAAAAAATTATTCAGATCATAAGGAAATTCTAGTGACTATTCCAGGAGGATTGTCCTGGTTTGAGGAAAGGAGGTGAAGGATAAGAGGCTATGGCAATCGAGAAAGATCATAATCTCAAAGGGGAGAAACAAGTTTGGCTTCGGGGGCAGCATCGTTGATCTGACTTAATTAGTACAGTATAATTTTGTGGACAAAAGATCTTTTGCTGAGAAAGGGAGAGAAAAGAAAGTGTTGTGGTTTTCTCACTTGGTGAGAAAGGAAAAAAAAAGAGACCAATAAAATCCTTCTTTTTTCTCCATTTCTCATCTTTTCTTAGACCATTTCTCACATACGGTAGTCATCCAAACAAGGGATAGAGTTCTCCATTCTCTCCTTTTCCCACAATTTATTGCAATCCAAAGGGGAGCCCCTCTGTTAGACCCCCTCTAGCGTCTTGGACTTGCGACAGGTCTACGAGAATGATTTCGTTCACCCTCTCATGGGTGAAAATAGTATAGGGTTTAATGGAACAATACACTTTTTAGTAATAATGAGATTAGTATGTGGTAGGACTGATGCAGAACAGAAATATGAAGAATATAAATTAATTACGCATTATTTTGAGTTTATTATTTTGTTAGGAAATTCCATTTTAGTTGCCTCTTGTTTTGGCAACCTTATATTTCTTTCTAGCATTTGATTTCCTATTCAAAGTAGAATTTTTAGTTTTTGGTAATTTTTTGATTCTGCTTCCTTTTCGGACGAATCAATTAGAGTTAGGGTTTTTTCCTATATAATAAGTTGTAAGCCTTCGGGCTAGGGGAGTTGTATTATGAATTAATGAAAATTGAGAATTTATCTCTATATGTGTTTGTGTTTCAAAGGGAGAGAACCTTTAACATAAGCAAGTTCGTGATCTCTTCTTGCACATAATTTCGTAAAAGGAGGCTGCGCTGCATCAGTTGGTATCAGAGCTCTCGTTCCAATCCTGACTATGGCCGAAGGACGTGCTGGAGGACGAGGTGGAAGAGGAGGTTGTACAGCTTATGTTGATGAAGTCTATGAGCGAGATGATGCTGCTCGGGATGCTCGAGCGGAGGAAAGATTTCAACGACTAAAGCGGAGGGTTGCATCAGTTATGCAGCGCCTCGAGGCTTTAGAAGTTGGGAGATTGCCTCGCCGCCAACCATTTAAACCTAGCCTTCCAACGGAGGTAAATTTTTCGGATGGTGTTTCTATCACCAAACCGTTGCCGGGTAGCCATCAGTCAACGGGGAGGACAAGGGCGGTCAAGGTTGTTAATCATGATTCGCGACTTTGGGAATCTGGTTTGAAGATCAACTTTTCTGAGTTTCACGGAGGTATGACACCAGAAAAAATCTTAAAGGTTAGTGCAGGAGAAAAAAAAGTCATAGAAGAAATTCTAGTTGAGGGAGACGTAGGAGACTTTCTCGACGATATGTTAGAGGAAGAGTCCGATAAAATATTTTTGGACACTAATCTGTCGCCGTTTCAGTTAGAAATTGATTGGGAGTCACCTCCAAAATTCGATGAGTATCCGGATGAGGAGGAAGTTGTCATTCATGAAGTGGAAGAGAATGTGAAGGATGAACCGATGAAAGAAATTATTGCCGAAGAAAATATTGTCCTAGTGGCTGGAAAGATTGCCCGAGCGGAACCAATGGTTGGTCTCGTACCCAGTTGGGCTAGTGCAAGTTTTTGGTGCAATAAAGAACTATCATCTAATTTGGTTGGTGAGAATATAAATCCATCATATATGGAAGCTCTCATCCTACACACCACAATTGAAATAAATGCAAAGTTATTTTGCAAAATTCATGAGCACGGCAGGATGATTTTTGTCTTTCAGTGAAGACCACATATTAGAGTTATCTAAGGACATTGTCCTAGTGATTTTTGAAGATTGCTCGTTCAAATTCAGGTTCGAGAAGATTAATTTGAAGAACAAACTTGATGCAGACAAGGTTCGGCGTACTCAACTATATAAACTCGAGGACGAGTTTCTTCAAGACGGGGAGAATGATGCAGAACAGAAATATGAAGAATATAAATTAATTACGCATTATTTTGAGTTTATTATTTTGTTAGGAAATTCCATTTTAGTTGCCTCTTGTTTTGGCAACCTTATATTTCTTTCTAGTATTTGATTTCCTATTCAAAGTAGAATTTTTAGTTTTTGGTAATTTTTTGATTCTGCTTCCTTTTCGGACGAATCAATTAGAGTTAGGGTTTTTTCCTATATAATAAGTTGTAATATGTGTTTGTGTTTCAAAGAGAGAACCTTTAACATAAGCAAGTTCGTGATCTCTTCTTGCACATAATTTCGTAAAAGGAGGCTGCGCTGCATCAAGGACCCACCCTTTTTCACAAATAACAAGGAGGGTGACATTCAACAAAATCATTCTCCAGGTCTACCATTCAAAAATCAGGTCAGGAATTTTGTACTCAACTATATCAGTCGTTTCATGCGGGGGTTTTTCCCCCAATTTTGCGACAAATAGATGGGTCTTCTTTTTCAAGCCAACATTTGACCGAAACGATGAAGCAGAAGACTGAGAAAGCTGAGAAGGGAGAAAAAGGGCTTCCGATCGTCTGGCTGAAATTTGCATGCCTAAATCATTTCGCCGAGCAAATGGGGGTTTTCGTATCACTAGTAGTCTAGCACTATGAATAAGAGCTAAAAATTGAGCTTCTCAATCTCACAATCAAACTATACAAGTAATGAATTCAGAGATCAGAGAAGAAATCGATTTCGTAACTTACTTGCTGTGCCATTAACGTCCTTTATCTAGGTTGTTTTTGCTCCTCGCCTACTTCCACTCTCATTCATTTTTTATGAGGTCTGGTCAGTAGTATGTGTAATTAACTTGGGCTTTCGAGAAATTTCACTTTGACCCTTTCTAGACGATTTGAATTATTACACCCTCAGGACTTCAATTACATCCAGGCATTTTTTTCCCATTCTTAAATTTTTTTTTTCCGACTAACCAGAAAATGCAGATATTATATATAAGAAAATAGTACAATAAAAGCGAACACTATCAATTTGAAAATACAGAAACAACAAACCAAAAAAGAAAAGCCGCCCTAAACCACGACGCCGGAGCCGGACCCGTCGAACACACTCGTGAAGAGGGGTTGGAGAGGTCGAAGTTGAGAGGCCAGGTATGAACACAGAGCAGACCATCCTGGTTGACCCGTCGCACCAACTCAAATTTGTCCCGCAACAAACTCAAGGCAGAAGCCGCTATAGACGCCGTCTTCATTACCGATGAACTGGTTCTAAGAAACCAGACCTAGAACCCTAGATCTGGCTCCTGAGTCCTAAAATGATGGAGAAAGTGGGAGGTCTCAGCTCCCGAATGAGAGAATCTCAATCACCTCACAACCATGAGTATAGAAAGAAAATAGAAAGAGAGAAGAAGTCTGGAGATGGGGAATTGAGGGGAGTTGAAGAAGGAAAGGTGGTGGGAAATGGGGAAAAATGAGGGGGGGGGGGGGGGTTGGACCCACACCCTAGAGTTTCTCTCTCTAAATCTGCTTCCTTAAGTTGGTCAGGATTCTTGCATCTCACTACATCTCACTAGAAGGTCAGGAGTGGCTTAGTGATTGACTTTAATGAGCTTATTTATTTATACATCTCTCCTACCTATTGGCAAAAAAAAAAAAATCTAAATACATTTACGGGATAAGTGCTATCACCTCTTTTGCGGCCATACAATACGAGGGGCTTTTTTTTTTTGGTCAAAGAAATAGAATCAATATGAGGTTTTTGTCCTCAAATTAATTAGACTCTTTGCTAGTGGACTGTGGGGTTGGGTTCCTAGGAATTAGTTGAGGTGCGTGTATGTCGGCTTGGACGCCATGATTTAGGCCATGTTCTTTTGAACTTAACTTAAATTTAACTTAAATCTAGGAGTTTTGTCTATATTTGAATTTTTTTTGCACTAAAAAGTGGTTATTTCTCAAAATACTTTGGTAAAAGAAAAAAAATTATTTTTCCGATTACTTTCGTTGAGACAAATCAATAAACTACAAAAGTTTGGTGCAAAACTAACAAATGCAGAAAAAATTCAAATAAGGACAAAACTTCTAAATTTAAGTTAAGTTCAAGAAAACGGGGCCTTAACCGAAACAATGAAAATCTAAATACATTGAACCCCATCCCATCTTGCTTATCAAACCTCGTAATGCTTCGCCAGATAAGAGCTAACGAAGTTTAGCATACAATTTTTCCTGATTAAAGGCAAGCATTTTAAGGGGACTAAGGCCCCGTTCCCGAAAGGGAAATAAATACTTATTTTTAAAAAAAATAATTTCAAATAATTTTCCTATCAATATGGATCTTATTTGATAAATCTCATTGAGATCTTTAATATGGTGCAAAAAAAATTAAAAAATTATTTTTATTTACATTATTTTTGAGTTTGAAAATGTGAAATAAATACTTATTTTTTAAGAAGGTATTCTGGAACGAAGCCTGATTGAGCATGTGAAGAATAACAGGCAATTGAGGCAAGTATAAATGCACAAATCCACGTGCGCATCAATGTGTGAGACTGTACAGATTGGGGAATCTGGAAACAATGGATATGAGAAAATTACAAGATACCCTTTTGTCGCTGAATTGATTAGGATTTTCCTATTCAAAGCCCCGATTTTCTAAGGAATTTCGGTAGCATTAATATATTATACTTAGCATAAATAAATAATAGGGAAAAAAATCAAAATGGTCCATATAGTTTAGTGTTTGTATTAACTTGGTCCTTGCAATTTGAATTGGTTCGATTTACACTCTGTAGTTTCCATTTTGTTTCAATTTGGTCCGATTACTAACTGTTGTTAGCCTCCAATAACCCCAGACACAAATGGGTCCATTTTCTAGTGAATTACCGAACCTTTTCTTTTCTAACCTTGCAGCCCTAAAGTCTTTTCCTAAAAAGCAAAACAGAGTCAATCTTTTTTAAAAATCGGGTTCTCTGGCCCGGGTTCTTTTTTCTAAAATACTTGAACTATTATTCCGATATTCAAGAGGTGATTAGGCACATCTAAACTCTTTGCCCAGTGGAAACTCTAAGTTTTTTTCTAAACTTCTTTTGTGGCCCGAACCACAACCGGACCTGATTCTCCTTTACCTGGAGATATGTAGGCAGCTTGATGAAACCTCGGTCCTTTTTTAAAATAAAACCTACCTCATTTTCTAAAATTCAAATATTTTTCAAAAATATCTGAACCTCTTTTATAGAACACAAAACTCCTCATTTTTCCTTTCTTTTCAAGAACCACGTCTATTTTCCATAATACAATATTACCAAGCAATTGTTAAGTGCATGCACATACATTCAAAAACAAAGGAAAAAGTGGATTGGGGGGAGGGGGTGGAGCAAAAAATAAGCACCTAAAAGGCTTTTGAGAAGGTGAAGCCATCTAAAGATCTCAGCTAAGGGTGTGCACAGGTCAGCTTTCCGGCCAAACCGTCACCCAACCCGCAATGTTTGGTTTTCCCTTTTTTCAATCCAATTCAGACCGTACATGGCACAAAAACCATCCAAAACTGCACAATCGGTTTATCAATCGGGCCAGTCGGGTTTTACGAGTTTCAAAGAAAACCTATAATCAAAAGAAATATAAGATTAATGCCTACATCCCGAAAATCAAACCCTTCCTAGCTAATTAAACTAAAACTAAAGAAATAAAATAAGCCAAAAAGGGGTTAGGGTTAACATACAGGGCTTTTGAACATGAAAGTGATGAAGTGACTATCGTTGTTAGTCTTGGTACGGTCAATGGTGATTCTATCGCCAGCAGAGGGAGAATTGGGGAGGGCGGTTATGGGAAAAAAAACAAATGCAAAATCAAAAAAGGAAGAATTGGGTGTAGGGCATTGGCAGAGCTAAGATTTTTGACTCCGGGGCGGCAGGATTAATAGAAATATATTTTTTATTGAAATGTATACTTACTATATCATAAAGTTCTTATTTTTCAATACAATACATTTGAACATTAAAATGATCCTAGCCTAATGTAGTTAAAATATACCAATCATTTTGTTTTTTTTCTTTAGGCAATTTCAACAGTCATGTGATTATTTTTTATTTATGATAGAAATTGAGAAATGAGAACGTAAAATAACTGATTTTTATCAAATCAAAATTATTATTAATTAAGATTATAAATACACGAATAATTATCAATAATATTCAGAATCAGGTACATACAAAATAAAAAATTTAAAACTCGGGAGTTTAGAAGGGGGTGCAGGGCCACCCCGGGCCCCAACATAGCCCCGCCATTGGTGTAGGGTAAACACTATAGGTGACAGCATTATTGCCACACATATGGCTCTGGGTGTATTTATTAAAATGTCAATCGGGTTGGGGTTAAACGAGTTTTGTAGCATTCACCGACCCCCGACCAAAACACAGAAAAATCTTGATTTTTCAAACTGATATCGAACGCTCAATGCATGGAAACCATCCGACGGCCTTCGGACCGGATCTGTCCTATCGGATTCGTTGGGTTCATCGAACGCCTGCTTGCCCCTAAAGTATTCTTAGCGCATTAAACCAGGGAAGTGTTGTAATTATCATGCTATATTGAAACAAATACATGTAGGTTGAAGGGGCTAATTGATGGTTCTCAATCATTTTATTGAAGGGGCAACTTATTCGGCATCGAATGGTTATTGTGAATCGCGTTGCATGTGCTTGAGAGATGAAGAGTCAGTGGCGCGTTTATTTACTCATTGTCTTGTTGCCAAGGAGCTTTGGAATGTGGTTCTTGTTCCGTGGGGTGGGTTGTGTGGATCTTATTCGAGAATCGTATTGGGCTAGAGCTGGTAGAAGAAGACGGAAGCTTTGGTTTATGATTCCATTGTGCTTGATGTGGTCAATCTGGAGAGAGGAATTGAAGATATTGTGACGGGGTGGATAGGACACTGTTCAAAATTAAGAGTTTTTTGACTTCTACTTTGTTTAGTTGGGAGACGAGGGGATGCATCTCTACATTAGATCAATTCTTTGACATGTTAGATATTTTTGACTTTCGAGTGTGTATAGGACCTTTCATAATTTGGCCTTTTCTTTTTTATTACTCACTTTCTTTTGTGGCATCCCCCTGATGCCTTTCCAATAATATTCTCCAAAAAATGGTTTAGTTCAGTTGTTATGCTTGCTAAGCCTTTGGTGAATTGTTTTAGGGAACACCTTGATTCCATACATGACTGAGAGCAAACCACCCACTTGCCTAAGATCTTTAACATCCAAGATGCATGGCCATCTAAGTTATTTGGAATGGACACATGCCGTGGAGGTTCAGTAAGCAACAATTGATGTATATCAGTACTTGGCTTGTACAGGGTTAGGATTTGGGTTGAAAATCCCAACACTTCTGCACAGAAAAAGTTATTTACAGATGATACAAGGTGTGAGGAAGAACTTGGAAGCAAAATGCAGGAAATTTTTCTTAACCTGCGAGTTCCTGTCTTAGTTTGATAGGTTCTATGGCTTTCTAACACATGTAAGGTTTTTGTAGTCTCAAGGGTGCTCCGTTGTCAAAGGGCACCAGTCCTTTCACCAGCCTATCATAGGCGGTGATTAAGTGATTTCCTTTTTGATATACCACTAGGTACAAGTGACTGTGTAGTTTGCTGGAACCCCTAACATAGCCCGTGTCATACCGGGGTATCAGGTGAACTCAACGAGGTTGCCCGCTCGATGCATATAATAAATGAATTAAACAAAACATGTATTAGTCTTATGTTGAACGTTCTGGTTATGGCTCTCATGTCCCCAGCAGAGTCGCCAAAAACTGTAGACACCTCCCTGGAGCGGGGCATCGCCATACAGATTGATCGTTGTTTGCTCATTTGGTTACTTGCTTCATAAACCAAGATCGTGGACATTCCCATGGCTAGGAACATCGCCACACGATAGCGATTATCATCAAAACAGAGTCGCCACCCAGTTTATTAAAACTAGGAAAATAGATAGAGATTCCGGGTACGGGAGCCAAAAGTACAGTGAGGGAAAGGTGTTAGGCACCCCTATCTGCCCAGCCGTAGGACTGGCCCATAATTGTTCAACATAAGACATGTACCTGTTTTATTTAATTCTAACACATAGTCTGTTTAATTAAGCCTTTAAACAGTTAATAGTGAGCCAGAACTGTAATTAAAAGCATGCATTGGAAAACTGAACTAAATCAAACTGTCCCAGGGAAATGGATCCCGCGGTCGGTGAATTGATGTCACGGCCGAGGGATCCTCCTGGCTCAATGTACCGGTCGAGGGATTGAAGCCCCGGTCGGTGTTCTTCCTCACACCAGACAAAAAAATTAGTAGATAATCAAACGCTACAATTAAGCATAAAAACGAGAAATAAATCAAACCAGAGGCCCTTGGGCCTCACCACCTTGATCCCTCAGTGGCTTGATTGCTTCAGATTTGATTGGGATTGACTGATTGCTTCTTTGAAAACCCTAGGGTTATGGTTTGAACTTCAGGGTTTGCTCGTCGGATTGGTGGCTGCCTTCGGGAGGTTAGGGCTTTTGTAGAGGAGGTTTGAGAGTGTATATTGACAGAGTTTCGTAGCTTGAGAGGATGTGAAAGTATATCAATTTCGGAGCCAAATGCTCCTTTATATAGGCATGGGGATGACACAACTCGTCCAATCAAAGCACACGATTGGAATTGGAGTTAGAGAGTGATACAAACTCTTCATGGTGATCTCCTGGGGAAATGAAATTCGAAAAGTTGAAACTTTTTGAGTCAAGTCGATTCAGATTATTACAGAAGCCATAACCATAAATGCACCATTTTTCTTTTTTATTTTTCTCAAAGGAGAAGATTATTCTCTTTACCAAACATATTTGGGTCGAATCACGATCTTATAATAATAAAATCAGAAAGATCTTTTTCAAATTTGAATCAATATAGAATAGAGAACCTTTTCTTCTGTATGAATTGAAATTATTACATTCCAACCAATTCAAGGTGAAAAATGGGGTTGCTCCCTCGGCAAAACTGGGATAAAGTTGAGCCAAAAGATCCCGATTCAAGAGAAATTCATGAGGAAGCGGTATCTCTTTAGGATCTACTCCAACGTTTAGAAATTGGTTAATCGGTAAAGATACATGTACTTGATGTCCCGCCCAAGAAAGAGACCCAAGTCCTAGTAGACCCGCTAAATGGTGATTCAACATAGATTCGACATCTTGAAACCAAGCCAATTTTGGAGCAGCTTTATGATAATGGAACCGTAGCCCGAACGCATCGGAATTTCGCTGCAAGGGTTTTGTGAACGGATTAAACGTTTGACAGAGCATTCCAGAATCTGGAAACCAGACGATCTGGCGGCCGAGGAAATGATGTTGCGGCCGAAGGTTAGATCTTGCGGCCGAGTGATTGGATCTCTCAGGGAGATTTTCAGGCAACAGGTTGCTCTGGTGAAGAAATGATGTTAAGGTCATGAGATCAATGTCACGGCCGACAGATGGATTCTCCTAGGATACTGTATTTCTGTCTGAAAGGCTATTTGGCTCTGGATTAGGTCCTCTAAGTGGCTAAAAGTTCTTACCAAAAGTCCATGGGTTCACAAGAAGTCAATCAGCAATCACTGTATCCATTTCATCATCGGGATGGTCCCCAATGTGGGACTTGAAATAATCGTTAAGCCAAATTGGGGTGTCTAGAACTAGATATTGTGGTGAAAGGAAATATGATCATTGTGGAACTACTAATCATGTAGACCCTATTGTTGGAATATGTATGGTAGACCAATTATAAACATCGAGTCTCAAATAGTCTTGTACACCACAAAATAGTCTTCTACACCACCAGCCTGTTAAGTTGCCAATTGTCCCAAAAGCTTAAGCTGTTAAGAAATGGACCCAACAATATATATCAAGTTATCTGACACTCTCCCTCACGTGCAACCCCATCTCACATGGAGATGCAAATTTTCAAAAATAGAGAAACAAAATGCGAAGGGGACAAAACAAATACAAACAGAGAGACTTGAACCCAAGACCTCTCACAACCTGAGCTCTGATATCATGTTAAGTTACCAATTGTCCCAAAAGCTTAAACTGTTAGGAAATGGACTCAACAATGTTATATCAAGCTATCTGACATAGCCTTAGTCTTCTACAGCTCCTACTCTTTTTTGTTATAGGCCCTCCTAGTTTTGACTCTCATGATGCACTCACTATTCAGCTCAATGAGATTATCCAAACACTTAGTTTTGGTTTGATTTGGCCCACATTTCCCAAGAAAATGACTCAAGTCATGTTTGCGGAGCTAGGGAGGGGTGTCACCGAAGAGGAAATAAGATAGGTTCTTTGTCTATAACTGCTTGGGTTCTAGATTATGGCACTGGCACACATGTGTTGTAATTCCTCCTTTTATTTGGGGGAATTTGCACTTACACTCCCTGTACTATCACCGATTTGAAGATACACCCCTTGTACTTCAAATTTAAGCACTTACACCCCTTATACGTAAAAATACATGGGGTGTAAGTGCAAATTCCCCTTCTTTCACTTCAAAGTACAGGGGTATTAGTGCTTAAATTTGAAGTATAAGAGGTGTATCTTTAAATCGATGATAGTACAGGGGGTGTAAGTGCAAATTACCATCGTATTTTTTAGCCGATGGTTCCTGTCGACCTGTACATGGGTGAGGTGTTCATCATCCTTGTACAGCTTTTTTTTGGTACTTCGACAATTAATCCTTGTACAACTATTATTTGCTAATAGTCACTATAAAAAGCGATCTACCTTTGGCTATTGTACAGTTGTCGACGACAATCTTGTTATTTTGACGTGGTTAGAACAATATCCCATTGCCCAACAATCACTAAAATGGTGAGGGTCTGCTCTCTTCATGTGGATTTTGGCATCGTCATTGCTTTAATCCAAAGGGGTTTTGATAATTCTAATTTCTAGAAAATATAATTTCCCATGAGCACACTAAGCATATCGAGGTTGATAGTCACTATATTCGAAATTTATTGATGCAGAAGTACATCGTTACTCCATGAGTAACTTTCTGGGAGAATTAATTGGAGATATGGTCACGAAGCCCTTACCTCATTTTACTTTTCAGCAATTAACCATCAAGTTGGCATGTTTAATCTCTATGCTTGTTTTGTTAGTGTATTAGCCAGTGCATTGTAGTAATTATCATGGCCCATTACAAATGAATGTGGGTTGAGATTTGAGAACTTCATAACAATATACGAATGCATCCTACCTTAACCACTTCCCGAACAGAGGGTCTTTCTCCATACTTCCGTGCCACAGAATCTGCATATACTTGGTACTTTTCAAGGACCTACACAATATAACATTAGCAAGGATTTAGTGGTTAACAGATATTCAGCAGATATCTCCAACAAAGAATAGAGTCTGTTGCATAACTTGACGGTGTGTAACATTGGATTGAGGTGCACCATAAACAGCACTATCAACATGTCCCAAAGTGTTCCAAGTGCTGCCAGAAACACATAATTGCATACAGATTGAGAGAAGAATTGCAAAGCAATAGATGAAAATGACTTAAAAAATTAAATTAGAGTTCTAGGAGTATACATGAATATTGTCCCTTGAAATCCAATCTATATGGTGATATACATCAAATAAAAAAAATTGCTCCAAGTCCAGGATATGTGTTGACTGTTGTTTGGGAGAATAAGAAAAGTGTATAGGGTGTTAATGTACCCTAACACAAATAACTATTATTTATATTAAGAGATAACTTGATACAAGACTTGTTTAACCAATGTGGGACAAGACTCATAACAACTACTTAAATATTCCAACACTCCCCCTCAAGCTGGATAATAGATATCACAAAGTCCTAGCTTGTTACATAACAACTCTAACCGGGGCTTGAACAATGACTTAGTAAGCATGTCAGCTAACTGAGCACTTGTAGACACAAAGGGAGTACCTATCACACCACCTACTAACTTCTCACGCACCAAATGACAATCAACTTCAATATGCTTAGTCCTCTCATGAAATACCGGATTGGATGCAATGTGAATTGTTGCCTGATTATCACAATATAAATTCATTGGCAATTGCACACTAAATCCTATCTCCTCAAGAAAAGATCGCACCCATACAATCTCACATGTCGTGTGGGCCATGGCTCTATACTCTGCCTCTACACTAGACCGTGCAACCACTGTTTGTTTCTTACTCTTCCAGTTAACAAGGTTTCCATCGAGAAAAATACAATATCCTGTAGTGAATCTCCTGTCAGAAGGTCCTCCTGCCCAATCAAAGTCAGTAAAAGCCTCAATACGTAAGTGACTATTAGCTCGATAAAACAAACCACGTCCTAGATGAGCCTTAAGATAATTTACAATTCTAAGAACAGCCTCCCAATGTGGAAAACGAGGAGTAGACATAAACTGACTCACAATACTAACTGCGAACGAGATATCTGGACGTGTAATAGTAAGATAGTTCAATTTACCAACCAAGCGACGATATTGGTCAGGGCTAGAAAACAGCTCCCCCTGATCAACACACAGTTTGACATTAGGATCCATAGGAGTATCGACAGGCTTCGACCCCAATAAACCAGTCTCATCTAGAATAGCTAGCACATATTTTCTCTGCGATAAACTAATGCCATCTTTAGATCGTGCAACCTCAAAACCCAAAAAATATCGCAACCTTCCCAAATCTTTGGTATGAAACTGACTCTGCAGAAATACCTTCAACTCATCAATACCTTTTTGATCATCGCCCGTAATAATAATATCATCCACATAAACAATCAATAATACTTTCCCTCGGTCAGATGAGAGAGAAAAAACTGAATGATCAGACTGACAGTGACTCATCCCAAATTTCAAAACTGCATCACTGAACTTGCCAAACCAGGCCCGAGGAGACTGCTTAAGACCATATAATGCTTTGCGAAGACGACATACCTGATTACGCTCCCCCTGAGCAACAAACCCAGGTGGTTGCTCCATATAAACTTCCTCCTGGAGATCCCCATGAAGAAATGCATTTTTAACATCCAACTGGAATAAAGGCCAACCAAGATTGGCTGCAAGGGAGATAAGAAGGCGGACAGAACCAAGCTTGGCAACTGGAGAAAAAGTCTCAGCATAATCAACACCATAAGTCTGAGTATATCCCTTAGCAACAAGACGAGCTTTGTAACGCTCAACACACCCATCAGGATGATATTTGACCGTAAAGACCCACCTACAACCAACAGTAGACTTTCCTGGTGGAAGAGGAACCAACTCCCAAGTGCCATTGTCATGTAGAGCAGACATCTCAGCCTCCATAGCTGTCCGCCACTCAGAAACAGATAAAGCCTCCTGAACAGTGTTAGGAACAAAAATAGACGAAACAGAAGTAGTAAAAGCACGAAGGGACGGAGACAAGTGAGCATAGGAAACAAACCGATCAATAGGGTGAGAAGTGCAAGACCGAATACCTTTGCGAAGAGCTATAGGAAGACCAGGTGATGATAGAGGTGGAGGTGGAGGTGGCTGTGGTTGTGGAACTAGATCTTGAGACGGAGGAGGCGCGGCAGAAGGCACTGGTGGGGCTGTTAATACTTTTTGCCGACGAACATACACCTGCAAGGGTGGCACAGATGGTACACAAATAGGAAACACAGACTCAGTCTCAGGAAGGTCAACTGGAGTATGGTGATCCGAGTAAAAGGGTAATGACTCATTAAACGTGACATCAGCACAAACAAAATGACGACGTAGAGATGGTGAGTAACACTTATACTCTTTCTGAGTGCGTGAGTATCCCAGAAAAATACACCGAATCGACTGTGGATCAAGTTTGTACCGATCAGGATCAAGAGTATGGATATAACAGGTGCACCCGAATACTCGTAGGGGTAATGAGTGGAGAGGCTGACCAGGAAATAAAACCGTATGGGGTATCTGACCGCCTAGGACTCTAGATGGCATACGATTGATCAAATAACATGCTGTAAGAATAGCATAACTCCAATAAGACTTAGGAACTTGCATTTGGAATAACAGAGCACGCATAACCTCCGATAAATGCCTAATCTTGTGTTCGGCAACTCCATTTTGTCGTGGAGTCCGAGCACAAGAAGATTGGTGAATTATACAATGATCATCAAAAAACTTAGAAAGAGAATTATGAAAATATTCACCTGCATTGTCAGAACGAAATATACGAATGCAAGTATCAAATTGAGTTTTGATCTCTGTATAAAATGACTTAAAAATAGAAGACAACTCTGACCTCTCTTTCATGAGATAAAGATACGTGACACGAGAGTAATCATCAACAAAGATAACATAATATTGGAAGCCAAAAACATTAGGAACACGCATTGGACCCCAAATATCATAATGAACTAATTGAAAAGGACGAGACACACGACTCTCAACCCTAGGATAAAAAGACACTCGATGATGTTTACTAAACTCACATACTTCACATGGTAAAACATTAACACGGCTACATGAAGGTACCAGCCGTTTAAGGTTTTGAAGGGATGGATGACCAAGACGACAATGATGTTGATATGGTGACACCGAAGACTGAAGGGCAACAAAGTTAGGGTGAACATCGTCGGTAAAGTAATACATGCCACCACGTTCAGTACCACCACCAATTTTCCTCCCCGTCTTGAAATTCTGAAACACACAACCACCAGGGGAGAATGTGACAGAGCAATTTAAAGATTTGGTAAGTTTACTAACTGACATAAGGTTTAATGGAAAACGAGGAACATGTAATACGGAATCTAAAGTCAAAGAAGAAGTGACAGAAACAGAACCTAAACCGGTAATATTAGTAGTAGAGCCATCGGCTAAGGTAACACGAGATGTTTATCAATAGACCGATAGCCAGAGAGAATAGTAGATGTACCAGTCATATGATCAGATGCACCAAAATCAATGACCCAAGGAATAGAAGAAAAAGAAGATGCAACATACGCAACGGAAGAACCTGTCTAAGTTAGCGTTGCAATGGAGGAACCTGTTTGAAGTGACACAAGGCGTTGGTACTCTTCTGCGGAAATAGTCACTGTGGCATCAACAGAGTGAGTAACCGACCGAGTAGAAGGCCAACCATGAAGATCCCAACAATACTCAACTGTATGATTGTTGCCATTACAATAGGTGCAATGTCGAGGAACACAACCACGACTACGATTGCTACTACCAGCTTGACCAAACTCATGGCTAACACAACGACTGCCAGAATTAGAGTAACGACCACCAAAAACCCTATCACTGAACCCATAATCTCGACCACGAAAACTAGAAGCAAACTCACCAATCTCCTCCATTGCACCGAATTAACAACCACCAATAAGAACCAACTAATAGAATCAACAACTACCAACAAATCACCAAACCATATGATCACCCAACATCATCAACAGCACAAGATCATATGCGATCAACCAAACAACCGAAGATTAACTCCGTCTGCCAACAAGCCTACGACCAGAAACAAATCATGGAGCAATACTTGCTAATAACAGTACTAAAATCAACAAACCTCAACAATCCAAACATTCATACTACCGACGGTAACCAATCAAGAACACCAACCAATAGGCGACATAGACAGCAACAAATCGAGATTCAGATCGATACCTCATAAAACAACACATAAATCGAGATGCATGTGATTGATCCCAACCGAACAAGGTTTAAAACACTTAACGAACAACAAGAGACAAATCTGGCTGCCAGCGAAAACCTTTCAGACTATTTCGAACATAAATCGTGAGATTCTGGGCTGTTTTGAACACAATTCAGGGGGTTTCAAACCATATTCAGGAGTTTTGAAAGTTGATTGTAGTGAATGAGGGTTGATTAGGGCTCGATGGGGGTTGATTAAGGTTTGATTAGGGTTTTTCAGAAGTTCCAAAGGTTTTTCAGCAGTTTTGAATGGGTTTGGTGTATGGGGTTAGGGTATCGGAGGGATTTCAGGGTTGTACAGTGTTACCGATGAACAGTACTCGCGATGAACAGTGCTCGCGTGAACAGTAACCGTATGTGGTGATGATGGGTAGTGGGACGTGGGTTACGATTATGATTAGGGTTAGGGTTGGATTAAGGGTGGCTCTGATACCATGTTGTTTGGGAGAATAAGAAAAATGTATAGGGTGTTAATGAACCCTAACACAAATAACTATTATTTATATTAAGAGTAACTTGATATAAGACTTGTTTAACCAATGTGGGACAAGACTCATAACAACTACTTAAATATTCCAACATTGACCAGTCTACAGTGTCAACAGAAAACCCAAATTCAAGTAACATTGAGCACTACAGATTCTATTTCCAACCATTTTTCAAGCACTTTTCACCTATTTGCAAATGCCAACTTATTTTACAACCCTATGAATCATCACAAATCGGCTTATTACGAGCATAGCTATGCCATGAACTCCTTCAAAAATCGTAATCATGAAAATAGAAATAACATTTTATGCGTAATAAGCGGCCATAGTTGCTAAAAGAGAGCCTACGCAGGAACCTAGGCCTCGTTGGGCCTCAAATTGGGCGGCTTAAAAAGGGTGGGGAGAGGCAACATGAAAAAAACCTACTGTAGGCGCTTGAGGTGTGCGCCTCTCAATAAGACGAAAGGTGCAAGAGGCAAGCGCCCCATTCAAGTCGCTTTGCTGTAATGTAGGAGAAAAGATTCTCGGGTTTATGGTCCAAGAATGTCTCTAGAGTCTAACATTTTGTAAAAAGATGGCAAAAACTGACTACATGAACTCACGAAAGAGGGTTATAGCATCCCTAGCATCTGAGCCTTACACCTCAAATAGAAACTTGCAATATCAGCCCCCCAAGCCATTTAGATAGAAACGTAGTAATAGTTCATAAACTATTGTAGGCAGGACAGAAAAAGGCAAAGAAGATAAATAGCAAAAGAAATCTATACTCCATGTTAACTCGTGGCTCGACCAAGAAGTCTAGTGAACCCTCTTTGCCTTCAAAAGTGCCTTGTATGCTCCTACATCAACTCCTCCAGGTTGGAAAATACTCGACTAGGGGCAAGGAAACTTCAATGCCCTCAGTATACATCTGAGGATCAATTCTTTTGAGCTCTTTCTTCTGAAATCCATGTACTTTCACTAGTTGGTTTGCGTAGCCATTTCGCTAAGAATTGCATGTACTAGTTGCCTCTCCTAGATGCCCCCTTCTTTAATGTCCAAACCATCTTCAACACATGGTTTAGCCTTTGGAAGCTGTTCAACCTGGTCCTAGGTGTAAATTGTTTCTCCAGTGAATCTATCGAACAAGTACAAATCAGAGACGTTGAAGATAAGGCTGATCTGCAAGTCTGGTGGCAGCTCCAACATATAGGCATTTGAGCAAATTTTCCTTGGCATTTTGCATTGCCCAAACTTTTTTGACTTCAGCTTACGATAGGTTACTTTAGGAAATCTGTCTCACCTCAAATGCACTAACAACATGTCACCTTCTTCAAATCCATTAGTTCACTGATCTTGGTTGGCTGTTGCTGAACAAGATTCTTTAGTAGCCCTATTTGTTGGTTGTTGCCTTAACTCTCATGAACTTTAATCCGCAACAGCTTCTCCATCTTCACTCACCCTAGTTTCTTGTGGTAGCCGAACTAGAGCAAGAATATGCTGAGGTTTGAGTCAAATAGGCGGCTTCAAAGGGTGCTTTCTTCGTGGTCACGTTCACTGAGTTATAAGCAAATTCAGCTTGCGGTATCATAGAATCCTATGACTTCACATAACTTCCAACAAGGCATCTCAAGAAGTTGCCCAAAATTTAGTTGACTACCTCTGTTTGGCCATCTATTTGTGGATGGCGAGTATTAGATACTTTAGTTCAGGCCTAAGTTCTCCATAAAGTCCTCAAAAAATGCCCCACAAATTCGATATCTCTATCAGAGACGATAGCAGTTGGAATTCCATGTCACCACTTGCTTAATGAGTAAATCAGCAACACGTGTGGCGTCAGCAGTCCACAAACAAGGAATAAAATGAGTCAATGTGGAGAATCGATCCACCAATGTAAAAATGGAGTTGTGTACCCTCACTATATTGGGAAGTTTAAAAGCCATTGTTTTGTGAACTCCATTTGCCAAATTGACAAATTCAACACTTTTTCACTGACTTCTCCACATCCTTGATCCTTCTACATATTCATGCAATATTAGTGATCAACAACCATAGCCACTGTTTTATCCCCCCTTCCAAAATTGCCCCATAAGCCACTGCCACACAGTTTCCTGATAATCTGTTCCCGTAATGATGCCTCCAAAATATTCACATAAATTCCCTTAAAGAAATACCAGTAATTCATCATGTATAGCAGCTTCTTCACTCCTACTGATCCTTATAGATCAGCAATGATAGATATGAAATTGCCAATAGGCCCATGATTGTCTCATATGATAGATCTCTCAGCAAAGAACCTCTATGACTTGGCGTAAATGGGCTAAATGCTCCTCTAGTCCAACTATATATCAAGATATCATCAAAATAAAAAACTAAATATAATCCCAAGAAAAGTTTGTGTACTCCTTAGAAAACCGCTATAATGTGCTTGGCGCATCTGAAAGTATGAATGGCATAACTAACCACTTGTAGAGTCCATCTGGTATCTTGAATACACTCTTCCACTCACCACCACTTTGGACCCAGATTTGGTGATTATCGCTTCTCACGTCTATTTTGGAGAACAACTTGGATCCAACAAGCATGTCAACCATATCCTCCAAACGACTACGCTCTCCTGTTACCAAACCCTTGGCAAACAGTTCTTCCACTTATTTTTGCATTTCAACATGATGTGCAGGTGGAATTCTATCGGTGGCATTCTATACCCTGGCAAATTTGGTAAAGCTGCCCCTCTCAGTAGACCAACATGTTGGATGCTTCGCATTCTAAATTTAGAGAAACTAGATTCTGGGGTTTATGACCCAAGAATGTCTCTAGACTTTGAAGTTCTGTTGTACGACTGTACGATGCGAAAAAACTTCCTAGATAAGCTAAGCTCCACACCTCAAATAAAAAGTTCTAAGCTCAGCATTCAAGCTATTTAAAGTATCACATGCTACACACATGACTACAAAAATAAGACCAGAAACATAAATAAATGTTTATAAGCTATCATAAGCAGTAGAGAAAAGGCAACTAAGATAAATAGCAAAAGTAAATAAGAAATCTAATATCCCTGTAAGCTAATGGCTCAAACAAGCTATCTGATGGGCTCGTTTGGCCTTAGAAACTAGTAAGTGTCATGTATTCTCCATCACGTTCAAAATCGGCCGATTGCCGATCGAAGTCTCGGGTGTTAACGTCGGTTGATAGAAGTCTGGTACTTCTTCTCTCCTCCTTATCCTTCTTTAACTGCCCAAGTGACCTACGACGTTATACTTGCTCCTATTTTTGACATTCTCTCGAGAGGAGTGTTAATTTTATTTTATTTTTTGGCCTATATCTAACTTTGATTTTTTATCTGTCTTCATATATTGTTGGACTTGCAATATAGAAAGATTCTTGGACCATGGCTGGGTAGGTATTAATTCTATGGTGTTTGGACAAATGTAAGGGCTCACTGTTCATAAGCAAGCATTGGATGTTGAGGTACTAGTTGCTATTCTCTTGAAGAATTTTTCTAGCCCGGTGAATTCATATGTTCAAATTTTGAAGAGAAGAGTTGTCCCTTAGTGCCTTTTTCCTCACTTTCTGAGGATTCAGTTTGTTCATAGTATAAGAGGGCTGGGGGGGGGGGGGGGGGGATTAATAAATACATCTAGGCTGGTTTTCACTTAGCACCACCTAGAAAGCTGTAAAGGAAATTTATCTAAATTCTTCGAGTCTAACAAACTTTTGAAAATTGCTTGCATTCGATTTGTATGGCATAACTACCCTCTAACAGTCCTAACACAGCAATAGTTTAATGAAGAAAAATAGATACTATTGATCCCGCATTGTACATACTTCTTGTAGGCTGCACGTCCAAACCATAACCCCGTGTGCGCCTGCCTTTAGGGCCGCGTTCACCTATGAGTTAAAGTTTCACAAACGAGTAGTAGCTGTAAGCCTTCAACTGAAAATGCAAGATTTCAGTCGAAAAGAAAATAGGTGGCATGCAATCCCATGTCGTGGCAGAAAACAAAAAATAATACAACAGTAGCATAGTAACCAATATTCTTGACTGTCAACAAAAAATAAGGAAAGAGAAATTGACATAACTTTAGCAAATACTTAAAGAATCTAGGAAAAATGCAAGGGATTGATATTCAGGGAATCCAGGAAAAATGCAAGGATTGATATTCAGGAAAGGTTTTGGGTCTACAAAGAGGATTTGGTAAATGGCTAACCGGCTACCTATCTTCAATAGGTACTACGGGTAAGAGTAATGGCTGGCTCGAAGTCTCAAGGAAAATGATGATATCGTCTCCATTTCTATTCACTTGGGCTGTGGATCCCGCCAGCCTTTCACTAACGTATAGATAACTTTCAAGGACAAAAGACAGGAGAAATAGGATTGATGGTCCCTCGTTTTCAGTTTTGCCAATGCTACTGTGGTTTCATCATTTTCTGAGAAAAGTAGAGTTCACAATCTCTGTGATAATCTTAAGCTGCCTGCCGAAGTATTACCACCAGATTAAGAGAAGAAACAACAAGAAGATAAAGGGTGAACAAGGCAACTAAAAGAATTTCGATGTTAACCACAGGCAGAAGTCTTTGATGTGGCCCTTTTTGGCAATGATCTTGGTTATCTGAATGGTGAACATATTGCTAAAATTAGTTTGGTAAGGAATGAAAAATCATATTCTCTTTGTCCCATTTTGTTTGGCCACCTTTCCTGGGATGTCCCAAAATGAATTTCAAGTTTGAAAGTCAAAGCATGCAACTTTTTTGTTTTCCAGCACTATCTTTACATCACAAAGTACTTTAAAGGTGGGCGTAAAGGGAAATATTGGATAGCAATACCTTCTTATTGGAATTGCACTGCATACGGTAAAACATAATAGAGAAACACAGCAACTCAAAGAAATGTAGGTCAACCGTAAGACTGGAAATTAAGCAGCAAAGAAACTATCATTCCAAACTACAAGACGTATGCAAAGTATTTGTTTGTAGCTTTGATAGAAGAAGAATCTCAACTACATGGGCATGTGGATCCTATGTCCCCACAAAAGAAAACAGAAAAACAAAGCAAAAACTTGACAGATTAAACCGAAAGAAGAAGATGACGTAGAAGAAAGAAAAGCACCCGCACAACCCCCAAACTCCCACATACACACACACACAGGGAGATGTGTTAGAATATTGTCAGACCTATGTTAGTCCCACATTGGCTAATTAAGTCATTGTAATGAGCATCTCATAATATAAATAAAGTCTATGTGTGTTAGGGTTAATTGACATCCTAAACACTTCTTTCTCATTCTCTAAACAACATGGTATCAAAGCCCCACCTCAATCCTAATCCATCACCACTACCGTAACCCCCAATCCACCACCATAGTTGCTACTCTTCACCATCTCCAAAACCCTAACCCATCATCCTACCACCTAGGCCTGTCAATGGATCGGATCCGATCCGAAAAAATCCGATCCGAATCCGATAACAGAAATCCGTAATCCGGTAATCCGAATCCGATTATTACGGATCGGATCGGATCGGATCAGGATTTTTTCGGATCGGATCGAATCCGAATCCGAACTTCTTCTTTTTTTTTAACTTTTTATAAATTTTTAAATTTTTTTATAAAAAAACAGTAAATTTTTTATTTTGGACAAAAAATGTTTTAGAAGTTGTATTTTTATTTTAAATTTTTTATTTTAATTTTCAAATTTTTTTTTTGAAAAAAAATTGTATTTTAAAAAAATAATAATAAATTTTTGTTAAAATTTTTTAAGTAAAAAAGTTTTCGGATCCGGATCCGATCCGACCCGTTGACAGGCCTACTACCACCCTATACCCCTCCCGAAACCCTAATACATCATCAACCTTTTGCCGCCACTAACCCAGTCCCAAACCGAGCCCTAATCAACTCTTTTATGGTTCGACATCCTTTAATCAAACCAGAAATCTGCATGTAAACCCCTTACCTGGTCCCGACAGCCCATTATCTGTGTAACCAAGTGACCGAAATCTCTCAAAACCCTTATCCAGTGACTGGCGATCCTTGCCCAGCCGTCGCCGACCCTCCGACGACACACCTAGTTGCTGACTCTTTTGATTTCGTGACTCCGTTGTGGTTCTCTGGCCCTAAACATGAACTGATCGCGTTTCTATGATCAGTTTGTGGTTCCTTAAGCAGGTTGTGTTCGATCTGGGTCTCAGCTCCGTGGTTTTCTTTTCGTGATACGAACTCTGGTAATGGTTTTCTCACTTCGGTAAAAGATTTTCAATACCTTGTCATCCTCTGGTTTATGGGTTGTTGTTTTGGACCTGTCGTAGTAATCACTTGCATCAATTGGTATATGTTGGTGATGTTACAGACCTGTCATGTTTGGTACTTAGTTGGTTGCTGATGCTGTTGACTTTGTTGGTTGAGTACGGGTTCTTGATTAGCTACTTTTGTTGATTCTTATTGGTTGTTGCCTCTTTATTATTTGAGAAAATGTCTGAGGAGAAAACAAGTTCAGGCCCTGTAAGGACCCGTAATTTTGGAAATCATTTGAAGGATTATTTGATGTTGGAAATTGAAGGAATATATGGGATTTGTTAAGTTTAATTGATTTGGGGTTTGAATGATGGAATTGCAATTAGAGGGAGGCAAGTGTATTTTGTGTTCATGTTAGTATATAAGGGAAGTGTTGGTTGTAGGAGATTAAAATCTCTCATCTCCCTCCCTCTCCTCCCGTCCGTTCCCCATCTCTCTCTCGGTCTCTCCCTCTCTCACTCATTCCACCACCAAAACTCAAAACCCAACAAACCCAACCCTCTCTCCATCTACCTCACGTGCTATTGAGTTCGTAGCTCGCCCGGTTTGGCTCGGAGAGGAATATTTTGGGCGTATTACAAAGTTTGAGTTCGAGGGTTCGCGTGGCCCGATCTTCGCGTGTTTGCTCACCAACTTCGAGGTAGGGATTTCTCTCACTCTTTGTATGTTCTTGAGTTGGTTTTGTGTATGAAATCGTGCATTTGGTTGTTGTGATTGTTGTTGTAGTTGAAATCTTTGGAATCTGCAGAAAATCTGTTCGTAACCATCCCGTATCGATACAGGTTCTTGCCGTATCGATACCCGTTGAAAACAGAAGCTTCAGAAATTCCTGATTTGGATCCTGTATCGATACAACAAAACGCTGTATCGATACCCGTTCATAATGGACAGTTTTTCAGCTTTTGCCCCAAACTTCGTCGTTTTGACCCCCGATTACTTCTAACTTGTTCTAAACACTTCCAAAACACCTCATAACATGATTAATCGTATCCGTTGAGTTCGTTAGAGATCTATGTTCCTTTGCCCTTATTCGGTGAACTTTTCTTAAACCTCTTGAGTACAATTGAAACGA
This sequence comes from Rhododendron griersonianum, assembly GCA_018127125.1. Taxonomy (NCBI): domain Eukaryota; kingdom Viridiplantae; phylum Streptophyta; class Magnoliopsida; order Ericales; family Ericaceae; genus Rhododendron; species Rhododendron griersonianum. Next base: position 15,307,774 of record CM030799.1, on the reverse strand, counting down.
AACGACACATTATGTAAGTATGAGATTCATGAACACTTGATGCCATGAAGTACGAGGAGTGAATCGAGACAATGAGCTTGTAAACAAATAGAAATATGGATTGGCATGTGGGCCGTTTACTTAATATCAATTCCTCTCTTTATCTTCAAGTCGTGAAATCTAAGTTTAGGAATACATATGACGAAATGCAACACCTACGGACTGTAGTCGGCATACGGGGTCCTGATACCCGGAACTTAAAACGGATGTACGGGGTCAAGAACACCCGGAATGTAAAGTGGATGTACGGGGTCTTGAGCACCCGGAAATGCATTGTGGGTATATGGGGCCCTGAATCCCGGAAAGTTTCTTAAGCAAATCGTTTGGTGCGTTATGGAGAAAGAGCTTTTTGAACTCACGTTGGAGATCAACGAGAGATGTACGGGGTCCACAAGACCCGGAATGTAAGACACATAAAGTAGAAGTGTGTGAATTAATATTGGAATAGAAAGCGGAAGTGTGAAAGGCGAATAAAGGTTGACTAGATTGATCAATAAGCGAAGTACTTCCTAAGTCTTGAGTTTTGGCATGAAGTTGGCATTCTTTTTGCATTTCCTTTTGTTATCCCAAACCTTATTCTTTCTATGTCAAAATCTTCTCATTTGCATACAAGGTTTGTAGAGACTTTCCTACTGAGCTAGTGTAGCTCAAGCCTTATATCATTTTCAGGTGCCGAACAGGGACAATAGCGTGCATGCTTGGAGTGCTTGGATGTGATCTTTGTTTTGAAAGCTAAAACTTGAGAAATTACTTGTCCATCTTGTATTCTATCTTTTGGATGATGTGTTTGTAACCTAATCGAAAATCTTTTGACTAAGAAATATTGTAAACTCTTAAACCTCCTTTGATATTCGATACTTATGTTAATTTGGGCCTCGAAGCCAAAGGTGTAACATTTTGGGGACTCATGGATGATTGGAATGATATTTTGGAAATGGGACTGCTATGTTATTTTGGAATATCGTACGGACTATTGCGAGGTTTTATTAATGAAAATCCTTTATAATTATGTTGAAAATCAAGGGCGTGACAGGCCCTCTATCTACAGTTGTTGGTACTATTTCTAGTTCTAATTCTACTAGTATTGATAGTTTTTTTAGTGGCTCTCGGTCTCGTGAGCGGCACTCTATTACCTCCACACCATTAAATGGAGGCAATTATGTTCTTTGGGCTAAAGCTGTTGAGGTATATTATATGGGTCAATCGGAGGACTCTTATTTGACTGGTGAGCCCCCTGCTCCAGATGCACCCACATATGGGGCCTGGAAACCTGTTGATGCCCGTATTCATTCAGAGTTATGGAATAGTATGATGGAACAGGTTGCTAGTACGCTAATGTTTTATGATACAGCTAGAGAGGTGTGGACACAGGCAAAAGAGTTGTATTCAGGTGTCGACAATCTCCGTCGTACGTATGATCTTCATCGGTCTTTCTTTAATATATCTCAGGGTGATGATTCTTTTGAGGATTATCGTGCTAAGTTCCAGCATATTTGTAATGAGTTGGATATCTGTGAGCCACTTTCTGCTGATATTCAGGTTATACGGTGCCAGCGTGAGCGCATGAGAGTTACTCGTTTCTTATCTGGTGCATCATCCACTTTCAAACCTGTGGGTAATTAGATTTTGGGGGACCGTGACTCACCTCCTCTCAGCGAGGTATTTAGTCGTCTCCGGCAGTCATCATCTATTTCTGGTACACCGGCTCCTGACCGTTCTGCTTTGACTTCCATTGTTTCTGATAGCTCTGTGTTCTCAGTCAGCCGTGCCCGTGGTCGCGGCCGTGATTCTTGGTTTCGAGGTCATGGTCGCGATTTTGGAATAAATGGTCATGGTTCTGGTGGTCGTACAAACACTGTTATTGGTGGTCGAAATGATCGTACATTTAGTCATGGAGGCCGCATGACAATGGGAGGCCACGGTCGTGGCCGTGGTGCTCGGTTGTGTACTTACTATGGGGGGACCAATCATTGGGTGGACACATGTTATGAGTTGTATGGCTTCCCTCAGGCTCATCAGGCCACTGTCTCTGAGGATACTGGACAGTTTGCTCAATCTTTTGCTGATAGTGTGGTTGTTTCAGCTAATGAGTACCAGCGCTTGTTATCATTTCAGACTGCAACAGGATCTTCCACTGCTACGCTTGCTCAGACCGGTCCATCTATTGCTTGTGTTGCCTCCTCTTTTTCCTCTCCTTGGGTTATTGACTGGAGCTACAAATCATATGACTGGTAGACCTACTTTCCTTTGTGATCGACAGCCAGTTGGTAGATCATCTCATGTTACCTTAGCTGATGGATCTACCACTGCTGTTACTGGTTTGGGTTCAATTCATGTCTCTTCCTCTCTTACATTGACATCTGTATTACATGTTCCTTGTTTCCCGTTTAATCTTATGTCTGTGAACCGTCTTACAAAATCTTTAAATTGTTCTGTTACATTTCTTCCTCATGGCTGTGTTTTTCAGGATCTCACGACGGGGAGGAAGATTGGTGGGGGCATTGAGCGAGGTGGCCTATATTACTTGACAGTGTCTCAACCCGTTGCCTTTCAGACATCAGCGTCTCCATATCAACAGCACTGTCATCTTGGTCATCCCTCTCTTCAGAGTTTGAAGCGTCTTGTGCCCTCGTGTCGTTCCATTCATAAGTTGGTTTGTAAAGTCTGTGAGTTTAGTAAACACCGTCGAGTCAATTTTTATCCTAGGGTTGAGCGTCGTGCGTCGCGTCCTTTTCAGTTAGTTCATTCAGACATTTGGGGGCCTATTCATGTGCCCAGTCTTTCTGGTTTTCAGTATTATGTTATCTTTGTGAATGATTTTTCTCGTATCACATATCTTTATTTAATGAAAGAGCGATTTGAATTGAAATCTGTTTTTAAATCCTTTTACATGGAGATTAAGAATCAATTTGATACCTGCATTAAGATATTTCGTTCAGATAATGCCCGTGAATATTTTCATAGTACACTCTCAATTTTTTGCTGATCATGGCATTCTTCACCAATCGTCGTGTTCTCGAACTCCACAACAAAATGGAGTTGCTAAGCGCAAGATTCGGCACTTGTCTGAGGTTATGCGTGCCTTATTATTTCAAATGCAAGTTCCTAAGTCATATTGGAGTGATGCTGTCCTCACTGCCTGTTACTTAGTCAACCGCATGCCCTCTACGGTCCTAGGTGGTCAGGTTCACCATACGGTCTTATTTTCCGATCAGCCTCTCCATTCATTACCCCTCGAGTTTTTGGGTGTACCTGTTATGTCCATGCTCTTGACCCTGATAGGAGTAAACTTGATCCTTGGTCTTTTCGGTGTATTTTTCTGGGATACTCACACCTAAAAAGGGTATCGATGTTACTCTCCTACTTTACGTCGTCACTTTGTCTGTGCTGATGTCACGTTCAATGAGTCCTTGCCATATTACTCGGATGCTATTACTACAAATGATCTCCTTACCCTAGAGTCTGTGTTACCTATGGCTGTTCCCACTAGCACTGTTCTACCAAACCCTTTGCAGGTTTATGTTCGGCGTTCCCACGCACTGACACCACCCCCGCCTCCACCTACAGAACCCTCCCAGCCTGCCGAACCATCTTCGCCAGCACCTCCGTCTTCCCCCCCGTCACCAGATCCGCCTGCTCCTCACTATCCGACTCGTGAGAATCGCCACCCGCCGGTAAAATACAATTTTTCTAATTGTTCTCGCACTTCTCATCCTTTTTCTCGGGTTATCTCATATGATCATATCTCCGCATCTCTTTGTGCTTTCACTACTACTGTCTTCTCTGTTCTTGTTCCTAACACTGTTCAGGAGGCATTATCACGGTCTGAGTGGCGGAAAGCTATGGAGGATGAAATGTCTACTCTTCATAATAATGGCACGTGGGAGTTGGTTACTCTTCTTGCTGGTCAAACTACTGTCGGTTGTCGTTGGGTTTTTACTGTTAAGTACCTTCCTGATGGCACTGTTGAGCACCACAAAGCTCGTCTGGTTGCCAAAGGGTACACCCAGAGTTATGGTGTTGATTAAACAGAAACGTTCTCTCCCGTTGCCAAGCTTGGTTCTGTGCAAATTCTTATTTCTCTTGTTGCCAATCTTGGTTGGCCATTGTTCCAGCTCAACGTCAAAAATGTCTTTCTACATGGCAATCTCCAGAGGAAGTCTACATGGAGCAACCACCTGGGTTCGTTGCTCAGGGGGAGCGTCATAAGGTATGTCGTCTTCGCAAAGCACTCTATGGACTTAAGCAATCTCCTAGAGCATGGTTTAGCAAGTTTAGTGATGCAGTTATGAGATTTGGCATGTGTCGAAGTCAGTCAGACCACTCTGTATTCTCCCTTATGTCGGCTCAAGGGAAAGTATTGCTCATTGTTTATGTAAATGACATTATTATTACTGGAGATGATCAAAAAGGGATTGATGAGTTGAAACAGTTCTTACATAGTCAGTTCCACACTAAAAGACTTGGGTAAGTTGCGATATTTCTTGGGCATTGAGGTAGCGAGGTCCAAGGATGGGATCAGTCTGTCCCAAAGGAAATATGTGTTGGATATTCTAGAGGAGACAGGTTTATTGGGAGCTAGGCCTGTGGAGACTCCAATGGATCCTAATGTGAAACTCTACATTGATCAAGGGAAGGTATTTCCTCATCCAGACCGGTATCGTCGATTGGTTGGTAAGTTGAATTATCTTACCAATACACGTCCTGATATCTCATTTGCTGTTAGTGTGGTGAGTCTATTTATGTCTGCTCTTCGTCTTCCTTGTATTCGCATTGTTAAATACCTTAATACTCATCCTGGACGTGGTTTGTTTTACCTTTCTAATGGTCATTTTCGTGTTGAGGCATTTACGGATGCAGATTGGGCAGGGTCACCTTCTGACAGACGTTCAACAACTGGTTACTGTACGTTTGTTGGTGGCAACCTAGTTACTTGGAAGAGTAAGAAGCAAACTGTTGTTGCAAGGTCTAGTGCAGAGGCAGAGTATCGTGCTATGGCTCATACCAGATGTGAGATTGTTTGGCTGAGATCCTTTCTTGAGGAGCTGGGATTTCAAGTGCAGTTACTCATTCCTATGTATTGTGACAATCAGGTAGCGAAACATATTTCCTCGAACCCGGTGTTTCATGAGAGAACCAAACATATTGAGGTAGATTGTCACATTGTTCGAGATAAGGTTGACAATGGTGTGTTGGTTACGCCCTTTGTGTCCACAGGAGCTCAGATTGTAGACATTTTTACCAAATCACTGTTTAAACCTCGTTTAGAATTCTTATGTAACAAGCTGGGACTTTGTGATATTTACTCTCCAACTTGAGGGGGAGTGTTAGAATATTGTTAGACCTATGTTAGTCCCACATTGGCTAATTAAGTCATTGTAATGAGTATCTCATAATATAAATAAAGTCTGTGTGTGTTAGGGTTAATTGACACCCTAAACACTTCTTTCTCATTCTCTAAACAACAAGATGCATGTTCTGGAAAAGCCTTTAAGGTATTTCTGCAAACAATGAACAAGAAGCTGGCTTCCTAGACAAACTAACCTCCTGATGTAAGATACTTAAAATTTACCAAATTTACGCACCACATGATTTTGAATACTGAATTTGCATTAAGACAGAGATAAGGTCAGGAAAGCATCAATATCTACAGAACATAAGTAGCAGAATGAAAACCTGTGCAACAGGTATGATCTCTTTGAGATCTATATTTACCAAAATTGGTGTTCATTGGGCATAAGTACATGACTACCCGGTATCCTATTTCAAGGTTGCTGGACCAAAACAACAGTTACCTCATTGATACCATTTATGCCTCCATTAATAGTAAACCTCAAGTCCGGGAAGTCACGCAAGAGGGCATAATAGTACTCATATCTGCAATAAACAAACTTCTTGCAAGAGCATAATAGTACTCATATCTGCAACAAACTTCATAACAGCATTGAAAAAGTAAACTGTTCAGATCTGAAAACCTTGTTCTTAATTAATTTTGATGAATTCTTTCACTGTGAAACAATGAGCTAACAACCTTAAAGCCAACAATACAACAAAGAACCAAGGAACTACATACTTAGGGAGGGATTCTTCGGTTATCGGCTGGGCAACTCAACTCATTTCTCAACTAAAATCATCCTGATTGGAAATATTCCACCACTCAACAAAACAATAAAAAACCACTTAAACAAGTCCGAAAAGAACCAACACGCCATGTCAAATTCAAAGAAAAGAAGCAAGGACCGTAGAAGCAGAAGGAGGAGAATATTTTTCTCAGCCACTTAAAAATTGACAAAACTTGTTTCAAAATACAAGTTTTTTTAGAATTACGAGACTAATATCTGTAGCAAAGGAAAACACACTCCGACACTAAAATCTATACTATATATTTTTTTAGTCACGACGATTTTCTATTGCATGCAAAATCTAGCATCAAAACACATTAACAAAGTAAACTTATAGTATCAGCACACTATAATATGAGTAAATATACAGCAAAGATTAAGTAGATTAAACTCATACCAGATCAAGAACGCCAAGGCGTAAAGTTTGTTTGCAAGAGAAAATGTAGGACCATGTGGAAACCTCTATAGCAGCAAGATGAGTTGACCTGCATGGAAAGAGAAGGCGGTTAGCTCTTTAAGTTATTTGAACCCTAAGTAAATCTACCGAGGCCTTCCAATGGAGCAATTCGGAAACTGCCACCAACTGTCAAACACATCCATCTATGTAAGCTGGAGTATTCAGATTCAAAGAATAAACTACATACTTGTGAAACAAACATATGCGAATAAATATCACAACTTGACAACAAATAAAAGTGATTGAATAGGTACGATCCTCATGGTTGGAGAAAAAAAAATGGTAAGGATGAACAATCATGCTATTAATCATGGCCTCGACGGGAATGACTTGATTGCAGTTACATTACAAAGCTCCAATTGCTTCCAAGATTCATTACCATTCAACACACTATCTATGCTGGTAAAACCGCGCAATTAGTTGATTATAGGATTTCGTGACATCATGCTGTCTAAACAAGTTAATGTCTCTATACAATAAAAGAAAACACATCTTCTGCATAATAGCATATTGTCTAGCAAATGCCCAGCCTAAAAACTAAGCCTATCCAGATTGAAGTGATGGCACAAACTTGACATTCATATATCCCTAGCATAGTTCAAGAATGACATTCAGTTTAACCACAATATAAAGTTGATTGGCAGAGTTTAACGACAATCCAAATAAAAGTAAGGAATCTACCGATAGATCACCCTCTTTCATCCCCAACTTCAGTAAATTATGATCTATGGTGCCCTTAAGATTTTTACCGTCTTCGTCACTTTATCTCTTCCTAGTGCTGTAAAGCATTAGTTTATTATAGCAAAAAACTAAGTCATATAGGTAATACGGAAACTGAAAGAAGAGGACATGCAAACATCAGCCCAAAATCAAAAGATTTGTCATTTCTCTAAAGCCTTTTGCTTGTGAGAAACGGTAACAAAAGAAAGGTCTCACCAAATCTATCTGTGTGAGATTTGAGGAAAAACAAATATAGACCAAGACAAATCAACAATGCTCTTCATTTCTTATCATTTCTCAAACCTTTCAATCATCCATTAAGTGATATGATTCTAATTTCATCTTTCTTGTAACGTTTTATGCTAATTAGTGGCATTGCTATGTGTTGTCATGCCGTTGTTTTGAATACATAGAATAGATTGCTAATATTTTTTGGGTCGTTTGTCCACTATGTCTGCAATATGCAGGAACCTGGAAATCTTGCAAGCAGTCAATATTTACATAAATTAGAAATTTTACAGTGATGGAGAATGGAATATTACAGACATAAACGGCAGTTCAATCTAAGATAGCCTCTGAGAAGAAATCCATATTTCCATTTTGAATCAAAAGATAGCAACATCAAGTGGTGAAGGAATAAAATTAATCCTTCCATTGTGAACCTGAAAACGCAGCATCAGCAGCAACAATACCTCCAAACTGGTAGAGGAAAAGATAAATACACAGCCCGAAGCATCATCCCATGACTAATTAGCATTAGCAGCAACACTAATTGATCCAGAAACAGCAGGAATAACACAAAACACCACTTCCCATCTAAGAGAAATCCAGTAGAAGCAATAGAACCAAGATGAACCGCATATAGCAGGCATAATAGTGGCCAGTAAGTCTACTGGTACAGCAATTTTGTACAGATTTTGCGTACAGATTTTTTGTGGGGCCCACTATGGGTCCCACACAAATGATCTGAGCCGTTCATTAAATGTAAAACAGTTTTTCAAGGGCCCCCGCGAAAAATCAATTCAATCCGATACTTACAGATGCTCCATCCAATCATATAATGTTTTATTATCCGGGAATCTAAATCAAAAGTTAGATGATTGGATCGAGCATCTATAAGTATCGGATTGAACTGATTTTTCGCAGGGGCCCTTGAAAAACTGTTTTACATTTAATGAACGGCTCGGATCATTTGTGTAGGACCCGTAGTGGGCCCCACAAAAAATCTGTACGCAAAATCTGTACAGAATTCTGTACCAGTAGACTTACTGAATAGTTGCAGCAGCCAACGCAGCACTAAAATTCCTTTAAGAAGGTTGACGTACAAGGACACCTACAAAAAACAGACCGACTTGACACAAAGAGACCCAAACGAAAGACCCTTGAAATACATGATCAAACTCAATGACCACCCTAAAACCTGCTACCAACACAAAGATGACACCCCTGACTCAAAATAAAAACAAACAAAAGACCCCAAAGCTGTATGCCCTCTAACCAAAGACACCTCAGGCTAAACACTCAAACAAACAAGAAAATTAAACCTAAAAAATGACAAGACAACCCAGAGACAAACAGACAAAGAAATGGACTGGCCTCTTGACCAAAATTAACTACACCAGCATCTTCCCACTTTAAAGAAAGAGGGAGAGAGAGAGAGAGAGAGAGCGCATCCGAGAGAGCAAATGGTGAGGCCAAAAAAAAAAATGTAACTGAACAGCCAAGATTTGTAGAGGCCTCTCAACCAATAACACATTGACACATACATATTTTTTCAAAAAACCTGAGCTCCATTGTTATATAGATTGAAATACATGCACACAGTCGTATCAAATTTTCTCAATTTTTTATACTTGAGAAAAAAGTACACGGGTGTATTAGTGATCCGAGAAAACAAATAAATAAACTATGTCGGGCTCATGTGTGCTAAAAATTGATTGCATATATGAAAAAAAAGAAGCATTTAGGATGCAAAATGACACGTCTTAGGCCATCTAACGTGTTCCAAACGAGCTGCAGGACATAAATTGAAATAATAAAAATTACCTTAAGATCCTGAAGAGCCTTCTCTCGACCTAGATCACCATATCAAAGACGCTAAAAAAGAAAAACAAATTAGAGGCGGCACCACACCAAACTAATTACATAGTGAACACCACATACTCATACAAAATAATTCCATCCAATATTTAGCCCACAACAAAAGATCAAACTATAAACAGAATGACATGCAAAAAATAGATGAAACATCCAATTTTTAGCACACAGAATCATGCCGTATTTGAAAAAGGCAGCTAACATCTTGTAGAGGAGAATCCAAACTCAACCTTGAAGGTAGAATCCAGAATTCCCCCCATCTTATGAAGCTAACAAACAGGCCATTACTGTTAGAGGTCTGGCGAATGCTTTCCGTCGCAAGAGTATTAGGAAGTCAGGTGCCCCTCTAAGGTAGCCTTTTCAGTAATGACTGCAGTTTTGAATTCCATCCTTACCACAGTTACAGATTCCATTCTTATGGCATAAAGGGATAAAACATTTATGGACTCCGTTCTTGCTTCTCAGAATATGGGAATTTACATCTGAATGTGTTTGGAATTAAGTAGGTGATGCCAGTTTCAATTCAGAAATCACTGGAGAGCGTGAATTCTGGTTGTAGATGGAAGAGGGAGAAGAAGGGCTAGAGGATAGTGGATTGTACTATGGTGCTTGCGAAGAGAAAGGAATAGAAATTTTGGTGGGTCCGGTTGCCTAGTCAAAAGATGAAAACATCCGCTTTGAAAACTTATGCCATTGTTGTAAATGATGTTTTTGGGAATCCTCATTTCTTCTCGTACATGTCATTCTTGAGAGTGACTTCTGAGTTGAGCCCTTTTGACTAATGTCTATTTACAAAATATGAAGGGAGAGCTATCCATCCTACTCGGACTCAAGAATGGGTTCAACTTCAGCTTACTGATTAAAAAAAAAGATTAAAAAAAAACTATCCATCCTACTCATTTTTCTCTTTCAATCGAAATTTTTCCCCAAAATGCTAACCAGATAGCCTAATCTTTGCAACGAGAAAACAAAGACAAAGTTGAATAAGAGAAGCTCAACCAGATCACTACAGCCAGTATTTCGAGACATGACAACAGCCCATCGGGTACCAGCAGTTGCCATGGAGGTCACATGAAACCCTTCTCTCCACTTCTTATTTATCCACTTGAAGGGAAAGGAGTCACTAACTTTATAGAACTGTTGACTGTATTGGGTGCCTGCAAAAGTTAATCATGGCAACACCGTTAATGAAACTATGGAAGTTTAGCAGCTGAAGATTCTTACTAACATGTAATAATTGAAATTCCATAACCATTGACTTGAACCAAGCAGAGATTTATATCAAAACGTGTTCAGCACATCAACCGTAAAATGAAGTTCTGCAGTAGATAGAAATAAGAACACAGAATAACAAAAGCACACATGTAAAGCAATTAGCCATACAAAGAGAGCGGGCAACACCAGCAGGCGATAATCAAATAGCCACTTCAAATTAATGCCCAATACAGGAAGCTTATACTATTGAAGGGGTTAGAGTGTGAAGAAGGACCAGAACCATCTGAACAAAGAGACATGCAGGCCTCAATTGTAGACGCAACAATCAAAACATATAAACACACGAGAACAATTAGCGCATAAAGGTCTTAATGCAGCAGTCAACAATCAATTATAAGGTCCCATCAACAAATAAAATCGACAATATCAAAACTGATAAAGCTCCAAGTCCTTATTTGTAATGATATTCCACCTTGCAGGAAGTTGTTACATCAAGTTTCCGACACAGTGTGCTTAAGCCGAGACACCACCATGGATAAAATGATTGTGCTTAAGCCAAGACACCACCATAGCCGTTACATGAATCAAGTGCCTCAAGCTCTAAGTATTATCCACGTCAAACCCTTCCATGGATAAAATGATTGTGCTTAAGCCGAGACACCACCATAGCCGTTACATGAATCAAGTGCCTCAAGCTTGGTTTGCTTATTCATAGCTTGAGTGATACGCATAAAAACATTAACGTACTCAACATATTCAGGTTGATTCGGGTAGGGAGAGCCGTCACTTGTCCCCTACCAAACCTGCTGCAGGTGGATAATATACAATCCGGCCTGCCAAATAGTCAAAAAAATTTAGATAACAAGTCCTATTCACATTGAGATTTGAGACTCTAGGAGTAGGGCTGCAAATGAACCGAGCCGCTCGCGAGCGGCTCGTAGCTCGGCTCGAGATGAGCTCGTTCAAACTCGACTCGACATATAAACGAACGAGCTCGAGCCCACTTCTTCAACTCGTTTGCTTAACGAGCCGAGCTCGAGCTCCTAAAAGCTCAGCTCGTTAGGCTTGCAAGCCACATATTATTTATTATATGTGTGTATGTGTATGTATATGTATATATATACTTTAATATCCACATATAAAATTTCAAACTTTTTCAAACTTGTTCCTTGGCAACCACGCAAGGCTGCCAAGTGTCAGAGGGGCATGTGCAAGGCCTCTAGCCTAATGACTGGGAAATGAAGCATTTATAGAAGAGGGAGTACTTGGTGGGTCTTGGTTTGTCGATGTGGGACAAACACAAATGAAGGGAAAGGAGAAGTTGCTAGTCCCACATCGGAAACTTTGATACCTGTTGTGCAAAGGATCTCCTTTAAGTACAACACCCAACCCAGCTCTTTCCAAGCCGCTCCTCCCGTATGGGATTACCGAGCCTGCTCGAGCCGAGCTCGAGCCTCAGTACAGAGTGGCGAGCCGAGCTTTAGCCATGATTTAGTAGCTCGACTCGAGCCCGAGCCGAGCTCGAGCCCACTATTTTTCTTGCGAGCCGAGCCCGAACATGCTAACACTCGGCTCGGCTCGGCTTGATTGCAGCCCTATCTAGGAGTAGTATATATTCAAACATGTCTATAAATCCACAAATGCACATGTAGATGCATTAAAGTACAAAAAGCTCTTCCCTATTAAGCCTCGATTTGAATCCTTCATGCAAAGACTTCCATCACTACTCTTGTGAAGTGTCACTATTACACACTTAGAAATCAAGCCAAATCTCAACCTTCTCATCCAAAAACCTAGGGCCAACATATACTCAACTAAGCTAATGCTGATTTGTACATTAAAGGACAAAACATCCAACCTCATTCTTACATTATTCTCGAAAATAATGGGTTCTCAACATCAAGTAACGCGACAGTTTCCGAGACAACCAATTAAACAGGGAAAAAACAAGATGTCCATGTTTAAAGCATGCAATCATCAACCATATAGAAGAGTCAAGGCCGCAAGAACGTGAATTGAATCCAAGCTATCCTGAAAACTGGCCTCCCACTATGTAAACAAATGAGCAACATTTATTCTACACATTATTCTATTCACAATAAATGAATGTTTGAAACAATCCATGGCATAATACATTGCAATCGACAATAATAAACTAAATTGCATATATTTCCGTACGAATGGAATTGAGCAATCCATATAAACCAAAACTTCAAGACAAAGCCAACATACCTTTGGACATAACCACAAGAGAGCTTCCATCGTTAGCACCAGCAATAGAACTGATGTAATAGTTCTTTTCCCACTGTTCCATGATCCATTCCTGTTGGGGCATCAATTACACAACTTCTTGTGTTAAACTATTATATCCACAGAAAAACAAATATGCTACACAGAAATTCACCTTGTGTGAGAAGAAATTCAAATATGCTACCAAACTTGTTGAGCATCAATCACACAACTTGTCGGGTTAAACTCTAATATACAACAAAGAAAATCCACAGAAAAACAAATATGGCACAAAGAAATTCCCCTTGTGTAAAAAGAAAAGTGATAGCTGATACACTTGGCTAGTGAAGCTAGTTCCAGCAAGTGCCCATAAGTTGGAACAAGATGCTACACAACTGATGAGCAGACCATCTGCATTTCCTTTCTCTACATGTTGAGCCAGTCTTGCATCTGATGCAGTAGGTTTAAGGGTATGTATGTCTTTTGAGTCCTTTGTAGTAGAGGGTCTATAAATAGGAGTCTAGAGTGCTCATTAGGTAGTTTTTTTGATGTATTGATAAAAGAATATAGAGAGCTTTTGCTCCTTGTATCCCATTTTGGGATTTATCTCTCTTATGAATCTATCCTTTGATTTGGTTTGCATCATTTGGTATCAGAGCTTCTAGGCTCGATCCCCACCGTTCATCTCGCCAGAGACTTCACCGGAAACCTAAACCTTGCCGGAAAATCTCGCCGGAAATCTAAAACGGCGCCAAAAAATCTCGCCGGAGCCCCCAAATCACTCCAAATCCTCAGATCTATCCAACCCAACACCTTATACTTCTATAGTTCTGTGTTTTCTTTATTTAGTTGTCTTGAGTCTTGTGTCCAACTTGAGGACAAGTTGTTTTTTTTTAAGAGGGTGAGTCTGATGCAGTAGGTTTAAGGGTATGTATGTCTTTTGAGTCCTTTGTAGTAGAGGGTCTATAAATAGGAGTCTAGAGTGCTCATTAGGAAGTTTTTTTGATGTATTGATAAAAGAATATAGAGAGCTTTTGCTCCTTGTATCCCATTTTGGGATTTATCTCTCTTATGAATCTATCATTTGATTTGGTTTGCATGAGCATCTGCCATGATATAATGGTACCTAACAACAGAACCAAGTTAGGCAACGGAATGACGAAAGAAATGCAAAATATGATATAAGGTATCATCATTATATAGTTGCATTCATCAAAGCAACAAAACGCTTGCCTGCATACAGTAGCATTTAAATCAAAATGCTTCCCATCCTGAATTTGAAACAAACTAAGGGGAAAGAGTTGCACCCTCTCATCAAAGTTAACATATATTCCCATGCAAAAAAATTTAACAGCAGTAGAGCTGCTAGGGCTTCATATACTTTTGCAGGAAAGTAAACTCCAATCCCACCACAATGCACTCCAGTACTATTCCCACAAGTCTTAAACCAAACCATGCAAATCAAACAATATTTCTTGATGAAACATAAAAACTCATTGAAGGCATTAATAAAATGCCGCAGATGTACGAAAAAGGTGTGAGCTGCTTCATGGGAAGTGAATGAAGTACCAAAAAAAGACCATAACCTACCTCTGTTTCATAGGCATCTTGGCATTGTAAATTGAAACCCATTGTGTGCCAAGGACTCCTAAACGGACCTTCTTCTTAGACAGGCCATCATCATCATCCTCAACATTCAATCTACTTCGTTTTTGCCCTACTTGATATATAATCTACCAATGATTGACAAAAAGGACCAATTACTACTACCTAGAAAGTACCCAAGAGAAGAAGACAGTACTATAAATCAAGAAGATTACTGTGATTTACCTTTTGAGCACCATCAGGATTTGCTCCAATCAGGGTGTGTTCCAGTTTCTTTAAAAAGGAACTTTTAGAAAAGGAAGGTAATTTCAAGCTCAAAAATCATGTGTTTACGCAAATAATTTTCCTACCAATATGGATCTTGTTTGATATATATCATTGAGATCTTTTAAATGGTGCAAAAAAAATTAAAAAATTATTTTTCATTTTCATTATATTTGACCTTGAAATTACATTCTTTTTGAAAAAGAAAGTGGAACAGCACCTCAATCCCTCAAACAAAAGAAATTAGCTTGGAATTGTTAGGCTCTTCATCAAATTTCATGTTCACCACAATTTCGAGAATTTGTTTAAGGGGTGCAAAGCAAAAGGAGCACAGCATCTCCGGGGATGTTGACATCTTTTTCTTGCAGACTAAGAATGACTTATTATCACCCTAAAAGATGAAAACATTGTATTCTTATCTTCAAACTAACTCAAGCAAAAATTAAATGGGCCTGGAAAGATGTAGAATAACAATTAAAAAAGGCTATACAACACCTGATACCCTTTCCAAGGAAGCCCGCCACGGTGAAGAAAAATGAGTGTATATGCAAGAGATTCTAGATCATCTCTTCTACAGCAGCTCTTCCCAAGTGTGCATGAACACTAGCATATCGTACAGTTCCTCTAAACAATATTAACCAAATTACAAGATAATGAAAAGGAGTTTTCGGCACAAACCAAAAACACAAGAACTAGGGCACCTGAACATATCGGGAGTTTCGGGACGTTGATCATACTCAACATGCTGCCCATTAGAGCTCTCTCTCCACTTTGTCGCTGCAATTCAAGTGTTAATAGAGAACACTAGCAAAGAATGCAGTAGCATCTAAAATGAAAGATTATGTTGAGCCCCGAAAAGTGTTCACCCACCTAAGCCCAAGTCCATGAGAAACAACTTCTATTGTGGTGTACTTGGCTGGCCAAGTAAAAAGCTTTCTGGCTTTACATCTCCGTGCACGCACATAACTGGTCACAATGGGAAACATACATGAGAATATGATCCATCAGTTTTGGGAAGAAACTCAGGACAATATTGGTAAATGAATTGGTGAACAAGAATATGAAAGCTAGTGGCATGATACCCTCTCGAGTGCATCTTCTCTAGGATTGACAAAGACTCGACTGCAATACATACCACCATTTCTTAAGACATCTTAGAAACAAAAACATGGAGCTATGCATAGGCCATCAGCACATTCTGAGATAGGGTGCGTGTGTTTTTGGGAATGTGAACGATTGAAAGACATGTAGACACATCGTATAAAACAAAAGCTCTCGTATTGACAAGATAGGATACTCACGATTGTCCTGAAGTATTCCACACATCCCACAAACTCGGCCCTAGCATGTCCATAACCTGCAAAAACATGGATGATGTTTTAACTTAACAGTTGAAAGATACTCAACATTAAACCTGCACGAAGTTGTTTAACATACCATAACGTAATAGTCTCCTTGCTTTCCTTTGTAGTGTACCCTAGGCACTCTATGGCTGCCACCAAAAGCGTTGTTCGCCCAAAAAATGACAAGTTAACCACAGAAAGATACATAAAATAGTAATCTCACAAAATTGGTACCAAACCAAAGAATTAATAATCCTTACTTGTATACTTGCCACTCATATGGAGGGCCATAATTAGTTAATTACAGCCCTTGCTATTTCTGTGCTCAAATTTCAAAGCCACCTAGCACAGGCACACAAGTCAACTAAAATTAAAAACCTTGTTTCTTTTTGTAGTCCCATATTTTCCAAAACTAAATCGCTTGCGTTGATAACATAACATAGTATTACCTTCGTAGCCCCAGGACCAGTAGAGCGGTCATTTCCACCTGAAACACGGCGACCCACAAAGACCTAGCCAAAGCCACCTTTACCTAACTTCCTGTCAATCTTATCCATTGGGGATCCTCCTACTTGAACCTAAAATTACCACAAATTAAAAGCGTAAAATTCTTATAAATTCATCTCAAGTTGGCGGACACAAAATGTTCTCAAAAATTCATTATTACAACATAAAAAGAAATAATTCAGCCGCCCAGGAAAATACAAATTGTTTAAAATATTAACAACAAATGTGCAATCCAAAATAAGCTGAAAAATCTGTACAAAAGATACCATCTAAACGAAGATAAGAAATAGATTCATTTGAAGACAAAAATAATAATCACTCAAGAACAACTTCCGAATTCCAATAACAAAGGAAAAGTGATGGCAAGATACATTTACACTGGCAGACTAGTGGTAGTCCTCAAAGTGGAGTTTCACGAGAACATATATAGTCAACCTACTGGACAAAGCAATAAAGAGAACAAACCAAAGAACAAAAATCCTACTCCTAGACAAACCAGCATTCCTAACAAAGTAACAATGTACTCCTGCATAAAGGTTGGCATAACACTCAATACAACAAATGCAACTAATAAAATTATCCTATAAAAACATGCATTCCCAAATTATGCAACTCTGGCATAAAACCCAACACCCAATACTTTATATATGCACTTATCCACCAACAATCGCATAAATGATAAACCCAAGAATCTATATCTACTCATAAATCAGGTGGTGTCAATACAACATATGCAACAATTGAATATCCTACACAAACCTGCCTTCCAAAGTATGTACTCCTGCATAAAACCCATCATACAGCGACACCCAATACAATACATACGCAATCATTCACCAACAATCACATTAAACCATGAATCTACTACGCCTATACATAATCAGTTGGTGTCAATACAACATATGCAACTATCAAAATTATCCAATAACCTAAGATGAAGTCCTGCGAAAAAAACCCATGCAATCATTCACCAATAACCACAAGAAACCATGAATTATGTTTCGACATATACCAAGTGACAGAGAGAAATATCATACCTTCTCTGGGAAAGGGGCTGTGCTGCCCTCTTCCTCGACAGTAGCTTTATTAGCACTCAAACCACCACTGTCATCCACCATGATTTTTCTCTCCCCCCAATCAAACCCTCTCCCCCTTCTCCTCCTTCAACCTTCTCTTCAGGCAAAAACCCACCTTCTCTCTCTCCTCCTTCAACCATGGTACCCTCAGACACCACAATCACCTCCTCCTCTTTCCCCTTCCCATTCTTAGCTGCCCCCTCCACCAACCTAGCCCCCCAGCCCCTCCGCGGAGCTACTTCCGCCGCCCTAGCCTTCGCCTTCGCTTTGGCCTCCTCTTTCACCACCGCCGCCGCCCTAGTCTTCACGAAATTCCCAACCAAGTGCTCCGATTTCTTTCCTGTCACCTGATTCTTACATTGCCGCTTGTCTACTGCAGGAGCACGGCCGTGGTGTACTCCACTACGCAACTCCGGCATTTTACACCCATAAAACATATGCAAAACTCGATCAAACCGACCATTATCTATCTATAACTTCCCCTCAACGGAGCTATGAAACCCTAATCATCCGCTGGATTTGGAATCGAGCCAATTGAAACCCTAATGACCAGATGAGGACTGGAGAGGGTCAAATGTGTCTGGACAACGAAGACACATGCACGCGTATATGCACGGAAATGCTGGCGACGGGTGGTGGATTTTGAGTTTTTGGCCTAAATGTCCAAATTCTTTAAACGAATTGGAGGAATGTCCACATTTTGAAACATTTTGTAAAATATGCCTTCGCAATAATCGTTCAAAATTTGAAATGGAGAGAGAGAGAGCGCGCGCATCCGAGAGAGGAAAGGGTGAGGGAAAAAAATGTAACTGAACAGCCAAGATTTGTAGAGGCCTCTCAACCAATAACAGATTGACACATACATATTTTTTCAAAAAAACCTAAGCTCCATTGTTAAATAGATTGAAATACATGCACACAGTCGTATCAAATATTCTCAATTTTTTATACTTGAGAAAAAAGTACACGGGTGTTTTAGTGATCCGAGAAAACAAATAAATAAACTATGTCAGGCTCATGTGTGCTAAAAATTGATTGCATATATGGGGAAAAAAAAAAGAAGCATATAGGATGCAAAATGACACGTCTTAGGCCATCTAACATGTTCAAAATGAACTGCATGAAATAAATTGAAATAATAAAAATTACCTTAGTATCCCGAAGAGCCTTCTCTCGGCCTAAATCACCATATCAAAGATGCTAAAAAAGAAAGACAAATTAGAGGCGGCACCGCACCAAACTAATTACATAGTGAACACCACATACACATACACAATAATTCCATCCAATAGTTTGCCCACAACAAAAGATCAAACTATAAACTGAATTAACATGCAAAAAATAGATGAAACATCCAATTTTCAGCACACAGAATGATGCCGTATTTAAGTAAGGCAGCTAACCTCTCGTAGAGGAGAATCCAGACTCAACCTTGAAAGTAGAATCCAGACTCAACCTTGAAAGTAGAATCCAGACCCCTAACTTCTCGTCCCAACTTCCTCCGGATCTTCTTCGACAGAAACCTATTTATTAGATCAAAATAGTTCCATTTAGTTTTAACCAACAAAGCCAACATATCATGTGGTTGATTGGCCGATTTTTAAAGCCAACAAAGCCAACATATCATGTGGTTGATTGGCCGGTTTTTAAAGCCAACAAAGTCAAAACTGTTCTTAAAGCTACAAAATCACATAAAATTCCATTTAGTTTTAACCAACAAAGCCACATATCAAGCTAGAGGATAATGTTAACCTACTTTAACTACCTGATTGACCGTTCAAATTGGGATTGCGGTACAAATCCTTTTCGTCCCTTTTGAAGAAAATAGAAGCCTCCTACCAGTGGTATCGCTGCACAATTTACCCTCTCCCTGACGTAAAAAATAGGAAGAAAACAACGAATTAGCAAGGTGGCCTTTTGTATTGGATCAACTGTTGGGATAAATAAATAACAACTACCTGGATCACATTCGACATCAGGTGTTTTCTAAAATAAAGAGTAAGGAGATAGAACTAAACAAATTGTAATATTAAATTGATCTGATAAAAGGGGCGAGTGATAAAACTAAGCGAGATTTGTTAATCATTTGAAAACCAAATTCAGCTATGGAGCCACCTAGTCATGTTCTCTTTGTTAGGGCAATACTACTTAACTTGAGCCAAAGTGTCGTGTCGTGTCCTCCCAATTCTGAAAATTTTCCTGTCCAAATATGATTGGCCAGTCGTGTGTCCGTGTCAATTTTAGTTAAATTTTTACTATCTAAGTTTGATCGAATTGACAGTTAATGGGATTGATCAAACTTGCATACCAATTCGACGCTAGGGTTTCAATTGGGAAGATGGAATAGATGGTTAGGGTTTTTCAAAAGCCCCAACCAATTCAAACAAAAGCAAACTAAAAAATAATAATTAGAAGTTTAAAACTAAAAATGAACAAACAATTACCTTTAGATACCGAAGAGTCTTCTAACAGCCTAGATCACCATATTGAAGATATTGGTACCCAAAAAAAAAAAAGCACGACTAATTAGAGACAGAACCAAATCAAATGAAAAGGAGAAGCACTTTAGTATAAATCAACAGGGGGTAGTGAATAAATCACTCGCAAACCTAACCTCGTCATTCTTTAATCGTAACATCGTCAATTAATTCTGTCTGATAATCGATCTTTTCCTGTCCCTAATCATCATATCACCACCCTGCAATCAAACCCATCTCAGATCTCCCATAAGGTAACACAACTTAGCCCCTTCGGATCGGGAGAAATGGTGTGATAAGAAAGGGGAAGGAGCCAATCAAAAACTATCATTTTGGTGCCATTCTCTCCTTTTCTCACCTAATGTACTCAATCGAAGTGAGTGATTTCGGCAAGAACTCTAATCATTTCCTTTCTTTTCTTTTCTTAAAATCCCTCAATCCAAACGGGCTATTATGGACCACACTTCAAAATTGTTCAACAACACTGATAAGAAAATTGCGAAAATCTAATCTTTTATCGGTTCTTTTACTCATAGATCGATATATATAAACTGCATGCAATGGGTTATAAAAAGATGATAATTACCTAGAGTCCAGTTTGAGAAGCAAGTTTCCTGAGAATCAAAGTGGGTATCCTAATTTAACGACGTTTTGAGGGCATTGAGAGAGCTGATTTGACGCGGCGAGGTCCATGAGCTGCTGAAGCGTTCGGGAAGGTGCGAGCAGAGGCGTCGCAACGAGAGCGAGAGGAGGAGGCGGGATTAAAAGTAAAAGAGTCCTGGCGGGAGGATTGCCGTTACTGCAAGAAAGTTGACATCAGGCAGGCTTGCTTCCTCTATAGCTTTCACCCATACAGCTGGAAGACATGTACCATTAAAACGAAGATCGCCATAAGAATTAGCTGAATATCATCCTTTGTAGAGAAATTGAGCTGCCAAAGGGACTGAAAACCCAAGTACTTGGGATTACGTACACAAGTAGGATCGTAGAGAAGTCCTGATGCTATATGCAGAATAAACTACTGTATCATTACACTAGAAATCCACAATTTTCTGTAGCAAAAATACAAAATAGCAGCTAACAAGTTGGCTGGACTTGGTATGTATTACCTCCATTATGTTGGTACAATGGTTGAGTTACAGGAAAGCTATTCTGTGAACCTTTTGCTTGCTCTCACCCAAGACAGCATGATTTGCCATAGACTTAGTTATAAATATGATTCAGCAAAGATAGGTTGCATATGCGCTATTTCATGCACAAACTGCACGATCCTAGAATTTTATTAGTCAAAGCCACACCGATGCTTATATGTCACATACAGCCCATTATTCCAGCATATCCAATAGGGACTTCCTCTTAAACAACCACTAATCCCTAACATTACAACTATTACAGGAATGCAATTTACCTCTTTGATGAGATCATCTAAAGCAGATATACCCAGACATCCAACAGCAGTGTGCACCAGATATGTTTTTTTCTCTTGCAAGCGTCTACCTGTATCTAAAACAAACCTGCAAATAACATAGAAACACATACAGTTAGTCTCCGAACATATACGCATTACCCCTTCAACCTCGTGAGGATAAATGGCACCTTCACATTACGACATAGGAATGAGGGGACGGAGTAAAAGCCAAAACTTGATACTTTATTTTCCAAATGTAGTCTGCAGCAAACCAAAAAAAAATAGAATATTTGAAACAAAATCTTAGTCAAAATCCAAGTGCTGGAGTGAAATGAAAGCCATTTTCTGATGGAAGCTGGAAGTGACACCTCCAGTAAACACTAAAGAGAAGGCTTGCCAAGACAGTTTACAAATTCAGAGCAAAGAGCAAATGCCTGTACCAGTAAGGAAAGAAATTACATCAATGAAGATGCTATAACGCAGGGAAGGCCTAGAGAAGACAACACAGCTCTCAAACAAGACATATGATTTAGCAGTAAATGCTAGAATACAAAGACCGAAAATAGACCGAAAAAGTTGTTCAAAAGATTCGTTGAGCGGAGACAAATTTCAACAATTCACACCCACACCTGGATTGTTGTTTTCTGGAGTAAAAAACAAACAGTAGAATTCTCTCATTAAAAAAACATCCAAGTATAAGATAGGATTGAAGGACCAGGGAGTAGACATATTTAGGAACAAAACCAAATTACTTCTTGTACCTTAATTAACAAAGAAAATGCTTCCTAACACAAGTACCTGTTAATATCTGTCACAGTGTCACTTTTTGCCCTGAACAGGCCTTCTTTCCCCTATTCTTCTTCTTCTTACTCCTACGCCTGCGACTCTTACTGCAAGATTCTTGTTTTTCCACTGCATGAACACCAATAGTCTCGCAATACTCTTGTTTTTCTGCACGATGATCCCTACCAATGTTCTGTCCTAAATCAGACTGTAAATCCTGTTCTACCAACTCTCCTTCTTCCACATCCATCATCTCGACTTCTTGAACATCTTCCAAGCTATCCTCATCGAATATGGCATCCAATATGCTCTCGCCTGTCTCCATGGGATCAGGTAAACTGCAAAAGGGTTCAAAAGGATATGGCAGTTGCAATCAGGTTAAGTTGGCAATGGTACATAAATGGGAGGCATGACATAACACTCTTCTTACACCCAGTACGAAACAACACAAAAAACCAGTTGACTGATATCAATACTATAATACTTTCGCAGACAAAACGCTGAAGGTAACCATGCAAGTGTACAAATGTTCTCAGTGGACAATGTACTGCACAATCCAATCAATAATTGAAAAGATCAAAATTCCCCAAAAAATATTGTTTGACATTGGTTATCTGATGGAAACAGTGTATGCCAAAAACTACGTATAACCAACCAGAAAAAGAAAAACTGAGATGCATAGGAAAAAGTAGGAACATGACTAAATGGATCCTCTCTGTAAAGACTTAAAAGGTTATACAAAACATGAAGGGCAAATCCAGCTTAAGGACCTCTTTCGTTTCCCCCAAGCAAATAGTATTATATCATTCTTCGATGTTCTCAGATACTAATTTCACCACAAACATTTCACTTTGCTTATGGAACCATACACAGGCAGCAGGCTCTTAAGTGCTGTTCACAGTTTCTGGAATCAAGAGTGGAACTACTCATTGCAGGACCGGGCCACATCCTCAACCACTTTTGCTTCTAGAGATAGCTACTTATAAATTTGTGTGTGAGGTAATCCTAATCCAATTAATTTCTCATTGCTTGGCCTCTCCTCAATTGAGTTTAATGCTCTTAGTTTTGCAAGTCCAACCAAAGTTCAATCGAAGAAAAAACCTAGAGAGAAATAGTTAAACCATCGTGAGTAATAACAGAACAAAGTTTATTTGGACAGCTCTACTAGGTTGTCAAATTTTCTTTCTTCTAGTTGGCCCCTCCTGAATTAATTTTATATTCCACCCCGATAGTTACTCAAACAACCAAACAGTAAATCCAACCTTATACTAAAACCCTCATAGACTGCATTACCACAACTTACAACCCAGGAATGCTCAGTCCTGAAAATTCAGTACTGAAATCAATCGAACACCTAGAGTCAGTTATCTCGTCGTACAATATGACAGAGCTTCCTTCGTGAAATTAACAACAACAAAAAATACCTAATCACTACTTCTGTCGTTCACAGGTTACATCAGTGGAATCGAAACCCTAGCATGCATTTAAGTATACAGATATATAGGCTTACCAATTATTTTCAAAATCAGACTTCCTTTCCGTTTATTTCGTTTGCGTTGTGTACGTGGATCACGTCGATCATCGAGTTTTTAGATAGAGTAGATTGATTGAGTTTCCATGAGAGCTTGTCCCTTCCTCCATTACCCTTGCCTGGCGTCTAGAAATCAATCAGTCCTGCTTTCCCATGGCAACCATCGGCCGCGCCCCCAATCTCTGCGGCGTCCTCTCCGAAACCAAGCGCATCATCAACTCCCACTCCCGCCACTTCCTCACCCTCTCCGTTCCTTCTCCCTTCTCTCTCATCATCTTCCCCACCCTCCAATCCACCACCTACACCCCCCCCCCCCCCCCCCCAAACCGCCAAACCCAATCCCCCCGCCCTCTCAACCAAACCACCCTACCCCTCCTCCTCCACCACCTCCTCTCCCTCGCCGCCGCCACCATCACCTACAGTACATACCACGGCTTCTACAGCCGACCCGTCAAGCTCTTCTCCGCCGCCACAACCCTCCTCTCCTCCTTCGCCTAAATCGAGCTCACACCGGATCGAAGAGAGAGAAAGAGAAACAAGTTGAAAAGAGAAAAGGAAACGCCGTTGGAAAAAAAAAAAAGAAGTACTCCTGCAAGGAGAAGGGGAGAGAGAGAGAGAGAGGGAATTTGAAATTGGGAACCCGCTCCGGAACAAAACGTGTATGAGAAGGACAATGCCTAATTTTATAAGGGCTGCTTGGATGGAGTTAAAAAGGAGGGGAAAAATAAGCAGGGTATAAGTAGGGATGGCAAGTGTACCCGCCCCGAACGGGACGGGACGGGTTTTCCACCCCATTTTTGGGTATCGGGTTGGGGCCGGGATGAAATTTTTCAAACCCGCTCCGAAATTACCCAACCCGCCCCGGTGTATTTATTTATATATGTTTATATATGTATATATACTTATATACATGTCCTTTCATTTTTTTAGCATTAATCCAAAAAACAATGTCTCTTTATTGTCAAGTAGCTTAATTAAATTTAAAAAATAAATAAAAATTGATATTTATTGGTGTTTAGTGGATTTTTAAAAAAGTTTTCTTCAAAATTTATAAGTAATAAATAAATTCTACACATAAAGAAATGTAATAAGGTATCTAAAATATTGATTGCAATTAAAAGTTTAGATAAAACCGTGATACCAAAAGACACAAAAATAATTTCAAAAGTTTTATTTTCTAGATAATTTTTATTCCTTTTCAGCATTGTTTTTTTTACTTATACTTTACTTTTTTTAATTTTTAAGGGGCGGGGCGGGTAAACCCGTTCCCCGATCGGGGCGGGAACGGGGGTACTCAAAAAAAAACCCGGTCGGGATCGGGGTGGGGCCGGGGTCGGGAAATGATTTTCGGGTCGGGGTCGGGATATGCAAAAACCCGCCCCGCCCCATTTCCATTCCTAGGTATAGGGAGAGGGGAATACCTGTTTCCCCCCGGTTTGGCATCCCAGTTTCTTCCCCTATTACTTTTAACCAATTCTTGGGTTTATCCGGTCTTAGTTTTGGGCTCCTCTTGAGATCCCTAAAAATAATTCGGCTGTAGAGGGTGTTTTGTGGACGAAGATACCCCTCGTTATCTCCTTTCCCCATCCATCATTCAACTAACTTCTATTCTTCATTCTACCCAAAATCATGGAGTACTTTCCATTCAAACCTACCCTAAAATTAAATGCTCCAATTTTCAATCCGGTTGAACCGGTGCGAAGATCTTATTTTTTCGATCATTTTATCCTAGATGGTCATAATGAATTTTTGACTCTAAGGCTTTTCAATGAGCACCCGAAGACTCCTTATTTAGTTTCAGGGCTCTCTTAGAGTGCTCATTGAAAGGCCTTAAAGCCAAAAATCCATTATGACCATTTAAGATAAAATGATCAGAAAAATAAGATTTTCGCATCGGTTCAAACAGATTGAAAATTGGAACACTTAATTTTTTAACTATATTTTTTAATATATAAACGGTGTAAAAAAATAAGTGTTCCAATTTTCAATCCGGTTGAACCAGTGCGAAGATCTTATTTTTCTGATCATTTTATCTTAAATGGTCATAATGGATTTTTGGCTCTAAGGTCTTTCAATAAGCACCCTAAGAGAGCCCTGAAACTAAATAAGCAGTTTTCGGGTGCTCGTTGAAAGGTCTTAGAGCCAAAAATTCATTACGACCATCTAGGATAAAATGATCAAAAAAATAAGATCTTCGCACCGGTTCAACCGGATTGAAAATTGGAGCATTTAATTTTTTTAATCATATTTTTCTGTTAGTTTCATTAATGGTGTTAACGATTTTGCCAATTTGAAACCTAAAACAAACTATAGGGCTTATTTGGCATCTCCCTCAATGAACATTTTATAGATTAAATGAATTTATTTTTATCAAAAAAAATGATAAATACGTACCATTAATTAAAAACATGTTTTTTAATATAAATTTTTTAGAATAGACATTTTTTAATTAATTTATTTTTTATACTTCCAATTGTCCAAAATAGATTAAATATATTGATTTTTGAATTTATATACTTATTTTAATACATAATCAAATTTAACACTACACATGGACAAAATAGTCATTTGACAGTTTTTCCCATCATCCACCTCTTCTTATCCCTCATTCTATAAACCATCCAAACAAAGTCAAATTTTATCCCCCTATTTAATACCCCATTCAAACCACATACTATTTTATCCCCCCTCCATAAACCATCAAAATTAATACTCCCTACTATCTTATTCCCTTTCATATTTTTTATCCCCAATTTTTTACCTGCATCCAAGAAGGCCCTAAAGTTGTAGTGATTGTAATTTTTCAAACATACTTTCGTTGGATTTACAAATGGTTTTCACGTGTTGTGTGCATTAAATGGTTGCGCAGTAGACTTTAATGCACAACCGTTTCTCTCCCTTAATAGATCTCTCTCTAGAATGTGTTAAGAAATTCAAAAAATAAATTGCTTGAGGGAGGATTCACCACAGTCAAGAGTAATTTGCCATATAAAATAGGATATTAGTGGATATTTTTTATTTAATCATGTGCATCTTTATGTGATACGGCAATTTTGAGGTGTGACCAACTGACTCGGACATTCAGTAACATAAAAGAAAAATGTGAGTCAATGCATGACATGATAGCAATTAAATGGACGCTCATTAGTTATTAAGAGCATCTACAATCCTTACCCATTTTATTACCCATATCCAAAATTTGAGTAAAAAGCTTAAAAACTCATCTCCAATGTTATACCCATTTGTCTACCCATTTTGAGTTCTACCTATTTTCTCATCCAAATTTGGAGAGACTTAAACCCATACCCATTTTTTTCAAAGCATATTTTTACTCTTATTAATTACAAGTGTGTCATTCAAGAATAGCTTTAGATACAAATATGGGTATAGCTTTGGAGATGCCTTACCCATATTTAGCTTCATTCTCTGTAATTTTTTTGTCTTTTCGATTTTGCGTGTTTTGCTCATTGGCCCACCTTGAGCCTTGGGTATTCACATGAACACCCTAAAATATTTTTCATATACATGACAATTTAGATATTCAAATTCAACTCATTATTTGAAAACTCTATTCAATTAATTTTGAACACCCAGCTCCATTAACTTTGAACACCTTATAGTGTATTGTCCAACCCAATGTCATCGTTGTTAAAACAAAAGATGATTTTTCAATTTATATATGCAATTAAATGATTAAAAACTAAATTTACAACAAAAATGCAAAAGAAATACCAAAATTTTTTTATTTTTTTTTTGTCCAAGCCGTAGACCAATTTATTACAGTAGTTTTCTAACATTTGTTTTATGTAAATCTAATTGTTTAAGTTACTCAATTATGACAACCCTAGCAAAAAATTGGAGCCGCCACTTTTGTTCTTTTTTTTTTTTGAATTTTTTATAGATTCGCGATGGGAGAAGTCTAAAAAGTAAAAATCTATGACCAAAAGTAAAAAAAAAAAATCACAAGCAGCAAAAAAAATACTACCAAATAGCTATCTCTTTTTTTTAAAAATGTCGTCTTATGTAAACTTTTTTCAATATCGGTCTACATTTTACACTTGTCAAGAAGAATGATTAACCTTAGAAATTACGACAAAAACTCAACAAAAAATAAAATAATACCGGAAAAAAGTTTTAGACAAAAAAAAAAAGAAGTTAAGAATGGAGCCTTAAGTCTATTTAAATTTTGAACACACCTTAAAAGCTAAATTTCGTTATTCCTCATAATTAAGACTTATAACGATTCTTAATGGCTTGGTGTCACCAGCAAACAGCAAATTTGGGATTGCAAATACGCCCACACGATCGACATGGATCTCTCGTATCTTAAGTTAACTGAGTCCATAATATTGTGAACTAGTAAGATAATACCCAAGTTATAATAAGCGTATCGGAAACTCTAAGGCCACCGCCATGGCCACCGACGGGCTCGTGGAGCCCACTTCAAGCCCCGCACGGATGATCCGAGCCGTTCAATAATTTTTAAATAAAAAATTGAGTGGGCTTGTGAAAAATCAGCTCAATCCGATATGTATAGCTGTTCAATCCAATCTTCTATTTTTTCTTTCCGATTCCGGATTTGTGAAAAAAAATAGAAGATTGGATTGAGCAAGTACACATCGGATTGAGCTGATTTTTCATAGGCCCACTCAGTTTTTTATTTCAAAATTATTGAACGGTTCGGATCATCTGTGTGGGGCCCGCGTGCCCATCGGTGGCTATGGTCTGTTTCCATAGCAAGGTTCTAAGCGTATGGAGTAAAAAAAAAAATTACGAGTATAAGAGCATCCACAATGTAATAATCAAAATCAAAAGATTGCTAAAGTTAACAATGTGTGCTTAAAAAAGTGCTCACATTGTAATAATCAAAGTTAATAACCTCCCAACCAATAATCAAATTTGGGCATTTGAATAATCAAAAGTAACAATGTGGGAGTCCACATTGCTAGCTTAGCAATCATCTAAATGAATAATCAAAAGCTGACGTGGAAAAATTACATTGTGGATTCAAAAGTGAATGATCAAAACTTGCCACGTCAGCTTTTGATTATTCATTTAGAGAGTTGCTAAAGTTAGCAATGTGAAGTCTCACATTATTACTTTTGATTATTCAAATGCCCAAATTTGATTATTGGTTAGGAAGTTGCTAACTTTGATTATTACAATGTGAGCACTTTTTTAAGCACACATTGTTAACTTTAGCAATCTTTTGATTTTGACTATTACATTGTGGATGCTCTAAGGACCTACCAAGTAGCCAACACCATAACACAATATAATACAAATCTCATGTACAGTTCACCCATGTACAAATGCCGACATACATACTGTAACATTCTCCTATGCTTAGGCCATCCACAGTGGTATAATCAAAAGCCAATTGTTTTTAAAGTTAACAATATTGGTACAAAAAATGGCTCACAATGGTATAATCAAACTTAGCAACATCCTTAGAAATAATCAAATTTTGGGCTTTGGATAACCAAAACTAACAACCTTTTTCAATAATCAAAATTTGTGGACCCCACATCACATAAGTTAACTAATTCCAAAATTTGTATACACACGTGTTTCAACTGGTATTTTTTTCCTCTTCTTCGCCTACTCTATATCTTCTTCACTTCACCCACAAACTATTTCTCTTTCTTTCCCTCCAAAAGTGAAGCTCGTATATCTTGATCATCTACAATTCAATCCATCGTCGCTGGATTAAGGTATTTCACTCTTCTTTCCCATTTCTATTTTTTTCCCCCCAAAAAAATTCATAATAGGAGGGAAGTGAATGGCGGGAAACAGAGGGGGAGAGAGAGAGAGTGAAATTGTAGTGGACCCCTTATTTTGGTTATGAACTAGAAGTTACCATTGTGAAGCTCAACATTGTTAAGCTTAGCAACCTCTTAAGTGAATAATCAAAAGCTGATGTGTCAATTTTTGGTTATCCTTTTTTGATTATACCACTGTGGATGGCCTTAGGGAGCGAAAATTTGGAAAAATCTTGCGCTTGCTAAAAATCGATAACATTATCCTGGATTGGGGTGATATTCAGTATCTGAAGGAAACAAATAGAAAAAATAGCATCATTAGGAAGTTCAAAGACATGACAGCAAGGATAAGCGGAAAAAAGAGACTTCTGCAGTAACACTGCTTCGTAGTTTACGTAGGTTTGGCAAGCTTCTAAGCAAGCAAAGAGCCCATGATACGTGATGCAGATTGGAATAACAAATATCAGATAAAACCAGAACTTTGAGTTGGTTCAAAGTACTTGGAAGTCTCTCAGGAACATTACCAGCAGCAAATAACTTGAAGCAAATACAGAAAGGAGGAGTTAGAAACATAGTCTACAAACCAAGTCGGTTTCTATGAAGTGAAGCTTTCTTACCTCCAAAAAGGAGCTATCCAAGTGCATGTTCTCAATAGTGGGTAAAGAATGGAAAAACTTCACCCGTCTGGGGCCTGTTTCTTCCTTAGGTTGTTTAACCGTTGTATCCCAGGAAAGTAAAGTAACGGAAATTTTTTCAAGAAGGGTTTTTTTTTTCAGAGTGAAATTGATTCAAAGAAGTCAAAATATTTGAGATTAGGGGCATTGATTTCGAGGGAGTCAAAAATTGGTGCAGCAATGCAAACTTAATCGTTCTAGCAGGGGGTAATTAGAGATGAGGAGTTCACATATTTCAGAGGAAATATTAACATGAAAAAAATTAAGGTTAACAAGCCTGCTAAATCCCTTGAATGTAGGTGGTGGTTTGAATATACAATGTGAGATCCAAACCCCTCAGTTGCGTAAATGAAAAGAGATGACAAGGAATTTCATGCTGCTGATCAGTCGCGGCAAAGAGAACTCCTGGATATTTTTCTTTAACATGATAAAGATCCAATTATTGAAATCAAGACAACTTTCGGGGTGGGGGGGCCCACAGCTTGAACTCAACTAATGGCCCTTGATGAAATAGTAGAACTCTTGGTAAATAACTGCCTTGAGTTTTTCTTTGTCCCACTCTTTTAGGAAGAACTGGTCATTAGATACCAGTTTTGGAAGCGTTATATACCCATTTGTACCTCCATTTCCTTGACAAGACACTTGTCCTCACTGCATCCCTCAAAGGCAAGTCCTTCAGAATATTTTCAGTGACATTACTTGGAGGCAGATTACTGATTGGAGTATATCTGTAGTAGATCTCTTATTCCCCTACATTCTGCAACTTTATGAAATTTGAAGGAAATTAAAATCAGGTAATGCGATTACATCCTATGCAGACTGCCACTTCAATTTAATTAGTGCATCAATAAACAAGGGGCGAGATTCTCCTTCCTATTCTTTTCTTTTCTCTTCTCACCAAACCCCTCAATCCAAAGAGGCTGTTTACTCGTTCATTTTAGTTTCTCACCAAACCTACACAACCCTTTTCATTTACCTCCCTTTCAACCCCAAGGCTGTAACTACAGCTACACAAGCTCTGGGCACTTGACCCAAAAACTAATTAAAGTTTCTGACACGAATTTTACTGATTATGTTGTGGGTTTGAAGGGTAATAATAATGATAAACAAGATGAATAACGGGCAACACACACACACACACACACATGCATTTAGTGTAGAAGCTTGTGTTTCCAACTTTCCATCAATGTGAAAACGGAAAAGGAATTTACCTGGTTGCGGGATCGGTAAACAAAGGAATGACGAGTAGAAGAGAAAATGCCCCTTTTTCGGCTACAACAATTTAGGGATCTCTTTTTCGTCGGCTTCTTACTGCTCTCTCTCTCTCTCTCTCTCTCTCTCTCTCTCTCTCTCTCTCTCCAGTAAACACAGTAATCCCCAGTCCCCTCCTTCCTAGTTCCTACTTCCTACCTGTCACTACCCACCAAACGAACAAACCGCTCATCAAAGGTCTATTGTCCGAAACTATACACTAGTAGAAGACAACAAACTCATTTTCCTTTTATTTTGTTGTCTAAAATAAATGGTATTTTTTAGTAAAAAACAAGTACTAATATTTTGGTATTAGTTTGAAGACAAAAATATAGCGTGAACTCACCGTTATATATATCAACGAACTGTTTAAATTGGAAGACAAACATAAAATCATATTCACTGTCCAATTTTAATGATTTTTCGTGTATCTACCAATGTAGGATCAAAGTTGATTTTTGTGAACATACATTCTTAATTAAGGACAAGATTTACAAGAATCTTTTTCTTCACATAACTACCGCTGCCTTGATTCGTCAAAGGACGATCACCTTGACCATTATTAGAACCTGAAACAGCACCTCGATGATGAAGGAGAAGCCGAAAGAAAGGAAACAGAGGAAAAAACATAGAGAAATTCTCAGATCTCATTGAAAGCGAAAGTATTTCCGTTTGACCACAAAAAAAAGAAGTGAAAAAAGTGGCCATCGCTTGGGAGGAAGGAAAAACATCCATCAAGGGTAAGGTGCTACCCTCCCGCTGCTGCTTTAGGGTGGTGATAACGCTAGGAGAAGGGATAGTAAGAAATAGGGAAGGCGCGGTTAGGATTTTTTTTCCTTAAGAGAGAAGCTCTGGTTCCTCTGCTTCTCTCACCTAGTGATAATTAATCATGCATTAGTTTGCCAACTTCATTCATTGTGAGAGTGCATCTTTGTCCTACATGGAAATTGAAACTTCATTCATTGTGAGAGTGCATCTTTGTTCTACATGGAAATTGAAACGGATACTACTGAATTTTGAGTTCACCCACTCAAAAAAGTAAAACCATTTGTGTGGTGTGTTGAACTGTGCAAAACCGTTGTATTTTGAGATAGGGAAAATTTCTCTTATATCCCTTAGACTTTGACCAGAAATTCATTTTGGTCCTTCACCTTTCAATTTTGGCATAAAAATACTTCGACTTTCCAATTTTTTTCAATGTAATCATTTAGAAGGAATCCATTTTCTTTGAGTCCTGCTATGGCCGCGCCGGGCCGTCTTCGGCCTCCAGACGGCCGATCTGAGCCGTCCAAAAATTCAAAAAAAAAAAAACAAGGAGGCCAACGCGGGAATCAACGACATCCGATGTGTGTAGGGTGTTTGATCCAAACACCCTATTTTTCGTGTATATATGTATATATCCCTGAAGGATGACATTGAAAACAATTGGAAAGTCGAAGTATTTTTATGCCGAAATTAAAAAGTGAATGACCAAAATGAATTTTCGGTCAAAGTCGAAGGGATATAAAAGA
Source organism: Rhododendron griersonianum (assembly GCA_018127125.1). Classification (NCBI taxonomy): domain Eukaryota; kingdom Viridiplantae; phylum Streptophyta; class Magnoliopsida; order Ericales; family Ericaceae; genus Rhododendron; species Rhododendron griersonianum. The sequence continues at coordinate 15,274,703 of CM030799.1, read as the reverse complement.
AATTTTCTCTTTTGAGATATATATGCCAATTAATACCTTGCTCACCACTCAGGAGGTGCCAAATCTGTTTTAAGGACACCGTGTGAAATATGGGCATTCGTTTGGTGTAAGAATTCTATTCTTGAATAGATTACTGTTTTTCCTTTATTTTTCGTATTTCTCGCGATCATGTTATCAGAAACATTGGCCTCCTGGTTTTAGGATACTATTTGAGTGAGGTTTCACTAACTTCGCTAATTGTTATTTGAATTATAATTACCGATTCAATCTGTTATGTTGATCCTGGTTTTGAATTAGCGTTGTTGTAAATGACAAGAAGTGGATTTGTTTGTGATATTTTGGCGCAATTTGATGGACAAAAACATCAAACCCAATCATAATCTTGTTCTGAAATTGGCAAACCTGCATAAAAACTAGAAGAAAACAAATCGTAGAAATGTCATGTGACAATCCATCACGCGATCCTTTATATGACGCAAAATAGAGCCGACCATAATCCCATCTAATTATCCAAACTGCTTAGTTCAAGGAAATGGATTTGATTCATAGAATCTAAGGAAAATAATGCGGTCCTCACAAATAAGACACATCCTACCAGTATCCAAGCATGAGAAAAATTAGAACAATTATCATACAGAGCTGATAACATTGTTTTCTTACCAAACGCACATAACGAAACTACAAAACTTATCATAAAACAATGGCACGGTGATATTATCTAAAAGAGAGATGCAACCGAAAAGGTTGATTTCTTGCCCCTTTCATAATTTCCCAAATGCTTTTGTAGCTAGTAGCTACTCCTACTCCTAACAAAAATAGAATCTGATAACACTTAAACTACTACTTCAAACATCAGGGGTCACACTAACAATGACTTCTGCTTTCAGAGATGCTCTAGGAAATCGTATTAACTCTTTTAAAATTGCAAATCCCTTTTTGCCAGAAATTTCTTGCTCATGCAATATTACCATCTTCTCGAGTACCTTCGAATGCGCTAACAGAATCTTAACAAAGTGTATTTCGGGCTCTGCACCTGAAAAATGCCGGATCTCCACTTCTCGAAGCTGGTTCAGTGAAAATTCAGAAAAATCTTGCGCTTGCAAAAATTCTATAACATCATCCTGGATTGGGGTGTTATTCAGATACTGGGGGAAAAGAACAGGAAAATAGCATCATTAAGAAGTTCCAAAACATAACAGCAAGGATAAGCGCAAAAAAGGGACTTTTGCTGTAACTCACTCTGCTAATTCGAAGTTTATGTAGGTTTGGCGAGCTTCTAAGCAAGCAAAGAGCCCATGAGACATGATCCAGATCGAAATAACAAACACCAGATAAAACCAGAACTTTGAGTAGGATCAAAGTACTTGGAAGTCTCTCTGGAACATTACCAGCAGCAAATGACTTGAAGTAAATACAGAAAGAAGGAATTAGAAACATAGTCTACAAACCAAGTCGATTTCTATGAAGTGAAGCTTTTTTACCTCCAAAAAGGAGCTATCCAAGTGCATGTCCTCAATAGCAGGTACAGAATGGAAGAACTTCACCCATTCGGGGTCTGTCATTGTATTCCAGTAAACTAAAGTAACTGAAACTTTTGCAAGAAGGGGGGTGTTTTTGAGAGAAATTGATTTAAAGATGCCAAAGAATTCAAAATCTTTGAGATTAGGGGCATTGATTTCGAGGGAGTCAAATTTGGTGCAGTCACGCAATCTTAATCGTTCTAGCAGGTGGCAATTAGAGATGAACAGTCCCCACATTTCAGAGGAAATATTAACATAAAAGAAATTAAGGTTAATCAGCCTGCTAAATCCCTTGAATGTAGTTGGTGGTTTGAATACACAATTAGAGAGATTCAACTCCCTCAGCTGCACAAATGAATAGAGGTGACAAGGAATTTCATGGTGCGGACCACCGCGAAGAGAAAAAGAGAACTCGTGGATATTCTTCGTTAACAGGATAAACATCCAATTATCAATATCAATACAGCTTTCAAAGGGAGGATACCACAACCTGAACTTAATTAATGGCCCTTGATGAAACAATAGAACTCGGGTAATAACTGCCTTGAGTTTTTTGTTGTCCCACTCTTTTAGGAAGAACTGGTCATTAAATACCAGTTGTGGAAGCGTTACCCATAAGTACCTCCATTTCCTTGACAAGACACTTGTCCTCACTGCATCCCTCAATGGCAAGTCCTTCAGAATATTTTCAGAGACATTACTTGGCAGATTACTGATTATATCTGTAGTAGATCTCTTATTCCCCTTCATTCTGCAACTTTATAAAATTTGAAGGAAATTAAAATCAGGTAATGCAATTACATCCTATGCAGATTACCACTTCAATTTTAAAGCATCGATCAAAAGGCAAGGAATAAGGATTCATGAAAAACCAAAAAGGTGTGATGGTGTCCATTAGCACCCTTCAAAGAAAGGAAACAAAGAGTTCGGAAGTAATCATCACCTTCACCTTGTGGAATTAGGTTAATTAGTTTAGAAGGGTAAGACAGGACATGCAAGATTTACATCAACATGTTGTTACCCTTCTTTTACCTTTCATTGATCTGATTCTTCAGCTCCATTTTGCTTTATTCCGTAGTTGGGGCACAATCAGTAGAGACTTTACTGCTAAAACTTGCACAAACCTAACTTAATCTAATCTTTCAAACCGTACAAGTATTTACGGTCAATAACACCAATGAAGAAGATTGAAACCGTTCGAAGTGCTGTATAATAACACCAAGTTACAAGTTTGTCATCCTTCAAACTCTACTTTGAACTGTTTTGAGAACTCCATCGGAAGAGATTGAAACAGTTCACATCACTAACATATGAGCCCTTTTTTACTGTCACATAGTAAAAGAATCTATACTCCCCCACTCCCATCCCAACCCAACACAACACATCAACAGGGAAATCAACATCTCTCCATAGGACTTGAACCCACAAGGTCACAACCTAATTGCACTAACAACAATCCCTTTGAATGGTGAGAAAGAAAAGAAAGAGAATTCCTTTCACTTATTACATAAAAGAGATGAGAAATAGTGAAGAGTGATAAGAAATAAAGGCTTTTAACAGCTACACAATCTCTGGGCACTTGACCCAAAAACTAATTAAAGTTTTTTTTTTTTCCTGATAACCTGTTTGGTCTAAAAGCTTGTGAGCACCCCACTCCTGAAGTTAACGCAAACTCTCCAGTGGCTCTAGGAGATTTCAAACCCAAGATTTTAGCAAAACACCCAAGTCCCAGACCTTGATAACCAGGCCAACCCATTGGGATTGAAAACTAATCAAAATTTCTGACACGAATTACTGATTATGAGATGAGTTTTGAAGGTTAAATACGGATATATGCACATACACACAGTGACACACCCATATATGCATCAAGTCTACAATGGGGAAGTAGACCAGCAATCTGAGAAATTAGTGACTGAGAAGGGTGATTGAAATGCGAAAATAAAAGGGGAATTTACCTGATTGACTATGGAATCTGGAAACAAAACCAATGAAATTAGGGTTTTCTTTTTCCACTAGAGAAACCACCGCTGTTTTTCTCTGTTGTCTTGTCTTGAAATCCCACTTCGAGATGAATGTGCCGCGTGGATCAAAAAAAGAAGAAGATGAATGTGCCGCAAAAGGAAGGGGCATTGCTATGCGTACGTCATTTATGTACACACCAAATATACACCGCATTTTAGGGGTGTACACAGTCCGAATTGGTCCAGTTCTCTAGAAAATTAGTAACCGGACCATTTCAAACGGTTCTAGAAAATTAGGAACCGGAACCTAACCAATATATGCATGGAACCTAATCAGAACCAAATCGCAAGACCGGTCCGGTTTTGGTTCGGTTCCGATTCTATCCAATAAGCATCCAAACACTTATTCACAAATATGAACTCATAAAATTAAAGAAATAGGAATATAATCTGCTGGAATAGGAAATGAACGAAGAAAATAAAAGCTTTCCTAACAAATGAGATTTCATTTCTAAATAAATTAAGTTTAACAAGGAAAAGATTAACCTACCAAATTCAAATACATATTTAATTACACACATATGTATTTCTATATTTATCTTAGTTTTAAACGGTCTGGTTCAGTTCTAACCATGGTTCATTAATTGAGAACCAGTAACCGAATCAAAATTAACGGTTCTTATTTTTTTGGAACCATAACCTGACCGTAGAACCGCAAAACCGGACCAAATAGGACGGTTCAGGTGGTTTTCTTGAACACCCCTACCGCATTTTGTGAGGGCCATCTTAAAGTTTCATAAAAATAATCGGAGTTGCTTAACGTGTTTAGGCCCCGTTCCAGAAACCTTCTTAAAAAATAAGCAGCTTATTTCACATTTTCAAACTCAAAAATAATGTAAATAAAAAATATTTTTTTAATTTTTTTTGCACCGTATTAAAGATCTCAATGAGATCTATCAAACAAGATCCATAGTGATAGGAAAATTATTTGGGTAAGCACATGATTTTTGAGCTTGAAATTGCCTTCTTAAAAAATAAGTACTTATTATCCGTTGCGGAACGAAGCCTAAGGGGGTGTTTGGGAGCCTACTTTTTGGCTTTTTATTTTCAGCTTTTTAGCTTTTTGGCTTTTTGGATTATGGCGAGAATGTATTTGTGTATGGTAGAAGTGTTTGGGAGATATGTGCAGAATGTATTTTGAAACTATAGTAGTGTTTGGTAGATGAATGATGAAAATGAATTATGGATTGATTTTTTACCAAGTTGCCCTTTGCCTTTATTATTGTGTTAAAAGGTGTAAAAATAATTATTTTTTTTGCGTTTGGCCTTTATTATTGTGTAAAAAGATGTAAAAAAAAAAAAAATTCTTCGGATTGTCTCTCCCTCTCTGTACTACGTCAGCTCTCACAGGTGAGGAAGTAGATAAGAAGTGTTAAAGGTAGAGCAAAAGTGGTGAATAGGTAATAATAGTATGGGTATTTAGGTAATTGCACGGAAAATGGGAAAATGGGAAACTGAAAAGGACCTCCTGCCTTGATTCTCCATTTTTGCTTCTTTAAGAGAATCCGAGAATGGGTTTTGCAAAATGGGTTTTCAAAATGGGCTTGCCAAACATCCAAAATGGGAAAATGAGAATGCAAAAATGAAAAAATGGGGTTGCCAAACACCCCATAAGAATATTATTATAGTCTTCTTGATAGCTACTAAATATACAAAAACTAACTCCAATAAACTAAATAAATTAGGTCATTAATAAATTCGATCACATGTTTATGCATTCATTAAATTTTGTGGGCCCAATTTTTAGATTAAAAAAACTATCTTTTGATTTTTTGAGATAAAATGAGAAAGTTTGGAAAATGTTGTTGCAACCCTAACGTTTAGATGAATGATCAAAAAAAAAAAACCCTAACGTTTAGATAAAATGTATACCTTGGATACGTAGACCTATACTAATTTGTTTTCTTCCCACCTACAAAACAAAGAAAACAATCAAACAGTAGGAGAATTTTTTACTTTTTTTTTTTAAGATGATGTTGGGAGTATATTTGGGCCCAAGTTCCAAATTTATAAATAAAAAAAAAACTGTCTTTTGAGTTTTTGAGATACAATGTGAGGTTGTTGCTAAAAAAACTGTCTTTTAATTGCTAGTTGTTGCTAAATTAAAGCTCCAACATATAGGGTAGGTTGACCTTTTCATTCAGTCGTTGCTTTGCTTTGCTTTAATTCACATTGTCAATCCTATTTGTTCCACCGTTCCTTAATGTAGTCCACTATAAAAATACGTGCAATTTTTGAACCAAAATATTAGGTGCTTCCGTGCATAATTTTTTAAATTTCTTGACACCAAATTAAAGTTCTCAATGAGACTTTTAATTTAGTGTCAATAAATTTTTTTAAAAAAATGCATGGAAGCACCTTATATTTTGGTTAAAAAATTGAATGTATTTTCATGGTGGACTACTATTTAGGAATGGAGGGAGTATTTTTTTTATTTTTTTTGTTTTCATACAGCAAAATTAACTAGTCCATATGGTGCACCATCCACTCAATAAACTAACAGAAATGCTACTTGTACAGAAAATGGGGCACAGACAACATGTATAGCGGGCGTTTGGGCCCGTCTCGGGCCCAACAAAGATAATCGGAGCCGTTCATTTTGTTCAATATATTTTTCTTAAGGTCTCCATTAAAAATCAGCTTCATTCGACATCGATAAGGACGCTTCGTAAACGCTTTTTTCGATGTCGGATGAAGCTGATTTTTTACAGGGACCTTACACAAAATATATTGCACAAAATGAGCGGTTCTAATTATCTTTGTTGGACCTGAAACGGGCCCAAACACGCGCTGTACGCGTTGTCTGTGCCCTAGATGCTGTACCAGTAGCAGCACTCATAAACTAATAACCACTTATCACTTCATAAGTGGGTCCTATTTTTACTAAAATTCTGTATTTTTTAATTTCTCTCGTGTAACGAATGATATCAGAAAAGGGTACTTAAATATTGGTCCTTCCCCTTAATTCAGGGTATGTTTTCACCCCGGTCATTGTTGGATGTTATGTTTTCATCCCGACATCTGTATAAATCCGATTTTACCCTTATATATAATTCCATGATTACCATATACTATATGATAAATAGATTTTTGGTTCCTAGTCCTACACTAGGCGTGGTTCTTAGGATCTCATATCAATATTTTCCTAGTCACGTGATATTATTAGGATCGCAAAATGTAAAGGCTCTTGGAAGCCATGACAGCCCTGACGAGAGAATACTCCAAATGTTATAACAAAAATAATGTCAAAAAACACAGAAACAAAGATGAAATGGTTAATCCTAAAAACCATGCCTCTTCAATTACAACAATCAGTAAAAAGTATCATCACATGCCTAGAAAAGGGTCAATTTTTGCATAGGGAAAAAATGCCAAATGGCACTACTTTTTGGAGTAGTTTCTAAAGCAAAAAAAGTAAAAGAAAAAAAGGGCAACAGCTCCATCAAAACCAATTCCCTCATTTACAGTAGTTGGCTAGTTTTGACAATATATGGGGCCACCCTTCCAAAGTTTAAGGGTGAGTTCTTGGGTCCCGTTGCTTGACAGACTAGTTATCAAGGTGTCAAATTCTGAACAACTTTCAAGTTCAAATACAGAGAAAATGAACTTGGGTATTGCTCCCTGGTGAAGTAACAGAACGTGGTACATAGAAGCCAAAAATCTGTTTTTAGCTGAGAGCTGGTCTGGTGGAAATCCTTGGTGAAATAGAATTGGATAAGGATCCACTAGTGACCTATCATCAAATACAAGTTCCGGAATAGTTCTCCAGTTATACCTCCATTTCTTTGACAAAACACTTGGTCCTCACTGCATCTCGTATGGGCATAAGTACCAAGATTTTTTAGAGTATATTGTCAGGAAGATCGATTGCTTATAATATCTGAGGTTGAACTACACATTCTCTTGATAATCACTCTTTAGAATGCATCGGCAAATGGAATCAAATCATAGCAACAAGCCTCCCTTGCAGTAATTCATAACATTTCCTGACACAAAATGAAAGAATGATAATCAGGGCCCAGTTAGTGCTATCGCATATTAAGAAATTTTAGCAGTACTTTTTTTTCCTACTAGCGAGTAGAAGGAAATCCTGGACCTGATCTTCAATCCTGCACCAGTTAATGATGCGATGGGAGACGTTTTTTTTTTTTTTTTTTTTTATAATCTTTCTATGTCTATTACTACTTGACTTTTGAGTCAGGAATTCCCTAGCTCTAGAAAGTACATGGACAGCCGCCCTTTCCCCTTTTCATAATGTTCATGAAGTTGCTCACGAATCAATTCTTAGGGTCTTAGCAACAGAATTCTACGCACATCAAGGGCCCAGCTAACGAATGAAACACTCCGCCTAGGGAGTACGGTCACATCTTCCAGCAATTTATCATTCAGACGGCTATTACTCAAATCCAAATATCTAATTTGGTAATTCAATTCCTTTCCAGATTCATGACGAAATCACCTTGAATTTGTCGCTAAGATTCATCTTTTAGTGTAATTAATTTCTGAAAGCGCAGGACATTCTTTTGCAAGGACTGAGAAACACCGTGAAGCTTTATGGATACAAAATATGGGCCAGGAAGGCATCGGCATAAATCTCTCATAGCATTGTCATCGAAAGAAAATCCACCTTCAAACTTAAAGTGCTTCAAAGTAGGACACTCACGCAACAAAGTTGTAACTCCACGAATGTCGAAACCACGGTGACCGCGTAGCTTAATTACTAGCTTGAGCTTCTCCAGTGGGATGCCAGCTTTTACAATTGAACAAACAAGTCGTTCTTCATCATCATATATCCCCATATGTCAAGTTCCCTTAAACCTGTTGCATATATCTTCAGATCATCATCAGAAGTGAAGGTTGAATTTCTCGATGAACGATAGAATCCTGCTCTAAGAGAAGTACTTAAGATTGTGCTATGGCAAAGAACCCAATCGATACCTCGTCTAGTTACATCACAACAATCGATTATATCTTGTAATTTATAATGTTTTAGGTCATTTTGAAAACATTGTATTATAGAATTAATCGAGATCTATCAAACAAGATCCATATTCTATATGAAATTCATTACGAATTTAAAGATATAACACAAGTTTTTTAGCCGGTTAGAATAAAACGATGAACAATTAAATTGGGACGGAGGGAGTAACATTTAGTAATAAAGAATGTTTGAGTATGAAAGGAGGTTTGAAAAAAAAAATCTACTAACTTTTTATGTTTAATTTTTTAGTGATTAATTATATGGCGTTTGTGATGCACTACTACGACCAGAGGTTAATAGTGATACCTTGAATCTATTTATCTATCTATCTATACTATTCATATAAGCAAATGTAATTTTTAAAATTAAAAATCAAGTCTCTTTCCTATGTTTCATTCTCTTAATAAAATTTATTTCTCTCTCTTTTTTTCTACACTTTACAAAACACCATTGGGAGATTTACTCTTCAATTCATTATTTGTATTTTGAAACTCATTAAGTCCACCCAACTATTTTCAAAAGCATCTAGTCCAGACAAAAATACCCTTACATAAAATACAAATTACTTTACCCCTCCTGCCACATCATCATCGGAAAAGTGTCCACCCAACTATTTTCAAAAGCATCTAGTCCAGACAAAAATACCCTTACATAAAATACAAATTACTTTACCCCTCCTGCCACATCATCATCAGAAAAGTCGACAGCGCCGAAAAAAGGCCGGAAAATGCTCATATAAGGATTGAACTCGAATACCGGAAAACGCTAATATTGGAAAATTGCTTTTAAAGAATTTATACTATTCATTCCAAATTCCCAATCCATCAACAAAGATATTAGCTTCCTCTATACAGGTACACAGGAATTGAACTCATAGCACTATTAAGAGCAACTACACAACCATTTGCCCACCAAATTGATCTGCCCGAACTTTTTTTTGGATGTTATGCTATGCTTAATCTCATAAATTTGCTTATAGATCCGAACATTTCTCGGAACCAATGGATGCATGTAAATCATGTAGAAGCATTACTTTACTTTAACCCATTAAATATCAATATCAAAATCCGTTCATGTAAACCAGTGCACTCAGATTTCGCGTAAATAGATAGCAATCTCAAGTTTCTAATGAAAAGTTTAGATTCTGAAACCATGAACTAATAGAAAAGACAATAATAAATAGTAAGATTTGGAGCATCTACGAAGGGCTAAAGATTATTCTGGAAAGGAAACTCAAGAATGTGTCAATCGAATCTGATTCACTCACAACTGTTAATCTGATCAAGGAAGGGAACCCAAGCAATCACCCGCAAAGTGTGCTCATCAACGAAGCCCACTTCATCATGGCTAAGACCAACACTTTGATCGAGCACACTTACCGATCAGCAAATCAATGTGTAGGCCATCTCGCAAGAATGGGAGTCGAGCAGCCGAATGAGCCCATCTCAATGAGAGAATTTTTTTGTAGAGATTGCCTGAATATCAGGCCGGTGTTAGATTAACAATAGTTCCTCTGTTTAGGCTATGGACCTAATGACTTTGTGTGCAACTCTTATGTGGTACTCTATTTCGTAGTCTAATTTGATATTCCGCTTGACCGGAAAAAAAAAAAAGCATCCAAGAAAGAAAAGATTGTAAAGACACACTTATATACCGTAAATTAACCATATCCTTTTGTTTCATTAGTCAGAAAAATCAACGAACTACTTATTTGATTTATGTATTCGTGCTCGTTATATTTTCTCTTTACTCGAGGAATCTAGGATCCAAAGAAAATGAATTGAAAGAAGATTATGTTTTTGACGTGAATACTGAAAACCCCAATGTGGGAAACTGGTTCACACGTTTCTGTTCTAATATCCAAGCAAACAATTGAAAGCTGCAATGGTAGTTCGAATTTATTCAATGCATTCAACTTATTAATACAACTGTTGTTTATCAGGGTTACTGAACCATAAAAGCATAGAGTACAACAGTGAACATCTCTTCCATATATCTTCACTGTTCACGTAGGGGACAAGGAAATTCCAGTTACATGATTATGGCTCGCCAGACCGAGAAACATTCTTCAGAATAATGGTCAAGATTCTCTGTTGCAAAAATCTGTCCCACGTTCCCAATGCAACCCCAGTATTACGATGTGCTTGTAATATGGAGAAACTATCATTCTGTTGGACGTACATATGAGAACACGGACACGGATTATCTTAACAGAAGATCGCGTTCGTGAGAAATACAAAACACGTCCAATTATGCGCTACTGCCAGTTGCTTTTGGCAAAGAAGTGAAGTTCAACCTGGAGAGGAATGTTAAACAAAAGGATGTCATCACTGACAAAAATTTGCAATAAGAGCCAACCTTCTACAATCCTATTCAATAAAAAACTAAATTGACAGATAAATCACCTGATACTTGGCTTCCTAGGGGCCTCAGATGCTGACGTGGATGCTACATTGGAGACCAGTCCAGTCAGCTCGATAGGCTTTTTCCAAATACAGAAAGAGAGATCAGTCAGACATGATCAACCTCACTATATTCATATAACATACTGTAGCTACAAAGGATAATCCCCGTTACATTTTATCAAGTAAACATCTCTCTGTGCCTAATCTAGGCTCTACTACAAACTGAAAATCATGATATTGTCAAGTTTCCAACAAAATGGACAGCATGTATTGGTAATTGAACCATCAAAAAATGACAGAAAACAAACGCCTAATTAACCCTAACGACTGAAACTAACTCAAAATAACCCAAACTCTCACATCTGTATTGAAGGAGTTCAATTGGTCAATTGTGAGGGAGAAGTTAATGTTTTTATACGTAATACAACCCAAAATGACATGGCTTTTTCCTATACCCTGGGATTCCAGAATAATGAGTTGTCTGCAAAATGATCACACACAATTGAACTGAAGCCCTCATTGAGGGACATACAGGCACATACCAAAATAACAGCAAATCAAAAAGAAAGACAAAAAACAAGCCACAGTCAAACGGTGCACATGCTAAGATAAAAAGAGTTGGCAGGAAAGACCTCAAGCTCATCCAAGCTCCCATTCTGCAACCACTTGGAAGAAGAACTGGCCCCTTTCCCTTCTGCTGCGACTTCTTGTTTGGCTGTCGGACCAACTTTCATGGTCCCAATAAAACCCTGAACTTGACTAGTCATTCCAAGATTATTTTCAAACTCATCGAATTCTTTCAAAGGACTTCCATGGCCAACAAATGGTTCATGAGTATTCTCCCTGACAATATTCTCTTTTCCTGGTTCTGGTAAACCACTTGGAGAACCTGATGGCACAACAGGTGGGCTAAATCTTACTGATTCTTCACCTTCAGGACCATAGCATGAAGTATTGTCAGGAAATCTCGCATCATTCGAGATACCCTTCACATCAGCATCAAATCGTTCTTTTGCACTTTTTTCAGCATGCAAACCCAAATCAGTACTACTACTCGCTATTTCTTTTGAGTTCGTTCCTGAAGCAACTTCATCCTGCTTTCTCTTCTTCCCAGAGCCACCTTTTGTTTTTGCAACTGAAAGCATTTCTCCAGCAGGTTTCGTAGCAGGGGGAGGCCGAATTCCTCCAGGAAACACAAAGTCAGGAATGTTCTTGCGTCTTACATGACATACATGGATCCACATTCCAGGACACCAGGAGTGGTACATGCAAACAGAGTGCTTAAATTCCTCCACAGTCAACCTTATGTCAAACTGCTCACCTTCCTGGGCATTGGTGCCTTCCTTCCGACGTAAACCCATGAAGTAATAATAATGGAGTGGTCGGGATTTCTCTGAAAATTTACCAGGGTGTGGGTGGCACTGAAGCGTGCTATTTGTGTCCCTCTCAATCTACATCAATTTGAATGTTAACAATGAGAACAGAGCTGCTAGATAATAGTAGTGGTAATAGTCAAATTATGAAAGGGAAAGACAGATGTCACCTTCAAAGTAAGCTGGCGAAGCCGGGACTCAATCCAGCCCTTCCATTTCCTCAAGTCATCATCATTCTCAGCAGCTATATCTATCTGCAAATAATTTTTGTATGCTTCGAAAAACGGGAAAGGCTCAAAGAGTGTCATCCAGCCAGCATTATTTGTCTCCAACGCCTGCAAGTACTCATAGAATTGTAAGAACAATTTTTGGCAGACCAAATGAGAGAGAGAGAGAGAGAGAGAACAGTTATATGCCCAAATCATAAGAGGACAGAAATAGTTTCATAATGCTCAGAATGAAATCAAACCAAAATTGCATCGACAATCATAGAAGCAAAAGGAAATTACAAAAGACCAGCTCTAACATACAAGGACTCAACTTGAAGGCCTTTGAAAATGCTGTCCAATGAATTTTTTTCTCCAAATGGTCAAAATAAGATATCACCCAGTGCACCATTAGTCATGCATCAGGCACCCTTTGTGATTAATATCCATCAGCCCATTAGGCTCCCATGCCACCAAAGGTATAGCTAAAACAACACTATTATTTTTGTAATACAAAGTGTTTTTAATCAAAATTATCAAGTACTCAAAGACGACATAAAACATCAATTTAAAAAGTACCTCACAAATCTCATTGCCTCTCCGAAACTCTTCCATGATTACACGCAAGGTACTCGTGGAAACATTATAACTAGAGTTCATGCACGGATACGCAGGAGTTATGATCGGCATCAAATGTTGTCTATCCCTGAAATTTCTTCGTGGATCCCAAACAGGAAGCCCCAAAGAACCTTCCTGGATAGGACATAACATGACAGGGTTTGGCCACCGCCACAGGTTATAGACCCTGAAGAACCTTGAGACCAACACACTTGGTAGTGCATTTGGGTAAAGCTGGCATATACGAGCAACAAGTAATGCCCAATTGATGCCGCCAAGAAACCCTGTAACCTGGTTGTGACAGGCAACCATGCAACCAACATAGTCAGAGAAACTTGAGAGCAAAAAGGCGTAACAGATAAATATTGAGCCAGAAAATATTTTCTCACATTTGAATAAACCCCACGTCGTTTTGCCCACAATCTCATGCATCTTAGTGCAGTACGAAAGTTCTGAACAAGTCAAAAAGTTTACACAATCAGCAACATTTAACAGCCAAGTGCACAGATAATCAATCAATCACAACCTGAATATTTGGCACCAAACGTAAAATCTGGTCAGTGACTCTGCATCCATTAAGACTACGAACTGTCTGCTCATCTACATTCTGTAGTACCGAATCTTGAGAAATATCCAAGTCCTGCAACAAATGAACGTGATTGGAGAGGACTCTTACACCACTGAAAGTTTGTCAACAAACAGATTTCACTAGCCATAACAACTATACCGAAGCCTAGTACCCTACAAACAAAACTAATATAGCCTTGACTTCAAATAATGATTGACGACAGCAAAACTTTGCAGTGATAAAAAAAATCGAGGAAGGATAGATAAGTATCGGCATAAAACAAACCAAACCAACCTAAAATTTGTGCCCTAATAAATTGGGTGTCGGCTGCACAAATCCTTTTTCTCCATTATCTCTATCAAGAGCCATATAATATATTAAACTTTCTAAATTGAAATCCTTGTATGCAACTGCATCCCAGGTTAATTAAGGGTTTTGTCCCTAGCATTGCATCTACTGGTCTGTGTTACATGGGACCAAACCACCTTTGCCTATATTCTCTCTACTTATCTTCAATTAGTGCCACTGCCAACCCCCCCTACCCCTAAATGTCTTCATTTATCATCCTATCTCTTCTAGTCTTACCACAAATCCACCTTTGCATCCTTACTTGAACAACACTCATCTTATGCGTGTTTCTGCCCCATATAATAATGCTGGCCTTATATCTGTTCGATAAAACTTTCCTTTTAGTTTTGCAGGTTTTTTCCAGTCGCAAAATACGCCAGAAGCACCCTTCCACTTAACCTACTTTTATTATGTGGGTTACGTAAGTCGGAATCTCTCCATCCTTATGAATAATCGAACCTAGATAATGAAAATGTTCACTTTAGGTATCCCATATTCCCGTGATTTTGAATCTATACTTCCTATTACTAGTCATTAGCAATAGGTTCCAAGTCTCTAGTTCTAATTAACTAATGAAACACATTTTTCCACCCGCTATAGAAACTCCAACGATTTATAGCACCTACAAGCTCTGAAACGGAAGGAACCAATAAATCTGATAAGGATTTTCCCCTTCACAGATCATCTTTGGGTTTTTCTATGAAACCTATCCTATAGGTTACAAGAAATAAAGAATGGAACAGCTGAATCAAAGATTTATGAGCCCAAATCTTTAACATCTATTTATCCTCAAATCATCGAAATGTTCAACGCGAAGCATTTTCACTTCAGAACAAATATATCTATGTACACCATAATCCAGAAAAAGTTAGTGTAAACTAGTAGTTCTCTACTTTTATCAGCTAACTAGCATGTACTTTAGCAAATATATGGAAGCAGTTTCAATTGAATCAAGATCAATAAGCTGAACAATGACCAGTAAGCTGTTTCCCCTAAATATTAGGAATCAAATCTTTGGAAAGTGTGAACGGTTTCCAGTTGGCAACCGATAGGAACAATATACAGTCCAGCTGTCCCATGCTGAGGTAAGCTGTTTCCCCTAAATATTAGGAATCAAATCTTTGGAAAGTTGATACATTCTTGATAGAGGGGGAAAAACCTTACTTCAGGAACAGCCCAAAGGGCTACATTTGCATAAAGAAGATCTATAGACACCCCACTGAATTTGAAATTTAATACAGGAACGTGAGCATCAGGGACAGGATGTAATTCTTCAATTTCAGTCATATCTGCCAGCATTCTGTATAGCTCACCAAAAAAATCCTCCTGCATTGTGTTATAAAAGAGACATTAGACTCATCAATCTCCAGTAAGGAAAACTGAATACAAGTACAAATTTAGGCTAAGGGAGGCCAAAGTTCTCATCATACATCTCGTTTGGCATGTCTAGGTCCGACACATAGTGTATCTATATCTGCACCAGGGCCATGTACCTATTCGAAAAGCATAAACCAAAGAAACTCAACTCAGAAGATAATAAAGTATCTAAAGGTTACTCTATCAAAAGTTATTCTTGTTGTGCTTCTACTCTAATATCACAATAACAACATGATGATGTTGCTTATAAAAAATATAATTGAAGTGTTTCGTTCTGAGGGTATCCTTAACTATTTTGGGTTTCCAGTTCATTGATGCCAGTTCAACATCGGTATTTCATGCATGGTTTCACTGTTCTCTGAGCTCACAGAAGTAACTGTAGGTGATTACAGTCCAAGATACAGCCTTGAACATTAGATCAGCTGAACACGAAGGATGTAACCCTCATGCGAGTTCCTTCCAGATGGAAACGAGCCTTTCCCTCGTTTTCAAAATAAAGCGTTGCATATTTAGTTCTAGTACAACATACTTTAGCAATTCAACATATCAGCTGAAAGAATCAAAGATTCAAAAATTGATCAGGCAAGGGCACCCAATTTGCAGACGCAAGAGAGAAAGAGAGAGGATTCATACCCCCAACCGATAGGAACCAAAGGTGAATATCTTCGCATTAGCTTCTTGGACAAGCTGCTCATTAAACCCTTTAGCACGGGTAATATTCTTTACCCATGTCTTCACAATCTGTTTTCATAATGCAAATTGTATTGGAAATTAGGAATTATAACAAAACTTATCAAATTCAGGAGAAATAACTAAGAAGAATTTGACCTGGTCCAATCTTCCCAACACTTCCTCCCTTCTGATAGCTTCTTCCTGACTTTCATACAAACCCGCATCGGCTAGAAACTGGTTCCACAACCCAACAACAAATATTAAGCCTAAAATATATGTGACTCTTTCACAGTACCCTAAAACTTCATGTTCAATACCTAATTCCTTCTATTTTCCCTTGTCAGCAAGGGACCAAATATGCAAAATTGAGACAAATAGATTCCATTGCAGAAGCATAAAAAAAAAAACCAACCTTTTCCAACTCACGAGTCTTGATCGCGTCAAACTGGGTAGGCCCGCCCGTAAATATTGGATCCGACAATCCAAGCCGCGGTGCAGTGGCAGAGTTGATTGAACCATTGCTACTCATAATTTCTTTCTCCTTCTCCTTTTCTTTTGTTCTTTTGTTCTTTTTACTTTTTTATGATTCTATGTATGGATTTTTTTTTCACTGCTCAAAACGCAAACAAAATTATATTGCAATTCTTCTTCTTTTCTGTTTCAAATCAAAAGCAACAAGTCTACCATTAAAGCAGCCATAATAACCATGAACAAGAAGAATAATAACAATAATAATAAATACTCAGTGTTCTTCAATCATTCAGAAAGGCCACGAGGCTACAATGAATACAAGTAAAACCCTAATTGCATAATAGTAATCGTATAATATTGCTACAACTCCCACGAAACAGTGATTTTTCTCTCTAGATAGAAAAAGGCAATCCCTAATAAAATACACGAGATAAGAACAAGGATCGAAACCCTAGACTGCAGAGATATCGACGGAGTCCGATCACGGTGCGTGGATTCTGAAGACGTCCTCGATAGGGTTTTCGCCGACGAACTATCGAACCGGTCGGACTTATCTCGCGCCAGTTGTATATTCGGGGAGAGGGAGGGGATATTTTGGATGGATTACAGAAATAAAGATGGAGGAGGAAAGGTTAATAAAAATTACGGTGGGGTTCGGAAAACCTGTAAGAGCAACTCCAATCTCTGTAATATAACTCCAAAATGTGAAATTATACAATATTCCGAGTGTATCACCACCACGTGGTACTTCCTACAACTTTTATGATCATTTCTCTCCACCACTTTATAATCACATATTGCTGTTGACTTTACTGTTAAGTCAAGTATATGAACTTCACAAGAATATATATGGTTGTAACTCCTCCAAAATATATACTACTCCAAAAAAAGCCATTTGGTTTTTCCGTCAATTTTTTTTTGTCTTATTCAATCCAAATTTTTTTGAATAAAGACGAAAAAAATGGCTTTCCCGTCAATATTCGTCGAAATTCAAAAAAAATTGGATTTCGATCAAAATTTTTTACTTTTTAGATTCCTCTCGTCATAACGAAGCAATAATCCCCAAAAAAATTGACAATAAGCCACAAATTGCAAAAAAAATTTGAATAAGGACAAAAAATAAGCCACTTTGGCTTATTTATCCAAACAATATTAAAGGGAAAGGGATATTTTATAATTTATTTTAATTTATTTATATTTTATGAGAGGATGGAGACTTAAAATCAAATTTGGAGGCTCGAAAATAATTGGTAAATGATATTAACACTCCAAAAATTGATGCAGACACTTCAAAATCAGTGTAATTCCAAACCATTTTCCTTTTATTTTTTGGAGTGTCTCTATCAATTTTTAGAATGCTAATATCATTTTCTAGATAATTCTACTCCCACATTCCCAAATTCTTGCTCCTCTTTTTTTTTTTGGAAGTTTCAAAAGATTGGCTACATCTTTTAATTTATAATTTTTTTTATATCAAACATGGATCTTGTTTGATAGATCTCAATGAGCTATTTTATACAAAAATTTTAAAATCATCTAAAAGATTATAAATTGTAAGATATAATCAATTGAAAAATGACACACACTCCCAAAAAGGACCAAGTTTTTGGGACAAAGAGAGTATAAAATTTCTCATAAACTACAAAAATTTGTAGAAAAGAAAAAGTAAATTATAAAATTTCCTCCTTAATATGTCATATCTATTTTCCAACTCGATGCAGTTTTGCTTCTAGTTCTTCACAGTAGCACTGCATCCATTCGGCAGTTGGAAACTTGAGACCCTGTTCATTTTTGGTTTTGAGATAGATTTTTTAGAGTAATGAATGAAAAGAGATAGATAGAGAAAATTTATTAGAAACCGTGCTTAGGGGTTTTGACTATAACTTAAACTATTAAATAAACTAGCATTATGAAAGTAAACACCATTACTAATGACATACGATTAAATAAACTAGCATTATGAAAGTAAATGCACTCTCACGAACAACCATACCTCACGATCTCTCCTAACTTTGCGATTTAGAAACAATTTCAATGAGACGATGATGAATAATGACATACGATTGAAGGGATTTTTGAATGTTTGGTTTGGGATGGGTTTGTGAAGTTAGGGTTTGCCTTTTGTGGGATTTGAGGCGTTTTTAGGAGGGCGTGAGTGGCACGTGAGGTTTTGGCGGTAAACTGGTACTGCCATGGTCCGGGTAGGAAAATTCTATTACATATCCTCACTCACATTAAAAATGGGTCAGGTGAGAAATTTATGACGGAGTGACAAGGTCAGGTGAGAAATTTACATTTTTTAAAGTTCAGATCAGATGTGTATGTATACCATATGACAATCTATATCTATATAATAAGATAGGACTGGGTTTGAATCCAAAAGACAACCAATGGTCCAAAATTGTCTCTCGCATATTATCCACCCTTGATTCTATAATGGCATTTTTGTAAATACTTAACTTTTCTTGATCATCTCCCAATCAAACCCAGTCGTACTGTAATTTTTTTTTTTGATAACACCTCCCCGTCTAATTTGGAAACATGATTTCCAAACCCTCCTCTCTCTCTCTCTCTCTCTCTCTCTCTCTCTATGTGAATACGGCCTCCCCCTCACGCAACTTTTCCCCTGCCTCCTCCCCTTACACAGTTTATCCACCGCCTCCCTCTCCTGCTGATCAACAACCAGAGACAGACGGCGCCGCCGCCGCTCTCCCCGTGCTGGCCGAATCGCCAATCTCTGCCTTCATGTTCTACAAAAAATCATGCTTATCTAGGTTTGTTTTTCAAAACTCAACTTACAGCAATGATAATGTACCAATTTATGTCATGTTCTTCTAACAAACCCTGTGATTGATGACCAAAGAGAAAGACTTCACTGTTGTGTCGAGTTTTCTCAGCTTTCTACCATTTTCTTGACATCTTGACTTCACTACAATAGCCTTATGCTTTTCATGTGCTTCTCCACAGTCTCTTTAAAATGAGTTTCCTTCAGTAAACCAATTAGCCTCATTGTTTACGATAAGTGCCTGCCACGTGTTTGAGAAAATGTGTACTTCAACTACCAATTAGCCTTATGCTTTTCATGGTCTTAAATTGCCTGAGTTACTGGTATAATTTGCTCCAACCAAGCAGTAATCCATCTGCCTTCAAACTATTTGATAAAATGTCTCAACTAGGTTTCAGAGTTTAGATTTTTCTATCATGGACTTAGCTGTAGTTGAGGCATTTACGTATGCATAAATGCATGAATGTCTGATGTCTGATATGTTGAGTTCTACTAGGTTTCAGAATTTACTACCAAATGCTTTAACAGCTGCCCATGTTGAGTTCTACTGCTAGCTTAGTGTTCGGTTCAGAGAGGTTGATTTTCATAAACTTAGTGTTCAGTTCTACTGTTTTCAACATGAGGTGCCTTTATAAGTTAGCTTAGTGTTCAGTTCTACTATTTCTCTTTTTTGTTTACAGTTCGTTGTTGATGGAGTGTTCTTCACTGAGCTGAACGACGTGTTGATGAGAGAGCTAGCGGAGGTTAGGGTAACTCCAATGCGAATTGAGATCACCATCAGAGCCACTCGCTATCAGAACATCCTCGGTGATTATTCCATGATTGATCGCACATGATTATTTTCTGTTTATGTGTTTTGTGTTTCAAAATCAGTCCTGGATTCAAAATTGTTGCTTTCCTTGCGTCTGTTCTTTAGTTTCCCAGTTCCCCATTGCTCTAGATGTTATGCTTTGGAAGAAGAGAGCAAACACTAGATGTTATTTGACTGGAAGTTATGGTAAAACCTAAAGTAGTTTAGAGATGGTATGGTAAAGTATCAACCAGTTCAATTTATTCACCATGATGCAGTAATGGTTCTGTCTTCCATTTGGAAAAGCTGCAGCTTTTCCATATCAAGGTTCGTTTTTTTATTTTCTGTCTTCCATTTGGGTTTTTAGGGTTTGTTTTGTCTGTGTATTACTCATCAGTGGATGTTATTTAGAAGACTTATGAAGTGGGCTTTAAGGGTTTGAAAAGGATTGGAGAGGTTGGGGTTTTGAATACACTAGGGATTGGAGAGGTTGGGATTTTGAATACACTAGGTATTGGAGAGGTTGCTAAATATTCAGAGTATTGTTCTTGAACTTTATGTACACAAAGTGAAAGCTTGGTAGTATTACGAAAATCAAAATGTAAGCTTCCATAAGTAATGCACCAGCTTTAATCGAATACACTATATTTATTGGTTACCTGTAGCTAGCAGTATTTTTATTGATAACCAAATTGTTTCTTCTAATTTCAGTTTTCTTAAAGTTCCCCTCAGTCATAGAACGCCGACGTCAGCGTGCTACAGGTTCTATCCCTCTCTCTCTCTCTCTCTCTCAAACTGCATTACTTTCTGATTTGGAGTGTATTGATAGCTCACTGCCTATTTGATGAAATGTCTCAAAGGATTCCTTAAATACATACTGATGTTCTTAGTCTAAATGGGAATTTATACTTTCCCTGTGCGGCGTCGTTTTTAGCTCGGAACTGTTTTTTCTTAGTTTACGAGTTTTTTTTAGAATTAACTGATTGATTTGGTTTTGTTGTAATTTTTAGATGAGCCAGGGAAGCAGATGAGAAGTGATGTTAGGATTAAGAACACTAGCAGTTCTCATGTGGCTTCAAGGTATTGATGCTTACTTTGATGTTTTTAATTTGTTTAGATGTTTTGTATCCAAATGCAGCGATTAGTGACTGCAAGTAGCTCCTGATCATAGATTTAAGTATCATCAGTTACGTAACAGTTTTTCGGTCCTTCTGTACCGATTTTTTGGTTACTTGAAGCCTTTTTTGTATTGTGTGCTTTATTGCCAAGTCTTTTACTCCATGTTTCGGAAACTGGAAGCCATGGTAATCTTATTTTGGTTGTTATCTCATATGCATTTAACTGTTAACTCAAAGGTGATGAAGTAAAATGCCACTGCTTTCTCATTCAGAACTGTAGCGTGTTCTATTTTCTATGACTTTGTGCATTGAACTCTCAAACCACAGGGTTGTGTGTATTGCTCATGAAGTATATTTTTTAAGTGTTTTCAAGCACAGACAATATGCTAAAAACACTAGAATTGTTGACTACATTGTAATGCGCATTTTATATGTGGGTTTTGAAGAATCACAATGTGGTTAAAACACATAGGTTTTGCTTTGATTTGTGATTAGTGGTTGGCACTGAAAGTTTTGCTAATAATTGTTATGTTGTTAATAAGAGGTTTATGTGAGTGAAAAAACTGATGCTAGGAGGAAGATATTGACATTGGCGATGAGATGCCAATGACCCGCTTATCACCAGTGGAGATTGAGAAGGATGATGGCCCCGCGGCAGGTAGCGGTGGTCATGATAATAAGGGTCATGCAATCGGCAGCTCAAGCAGCGATTCATCCTCATCAAGTGGTAACATCTAAAATTCCTTATTTTCTTCCTCTGTGGAAATAGTTGGTGAAATTTTTTGTGGAGTGGTTATGTGATCATGAGGGATTGTGTGCAGATTCTGAATCTGGGAGCCCTTCGGGAAGTGATTCTGATGCGGATGATGCAGAGTCGAGGGGCTGAGAGACCAAATAAGTTTTAAAGACTTGAATTAGGAGTGAGTGATGATGATTGAAGAAAACAAGGGTTTGAATTCTTTCCCTTGGGAAAAGAAGAGCTATAAATCTACGGGCCGCCGCCAATTTCATTCCGGCCAAGTCCTTCCGAGCTCACAAGGCTTACTTCAGCAACGAGGTCTGATATCCGTTCGTTTTTTCTCTCCTTTGATTTCGTCGATAAATGTACAGAAAAGAGTTTAGTCTTTATTTTGCCTATGGTGAAATTCAATCGAATTCGTATCTATTGGCATAACTTTCGATCGAAATCATTTGATTTTATTGTATTCATGGGTAGATTATTATTATACTTCAACATTGAGGTCTTTTGCTTACGTAGCAAAGCAATTGATTGAAAATATTGGAGTTTGTCATAGGTATAGTCAGATGATAGATGAACTGATTTTTCCACTTGGGTAACTGATAGCTAGACAAGTATTGGATTTTTGAGGATTAAAGAGCTGCCTTATTGGACCTGTTAGTGAGTGCATTTCTGTCACATTGTAAATCGTAGAATCCTCATGAGTACATGAAATGATCCAAGTTTGTATGCTTTGATTGGAGAGATGATGTCAAAAGTTCAATATTAGACTGAAAGTAGCATTGTGAACATGACAAATTATGTTTTTCGTTTTTCGTTTGTGATTTTGGAGGTTTAATTTCCATAGTCAATGACTATATTAGTTTATTTATTTTTACGTTTGTGCAGAAATACCACTCAAGTACGTCAAATTGCGAGGTTTCAGATTCATAAGTATTCACTTATTATGCAGAGCACTGGCTGGTGTGCTTAGATTTGTACTTATATAGATTGTTAAATGCAGAGTACTGGCTGGTGTGCTTAGATTTGTTCTTATGTTGTTAAATGCAGAGCACTGGTTGGTCTTATGTTAAATGCAGAGCACTGACTGGTGTGCTTAGATTTTTACTAATTTAGTTGATGCAGAACACTGGCTGGTGTTCTTAAATTTAAATGCAGAGCACTGGCATGCACATGTTTTCTGTTTTGTTTTGCAATAAAATAGCCATGATCGAGTGACATGTGACACATATAAGAACAAAATAGAAAATAGAAAACATGTGCACGGGTTATTGTTTTTCGCATAGTTGGATTTGTTGGGTATTGCTTGACATATTGCACGCGAGTCAAGTTTTTATTTGCATGTGCTGATCGTTCGAGTTGTGCCTTTAGGCATGGGCATGCACTAGCAACGTGCATGTAGGCATGTTGTGCTGTGCCTTCAGCAGGCACGGGTATGCACTAGCAACGTGCATGTAGGCACGTTGCGCCGTGCCTTCAGGAACGGGCATTCGCTAGTATATATAATATATGTGTGTGTGTGTGTGTGTGACGGAGTGTCCGTTACACTAATCGATTGGCCTATGGCAACGATGGTAAGGGCTTCTATTGATGTTCAGCGAACGATGGTCCATTTTTGCAATTCACGACGAAAAATGAAAAACCCAAATAGGAACAGCAACTAACTACCAGACCCGCAGTGGTAGGGTTTGAAGTAGTCATTTATCGTGATCGGAAATGATTTGGGATTTTACTTAGACGGCTCGTTATCATTTAACCAGGCCTCTCTCTGTGTCCTAGTTCGTAAAAGATGTTTTCACTATTAAACAGAGAGTCGTTCTTTTACTTGGGCTCCGATTGTTTCGATGTAAAATTTTTACAATGTAAAATATTTTTCATGTAAGCGGTGTTTGGTTGGCACATGAAAAATATTTTCCTAAACAATAACAGATTGTTGATTTAAAAATATTTTAATTGAGTAAGCGCTCTCTAGATTCAAATATTTTTAATTTTTACAAAATGTAATATATCAACAACATATGTGTTTCAATAACAGATTGTTGATTTAAAAATATTTTAATTGAGTAAGCGCTCTCTAGATTCAAATATTTTTAATTTTTACAAAATGTAATATATCAACAACATATGTGTTTCAAGAGGGGTGGTTTCAATAATGTTCACAATTTAATCGGTTTCAATTGCTTCTTTGACTCCAGAATCTCTCCCCCCCTCCCCCCCCTCACACACACATTTGGGGTTGCAATGATTGATAAAGTACACTCTCCCATTGGTTGTTGATATAATGTGAACAGTGGGTTCTCCAATTATGAATTGCGCTCCTGGGGGAAAATGGCTTACGGGGATCTTGGGATAAAATCATTTGTGCCTGGATGATGGAAAAGATTTTACTTCCAAAAACATTTTACTTTCTTTTGTTTAACCAAACAACGGAAAATGCGGAAAACATTTTACCTTGAAACAAATGGAGCCTTGGTGTGCGGATTTTTTGATCTTTTTTCGTCATATTTAATTGTAGATAGCAAATAAACACTGGAATTCACGGTCATTGTTCTGGCTCAACAATGTTTGAGAACTGTTTTGTAAATTAGTAGGTTATTAAGATTTTAGTATGCTAAGGAAAGTGAAGGCTCTAGGTTATAGTTTACATGGTTCAGCTTTTTATTTGAAATTTCTCCGGCAACTATTTATAATGTTGATTGATCGGTTCAAATATGAGCGATCTGACAGTTGAAAAGCTGACCCATTACCTTTTTCTTCACTAGCTTATTCCAGGATCATATTCTGAAACATTTTACTCCCTCCGTCCCTTTATTACAGTCCAGTATTCCATTTTGGGCTGTCCCTTAATAAGTGTCCATTTTGTAAAGTTAGTAGGTAAAAGTTGGTGAATTGTCTATTTTGTCCCTAAAAGTAGATTCCATTTTGAAAAGTTAGTGAATAAAAGTATAATGATGATGGGTAAGTAGGGAAAGTGGAGGAAAAAGTTGATGTGAAAGGTATAATGATGATGTCTTTTTAATAAGTTGGAGTTACGAAGCAAGACACTTAAAAAGGGACGGAGGGAGTACAAAATATTTAGTCATTCTGAGGAACCAACAATTTACCCTTACCATTGACGGACGCAAAATTTTCAACCTTAGGTGAGAAAATACATAAATATGCAATAAAGGAGTATGTAACAAACACTTGAACTTGCATAACTTCGAAATATGTTGAACTACTGCTAATGTAAAATAAGAGGTGTTCTTTTTTGTTTTAACTTGGGGTGGCAGTCCCTCCTTGCATATAACTACTCCTAGGTCTCCCAAGTGAAAGAATTTGTGGAGCCACGACGGACACTATTTTATTAGTTACTCCCTCCGTCCCTAAATGTTTGGCACTTTCATGCTTTTTGTTGTCCCATATAATTTGTCCCTTTTGAAAAGTCAAAAGCAAAATATGGTAAACTTCCCATGTTACCCTCTTCTTTTGGGCGCAAAATTTCAAATTCAAATTTTCAATTACTATTCAAAGTACACTAGAACGGTAAGATTGGACACTTGGTTGTTGCACAATACAATAATATTTCTTCCTTAAAAGTTAGAACTCCCAAAAGTGCCAAACATTTAGGGACGGAGAGAGTACTTTCTAGGGAAAATTTTACAAATGGTCCCTCTAGTTTGCATGAATTCTCATTTTCATCCCTCTAGTATCAATTGTGTTACTTTTAGCCCTATAATTTGCATTCTGTCTCAATTTCGTCCCTCTCGCTTACGGCGTTAATGAAACAAACGGAATTGAAGGACAAAATTGACATTTCTCTCACAGAGGGACTAAATTGAGATTTCGTGCAAACTAGAGGGACTATTTCTACAATTTTATTTTTTACTTTTGTTTTTGTAAATAAATTTAAAATACATCATATGTAATATATTATATATATCACAAAAAAATGAGAAAATTCGAAAAGCAACCCCTATGTAAATGTCTTGGTATTGTATTTTTTTTTGGAATTGAATTTTCACTTTCGTTATTTTCTTTGTCACATGATTAAAAAGAAATTTTTTTTCAATAGTATTTAGAAATCTTGTAATTGTGTTTAATTAAGCAATGAAACACTATTGAATATTAAGAGATCAAATACATTAAAATATGGGTATAAGTGTATTTATGTTGGGACTTACTCACAAGATCACTCATATAACAAATAAATACGGATTTTGAACATTTTTTTATCGGGTGAAAGATAAGGAGATTATAATAACATGATACAAAGACATTAGCTAAGGGGTTGATTTGTGCATTTTCTAATATTTTTGTAATTTGTAATGAAATATAAATTTTTTCAATAAAGTTTGATTACCCAATAAACAATAATTCAAACTATATAGTTTGATTACCCAATTTTTTCAATATAGTTTGATTACCCAATAAACTAGAGGGACAACTGAATTATT
Organism: Rhododendron griersonianum; assembly: GCA_018127125.1. Taxonomy (NCBI): domain Eukaryota; kingdom Viridiplantae; phylum Streptophyta; class Magnoliopsida; order Ericales; family Ericaceae; genus Rhododendron; species Rhododendron griersonianum. The sequence continues at coordinate 15,248,272 of CM030799.1, read as the reverse complement.
GTTTATTGGGTAATCAAACTATATTGAAAAAATTTATATTTCATTGCAAATTACAAAAATATTAGAAAATGCACAAATCAACCCCTTAGCTAATGTCTTTGTATCATGTTCTTATAATCTCCTTATTTTTTACCCGATAAAAAAATGTTCAAAATCCGTATTTATTTGTTATATGAGTGATCGTATGAGTAAGTCCCAAAATAAATACACTTATACTCATATTTTAATGTATTTGATCTCTTAATATTCAATAGTGTTTCATTGCTTAATTAAACATAATTACAAGATTTCTAAATACTACTGAAAAAAAATTTCTTTTTAATCATGTGACAAAGAAAATAACGAAAGTGAAAATTCAATTCCAAAAAAAAATACAATACCAAGACATTTAACATAGGGGTTGCTTTTCGAATTTTCTCATTTTTTTGTGATATATATAATATAGTACATATGATGTATTTTAAATTTATTTACAAAAACAAAAGTAAAAAATAAAATTGTAGAAATAGTCCCTCTAGTTTGCACGAAATCTAAATTTAGTCCCTCTGTGAGGGAAATGTCAATTTTGTCCTCCAATTCCGTTTGTTTCATTAACGCCGTAAGCGAGAGGGACGAAATTGAGACAGAATGCAAATTATAGGGCTAAAAGTAACACAATTGATACTAGAGGGACGAAAATGAGAATTCATGCAAACTAGAGGGACCATTTGTAAACTTTTCCCTACTTTCTAAGGACAATGATGCGCTAAAAGCATTCAATATTTTGGAGTTATACTGTCATAGTAGGGTGTAACATGGTGGTTAGAGAACTATTTGTTTGTGAGATCATAGGATAGTATTCATATTTTTAACTTATAGGTGTAATATTTTCGAACATTAGCAACTTATGCCTAGGATATCAGGCTCCTGCTTCATAATGCCTACGTCTCTTGTAAAGATGAGCTGCTATAGCGTTTCCGTTCTTTTTATTAGACATGATGTCAAATGTTGGTTTACACATGTTTTTTGACCTTTAGCCTTTAGGCATTAATTTTAATTTTTTGGAACTGAGGTGAGGCACTAAGTTCATTCACCTTTTTTTTTCTTTTTTCTTTTTTCGTTTTTTATGAATTCAAAATTTAATGACACCAAAGGATTCTAATTCTACAACCAAGATCCCAGATCTGATGGGATGCAATGACTTTATGAAATGGGTTGAAGTTGGATCTTAAACTGGTCAATGCTTTTGTAAGTTTGTTGAATGCTGATTCCTACTTCAATAACGATAAAGTGATGCATTTTGATTGAATTTTGCTTGTGCATCGGTGCTTAACAGTTGACAAACTGGTTTCAGTGTGTGTATTTGCATGTATGTTTTTTGTTTCTTTTCTGTTGACGTGTAGGATACAGAAAGCTCAATGCAGGATGCATAAGGTTCAATAAAGATTGATCCGTTGTTTCAGTGAACTATATCAGAGGAGGGAGGGTAGAGTATCGGCGAGTTTGTTTGTATTAGAAATGTCACAGTACTATGACATTGATGATATTATAGCAGAAGACGAGGTATTCTTTATTTATTCTCTTTTGGATGGTCTGACTTCCATTTCTCTTCGTCTAATTTCCATTGCTTCTGAATTTCTTCTTCACATTATCATATGTGTTTTGGTATTGCGTGCAGCTTGTCCCTGCGGTATTCCAAGTGGCTGCAAATGGAGTTGGGCTCTTTGATTCTAGTGATGAAACAAACAAGGTAAATTCCAAGGCTGGAATAAATTAGTCAAATACTAAGGAAGCTCAAGGGGAGGTGTCACTGACTCCACATTGATGGTTTTTGTTTCTCTATGCTAGGTTGAACAAGGTTCAAGGGTAGAGCTGCCTTTTTGGCTTGCTCGTGAGCTACACCTGAGACAAGCAGTATCCATTAGTCTACCCCCGTGTTTCAATCAAAAGTAAACCTACTAATATCTCTGGGTGACACTTTTTTGCTTAATGTACAATACGAGAAGAGCATTTAAATGGGCTAGATTGCAGGTCATGGCCTAATTCATGCCATTTCATGTTAGACAGTAAACGCTTTGCTATTTTCTCATCTCAAAAAATTTATCTCCAAAATTTATTAATTCTTCATCATTCGTGTTTTTTCAACTTTATTTTTTTATATCAAATTTTGTATTTATTTTTTCGTTTTTGAATTTATATACCGTGCCTCTATTCAAAAAGTAAAAAAGTTTGTTAAAATTCCAAACCTATATGACCTTTTTTTTAATTATCTAAAAGCGTATTTAAAAACTGACAACCAAACAAGGGGTTAATATCTGATCTCAGTATGACTTTTCCCCTTCTTCTGAAAAACGAGGCATTGGGTAGTTGCAATCCCATTTGGTAGGACTGACAAAGTGTGCCTGTGAATCCTATTATTCTATGCGTCCTACAAAAGTAGAGGCATGGTGAAGTAGTTGGATATCATTTAGTTGAAATACTTGATTACTCTTGTTTATTTTCTCCACGTGTGTATCGTGTTTGTCAATGCCAGAACAAGGGACGAGCTTGCAGCTGATGCTGCGCATGTTGATCTAAAGAATCGATGTCCATACTTCTATGAATTGGGATGCAAATTATTTTCACTGTAAGGTCCTTTACCCCTTTAAATGTTCTTTGCACTCAAATCTAGAACTATCAATCATGCCTTGTTTGATGGGTTTATCTAATTTCTTTTGAAAGAAACGTTGCTGACTTCCAAGTATATTCAGAAACATAATTTTTCTTGACTTCTTTTCACTTGTTTTCAAAGATATTTTGGCTACTTGAAGTTAGCTTAGTATGTGCGGATTATCTTAGATCAGAGTCATCAGACATGCGCCAAACTTTTAAACTACCATAACCCATGTGGTGGAGCTATCACACTTGGTTCTTGAGTAGAATTGCCTATCTAGATGCCATAGAACATCATCAGTTGGAGATCCAGGATGATGGTGGAAGGTTTTAACTCCAAGGAATTGTACTAGATATATCTATGGACATGGAAGTTGGTAATAGGTGTTCTCTTACCAACCATCAATAAGATAAAAGTTTGTCCACAACTCCATGGTGGTATTTTTCTCAAAAGTTCAAACTGTGTCCTCGTCAATGCTGTGTCTTGGAAAACCTAGGTAGATTATATAATTTGAAGTCTTGCGAGCCATTTGCCACAATCCATACGGGGGATTTGGAAGGAGTAAAGTGAAGGGAAATGGAAAAATTTCGAGGCAGGGCTTGTTGTGACTTAGATCTTGTTGGCATGGCTAGTGCATTACAATTCAGATTGTAGGAGAACTACTAAGAACTTTGAAGCCTCAATGGGATAGAAGGGCTAAAGTTTTGCTAGAAGTGATTCCTAGATTCTCCTCCTCAATCAATTGCATTGTTTACGCCTGCATTCATATCTTTTTTCATCATGTTGAAAAGGAGAGGGCTCACACCTTAAGCCTTTTGTTGATAGTTCTTTGTGTTCGGTCTATCCAAGAGCCAAGATGCAACTTTGGAAGCTCATAGGCCTCTTAACTTTGTAATTTTTCCTCCCTGCTTAGTTCTAATCCCAAAGCCATGCCTTTTCTCACATTGGTACAGATCCCTAAAACTGCATAACCTTTCACCCTTTTTCCTTTCTACTTTTTTTAGTTGGGAGTTGAGGGAGTGCAACCCTACACTGGATCAATTCTTTGACATGTGCTAGACAACTTTGGAGTTTAAAGTGTTGTATAGGTCCATATACTGTTTGGCCTTTTCTTTATTCTCCTCGCTTTCTTTTGTAAATGAGTGGCATCCCCTTGATGCCATTTCAATACAATTTATTTCTCATGAAAAAAAACATATCCTTGCTGACCGCGATTGATTGGGATACAAGGCTCGGTTTGGTTTGGTTTGTCATGAAAGAAACATATCTGTACACCCTTATTGTCCAAATAAAAACCCAATTACAATAATCCCACGAAGAAACCATCACTAAAACTTTTCCTATTTGGCCTATTTGTGACCTCAAACAGTTAATTAGCTTTTCTATAACCTGTAAACTTTTAGCTCCATACTCACCAGCCTTTGGGCCATAAAAAGCTAATTATATGTGCCCTAAAGAGGCCTTCATTAACGATGCCCCTCAGTAATTTTGCAACCCGAGTTCAGGTGAGAGTTTTCTGCACAGACTGCACTAGTCCTACATCTAGGTTAAGTGGCAAAAATCCTATGCTAATTAGTGGCATGAATACACTAGTCCTATATCTAGATAAATGTATCCAGGAATATTACTCAAAATAAGAAGTCATATTCATTATTACAGTATTGGACTGCTCAGGGTCTTAGTTATATTGCTAGTGCTGTGGGAAGGCATTCGTATGTAGTTGGAATTACATAATGTACTAAGAGAATTAGCTTTGCTAAGGTTTGCGTGGAAGTGGAGGTGAATTCTCATTTTCCTCACTCAGTTGATCATGGCAAATGGGAAACATGTTAAGCTGGATATTAAATACCCCTATGCCTACCAAGTGTTCTAAGTGTAGAATTTTTCGCATTTGGAGTGTGGCCAAGGTGATGCTGTAGATCTGGCTACTGCTGGCTCTAAGGTGGCAGCTCCTGTTACTGTGGCTCCTGCTAATAAGGTTTGGGTTATGAAAACAGGGAAGAAGCAAGGGGATTATCAATTGGGGAATAGCCATATTAAGCCTGGGGGAAATGGTGACAGGGTTGACACTTCCTGCTGTAATAAGTTTGAGGCTCTGGGTAAACTTAATGCTGGTGTGGAGGCCAGGGAAATCACTCTCTGGAATGTCAGTTGCTCTAAATGGGGAAAATAGGCTGAAGGATGTTGCAAATGATAAGGGTGCTTCTCTGGCTTCTATTTCTACCGGAAAGTGTGGTATTATTTATGCAGAATTGGAAGACCACACCGAGGTACAGGTGGTTACTGGAGAGGAGGGCTGTGAGGGGTTTAACCACTATGATGTTCTGCCTGATGACTTAGGAGTGGGAATGACTGACCCTGATGGCCTGAAGCTGTATTGGAGGCCTTGGTTGTCATGGTGGACAGTAGTAAGAAGACTGCCAATGTTGGAGCTAAAACTCCTGGAGCTGGGAAGAGGGGTAGGAACCCTAGGGTTCTGGATTTGGGACATGTTGTGGTAACTTTCAAACTTGATTTTTAGTCGAAACTCTATAGTTCCAAAATTCTTTGTCAATGTACAAAATTTGTGAACCTACGTTATTATTGTCTCTAATAGTGTGAGTTATGTGGTAGGCAGCCTTTGTTCTTTCAATAGTGCTTCTTTTTGGGTAAGTTAATTTTCATTTCAGAGAAAAACACACGACCAACAGAAAACCAGGAGGTATACCTGTTGGAAAGCCGCAACAAGAAGAAAATAAGAATATAGCCATTGCCACAAGCAAGGGAAGACCAGACACAGCTACTGCACCAATCAAGCCAAGATACAGCACAGATACATCATCGAAATAAGCCACACAGCTCAGCCAGAGCAAACACCAAAATTCACAGCCACAAAAATGTAGTAACTAGGTAACAACCACAGAAAACAAAGCCCAAGGCACAGCTCAAGTCCGTCTGTTAATCAGCACCCTTGTAGAAATGTTCCAAGGTAAACACGCTGGCCAGTTTTTTGAGATTTCACCACCTGCCCAGAGACAATTCTGTCTGACACTATTTTCCAAGATTATAAAAACTTCTGTTGGGTCCTTTGCTTTTTTAGAGAAGATCCTAGCATTCCTCTCATTCCACATGGAATATGTAGCTGCTGCCATGGAGATTGTTTACATTATTCTGTAATGATTCCTTGCTGCAATGGGAGATAGCTTAGTTCAGCTCCTGATTCCAAGCCTCAGGGCTCCTATTAATCTGATGTAGCTCCAGAATTCCCTTCCTTCAATAGTGCTGATTACCTCTAAGATGATGGTGCAGTTTGAATTATTGTTTTTCTTTCCATTTCCGACTTTGGATGGAAATGGAATATACCAGTTAGTAGACTTGCTTGCTTTAACGTTGCTCTTCTGCTGCTCACACGTGCTCAATGATGTTGTTCTCTGCTAAGGCCGTTTAAATTTTGATGGACAGAGCTGGCGATAAGAGCATTGCATTCTTGCTTTTAGCCGCGTTTCAAACCAGGTATAAGGAAGTATTGATCAAGGCACAAACTGCAGCGTTGGCTGTGGCTCCTAGATTCTTGACAATTTTGACAAAAGAAGAAACGAAATGTGAGACTTCTATAATCTTGGATTCATGTTTAACTATATCCTCGGATGAAATCTCACATCTGTTATCAATAAGATGAGCATTAATCATATGTTTATAATTTGTTATAGTGTACGAGGCCGCCCAATCCTCAATGGTAGCATTTAAAAAGTGGAGAATGGGTGGACCTAGATTCCAGAAAGCTTCTGTTCTTGAGAAGACCGTCAGATTAGGCCCTATCTCTGTGTTGTGATTGTGATACAATCATCAGCGTGGCATTAGGAAATAGATTATTTGCTCCGACCTTAATGTGCTATTTTGGTGTTTCAAATTGTTTCAACTTCTAATTACTGTAGGAGTATCAAAAATGAAGTGCAGGCCGAAATTGGAGCTCAAACTGACCAAACGGTGGATCATGTTAGGTCCTACTTGGTCGTCCCAAATTTCCCTTATGGATTTGCTAACAATAAAAGTTTTGTTGTAATTCATCTCTGAATTTATTTTTCTGTCATCATAAATAGTATTTGTTCACCTGTAGGGGATAGGATTGTATTTTTTTTTTATAATACGAATATCTAGAACAACAAGCAGAGACCGTTCTTATACTGCTGTGAAGTATTCAATGTTAGCCAGAGGGTTAAACACAATGATTATCATGGGAATTACTAACAGGTATGTGAAGTATTTGATGTTAGCTAGAGGGCTAAGCACAATGATTATCATTTAGGGGTCATTTTTTGGTTGCTTTGGGATCCATTGAATTTGAATAATGCTCAAACAACAACATAGTTTTTGTAGCTTGTCTGCATAAGTTTTTGCCAGCAAGTGTATCAATTCAAAACAAAACACTTCATAAAATGAAACCACAAAGGCATGCCACTTGATATACCAGACTCCTTCAAAATCATACAGAGAAGTAAAATTTCAAAAACACTTGGCTACCAAACCAAGGAATTTTCGAGATCGCATTGGAAATATTCCAAGTTTGGAAGATGTGCCAACTAGCCTTGGTGTTTTTCTGGAATAGCTTGATTTCGATCTTTTATAGTACATTGAAGAGGAAATTAGGAGATGGAAAAATGAGACTGAAACCAAAAAAGCATACTGACCAATGGGCATCAAGTGTGCAAACAACCAACAATTTGAACAAGTCAACTAGTTACGAATTTGAAGACTTTATTACCGTATGCCACATTTCTAAGATGAGTTTGTACGGAGCTAGTAACATTTTCTTTTTTAGAAATCGGGACAAGTTACTGCAAATGGAATGATAGTTAAATGGTAGGTGCTCTACACTCTTTTCACAAAGTGAGGGTTTAAACCCCAGCAGGCCCAGCCCCTTTTTCCTATATTATTAGTAGAATATGATTTGCTTTGTCTATCTATTTATCTAAAAAAAACAGAAAGAAGAAGAGACAAGGACAAGTTACCAATTCTCATCTCTTTGCTCAATTTCAATGCCAATGCAATTCAACAATTAGGTCCTTGGAATCTAGAATGCAGTGCAAATATGCAATTATTAAGTTTGGCCTGGATACAATTCCATAGCCAATTATTTAGGAGAAAGATATGGTGGTATCTAACCACAAATTCTTACGTATTATTGTTTTAGACTATTACACATTTTTGGTGTAATTGCAGAAATTATCCATACATTATCAATAATTACGAATTTTGTGATTTATGTGTTACCCTAACTTCTTCTTTTTCCCTTTGTGCCCACTCTGGATAGTTTCTAGACCAGGCAAGGGGGAGCTCGAGAGATAGGGTATATTTGGCTATATCGTGAGCCACCCTATTACAAGTATTGAGAATAAAATTAAAAGAAACAGAATAAAACCGGCTAATGAAAGATAAAAAATCTTGGATGATGACTTCCAAGTTAGCACTGGTTGCGAATGATCCTTGAAGCATTCTTACAATCTTCTGACCATCTCCTTCCATCACGTAGTCCCCCCTAATCCCTTTGCATAGCAGCTGCAGCCATTCTAAAGCCCATAGCTTCCACTACTTCTGCCGATTGAACCCTAACTTTAAGGGTTCAATTTGTTAAGACTTTGTAGGGGTTTGTTACATATTATTCTAGATTTTTATATTTTTAGTTATTATATTAGTCTACGAAATACCCTTAAATTTTCATATTTATTTATTATGCAAATACTACTTCAATTTTCTAACATAAGCTTTGCCTATTTTTTATAGGCTATGGATCTTGCTAGTAATATATACGATTATTTCTGTACAATAGAATAGTTCAATATAGAAAGAAGGGGGAGTGAATCACAAAAAATGGTGTTGTCAATTGTTAGGTGCTCTTCCATAGACAAAATTGTTAGGTGAGAGGGATGGGACCCTGACCTACTCCCCTCCATGCCTGTGCAATCGGCGTCTCCAATCTCTAAAATTGTCCACGATAATATAGTTGGACAAAAGTACCCCTGTGTATATTGTCGTTGGATATCAATTAGTACAATTTTTAGTTTAGCTCAAGGTTTCTCATTTCCCTTAGCATTAAGCTCCTCCCCATACCTCTATCCTCCACGAGGTAAACAGAAACAACATAGAGACAAACCCATGGCAAATAACAAAGACATGCAACAAGAGAGGCAGATTTATCATTGGACTGTTGAATTCCCAGCAATCGTATAGGGATCGTTGTAGGGATTTTTTTATCATTATGTACCCTTAAGAACGCATTGGGTTATTCGCCTGAGAATAAGCAGTCTCTAAGAAACAATCCATGGACGACAATCACCGGCGCGAGAGCGGCCACGGATTACTTTCCAGCACCAAACCAAACAACCAAAAAAAAAAAAAAAAACATAACGCAATTATTTGCCCACCGACCACACCCACTTGATATGCGGAAACCAGACCGGTCTAGACACCGGATTGGGAAAACCAACCGGTAGAGCCTTCGGCCAAAACAACCGGAGAGGAAGAAAAACTAAAAATCTCTAACCCAACCTCCACATTATTACCTAACCATCGGCCTCAAAACTACCCGATCTGGGAAGCCAAGGGGAGACGAGCCAAACCAAGTACACCCACCACAGGCCAGAGACCTGTTGCCACTCAGCAACACTTGAACCACACCATGAACGGAGCCGAAAAACCCAGCAGAGAGGAGAGGGATAGAGGGGGGAGAGAAGGAGGCCCCCCCTTGAGAACACCCAGTTTTAGGGTTTCTAAAGAGAGAAGTGATCTCTAGGGCCTGCGCATTAGGTAGGGAATAATGGAAAAGAGTTTAACTGGTTCCTTTTTACATATATGTAATAGATTGAAAATATTAAGAGCCATTAAATATACCATTAGAGCGAAGCAGTCTAAGGGGAGAAGAATTTAGCTTCCGCTTACCAAGTCGGAGGGATTCAAACTTTGACAACCTCGTCATGTTCACATACTATATGGTGAAAAAAGTATTATATTGTAATGGTCAAGTGCGCTGTTTGGACATGTCCTACCATTTTATAGATTCTCCTAGCTCAAACAACTTTTAAAATTTATTTAAATTTTGAATATCACCTAAATAGACAAAACTAATAGTAAGTTTTTTGTGATTTAGCAACGAAGATTAGCATTGTTGAAATATGGAAAAACAACTGTCACAAGCTGGCTAAAAAGTTAAGTCATTACATAGTTTTTACTATCGCATGGGTAATTTGGTCATTTAAATGTACAAGGGTGATACGGTCATTTCATTGTATATGGGTATTTTAGTCATTTTTAATTTTAATTGGGTTAATGGGCGGGTCGGATTTGATTTCAAATAAATGGGTTGGGTTATGGGTAATTGAGCTCCTAACTAATTGGGTCTAAATGGCTCCTAACCCATTAAATACCCAACCCACTAATAACTTACCCAATTTGGCCCAAACCCGCTCATTTGACACCTCTACTTAGACATTGTGTTTAGATGTTGTCCACGTAACATACATTCATTGTTTGTCATTGTTTCCTTTATTTACATCTGATATAGAAGAAGAAAGATACAATTTAATAACAAAACCCTATGAGCAAAAGTAAGATGCAAAATGATGTCGTATTTTTTTGCTCCCTGACTACTTCGTCAAGCTAGCAATTATTTTCCATCCGCCTTTGAAGTTAGCAAAGTTCTTGAAGTTAGAATGGATGACCTGCTTGTTAACTTCAAAGGCGGATACAGTGACAAAAGCAAAAAAAATAAAAATAAAATAGAGATTATGCCATGTCCTTTTTTTCCGTCACCAACTTCTGACTTCTTTTATTCATGTAATTTCCCCCTTTTCCATAATATAAAGAATGTCAAAATGTATTCAAACGCGGGCATTTTTGGAAACACACAATTTCTGATAGGGGCTGTTTGGTAGTTCCACATACTCGTATTTGGTGTCTTAGTATTACGACCTTTTCCTTGTAAAGTGCGGACATTACAAGAAAACAGAATTCTCTCTCTCTCTCTTACTCTCTCTCTCTTACATTTGTTATAAGCTCCCTCCCCTACACTCCTCTTTCTTTTAGAGAGAGACTGAGAGAGAGCTTTCAATCGATCGCTGTTTTTTTCGCATCAATGGCGTGTTCGAGCTTTGTGAAATTGAACGCTTCCTCTTCACCGTGGATCGGCCACCAATCCTTCAATCAACGGGCTCGGCCATCCCGCCAAGTCGCCCCTCGCCGTGTCGCCGTCATCCGTGCCGGAGCTTACTCCGACGAACTCGTCAAAACCGCCGTGAGTCATCGGATGAACGAATTTGGCCATTTTGTTTTTGCTTTGGCTTGTTTCTTAATCTTTTTCTGTTGATTATATAGATAATAAAATTAATCTCCAAAGGCTTAGCTTTAGATGACTCAATGGTTAGCAATTTACTGCTCATTTGTACGGTGAGAAAGGGAGAGATAACAGAGCATGCATTAAGATCACAGTTGGTTTTTTCTTATATATATATATATATATGTATAACAAGAGTTTAAATAACGGGCGAGCATCTCCAGTTTTTGACTGATATTTGAGCAAAGATTTGAGTAAAATCTTCATTTGGTACGAAGTTGAATATAAGCACAAACTTGAGTAAAAGCTTCATTAATGGCATAATTGTACATTGTGAGGGTGAAATGAGCCTTTTTTTCCCGACAAATGCATCTTTTTTCCCTCTAATTCATCTTCTCTAGTTTCTAAAGTCACCAATTGCTAAATGATTGATATTTTGGTAAAATCAGACATATAATTACTACCCGTGTAATTGGCATCTATCCAAATGGAGCCTTTCTCTTTTCTAGGAACGAATGACTTTCCAAGTTATCTGTTTAATATGTTGTTCGAAAGATCCATTTTTGTCATCAAGTGCTGAATTCGTCTTTGATTAAGATATTTCAAGTTCGTGGGATATCTTGTTTGTTGTGCCACAAAGAAACTATTGTTGTTGTTAGTGATGTATAAAACTGTTACCCGTAGTTTGTATATTGGTTGGCTAGAGCAGTTACTTACGTTGGTTGTGTATTGCTCAGTGACATGACTCCTACCTATCAAACGTAAACTCTGTGTATTGCTTGGTCTCACCTATCAAACCATCACACCTAGTCCCTTGCTTACTGTTTTTCTTCGCTGACGGTGTAGAAAACTATTGCGTCTCCTGGTCGCGGAATTTTTGCCATTGATGAATCAAATGCTACCTGTGGGAAGAGGTTATCATCTGTTGGCCTGGACAATACTGAAGTCAACAGACAGGCTTATAGACAGCTTTTGCTGACGACTCCTGGCCTGGGTGAATATATTTCTGGTGCAATTCTTTTTGAGGAGACACTTTACCAGTCGACCACAGATGGTAAGAAGTTTGTAGATTGCTTGCGTGAAGAGAACATCGTACCTGGCATCAAAGTCGACAAGGTATCCTCTCGTTCAAGTTCAACTAGTTGGAAGTTCTACTATATATTTTTTTTAATGCGAAAGTTCTACAATATTACTACTTAGACCTTCTTTATTCTTTCTTCTTGTTATTTTAACTCTTGATTTCTTTCACACATGTTTCCAGGGATTAGTACCCCTACCAGGATCCAATAATGAATCTTGGTGTCAGGGATTAGATGGATTGGCTTCTAGATCTGCTGAATACTATAAGCAAGGTGCTCGCTTTGCAAAGTGGTGAGCTATTTTTAGGTTTTGCAAACTTATTTCCTCAAACGCTTGTGTGGAATTCTTCCTGAAAAGAATATTACTATCAATTGATGTGGAAAAGTATGTGTAATGGCTTATGCTTTATCTGGATGTTTGTATGAAATCCTAGGCGCACAGTTGTCAGCATTCCCTGCGGCCCTTCCGCTTTGGCTGTGAAAGAAGCTGCATGGGGACTTGCACGTTATGCTGGTATTTCTCAGGTATCTCTCGCTCCCTCCTCTGATGACTAAAACAACTTGTCCTGCGAGGAGTGAAGTGAGAGCCTATTCTACTTCATTCAAATTTCTAATTTGTTTGTCTGTAGTGATGTATGTAATCAATGATTTAGTGATCACCAATGATTTTCAGTTTGCACAGCCACCGATAACTAAACGTTGTAAATTGATCTTTTGCATACATAGCTGAAGGAAATTAAAACCCACTATTATTTTACAAAGATTTAAGTGATTGACCCACAATTTCTTGAAAAAGAAATCCCTAATTCGTTGAGTACTTGTGTTTGCATTTTAGTGATACTATAGAAAAGACTATTTAGCATTTGTCGTAGTGTGAGCATGTGAATATCATTTTCCCTATACTGAAACTTGAAGTACTTGTCTGTGAGATTTCCCTTTCAAACGAATCAAAATGATTGAATATTTTTTCTGGACAATGTGCACCTAGCTTTACTGGTGCTTGTCCTTGTTTTCTGCCTAGTCCTCAATAGACCTTTGGCGCTTGGATACCGTCCTCACTTTTAAGTACTCTGCTTCCAACAAACTTGGTGACCTAAGTGCATCATTTATCACGATCAAATTTGCGTCATGCCTGCTTGGATGGTTCCAAGGTCACAGCAAGCAGGCATACTAATGCATGTGAAATTCAATTTCCCATGTGGCTTGGAGTTGACGAGATAGTTGTTCAACTTTTTAAGTCTAGAGGATGATGGTTGTGACTTTTTTCGCAAATCATGTCTTCATTTAATTACTCCAGTTAGCAGTTGGCAACTTGTGCATTTGTGCTTGATTGTGGAGTGTGGCAAGCGTTTCCCAAATTCCAAGTTTTTGAACTATTTAAGTACACCAGCTTTGGTTATAAGTTTTCTGCAATAAAGACTCTTGTCTTTGCACCATTTGGTATGATAAACAGATCAAACTGAAGTAAAGCGCAGAGGAGGATACATATGTTTATAGGTCTTATTGCTCAATCTCTTTTCTTTCCCGGTTGCACTAAGTTTGCTACAACTTTTTTTGTTGGGTTTTCTCGTGTAGGACAATGGCCTTGTGCCTATAGTGGAACCTGAGATTCTTCTCGACGGGGATCACCCTATTGAGAGAACACTTGAGGTGGCAGAGCGTGTTTGGGCAGAAGTCTTCTACTACTTGGCAGAGAACAATGTTATGTTTGAGGGTATCCTTCTTAAGCCTAGCATGGTTACTCCAGGGGCTGAGCACAAGGAAAGAGCTTCTCCAGAAACTATTGCCAAATATACTCTCACTATGCTTAACAGGAGAGTACCTCCTGCAGTTCCAGGAATCATGGTACAAATACTTGATTCGTTACTGATAAAAAATTTATGCTTCATTACGTTTTCTGATTTTCCCTAGAATTTAGTTCACACACTTTGAGTTTTTAGTCTTCTCAACACTAGTTCTCCAAGTTAAAGAGACCATGCTTCTAGTATTAATTTACTTAATTGTTTGACTTGAAACAATTATGTTTAACAATGCATGAACACATAAGTGACTTTGAGTTTTATGATAGTAATTCCAATTTCCTGCTATGGTGATTGGTTTCAAATAAATACTGTGAACTTGGCCTGTTGGGTATTTGGGCTAGGCAGCAGACGGTGATATGATCCTCTTTATAGCAGCTCCCATAACCTTTCTAGTTTTCATCCTTTCAATTACACTCTGTATATTACTACTCTCTGAAAGTTATGTTAGTCTCATTTGCATCTCATTTAGCATCAAATATGAACCACTTGCCTAAGTAATTGTACTTCAAAAGGGTTTTTGTTTCCAATTTTCATGTTTTCAGCTTAAAAATCTAAACACTAGCTTAAAAAAGTTCCTTCTTAAATTTCGTTATTTTTCTACACTAAATTCTATTTCCTTTCTCCCCCTTTAATTTAGAACTATTGGGGCAACTTGGTTTACCTTCAATGCTAATCAAAATCCTTTTGTTGGTTTATTATTGATTTCTAAAGTTGATTTCCTTGTTGATTTTGTAGTTTTTGTCGGGAGGACAATCCGAAATGGAGGCAACTCTAAACTTAAATGCAATGAACCAAAGTCCCAACCCTTGGCACGTCTCTTTCTCGTATGCACGTGCATTGCAGAACTCTGTGCTTAAATCCTGGCAAGGACGTCCTGAGAACATTGAAGCTGCACAAAAGGCTCTTTTGAGTCGTGGAAAAGCAAATTCTTTAGCTCAGCTTGGTCGCTACTCTGCTGATGGTGAGAGTGATGATGCTAAAAAGGGCATGTTTGTCAAGGGCTATACGTACTAAAGACAAAAGTACGGTTTCTCGCGTTCCTTTTTTTTTTTTGGCCGTTTGTTTTTCCCTTGTTAATTAGCATAGTGATTTTACTCCCTTGTTGTGTACTTGTTTTGAATAATGGCTTGTGAGAACACAATTTCGAAATGCGACCCAGTAGAAGTTGGGGTTATTGAAAGAGAACATCTATGTACCATGATTGAGGGACGTTTATTAAACCAGTTCTGGGTCTTGGAAGGTACTTACCGAGACTTTATTGAAAGAGAACATCTATGTAACATGATTTATGGATTTTGTTGGATAGATCTCGATGAGATCTTTTGAACGGTGCAAAAAAAATCTAAAAATTATTTTCGTAAATACATTATTTTGAAGTTTAAAAATTGTAAATAAGTAGTACTTATTTTTTAAGAACCCTTAGGGGAACAGGGCCTGTACTTCATTACACATATATATTTTGACATTGGCGTGGAAAATGGATGGTCCTAGATTCCATAAAGCATTTGTTCTTGGCGCTATGTCTGTGTTATGATGCACCTGGGTCTGGGTGTGGCCTTTCGGAAAAAGAGAAGATTTTCAATGCATTGATTATTTGTAACGCCTTTATCACATGAGGTGGGACTGACGCATACCTGAGGCCAACATCATGGGAGAGGACATTCGTGTCTGTAAAAAGCTTTTTCAAGGTCAATCTTGATTGCCATGTTACCCAATTGAGTGCAGGACCCACTTGAACGATGATATATCAATTTTAGTGTCTATTTCTTCCGGAATGAAATTGGTTTGGAAATGGCTGATAAGGTCATCCAGGAGTGGTCTTAAACGTCGACACACAAATTAAGATTGAGATTTTAGTGATGAGTTTGTACTTTGTAGCTCGTGTTCAGGAGGCCTATGGGCCGTAGTTGTTGATTGACGAACTCTGGGTGAACTTTAGGTAAATCTTTTTGAGAACATGGATTCCTCTTTATCAATGATATTCCACAATCACTTGATCTTAAAAAAAATAGTAGTAGTAGATATTCCACAATTATTAAATCATTTCATACAAGTTCATTGATATCTTTTTTTTTGTATAAAGCAAATCTATTTTGACTCGAATAATCTGCATCACTTCTCCTTCTTTCTATTGTTACAAAAATTCTCTCTCTCTCTCTCTCTCTCTCTCTCTCTCTATATATATATATATATATATATATATATATGGAGTATATATTATGTTAAAAAAGACCGTGACAAAGACCGTGAGTCTACTTATACACAATTCCTCGTATCTAATTCATTGGCAACAAATATTTTCTCTCTGCCTAGATTAAAGAAGCATGTCATCTAAAGATTATAACAATGTGTGTAGATTTGCTATTAGGCAGGGGTGCAACTGTAGGCTTTTAGCTCATAATTAACAAAATAAAGTAAAATTTATTATACAGTATATTATTGAGCTAGATGATCTATGTACTGGAGTAATAAATTTAAGTGAATTCTCATTTACTCAGAATTTGTACAAATGATTCAGTGTAGATAATATTAAAAAAATCAATAAAATTAAATAAGCAAAAAGATATAATATTTTAGTGCATTTTTTTGAATCTAAAGGCTCGCTTGAACCCCTCAAACTTGGTGGAGCCGTCCTGCGATCAAGACGGACTAATGACTTCACCATAGGAGTGACGAATATTTATGCTAAAAATAAAATTTTCTAACAATGAAACACAAATATTTATTAACTTAAAAAAATCGCAAACTATAAAGAAAAATAATTTGGTTGATATTGTTCGTCAAAAAAAAAAGTCACAGTAGAATTGTTCTAGTCATAGATAGCTATTTTGTAAGATTAATCTAACTACATTTTGAGCTATATAATTAATCAATTAAATAATAGAATATTGTATTAAAATGAACTCATATTTTATTCAAAAAAGATTATACTCCCTCCGTCCCTTTATTACAGTCCAGTATTCCATTTTGGGCTGTCCCTTAATAAGTGTCTATTTTGTAAAGTTAGTGGGTAAAAATTGATGAATTGTTTATTTTGTCCCTAAAAGTAAATTCCATTTTGAAAAGTTAGTGAGTAAAAGTGTAATGATGATGTGTAAGTAGGGAAAGTGGAGGAAAAAGTTGATGTAAAAGGTATAATGATGATGTCTTTTTAATAAGAGTTACGAAGCAGGACACTTAAAAAGGGACGGAGGGAGTAGCAAAAAATAGGATTGTTTGCACATTTGATGAGGGTTCAAATCCCATCCCCACTCCCCTCGCCCCTTTCCCTAGGATAGTATTGGCTATAAATTAGAATTTTCTTGGATAAAAAAGGTGGACTATTACAACAATACGATTATATATTTTCGCTAGGCTCTTGAGTTTGGTTTGGGACATTTACTTTGGAGTTTGGATCACTTGAGTTTGGCTACTAGGTTATTTTTTTATAAAAGAGTACGGGCATGTTTGTTAGAGCATCTTCAATGGGAGCTTTCAAATTCCACGTGTTGGTTTTGTGGGGGCCAACATCCATCCTGTACTCGAGACACCTGCTATTGGCACGAGCAAGCATATTGGGAGGACTAATTGCCTTCATTGGTTGGTGCTGTATGGACAGCATTGCGAAGCCCCATATGTCTGCCTGCCGCTAAGTGCAGGGTTTTGCGCTACCATTTAAAGATTAAGTTGCATATTTTCCTAACAACAATTGCTTTTAGGTGAGTTGGTTAGCACCTGATCCAACAGCACATGGCAGAGTGGTTGTCATTTTTGTAGCCAACACTAGTTCCAATCCAATGCCATTTGAAATGTCAAATCCACGTAGTTAGAGCATCTTCAATGGGAGCCTTCAAATCTCACGTGGCAGAGTATTTGTCATTTTTGAAGCCAACATCAGCCCCAATCCAATGCCATTTGAAAGGTCAAATCCTACGTAAATTTGACATGACATTCACCCATGCCATTTTTGAAGGTAGTGCAAGTTTTTGTTTGTTAGAAAAGGTCGAAACTTCTCATTAAAGAAATGACAACTCCAAATTTGAAGTTATGGTTGGAGAGAGAGTTGAAGTTGTAAATGTTAAATTTAGAGTGTCAATTTGCCACGTAAGCCTTAAAAAAATACATAAAAATGATAGCACCGAATTGGAAGTCAAGGTTGGAGAGGGTTAATGAGAGGGAAATAAGAAATACTGTTGGATAAGCTATTCTCCCCTTTTCTATCTGATACTTTGTTAGTACTTGTTAGGGTCAATGGAGGGGATATTAATATGCGCTCACACCCGGAAGTAAATTGGACACCCCTCACCCTATCCAAATTATATCCCCCTCCAATCCATATATATCTCACCTTCAAAATTACAATTTTGCCGTTACTATTTACAAAAAATGCCAGTAAATGCCATTAGTAGTTACGCAAATGCCCATTATGCATCCATATCCCCTTACGCAAACAAACCCTATATAACTAATCACCCCTTATGTAATCTGTTCCCTTTCAATATATCTCCCCTCTTATTATGTTCTCCTTAGAGCATCCACAGTGTTATAATCAAAACAAAAAGGTTTATAAAGTTAGCAACATTTGCTCAAAAAGAGCTCACATTGGAATAACCAAACTTAGAAACATCTTAGCAACTCATCAAATACTTTTAAAAACAGTTTTTATTTTTTTTTGCAAAAACAGTTTTTTTACACATTTTTTTAATTAAAACTGTTTTTCCCAAATTTTTTTTAAAAAAGTTTTATTTCAAAACAGTTTTTTTATTAAAACTTTTTTTTCAAAAAAACAACTTTTTTTTTCAAAAACTGTTCTTTTGAAAAAAAAAATCTATTCAAAAACTGTTTTTTAACTTTTTCCCGAAAACTTTTTTTTTAATCAAAGTTTGCAAAAAAATATTTTCTCCTTCTCAAATAACCTATTTTTATTAGTTTGAAAACTATTTAAAAAAAATTGTTTTCTATGTCACAATTTCTAGATTTTTATAAGTTAAAAAAGTGATGTGGCAAGTTTTGGTTATTCAATTTTGATTGTACCATTGTGGATCTTTACATTGCTAACCTTAGCAACTCCTTAAATGGATAACCAAAAGATGATATGGCAACTTTTGATTATTTCACTGTGAATGCTCTTATCCTCTTAAAACTTCGACCGCTAACATATGAGCCGTAAAGAATTACACTACTTATTGGTTATTTATAAAAAAAAATATGCAATGACGAACCTGTTTAATTTGGTGTCGAATAAAAACATAGTAGGAGTATTATATTGTAAGAATTGTTACTAAATTGTAGAGGCGATGACTAGGCTACTTGCTCCTTTCATTCCATCCTTTTTTAGGAAGCAGAAACCTTTCTCCTCCTCCAGTCTCTCTCGACCCTCCACTCCAGTGTATCTCTCTCTCCGGTCTGGTATGGCGAGCGTTGGTGTGTTTCAGGCGACAAAACTTCGGATGATTGGACCTCCGGCCGGTGTTCTATGGGCTTGACTCAACCGGACCCCGCCTTGTCTTCTCAGATCCGGCGGTTAGTGGCCGGCGGCGAGGTAATAATGGTGTGATGGAGTTGGGGTTTTTTCTTTTTCTTTTTTTTTTCCCTATTTTTTACCGGGTTTTTCGGGTTTTCCGGCTGGTCTCCCCAGTCTGGAGTAGGTACCGATCTGATTTTTCAGATCCGGTGTGGAAGGGATGGTGGGCGAATAATCCGGCGCTAACGCAGCGGAATTCACGAGAGACTAGTCAGCGTACTAGTCCAAACGAGATAAACAACTCGTCGCAACGAGCAAATCTTGCGCACAAGAAATAAAGAGAGAAACTCTGAATATTATTGATTAAAAAGTTTTAAAAGTTTTTTAATTGAATAATTTACACCCCTATTTATACTAGTAGGAGTCCTAACAATAAGGTAATTACTTAGAACGGAGACCAAGCAAAACAATACTTGGAAACCAAGGCTAACAAAATTAAATGACTAATAGGAATATGCCTAAACAAGTGGCATTAAAAGGGGAATTCCTAAAACGAATAATTCCTAGAATAAAGTTTCCATAAAATTGAAATCTCCTAAATTCTTGTCCTACATCAGTCTCCTTTTCTTCAAAAGAACTTGACCTCGAGTTCTCATTGGGAATCTGCCATCTTCCATGCCAAAGAAACAGATACTTAGAATACTTCAACTCCTTTCTTAACTTGAAGTAAAACTTCAAGAAAAAGTGTATTTGCAAAGATTGTTTCTCAGCATGCTTTAACTTGTTGACAAAAAAATTCACTAAATGAATGTTGGGAACCCAATCAAATTGTTGCACTCCAAGAAAATCGACAACTAGAACCTTATGCTAAAGTTGTTGGTTCTCTAGACTTTGATTTATTATAGAGTTGGTTGGCACTCCTTTGTCAGAAAATCGGATTTCAGCACCAACCATATTTTCTTGTAGTGTTGCAGTCAACTCCATTGTGGGTGATTCATCAAGCCCAAACGCATAAACCTCCAATGCAATATTCTTTTGTTCCTCCGCAACCGCATCCGAAACAATTTTAGTATCCTCTTGCACACAAGCATCGATGTCAATTTCGTCTTGATCTTCAACTTCAATTTTGACCTCTCCCACGGCTTCTACAATAATTTGTTCTACATGATACTGTTTTGGCCTATATTTTTCCTCCAACAATTGCTCATAATTCCATGGTAAAAATCTCTCCATCATACGTTTTTTAATTCTGTACCATGCATGAATTCGACGCTTGCCCAATCAATCTCTTAGAAATTGCATATCTAGCCACCATCGTAGCGCTGGACCCGTAAGCTTCACTAACAAATACCTCCACATTTGTTCTGTCGGAATTTTTGCATACTCGAAGGAATCTTCGATGTTTAGAATCCAATCCAAACGATCTTCAAAAAATTCAAGACCACTAAATTTTGGCAAATTATCGTAATACCTGAAATTTGGTTGTCGCTTTATCGACTAATAAGCAACATGGTTCTCGAATAGCTCGCCTTCAAATTCATTCCTACTATCGTAATGATAATAAGAATATTCTCCGGAGACATTATGGTGAATAGGTTGGTTGCAGGCAAATCCCTCAACGCGGTTCCTATTCTGGTTAGGAGGTTGGCGATGGGCAAATCCCAACACGCGATCCTTCTCAACCCTTTCTGGCCTTTGGCGATTTTGTAGAGTCAACCCCTGCAGCAACTCACGGATCTCAGCGAACTGAGTGTGGGTATCCTGACGGATCTCGGTCAACTGTGTTTGTTGATCCTCCACCATCCTCCTTAGGTCAGTAAGTCCATGACCAACGTCAATGGGTGTGTCTTCTTCTGTGTTTGGTGCCATCGAACCAGGAAAAACGTGGCTCTGATACCACTTAACGCAGCGGAATTCACGAGAGACTAGTTAGCATACTAGTTCAAACGAGATAAACAACTCGTCGCAACGAGCAATCTTGCGCACAAGAAAGAAAGACAAGAGTCTGAATATTATTGATTAAAAAGTTTTAAAAGCTTTTTAATTGAATAACTTAGGGCTTGTTTGATAACCTAAATTCAGCACTTAAAACTGAATCAATTAAGTAATAAGTGATTCGGTGGGTTTGATAACGACATTTTACATTGCTTAACAAATTAAGTGCTACTTAAAATGTAGGCTAAAAAGTTGAAAAAAAAAGTAGCTTTGAGCTACTTAATTCTGGCTGAATTCTTGTGTTCTTACATTTAATCACCATACCAACACCACAACCACCACCACTCTTACAACCACTCCGCCACCATCACCACCACCACTTTGCCACCATCACCACCATCACTTCTACCACTCCACCTCCACCATCACTCCCACCACCACTATCACCACTCCACCACCACTTCACCACCACCACCACTCCACAACTCCCACCACCACCTCTACCACTCCACCACCACCACCACCACCACTCTCTTATCACTCCATCACCACCACTACCACCATTACCACACTGTCGCCACCACCACAATGTCACCATTGCACAACTATCACTCCACCGACACCACTTATTGCCACCATTATACCATCATCACTCCACCACCACCACTCACTGCCAGCATTACACCACCACCACCACTATCGCCACCACTCTAACACCACCACCATCACAATCACCATTCCACCTTTACTATAAGTACATTTTGACCATTAGTAAATTAAAAGAGATCAATCGGAACTAAAATTATTTTATCATTTTTTTTAATTCAGTACTTAATATGTTTACCAAACAGTTTTTCAGCTTAAAAAATTCAGCATTCAACTTTCAGTACTTAATTTTTCAGCATTCAGATTCAGTTTTCAGTTTTATCAAACAGGCCCTTACACCCCTATTTATACTAGTAGGAGTCCTAACAATAAGGTAATTACTTAGAACGGAGACTAAGCAAAACAATACTTGGAAACCAAGGCTAACAAAATTAAAAGACTAATAGGAATATGCCTAAACAAGTGGCATTAAAAGGGGAATTCCTAAAACGAATAATTCCTAGAATAAAGTTTCCATAAAATTGGAATCTCCTAAATTCTTGTCCTACATCAGGCGCCTTTTGAGGATTGTCCGACGATGGTGGGTTGATTATGGTCTTCTTGCTCCGGTGACTGTTTTCGGGGTTAAGATTGGTTTGATGAAAATGGATCCCCTGTTTTCTTGCTTATTCAGTGATTAGGTTCCGTTCCCGTAGGTGCTTAATCTCTATTACGGTGAACGGCTCTATTGGTCGAATTTTGTGTGTCGGCTCTGCTTTGCAGTATGTGCTTATTTCTCGGTGGTAGAGTTTAGGTTCCTACCTAATGTTCATGTTTAGCCTATATCTCTGTATTTTCGGTGGATTCCTGTATTTGTCCGATGGACACTTTGTAATGAATTGAAGTTGACTGACTTATTAAAAAAAAGAAAAAAGGAAGCAGAAACAAGATATTCTTGTTTGACTCCGTCTTTGTGCTGATGCGTTATTAGTGGACTCACAATAGGGTATCTATCTATTCTATCTAATACGGATCAAAAAAAAAAAAAAAAATTCTATTCTATCTAATATATAAAGGGAGGGCCCATTTTGTTGTATACATTTTTGTACTGCCGTGTCGCAAAAATGATTCTCTCTTTTGTCCCCATAAAAATTACTCCGTAAGTTTTAACACTGCTTTAATGGTTTGAGGTCATTGTATAAAGCCAACTGTTAGGGATAAAGACGAAAATCTAATAATTTATTACCCTTTGCGTAAATGCATTGATGGTAACAGCTCTAAAAACTGCTAATCTCAAGCAAAAAACTGCCGTGAAATGTATTGGGCGTCATTGGGGTTCTGATTTGAAATCTCCTCTATATGTGACCTAGCACAAGGGCGAAGCCAATATAGGACCGTTTGGGATCACCTGTCCTCTAGATTTTTATCACGGGAAAATTACCGGAAAGAGGCGTGGACCAGCCTTAATCACCACTTCAATGGTGTTCACTTTCCAAATCACCACTACATGGTATCTCCCTATTTTTAGGGGTTTGATATTTGCAACAATAAATTTTCTAAACGTAGCCTGTTTTAAATTGCACGTGCACTGTTCACCATGTTTAAAACAGGCTACGTTCAGGAAATTTGTAGTTGCAAATAGCTCGCCCCTATTTTTATCACCAAAAATTACATGGTACCATTTCCAGAATGGACTATTCTGCCCTTACTACTAAAACGACGTCGTTTAGGTAATACTCCTCAAAACCCCCTTTCATTTCTCCCTTCTTCTCTCCACTGGAACGTAAACTCCTTCCTCATTCCTCTCTTCAGGGTTTGCTCCTCTTCTTCTCCTCTTGCTCCCCCTCCTCGCAATAATTTGCCCCTACCCGACGCCCGACTTGGTCCCCAACTTCCATTCCGTAATCTGCCGGAGATGCTAGCTCGAGTCCGTCAATCGTCCACGCTTCATTATCCCAAATTTGTCGTCGTCGTTCCTGCAAACACACAAGATATGTAAATGTATATCTCCGTTGAATATAGTAGTATTCATTTGTATGTGTTTGCGTTTGCATCTTAAATATCATTGCTCTTGAAATGCCCTAGATTTGTTGAATTTGTGCATGAGTCCAAGTCAAGGGTTAGTAAAAGTAAAATCTCAAGTTACTAACTGATAAAGCAAGCTAAAGCACCAGTACTTGGGGCTTTTGATGTGCGAGTTTTTGTTGAATTTGGGGCTTGTCTGCGTGAGAGTCCTTTTAAAAAAAAAAAAAGAATATAAAGTACTTGAGAAAATTAACATAACTTAGGTGTGAAGAGTCCTAATTTGATTTATACAATATACATAAGAAGTGGAAGAGGGCAGAAGTGCTTCATGGAGTGACTGAGTTGGGCATCTAGTTTCTTCTCTAGCAATACATTTGAGTTTTGGGTATTCATCTTCGCCATTTTTATTTTTTCAAGGAAGAATAGGGGCTACGGATTTAAATTGGAGAGGCTGGTAAGAACATAGGGAAAGAAGCTAGGAGCACTTCTTGGGCAATGCATGTTATAGTTTTTGATCTAATGCACTGGACCATAATGATTTCTCGTTCGCGTCTATGCTAAAAGGATGCTCCCGTGCCGACTAATGCAAAGTGTATGGTTGTTTATTTTTTGTCTTGGACATAATGTACTTGTTGCTAAGAAATCGAAATTATTAAAATTGGGGTCTTGCCAAGAAACCAAAATTTCTAAAAAAAGGGCCATACAATTTTTTTTTTGCTCTGTACACATTTGCGTCATAATCTTAAGAGGGCCATACAATTTATGCTTATATTATTTAGTGCCGTTGTGACCTCTTCATTTACAATATTACAATACTAGGTATAAGGAATTGGACCAAATCCTTTAGGTCTGTCCTTAAAGATTAGCCTTTCCATACAAATTTTTTTTGGGAGGGTGAACACATTGGCATGATGCCCAACGGATCGAAATCAGTTGAAATATATAACTTATCAAAAGTGGAAGTTGAAATATAAAACTTATCAAAAGTGGAAATTGAAAGAGATTAGATTTATCCATTATATTTGCTTTCCCCATCTCGCTTATATTACAATGACTTGGTCCATGGATAATATTTGTATTGTGCATTGGTTTCTGTTTTATGTTCCCAACTGCATTGGTTTCATCCTTATATTACAATAACTTGGTCCGTGCATAATATTTGTTGGTCTGTACCCACAATTGACTTGCCACAGACACAATTGTATGACCCTATATTGTCTAACCACAAAAAATGTAATTGCACCTTAATTGGTCAGAAATTATATGAATGAGTAAAGTTTGTTTTAATTTTGGTAAATGAAGGATGAAAACAGGACAGAAGCAACCGCGATCTGGAAAAGGGAGTAAGGCACCAATGGAAAGTACCAACACCAATCCCTATCTCTTATTCCTGTACCTAATGAACTTGTTGCTAAGAATCCAGAATTAAAAAAAAAAATCCTCATTTTCCTGTTGTATAAAGTGCATACATGTTTAGATATACCTGTTGTATACATGCTCCAAGATTTGATTTTTGTACCTAATTGCAGTTAGGCACTTTTGTGTGCTTTTTTAACTAAATTCAGTAGTTGTGGAGTTGTTTTGGTTATGGTTTTTGTAATTGAACCTGTTTTTTTTTTTCTAGGTAACTGTACTCTTTCATTTAAACACCAAACAAGATACGTCATGGTCCAATTAGGACTAAAAAACAAAGCTATCTCAGCCAAGTCGCTAAGACATAAGTCCTGGAGTTACCAAAGCAGAAAAAAAATATAACTATACAACCATGCACCTATCACCTATCAGCCAACTCTCTAACTTGATACTAGATTTCTTAATAGACTTCCCCTTGGAATGCAGCAAGAACTATTTATTTTCATCTCCCACGTGAGAGGGCCTCTGTGAATATGGTTCCTTCACAAAATCTCCTTCCAGACAGCTCTAGAAAATGAGCAATCGAAAAATAAATGATTATGAGATTCAAAGAGCCCCATTTCTACACAAAACACAAGTGGCATTGTCCACCAGACTCCAACTTAGCAGCCTTTGAAGGAAGTTTACTTTGCTCTAGGCACTACCATTTGAATGTTGTGCCATTGAATAATCTTTCTGAAGGGACAAAATATTATGATGCATGGTAAGAATTCAGGAAGTGAGTGAGTGTATTGACATGAGAAGATGTGCTAACTTTTTATCTTCATATTAGAGTAATTCAAAGGAAAAAAGCATGTCCAAAGAGATTGCAATGCTACCGGTGGTTTGACATAGGGACATTGCATTATTGGCCAAGAGTAGCTTATTATTAATTTGCTCCCGGTGGTTTGGTTAGGTAAACCACATAATGCTTGGTTGTTGTTTTACATTTGACATTGCTCTAAAGGTTGTTATATATGCAGATTGCTAATTTGTGCCTTCTTGCAGGGTAAAGATTGCTATCCTTACTCAGTTGGATGCAAAGTAGTCCGGACACATAATGGAATGACTTGTAAAATGGAAATTCATGAAGGTTTCAAAGGCCCTTTATTTTCAGTTTGTTACTAGGGATTATATTCTCAACTATTTTTGTGTGCCTCTGGTCATTAGATTTGTTAAATCCTCAACCCCTCCCTCCTTGTGAAAAAATTAGGTACTCTATTGATAGAGGGGGTACATTCACTAATGTATATGCTGAAATTTCAGGTTAGTCCGAAGGCTAAGTTATGAAGTTGTTATCATAAAGCATAGCAAAGAATGGGAAGAGCAAGAAGCTAATCAAAATAGTGATGCCACACACTCCAGCCCCAGCGCTATCCTTAGCACTGTAGAAGATGGTGTATGTTCCTGAAGGAGAATGAGTGCAAATGATGTACCATGTTGTTCTTTCTAGTATTTTGTGTACATGTTTAAGATAGCATTGCCTGTTGTATGATTGTGTGGCAGACATAAAATTTTCATGTAGTCTTACAACCCTGGTTTTCTTCATCAATCTTTTGGCCAATATCATCACCGAGAGAGCTGGCCTTTGAAAAAATATTTTGCGAGCTATCCTAATTTGTCACCCTTTGCTGAATTGAATGTACAATGCTTTTTGTAAAAAATTTCATTTGACTTAGAAAGATCAGTTTATCGCTCATAATGTAACCTCTTAAAATGAGGCCAACCTGTTTTCTTACTAGATTGATGTAGTAGATTGATATATGTAAATAATCCAATTCTCATGTTTATGATAGTATTTGCTCCGGATGAACAAAGTTATTGGTCTTTTAGAATAAATGATGTAGTCCACCTTCTTTACTGACTTGCCCTTTTATACCCCTCAGAATGTTGGTTGAATGAGAAATAGGTCCCCCTACTTTATTCGTAAAAGAGGGCAAGTTAGCAAAAGGAAAGGACTACATCGTTTATTGTAAAAGAGCAAGTTAGCAAAATGGAAGGACTACATTGAGTATTCTACACGACCAATCTTGTTTTTAACCTGGACCAAGTCATATATTCTGACAGAATTTTGTCCTATTTTAAGGGCACATGAGGATAGAAAGTTTGGGGGAGCCCTCTCCTATTCAAGCTCAACCAACATTGTTTGAGGTATAAAAAAGCAAGCCAGTAATTATAAAAGACTACGTTAGGTATTAGTGAGGACCAATAATTATTTTAACAGAGACCAAGTCATATTTTCTGGGAGAACCTTATCCCATATGATTGACCATCGTAATGACAAGTTTAAGGCTAGATGAAGGTGGAAAGTTAGGAAGGCATCTCCCATTCAAGCTAAACCAACATTGTCTGAGGTATAAAAGAGCAAATCATTAATTATAAAGGACTGTGCCGGGTATGAGTGAGGATCAATTTTTTTGTTCACATGGACCAAATTATATTTATAAGTGAATCTTGTCACATATAATTGACCATTATAATGACAAGTCTAAAGGCACATAAGAGTGGAAAGTTAGGGGAGTCATCTCCAATTCAACATCAACCAACATCGACTGTGGTATAAAAAAGCAAGTCATTAATTATAAAAAACTACATCGGATATGAGTGAGGACCAATCTTTCTATTTACATGGACCAAGTCATATTTTTTGTCCTACCGTATTATGCTGATTTCATTTTATATCATTCGGGATGAATGAAATTAATTTTGCTTATAAAAAAAATCATATTTTCTTTCAGAACCTTGTCCAATATGATTGACCATTCTAATGACAAGTCTAAGGGCACATGAGAGTGAAAAGTCGGGGGAGTTATCTCCCATTCAACCTCAACCAATATTGTCTGAGGTATAAAGTGCGAATCATTAATTATAAAAGGACTACGTCGGGTATGAGTGAGAACTAATCTTTTTATTCACATGGACCAAGTCATATTTTATAGAAGGGTAAATGGTAAATTTAGATGAATAGAAACAAAAAAAGAGTACCGATCTAAGAAAAGGAGTGTAAAAATCACAAAGGATAAAGTCAATGATACATTTACTTCTTTATGCAAGATGATTTGATCATGTTTGTTTAATTAGAACTATAAAATTATTGCTAGTTATATCTATAAAACAACTCCATCAAAAGATCCTATACGATCCTAATTGAAAGCAATAGAATGTGCCATATCAATTGTGAAGTTATTTTTTTGTTTTGTCTTATGAGGATGTCTATTTCACCCTAATTGTGTCTGGGTGCATGCATTCCTCTCATCTTTCTGTTTAACAACAGAAATTGCCTTCCATTTTGCAACTGGTACCTTTGCTTCAGCATTTCCAAAACTTTGCCGAGTTGGTTATGATCAAAGAAGCAGGCAGAAATCATTCTTATTTAATGATGATACCATGTTCTAAACTGATACATTGACACAAGAAAAACTGTGATCTAATACCTGAGAAGTAAATATTCTGCATGCACACAGAAAAGGAAAAATAAAGAAGATTATTTTTTTGAACGGCGAAAAAAGAATTATTATTAATGATGAAGTTGAATTACAAAAGGTTAAGAGAACATCCCAACCAGATTGACACCCTTCACCACGACAATCATAAGTCATTTAAGCCCAATAATTGACAAGAAATCAACCCAAATTAGGACTAAAAAAGAAAGCACCCAGCATACAAATGGAATATCAAGCTTCCAAAGATATCCCATTCCCAGTGAAGAAGCATGCTGCTTCACCTTTAGTCCCGTTCCAATTATCATCCAGCAAGAAGCAAACGTCTCCAGATCCAAGCCCCTTCAAACAGTCTTCAATATGATCAGATATTCATGAACCTCGATTCCAGCTTATCTCCAAAACTGCCATGGAAGTAACAGTCTTCAAGTAGTCTCCAAACAGTAGATTCCAAGAATTACAACAATAAATTTTAGCATATCATAACCAAAGCTCCAAATAGGATTATTCAACAGCCCAAATTGTAGCAGCAAACAGAAAGCACAAGTGTTGTGAAGTAATTTAGCAGAAAGCACAAAGAATTGCCAGAAGCCCTAGAATGCAAGCAGAACAAGGACAAGACAAAGAACACCCAAAAGGAAAAAGAAAGAAGATTATGCCATTCCTATCTTTAAAGTTGCAACAAATCAACTGATGATACTCTACAATTCTAAAAAATTTCACACTATTTGACATCATACAGAATTTCAGAAACAAAAAACTACTACTACATGAGAAGGAGATCTAGTATCTGAATACAGAATACATTGGCATCCTCTGGAGGATCATAACTACGGTCATTGTCCTGGAAACTCTTGAAGGACTCGCAATCATAACACAGACAAAATCACCCCTGATATCTGAAAACCGTTGTACCGTTGTAGTAGGCCTAAAGAGAAAGTGTCCCAATAACAACTCTATAGTCTCTTGAGATGAACCATCCTGAAAAATGATCTTGCTCAACAGCCCACGATCAAGGGATTTTTATCCTTGTACATGTGATACCTTTTTGCATAGTTTCTCCAATGTGCCAACAGAATGCTGCATATTGTTAAGTTTTGAGTCCATGAACATGCTCTGCAAAGAAGCTGCTAATGAGGAAGAGAGATGACAAATCAAAATATCGTATACCAAAATTTCAGCGGGAGCTAAAAACCACATCACCAAACATGCACCTGATAAAGTGCAAGAACCGGCATATCTTATACCCAAATTTTCAGCTGGAGCTAAAAAATTACCAAAATGAAACAGATTTCAACTGGACTATCTAAGGTTCCACTACGATTATCACTACCATATTTACCTCACAGTTACAGTAATTGCAACTGCTCTCACGTTATCAATACGTAAAAAAGAGCCATAGTATATAATTTTAAATCGCAAGTCTCCAAAAAACAAGAAAGAAAAAACCCCCACAGATTTGTTCATACAATTGCCAATTCTTTTCAACACCAAAAAATCAATAGCAAATACGGAAGCCTAATTGAAGAACTAGAAACAAGGTAGTGTTCATACACCAGCCAATTATACCTTCAAATTGCGCCTAGGGTTTCATAATAACCCTTACCCCTTGAAACTCCAATTTTACACACATCGTAATGGATTTTGCCGATTTCCATGGTGACTTCGTTGCTCCGATCTAGTCAAAACAACCAAAATCCCGTCTCAAATGGCCGAACATTAGGTAGGGGGGGGAGAGAGAGAGAGAGAGAGAGAGAGAGAGAGAGAGAGAGAGAGAGAGAGAGAGAGAGAGAGAGAGAAAAAGAGAGAGAACGCCTGAGAGAGACGAGAGAGAGGTTTAGAGAGAGAAGGAAAACATTGAAATGGAGAGGTTTAGGGCTTCAATGTTACATATATATGTAGGGGTAGAATTGTAAACTAACACAGCCTTACCATGTCTTGGTTTTTGCTTGTGTCATGAGAGTGGTGATTTCAAGAGTGGAGACCATCTATTGGTGATTAATCTCGGTCCACGCCTCCTGCCGGTAATTTTTCCTTTTATCACCTACACCCTTTTTTTTTTGTGTGTACACAATACACTTACTCAAAAAATGTTAGCGAAATCAAAGATTTTTGGATATTGGGCTTATTGTTTACTTTGTTTTTGTGGGTTTTCAACCAAATCATTAGATCTCTTCAAGAATTACATGCTCATTTCACTGAGGCAAATATCGAATTGCTACTTTGTGTGACATGTTTAGCTTTTCAAAGTAAAAGTTGAACAATCAATTGCAGAATCGCATGAATGATCAATGACAGAACAATGACTTGGTGGTATCCATAGAGTAAGATATTTTTAATAGGATTACTAACGAAGCAATCATGCAGAACTTTCAAAAGATGAAAATTCATTAGGGTCAATTGTAAAAAAATTTAGCAAACAAATATTTAGACTTGTGTGCTTATGTTTACAAGCTTTTGTGCCTAATGGAGATTGTTTGAATTTTTGTGCTTAGTATTTCTTATTATATTTTACTTTCAATATTTTTAAGCTTATTGTAAAAAAGTGCCTCATCTGAATGAAATTTTTGACTCTACCACTGACCCAGCATTGAGTTCTTCTCCTCCCATTGGCTCGGCCTTTAGCTTCTCCGCTCTAAAAGAGTACATCCACGATCAATAACTTCACGAAAGTACCCCTCATGTATACCATCCACTGAAAATCCCTTTTTCGCTATCTAAATACTCAACAATAGCATAATAATAGGAATTAAAAAATAATAAACGGTGAACACAAGGATATGCCTGGAAAACCCCTTAAAAGGGTAAAAAGCACTGGAGGAAATCAAACCACTAAAAATAATTATTGTGCAGTTACAAAACGATCTTAACTAAAACAATCGTGAATCCTCACCGACTGACCGAAGATCGAGTTGTCGAATCCATGTACACCGCACCAAGTAGTTGATTGCCGCACGCCTTGAATCCACAAGCCCTCCGATATACTTCCAGAATCCACCGGAAGAATATTTCAAGTAGTTGAAATAATGTTGAAAAGAACTCTTGGAGTTTTCGGAAAGATTGATGATCACCCGATCATATGTTACTCCAAGAGATAATCTCCACTCTCCTTTCGGTATTGTCTCAGTGTTGAAGGCTGAGGGAATCAGCTCTCATATATTTGGTACATTGAGAAGCCAACAGAACTGTATCTAAATAGACTGCTCGACCAAATAGGAAGGTTGCTCAAGCATGTATATAACCAGTCTTTGAGATGCTCAAGCACTGTGACAGAGAAACACTCCAATATTGCCACACACGTGACTTCTTCATTTCCTTTTATGAAATATGCACGAAATCATCCTTCTACATGATTTCCTTCCATGCTAATTTTCTTACCAATCTTTACCACTCTCAATTACATAATATAATCAAAATACTTCTTAAACAAACGCTCTAGGATGGAAACATAATAAATTACAACCCAATTTACGAATACAAATCAATGTGTATGTGTATGGTGGTCATGGCATTTGCCAAAACATAGACCTTACATCCACGATTGAATAATTGCACGAAAGATCCCCTTACGTGTATTGTTGTTTGGGATACCAATTACTCCCTTGGTTCCAATTTGTTAGTTCTTCCACGAGAATTCTCGCCACTTTAAAAATTTACAGGCCTTGTTCGTTTAGCATATTTACTTTGTTTTAACTTTATTTTTCAATCATTACCTTATATCTTTCTCCAATCATTACCCTATTTCTCCAATTATTAATTTCATTTATCTCTCTATCTCTCTCCACTCATTACCCATTTCTCCAATCATTACCCTATTTCTCTCTCCATCCACTACCAAAACTAAAATACTCAAATGTGCTAAACGAACATTGCCAGTTTTCGAGTTTTTTTTTTTTGTGAGTGTTGGATGTGATTTGTGGGCATTTTTGGGGGACACAAAAATTCCGATAAGGACTGTTTGGTAGTTCCACATGGTTTTTGTTTTTCGATCAGGTAGTTCCACATGTTTGACGTCTTGTTGCGAGCTTTTCCTCGCGAAGGGCGGACTCCACGAGAAGACAAAAAAAAAAAAACAAATAGATTTGTCTCGTCTTCTTCACTTATTACTGTCAATATCCTCCTGAAGTCGTCTTTCCTTTTAGAGAGAGAGAGAGAGTGAGAGAGAGCTTTTTCAAGAATCGTCTGTTTTTTTTTTTTGTCGCAGCAATGGCGTGTTCCAGTTTTGTGAAATTAAGCCCATCGTCTACGCCGTGGATCGGCCACCAATCCTTCAATCAACGATTGTCTCGCCAAGCCGCCCCTCGCCGTGTTGCCGTCATCCGTGCCGGAGCTTACTCCCACGAACTTGTCGAAACCGCCGTGAGTTCTCCGCTCCCCTATACGAATACTGTTAATTCCTTACGTATATACACCACAGATTTAAATATCAGCCGTTTACGTAACGGTTTTTGAGCCTTTTCGATACCCTTAGAGATGGAAAATCACATGCGTATCGGCTGGTTCCGTTATGTCTCTGTGTGTTTCCGATTCACGGATTGGTTCACGGCTGGCCGATACTCGACAACAGGTGATTTAGGCACTTTTGAAATTTTCTTTGTCAAAATAGTTTTTAAAATTCACGACCGGTGCAACCGTTGTTCAATACTCTCGATCTCGATACTGTTGCACCGTGGCCGCTACCCTTACGTGTCCTCATACCATTATTTAAAATCTTGATATACGCATGTGTGTGTTCTTAGATGATGAAATCATTATTAGATGTGTGTTCTAATACCATTATTAGATGTGTGTGTGAACGTGCGTGCGTGTGTGCATTATTTAAAATCCTGCTATTTTTTGGGCTTCTTGATGTTTTTTTGTTGATGATGTAGATGATAAAGTTACCTGTTCTCTAACTGCTTAAGATTTAGACGAGTTGGTGGTTAATAAATTGTGTAGATCACCAGATAATTGAAATACTTTGGGAGACATGTCGGGGATTTTTTGATGATATAGATAATGAAGTGACTGCCTCCTATGTAACAACTAGCCGGATGAGTTGGTGGTTAATAATTTATTAATTTTTTTAGATGTTTTTCTTTGAGGCTGAGTGATTGGCTTTTTCCTTTTCGGGTTTTATATCATTGGAAGTTTGGTGAAATTTAAGCTGGTGGATCATGTTTATCATAAGTCATCGTTTTTTCAGGCGAATTTCTGTGGATCATGTTAATACTTAAAGTTAAAGCTGATGGATCATGGTTAATTTGTTTCCAAGTATCAAATAAGTGTCTTCATTCTCCTATTGTGTTATTATCAAGCGTAAGAGTTAAAATTATTTATCCAGGTTTTTAATGAGGGGATGGTGTGTGGGTGGTAGTGGGTCCGCGTTTCCATGTTCTTAATTGCCTGCCTTTTGCTGCTTATATTTTGATGATATTTCGTCTTTGAATTCTAACAAAGGTGACTCTCTAGGAATCTAGATATGACTGCTAAGTTATTGGGCAAATAAGAAAAGACTTTGGGTTCCATTTGGATAGATGTGGAAAGGATTGTAGTTCAAATTTGGTTTTGATAATCATGTGGAATTCGGGAGTTGGGAGCTCTACATGATGGATTTCAAATAAATATTTAAGAGGAGTGATCTAAAAACCTTCATGTTGGATAGTCTACAAATGCATCACTTCTTCGTCTAATCCATCTACTGTAGATTCCTACGTTTCCTATAGCTAAATCAGATAAATTGTGTTTTGAAATCCATAACGTCCGAAAGATGTCTTACTCTTTTCTTGGAACCAAAGATTTTCCCAAGTTCCTGAATCTCTTATTTTTTTTCCCCAAAAAATGTATTTTTGAAGATTATACTGTTTGCACTCTCTCAATTCTTGGAGTAAGGGGAACATTGCCGTTATACAGTCCTTTATCCAATTTGCTCCGAAGGGCCTTAATTCCATTCCTGTAAAAAAATATTCCAGAAAACTCAGGTTGAACTACATGACCATAACCCTATTTTTTGTATTGGTTAGAGTAATACTTAAATGGGTTGAGTATTCTCTGGTGCTTGTGACTTTACCTTGTAATTCTGGGTGAATAGCCTTGAAGCGTAGGGCTTTGGTTGTCAGTCGCAAAATAACTTGGTAAGACCTCCACATGGAGCGGGATTTTTGGAGTGAAGGCTTTATCGGGCTATTAGGGTTTTTAGCTATAGGTAGCAAAGCCATTTTCAAACAACGACTTACTAACTTAAGCTAACAACTACGAATTTGCAAGTATTAAACAGAAGGCTCGAACCAATCGGGGTGTTACAAAAACTGACGGATCGAAAACCCTCGAAAAACCCGACCGATCGGTTCGGTTTTAGGTCGGGGTGATGGCTGATTTTTTCGGACCGAATCGAACCGAAGCGAAATTGGTTCGGTCTCGGTTTCCTAAAATTTCCGCTGGACCGAACCGAACCGAACGACTATATATTTTACATTAAAAATATATAATATTTATATAAATGTATATATTTATATACATATTTTACATATATACACTTAAAATTAAATGAAAATTTTATATTTTGGGCGGACTAATCCCACCCCGAACCGAACTCAACTCAGGTCGGGATCGGTCCTAGAAACATTTGGACCGAACCGAATCGGTCTTTGGAAATTTCACCCCGAACCGAACCAAAATCACCCCTACGAACCAAGGGTTAGTACCATGTATAGCCTAAGCAATCCAATACTCTCACGAATTTACACAATCAAGTCTCAAAGGTAATTTGTGTGCTTAAGCGAAAGATTATACTTGGGGCTATTGAATTCCTCTTAGGAGTTGGTTGAATCCTCAAAAGCACATCGACCCATGTATTATGCGTTCTAGAATAGACTATTGACGCATAATCAAAGGATTAAGGCTTTTTTGCGTTTCAAATCGAGTGAAGGAGAGCTTCGATCACGCACATACATACATACAATTGATTTTGAAGGTGAGAATTATCGGGTTACTTAGGCCATAGGATGATATTCACCCCAGGACTGTGCCTATAACAACTACTCCTCCATTGACGAAGGACTTGCCAAGGAAAGGCTAAAAACTAATTGAAACAAGCGCGTAGAAATTGAATTGGGTTTGATTTGGGGCATGGTTCTGCAACAAAACAGTTATAAGGGGGCCACTGTTTAAGTGAATCAGTGGTATTCTGAGAGCAGCCACTTTGTGGATATTGCCAAAGGTTATGCTGTCTCCATTCTTCCCCTACCCATACCCGCAATGATTGGGGACTACATGAGTTCTGTCGTTGTTGTTTGTATTAAGGAAGATCGGTCTTAGAGTAAGCATCTCCAACACTTGACTTCAAATTGGAGATGTCAAAATTTTTTGAAGGCATATGTGGCATTTTGGCATCTCTTATTTGACATTAAAGGCTCTTCTCCAACCCTTATGCCAAAGTTTTGAACTTCCCAACAGTTGATTTTTTCTTTCAACGAAAGGTTTTGAACTTTCCACAGTTACCATTTGAAATTTGGTAGGGGAGAGCAAGCTACCAAAATTGGCAGGCGGGAGGTTCATGCCAAAGCCATGTCAGCTTTGGCAAGAGTAAAGGCATATGGGTTGGAAGGTGAGTTGATGCCAAAAGTGATGGTTAATTTGTCCACCTCAGCTTTGACATCTCTTGTTGGAGATGCTCTTAGGAGATATATATGACACAACTGGCCAAAGACGCTCATACCTTCAATCTCAAAGGATTCCACAACCAAGACTAAACTGAGATTCGAGTTTGGTGTGAGAAACAGCTGATTAGTTTGCGAACCTCAATTTTTATGTTTTAAGACTTAAAACAAAGACTAAACTGAAACTTCAAACTTAATTCAAATGAGAATTCTAAAGAAGGCGAAGAGGGATTTTCTCGAACAAAGGAAATACAGCTCGAGTATGTGCTTAACACATGACCGCATGGGAGCACCACGGGAGGGTGCATGGCCTAACACGTGCCTGCTAGGTGACACCATGTGAGGGTTTTAGGCGATGATGCCTAACCGGTGCCCTGGTAGGCGGTACCATGAGCGTGTTAGGCGATGATGCCGGCGTCATCATGTGAGCGTGCTAGGTGATATGCCTAACAGGTGCTCTGGTAGGCGACACCATGAGAGGGCGCTAGGTGATAATGCCTAATAGGTGCCCTGGTAGGCGGCACCAAGTTAGGGTGCTAGTAGGGCTGTAAACAAACCGAGCAGCTTGCGAGCTCGACTTGGCTCGTTAACACTCGGGCCGAGCTCAGCTCGTTCGACAAAGCTGGACTCGTTAAGGGAGGCTTGGCTCAATTAAAGAGGCTCGTTTAATAAATTAATGACTAAGCTTGGCTTGTTAAGGGCTCGGCTCGTTAAGGCTCGAACCGGGCTCGAGCTCAAGATTTTGGCTCGTTTAGTAAACGAGCCGAGCTCGGCTCGTCTTGTTTATAGCCCTAGGTGCTAGGAGATGATGTCGAACACGTACACAACACCTGAGGTTGCTAGGCGTGTTGCTAAACAGATGATGCATGTGCACTGTGGTTAGTGTTCTCCATAGCGTATAAGAGACACTTGAGGTTGCTAGGTAGTGATACTGAACTGGTCGGCTGCCCCACATAAAGGTGCTCGTTGGTATGGCCGAACATGTGATGTTGTTCAATGAGTTAGCCTAACAAGTGATGTAGGTGCACAGTGGTTAGCGTGCACCATAATGTGCACAAGATAAACCCTAAGTGAACCGCCTTAAGTGGTGTGGCGGTATAATGTTCTAGAATAAGGATCCTATGTGATAGGAAAGTATCCCATGATTATAGGGATTGAGATTGAGTTATCATGTGGGAGGGAATTCCATGTGGGCAAGGATTCCTAACGTGGAAGGAATCCTTGGGCAGCAAGTCTACTTGGGGAACAAGTAAGTCCATGTCTATAAATAAGAGGTAACACCCACGAAGTAAGGTACGCTGTCATTCGTTATTTTACCTACTGTGAAATAGGGTTTTGTGAGTACGAAATATTGACTTTGGCATCGGAGGGCCTTTACCAATGAGAGGCAAAGGTGCGCTCACGGTGTCCTGTTTTGCAGAACTAGGGTTCCGCCGAGAAGGCAAGTGCGTTGATCTCAAGAAGCGTTAAAACACTACTAAGCGGATTTTTTCCCCTTACAGAAGGAATCTTGTTTACAAGAGCAACCCTTACAACTTTATTGAAGATGGAAATCACAAACTAGAAGTACCTTTTACAAGATCTCATGAAGAGCAAGCCAGAATTATGATGTACAAGCTTCCAAACTAAGCTAGGAACCAAATGAGAGAGCTAAGGGAGGTAGAGAGAGTGGAGTGCTAGGAATGTGTCCAAAATATCAAAAAAGTACGTTTATATAGAGCCCCAAATACCCAAGCAAAACTTAGAGGACTAAGTCAAATGTGGAGTTCGGATGGACTTGTACAGCATTTTTGCTGGACCCATCCATAAACCTTCTGCCTTGTTGTAAAAATTGGTCTGGACCTGTCCAGTGCTTTTGCTGGACCTGTCCACTGATTTAGTTCAACTTCAATCCGTTTTTGCTACTCTTCGAATTTTTGCCACTTCTCCAAATTGACGTTTAGGGCCCGCCAAGGGACTTCCTTGGCCTCTCATGACCTTGGCTACTCTCGGGAGCCAACGACACTCTCAGATGCATCTTACTAACATTGAATTACCTGAAACACTTAGGAAACTACCTTATGTGCAATATCATTGTAAACTATCAACTATATGTACTTAGACACTATATAATGGAGGACTTAAGCACTAAGATTATACAATATTGGGTGCTTAATAGCTTATCATCTGCTCATACCTATAAAATCTAAATTATTTTAAGTGTTTGGTCACCCCTATCAAATTGTCATTCCTAGTTCCATGCTTATTGGTTTTCTTTGTTGACGGTATAGAAATCTATTGCATCTCCTGGTCACGGAATCCTTGCCATTGATGAATCAAATGCTACCTGTGGGAAGAGGTTATCATCTATTGGCCTGGACAATACTGAAGTCAACAGGCAGGCTTATAGACAGCTTTTGCTGACAACTCCTGGCCTGGGTAAATATATTTCTGGTGCAATTCTTTTTGAGGAGACACTTTACCAGTCAACCACAGATGGGAAGAAGTTCGTCGATTGCTTGCGTGAGGAGAAAATTGTACCTGGCATCAAAGTCGATAAGGTATTCTCTTGCGCGCGATCAAATAGTTGCAAAGTTGTACCATATTATTGCTTAGTCTTCTTTATATTCTTTTGTATTCTTTGTAACCATTTCTTACTCATGTTTCCAGGGTTTAGTTCCCCTACCAGGGTCCAACAATGAATCTTGGTGCCAGGGATTAGATGGATTGGCTTCTAGATCCGCTGAATACTATAAGCAAGGTGCTCGCTTTGCTAAGTGGTAAGCTATTTAAAGGTTTTGCAAACTTCGCTTCCTCTAAGACTTGGTGGATTTTCTTTTAGAAAAGAATAGTACTTTAATTGAGGTGGGAAAGTACGTGTAATGGCTTATGCTTTATTTATGAGTTCACAGGCGCACTGTTGTCAGCATCCCTTGTGGTCCTTCTGCTTTAGCTGTGAAAGAAGCTGCGTGGGGGCTTGCACGTTATGCTAGCATTTCTCAGGTCTCTCTCTCTCTCTCTCTCAGTGTGTGTGTGTGTGTTGATGGCGTTAATCCGTGTCTAGTGGCGTTAAATATGAGGATATTGGCATAAACGG
Organism: Rhododendron griersonianum; assembly: GCA_018127125.1. Classification (NCBI taxonomy): domain Eukaryota; kingdom Viridiplantae; phylum Streptophyta; class Magnoliopsida; order Ericales; family Ericaceae; genus Rhododendron; species Rhododendron griersonianum. The sequence goes on along the minus strand of CM030799.1, from coordinate 15,208,921 downwards.
TCTCTGGTTTTTCTTGTCCAAAGGGAAAGAAGGAGGTTGATCTAGCTTTTCAGGGTCAAGATATTAAATGGAAAACTAAGAAATTAGACCGGAAAGGTAATTCTATGGAGAGTTTGTTGGTCATATATATATATATATATATTATATTAATTTCAGGGAGAATCTAGACTATGGCCTGGCAAAGTTACTGAATAATGCATTCTCCTAAGTCCCAACCACTAATGCAAAAAGCGTGCACACTTTAGCCAAGTCCCACGTGTAGATTTTAACCCGGCAAAGTTATTGAATAACGCATTCTCCCAAGTCCCCAAAATTGTTGCAAAAGGCAAGTGCTTAAGCCAGCTGTGTTGTTCGGCTCACAAAGTGTGCACTTCAGCTGAGGTGCGATGGGCTAGCCTGATGTTTGATTTCTTTGGTTATATTGTTTTTCCGTATAAGCCAGTGATTTTGAGTATGATGCCAATGACTTTCTGTGTGCACAACAGCCGTAATTAAAGGTTTCACAGACTTTAGAAACGCGATGCCACAGGGAATTAAGAGTTTACTTATGTATTACAAAATCAAAGTTACCGAGTGACGATTTGGTACCTCTAAACAATGACTATTTGGTATTCGGTAAATGCTTTTATGGATTTTGAAATGATAGATGCTTTTCAAAACTTCTTTATCTTAATGTTAATAACTGAAAGTTGTTCACCTGTATTAAGGTCCTGTTGGGTTTGCTAAGCAATTAGAAAATAAGCTTGTTTGGTGAGGGCTGGTTGCTTAATTGCTTATTAATAGAACCAACAAACAAGATAAGTAAATAAGCAATCCCAACGACTTTTCTTAATATTCATTTTGTCTGTTGCTTGCTTAGAACCTAAGGACCTGGAACATTGAACTATTTTGTCCAAGTTATATTCCCCCTTTGTTTAAAGAAATAGAGATGATTGAGTGAAGTCCACGCTTTGTCTCGACTTGTAGGTTCCAACATACATTTGGCTCCTCGCATTTACAAAGAGTAGTCTAAACAAACTTGACAAACAAAATGAAATACGTTTACTTATCCAAAAAAAAAAAAAGAAATATGTTCAAGATCAACTTTGTCTAATATTTGCTCGGATGGTTTCAAGGTGATGGTGAAAGCAGTCCCTCCAAAGTATGCATAAATATGCATGTCAAATTCACACTCGGTAGTAGTTCGTCTCCTCTTTTTGGATAAGTTAAGATATTTCTTGCAGTGGACAAAACAGTGAGAATATTGTACGTTGTGGCGTACAATATTGTCTGCTGTTTCTAAAAATCATATCTTCATTCAAGTACTAATCACATTCAACAGTGATCTCCTCGTTCTTGATTGTACTTGTTACAGGGTCTTGGGTAGAACTCAACCCCAAAAGCTAGCTCTTGAAGTGAGGGTGCCCTCACGCTTATTTTTTTCATATTACTTTGATACCCAAGCGATGTGGGACTTTGCGTCACACCCTCCCTCACGCCCAACGTGCTCACTCGGTAGCATCTGATGCTGCAGGCCAGAGACACACACCCTACCCATCTTTGGCATACCCGGCTGTGATACCATGTTACACGGTCTTGGAAAGAACTCAACCTCAAAAGCTAGCTCTTGAAGTAAGGGTGCCCTCACGAAATTAAGGCTAGCTATTGACGTGAGGGTGCCCTCGCGCTTATATACTTCATATTGCTTTGGTACCCAGGCGATGTGGGACTTCGTTTCACACCCTCCCTTATGCGCAGCGTGCTCACTCGGTAGCAGCTGCCATGTGTAGGCCAGGGACACGCACCCTACCCACCCTTGGCATATGGCTCTGACATCATGTTACACGGTCTTGGGTAGAACTCAACCCCAAAAGCTAGCTCTTGAAGACTTGAAGTGAGGGTGCCCTCATGCTTATATTTTTCATAGTAGTGGCGTGTGACAAAATTCTCAATTTTTCTAGTGTTCCCAGTATTTCAACTTTGATAGTTTCACAGAAGTTTTCTGCAACTAGACTCTCTAATCTTTGCACCACCAACTAGCGTTTGTGCTCGTTCGATGCATGAGATTGCCGTTACGTGGTACCCCAAATTTATTTTCCACCACACATGTCTTTCGGTGCATAAAGTGAGACCAGTGTTTGAACACGGGACCGGAAAAAATATTAAACTGTCTTTTTTATCATCTAGCATTGTGCCCGTTCGATGCACGGGACAAAACAATAATTTGTGCGGGCTCAACACTTTGTAGTGAGAATCACACAAACGTGTGGTGGAGAGATAAGTTGGGCCACCACATAAAAATGTCACTGGAGTATTGGATTATTTTTCCTCAATTCCCTTAAAATCTCTCCCCCTCACCACGTTCTCTCTCTCTCTCCACCTACCCCTCCCACATCCCCTTTCTCTCTCCCTCTCCCTCTCTTTCTCCCTCCCAATTTAAACAAATTAAAAGAAAATCAAAACTCTAGAAAATTAGGGATGGAGATTTGGAGGATTGATAGGCCTAAACACATTCCTATAGGATATAGATTTGTTTCATCAACATATTAGAGTGTTCAGTACAATTTTGTTCGGTGCCTCAATTGCTCACTTTCTTTTCTTTACCTTGTTGTATTAGTTTCTTACAATTTTCTTGTCCTATTTCTCATGTAGGACAATGGTCTTGTGCCTATAGTGGAACCTGAGATTCTTCTTGATGGTGATCACCCTATTGAGAGGACACTTGAGGTGGCGGAGCGGGTTTGGGCAGAAGTCTTCTACTACTTGGCAGAGAACAACGTTATTTTTGAAGGTATCCTACTTAAGCCCAGCATGGTTACCCCAGGGGCTGAGCACAAGGAAAGAGCTTCTCCAGAAACCATTGCCAAGTATACACTCACCATGCTCAAGAGGAGAGTACCTCCTGCCGTTCCTGGAATCATGGTACAATTGCCCTATCCATTACTGGCGTCATTACTCTTTCCTTTATTTTTGCTACTAGAGCTTTTTTACAAGTTGAGTTCTGATTCTTCTCAACACAATCTACTATGGTTTTGTAAACAAAAAATGTTTGACTGGAAACTGTTTTGGTTAATGCGCAGTAACTTTGACTTTTTATTTTCTTAAGAATAAATTTAGAATAAAAGCTGTAAACTTGACGAATACTAGCTAGGCCACAGATGATGACATGATGTTAATTGCTCCATTAACTTCTTAAGTTTTCATCCTTTCTGTTGCACTTCATATGCTATTACTCTTTGGATGCTATCTACAAATTTGTCTCCGCTTATTTGCATCTTATTTAGCTTAAGATTTGAACCCGCATGCCTATTTAAGTAGGTGTACTTAAAAAGGGTGTTCAGTTCCACTTTTCATGTTTCCAGCTTAAAAATCTCAAAATAAGCCAAAAAGTTTACTTCAAAAAATCTGGGTTTTACATGCATTTTTTCAAGCTAGCTTTGTCAAAGCTAAATAAGTTTTCCTTTCTGAGGTGCAAACAATGGGGCCAAATTCTGTTTACAGTTCTATGCTAGTTGATATCCAATTGTAAGTATTGGCATTCTGAGTTAACTTCCTTGTCTACTTTGTAGTTTTTGTCGGGAGGACAATCTGAAATGGAGGCAACATTGAATTTAAACGCGATGAATCAAAGTCCCAACCCTTGGCATGTTTCCTTCTCTTATGCACGTGCATTGCAGAACACTGTGCTCAAGACCTGGCAAGGACATCCTGAGAACATTGAAGCTGCACAAAAGGCTCTTTTGAGTCGTGCAAAAGCAAACTCCTTAGCTCAGCTCGGAAGCTACTCTGCTGATGGTGAGAGTGATGATGCAAAAAAGGGCATGTTTGTCAAGGGCTATACCTACTAAACCAACAATAGTCTGTCTTGCGCTTTCTTGGCCTACACTAGGCTTGGTACTTGATATTTTTGCATTATGTTTTTCTTTGTTAGCTATGATTGCTTAGCTTAGTTGTTTTGAATAAAGGCTTGTGTTGAAAACACAAATTTGAGTTGCAACCCAGGAGAAGGTGGGGGTTAGAGAAAGAGAGTATGCTTGTATTAATCTATTTTGGGGTCTTGAAATGTACCAAGAGCTTGTTCATCTCTCTCATGCAATCTATGAATTGCTGGAATTTTTCAGTGGTACTCTTTACTTCGATATGCGCAGGTGTGCCAACGCTCGTGTGTGTGTGTTGGCGTGGTTGGATTTGTCTAATGAAGGATCAACACCCCTTCCCCACTTTGTCTTGGTTCTAGACTACTAGGCTTGGTCCTCAGTTGGGCATATTGCTTGTCCTGAGAGGATATTGCTGTTTTAAGATAGGGTACTTTTTAGATTGATATCGCAATATTGGTAAAAGTAAAACCTCCATTGTTAGCTTTAGATTTTAGCCTCAACCACCACCACCCTTACCAGTACGGTAGTACCATGTCTCCCGCTCTAACTTTTGTCAGCACCTCAGCCTACAACCATCACCATTGCTGCCTCCGCCACCATATTCCCACTGTCAAGACAACCCTATCGCCGAGATAACCACTGCCCATCTCCACTGCCACTACATCTTCATCACAACCCTTCCGTGATCATCACCTCCCACCCCCACCACTGCCCATCCTCGCGATCTCCACTAGCATCACCAAAACAACTTCCTTACTGCACCACCACTAGCTACACTAGTCCACAACCATAACCACCATTGCCAGCCACCATATCCTCTCCTAAACCTCAAATCCTTATGGCCTTCACCCATTTTCAATTTCCCATACACGAGAACCTTTAACACTATTGTGGAAAAAAAAAAAACCTTCAAACACAACCATGTCGTATATTCAGCTGTATATATATAGATGAAATACTACCGATTGGTTCGGGTGGTGATGAGGATGGGTTTGGAGACAAAGAAGGGTTAAGTTGGTGATGAGGATGGGTTTGGCGACAAAGAAGGGTAAAGTGACATAGAGTTCATATTCCTTGAGTTTTTCATCCACCCACAGAGTCAGGCACATAGACCAGCGACATAGCATACTTTTAACATTCAGGCCTGTTTGTTGGGGGTCTAAGGGAGGAAGGGAGAGGATTAAGGGAGGGTGTTTGATAGTGGGAGAAAGACCAAATTGTCCCTCATTTTTTTTTATTTATATTCTCAATGTAATAATCTAATGAGGGCTACCTAATTCTTACATCCTCCACTCTTATCCATCTACTATTATCCATCCATATCAACTACCACTCAAGCCAAGCCAAGTATACGCTAATCCCCATCCTTAGAGTTTTGTTCACCGTCCACTTAAGAGGGTGAACATTATTTTCCTTCATATTAGTTGAAATGATGTGAATCCCACTACAAAGTGATGTCATGCTTACCAAAAAGTATATTGCAGAGATGGGACCTACACTATTTCAAACCAATAAGGAGAAGGATAATGTTCACCATCTTTTAAGGAGGGTGAACAAAATTGCACTCAATCTCCCCTTATAACATATCCATCACCTCTGATCCATTCTTCTTTCTATCCACCAAAAACTTATTCGCCTGACATATTCTATTTTGAATTGTACCGTTTTTTCATCATATTCTCGAGTACCAAAGATTATAATCGGTCACAAATTAATTAGGTCCAACCCGTTTTGAATTACATTGTGATTTCTATCAAATGGAAGGCATGGAAATTGATCAAATCAACAAACACTAATTTTTTTTTTTTTTTGAACGGCAACAGACACTAACTAACTTCACATTGCGGACTCCAATTTGCCGGGAATAAGAAATCCATAGTTCAGAAAGAAGACTCAGAGTATTAACACATTTTTCTTTTGAGATTCTTTAGCAGAGCGTTGGGAAGCCGTACTATTGTTCTTGGTCCTGCCAGAGAGTTTGCTGCCTACCAGTTTATAGCAGCCTCAGCTGCTGAGATTTAGTTCATAAAGAACTGACAAGCTGCATACATACGTAATATATGTTGCTCTTTTTTTGGGTTGGGATACGAATTGCTAATGATTGGCAAGGAATTTTGATGGGTTTTTTTTTATTTTATAGAATAATACATGTAGCCAAATAGGTAGAGAAACGTTGATAATCTTTTACTCAAACACACACCAAGTATAAGTTAATCCTCCCTCTTTTAGATAATACTCATCACAACATATCCTCCTCTTAGCACCATTGTTTATTATCTACCAAAAATCTTATCCGTCTGACCAATGGGTCTTAAAAAATGTACATGTTTTTTTTTATAATAATTTTAGTATTTAATGATTTATTTTTAATTTTGGTCTACGTTTTAAAATTTTCGATTCCTTTCTTCACAAACGTGAAATCCAAAAAAATCAGACCTAATCTAATAGTAAAAATTAAGAAAAAAAACCCAAAAAAAAAACTCTGTTAAAAAGTTGAATAGTTTATTTCACAACGTTCACATTCTCTGCCTCCCTATCTTTATCTTAGAGATGGCAAATGGACGGGTTTGGACGGGTTGAAACGGGTCGCGGGTTACAAATATGGACGAGTCCAATAGTAAATGGGTTGAAACGGGCCAGGCCAAACTCAAACCTGCCTGACCCGTTTTCCTCTTCTTCTTTTTTTTCTTTTTTCCTTCCCCTTTTCCTTCTTTCCCTCCCCTTCTTCCCCTTCCTTCTTTTCCTTCTCCTTTGTCTTCTGACTCACTAAATTGTAAGGAAAATTCTAAAATTAGCCCAATCGGCTGACAATAATAAGTATGTGAATGTGTATTAAAGGGTATAAAAAGTACACAGAAATACGTATTTTCTTTGTCTTCTAATGTACTTATCGTTAGCCCAGTGGGCTGACAATAGCAAGACCGAAATTGTAATAATGATAGGAGTGGGTGGTGATTCTTTGAGGCCGAGAGTATATTATTGTAGTGCACCAGCATTCACTGACAAACTGTAACGCCCCGCTTTTTCGGAAGCAAAATAAAATAATTTCTTAAGAAAATTTTGCTAAATAAATATAATTTTTCCAAAATAAAGGTCTATTACAATCTCAAAATAAATTTACCAATTCAAAATACATTAACTTCAGAGCTGACTCTAGGCTTGATACGAATCCCAAGCATACTCGATCTCTATTCCTGATATTCTTCTTGTGTCGAACTGCACCATTGTTGAATCCTCTCCATTGAATCCTGCGCCCTCTGGCAAATTGATCGCCGAAGCAATCGATTTACCAGGATACAGACGTATCCGTGAGTGATAAATCACCCAGTAGAATAATCCAACCCAACCACCCCTCTTACTTTACAGCTAGCAATCAAGCAGGATAAACATGGTACGAAGAAATATAACAGAGGTATTTCATATCAATCAGTTTATTACTATTTAACCTGACGTGTGATCTAAGATCTCACCGCGAGATCTTTCCTCCCTCAACCGCTAGCCATGCTCATTCCCATGAGTTCACTTCCTTTTGCTGTCGCAGATACACCTAAGTTATATACCGAGTGTGCACCCCCAATAACTACAACAAGGGGAAAGCTTATCATGCCTGCATCACAACTAGGGTTCGCCTATCTTATAAACCACATCACAACCATTCCACAATCATCACTGGACACCCGCCAGTCTATCAATTCATCACTGGACACCCGCCAGTTTCAATCTCATCACAACTCAAAATCACGCCTGCAGGCAATCTAAAACAAAAACTTTTCCAATTCATCCATTACTTATCATCGTCTAGGTGATTTCTATTTCGCATACCACCCCATGTCTCTAGGATCCAATCTAACATATCAATCAGCAGTTGGAAATAATAATTAAGCAAAGAGAATAATAATTGAAATAAACAATATGCATTGAATCACATAACCTTTTATGAATGGGCCGTTGCCCTTAGTTCTGTATGATCAACAAGTCATTAATAAGGTAAGGAACTTTTAATAAATAAAAGTTTTAATAAAAAGAATATAATCTAGGCTTGTATAAATTTTTATTTAGGAAAATAATTTGATTAATGATCATTATAAATACAATAAGTAATTAATAACACTAGAATAGGTAGCATGGCTCTAAAAGGAGTCCTAGGATCCTACGTAACATGTTTGAGTATCAAAAAGTGGGTCCGGAGGGTTACGGAATTATTTTTAAAATAAAAATAATTTATAAAGTTGTTAAAAGTAGAATAAATAGATAATAAATAAAATATGTCGAGATTAACAACATATCATCTTTAGGATGTAAAGAATCTAAAAAAAATATTTTGGGAATTTATAAAATGGTTTATAAGGTCGCAAGGATTTTTCGTTTGAAACTTTTGATTGAAAATAAAAAAAAATTCAATTAAATAGATATTAAAATAAAAAAAATATGATATTAACAAGTTATGATCTTTGAGGTGTTAGGAGTCTAGGAAAAATAGATCGGGCGTCGAAAACGATGTTTGGATGGTCGCAAGGATTAAAAACTTTTATTAATCAACTCAATCTACCAGATAAATTAAACTGATATAATTAATACGTTTTATACTAAGATGATATTACACTGTAATAAAATAATATCAATTCAATTGTTTGTTAAAATATTAATATCAGAAAGATTGTAAAATAAATATCAATAGGGTCATCTTCTACGTAAATAATTACAAATAAAATGTCGGGCCCAAAAATAATATCAAATTGGTGAATCTGGCAGAAAATTACGCAGTGAACTATTTTTTTCGTTTTGGCTTGGTTTTTGATGCATGTGACCAATTGGGGCATAGTTTTAAGCATATAAACATAATATATACTTAGAGAAGAGGTTTGAATGGATTATAGTACCTCGATTGGATCGAATTGATTCTCAAACCGAAACTTGAATTTTTTGGAAGATGACTTCGGGTTCTTTGATCGGGAGACCTTGGGATTGAATTGAGGCTTGTTTGGTGATGCTAGGAGTTGTAGAAGATGATTGGATCGATCAATTCGGGTTTCGATTGGGTGGAACAAGGAAACCCACTTTTCTCTCTCTAAAATTCCATGGATTGGAGCTTCGTTTTCTTCGATCTTTCTCTCGATTTTTACTCAGTGGAGGGTGGTGGGTATTGTGGTATGGCCGGGGTCAATGGGGTATGGTATTTATAGGAGAATTTTGATGAGGATGATAAGATTGAATTTTAGTGAAATTCTAACTCTTGGGTTTTTGATGGACGGGAATATGGACGAAATTAGGACCAAGGAGGAAGTAGAGATTGAATAGGAGTAGGAGAGGGAGAGATGGAAGGAGTCATAGTCATGCATGCAATTTAAAAAAAATAAAGAGAGATAATTAAGATAATATACTTATTTTTTTTGTATTTATCTATTACGGAAAAAATAATAATAATTAAGACCTAATAATATTAACTCTATTATTAAAAAAAATTGGGTCGAAAATCCGGGTCGTTACAACCTATCCCCCTTAACAAAATTTCGTCCTCGAAATTGAAGTGTACTTTTAGGAGGAAACAGATTCGGATAGTTGGCGCGTATAATATCCGCTCGTTCCCAGGTTGATTCCTCAATTCCTCGATGTCGCCAAAGGATTCGGACGAGTTGAATGGTTTTGCCTCAAATGCACTTCTCATTATAGTCTTGGATCTTCACTGCCTGTTCCTTGTGTCCTCGCGTTCCCAAGATGATTCTTCTCGTTCTCGGTATCTCCATAAGACATTGACTATTTTGATCGTTTGCCCTCGGGTAACTTTTTCTCCATGATCCTAAATTTTGCCGGTTGCTCTTTGATGATCGTTTCCTCGTCCAGGTTTGACTTCCTCCCAGTTGAACACGTGGGTAGGGATGGGCCATATATTTTCATAGCATGGAGACGTGAAAAAAAATGTTGTGAACTTTGGCGATCTACGGCGGTAAAGCTATGTGATAGGCTACTTCGCCAATTTGCTCCAAGATCTCGAACGTACCAATGTGGCGAGGCGATAACTTTCCTTTCTTGACAATTCGGGTGATCCCACGGCGCGGTTTGAACAAAAAGTACGTTGAAGTCTACGGTCTCATCTTCTTGTCGGCGTAGCTCTTTTATTGACTTCGAGCGATCGGGAGTCGTCAACGTATCTCCTTCCTTGGTCAGTTCTTGAAAGTTTGGTCCCTATCTCTTAGAAGGTGGATACTCTTCTCCCAAAGAAAACGAGAGGCTTACAAGAATTTTCAAGAGGTTTAAACATGAGTCAATGTTCAAAGGTCAAAGCACCAAAAAAAAAGAAAGTACGAATAGATCCTCTTCTGCGAGTCGAAGTACTAGTAGTGTGAGTTGAGTTGGAACACGAGGAAAACAAGAATCAAGTTAACCGAAGTCATACTCAATGATGATTTGGAATTGGAGGATTTCATCATTGGAACAGTGCTGATAAAAAGTTTTAACATGCGAGTGAAACAAACAAGTACTTGGTCTACCAAACCTTGCACTGGAATAAATGAATAAAGGTTCTCATAAGAAATATTGATCTATCGATAGGTTTTGAAAGATTACAAAGTCCAACGATGAAATCGAACTAGATATTTATTTTGCAACACGTTGGCCAAATGCGTTTCAAAATAAGCATCTAATTCTAGTCATCATAGAAAATATGGGGTACAAATGAAAAATAAGCAATGGCTTATGAGTCCATTCTTAAAATAGAACAAGAATTGATAGGATGATTATAATTCATTCTAACCTCTTCTCTAAGTATATATTGTGTTTATATACTTAACCCTATGCCCCAATTGGTCCCATGCATCCAAAACTGAGCCAAAACGAAAAAAATAGCTCACTGCGATTTTCTGCCAGATTTACCATTATGATATTATTTTTGATCCCGACGCCCTATTTGTAATTATTTACGCAGAAGATGACCCTTTTGATATTTGTTTTACAATCTTTCTGATATTAATATTTTAACAAACAACTGAATTGATATTATTTTATTACAGTGTAATATCATCTTAGTATAAAACGTATTAATTATATCAGTTTAATTTATCTGGTAGATTGAATTGATTAATAAAAGTTTTTAATCCTTGTGACCATCCAAACAATGTTTTCGACCCCCGATCTATTTTTCCTAGACTTCTAACACCTCAAAGATCATAACTTGTTAATTTTATATTTCTTTTATTTTATTATCTATTTATTAATTATTTATTTGATTTCATGTAAAATTTTGCAAACGAAAAATCCATACGACCTTCTAAACCATTTTATAAATTCCCATACTATTTTTTTAAAATTCTTTACATCCCAAAGATGATATGTTGTTAACCTCAACATATCTTATTTATTAAAATAATTTATTATCCATTTATTTTACCTTTGACAACTTAAAATGTTATCTTTATTTCTTTTTAATGATTCCGTGACCCTCTGGACCCACTTTTTGATATTCGAACATGTTACGTAGGACCGTAGGACTCCTTTTAGAGCCATGCTACTTATTCTAGTGTTGTTATTTATTTATTGTATTTATTACGATCATTAACCAATTTATTTTCCTAAATAAAAATTTATATAAGCCTAGATTATATTCTTTTTAATAAAACTTTTATTTAATAAAAGTTTCTTGCTTTTATTAATAACTTGTTGATCATACAGGACTAAGGGCAACGGCCCATTCATAAAAGGTTATGTGATTTTATGCGTATTGTTTATTTCAATTATTAATCTGATTGCCTGTTTATTATTTCAACTTCTGATTGATATGCTAGATTGGACCCTAGAGACATGGGGTGGTATGCGAAATAGAAATCACCTAGACGATGCTAGGTAATGGATGAATTGGAAAGTTTTGTTTGATTTTAGATTGCATGCAGGCGTAATTTTGAGATATGATGAGATTTGTGATGAGATTGAAACTGGCGGGTGTCCAGTGATGGATTGAAACTGGCGGGTGTCCAGTGATGAATTGATAGACTGGCGGGTGTCCAGTGATGATTGTGGAATGGTTGTGATGTGGTTTATAAGATAGGCGAACCCTAGTTGTAACGCCCCGCTTTTTCGGAAGCAAAATAAAATAATTTCTTAAGAAAATTTGCTAAACAAATATGATTTTTCAAAATAAAGGTTTAACTATTACAATATCAAGATAGATTTACATATTAGAAATTCATTAACTTCAGAGCCGACTCTAGGCTTGATACGAATCCCAAGCATACTCGATCTTCGTTCCTGATATTCTTTTGTGTCGAACTGCATCATCGTTGAATCCCTTCCATTGAATCCTGCGCCTTCTGGCAAATTGATCGCCGAAGCAATCGATTTACCAGGATACAGACGTATCCGTGAGTGATAAATCACCCAGTAGAATAATCCAACCCAACTACCCCTCTTACTTTACAGCTAGCAATCAAGCAGGATAAACATGGTACGAAGAAATATAACAGAGGTATTTCATATCAATCAGTTTATTACTATTCATTAACCTGACGTGTGATCTAAGATCTCACCGCGAGATCTTTCCTCCCTCAACCGCTAGCCATGCTCATTCCCATGAGTTCACTTCCCTTTGCTGTCGCAGATACACCTAAGTTATATACCGAGTGTGCATCCCCAATAACTACAACAAGGGGAAAGCTTATCATGCCTGCATCACAACTAGGGTTCGCCTATCTTATAAACCACATCACAACCATTCCACAATCATCACTGGACACCCGCCAGTCTATCAATTCATCACTGGACACCCATCACGTATCTCATCACAACTCAAAATCACGCCTGCAGGCAATCTAAAACAAAAACTTTTCCAATTCATCCATTACTTATCATCGTCTAGGTGATTTCTATTTCGCATACCACCCCATATCTCTAGGATCAAATCTAACATATCAATCAGCAGTTGGAAATAATAATTAAGCAAAGAGAATAATAATTGAAATAAACAATATGCATTGAATCACATAACCTTTTATGAATGGGCCGTTGCCCTTAGTTCTGTATGATCAACAAGTCATTAATAAGGTAAGGAACTTTTAATAAATAAAATTTTTAGTAAAAAGAATATAATCTAGGCTTGTATAAATTTTTATTTAGGAAAATAATTTGATTAATTATCATAATAAATACAATAAGTAATTAATAACACTAGAATAGGTAGCATGGCTCTAAAAGGAGTCCTAGGGTCCTACGTAACATGTTTGAGTTTCAAAAAGTGGGTCCGGAGGGTTACGGAATTATTTTTAAAATAAAAATGATTTATAAAGTTGTTAAAAGTAGAATAAATAGATAATAAATCATTTAATAAATAAAATATGTCGAGATTAACAACATATCATCTTTAGGATGTAAAGAATCTAAAAAAAATATTTTGGGAATTTATAAAATGGTTTATAAGGTCGCAAGGATTTTTCGTTTGAAACTTTTGATTGAAAATAAAAAAAAATTCAATTAAATAGATATTAAAATAAAAAAATATGATATTAACAAGTTATGATCTTTGAGGTGTTAGGAGTCTAGGAAAAATAGATCGGGCGTCGAAAACAATGTTTGGATGGTCGCAAGGATTAAAAACTTTTATTAATCAACTCAATCTACCAGATAAATTAAACTGATATAACTAATACGTTTTATACTAAGATGATATTTCACTGTAAGAAAATAATATCAATTCAGTATTTTTAAAAATATTAATTTCAGAAAGATTGTAAAATAAATATCAAAAGTGTCATCTTCTACGTAAATAATTACAAATCGATTGTCGGGTTCAAAAATAATATCAAAATGGTGAATCTGAACGCAGTGAGCTATTTTTTTGTTTTGGCTCGGTTTTTGATGCATGGGACCAATTGGGACATAGGGTTAAGCATATAAACATCATATATACTTAGAGGAGTGTTTGGAAGAGATTATAATACCTCGATTGGATCGAATTGATTCTCAAACCGAAACTTGAATTTTTGGGAAGATGACTTCGGGTTCTTTGATTGGGGAACCTTGGGCTCGAATTGGATGATGTTTGGGGATGCTTGGAGTTGTAGGAGTTGTTTGGAATGATTAATTCGGGTTTTGATTGGGTGGAACTAGGAAACCCACTTTTCTCTCTCTTCCTTTCTCTCTCTAAAACTCCATGGATTGGAGTTCGATTTTCTTCGAATTCTCTCTCTCTTCTGGACTAGTAGGGTGTGGGGAATTTCGTGGTGAACCCTAGGGGATATATATAGGGAATTTTGGAAGAGGATGAATAGTTTGTATTCGAATAGGATTCCGATTTCTTGGGTTTTGATAGGAGAGTGATATGGACGAAAATAAGATCGAGGAAGAGGTAGAGACCGAGTAGGAGTGGGAGAGGGAGAGATGGAAGAGTTTTAATCATGCATGCAACTTAAAAAAAATAGGATTAGATAATTTTGTATTTATCTACTTAAGGAAAATAATAATAATTAAGATCTAATAATATTAACGCTATTATTAAAAAAAAAATGGGTAGAAAATCCGGGTCGTTACAGGCGTTACACAAACGCAGTAATTTTGTCTATATTTTCTAAAGGTGGTAAATGGACGAGTTTGGGTGGGTTGTGGGTTGAATATGGGCGGGTTGAATACGAGTCAATAGTAGGTGGGTTGAAATGGGTTTGCTCTCCATGTACATTATCAAACTCCCAAACGGCCGAACCCAATTCGCAGTCTTAGTATTTTTGTCTCTGTACCAAATTTGGATTTCTTTTGATATCTACATATCATTAAAAGATCGACATTTTAAGTATAACTTTTTTTCGTCTTTATTCAATTTTTTTTCGCATTTATTAGTTTTGCGTCAAATTTTTGTGATTTATTGATTTGTCTCTGTGTGAGGAATCAAAAAAGTAGTAATTGAAATTCATAATTTTCTAAAAAAAACACAAGTGTATTCCAAACAATGTCTTTTTGAATTGTTTTTTTTTTTTTTTAAATTTGAGTTTCAATAAAAATGTAATACTTTTCGATTCCTCTCATCGAGACAAATCAATAAGTCATAAGAATTTAATGGCGGATCAAAAAAAAAAAGAATTTAACACAAAACTAACAAATGCGATTTTTTTTTAATAAAAATGAAAAAAAAAGTTAAACTTGACTTTTTAAGCTAAACCTAGCCTCTCTCATAAACTGAGTTTATCTTTAAATAAAACTCGCGGACTTCAACCCAAAAAATCCCCCACTTCTTCAAAAACCCTTCCTCGCCCTCTCTCTCTCTCTCTCTCTCTCTCTATATATATATATATGTATATTTCGGTGGTGTTCCACTTTAAGAAAAAGTGCTTTTTTTTTTCAAACGGAGGTAATTTCAAACTCAAATATAATGAAAATGAAAAATATTTTTTAAATTTTTTTTGCACCGTTTAAAAGATCTTAATGAGATCTATCAAACAAGATCCATATTGGTAGGAAAATTATTTACGTAAACACATGATTTTTGGGCTTGAAATTACCTCCGTTTGAAAAAAAAGGCACTTTTTCTTTCTTAAAGTGGAACACCACCTTCGTCTCTTTCCCGAGCCAAGCCCTCAAAACCCTCAGCCAACAGCCTCGTCTCCCACCTCGCCCCGTCCCGTCTCTCTGGTCGTGCTGTGTTTGTTGTTAAAAGACAAATCCCGGTTCAGGCAAAGAAGTCAAGGATGGCGACGGCGCAGGTCTTGCATCGGAGGTAATTTCTTCTGGGTTTTCTTTTTTTATGATGGTTTCGATCGTGGGTTTTGGTGGTTTTGATTGTGGGTTTTGAGAGAGAGAGAAGAGGTTTCCGATTGTGGGTTTTCAGAGGGTTCGACTATGGGTTTTCGATTGTGTGTTTTTTTTTCCGAAGAACAGAAGTGGAAAATGGGTTTTGAATAGCCAATTGCTTAGGCTGTTGGGTTCTGGGTTCTTGTAAGGGCTAGCTAAACACTGATTTTGGCCTTTTGGATAGTCTTTTTTGCCTAGAATTGGGTTGAGGCTGTTGGAGATGCATCCTATCCTCTTCACTACCCACTTCCCATCCTCTCTCCCCGCCATGCTCCCCCTCCTCCCCCACCACAATGCCACCAATGCCGTGCAAGCACAAGTCGAGGTCATCTTCGAAAGCAGTACTCTAGACCCAAGAGAAATTGAGTACCCGACACCCGACGGTGATTTTTGAATCATAAGTCGCCACCGCTATCATTGTCAAGTAATGCAATTAGTTTGACTTTCAAGTACCTGCAAAACTTAATCTCCCATAGCGGTTGTTTCTTTAAATTAAGTCAGAATTTTTTTGTAGCTTCAATATGATTTTCGCTAGGCATATTCATGAATCTAGAAAACAAATCAGCTTTTTCTTCGATAGCCACATGATCGGTGAACTTAAAAGTTTAACAATTATGGACATTTAGATTGTTGCTTTCATTCAACATTCTAAGGTTATTGAATGTGTTTTGGAGAAATCCCCACGTATAGATATAGTGTGGAAAACAAATAACATCGTTGACGGTAAAACTAAGTATGGAATATTTTTTATTTGCACGTGTTGTTCATGTAATAAATCTGTTATGTTGCAGAGCAAGCGAAAGGAAATTGCTGGGTCTAAACGCTCAAAGCTATAAATCTATTGTTTTCAATACGTCAAATACTTAACGTGGGCTTCATCCTCCAGGTTGAAAACTACTCGTCCATTGACCTTAGCCATTGTGTAATGGCATCTAGCTTGTATAATTTTTTTAGAATTGATATTTCCGTACCAAGTCAATTCATGTAATCGATAGGAAACAAACAATCAAATTTAGAAGGAGCAATAACGAAGCTAAAAGTAGATAAAATCAATAAAACGTTAACGCACATGCATGCATTCAATATTTCTCTTTTCTTTTTGGATCTAAACCAACCAAACCGAGCCTTATGTCTCAATCGATTGGGGTCGGCTGATTTGGTTTGGTTTAGATCCAAAAAAAGAGAAATATTGAATGCATGCATGTGAGTTAACTTTTTCTTGATTTTATCTACTTTTAGCTTCGTTACTGCTCCTTATAAATTTGATTGTTTGCTACCTATCTATTACATGAATTGACTTGGTACGAAAATATTAATTCTGAAAAAATTATACAAGCTAGATGCCATTACACAATGGACGAGGTCGATGGACGAGTAGTTTTCAACTTGGAAGATGAAGCCCACGTTAAGGTATTTGATCTATTGAAAACAATAGACTTACAGCTTTGAGCGTTTAGACCCAGCAATTTCCTTCCTCTTGCTCTGCAACATAACAGATTTATTACATGGACAACGCATGCAGATAAAAAATATTTCACGCTCAGTTTTACTGTCAACGATGTTTGTTTTTCACATTATACATATATACGTGGGGATTTCTCCAAAAAACATTCAATAACCTTAGAATGTGGAATGAAAGCATCAATCTTAATGTCCATGATTGTTAAACTTTTAAGTTATCATGTGGCTATCGAGGAGAAAGCTAATTTGTTTTCTAGATTCATGAATATGCCTAGCGAAAATCATATTGGCGCTGCAAAAAAGTTATGACTTAATTTAAAGGAACAACCCGTTATGGGATTAAGTTTTGCAGGGACTTGAAGGTCAAATTAATTGCGTGACTTGACAGTGATAGCGGTGGCTACTTTGATGATTCAAAAATCACCTTCGGATACTCAATTTCTCTTGGTTCTGGAGTACTAATGTTTTGTCCGTTCAGTGCACAAGCTAGATGCCATTACACAATGACCGAGGTCGATGGACGAGTAGTTTTCAACCTGGAAGATGAAGCCCATGTTAAGGTATTTGAATTCTATTTGGCTTTTAAATCATGATAAAAGTCACAAGAAATCGTAGGTCTTGTGGGTTGGCTACTGCATTTGCTGCTGTCATTGTTTCTGATGTATAGCAAACCAGATCAACAAGTTCATAAATACGAGCTTTAAGTATAGAAGCAGCACACACTTAATTAGATTTTTATGCACATTAATCAAATCTCAAACACTACTTTAGCTAGTAACTTTAAATACAATTGCATTTGGAGCATTTCGATGTACTTAACTTTAAATGAGAAACCAAATTTCAAATGAAAGAAAACATAGTTTTGGGAGTTCATGTAGTAAAACTCTGAATAAGTTTTCTTTTGTTGTGTTTGTTGAATTGCTTGAACCAATTGTGGAACTAAAAACAGCAGCACAGCAGTATAGGGAGTTTGATGGAGATGCTATGCTGCTAATTCAAGTCTTTTCGTTAAATTCTAAGTGGTTCAAATTCCTGTTAATTTTACTTTTAAACTTCTGGATGCTCTGTTTTACTTAATGAAACAGTATTCTAGTTTAGTGTCGTCTTAGTTTGTAGACATTTCACCTAATCTTTGAAGTACCATATACTTGCTTATCTCATAAATGTAATCTTTGCTTGAAAAAGCATAATTAGCAATTTACACTTGATGAGATAAGAGTACTATATTTGCAAAGCTTTCAAGTACAAATTTTATTGCATTGCCCTACGGTCAGTGAAAATAATAAACAGTGCACAACCATTTATAGACGTATATCATTGGAATTCAACAAGATATAATCCAATCATTCCTAGGTATGGTTTAATTCTACCAATTGCAAGTTATGATTAAATTGTGTCTAATTTCAGTGTTTTTCATAGTCCCTTGGATTTTGTTTTGAGATGAGGAAGATCTAGCACTCTAGGTGTAATGAGGTAAGCATACTATATTGACAAATCTTCAAGTAAAATCAGCATTGCATCTTTCTGTGATCAGTCAGAATTACGAAACAGTACATTAATGTCATATCTATGATGTACTACTGCAGTTACAAAAGGAACAAAGACCTCACAAGGTTAGCTTTTATGTGGAGAAAGTTTATGCCTTGAAACTGTTGTCAGAGATGAGAAAAAGTGTATAGGGTGTTAACTAACCCTAACACAGAGATTCATTATTTATATTACGAGATAACTTGATACAAGACTTGTTTAACCAATGTGGGACAAGACTCATAACTACTCAAATATTCCAACACTCCCCCTCAAGCTGGAGAATAGATATCACAAAGTCCCAGCTTGTTACATAACAACTCTAATCGGGGCTTGAACAATGACTTAGTAAACATGTCAGCTATCTGAGCACTTGTAGACACAAAGGGAGTAGCTATTACACCACCAGCTAACTTCTCACGCACCAGATGACAATCAACTTCAATATGCTTAGTCCTCTCATGAAATACCGGATTGGATGCAATGTGAATTGCTGCCTGATTATCACAATACAAATTCATTGGCAATTGCACACTAAATCCTATCTCCTCAAGAAAAGATCGCACCCATACAATCTCACATGTTGTGTGGGCCATGGCTCTATACTCTGCCTCTGCACTAGACCGTGCAACCACTGTTTGTTTCTTACTCTTCCAGTTGACAAGGTTTCCACCGAGAAAAACACAATATCCTGTAGTGGATCTCCTGTCAGAGGGTCCTCCTGCCCAATCAGAGTCAGTAAAAGCCTCAATACGTAAGTGATTATTAGCTCGATAAAACAAACCACGTCCTGGATGAGCCTTGAGATACTTTACAATTCTAAGAACAGCCTCCCAATGTGGAAGACGGGGAGCAAACATAAAATGACTCACAATACTAACTGCGAACGAGATATCTAGACGTGTAATAGTAAGATAGTTCAATTTACCAACCAAGCGACGATATTGGTCAGGGCTAGAAAGCAGCTCCCCCTGATCAACACACAGTTTGACATTAGGATCCATAGGAGTATCGACAGGCTTCGACCCCAATAAACCAGTATCATCTAGAATATCTAGCACATATTTTCTTTGCGATAAACTAATGCCATTTTTAGATCGTGCAACCTCAATACCCAAAAAATATCGCAACCTTCCCAGATCTTTGGTATGAAACTTACTCAGCAGAAATTTCTTCAACTCATCAATACCTTTTTGATCATCGCTCGTAATAATAATATCATCCACATAAACAATCAATAATACTTTCCCTCGATCAGATGTGAGAGAGAAAATCGAATGATCAGACTGACAGCGACTCATCCCAAATTTCAAAACTACATCACTGAACTTACCAAACCAGGCCCGAGGAGACTGCTTAAGACCATATAGTGCTTTGCGAAGACGACATACCTTATTACGCTCCCCCTGAGCAACAAACCCAGGTGGTTGCTCCATATAAACTTCCTCTTGGAGATCCCTATGAAGAAAAGCATTTTTAACATCCAACTGGAATAAAGGCCAACCAAGATTGGCTGCAAAGGAGATAAAAAGGAGGACAGAACCAAGCTTGGCAACTGGGGAAAAAGTCTCAGCATAATCAACACCATAAGTCTGAGTATATCCCTTAGCAACAAGACGAGCTTTGTAACGCTCAACAGACCCATCGGGATGATATTTGACCGTAAATACCCACCGACAACCAACAGTAGACTTTCCTGACGGAAGAGGAACCAACTCCCAAGTGTCATTGTCATGAAGAGCAGACATCTCAGCCTCCATAGCTGTACGCCACTCAGAAATAGATAAGGCCTCCTGAACAGTGTTAGAAACAAAAATAGACGAAACAGAAGTAGTAAAAGCACGAAGGGACGGAGACAGGTGAGCATAAGAAACAAATCAATCAATAGGATGAGAAGTGCAAGACCGAATACCTTTGGGAATAGCTATAGGAAGGCTAGGTGATGATAGAGGTGGTGGTGGTGGCGGTGGTTGTGGAACTAGATCTTGAGACGGAGGAGGCGCGGCGGAAGGCACTGGTGGGGCTGTTAATACTTTCTGCCGACGAACATACACCTGCAAGGGTGGCACAGATGGAACACGAATAGGAAACACAGACTCAGTATCAGGAATGTCAACTGGAGTACGGTGACCCGAGTAAAAGGGTAATGACTCCTTAAACGTGACATCAGCACAAACAAAATGACGACGTAGAGACGGTGAGTAACACTTATACCCTTTCTGAGTGCGTGAGTATCCCAGGAAAATACACCGAATTGACCGTGGATCAAGTTTGTCCCGGTCAGAATCAAGAGAATGAACATAACAGGTGCACCCGAACACTCGTAGGGGTAATGAGTGAAGAGGCCGACCAGGAAATAAAACCGTATGGGGTATCTGATCGCCTAGGACTCTAGATGGCATACGATTGATCAAATAACATGCTGTAAGAACAGCATAACTCCAATAAGACTTAGGAACTTGCATTTGGAATAACAGAGCACGCATAACCTCTGATAAATGCCTAATCTTGCGTTCGGCAACTCCATTTTGTTGTGGAGTCCGAGCACAAGAAGATTGGTGAATTATACCATGATCATCAAAAAACTTAGAAAGAGAATTATGAAAATATTCACCCGCATTGTCAGAACGAAATATACGAATGCAAATATCAAACTGAGTTTTGATCTCCGTATAAAATGATTTAAAAATAGAAGATAACTCTGACCTCTCTTTCATGAGATAAAGATACGTGACACGAGAGTAATCATCGACAAAGATAACATAATATTGGAAGCCAAAAACATTAGGGACACGCATTGGGCCCCAAATATCAGAATGAACTAATTGAAAAAGACGGGACACACGACTCTCAACCCTAGGATAAAAGGACACTCTATGATGTTTACTAAACTCACAGACTTCACAGGGTAAAACATCAACACGACTACATGAAGGTACTAGCCGTTTAAGGTTCTGAAGGGATGGATGACCAAGACGACAATGATGTTGATAGGGTGACACCGAAGACTGTAGGGCAACAGAGCTAGGGTGAAAAGCATCGGTAAAGTAATACAGGTCACCACGTTCAGTATCGCTACCAATTTTCCGCCCCGTCTTGAGATCCTGAAACACACAACCATCGGGAAGGAATGTGACAGAGCAATTTAAAGATTTGGTAAGTTTACTAACAGACATAAGATTTAATGGAAAACGAAGAACATGCAATACGGAATTCAAAGTCAGAGAGGAAGTAACAGAAACAGAACCCGAACCAATAATATCAGTGGTAGACCCATCGGCTAAGGTAACATGAGATGGTTTATCAATAGTCTGATGGTCAAAAAAAATAGTAGAAGTACCCGTCATATGATCAGATGCACCAGAATCAATAACCCACGGAATAGAAAAACGGGAAGATGCAATACAAGCACTAGAAGAACCTGTCTGAGATAGCGTAGCAATGGAGGAACTTGTCTGACGTGACACAAGGCGTTGGTACTCCTCCACAGAAATAGTCACCATAGCAGTAGAGTGAGTAATCTGCCGAACATCTTTGAAAGGAGTAACCCGATGAGCCTGAGGAAAACCATGTAGGTCATAGCAGTACTCCACTGTATGATTTGTTCCCCCACAATGAGTACAAAGTCTGAAAACACGGCCTCGACTATGGCCACCTCCCCTTGACATGCGGCCCCTAGGACGAAAGCCACAACCACCATGACTAGAATCACGACCACCAAAAACATGGTCAAAAACCCGACCACTGTACCCAAAATTACGACCGCGACCACGGTCACGACTGAATGAAGAACTAAAAGCACCAGAAACAGCGGAAGTAGAATCAGATTTCATTGCAAATATATCTCATACAATGAGAGGCAACTAGTCAACTATCGATAGATCAACCAACCAAATATGTCACCAACTACCGACCAATAAATAATCAACCCACCAATCTAGCAACCGACGAAGAACCACCGAACAACCAATAAGCAATAAAATAGATCACCAAGCAATGAACATCATCAACTCACAAGATAAGATGACGGCCCAAATAAACAGGATCCGATAGCATCAAAGTCGAGAGAAACAACAACCCAACAACGAATCAGTAACCAACCTCCAATACGAACGAAATAATCATCGACTCAAGAAAGACCGCAACAATAACTACTATGCTGCCAGTGCAAAAACTCAAGGCTAATACCAACAGCAACACCAAACAAACACTGAACCAAATACTAAACCAACACAACTAAACGGTACCGCAGACCATCCATGAACACCAATCCGCATTGAGAACAACTTGGCACAACCAAGGACAAAGGAGGAACAGATTGTATCTCAGAAAATCACCTTAAATCATATCGCCAAGAGACAAGCAGATTAAATAGGGTTTTCAGATCGAAAATGGCAAGATCGACGCCAACAGATGCCGCAACGAACAGTGCTGTGTGAACAGTACCCCGATGAACAGTGTCGCGTGAACAGTACCTGATGAACAGTACCGATGAACAGTGACGCGATGAACAGTGTCGTTTTAGGGTTTTGATGAGTGGGGGTAGATTGTTTTAGGATTCCAAAGGGTTTGGGTAGGTTGTTTTAGGATTTTTTTTTTTTTTTGGAAAAAGTGATGGCGGAGGTAGTGGTGGTGGTTGGTGGTGTAGGGCGGCAGTGGCTATGGTGGTAGGTTAGGGTTAAGCTCTGATACCATGTTGTCAGAGATGAGAAAAAGTGTATAGGGTGTTAACTAACCCTAACACAGAGATTCATTATTTATATTACGAGATAACTTGATACAAGACTTGTTTAACCAATGTGGGACACGACTCATAACTACTCAAATATTCCAACAGAAACCAAGGAAGGCTGCATCAGAAAATCTGCAACAGCGCGGGGTAAGATTCAGTGTATTGCGCTCAACTTTGTAGCTGGAACTATCATAGTTGTAAACTGATCTTGTTACCTAATGCATTTGGAAAAATGAATCCTTACCTACATATCAAAAAATACACATTACTACTTTGTGTCTATGCAGACACTGAAAAAAAAGCTTCATCGAACAAGCCCAGCCAGTTTCCTACATTTTTTCTAACTTCTGAAGACACTAATCCTTCGAAAGCTAAACCCAAGATTGGCAAAACTCAATAGAGAACTTGAACCTCAACCAACAGCTACAACAGGAACAAGAAATGTACCATTTGTGTGTTGACATTTAGACAAGTATGCACTTAAATTGCGTCTCCGATATCATCATTTGATTCTTTCAAAATTTTAGCCATCATTAATGCTGGTCTTGCGTTTGGCTTTCTACAGCAAACTTGTCAAAGCGGGAACACAGAGTGGGAATTAAGAGCATGGGCAAATAGTCCTACCATGAATTATGTTATAATCCCAAGTTTTACTTTGTAAAATTGATTGTGAATTTGTGAATCACATAACATTTGGTCAAAATGGGTAGTTGAGTAAAAGTAGGGAAACCTTGATGTTTCAGCATTGGATATATTAGGAAAATAGATTTAGAATAAGAAAGTATACAATTGAACTTTGAATGTATTAGCGGAACGTTAGAAGACATAGCATATACAAACATACAATTTTAGCTGTGCAGTAAATCTAGGACTTGTCATTGAGCAGAATGTCTAAACTCACTGTCATCAAGCAATTCATAATAGATTGTTTCATCAATCTTACAAAACAACTGCAGCTTGATTAACTGACCATGTGCGGAACAATTGATCAGTTTCTTTATTCCTTAATATTTTGCTAGATATAGAAGCAATAAGTTTAGAGCTAATTATGGCTTGCAACAATTAAACATAACCAAAAGGTTGTTGCATCACTTAGGATATTTTGGTAACCAGTTGGCTGTAACAGTTGAACCATTCAAAACTCTAGGTAAATGTGCCTGATTGTCAGTGTTTATTCTTCTTCCCAAAAGCAATTGCGAGTGGAAGACTATCCTCATCTATTTAACTGTTGGCTCTTTCATCTGCAAAGAGCTGCTTGCGGCTTTTTTGCATGGGGATTTAGCTTTTGAAGCTGAGCTAGGTGCCTTTTAAACAGAGTTGTCAACAGAGTTATCTGGCTGACTATTGTTCAAACGATTGTATTTGTGGATTGTAAACATGCAATTTGGGAGTCTACGATTCGAATAATGGTATGCCTGTATTGTTCATAAGATTGTATTTGTGGATTGCAAACACGCAATTTGGGAGTCTACGATTCGAATAATGGTATGCCTGTGGAAGATCACCATATGAAGTTCGTGGTTTCTTGTTGGTGGACATCGCCGCTATCTTAACCAGGTACTGTAAAGTTAACCCATTGAATTAATGTCATGCCAATTATTATGTTAGTATTTTGGCATGCAAAGTTAGTTGTCCAATGCAAATACTATAATTGATTTCAAACAGCAACAAGTCTCAACTAAGCAAAACATGATACTCACAATCAAAGAATCTCAGTTTGTGCTTTACCATCAAGGGTATTTGAGTTATTGTGAATATATGATCTAATAGTCATCAAATAGCAATCCAACTATCAATATGTAAGCGGTAAACTAATATAGTCATTATTTTAGAACCAAGTATTGGTTATTTTTGTACTACTGATGGACAACTAATAATAAGTTTGCAAAGATTTCACACACTACCAGACAATACCATAAAGAGTTCTAGAGTTGCACACCTTTTTTGAGCCTTGGAATTTCGCAAGAGAAACAACAATGCCAAGTGACCTGTTTTCTGTTTTCTTGCGGAAGAAAGTGTTAAAAACAAAATAGAGCCTATGCTTTTATACTCAAACATTCTTCCCCCCTCCCCTCCTTCCCTTTTGCCGTTTTACAGTACACTGGAATATGAACTGATTGCCAGTACGTGACAAATCTAGGCTATTATATAGATTATGCATTTATGGTGACTTGACAGGCATCTTTTAGGCAACCTAAAAGATGCAGGATTTTTATTTTCCTTTTAAAAAGTCTCTTTCATTTGGTACCATACGCGATTGTGAATTGTCTTCCTACAAAGCGTTCCACTGCAAGCATACTTTTTTAGATCTTGTTCCCGTTCATTTTTTTCCTCTAAAAGTTAACGTTGTGTCTTTTTTAAAATTTTCTCTGCGTTTATTAATTCTGCACCCAAGATCTCACTGCATTAGAGTGGTATTTCTTCAATTTTACTTTTACCCCAATATTCTGGAAAACACTACTTGTACAGGGGAAAAAAGAGAATTCTTTCATTTGTGTAATTTACAGCTACGTGCTATTAATGAATATGAACTTTATCGAATAGTTCATTCTTCTCTTTATAGCAAGTATTTCTTCTTAATTCCTATGCATCTGTGATCTCCTTTATAATTCCATTTTCTGGGGTGGTAAACTAAACGTTCTTGTTCTTCATTGATGGGATTTTTTGCCTTCAGAGCAAAAACTTCAAGTTAGCTTAAAAGTTTCAAACAATATAATTGGTGTTCATGATAATCAACTCATTTATTGTAATCGTATAAAATAAAGGAAGCTTTGAAAACCCATTTCATCACTGGAAGGTACGGTGGTAGCATGTACAATTGGAGGTTGGTTTAAATTCGTTGAGGTAAGCCTACAATACTCTAGCTTTTGTAGTATGTATGATAGGTGTTGAAATATATGGAATAGGTAGATACATACAGTACTGTAATTCATTGAATTTAATTTACTACTTCATGCCAAATCTTTGAAGTACGATGATTTCCCCATTTGGGATTAGCCAAACAGACTATCGTGCATGTACTTTCAATCTATTCATTGATACACAAAGCATAAATTAAATTCCACCATTTATAGATCGATGTAAATCTTTTGAGATTTTATGGCAGAGTAATTAACGAACTCTACTATTCTTTCTATTTGTTCTCTTTTTTTGGGGATACAGGTAGGTAATAACTAAGTAGAAATTTTGATTATTGACTGTAAGATCTTGGTTTTGCAGTATTTGGTAGTATTTTCTAAGAATCGATTGTTTTTTTTTAAAGCACATGAGTGAAAAAAAAAAAAAAAACCTGAGAAACAGCTTTTGGAGCTTATGAAATCGGACCCATGAGTAGCCTTTTATAAAATACCTTATAGTATAGTATATGGCGCATAGACAATAGGAAAACCTTAAAGGCTGCATTGCATTTATGGGTAAGTAATTAGTACTCCAATTAATTATATGCACCCCAGATAGAGAACATTGCATCTATACTATCCATAGATGTCTGTAATTTCTTTTCTCTTGCTACAGCAACCTAGTGTCTCTCCAGTTATGTAGAGAGAGAGAGAGAGAGAGAGAGAGAGAGAGGTGTACTACTACTCCGTATAACTGTAATCTAATCTACTGTATATACTGGCAGCCAACGATATCAATTGGGGAACCTCAAACAGCTGGATGATCCAATGGCCGGGGATTCTTTCTTCCCTTTTGGATTTAAAAATTATTCTTCTAGCAGAAGTCATTTGTACTTATCAAGAGATCACATTTGGATCTTCATGATTGGGAGCATCATACTCTATGAACTTTGGAAGTTGGAGCTCTCTCTCTCTGACTCTAATAGAGAGTCATGGACGGAGCTAATTAATTACTCCCTCCGTCCCTTTATTACAGTCCAGTATTCCATTTTGGGCTGTCCCTTAATAAGTTTCTATTTTGTAAAGTTAGTGGGTAAAAGTTGGTGAATTGTCGATTTTGTCCCTAAAAGTAGATTCCATTTTGAAAAGTTAGTGAGTAAAAGTGTAATGATGATGGATAAGTAGGGAAAGTGGAGAAAAAAATTGATGTGAAAGGTATAATGATGATGTTTTTTTAATAAGTTGGAGTTACGAAGCAGGACATTTAAAAAGGGACGGAGGGAGTAATTAATTCAGCCTTGTAAAACAAACACCAATCCAAGAAGAGTGCATGCTTTTCCAATTTCCAATCCATTTGTACAGCTAAGGGGGAAATAGAAAGGATACTAATTTTCGCGCTCCAAGATTTACTGCAGGCGCTCCACCTTTTTTGTTTTTATACTCGCAACATCACAGTGTATTTTGTTTTTACACTGTGATGTTGTTGGCAACATCACAGTGTATTTTGTTTGTACACTGTGATGTTGCCAACAACATCACAGTGTAAAAACAAAAAGGTGGAGCGCCTGCAGTAAACCTTAGAGCGCGAAAATCAGTGGCTAATAAAAATTGGATATGAGTTTGACTGGGCCGGGTTTGTTTGAGTTTTTTTTTAGAAAGAGCGTGCGTATTATATTAGTTAGTTTATTATATATACATGCTTTGTTTGGTAGTTGATACGATCGTACATAAGAATGATGAATAATACTGTAAAATAATGACTCTAATTACTTGATTTCCCTTATGTACCATTACTCTCTTTTGTTCTAATCGGATCAACTCGATCTATTCAAATGTAGTTTCACTTTCATTCCTTTCATAGGGATCATTTGGCCGCATACGACAAAAAGTTTCCCACTCAATTTTTAAGCCAACTATTTCATCACACTCACTAATCAAATTTAAGTGAGAGCAATGCTCTAGAGTTTCAAATAAGCTCCCTCGATAGCTATTAACTAAAGCATTTGATTTATCGCTACTCAATCCACTACTAAGAGCAGAAAACACTTCATTAACAACGCTTCTCATTCCCTCTCCTTTGCAAATAGTGTTCAAACTAGTACAATTTATGGTCTGTAATTTCCATGGCCAACATACAACGAACGATGATTGCTCTTAATACGACCCAGAATCCATGGAAACAAATCAATAATCATTCGAGGTTCAACTGGATAAATTTCAGTACTCCACTTCGGATTTTGAATTTATTTATTGACTTGTTCAAAACAACGGATGTATTCCTTCAAATGCAACGGAAACATTAAACTCATTGCAAATTACTCTTAAAGCTTAACCTTTTTTCTTTTTCTTTTTTTATCCGCTTAAAGCTTAACCTTGCCATCTAATTAGACCTATTCTAAAGAACCAAACACTTTCCAACTAATAAAACATAAATGAACCATTTTCTACTATTGAAATTTCACAAAAATGTCCGGAAATTGGATTGCATAGCTTGAGTTCTCTCCCCTGCGTGCATGGTAATTTCCTGATCCAAACTTCTCAACAACAGAAACACTTATGATCATAATGAAAAGTTATAGACCATCCAAACCTGTTTTAAAAAACTTGAAGAATACGAAGCCAACTTCTGGAGCTTTTGATGTCAAATGGAAAAGAACCTCTCTTACCTTCGTAGGAAGTTGGAAAACAGCTTACTGCATAATTTTTTCTCTCTTTTTTTTTTTTTTCCCCTCTACATTTCCTAGAGACTCCAGCTGAGGCCAAACAAGTGCAGAAGATTTGCTCCACCTATTACCCCAAGATTTGCAGAAGATCTTAACATAAGAAGCTTCACCCATGACGCCAAGATTTGCAGAAAATTTTGAGAAGATTTGCCAAAATCTTTTCATTCAATGTGCTGGGGAATAGTGTTTGAAGTTTTACCCCTACCCAACAGGGGAGTTTTATTCTCCTAGATTGTGATTTTGATTCTCTCTTAAAATGCACCCATGCCTTCTTCTTTTTTTGGCCAAACTAACCCCCCCGCTAAAGACAAAAAAAAAACGCAGGAAACAATGAACCAAAAATGAATATGGAGGGACAAAGTTTGAATGGTGTGACATTGGATCCTTTAAAATCTGATTTCATGCAGTGGATTTGGACAACGGACAAAGTTTTCTCTGTCAAATCAGTATATCGACAGTGGGAAAACCAAACGCAGTCACGGCATACTCTACTGGGTCTCTTGTGGAGAAATTTAAGCCCTCCTAAAGTGGAAATTTTCTCATGGATGGCTATACAAGATAGAGTTGTAACTCGATCGGTCCTTGTTGATAGGAATTTAATCTCCGAGGCTAACTTGGCGGTATGCCCCTTATGTACTCTTCATGTGGAAACGTCTCAACACTTACTCTTACACTGCCGGTTTTCATGGCTGGTATGGTCAGAAATTATGGAATGGTGGAATATTCAGTGGGTTTGTCCAAGTTCATTAGCAGAGGTAGCACTTTGGTGGTTTGGGAATAAATTTCGAAACTTGGAGAAACATATCTGGGAGGTATGCTTTTTTGCAACACTCTGGTCTATTTGGCTAACGAGGAATGGTTGTATCTTCAACGGTGCAACAACACGGGCTTCGGAAGTGGTGGATTTGATCAAAACCAGAGTAGCTATGTGGATGAAAGCTAAGTTTGACATCAAGATCTACACAGTGGAGGATTTCAAAGGGTATTTGGATGGGATTCGAAAAGTGAAGTTGTGAAGTGAGCAAGTATTTAAGTAAGCGAGGTGTTCTTATCCAACCCTGGTTGGATATAGTGCTAGAGTGTAGCTCTCTGTAGTAGCTGTGTTTTAAGGTCAAGATTGTAATCGATGTACCCCTTCGAAATCAATAAAAAAATTTGTTTGCTGACCAAAAAAAAAAAAAAAGAATATGGAGAGAAAACTTCAAAAGTTAGAAAACTTGTTGTCTATGAACTAAACAGTGTCATGGTGCCTATGAAACTACCAAAGTACCCTCTCCACAGCCAGCAATTCAAGCCATCCAACTGGGACACTAAACGAAGGCAAATGAGGATGTTTTTGGAAGACCATGCCAAAGATGGTCGTCCCTTACATGCCCAAAAGAGGCCAATCCTCCTTTAGGCCAAGCAAGCATGGATTAGTTTTCGAAAACTCTCTTTCACAGATGATTACAAAGGAGCAATATCGAAAATTATACCTTCGAACTTGAATTTAATTGCTAATTTTAGGATTGATGGTGGGGGAGAAATTAAATTGGACACAGAAAATGACTCAGTTACAAACTTCAACTCCTATTAAATTGCTCAAAATCTATTAAACACACTCGCACACACAAACTCTCAAACCTAAACCACAGATCCACTAGGTGGGGGAAACACCCTATCCCTATGGGATTCCAAATTTCCAAATCTCTCTAACACACTTTGCTCTCTCTCTCTCTCACACACACACACACACACTTTGCGCGCGCTCTCTCTCTCTCTCACACACACACACCCCTCCATAGTACATAAAGACACATTTATTTATAAAACCAAATACAAACAAAAATCACAAAGCACCTCAACCGCATAACAACTCAATTATCCAACTCCCCAAAAATATCAACCCATTGTTCCCTCACCATTTAACATACCTTGGCCTACAGCACCAATTACACTCAACCGTTTAACATACCTTCGCCTACGGCACCAATTACACTCAATCAAGCTTAGCTTCCAATTAACAAGGTTGACTACAACATTTGGGTACTGATCAGTATAACAATATAGTATTATGCAATGAAGCCACATGGACAGTTGTCTTGACTCTTTTTTTTGATAAGCAAAAAGTTTTATTAAGAAAACTTGACAAATGGTACATCAAGTTGGGGGAGGGGAGGAGAATCCAACTAAGGTTGGAAAACAATGGACCGAAGTCCAACACCTTAGGGGCAAAAACCCGAACACCTAAAAGCCTCAAAACGCCCACAACTGAAAAATAAGCCCCGCCCAATAATCAAAACCAAAACCTAAACCAAACACCCCTAAACACCTATGCCACAAAAACAGAGTAGTCGCCATCACATAACACCCCACATATAATAACACCCCTAAACACCATTGTCATTTACACGAGCACACATGTATAGTTGGCTCATCGGAAAAACATAACACCCCACTTACCACCTCCTAGACCCCACGCCCATGAGAAAGCTAAAGAGGACCTCTGCCGAAACCGGTCTCATTCCTTTGGTGCTTATTCCTTCGGAGAGGAGCGAAGGAATTGTTTTTCAGTATACTTTCCAGGTCTTTAGCTTCCTGTTCAATCATCTTTTTCATTGTCAAAACACCAGCGTCATCAAACTTAATTCCTAACTTAGTGCCTGCTATGATAGTTTCTTGAAGTTCCTCTTCAATTCTGTACTGCTCAGCTATAAACTCAGATACTTCATGAGACGGGACATAAGTTCCTCTCGACTCATTCGAAAACAAATCTTCACCGAAAGGCTCCGTATCCTTAATCGCCTCGATTGGATTGAGATCAACAACTAACTGTATGCCCTCAACTTCCTTGTCATTCAAAAAACCTACTTCCGAAAGATTATAAAAGCCTACATCAAGTTCTGCTCGCTCTGTAACTTTGCCAATATCCAGGGGTCCATCTTCTAAGCAAGGAAAATTCTCCCTTGCAATAATGGTTCCATCAGCCAAGGATTGGGATGTATCCTTAGTATTAATTTCGGCCTCAATAGGTTCAGAGAAGACCACTAACTGATTATCCCCTTCAATATTAGTCTCCTTGGGCTTAGAATCAGCCCCACCACTTACTAAATCACAGAGGGTTTCACTCCCTTGTCCTACGATCAGCTCCGCAACCGAAGAGGTTCCATTAGTATCATTTTCAGACACCGGAGTATCCATTTCATCATCCTCATCCTTGTCCTCATCCTCCTCCTCATCCTCTTCCTTTGATTCATCTTCTGAATGCGAGGTAGAATGAAGACTTAGTCTGGGGATTCGTTTCTCCGCTTCATGCGGTTGGTCGCACGAATCTTCCATCACCTTAACTTTGTAACACTTTTCTCCAACCTCAACGATAATCCATTCATCAATTTCCTTGAAAATATTAGTGGCAATTAAAACCTTAGCCTCCGCAAAAGATGACATCTTCAACATCGATTCATCCGTAGATATGAAAGAACCCCATAATTCTCCAATGGATTTGAAAGAATTGTTGCTCCATCCGTTGAGAGGCATTCCATAGCAGCATAACCATACAAATCTTTCAGCGCATGCCGCTTGCCCATCCCATGGTTTAGATTCAGAGAACCACCAATGGATTTTAGGTTGAAAAAGGTACGACAGACATCTTCTTTAATTTCCATAAAGTCCTTGCTCTGACAATATTTGCATTTTTGGTGTCCCCTTGGATTTGAAGAAGATGTGTATACTTGAATGGTGCTCCATTGATACATCCGAGTATTTCATCTTCTTGAGGTTCACAAAGGGATCGAACTATATCACAACTTGTACATTCTCTTTTATATTCTAGGCTCATGCTTGAAATTTGGTGGTTCTTCAAAAATCCTTCCGGCACAGTCTGAGTTTAAAAAAAAAAAAACCCATGAAATTTAGCTACAATATTTAGGGTAGAACTTTCACTAAACACCAGACACACACACGACATCGGAGAGGATGACGTACGTTGAAAACGTAGTGGGATACTGTGATGTGAATCATAATCATAGTGGATTTGCACCAAATGTTATAACCAAATCCAAACCAAATAGTGGCTTAAGTAGATCCAATCAGTTGGGATCGGGTAAAACGTTAGTATAGTATATACTTTATAGAACCATAATAAATTTTTCTTGGCATATATATGTATGAAAATCAAGGTCGGATATTTATTTTTACCTCGAGAATCCATTTGACGTACTTAACGTTGTTTACGTGATAGTTCACATCCAAGTCACTCCACATGGGCTGCAAATAATTAGATCGAGTTTGAATATATCTCTCATACGTTTAACTAGCTAGCAATTAAAATGCTTAATTTCAAATCGAACAATTAATATAATCAACTACTACTACTACTACTACTACTACTACTACTACTACTATTATTATTATTATTATTATTATTATTAGTGAAGAATCGATCTACATTAATTATTACCTTTAAATCGGACGTTACATATTTGGCCTTATCATTCAGCTTTTCAATCCTTTCCTTGAAATTTTCTTTGAGTACTTGCTTTTCACAGAAAAATGTGGAAAGTTCATCCCTAACCTCTTCTGGCATCCTGGAAACCCGCCTGGTTTGCTTGTTCATCGCTACCAAAGTGCTGTTTCAGATTTTAAGTTTTTAATTAGTAGTAATTAATTGTAATGATATAAGGTTGTGTTAATTTCAATCAAGATTAATTCACATGCAAGGGAAGAAATTAAAACAACCTCGACCAAATTAAAACACAAAATTAAAAAAGCCTTGCAACCACCAAAACACAAATTAAAAAAAGCAACCAAAACGCCTACGCATGCATCCAAATTAAGTCATTTTAGCAAACAATATGATAAAAAAATAAAAATAAACAACCTCGACCAAATTCCACTCCCAAATACTTGCATTTGCTTACGTGTGTGTCATGAAAAAGTGAAGAGAAATTTGAAGGAGGAGGATAAATTGCTTGAATTGAAGACCAAATTAACTAAATTCATTTCAGTTTTTAGAGACGATTTTAGTATATATATATATATATATATATATATATATATACACACACACAGGGCGGTTCCGGGGACTCTTTAAAAAACCTCTAAAAATACCCCCCAAGTTCCCGATCGAATTTTGATGATCCGAGCCACTCAATATAATCAGAACGTGATTTTAAGGGTACCCGATAGAAACCAGCAAAAAAAATGACCGGGAAGGACTTCATTCGAACAGTTTTTTATTGAACTTTATTGAACGGTTCAATAAAAAACTGCTCAAATCAAGCCCTTCCCGGTCATTTTTTTTGCCAATTTCTAGCGGGCACCTTTAAAATCACATTCTGAACACATTGAGCGGCTCGGATCATCAAAATTTGATTGGGAACTATGAGATTAAGATTTGGAGGGTTTTTTTAGAAGTTTTTTTAAGGGTTCTCGGAACCGCCCCGATATATCTATCATACATATTTTTAGAAAGAACCAAAAGGGAGAAAGCCTACTCATCCATCAGCAAAGCAAAGCAAATCACTTCACCTTCTGACTTGGATATGGCAAACTCTTTTTTAAAGTCCTTATAGTTGGTACCAAAACGAGAAAAGACTCCTAAAATGTACATATATTTTGAGATCTAAAGCGACTGCAACTAGAACTTTAGTCCAAGGCTGGCAGGCATGTTTATGAGCTTGATCGGTCCGCTCGGATCCAAATGAGGGGGCTAAGAGATATATATGTACCTGGTTGCGACGGCAAAAACCACACCTGAAGCCAGGTCTCGGAGAACCCAATCTCGTCGTATTCCATTTCTTCCTGAGACTGCTATCCATGTCTCAATTTCTATTACTTTGCCCCTGAGCGAAATTATCCATCTGAGTTAGGATTTTTACTATTGGAAAGTCTATGTTCACAAACTTTCATCCAGATAATAATGCATTTAGAATCGTTCAATGCACGTGTTCCTCATTATAATAAGGGCGCCCGTTCACCGGACAATTAATCTAATCTATATCTTAAGTTTGTGTAAGTAGATTTGATCCTTCACTATTAGTAGCTTATAGGGGCATTGAATCAATCCAACATTTTACACATAGAGAGATTCGGGAAAAAAGAGGACTATTACCCGATTATTGTTTAGATACTTATTGCAGGGAAGAAAAACTAGCTATGGCATGCATGCATATATACTTCAGTTAATACTTTCGTAATTTAATTTTTGTAAGTTCGTAGCTAACCACAATAAATTTGTTACATTTTCATACTTTCCATGCACACTCTAATATTGAAAATATGGATGGATTGTATGAACTCTAAAGTTTTGGTAACTAGCTAACAATTAATGAATATGCATAACTTTGCTTTTCATGATATAATCCCGATTATAATTATCAAAAAGTCTATGAGTACTACGTCAACCACAGACGGATCTTGCACACACTCACTTGGCAGTATATGTGGAAAAAAAAACTGGGCCCAATATGTTCTATCCCAAAATTGCTCTGAGAGAGATTTAAAGCTATATTTTTGAGATAAAAATGCTTTGACTATATTGTTTGGTTGTCAGTTTTGACTTATATTTTTGAGATAAAAATGCTTTATAAGTTTGAGTATTTTTTGATCGTCTTTAGTAAAAAAAAACTAACATTTTTGAGATAAAAATGCTTTGACTATATTGTTACATTTCTGGTGTATCTGTTTTTATATTGGTGCATCTATTTTATGTTGGTTTCTCTGTATAACATTATCCCATCTGTACAAACCTCCTGCAGGTCTAATCTCGTCAGCCTTGTACGGCTTCTGAAACGCAGAAAATTCACTCCTCTCCAAGTTCGTGAGATCAAAAAAACCCCTTTTGCAAATCTCTTGTTTGCAATGACCAAACCGGAAATTAATGAACTTTTCGTGAGGAAAAGCGATGAAATTACATTGAAGTTGGTCGAAAAGTACAAAGGGGAGGGATACTTTGATCTTGGTGGCAAATTAGTTAAGATAAGTGTCAAGGATTTGACACTTATCTTTGGAATCAAATCTGGACCAACCAAAATACACCTCCAGGGGAACCCGAGAAGGCCAATTTCTGATTTTCTCGACAGAGTCTTCAAAAAAGAAAAGGAAATGTTAGTTTCAAGGATGAAGATATTCTTGAGAGAAGCTTTTACAGAACGTTCTATTGAAAGTGCGCAGGACGTCGCACGTGTGCTAATGATGTTGGTTCTTGCAACAATCTTTGTCCCACTCTCACAACCAAAATTAAGCTGGGCTTATTGTCCATTCATTGAGGATCTTAACACATCCACAACTTATGCATGGTCAACATTCATTACAGAGCACCTGGTCAAAGAGCTTGATACAAAGCATACAAATCCAACAACTGTTGGTGGATGTGTACTTGGACTACTGGTAAATATCTCTTCTTTTTGTAGATTAATGTCATGTTTGTTGCTATATCTGTATATGTGTATTCATTTTATCTGTGTATCTGTATCTGTATCTGTTTTATATTGGTATCTGTATCTGTATCTGTTTTATATGTGTATCTGTTTTCATACTTGTATCTGTTTTATATTAGAATTCTACAGTGAAAGCTACTTTGCTTGAATGCAGTACTGGCTCTGCGAGCATACAAGCATAATGAATATGCAACAATCAAAAGAAACAGCAAATTGTCCAAGGTTTATGAAGTGGGATATGTGTGATCTACCAGAAGCGTTCGCACGAACACCGTTGGAATCCCTTAATCCAGAAATGGTAAAGGATGCAGAATTGGAGCCCAACAACGAGAAAGAGAAGAAGTTGTTGCATCTTCTTGAACAAATTGAAGATGAGAGTGATGTGAAGGATGATGACACTCAAGAGTGCAGCTTGGACCAAGATGGATCGAAATCTGAGAAGGACGAGGAGGTTAAGGACACTAACAATGATAACAACAACTTAATTTCCGACCTACTCAAAGAAATTGACAGGTTGAAGGAAGAAGGGAAGGAAAAGGACAAAGTAATTCAAACTTTGCAACAAAAAATAGCCGAACTTGAAAGGGACCATGTACCGTATGAAGACGCTGCTGAGCAAATGTTTGATTATGAAACAGAAGTCGGGACGGTACATGTTGAAAAGGGTATTCTACAGGAAGAAATTGTGCAAAAGGAGGTTGAGATAGGAGGTTTGTACGTCAGCAACGAGTTATTGGAGGAAAAACTTGAAAAATCTGAAAAAGAAAAAGCAAGTTTTGAAGATGGCCTAGATGACATGGTAACCCATTCGGTTACACAAGAATACCACGTAAGAAAAACATCTCTTCATAAGTATGTTGCTATATCTGTTTGTATATCTGTTGGTATTTGTTTGGTTATATCTGTATCTGTTAGTCTCTTGTTATATCTGTATGCCTTGTCATATATGTATCTGTACATTAGTTACACACATAAATCATAATTGCCTAATTCACTCTGTCAGGACAAAGAAGAAGACAAAGAGAAAAGGCAAGAAGAGGAGGAAAGCAAGGAAGGAGGAGTTGATCAAACTATGAGCGAAAGAGTTGAGATAGCAACTGGATTGCATGATGAAATTTTGTCTGACGAAGTCATTGACAAAACGATCTGCCAAATCTTCAAAGACACGCAGGAAGGAGAAAGGAAGGAAGAAAAGAAAAGGAAGGGAGAACAAGATGATATTGACCCGCCGTCAATGGTAAAAGATTTGTTGGTATCTGTTTGTGGTATATCTGTATCTGACTATCTGTTAGTCTATTGGTATATCTGTATGCCTTGTCATATATGTATCTGTACATTAGTTACACACATAAATCATAATTGCCTAATTCACTCTGTCAGGACAACGAAGAAGACAAAGAGAAAAGGCAAGAAGAGGAGGAGAGCAAGGAAGGAGGAGTTGATCAAACTATGAGCGAAAGAGTTGAGATAGCAACTGGATTTAATGATGAAATTTTGTCTGACGAAGTCATTGCCAGTACGATCTGCCAATTCTCCAAAGTCATGCATGAAGGAGAAAGGAAGGAAGAAAAGAAAAGGAAGAGAGAACAAGATAATATTGACCCGCCGTCAATGGTAAAAGATCTCAAGAGCAAAGATGACAGAACAGTGAAGTCGGAGGAAGGGTTCATCTACTATGGTAGGAACCCGAAGGAAAGAAAGAAAAGCAATTCTGTATTTGAAATGACAAAGCTGTTCAATTACATTTCAAAGGAAGATATGGATCTACTGGATACGATTTATCAATTTGAGAAAGAAGACAAAAAGTAAGTGAAATCAGCATTGCTAGATTCGTATAGACTAAAATTCACAAATTTCATTCCATTTAATGCTGCTTTTCTTTTGGCAATCGCAGAGCTTTCGTCTGGCAAAACCAAGTCAACAATGATACAGTCACAATCGAAGACGTCCTGAATCTGTTGAACGAGGGTGATATTGGAAACACGGTATCACCAAAGAAACTATTTTTACTTGTATCTGATTTTATGTCAGTGTATCTGTTAATACGTTTGTATATCTGCTGGTTTCTAAGTTGGTTTTGTATATCTGCATGTTGGTAAAACTGTTCGATTCTTGTAGTTTGATGCAATGCTGCTCTGTTGGTATATTTGTATCTATAGAAGGTGTTTTTAAGCATGTTTGGTAAATCCCATCTGTTTAGTAGTTTGGAACCATGTAGGTCTATTGGTACATCTGTTTTTATCAACTTCAATTCTAACATCAGCACATAACTATTGCAGTGCATTGATGGGCTCACTTACATTTTGGAAAGACAGGAAGAAAAGACAGCAAAAACACAGGGGAACAGCTTCTACATTACATCAACCTGTTGGGTATGCGAACCGTTCAGTATTCCATCTTTGTCAACTGAGAACAGATATATGTTATCCAATATCTGATAATATGTGAAATACATTCTTTTTTTGACAGACACTAATCAAAGAAAAAGCTGAAGCGAGAGCAAACTTAATCAACGGAAAGCTGAAAGAACTGGACCAAGTCATCGACATAAATGGTGTTGCATTCTACAAATATCTCATATTTCCGATGAATTCAATGGGAGGCAGAAAAGTGAAAGTTCCTGACCATTGGACTCTTTTGGTCTACGATACTTCCAAGCAACAATGGATGCACTATAACTCTTTGACGAAGCCCAAGAAAAAGAAGGATCCTTACTTGACAGATGCCTCCATAGTGGTACATAACTTTACCTTTAATCTGTTGTCTAGTAGTCCATCCCTCAATCATAACATTAAAACAAATTTGCTGTTTTTTACAAAATGTAGAAAGAGTACGTAGAAGAGCAAATGAGGAAGTTGGCTAAACCACCAAGCTTTGAACTCGTTTCTACACCAAAACCAACACTGTTTCCAACCAACACACTCAGTGCTCCAATAAGCTCCATTGATGATGCACCTCAGCAACAACCTGGATCGTAAGCTTCTGTTCTATTTTTATGTTGGTGTATCTGTCCCTGTATCTGTCACTGTCGTGTTTCTAAACTCTTCTCTTCTTCGACCTGCTTTCTATGAATTCTACAGGGTTGATTGTGGAATAATTGTGTGCTATATCATTAAACAACTTGCGGAACAGAAGCCCGTGCCAACATATCTCACTGTGGAAAATCTTAAGAAATTCAGAGCTGAATTGATCCATATATTCTTGAATGACAAGCCCAGAACATGGTCGACAGAAGAATGGAAAAGCAATCAGCTAATGCGCGGAATGGCAATTTAGACATATACTTTTGCTCAAGAATTAAACTGTTATACTCATACTGGATGACAAGGGTTATGAAGTAGAATTAGTTTGTATATGTGAATGCTGGGCTCCAAACAAGTGGAATTTGCCATAGCAATGGTTGTACATTTTTTTGGTTGTACAAACAATTGGACCACAATTGTTATTATATTTAATGAAGTAGAATTAATCTTTATATCTCTTGTTTTTTCATTTGTAAAATTATTCTCAGTAGGCATCCACCTGACCATGTCTGGAATGTCGTCCATGATTTCATGGATTACATGATTCTTGGCCCTAGGCCATTTCCAATTCCCAT
The DNA here is from genome assembly GCA_018127125.1 of Rhododendron griersonianum. NCBI lineage: Eukaryota > Viridiplantae > Streptophyta > Magnoliopsida > Ericales > Ericaceae > Rhododendron > Rhododendron griersonianum. The sequence goes on along the minus strand of CM030799.1, from coordinate 15,169,005 downwards.
CCTTAAAGATGCCAATGTTCAAACGGATACACAAATGACGGTAAATGAACCACCTCAATTTATTCCCAAATGAAAGTCAATTACAAAGTGCATTCTGGATAATGATGAAAATCGTATGTATGGTTTGAGGGAAATCTTTCAGACACACTAACGCAACAACAGATACAGACATACCACAAACAGATATACCGACATACACATACAGATACACCAATATAGCAACATAAAGACATAAACAGATACACCAATGTAAAACAGATACACATATACCAATATACCTTTATAAAACGGATAAAGTTATACCAACATTCAAACAGATACACAAAATGACTGCAGTAAATGAACCACCTCAATTTATACCCAAATGAAAGTCAATTACAAAGTGCATCTAGAAAACGTAAGAATAGAAATCAAAGAATCATCAATCAACGGCCTCTTTGCAAGTCCTTCTGTTGTGTTTTCCTAACTTCCCACACCTCCCGCACAACATTTGCCTTACTTTCTCACCCCTTGATCGGATTCTCCCAACTTTTGGCCTCCCACGTGGCCTCCTCGTTTTTGGAGGAAGAATGATGGCAGATTCTTTAGTGATCACTGGAGCTCCAAGAGTGGGGACCGGGTTTATAGTACCTTCATACGACAATTGGATAGCCTCGATGGTATAATAGGGATCAATATAATCGTGCATTTGCTTTTCTGTCTTTTGAATAACTGTAACAGCATGCACACATGGAAAAAGATGAATCTGCCAACGACAACACGTGCATGTCCTCTTCTTAAGATCAACCACAACAGTCGGCTGAGAAAAAACCTCAAAAATATCATCGTTTGCTGCTGCCACATGCCAAGTTCGGCCCTTATTGAAACGGTCAACCAACTTTTTCTCCATTACAGGACAAACATAGCTGCTCAACTTGTTTGATAGTAGTCTCCTGTTACACATCTGCTCCATGATTAGCACCCTTATCTTATCAACCAACTCACATATTGGCAAATGACGGAATTTAAGAATCTGGTTGTTAAATGACTCAGCTGCATTTGAAGTCATTTCACCATATCGTCTGCCTTCAAAGTACGCGTTTGCCCATCTCTCACGCGGCAATGACTCAACAAAATTCTTTGCACTCGCTCCACCAACAGTACATAGCTCTTCAAGAGCCTTGGCAAAAGTTATCACCGTAGGAGCATGTGCGCAATCATTGAAAAGATTGACTACTTTCTCCCTAAACCCATTCGAGAGTCGACCTGAAAGCTTATCCCTAAGATTTCCCTTCAAATGCTGCAAGCAGTAAGAGTGATAGCCAGTTGGGAAAACTGTAGGCACATACTTTACAAGACCAGAATGACGATCCGTGAAGAACGTAAGAGGCCGAGAACACGTAATAACTGTCGACAACTTCTCCAAAAACCACTGCCAATTTGCCTCAGTCTCAGAGTCAACAACACCGATAGCAAGAGGAAATAATCCTACTCCAACAAAAGGCAACAACAAAAAACATTATCAACTGTATCAACAACAGATATACCAAACAAAGAAACAGATACACAGATATATCAACAAAACCAACATGTCAAGAGACTAAGAGATACAACAAAATCAACAACAGATACACGAACATACTGACAGAGATACCAAGAGACTAACAGATACAACAAGCAACAAAAAACAGTAACTAACCTTGATCGGCATCCTTTCCTATAGCTGCGAGAAGCGTTCCTTTGTATCTCCCCTTCAAAAAGGTACCATCAACAGCCAAAATAGGACGACAATAGTTGAAACCTTTAATGCAGGCATCAAACGCCAAGAAAAACCTTATAAACCGATTAGTCTCATTGCAATATTCCACATCCATAACAGTCCCCGGGTTTTTCTCCTTTAATTCCTCAGCATACCAGCGGAGTTTGTCAAAAGATAATTGAAAATCACCATATAACTCCTTATTTGCTTTCTCAACAGCTAACCATGCATGGTAATAACCAATCAAACAACCATACCGTCCCTCAAAATGTTTCAAACACTCTATCGGTGTATAAGATGGCTTCGAACGAACCTCCTCAACAATCTCTTTGGCAATAATTTTTGAGGTCATTCGAGGATTTTTTGAACTAAAAAATGTACCAAGACAGTTGTGCTCTTTGTGAAACTCCCTAATAACAAAAAATTTATTCGACCTTTCCAAAGTAGCGTGAATAAACCATGTACAACCATCCAGCTTTTTACAGCACTCGGCTGTTACTCTTGATCTGTCATTTTTCAGATATTTATACTTGAAACCAACTTCAACGGCATATTTGGACAAACAAGCCTTAAAATCATCTACACCACCTCTGAACTCTTGACCAACACACTTAAGCAAATTAACCCAATCGGCTGAAAGACGCACCGTCTCATGATGAATACAAAATTTATCAAGCGGATCTTCTTCCTCTCCTTGAAAAGTACTACACTCACCATATTCAAAACTCCTAACACATTCACCATTTTGTCCACCCAAACTTTTAACACATTCACTGGTAGAAGAACAAATAACCCCAACAGATACATCAACACAGGTCACACCATATGCAGCAGCTAATGCAATCATGCTACAAAAGTCTTCATCATTGTCCAGAATGCAATTATGATGGTCAGCAACAGCATAAAAAAGCTCAAAACTACCCAAATTCTGCCACTTTCTATGAATGCTTTCCACCAGATCATTGAAACCAAAACCTCTTGTAGCCATGACAACTAGAGTAACTTCACCAAATTTGCACATCAATATAACCGAAGAAGCCATTGAAATAGAGTAATCCTACTCTGCAAAAACAAATAAAAAACAAAGGTATAACAGGACAGATATAAACACATATACTAAACAAAACAGAGAGATACAGGGACACAGATACACGAACATGCTGACAGATACAGAACAAAAACATACAGACACACAGAGACTAACAGATACAAACATGACAATAAAATCATTCTGACAGATACAGATATAGATACAAATACAAATATACGAACAAAAACATGACAGGTACACACAGAAACTAACAGATACAAATATGCCAATACACAAACGATCATTGTGCCAGTAAATCAACTACAGCATTACCGAACAATGACAGCTCGCACAACTCCTAAAATCGCACAATGACAAATCGCACAAACTCAAAACGGAGTCAACATCGCACAAACTCAAAACTAAGCCATAACTTGCAAAAAAACCAACAATGAGATCGAGAGAGAGAGAGAGACGTAACTGAGAGAGATCGAGAGAGAGAGAGATCAAGAGAGAGAGAGAGATCCAGAGAGAGAGAGAGAGGCGTACCTGAGAGAGATCGATAGAGAGATCCAGAGAGAGAGAGACGATCGCCAGCCCTAGCCTTCAACGCGCCATTAGAGACACCGCGCGATTTGAATGGAAATTGGCCCGTTTTAAATACAAAAGGCTAAAATAGTAAATTCAAGGACCCTAGACTTCAAATAAAACAAAATGATGGACCAAGCCCAGCACAATAAAAGAAGCTGGGCTAGAATCCAATTGGGCTGGTCCAATTTGGATTGTAGACCAATTTGCTGTTTGGGGTGGGGATTACCCTTCCTCTTCTACATCCAACGTCTCTCCTCTCTCTCCCTCTCCCTCCCCAGCGAATCAGTACGCACACTGCAACCCCCCTCCTCTTCTCCGTTCAACATCTATCTCCGGCGACGGTGTTATCTCTCTCATCTTCAGCTTTCTCCGCAAGCCCCAGTTCGTCGATCTTCGTGATGTTGTTTTGAAGTGAAGTCGTTTCGAAGATGAATCGGTTTTTATGAGTATTTTTTCCTGGAATACTGATCGATATTTGTTTTCTTATGAATCGGTTTTTATGAGTATTTTTTCCTGGAATACTGATCGGTATTTGTTTTCTTTGATAAGATCTATTTTTAGTTTATTACGCTTTTATATAAAATTTGATACGGGAAGCAATTTTATGTGTACTTCAATACATTTTTCTACTGCAATTTTCCATCTGATGTGATTTTTCTCCTATGGTTTCGATCTGAAATTGTTTTTTGTGTGTGTGATACTGGTCGGTTCTTGTCTCTGGTTGAAACTGATCTGTTCGAGGTTTTTTCCCCTGGTTTTCTTTGTTGTGATTGGAATACTGATCGGTTATCCGTTCAGTTTGGAATTACCCAAACCCCGTTTGGGTTCGGTTAGGGGTTATTTTTTGTTTCCCTGTTTGGTTTTCGGGGCAGATTAGGGTAGCGTTATGGTTTCGCGTATCAGGTACGGATATCCCAATATCTGCTCTGATCCGCCCCGTTGCCATTCCTATTTCCTTCCCTTTCTCCTTCTCCATGCCAAAAAATCCCTCCACATTCTTCCTTCTTCTCCCTCTATCCTTGCCGCATCTCTTGCAAAATTCTCGAAAACCCTTCTTCCACTTCACCAAAAGATTCACATCTTCCCACCGGCCCCTCCCCTACAGATGCCTCCAACTTGAGAGAGAAGAACCCCAAAAAAGGGTTTTTCTTGTGATTTTCCCTCACTTTCTCGAGAAAATGTGGAAAAACCCCCATCCTCCTCCTCCCCTCTCTCCTCTCCCTGCTCTCTGTCCATTCCCAGCCTGCCTCATCAACCGACGCTTCAGCAATGCAAGACTTAAAAAAAAGCCTCGATTCGCCCAACTGGACCGACCCGAATCCCTGCAACAGGCGCCACGTCGGCTGAGTTCACTCAACATGACTTAGTTGACCGAGGCGTGGCTCCACAGTAATTCCTTTACCGAAAAATATATTAGAGTCATCTTAATGGATTTAGAGTGGAACCCATTTAAGACAAAGCAAGCTATAGCACACCGGTTTTTTGTCCCTGTCAAGAGCAAGTAGTTTATGTGTATCAGCTATTGGCACTATGGAAGAAGATAAGTACAATCGGACCACGTGGACGGAAAGGGTTTCGAGCATGATTCTTTACAGCGAAGAGCACACATAGAATCATTCACAGCGGCAAGCAGAAAAGATTGAGGATGATGTTCTAATGGAGATAGTGGAGGGAGATGAAGCTAGTTTGTTCCACAAGATCACAAAGAATGAGAAAAACTTCAAATGGGCAAGCGGTCAGTGGTAGCAAATAACTTCGGAGTCATGTTCCACAAGATCACAAAGAATGAGAAAAGATTGGTTACCACAGACCGCTCGCCCATTTGAAACTTTTCTTATTCTTTGTGATTTTGTGGAACAAATTAGCTCCATCTTCTTCCACTATCTCCCTTAGAAACATCATCCTCAATCTTTTTTGCTTGCCGCTGCGAATGATTCTCCGTGTGCTCTTCGCTGTAAAGAATCATACTTGAAACCCTTTCCTTCCACGTGGTCCGATTATATTTGTCTTCTTCCATAGTGCTAATAGCTGATACACATATACCACTTATTCTTGATCGGAACGAAAAGCCGGCGCTATGGCTTGTTTTGTCTTAGATGACTCTGAATTCAATAAGATGACTCTATTATATTATATCATCCGTTTTGCAAAACATGACTTACTTGCCCGGTGCCGGAAACTGATGAGTCTAGCGTAGCTTAGGGTCGTGAATTTGACTAATAACTTGTTACAAGGACCGGTACCCAAATTCGGGCCTTCGGTTGCGGTTGATATGGGTGGGACTAATAGCTTCTTCTTGGATGAGGCTGGAGTAGGTTGTGATCCCCGTGTTGATGCCCTGCTTTCAGTCGCGCAAGCGGTGGGGTATCCGGCGCGTTTCCCGTTGGATTGGAAAGGGAACAATCCTTGTAATCTGCCGTGGATGGGGATCAGTTGTTCTGCCAATGGGAACATTATTGTTGTGAATTTTCAGAAGATGGGGCTTTTGGGTACGATTTTCTCGGAGTTTGCTTTATTGCAAGTACCGAATCTAGCTGGTAATGAACTCACGGGGACTGTCCTGAATCAGCTTATGACGTTGGCTAATCTTACTGAACTAGATGTGTTGAGTAATAATCTCTATGGTAAAATCCCATTGTTTAGGAGTAACGTGCTTGTGAAAACTGATGGGAATCCTGATATTGGGAAGGATAGTGGCAGTCCACTGGCGGGGACGCCCGGTACGTCCTCGACAAGTGGTGGTGGTAGGAATAAGTCTTCCAGCGGTGTGGTGGTTGGTTACATGATTGGTGGTGTTTGTGCGGTTTTAGCGGTCGGAGTTGGAGTGTTTTGTGTTTACAGGGCGAAACGAAAGCATTCTGGTAGAGTTCAGAGTCCGAACGAGATGGTGATTCACCCCCCACCTCTTGGGATCGGAAAACAATGGTGTTAAGATCACTATTGCCAATTCAGGCGTTAATGGTGGGGCTAGGAGTGAATCGAAATATAGTCATGGAAGTAGTGGAACTGGACCTGGTGACATTCATGTTATTGAAACGGGAAGCATGGTGATCTCGATTCAAGTGTTGAAAAATGTGACTAACAATTTCAGCGCAGAGAATGTGTTGGGAAGAGGTGGGTTTGGGGCTGTTTACAAAGGGGACTAGGGGAGTTGCATGATGGGACTAAAATCGCGGTTAAGAGGATGGAGTCAGGAATGGTGACCGAAAAGGGTCTAGATGAGTTCAAGGCTGAAATAGCTGTTTTTACCAAGGTGCGACATCGGCATTTGGTTGGTCTTCTAGGTTATTGCTTGGATGGAAATGAGAGGCTACTTGTTTATGAGTATATGCCTCAAGGGACTCTTAGTAGGTTCCTTTTTCACTGGAAGGAGGAAGGGTTGAAACCTCTCGAGTGGTCGAAGAGATTGACCATTGCCCTTGATGTGGCCAGAGGCGTTGAGTATTTACATGGTTTGTCTCATCAGAGTTTTATTCATAGGGATCTTAATATTCTTTTGGGAGATGACATGCGTGCTAAAGTTGCAGATTTTGGACTTGTTCACCTTGCACCAGACGGGAAAGTTTCAGTTGTAACAAGATTACTGGAACTTTTGGGTATGTTGCACCAGAACATGCATGTACTCTTCTGTTGAATAGTTATTTTTATTACGGTAGTCAATTTGTACAACACTCTTATGATGTTCTTCCTCGTAATGATTTGAACATAGATAAATTTTTTGCCTGAAATCACTAAGAACACTGTCGAATTTTCTAAATTGATTTGACGCAGCTGTAGTCATTCGGACAAAAAACAAAGCAATTCCAGAACATGTCTTTAAAACATGAGAAAACGAACTTAAAGCTAGTTGGGGTTGACAGTAGCCATATGTTTGTATTGCCTTTTACGCCCCACATCCTATCCAAGGGACTGCTGATATTGGCCTTCTGTTTTATTCTATGAAGCACGGATACGCCTAAACCAGTCACGTACAGGTATTGGATACTTTCCGGATACGGATACGCATCCGATACGCCCCGATACGTATCGGATACGGCAAATAAGTATCCTGTAATTAAATTAAATGTTTTAATTTTTGGATACGCGAGGGATACGGCCGGATACTTTTATGATACGGTGGCAGTCACAGAGAGAGAGAGAGAGAGAATCAGAGACGAGAGAGACGACTGAAGAGAGAGAGAGAACCAGACGACGACGGCGATCGACGACGGCAGCTAGATCGACGACTGATTTTTGTACCCCTTTCGATTGACGATGACGGCAGCTAGATCGACGGCGATTTTTGTACCCCTTTCGATCGACTGATTAACGACGGCAGCTAGATCAGATCTAGATCGTTATGTTTTTTTGCTGGGTTTCTCTATTGTTCTGTACTTATATAAATATATATAGAATACAAAATTACACCATAGCCCCTAAAGTTATTTTTGTTTTGATCATACCCCTTAAGTTCTTTATCACGACACTAAAGTCCCTTAATTTCTAAAAATTACAGTTTTATATCTCACAGACTCCTAATTTTATATTTATCTCCCAGTTTTACCCCTAACAAATATAAACATTACATCATTTTGACTTATTATGCCCAGTAGGAGACTAATAATTATAAATATATATAATTTGCACAGCTGTATCCCCGACGTATCCGTATCCTAGTTTTTTAAGTTTTGCCGTATCGCCGTATCTGTATCGTGTCGTATCCGTATCCCGTATCTGTATCCGTGCTTCATAGGTTTTATTAAACTAGAATCATAGCCGGATTGGATACATTTTGCTATACAACAAAGTCGCCCTATTTTTTAGGCGACTGGAAATTTTGAAGCCTTATGAATCAACTTAGCAATATGTGTAGAGATTTGCTATGTAACATTGATGTTATAGACGATGGAATACTGGGATATACCTTGAAAGAAGGATTCATGGCACATGAATGGGGCGGGCCTTTTTGCCTCTATGAAGAGAGCCTCCCTCACTTTCTGGTGTTTATTTTAATATGTTTCCATTCCAGCCATTATTTGCAGTTTCATAAGCTTTAATACATTCACATCCTTAAAGAAATTATCTTGTTCTTGTCAGCTGATGTTCCCTAATCATTGTATATAGTAATTTAAAAGGCTCTGGTCGTGGGGTTTTCTTGCCAAATGGTATTGAAATTGATTCTTTTTTATCACGTACATGGTGTATGAGATGAAGTTGAACAAACCCATTCGTTGTGCCTAGTAGATGGTTTTTTTTTTTTTTTTTGGTGTTGTGATTTGTATTTTCAACTCATGTAGATATTGGTGGTGCAGGTCTGCAGGATAAGGTTTGTAAACGAAGTTTGTTAGTATGCACTCATAAGTCGTGGTTTGATGACTCCATGCAGAATATGAAATCACTTATTTTGATTCATTGGTTTGAATTGTTGTAGGAATGATTTCTAAAAATGGAAACTGTCCCTAGAATAATTCGTTTCGCCTTTGGGAATCCCACTTTTTGGAAACTAAATGTGCTTGGGTTATCCAATCATCTTCTCTGTTCCTACCTCTCATTGTATATCTACTGAAATTACACGCATGATATCATCCTTATTTCCTTGAAGAATCAGATACTGCTCGTCTATTATACTAAAATTTGATGGATGAATGCGCAGTGACGGGACGATTAACAACCAAGATTGATGTGTTCAGCTTCGGAGTGATTCCAATGAAGATAATTACTGGGAGGAAAGCACTCGATGAGACTCATCAAGAAGAAAGCGTTCACCTTGTGACATGGTTCCGTAGAATGTGAGTACTGTATCTTTTTCAGTATGACATGGTACGTACTGTTCAGTAAATTCGATTACCGCATAATTTGGAGACACTGACATGATACCAACGCATTTGCAGTATGTATGTATCTTTGCGTGTGATGCCTTTTATTTTTCCTGGAAGATTTTCTACATTAGGAAAGTTGCAGGACTTCAGTTAAGAATGAACGAAACCCATTTAAAGTTTTGTGTATGTGGAAAGGAGAAAAATTCGGCCGACTTAGAAGGATCAAAAGCATCCCACAACTTATATGCAACTACCATGTGTAGCACGGTATTTATGCAAATAGGCACGGGAAACATCAATTCTCAAAAAATGGAACACTGCAATTTTTCAATATTTATTTTCGTTATGAATACCTACAAATATTTAGGTTAAGACTCCTATCAAATGTGTTAATGACTGGTGTTGTATGCCTATACATACGTACACAAATGTCCTATGGTACACTGGTGGCCCAAATGTGCTTGAAGTTGTAAATGTTTACTGTCGTAAAAGCTTTTATAATTTTCAGAAAGCACCCCGCCGCATCCGCATGTGTTGCGTGTCCCTGACGTGGTGTGCCCTCTACGTATTTTGGTGTTTTATGGCGTGTCGTGTTTCCCTTACATGTCTGACAAGGATAAAATGACTCGGTGTGTAGGTGCTTCAAAGCAAATACTCAAATGCAGCTCAAATAGGCATTGATTACCAAGTTGGGGCATTACATGAATTCATTTCCCTTTTCTTTCTCGCTTTGAATTCTTTTCCTTGGTTTAATATGAGCTACTTATGCCTCTGTTCACCACCTCAACACATGTACTTCTTCAATATTTCTAATTCTTTTAGCACAACCCACTTTGACATAAAGTAACTTGTCCATGCAATTGTGTTTCATGCTAAACCTTTCCGGACCATATTAATTAATTAATTATTTGATGTTAGTTGTCGCAATTCCTAAATTTGAATGAAAGTCATTTCTAGTTTGTTTGTTTTTGTTACTCAAGCCATCCATCTGACATTATAATTTCTACTCCACTCAACTATTGAATATGTTATTGTTTTTATTGGCAAACCTTGTGGACTAGAAAATGTAGTGGGCTTTATAGGTGTCCTATGGAACTTACTTCAACTTACTTCAAATATGTTGTTAAAGGATCCAACTCAAAACCGATTGACAATGAGTGGAGAGGCCGCCCAGGCTCATGTACGAGTTTTGGAGGTTATAATTATCTAGCAAACTCTAGTACTCTTATGCATGTGCGGCCCTAACTCGCACGTGGAGAGGTAAACAAAGGGGGCCTTAAAGTCGGTGTCATAAATGATCCAGGTGCACTTAGGAACAACCGACAGGGCAATCAATGAAGAGAGTTTTGTCCAAAAGCCTAGCTCTGATGTCATGTTAAAGTATCCAACTCAAACCAATTGCAATGAGTGAAGACGCCGCTTAGGCTCATGTACTAAATTTGGAGGCCAAATTAAAAAATATGGGATAAGCTCTAACATAAGTAATGATATAAAAGTCGCTGGAAAACTTCCCGGTTGTGTTTGGACTTGATAACTATCCAATCCTCCCCCCGCAATAGGAGCGTTGGCATTGAGGAGTGGCCATGACTTCCATCGGAGGTAGGGGCAGGAATTCTCTTCCTTAGCTTTTGTAGGTTTGTATGGATGCTTTATGAGACCACACTCTTTCAGCTCCAAAGGAATTTTGCCATCCATTAGATATTTTTGTGTATGAATCATCTTCCTTGTGGATATCTTAAATGTCTCTCTAAATGGGGTAATTAAGAATCGAAACAGTAGTATAGTGTACCTTTCCATTGAATACAGGAAGCTTTTTCTATGCTAATGATACCAGTGATAGAATCTTTCTCGCTCTCCCAAAGTACAAATAAGACATGGAAAAAACTGATTATTTTATTTTTGTTTGAAACATGCACTTGCCTGCTCATACAGTCACTTTTCTGCTGGCGCACCTCTTCCTCTGTCAGGAAACTGGAGTCATTTGATGTATCTGTGCTTGTCCTGGAACCTTGGTCCTCTTTTAATGGTGTCTCAATCCTATAGTATCTCTTTGTTGCTTTGGCAATAACAACGTATACTTTTATATGTGAAGGATGCCTCTATAGATCTTTCTGCAGAAGATCAAGGCCAGTCTAGTGTGAAAGTAATGTGTAGGCTATGCTATTTTGGTGAAAATGAAGGAAGTGAGAGAGCAAGGAAGATGCTTTCGTGCAAAAGTTGTGGCAAGAAGTATCATAGGAGCTGCCTGAAAGCTTGGGCTCAAAGGAGAGGTAATAGCAAGAAGTATCATAGTCTACTTAGTTTTTTTTTTTTTGAAAACCAGGCTACTTTGTTACTATTGCAAATTTTACATATTTTCGTGGAGGATTGCAGATTTATTTCATTGGAGTTCGTGGACCTGTCCATCGTGCCGAATATGTGAGGTAATTATTAATTTCTGATTGCCCTTTGTTAGCATAATATATGAAGTTGTACTTAAGAAATATGACTGCTATGTTCATCATTTCACTATCATCTAATCTGTTTTTCTTTTCCTGTACTGTTCTTATTTTCACCGAACTGTCACTGGAATAATTAAGTTCTTAAGTCAGGTTACCAGCTTCGCATATCAGTTATTTTATTGTGTATTTCTGGCTTCTTGAATTAAGATTTTCCGGCAAAGAGTTAGGAGTACGTATTTTTTGGAAACTATCAGCCATATGGGTTTCTACATCCAAATTGAAAGAAGAGTACAGGGGCGGACCTAGTAATCATTCATTTTTTGGGCAGTTGTGGGGCATGTGTCAGGATGGGCTAAACCGCTAAAGCCCCAAACCAAAAGTTAAACAAAAAACGTAATAGCATAGGAAACTAAAACGCTTATATTTTCAACTTTTCGAGGGCCTGACTCCTGAGTACTTTGGGCTTCACATGCATGTATATTCATGAATAGACTATGTGCATTAACAGGCATACATTGGCCCATGTATGTAAACATTTTCTTCTTTCCCAGTCTTATGGGATCAATATTAGTTGAGAACAGTCAGAACTGGATGAGCAATTTCTTCTTACCTCTTTCTAACTTAGCTATGTGTCACACCTGTCCTTGATTGACTGGTTGACAGTAGTTGGGGACAACATAAAATAGCAACCTTATATGTTTTGTACCCACCACAAAGCCAATACCTGATACTAACGGGAAAAACTACTTTTCGTCGTTATTATACTGCAGTCCTGCATATATTAAACCATTTAAAAACAACTATTCATCTCGAGAAACAACTGTGCTACAAAATGATTTCAGGTCTGCCTGAACTAAGGGGGCTGTATGGAGGTAATGAAATCCCTCCTCCTTGTGAATTTACTTGGCCACTACAATCGATTTATAACTAAAAGTTAGCAAAACGTAATGACTCTTTTTGTGGCTTTCTCCTTCATTTAGCTTTCCTATACTTAGCATGGGGCCTTCTAAATGTAGTTGTTAGCGATCGCTGTGGTAGTTAGAAGGAGTGATATGGCTACCGTAGATCGTAGCACGAGGGGTGGAGTAGACCAAAATTGACTTTAGAGGTTGTAGTTCTAAAGGATCTAGGTTTTTTGGAGATCACCGTTTATGATGCCCTCAAAGAGCTCAATGGAGATAATGGATTCATGTGGCCGACCCCAATTATTGGGACTTGAGGTTTGGTTTGGTTTTGTTTAGCAGATTCACGTGCATTTGTGTCCCATGTTTATTATGCTCTGTTACATGATTGCTTCAAGCAGAAGGCCTTAAATGCATGACAGAATTGGAAAGAGAATAAGAGTCAAGGAGTCATTGCACTCGTATTAGGAGGAATTGTAAAAAAGGATTCTGATACAGGATTGAAAAACCTTCATATACACAAGTTGCTGAGAAAGTTGATTAATTTAAACTCTCAAACTAAGTTACGTGGAATGTGGATTGCTCCAATACGACAAATGGGATCGCAAACATGCCAGTCTATGTGTCTGCTTTCAAGTGCTAAACATCCAGTAATTGCATTTGTTACAATAATTATTGTAAAACATATTGTTAGGAGCTTTATGATCATCTGGTTGTGGTATTTCTTTATTACGCTGTGTCCTTAATTGCAGACTTTGTTAATTGTCAGTGTGTTTGTTTGACTTAACTATAATCGCGATGCACTGCTGCATTTGCTGTTGTCTTTTTGGTTGTATCACAATCGATCTATTTATTATGACACATTTACAGCAAAGCTGGTTTACAATCACTTCTGTATCTTGTTCACTTCTGAAATGTTCTCATTTAACTCTAGGTCTGCCGAAGGACTGGAGATCAGACTAGATTCATGTTCTGTAAAAGGTGTGATGGTGCATACCATTGTTACTGTCAGCAACCTCCTCACAAGGTTGGGTGTTGATTCCTTATCCGTGTAGTTTATGTTGCAACTAGCAATTGAAACAGTTTGCCTTATGTGAGTTTGAACTCTGCAGAATGTTAGCAATGGACCTTATTTGTGCTCTAAACATACAAGGTGTCCTGGAAACGGTCTAAGCGTAAGGTATCAACTGTTAGCAATGGTTAAGAACCTTATATGTCACTGATCTCAGATGACATGTTGATGTTTTAGTGGTAGCTCTTTCTTTTGTAGGGACTGTTTTCTTAGAATCCTGATTACTGTAACGGTGTATTCTAAGGATGCCTCTTTTTGAAATGTGGATCAATTGTTGTTCTGTTAAATTGTAGCTGGTTTCTAGGTTATACCTGCTGTGATGCTTGTGGAAGGTTGTTTGTGAGGGGAAATTACTGCCCTGTTTGTTTGAAGGTATTATTTGGTGTTTGATGATCTTGAATTTTTCAGCTTCTGTTTATTTGACGAATTGTTAGCTTAAGCATGTTTAAACCTTCAAGTGCAAAAGCGTCAATTTGCTCTCTCTCTCTCTCTCTTCCCCCATAGAAGTAGCTGTAGCTCACTACCTTTTTGCCTGTGTTGTTGTAGGTTTACAGAGATTATGAATCAACACCTATGGTTCTCTCTCCCCACAGAAGTAACTACCTTTTTGCTTTTGTTGTTGTAGGTTTACAGAGATTCTGAATCAACACCTATGGTTTGCTGTGATGTTTGCCAGCGCTGGGTGCACTGTCATTGCGATGGGATCAGGTTTCTTCTGCTCTTGTTCTTCAATACTACATTGATTAGTTTTTCTTATACATATCATATAATTTTTTGTGTATGCTATTTAAGTCTAGTTGCTATATCATTGGTTGTATGTCATTGAATGATTATCAAGGGTAGGGCAATTTTTATTTCAATTTTTTATGCGGAGTCTTCATGTGTGAAGTAAAGAGTAGCTATTGACTTTAGTTGTGGAAATGCTATAAGCGAAAGAGGTTATTTGTTCTCTTCATGTTCCTGAAGAGGTAACGATGAGACAAAAAAAGTTGTTTGAGGTCCTCCATATTTAAGGAACATGCCCATGTAAGTTCGACTGCTGAGTTCCTAGATACATATAGTAATCCCTTTTTGAAGTTTCTAAAGAAGCACATGGAAAATAACATGCACAATGGTTGGAGTTGTTTGAGTTATGTCTTTAGATGAGGTTCATTGTATGTTCTGCACTTTTGGTTGTGTACCTCTGATGTAGATGTATACCTCAGATATAGAAGTAGTGATTACATTGACAACACGGAAGGGAAGGAGGTTTTATTGCGAAGGGTTGAAGTAGGTATAGATAGAAGAACAGAAAGTTGGGGCCCTATATATTAGCAGTCCCATGTTACATGGACTCTTCATATGCTTCTCAAGTACCTGTGTCGAACGACTGGCACTTAGCCTGGGATATTGGTGTAGATGACATCCATCCGATCCCACAAAGTATGTTTACGTGTAGATGACATCCATCCAACAAAGTATGTATACGGATTTATGTTTACGCGCGTAGTCTGTGTCTCTGTGATATTATGCTTGAAATGTTCTCTTTCACCTTGTTAAGATCTTGTAGCTTGGACAATAAATGAGGCATTGGAGGTGTTTTTCTATCTTAGGAATTAGCATAGTTGCAAAAGGCGCCTTTCGATGCGCAAGGCGCCTCAAGGCTCACTCTTGGCGCCTGGAAGGGGTCAGTTAGGCAAGGTGATTTGATAAAGACGAGGCCTAGGCAACCAAGGCGCGCGCCTTTTGGAAAGGTGCAAGGCGTGAGCCTGGTGAGGCTCTTTAAATGCACCAAATTTAATTCTAAACGACAAAAATGTAACTGAGCTCTTAACCTGGGCTAAATGTAAATGAGCTCTCAACCTAAGGGTAAATGATCCTAACACATCACTTCACCGGGTCAATGTTTCATCTCTCAATTGAACGACTCGAACCGAATGATCTCTCTCAGCCTCTGTTTGAAGTGTCGGATGGTTGTCTTTAAATGAATTTGACGTTCTAGTTCTCTACGCAAGAATGGTTGCCTATATGATTTTATGGATTTTTTGACATGGTACACTAACTTCATTGTTGTAGTGTTTATTTGAAGAATTGATGTATGCTCTTTTTTTTTGTTGCTATTTTTTCTTGCCTAAGTGCGCCTCACTTCAACAAGGCCCACACCTCGCCTTGTGCCTCGAGCCTAGAACCCAACAGACATTTGGATGTTTGAGTACTTGGCCAAACATTCTTCATAATATACATTCAGAAGACCTATGGTTACTTGGTCAGTTAGATGTTTGAATGTTATGTTTATTGATTGGTAAAATACTAAAATTATAGGAATTCTTTTCTTAAGTTGATAATTTTGCTTTTATTAATAGTTTCAATTGATCTCTGCGACCCTTGCTTGAATCAGGCGCCATTCATGCTTCAGCGCTTGAGCTCCAAGGGACCTTGTTGTCTAGATGCATCTTGAGCTTTTTTCAAACACCGGAACCTGACACGTTGTCACGACCTCGATTTTTAACATAAATATAAATGATTTATCATAATAAAACCCTCACCGTAATCCACATAAATACCCACAAAAGGTTGTCATATCCATACCACCCAAATCATTGTTCCAACTCCAAATGTTTCCGAAATTACATCCTTGGCCCAATGGCCCCAAAATCGTAAGAACTTGATTAAAAAAAAAAAAGAGTTAAAGAGTTTACATTAATCCTTCATATAAGAAAAGTAATAAGGTTACAATTACATCTTCCAAAAGTATGGTTTAAGTTGACTTTCAAAATGTATGATCACATGCATGCACGACACCCCATGTCACTGCCTCTGATTGGTACCTGAAAATATGAAGGGCTGAGCAACACTAGCCCATTAGGAAAATCTACACTAACTTTATGTATATATGAGAAGGCAAGTGCGAAATGAAGGAGATCACATCGATAGAACATGACAATTAGAACCAAGCATGGACATACTACAACGTCAAGACGTTTAAGAACTCAAAGGACTCCCTCGTGTCAACCCCCTTTCTCTCATGTCACGTCTCATCGTCTATCGAGTCCGTACAGTCAGATTCTCGTTTATAGCCTAATGTGCGAACACCCATAGAGGTCTTCCTCAACGTGTCACACTACGGTAGGTCAATTATATCTCTTTACCAAATGTTATACCAAGCGAATATTCGAACGACACATAATAATCATAATAGCGTAGTCAAAACCCCACACGACACCCACAAGTCACCAAATACCATAGTAATATCCAAATCCTTAGTTCAACACGACCAACGTCGCCCTTAGAGTCACCGCGGCTTTCCCTGGGTCTTTTCCCTGAGTCGATCTAGAAGAGAGCCACCGTTGCTTTACCCAAGTCTATTCTCAATTCCGCAGGGTAGTAGGGTCACCACGGCTTTACCCGGGTCTATTCCCTCACCCACCGAGTAATAGGGTCACCATGGCTTTACCTTGGTCTATTCCCTCATTCACAGGGCACTAGGGTCACCACGGCTTTACCCGGGTCTATTCCCTTATTCAACATATACTCATATCGATAACGATTCATCACATCACCATTTCTAATGTTAGTTTCTCGGTTGACCTCATCATCTCACATTTCCCATGATCGTCATCATTTCATAATTTGTGTTCATGTGTCCCAATCCTTCACAAATCGTTCACAACGTATCCTAATTCTCTTTTCAACACTCCACGAATAGTCTATGTCCAAACATTTCAATACTAGGTGTCCAACATAAAGGGATGCCATCAAACTCATGAACGCGTGTATTATAACCCCAGAGAAGGAATCACAGTATGAGAGTCTATACAAATAGCACTCCGTCTATTCGGATTTAATAGTCCTTTTTGGGAGTTCGTGCCATTTTTCAATCGATTATATCTTGTAATTTATAATGTTTTATGTAATTTTGAAAACATTTTCTTATAGAAATAATTGAGATCTATCAAACAAGATCCATATTGAATATATCATTCATTACTAATTGTAGCAGACCAAGCCAAATGGTTCGAGCCCACTGATGAGTAGGCCGCGACCGAAGGCGTTGGCCGTATGTAGTTCCCCGTTCGGCTACAACAAGGTACGTGGGCTTGGCACGGATACATCTTGCCGACGGTCACCTGACGTCCCTCAGGTTCGGCCACCATCGTAGACATCCTCAAGCTCGGCCATCCTCTGGAGGTTGGCTCCTTCATTGGGATCCTCCCTGCAAATCTCCCACCATGTTCGGCCACATGTGGGGCTTGGCCACATGTGGGTCTCAGCCACATGCGGGGCTCGGCCACCCAATCCCCCACCATGTTCGGTCACATGTGGGGCTCAGCCACATGTGGGTCTCAGCCACATGCGGGGCTCGGCCGCCCACCAAGTCACGTGCTGCCAACACGGACGGTCGTCTGACGTCTCTCATGTTCGGCCACCTTCGGAGAATTCCTTGAGCTCGGCCTCCCTCTGGAGGATGGCTCCTTCGTTAGAATCCTTTCCGCGGGTCGCCACCATGTTCGGCCACATGTGGGGCTCGGCCACCCACCAAGTCACGTGCTGCCAACACGTGCTGAAGCGGACGGTCGTCTGACGTCTCTCATGTTCGGCCACTTTCGGAGAATTCCTTGAGCTCGGCCGCCCTCTGGAGGATGGCTCCTTCGTTAGAATCCTTTTCGCGGGTCGCCACCATGTTTGGCCACATGTGGGGCTCGGCCACATGTGGGTCTCGGCCACATGCGGGTCTCAGCCACATGCGGGGCTCGGCCACCCGCCAAGTCACTTGCTGCCGACATGTGCTGAAGCGGTTATTGTAGCGGACCAAACCAAATGGTTCTAACCCATTGACGAGTAGGCCACGACCGAAGATGATGGCCGTACGTTGTTCCACATTCAGCAACAACCAAGGTTCGGGAGCGGTCGACTAACGTCTTACCGACGGTCGTTTAACGTCTCTCATGTTCAGCCGCCTTCGGAGAATTCCTTGAGCTCGGCCGCCCTCTGGAGGATGGCTCCTTCGTTAGAATCCTTTCCGCGGGTCGCCACCACGTTCGGCCGTTGGTTGGGTTCGGTCAAGTTCATTATCAATCCCCACCTCGTGCTCGGCGTCGGTGAAGATTGAGGGGCTATTGTGGGGGACCAAACCAAATGATTCGAGCCCACCGAAAAGTAGGCCGCGACCGAAGACGATGGCCGTACGTCATTCCACGTTCGGCTACAACCGAGGTCCGGGAGCGGGCACTGATTCGTCTTACCGACGGACGATCACCGTTGCCCACGTTCGGTCACCTTCGAAGAACTTCTCAAGCTCGGCCACCCTCCGGAGGCCGGCTCATTCATCAGACTCCTCACGGGTCGCCGCCATGTTCGGCCACATGTCAAGCTCGGCCACATGTGGCCGCGACCGAAGACGATGGCCGTACGTCATTCCACGTTCGGCTACAACCGAGGTCCGGGAGCGGGCACTGATTCGTCTTACCGACAGACGATCACCGTTGCCCACGTTCGATCACCTTCGAAGAACTTCTCAAGCTCGGCCACCCTCCGGAGGCCGGCTCATTCATCAGACTCCTTCTCACGGGTCGCCGCCATGTTCGGCCACATGTCAAGCTCGGCCACATGTGGCCGCGACCGAAGACGATGGTTGTACGTCATTCCACGTTCGGCTATAATCGAGGTCCGGGAGCGGGCACTGATTCGTCTTACCGATGGACGATCACCGTTGCCCACGTTCGGCCACCTTCGAAGAACTTCTCAAGCTCGGCCACCCACCGGAGGCCGGCTCATTCATCAGACTCCTTCCCACGGGTTGTCGCCATGTTCGGCCACATGTCAAGCTCGGCCACATGTGGGTCTCAGCCGAACGCTGGGTTCGGCCACCCGTCAAGACACGTGCTCGGCCACCTGCGGAGCACGGCTGGTTGCTGAGTCACGCGTCCCCCCACATGCGGAGGCGGTTATAACAAAAGATGATCATGGGCGCACATGGGTGTGCCAGCTCAGCCCTGAAAACGGTTACCAGATCTATTTTTTGAAGTCGCCGTGACGTCACTTGGCTCGTGGAAGGCACGCGATCGTACTTGGAGAGCAAGCCAGGAGGCTCTATAAATATCTAGTGATAGTAACCCTAAAGAGGTACATGCTACTCTACACTCTCACTTATACACTCTCTAGCCTTCTGCTTCCTCTCTCTGCCCAATACTTATCCTCTCGCCGGAGGGCCTTGCCGGGACAACCCCCGGCCAGGTCTTAGTCGTGCGCTCCCTGTGCAGGTTAGGTGAAGAAGGCTCATCCATCATCGAACCATCAACGGAGGATCGAGGATCAAGGATCACGGGCCACACACTAATTTAAAGATATAACTATTTTTTATCCGGTTAGAATTGAACTAGGGACTATTAAATCCGGACGGAGGGAGTAACAAGATGGAATGAAACGATAGGATATGAGCTCAATAAAAATGTATCTCCGAGCAAAGGTCAAAAGTGTATCAAGTTTGATTCACATTCAATATTGATAATCAACCGAAAGCACTATAATATCCAAGTCTTGCCCAACATGAAGCTACGAACGAAAGAACATCCAATGACCAAAAGAATACCACCTTGTTTGGTTCCCATTTTAGTTTTGTTTTAGTTTTGTTTTCCAATCATTACCTTATTTCTTTCTCCAATCATTACCCTATTTCTCTAATTATTACATTCTCATCTCTCTCTATCTCTCTCCAATCATTACCTCTATTTTCAATCATTACCCTATTTCTCTCTCCACCCACTACCAAAACTAAACTAAACTAAACTCCCAACCAAACAAAGCCTACGTATTTCGATGTTAAGGAGTGGTTTGGAGATGTTGCGGAGTTATAAGAAGTAATCGGGGATCCAACCAATAGAGGAAAAGAAACATTTTAAAATAAAGCCCGAAGCTACCTGTAACATCCAGTGTAATTTCAAAAAAAATGTCCAGAGAGCAACTGGTATCAATACCCAAAAAAGGGGTATCGATACCTGGACAGGAAAATCCAGAGAAAGAAGCTGGTATTGATACCACCTATTGAGGTATCGATACCTACGAGTTTTTTGCATAAAATTTTCAGATTTCAAGGGTTTTATCCAAGCACAAAGAGAACAGTTGAACACAACCTTTAGGCACGAAATCAACTCAATTAACACATAAAAGATAGTTAGAAATCCCACCTCAAAGATTGATAGCCAAGCTCTAATGATTGTTGAAGCCCTAGACTTTCCAGATTCAAAACCCTCCAAGAACACTCATCCAAGCTCCAACCCACGGAATACAAGCTCAACTCGCGAATAGGTGATGGATTTGAGGTGGATCCAAGTAGTTTTTGTGGTGTTGAGTGAGAGAGAGCAAGATATATATACATATATATATATATATATCTATCTATAAGCCCACTTCCCGCAAGGACCACCTTAACTTAATAAAATGCGGACCTCCCTTTCCCGATAAAATTTCGATGATCCGAGCCACCTAATGTGTTCAGAACGTGATTTTAAGGGTATCCATGAGAAATCAGTAAAAAAAAAATGATTGGGAAGGGCTTCATCTGAGCAGTTTTGTTTGTTTTTTATCGAACGGTTTAAACAAAAATTGCTCGGATGAAGCCCTTCCCGGTCATTTTTTTTGCCGATTTCTCGCGGGTACCCTTAAAATCACGTTTTGAACACATTGAGCGGCTCGGATCATCGAAATTTGAACAGAAAATGAGAGAAATGGGGAGATCCTTATTTTAATTTGAAACTGTGTATATATATATACATATAGAGAGAGAGAGAGAGAATGGCATATGAGAGGAGGAGGGGAAGATGATTGTGATTCACACTCACACACACCCATATATATAGATAACACATATAATGCACAATCACCCCTCCACTTATTATTGCGTCAAACCAACTCCCAAACTATCCTTCCATCACACATTAACCCCAAACCATATTTTCCACATCCTTTCTCACATTAAAGCATAATTTCACATTAAAATTATCATGCAACAAAATTTTAAAATCACAGGTCTCTACACACGTAGACACTTCCGCACCCAACACCTACCCAAAACCAACGGCTAGACGCTAGGCATCATTTATGTTAATGCTCAACCGGCACCTGAGTCCATGTAGCATAAGAGTGTTAGTATGAACATGATGCGACAATATCAGCCAAGGATTACTTCTTTTGTATGTATATTATATATAATATGAGTTACAAGGAATAATATGAACTTGTTAAAATTTACTATTGAAATGTAGTAGAACTAGTGCATGCCCGTGCTTGAAGGCACGACTCGCCAATTTTGTCTCTCTAACCTCTTGAAGGCCAACGCCCTATTCGCAAAATTTCAACTACAAAAAAACAATAGCTCAAGTATATTCACCGGTTAACTTGAATCAGCATAAAACAAACTAACAGTTGTAGTGTCTGTGCTTGTGGGGTACTTATAGCCAGCCATTTGAATTCACAGTATGTTGATCACGCTCAGTGTTCTAAATGGCGGCCTCAGCGGCTGCCTAGGCGCCGCCTAGGCGCTTGGAGGCACCCCGCCGCCACGCCAATGCCCCTTGGCGTTTGATTTGGCGCCCAGGGAGGTTTGGCGGTGTTTGGCGGCCGCCTTGGCGGCCTTGGCGGGCTAGGCGGCCTTGGCGGGCTAGGCGGGCTAGGCGGGATTGGCGGCCTTGGCGGGCCTTGGCGGGCCTTGGCGGGGGCCTTGGCGTGTTTGGAGGCCTTGGACGGCCTTAAATGTATAGAATAAAACTAAAAGGGCTTCTTATGTAATTTTGACAAAATCACACATATATATGTAATTACCTTTTCTTCCCAAACCCACTCCAGTCGATCTAAGCAGATCAAAGCCCTAGCGTCTGATCAAAACCCACTCACAGCTCACTCCAGGCGACTCATTCCATCATCTGATCTTCCATCGTCCATCGTCCATCGTCGCCGACTCACCGGTATGTGTCTCTCGCTCTCGCTCTCTCTTTCTCGTCTCTCTCTCGCTCAGTCGCTCTCTCTTTCTCGTCTCTCTCTCTCTCAGTCTCTCTCTCTCGCTCTCTCTCTCTCTCTTTCTCGTCTCTCTCTCTCGTCTCTCTCTCTCTCAGTCTCGTCTCTCTCTCTCTCTCAGAAAAACTGCGTTGTTGACTGTTGTCTGTTGGCAGTCAATACAGTAGTGATGGAGGGAATGCTGTCATTCTAGACTGCCCAGTTTTTCTCTGGGTTTCTTTTTGTTAAATAAAGCTAGAAGGATTGTTGTGGGATTATTGCTAGACTGTTAATATTGTTTGAAGGATTGCTGTTAATATTGTTTGAAGGATTATGCTGTCATATTATGGTTATGTAGAACTTTGAACTTGCATTATGGATATATGGAATATAGTTTGATTGGATAATAGTTTGTTTAAAAAAAAAAAAAAAAACCGCCAAATTGCTTGGCGCCGCCTAGGCGGCTTGGCGCTTGGAGGTGGGTCTCCGCCCTACTAGCGCCGAGCGCCATTTAGAACCTTGATCACGCTACCAACTACTCATCACAATTGGCAAAAAACCTCTATTATCACAAAATACACTTTATGGGCAAAAAAATAAACCAAGCTTCAGAATGTAAAAATACATAGGCAATATCAACATCTAAAAATGTAATCTCACTTATAAAAATTGTAGACTTTCTAAGTTTCAAACTCCATCATTGGTTAACCAATGCAACCTATAAAAAACAGATGGCGCTTCAGTTCTCATCTAGTAAAAACATAAGCAATAATATGCTAAAAAAAAGATAATAAAAATTGAATATAATAGTATGATTAGAAGTGTTTGGGTTTTGGATATTGTGGATTCAAAAACTTAGGGTTCAAAAAGTAGACTTTGTTGAACACGAAGAAAAGAGGGAAACTTACTTCGTCTATGGTAGATGGTCACGATCAAGAAAGATGAGAAAAGTTGGTGAATCTTGTGAGCCTGAGCCTGAGCAATTGAAAAACAGAAAACAAATGAAGTCGAAGTACAGAGGCTGTGATAATAAAATAAATAAATAAAGTCGATCTATGACAAAAAAAAAGAATGATACCAATATTACAACAACTTCTGTTGCTGCTGAGAAATCAATGAGAGAGAAGAGAGGAGAAGAGAGAGGGAGATAAATGAAATGTCAAACAGGGGAAGTAAGAGAGAAAACAAATTTCCATATATTTTGCCACAGAAATAGGAAAGAATCAGAAATTAAGGAAGAAAAATAATGGGTTATCAAATTTTGAACCCAGACAAATGATAACCCTGGATAGATTGAATTTTAGCCCTCAAACCCTTTATATAATCAGAGCCCTTCAATGTGCCACGTAGGACAGTTGTGAGAGAGACATTTTACAAAACTGTTGTGTATTGTAATATAGATTGTATGCTGAGAACCTGAGGTGGAGGAATTGGGACAATAAAGGCCTATTTAATTGCAAAATTAGGTTAGGTTAGGTTAGAGTAGTAGTTGATGAAGGAAAACCCTGAACAGGCAAGTAAAAGGTGAATTAGATTTGCTAAATATAGATACATGAAGCAAAAGTAGGGAAGGAGAGAAAATGCTAACTTGCTTATTGGAGTGCTAACACCATTGTCGTATATTTGAGGCATTCGAGTCTAGAAGTTTCATGATGACTAAATATTCCCTGTTTGACAGATTTGCTGTTGTTAGATAGCTTGACAATTGGTAACTTAACAGTTGTTTAGTTATATTTTATCCTGCCATGCTATGCACGGGAGCATGGAAAAAATTAAGTTATATTTTATCCTGCCTACACTTTTTGACATCTTTTTTCCAAACTAGAAGCAAAAATTAGATCGTAAAAAGTAAACAATACGATCAACTGTAGAAGAAAACTAAACTGGGTTAATTATTGAGTGTCTAATAAAAGAAGTTAAATTATCAAATTATTAGAAAAACATTGGCTAATAAATGAGTGACTTGGAGAAGTGCAACAGTGGAGGAAGAATGGAGGGTGAGATGAGAGAAGTGGAGAGGATGATGTGGATTTTTGTTTATTTTTTAATCCTTGTAGAGAAAAGGGACGTCGCCAGTGGACTACGAATATTTAGTGTATAGTGGGCTGGGCTAGCTACGAGTTTTTTTAAGCTCCTTCATTGTTAAACACATATCCTGATCACATTTTTGAAGCTTGAGCTTGACTAATTCTATAATGAGCTCACCTGGGCTCTAAACTATGTTACATGGAGTCAGGTATGAGATATAAGTAAGCGTCAACCCTTCAGAAAATATATAATCTTAGGAATTTGGAATATCTATCCAGAAGTTGGTTACAAATATGTGGAAACATTCTGAACCATAAAAATATTCTCCATCATATTGTATAATATCCTGACAAAGTGTTTCAATTTTCAAACTATTTAGAAATGTACTGTCAAATTCATGGGATTTGGAAGGAAAGGGGATTTCTATCTCCCAAATATATGGTTGTCTAGGTTTCTTTTCGGAGGATCGAAGTGTCTTATTTTCGGTACGAGAGTTAAATTTCTATTGTATACAAGGGGGTTGTAGATAGGATTTAGGAAATGTGAGACGTACTGAAAATATGTATTGTAAACGATCCCTTCCCTTTAGTAAAACAAGCATGAGAACACACATATGTGTTGGGAATGATATAAACGGGGCAAGACATACAAAAAGTTACTCAGGGGTGCAAGACTAGAAATAAGTGCACCTGTTGTAAACAGATTCCTCCCCTTTATATGTGTTTCCGTGCATAGTTTTGAAAGGAAATAATTGGAGAATATAGACATGCAGGTGATGCTGGTGTTTTTGGAACTCTTACTGGTTCCCGACTTTGCAATTTTCCCCCGTCATTTATTGTGTGTGTGTGTGTGTATGTATATATATATATATATATATAATTTTTCTGATTCTATTATAGTACAGTAAGTTAGTTGTACTTCAGCAATCAAGTTGTCAGCAATTTGAATTTTGACAATCACAGATTCTCTTGAGGAATATGCATGGTATCTTTTCAGCCCTAGATGTTAACTTTAGCATTATTCCTTATATTCCTTTATCCAATACGTAGTAAGTAATTAATTTTTTTTTTAGAGAACTGTGAAAAAAGACCTGGATTTTAAACTTGTTTTTTCTCTACTTTGCCTCTCAAATCATCATCTTCTAGTTTTAGAACATCCTTACTTTGTCAATGTAGGGGGCAGCTATTGCTGTTAAAGCATCTAACTCAAAACCAATCTATTATTATTATTATTATTATTATATATAAAGGGAGAGCCCATTTTGGTGTGTACACTTTTTTGAAGCCGTGTCACAAAAGTGATTCCCTCTTTTGTCCCCCATAATAACACTGCTTTAATGGTTTGATGTCATTGTCTAAAGCCAATTGTTAGGGATAATAACATGATGGTAACTGCCGTGAAAACTATTAATCAAGCAAAAAAATTCCGTGAAACGTATTGGGCTTTCTTGGGGTTCTGATTGAGATATCCTTTGTGTCTCCCACTCTCTCTCATAGATATCGTACAACCAAAGGTAAGTTCTCCACGGAGTATTTGATTTGCATCTTTCTCTGTACTTGAAATCCTATTTTTCTACTCAAGATTTTCCGCCATTCCTTTGGTTATAGTAGTAATCATTTTCAGTATTGGATTTTCCGTTTTGGATAGGATTATGTCTCAATAATGAGTTCCCTATCAGTAAAAAACCTCTTTGGGAATCAGAAAGACTTGGTGTGTTTTATTTTGTTGATGTTGTACTTGAATGCCTTTTTTTTGGTAAGTAATTTCGTTTCACCAAAAAATTACTTGAATGCCTTAATTTGAACGTAGTTAAGGAGAAATCGTTGTTTGATAGCTACTTTATCACTTGCACACGCATCACGTGTGCCCCAAACGCTAGTTGGCAATGAGTGGAGAGGCCGCCCATGCTCATATACTAGTTTTGGAGGTTATAATTAACCAATGTGGGACAAGCTTTAATACTCCCCCACACGTGCGATCCCTGACCTGCACATGAGAGATAAATGAAGGATCCATTGGGATCACAACGAAGAACGAAACAAGGTGCGCTTAAAGCACAAACAACGGGGCAATTAATTGAGAGAGTCTTGTCCAAAAGCCTCTGAAAGTCTAGCTTTAATACCATGTTAAAGCGTCTGACTCAAAATCAATTGTCAATGAGTGGAGAGGCCTTCCATGCTCATATACTAGGTTTGGTGGTTATAATTAACAAATGTGAGACAATATCTAATTATTGCGATGTAGGTTTCGAGTCTCTTTAATACACCATTGCAGCTGAAATTAGTGCTCTCTTCAATGACGAGAGGCGGTAGAGAAGGATACTTGAAGCTTTGCGGTTAAGAGGAAATATACTTACTAGCACTTGGTACAGCTGATAGATGAAGAAAACAATGCACCAATCTTAGCAGAATGTATTGTATCCAGCTTATTGTAGTTCGCATGGTACTACTAGTGGCTGAGTATTTAATTGAGACATTAGCTTTCTGTGTTTCTCCGTAAACTCCACTGAGCATTGTACTTTTCGCACTATAACTATTTGCTTATACTTTTTATTTTCGTCTTTCTGATAAGAATCGTCTTGGTTTTGCGGGGCAGAATTATTTTGAACTCAATTTTCTGAATAATCATGATTTCTTACAACTGTTAGCAAATTTTTTGCAGTGATGATAAATATATGCAGTTTCAAGTTGATGGAAATCTTCAATACAAATGTGCCACATGCCGTGGAGAGTGCTACCAGGTATATAGACATATAAGGGTGTTTATAACATTTTCAAAATGTATTCGTTGTATTCACTTTGCTAATTGAAAGTAAACCTTTCTTTCTTTTTTTTATAACTAACTTGTCAGGTGAGCGTTCTTGAGGATGCTGTTCACGAGCTCTGCTGGAGGAGTGATGAAGCTGACCGTGATTTGATTGCAAGCTTGAGAGCAGCAGCTGGGTTGCCAACTCAAGATGAAATATTTTCTATTTCACCTTATTCGGATGATAAAGAAAGTGGCCCTATTGTAAAGAATGAATATGGTCGTTCGTTGAAGTTTTCTCTTAAAGGGTTAGTGGATAAATCACCAAAGAAGACCAAGGAGTCTGGAACGAAATCTCCAAATAAGAAGTTTGTTAAAGAAGGTTTACCATGCATCTTTAATTAGCAAGTCAGGGAGGCACATCAGAGTTTCGAAGGACAGAGTGATCCGCCGTTATTTGGGTATAACAGGGATGATGACAAGAATGATGACATACTGTCCCATAGAAGCGGAGAACCTTTTTCTTCTCCAGTTGCTGGAAGTTTGAGTGAAGGGATATGCTCTATCAATCAGGCAGGGGTCCTGAAACACAAGTTCATTGATTATGTTACAGTAGGCAATGCAAGTTCGAAATCAAGACTTGGAAACATTAAAAGAATAGTAAATCTCACAGCTTGGGTATTGGGAATTACACTAGTAAAGATGCTGGCAAGTCTAAGATTACGAACACAAAAGGACCAAAGCTAGTTATACATTTAGGTGCACGAAATCGGAATGTAACTAGTCCTCCAAGGTCTGACACTTCTAACTATCGAAGAGGGCAAGAGTTGACAGCCTCCAATGGTATAAGAGCCTTACTTTTTTGCTTATATTGATATCATTGTTATTGTTCTTATTACTATGTGGGACTCATAAAAATATGGAGTTATTATGTCTGAGAAGTAGTAATCTGAACTGTGTTTCTTTCGGATAGAATTGTTTAAAAATCGTTGTCCTTTGATTTATGACAGGACCATAATAAAACCTTTTTAGTTATTGCAAGTAGGTTTATTCTAGGTTTTCCATGTTTTTGCCTAGTTATGTTTCTCAAAGCTTTGGCAAAGGCAGACGTTCAAGAAACATGTTGAAGTCGGATTTGCTGAGAATTGTTAGCCGTCATACCTTTTCATCTTGTCTCTCTTGCAATATGGAAATCATGTTTCTTTGTTTCTCTCTATTTTTTTCCCTATGTTTTCATATTATCTTTCTTGCAATACGGAAATCATATTTGTTTGTTTATATGTATTGAATTTTCAGTTTTTTTTATGGATTATTTTCTTGTATAAAGGTGGAAACGGAAGTAGGACAGAGGAAATAAGCTATGAAAGAAAATCTCTATGTTGGTAAAAAAAACAAAGCAGCAACAGGAGCAGAAGAAGAAATAGTCTAGAAACAACCAACAATACGTAAATAATGAAAACTGGGTGTGGGTTGGTGTTTACTCTTCTATGTAGGACCTCTCTCTCAGATCTGGGTTGCCTACGTACCTATGGTCTTGGATCAAGCCAAACGTAGTTCATTTTTGTGCTTTTATTTTTAGCGAGTCGTACCTATGGTCTTGGATCAAGCCAAACGTAGTTCATTTTTGTGCTTTTATTTTTAGCGAGTCTCTGCAGCTACTTTGATAGTTTGTTGAACCTTCAAGATTCATTTATAAACTTAGGAATCGCGGCATCACTGCAAGAAGAGCACAATCCAACTAGGTTAGCACCCACTCCTTTACCAATCATGGGTTGATTACGTATTCGATTCGTCAAGTTTAGCTTGAAATGTGAATGAGTTTGAATCAAAATCAAGTCGGCCGTAGTTCTTATTTGGAATTTGAATTTTTAGTGAACCTCCATTCATGTATCTATCTATTTATATGTATCTATATCTATCTATCTATCTATCTATCTATCTATCTATATCTATATCTATACTATATACTAAGCAAATGTGTTTTGCTTTCAAAACTATAAAAACTCTCCTTTCTAATTTTCTAAATTTTTAGTTTTTCTAGTATAAAAGAGAGAGAGAGAGAGAGAGAGAGAGAGAGAGAGAGAGAGAGAGAGAGAGAGAGAGAGAGAGGGAAACGGTAAATAAAAAGAGAGCGAGAGTAGTTGAGAGGGGGAAACGTGGGGGAGGGAGAGAGATGTGGGGGTGAATATGAAGGGAAAATTATTCCATGCTTCTAGGGCATCGTCACATGATACTCCAAACTCATTTTTCACACACACGTCTTTTAGTTCATAAAATGAGACCAATGCTAATGTGCATTAAACATGGGATTGAAAAAAAATATTAAACTATATTTTTATCAACTAGTGTTGTGCTCGTTCGATTCACAGGGCCGAAAAAAATTAATGTATTTTTTTTTAATTCTATACATCGAATGGGCACAAACGCTAGTTATAGAAAAGACAAATGGTAGGGAGGAACAAGTTCTAAAGACTCCTCCTATCTTAAAGAGGTCAAGGTTTAGAGAGATGGAGGTAACGAAACATAATACATATGAATTCTTGTCGTACCCAAAAATAAGGTTGCTGATTTTGCCACTTCATTTTTTATCAACGTCACTCCACTGCAAGTGTATTTTTGCATCAAAAATACACTTGCAGTGGAGTGACGTTAACAAAAACGGGAGTGGCAAAATCATTTTCCAAAAATAAAAGAGAATACATATGGCGATAGCTGGAGAGAGACGAAAAAGAAGAACTGATCTCGGGACGTCGACTATCCCACCCAAAGCAAAACTTCTATGGTGCTCCCAAGGCAAAACCTCTATGGTGCTCCCAAGTGGTATGGGAGCACCATACTCTCAATGAATATGGATCATTGGATTGAAAATAGATAAATCATAACTCTTGGATCAAAACCAAAAATCAAAAGTAGGGTGGTTTTGTTAAAAATGAGATTGTTTTGTGAACTTTTGACTAAAAAAACGAAGGAATACTTACCACAGAAATAGGCAACACTTACCATTGTATAAGACAAACTTATCACACAAATAGGTAACACTTACGACAACCGGTTGGTCAGGTAACAAATTACCATTAATTAAAAAAAAAAGAGTACTCTATTTTTTGGCGGAAAAATTTGGAGATTTTGGGATTTTATATATTCACACCACTTTAAGTTATATACACCATATGTTTTTCATTTTTTCTAAGAATTGGGTAGTGGAAAAACCTAAAAAATGGTGTTCGATTATAAATCTAGTTTAAAATTTTAATTTGTTATGAAGATATAATTATAAGAATTATCTAAAAACAAAAAATTTGACAAATATTTTTCATAATTTCCAAATAACATTATAAATGTATTTAATTAATTTATTTTTAAATAACCATTTATTATAGATATATTTAAGTAGCTTACTTTTAAATATTATGGATAAAACAAGATATTCATTTAATATTTTGATAGCTTACAAATTTAGTTAATATATATTATAAAATAACGCTATAAGTTGAGTGTTACAACAAAATTGAACAATAAGGATATCTTTGCTTAATAGCTATTGAATAATTTTGTAGGATTCTCAATTGAGTTTATGGTAATATTTAATGAAATTAGGCTATTCAATTTCATTAATATAGTTTATAGTGATCAATATGATATAATTTGCAAATCTAACAACTAATATTGTTGATATTAATATACTTGGCAGCGATCAATCAACGATAATTAATTCATTTGTAATTGATTGATCTGGTTATATGTTCAACCAATTGATCAGACGATTTGAATCGATTAAAATCATATTTGGCAGATGTGGTAGTTAACAATCACTTTGTTTGGATTAACATTCAACTCACTCTCATCTCATCTCTACACGTTTCTCAATACATTTTTCTCTCTATCTCTCTCCACTCATTACCACTCAACTCTCAAAAATAACTTTCTAAAAGTTCAACCAAACAAAGTGAATGATGTTTTTTTTGATATTTTTAACAATGATGTTGATTGATAGTGATTAGTGAAGATTAATACAATTGGCTAAAGTAAACTGACTAATTTGTTTAATTGCTTAATCATAGACCTATCTATTTCAATCCTTCAAATTTTACAATTAACAAATTTTAAAAAATGATTAACATTAATCACTTGACAAATGAAGGAGTAATCGTCTTTGTGGTTAACATTGATCACTTGCCCAATGTAGGAGTAACCACTAATGAAGCAGTAAATTGAAATATCTCATTTATTTGATCCTTCTTTAAAAGTAATTTTACTAATATATATGTTTTATTTAATTTATCATAAAAGTAATACAAGTAGATTCAAATAAAATTTAATGTGGTAGGTACTATGACATTAATGATGATACATAAATGTATACATACCCATCATTAATGTCATAGTTACTATAAAATAAGGCTTACTTACCAAAGCATAAGGTTAGAGATACCACAAAAGTTGAATTTTTACGATAGACTAATATTCGTTGATTACACCTACCACATGGTTGACAATACTTATCATGAAATAAGGGAAAAACGACTATATGCTCACGTTTTGCCAATTACCTTGTTTACCTTGAAGAGTTAGAGTGGATAATGCCTTATTCTCTTTGCTTTTCAAAAAGTATTTTTCAAAAAATTCTCCCTATATTCCCCCTACTTCCAACATTTCTCTCTCTATCTCTTTTCACTTATTACCCCTACTATTTTTCAAAAAAAAATCTAAAACACAAACCAAACACAACATAAGTTTGCAGGGTTTAAGGTAAACAATTGGTGGTAGGTAAACAAGGCAATTGGCAAAACGTCATCAGTTTGCGTGATAAGACTGGTTTAAGCATATCGTCGTTTTCCCCTTATTTCATGGTAAGTATTGTCAACCACGTGGTACGTGTTATCAACAAATATTAGTCCATCGTAAAAATTCAGCTTTTGTGGTATCTCTAGCCTTATGCTTTGCTAAGTAAGCCTTATTCTATAGTAAGTATGATATTAATGAAAGGAAGGTATACATTTATGTATCATTATTAATGTCATAATACCTACCATATTAAATTTTATTTGGATATACTTTGTATTACTTTTATCATAAATTAAATAAAAGCATTTATATTAATAAAATTACTTTTAAAAAAGGATCAAATAAATGAAATATTTCAATTTAATAGCAAATTATATCATATTGATCACTATAAACTATATTAATGAAATTGAATAGCTTAATTTCATTAAATACTACCATAAATTCAATTGAGAATCCTACAAAATTATTCAATAGCTATTAAGCAAAGATATATTTATAATAAATGGTTATTTAAAAATAAATAAATTAAATACATTTATAATGTTATTTGAAAATTATGAAAAATATTTGTCAAATTTTTTGTTTTTAGACAAGTCTTCTAATTATATCTTCATAACAAATTAAAATTTTAAACTAGATTTATAATCGAACACCATTTTTTAGGTTTTTCACTACCCAATTTATAGCAAAAAGGCAAAATATATGGTGTATATAGTTTAAAGTGGTGTGAATATATAAATCCCCCAAATCTCCAAATTTTTCCTCCAAAAAATAGGGTACTCTTTTTTTTTTAATTAATGGTAATTTGTGACCTAACCAATCAATTGTCGTAAGTGTTGCTTGTTTGTGTCGTAAGTTTTGCATTATACGATGGCAAATGTTGCCTTAGTCAATGGTAAGTGTTGCCTATTTCTGTAGTAAGTACAACAAGTAATTTGTTGATATCTTTTTGGAATTTTCTCAAAAATTTTGTATTATTTTCAAGCCTTGTGAATAAGGCTGCGCACGGTCCGGATCAGGATCGGATTCCTATGAATCCAATCCTAATCCGCGAGTCACGGTATTTTTG
The DNA here is from genome assembly GCA_018127125.1 of Rhododendron griersonianum. Classification (NCBI taxonomy): domain Eukaryota; kingdom Viridiplantae; phylum Streptophyta; class Magnoliopsida; order Ericales; family Ericaceae; genus Rhododendron; species Rhododendron griersonianum. The sequence goes on along the minus strand of CM030799.1, from coordinate 15,135,836 downwards.
AAAATAAAATCTGTGTCCGAACCAAAAGTCTCACGGTTCGTTTCTGATTTTGTCCACGGATTGCATCAACCAACAATCAAGTACATGATTATAATCACTAATCTGATTCATTCTTTGCAAGTTCCTCAAACATTTCAATCTACCATATTTTCCATAGAAGAAAAAAACCTGAATTTTCAAAAAAAAGTTCTTGTAATTCAATAGTTCTCTGTCATTACATCAAGTTTTAGTTCAATAGCATAAAGATGATTACAATTAGGGGTGAGCATGGTCCGAATTGGTTCGGTTTCATAGTAAACTAAGAACCAAACCAATACCTACGGATTATGAATTTGGAAAACCAAACCAACCCACAGAAGGCATAAAACCAAACCAATCCATTAAAATACCGTTCGGTTTCGGTTTTAAATCACGGTTTGCATGTATAAAAATTTAGGGTAATTAGTCTAAGTAGTGAAGGAATTATAGGAATAGGAATTGGAATTGGTTTTCATGTATAGAAATTTTGGAATTGGGCCGTGGAAGTTGACTGATCTGGTGATATTTTTTTTGTGTATAATAAATTAATAATCATAGGAAATTAGGATTGTGTTTGATATATAGAAGTTTAGTCTAAATTATTTTGGTAGGAAAGAAAAAACAAATATTGCGGTGGATTTAATAGGATCAATAAAATTAGGAAAGTAGTTAACTAAGGCTCTCATATTTATTTGTTGAATCATAATTAAATTATATATATATATATATATATTATACGGTTCGGATCGGATCGGATTGATTTGGAACCATAACCGTGAACGTGTATCCACAAACCAAACCATATAACGCGGTTTCTAATTTTTTTAAACCATGACCAGACCATACTACTAAAAAACCAAACCAAATCTTTCGGTTTGGATTGGTTTGGACTGAATTTGCGGTTTGACGGATTTTTTGCTCACCCCTAATTACAATTCAATAGCATAAAGATGATTACAGTTCAATAGAAATAACCAAAAATAATTTGTAAAAATAGGTGTAAAATTATAATTATTTACTAAATGTTACATATTTTTTTTAAAATTTCATGGTCTGAGTCGGATAATCCACGGTTTTTAAATTGAAAATTTAATCCTAATCTGTATCTTGCGATTTTTTAATTTTCGAATCCGTGTCCGCACTATTAATCCACGGATAATAAAATTTAAAAGATACGAATTGGTTCGGTATAGACCGATTACAGGGTTCACCAGATTTTTTGTGCAGGACTTGTGAAGTGAGAGAGAGAGAGAGAGAGAGAGAGAGATTTTTTGGTTACGTTGCTGGAAAGCCAAAGCCTTGGGAGTCATAGAACAGATTAGCGATGGGAAGCACGAGTGCTCTCTCCTCTCATCTTCACCTCATCAACGCCCACTGTCCGTTCAAAAGTCTCAATTCAAGCAGAAATCAACGAACTTCACTTCTATTCAACCGGCGAAAATCCAAATTCGGCGCCTCACTCAAAAGAGAGCCCAAAAGGTTCAATAAATTTGCTTGCTTTGCTGTTGACGACGAATTGATTAAGCAGCAAGAACTACTTGGGGGTGGTGGCGTTGGCTCAGCCGTTGAAGAAAAGCCTGGTATCAAAGACCCCTGTAAGTAATTTTTATATACATATATATACACTTGTGTGCTTTAGTTGGGCATGACTGTGTGCTTTAGTTGGGTATTAATTTTTGTTGAACATTTTATGGATTTATTGATGTGTGTGGCTTTTGCTTGGGTTTTCTGGTAATGGTTTGATCAACTAGTTTTCATGGAGCCGTTTTGTATGTACACTGTACAGAGAGTCAGAGACATGAGCTGTATGTGCTTTAATTGGGAAATATGTTTTGATGGTTCCGTGGATTTCTTGATATGAGTGGCTTTTGATTGGATTTGATAGAATGGGCTTACCAATTTACTATACGGGCGCTCTGTGTTACTTTAATTGAACTCTAATCGATGTGTCTAGCGTACCGGTTATGTGTTTTTCTTTGCTTTGTTTCAGTATTTCTGTCATTATTTTGTTTCTTGAAAACGAAAATTTTGGTTCTTTCTGTTAGGTTTACCGGTTATGTGTTTTTCTTTGCTTTGTTTCAGTATTTCTGTCATCATTTTGTTTCTCGAAAATGGAAAGGTTCTATCTGTTAGGTTTGATGATTATAGAGGCATCAATAAGCTGGTTAATTTCATATGTAAACTGCAGAAGATCCAGATGGTTTTTTGCTAGAATAACCAAGGGGCAAGGAACAATGATCAAACTCATTAGAGGATAAATTCATAAGCAATTTATAAGGTTTTCCGTTAGTGGGCTTTTCTTTTCTGGGTTATTCAGTGAGCAGTGAGCAGAAGTTGTCACACTTCAGTTAGAAATTACTGGGAATTGGAGATAAATACTGAGCAGAAGTTGCAACCATTGCCATGGGGAATCTTGGCATCATCTCCAACCAAATGGAAACATAATTTATACACGTGAGTCCAATCAAAGGGACTCGACGGTTTTAAAATGATTTTCTTGTACTTTCTCCTACTACTAACTATACAATCTTCCTTTAGTATAACTCCGAAGGCCTATATTGTTAAGTTCATATGGCCAAGAGGCCTTTGGCCCAACGGCATAAGGAGTGCACTTAGGTGCTAGGAGAAACTAGGAGAGGAGTTCAACTGCTCCTCCAAGGTGCTAGTCTAACTATTCTTACAATATTCTTACAATACTGGGAAAAAAATTGATCGGCAAAAGTCAGTATGGTTAGAATAGTTAGATTATCACCTTGGAGTAGGAGTTGAACTCCTGACCTCCTTTCTCCTAGCACTTAAGTGCACTCCCTATTGCCGTTGGGCTAAAGGCCTCTTGGTGCCGATCAAAAAAAAGAAAAATCATATGTTGAACTATTTTTTCCTCGAACTTTAGTGGTTTAGAATGGTTTTCTTCTGTTTTTCATTGTGATAGTTCTACGATCTTGTGGTGTTTTAATGTAATATCTTTTATGAATGCCTATTTTATAAATTTATATTTTCTCGAAGCATAATTACATTATATCTGCTCACACATCCCAGTGGGGCATTGAGCCATGGAACCACATCTTTTGCTCTACAAGCGAGTGCCATACATTTTTGGACAGCATTATCATCATTCAAAACAAACTCTTCATGGTTTTATGCCTCAAACTTTTCATATGTACAACGTATGTTTAAGTATTGAAATGCCTAGATGTATTTTACATATATGTTTGAGAAGTTATCATTGAATCTTTGCAGATTTAAGATTTGATTTGATTCACCATTCGGGAAAAAGGCCAATTTTGATTCATGATTCTGTTCATGGCAACTATTTGAGAAACTTCCATGTGTTGAAATTGATCACAATGCAACAACTAGGATTACTGAAGTTCATATGAAAGATTGTTATGATGGTTCTTTCCTGCTAAATTAATCATGTTTCTAGCTCTTTCCTTTTCTGCTATTACAATTTGCTTCAGGTGTCCCCTCTATGTTTGCAGTTGTGTCGAACAGTGGTCCTTCATTGGCTGACTGTCCAAGGGTATGGGGGCATATTGAGACTCCTCTTCTTCTTCTTTTATTTATAGAATACTGTTATTAGGGTGACAGTCCCTGACTGTCTGTATCTATACTTCTTAGGTAGTTCATGGTTTGTGGCAATTGAAGTGGGGCCAGGCTAGCTGCTTATTTCTGAGTTTCTACTAATTTCTTGGGAGTTGCTGTCCAAAATATAGGCACATTGCTCAACCTCATATTCAGTGTAGATATGTTTCTGTGTGTTTTTGTGTAGCGAAAGTGATAGTTTGATGCCCCTTATGGAGGCTACCCATGTTGTACTTGATGCCCGTATAGTATCTTTCTTTTTTTTTAATGGCAAAAAAAATTTCATTAATCTTGAAATTGTTACAAGATTAATAGGAGGAAGGAAACAACATCATGCTCAAAGAGCAAACTTTAGCCCAATCCAAGACCCAAACCTAGAATTGTCAAGAAGCCAATCAAGGACACCCTTTGGGACGAAGCCCACCTAAAGAGGCCAAAGCCCAACACCCCTATGGGTCTAAAAAAACCCAGACAATACATTAAGCTCAAAGACGGGCCAAGCCCAGCCCGAAAAACAAGCCCAGCCCAGCCCAACACCCATGAAAATCCCAACCCTATGCAGATGCCGCCGCCGACCACCCAAAAACCGAGAGCCCTCTTCCGGCAAGCCCGGCCGCCACCAGGAAACCCAAGGCCGAAACCAGATCTACCAGACTACGAGAGCAGCACTGTCGCAATCCTCACCCTTTGCCGGACCTCCAAAGCGGCCACCGAGAAGCTGCCAGTTCAGCCCTCACAAGCAGCCAGAGCATTCGACAACTTCGCCACAACGCCGCTTCTTCGTCTCCCTCAAAGCACAAGCAGATCTACTGCCCAGATCAAAGGCCAATCCAAAATGCATGCTGTAATGCCTCCGCTTGCCGTTAGGCCCAACCGGAACACACCCCGGAGTGCAGAGCAAGTGGGAAGCACCACGATCCATGTCTCCACAACCTGCAAACCGCACCACGCTGATAGGCCTACTGGCTACACCCAGGAGTAGAAGCCAGGGTGATCAGGGAGGGGAGAAACACATCAAGAAGAAGAAACCAGAAAGGGAAAAGCCCACGGTGAGAGACCTGCAAAAATAGGGAAAGGGGGAGAACGAAGAAGAAGAGGAGGGAGGAAGGAGAGAGAGGAGAGAAAAGGAAAGGGGGATGGCGAGAGAGCGCCCGGGGGGAGGAGGACAGGAGGCAGCAGCGCCTCCCCCGAGGCAAACTAAACCCTAAAACGTGAAGAAGAGGGATGAGGGAGCTGGAGAGTTTTTTGGGGAGAGAGAGCCAATATCATGTTCTTGGTATGACAGAATAGCATTCCCCGTATAATATCTTTCGCCTCCTTTATGTCATAAGTGTTTGCATGGATTTGAACCTTTTCCATGATATAACTGTCTTATTTTACTATATCACTAGTGGTTTGGCACGTGCACTGCAATGCCAACCACATTACCCATTACCCATTTGGATCATCGCCCTTAATCTTTTGTTATATTAATGCCAGTCGCTTTCATCAAAACTGAGTTGTTTGCTCCATCCTCGTTGCATAAAAGTTTCTTACCACCACCATTTATGTTTATTGATCATCTTTATCATACTTACCGACTTTAGTTTGATAGATTTGTTTAATGTCAAGTTATTAGTGTCGTTCTTCTCCATTTTCACTCAATACTTTGTTATCGCTGCCTGCTACACCAATGAACTTTTTATTTGCAATTTAGAAGGAAAATCATAGACACTTCTTTTCATTTAAGCATAGATACTCTATCATGTCAGTCAAAATAGTACATACAGATACTATATAGACTTTCGCACTCACATATAAGTGCTGTATTTTTCCAATAAAGCCAGCATGGTAAGGGCTGTGTCATTTAAGTTGGCATCAAAAGGACAATAGACATAAAATTCATTAGGAGCAGAATGGCTGTGGGTCCATGCAGAGAAACTCTGATGTATGTATGAACTGTGAAGGATAGGAATGGAGTTAATAGCAACAGAAGGACAAACCACTTGAAAAAGAAATAGTATCGTGTCAAGTAGAAAGACTCTCACTGCCACCTCATTACGTCGGCTACATGTTTACACAACTAGTGGAAGGCATAGAGGTAATGTCGAAATTTCACTAAAGAGATGAGGGTTTAATTTTCATTTGATACATTTGCTGTAGATACTTAAGTTCCTCATCTGTATACTAGTTTATTAATTTGTCGTAGGTGATGGTTTTATTGTTCCCCTTTTTATCTGGTTCCTCGTACTGACATGGTCTTTCTATTCGATCAATAACCTCATGTGGATGATGTTTCATTGAAAATGACAGATGGGGATGATGGTTCAACAGAAGCTATGCTACAAACTGACGACCCAACTAAAGGAAGTGCGCTTTATGAGTTCCTTTATCCAAGTAAAGAGCTGCTTCCTGATGACAAGGAAATGAGCATATTTGATCACCTAGAGGAGCTGCGGGAGAGGATCATTGTGTCGGTTTTGGCAGTTGGAGCGGCTATTCTTGGATGCTTTGCATTTTCAAAGGAACTGGTATTGGTTCTGGAAGCTCCTGTAAAAGAACAGGGTGTTAGGTTTCTGCAACTAGGTCCGGGCGAGTTTTTCTTTACAACTTTGAAGGTTAGAATGAATTAATAAACATCGTATCTATATTAGTTTCCTTGGTACAAGTATGTTACTATTACGGGTTGTACTTAGTAGAAACCTACTCATTTTGCTTGTACTTTTAACTGAAATTGCACCTGCTATCTTGGCATTTTTACTGAACAAAGTTTCTCAGTTTCTTTGGTTTTTCTTTTTTGGACTGGAATGGAGATGCAGCTAACCTCTCCTGTTAAGGGACATTTATATATCCTGCACCTGCACTATTTGTCGGCCGTTTGATAATTTTGAGTTGTCTATGACATTCGACTTTTCTCTAAACCTCTTCGAATGTTAAATTTGTTGTATGGAATAATTCACTAGTACATTCGTATGGTAATTTCTGGTCATCCATCCCCTCTACCCAAGTGTGGAGGGACATCAGCGCAAGTGGGGTCAGTTGACCCCTCTAGCTTTTGGAAGATTTTGGTTGCTGCTCTAGTTTTTACAAATCAGTTATACTTACGACTGCCCATAGGGTAGTGGTTAATGTACAATAAAGCAGACCATTTAGAACTCAGATGCACATTTCAGATGTTCCCCCATTAGATTGTACAAGTTGCTATATAGCTCTTTCCATCTTTCACAAACTTTTATGGGTTTTTGAGACATGCATGGAGGCTATCTACCATCGTATGGGTGGCATTAGCATCTGTGTCCACATTTTTTCTTCCAAAGGTGCCCCGAAATTTTGTAATTGCCCAAGCTGAAATCCCAAAAGTTTTAGTTTTACCCCTATGATACATACTTGTGCCTGTTGCTAATTCCGGTGCTTTTGCCCCCTCTTATTTTCCTGGACTTACACTATTGTGCTTCCTTGCTCTCACCTCCCAACAACAACACGGAAGGGTGTTTTCACTTGCTATCATATTAACATGAATTGCTTTTTCCAAATATGAAAAGTCATTTTTTTCTGTTGTGAATTGAATCAGTATCTTATCAATAAATTTTCAGATTTCGTGTTTATATTCACTAAAAGTTTTCTCATAAGACCAATTTGTTGCATACGGCTCTACATCAATTCCTATTATGAACTACATCTTTGAAAATTGATTAATATGTTTTGTAAATCCTTTTAGGTAAGTATAGTAGTTAATTACTCTTGTCATTTTGTTTGAGACTGATCTAATAACTTTGGTATGAATTGATTTTCCATATTCGTCTTCATTTTTCTCTGGATGGCAACCAGCCATGTTAGTGCGGATGGCAGTGGAAATGCTTTATGAAAGTCCATGAAACCTTACTTTGAAGGTTAGAATTTGAATAGGTCTGAAGACCTTGAGATTTGAATTTGACTTCTTCGGGAGTAGAACTAATCAACTATAGAAGTTACTGTTCTTGTTGAGGCAGTGGCACCATGTCACCTTTTGTTGATTATTTTACGATTTAAGATCTAGAGGACTTCTTCTTGTATCATAAGTGAGATATATTATGACGACCTTCATAGATTCAAGTAGCTTCGTTAGCACGATTGGCTAGATTGTGACCCAGAGCTAGGACTACTCACCTTGGGAAATTCTATTGTCTCTAGTGTCTTCATCATTATTTTTCTTTCTTACACTCATCTGAAATTATAAGAAACGTTGTTAGTTCTCCTTAGCCACTTTTGTGATTGTTCAAATTGACCTTCAGTAGAATGTAGAATAATTCTCTTTGGTCATGTTGCAGGTATCAGGTTACTGTGGTCTTCTTTTAGGGAGCCCCATAATCCTCTATGAGATCATAGCCTTTGTTCTCCCAGGTCTAACAAAGGCAGAGAGAGGATTCTTGGGTCCAATTGTTTTAGGCTCCTCAGTACTATTCTACGCTGGTATAAGTTTCTCATACTTGGTTCTCACTCCAGCAGCCTTGAATTTCTTCGTTAGCTATGCAGAAGGGGCTGTGGAGTCACTGTGGTCCATTGATCAATACTTTGAGTTTGTTCTGGTGCTCATGTTCAGTACTGGGCTCTCCTTTCAGGTAAAAGTTTTTTGCATCTGGCAGTTACATATTTCTCGTGTATTGTGTACTGTGTCCGCTGCTTTTTTTTTAAAAATTTTTTACTGGGAAATAGTGGTCCAAGTTGCTCTGCAGAAGGCCAAAACTCAAGTTTAAGGAGTTCCCCCATATTTTTGTGTGTTTTTTTAGCTTTGGCAATTTTAAGTGGTGAAGAGAAGATGAACACAGAACGGAAGCAGAACAAGGATTCTAGTGATGTCGTGAATGCCCAACAAACTAGGGAAAATGCCCAGACTGTTAGGCGTCACAAGCCCATGAGTAGAACTAGTCTTCTTTACAAAGTGCCTACGATTTCTTACCCAGTGCCGGCCCCGACATTTGAGTTGTCCTAGCCCAACCTCATGTTTTGTTGCCCACTTACAATTAAGTCATACAAAATAAAATAAAAAAGCATACAGGTACAAGAAAAAAATCTGAATTTGTATTATTTTTTTAGCTTGAATAACATCAAAAATTAAAATCAATAGCAAAACGTAAGCCTCAATTACAGTGCTTTAATCGGGTTAGTTCGCTCAATTTATTTTAACTATGACATTTTTTTAATCAAATGTAAAGACATATTACTTATACAATACATTACTGTTGTGTTTGTTATTAAGCCTGAAAATTCTCAACCAAGTAATTGGATTTTCGTAATGTTATGGATTGGGAGGAAAACAAAAAAGAGGAGGAAAATAAAAAGAGGTAAAACAAAAATTATTGATTGGGAGGAAAACAAAAAGTGGTAAAACAAAAAATGTAAAAATAAAGGAAAAAGGAGGGTGGGGGGCCGGGGTTTCGAACTCAGCCAAGTTGGAGTTTTAAAAGCTACGAACGCTACACCAGGTGAATGCTTTGTGCTACTCTAGGAAACTTTTTTATACTTATAATCTATCTTAATTTTTTTTTTTTGGTTGCCCCAGCCCGGGGTTGCCCAAGATCGAGGGTTTGCGGGGCTTATCCCGGGGCCGGACCTGTACTTACCCTTGCACTTGCGTGCAGGTTCCAGTTATTCAACTTCTGTTGGGACAAGTTGGTTTAGTTTCGGGTGACCAAATGCTATCAATTTGGAGATATGTTGTGGTGGGAGCTGTAGTCGCTGCTGCTGTACTCACACCATCCACCGATCCTCTCACTCAGGTGCTTCTGGCTGGACCCCTTCTGGGTCTCTACTTGGGCGGTGCTTGGGTGGTCAAGCTCATAGGCCGATGATTGATCTCTGCTGTGTGAATGCATGGGATCTGCTGCATCACAGACTTTTCATAGCATACGGAGTTACAAGGATCCCTGGGGTATGTACTGAACGAGGAACCCTGTCTGGAATTAAACGAATTGTAGAAACAAAATACGTGCATTGTCTTTCTCAAATCTTTGTAGAATCATTGTAGAAAAATCTTTTGCTGGTGTAAAATGAAAGCATTTATATTCTTTATACTTGAGCGCAGGGGCGGAACTAGGATTCAGAACGGGGGTGACACCGTAATTTATTCATACAAGTATATAAATTAACATGTTTTTGAATTCAATTTTTATGTCAATAAATACTCACTATAATCCGTAAAGGAACATGCAATAAAAATACTAAACTTGTGGGAAAAAATTAATGTCCAAATGTGTTATGTTCCTCTCCAATTAGTGGGAAAAAAATACAAACAATGTGGGAATTTAAATTTATGCAAAAAGAAATACTTAGTGAAGATACTAAACTTGTGGGAATTTTTTTTTTTTGGGGGTAAATTAGCTTGAAATTAAAAAAGGTTAATCGAATGTACAGCTTACAAGGGGCATATCCCAGGAGAAAAAGAAAAGGAAAAAAAAATTTGAAAAAAGTGCGATAACCCATGCACAACCCGCATAGAGGGTAGGGTAGAGTGAGTAAAATAACAAAAGTGCCATGTGTGTAGAAATCATACCCCCGTTGCACTATCCGTCTAAGCAGAAGGATAGTACAACGGAGTATGATATGCATAGTGATACGAGTAGTAAAAACATGAAAGCGAACTACTGTTTGGCACATCCCGCCAGGCTGGGAAATAAAATCAATATTCGCGGTCAGAAATGACCAAATGATAACTATCACTGAGGATAAGCAACAACAAAGCAATTCGGCAACAAGAGAGGCTGAGCAGCTACTACAGAGGAATAAGGCACCAAGAAGAGGTTCGAACCAGAGATGACGTCATCCGACAAGGGGCCCCACCCTGAACACCATGCCCATTCCATCCGGCCTAATACTCCCTCATCCAATCCTAAGGCTCGCCAAAACAAACCACTCTCAGCCAACTACCAACGACCACATACTCCAGAGATGGGATAAGCAATCCAAGATACTAATACTCCAACCAAACCTAGAAAACAAGCATAATACCCACTTCTAAAGAATAGCTACTACAGAGGGATAGGCAACGAGAAGAGGCTCAAACTGGAAATGACGGCATCCGACAATGTTACCCTCCCAATCACCCTGCACACCACGCCCATTCCATCCAGACTACTACACCCTCAACATAATCCCCTAGGCTCGCTAAATCAAGAAGCGGGACAGCTCAAGAACCAATAACAGCGCATAACCACCAAAAAGGCCACTCGAACCGCAAGTGAGACCAAGTTGCCCCTTCAATCAGAGCATTACCCCAATCTAATCAATGACAACTCACCAAGCTACCCCTTTCAATCAAAGCAATACCCCAATCTAATCAGAGACAACTCGCGAAGTTACCCCTTTCAATCAGCGCATAACCACCAATCTAGTCGAAGATAACCACAGACACACCACGCTACACTAAAGAACTAGGCCAGTGAAAGAAAGAAACTTGGAATATGAACAAGCCCAACATATTGCTAAAGCCATAACCCCAACATTGGGCAAAACCATCCTACAGCATCCAGTTGCAGATTTCATGACAAAACCAAATTGAATGCCAAACTCATATTTGCAAGGAATTGGGCAGAGAGGAGCCATAAGTTGTCCTCCGATTCCCAAATTATGGTACAACCTGCGCGCGCTAGATTTTAGTATGCGAGCGCGCACCCATTCCGGCGAAATCTAGCTAACACAGGGATAAGTAAATAAATCCAAAAGAGTAACCCAATCTCAGTCCAATCAGATGACTGCCCATTCGAGTTTCTCAGTATGGATCTACAAGTCTAAAGAGAGATACCTGCCGCTGGAATGGTCTGGCGAGTTGTAGCTCCACCACCCCATCCACGGGCTTCGGCCATTGCTGGCCGTGAGCAACTTTGAGCACAAGGCTCCAATCTGAAGTGAAACGGAAAAGGCTATCCTCTGGATCTGGGAATTAGCACCTACGCTAAACCCAAAGTCCATACACGGTTACCCGAAGTCCATACACGGAAAAGACATCTACACGGCTTTGGTGTAGTGGTTTGAGCAGATCAGAGCGTGATAGATGAACTCGTACCTGTTGTGGAAATCAGTTCATTCCCATGGATTCCAGGTCTGGATTTTGGAATGCCCAAACTCAGGCAGTGCGTGAATCCTACTCTCTTCGTCTCCAACCGAATGATCGGAGAACATATACCAGACCACAATCTCAGTTTGGATTTGAAACATAATTAAACGGAAAATACCTCCAATATTGACCGAAGATTCAATCTGTTGAAACCCTCTGAAAATATGGAGACCGGATGGTAGTGGCTACGTTGATAACAAGAGTATATTTACCCTCTCTGTGGTTACCGACTGTAAATGGATTCTCCGATCATCGGCTGGATGACCAGATCTGGGAATGGCTTGAGAAGCTCTCGGAAGAACACTCCAGCTCAAAGACCTTGAAACCACTCTAATCTGTTCAGAGAATGGGTAAAGAAATCCAAGTGCCGATTATCAAGAAGAATAAAAGCAAATGGAAGTGGAAAAATTGAATCAGGAGCTGAAAATTGGATCCCTGATGGAACACCACTATATCACTATCAGTCCCAGGTGAGGACCAGGTCCACCGACTGGAATTTGTTCCAGAAGTTTTGAGTGTTGATAAATCTGAACCAAGCTTGAATTACCTCTGGATCAGTCCTGTTTCCAGAAATCTGGATGGGGAGTGCATTCTCTATAATGTAGAGAGAGAAGCTCTCAACCCTTTTGTGGTTTTGTTATATTGTGTTAAAAAAATTGACGTCCAAATGTGTTAATGAATTCCTCTTCAATTAATGAAAAAAAAGTACAAACTATTTATGTAAGAACTTCAAATACTAGTATGAGAGAGAGAGAGAGAGAGAGAGATGAAAGGGTTGACACGTCAAAATTAGTCGGAAGTAACACAGTAAACTTGTCTTTGAACTAGCTATTCTTGTTGACTAACCGAATACGTCTTAGAGCATGTACACCAACAATAGCAATTTTACCTACTCAAAAAAGCATATTTGCATTTTACCTATTCCCTTTTTCATTCCAACTTACACCAGACTCTTTATTGGCCTTTCTGTATTCATCAAATATTCATATAATATTCACTAGTGAGAGAGAGAAACTCAAACCCAGGAAAATCAAATCCTCCGCCCAGTCCTTTGCCGTCCTCCAATCCGACCTCCGCTCAGATCCAAGTCGACCTCCGTCCGTCCTTTGCCCTCCTCCAAGCCCTCCAGCAATCCGCCGCGGGCTGCCACATCTCCATCCTCGTCGAATCCGCCGTCAACGAGATCGTCGCCTTCACCTCATCCGCTCCACCCCCGCCTCATCCTTGACCTCTGGAAGACCGTCTGCGTCGGCATCTGCTCTGACCACGACTTCCCCGACCACAACGTCGCCGCCGGCGCCGTTTCCATCAGCAAAGATCAACCTCTGCTGATCCGGTGGGATATCCTCTTTGTCCGGGAACTTCGTCGTCGTTGGTCGGAATCCTTCGTAGTAGAGAGGAAGAACGGGAGAGAGAATGAGGGAGTGGTATGGAGGAGAGAGGAAGAACAATATTTTAATTGATTGCTCGTGAACAGTAGCTCGGTAGAAATAGAGAGCATTTTTTCGAAAGGGAAAATACCTACCAGTTTTCCGAGGCTGCTGCAAGCTGTTTTGGGGGGTTGAACTAGGTAAAATGGCTGTAAAGGTGGTTTTTGCTAGCCTGGTGTCCATGCTCTTACACACAAATTTTCTTCTCCTTAGGTAATTCATAAAAGCCAGCTCGTGGATTGGCCTTGGGTCTATATCTTGGTTTCATGAGTGCTCTAAAGTCAAAATCCCTGAGATCTATAGGAAGCAGCACCACCTCCACACTCATATATGTAGGATTTTGTCAGTGTTCCTGTAACTACAACACAAAAAATCCTATTAAGAACTAAGTAGTTTACCCTCTTGTTTTCTACATACAGGTACCAAACACTTCACCTTGGGATGAATCAATTTAAACAACTAAGTGCTTACAACCACGACATATGGTGTACTTTGCTAATTGAACTTAAGACTTAAGGCAACTCAAGCGCTGAGTCGAGTTTCCACCAAGAGTGATTGAACTAATTGGGCTAAAATCCCATCCCTTTTGATGTTTCCCACATCAAACCCCTTGCAAGAGTTAAATAAAACCATTGCCACGTAAGTAATACTTTCCATAGCTATATCACCATAGTTTATGACGTGATTCACTTGTTCGAACTACCACCACAGTCACAACTATCAACGCTCTCTTTAAGTGATTTATTGAGAAATATATCCATGACAAAATACCATGTCACCCCATATCATTGTAAAATCCTCACTTTAATTCATGAGAGAAAGCTCCCCCAAAAATGTAGACTTATTATTTATTCATGGTTTCCATGCTTACTTTATAGGTGCCTTCGTACCCATTACAAGCATACAGACCAATTCTACTAAATTAATTTAGAACTAAACTTGTGGGACATAGTTATTTATAACAACTATGTAGTCAAGATAGTAGGAATTCACCATTCCACATCTTTGAATTGGAGAACATGTGATCTAAAAGCCACACTATCGAGATTTCAAACAACGTTTCCTGCAATGAAACAACGGTTCATTTTTTTTTTTTTTTTTATCATCAAACAACGTTTCATTTATTCCTCACTTTTTGGAAAAGTTAAGGACTCTACTTTTTAATCCAAACACCACACCACTTTGTTTAGCCTCCAATGGTTACTCCATTTAGGTTAAATCCAAGAGTCACCCATAGGTTAAATCTTTAACCTTCATACACACACACACACACATCAAAGTGTATTTTGATAAAGGACAAGAGAAGAGCCACGCCGTCTATTTTTATTTTCATATATATAAACGAACACATTCATTTAAAGAATTCACAACACCCACCATTTTTATTACTCTGTGCAAAAAAAAAAATGTATATAAAAATACAAACTTATGATGGTATGTTCAATTTGGAAATGGCTTCCAAATCAAGACTACATATCTAGCATTTGCATAAAGTAAAACATTGAGATAATTTAAATAGCCACTGATTCAGTCAATTACCAACCACATGTCTAATAGTACTATAATCTTACACTAATATGATAATGTGGTTCTTGATCACGGTCGTCAAACATTTCTCAGTAAGAGTCACATAAACATGTACGCTTTGTGTCACATAAACACCACCATGACACAATTACCATATTAGGTATCAGTATCACCAATGGCAAGTCCCATAAATATATTCAAAACTATCGATCAATAAAATCTTGTTTCCATGCTTACAAAAGAAGCATTTCATAACCATAACGTTTGCATGTGTAACAGGAAAAATAAGCCAAGTGTCAAGAACATCATATCAAGGCGAGATGTTTCACATATATTAATATGTATGTAGACAGAAGCAAACAACCGTTGTGAATTACTAGTAAAAAACACAACTATTCTGTTGCTTTACTAAACCAAATCTCACATGCCCCTTTTCCGAACCGACTATGTTGTTAGCCTAACCACTGTGTCACATGACACTGTTCCAAACTGTTACTATGGTAAAATCAAATAAAATGCAACCCTGTTCCAATACGTTGGAATATATATACAATTGAAAATATAAATTAAGAATCATACTAAATGCTAAGTTACCATTCTTTGTCAAAAGCACAAGAGTACACAATACACACCTTCACACATAAAAGAAATGAGGATAAAACCTAGCTAATTTGCATGTGGATACATAAATCATATCATATGGCTAAAATAATCCTATTGTATTGTAAACTTAATCTTCTTTAACAATGCGGGACAAGGAGCGCTCTCAGAAACCGCTCCAGGATTTTAGTTCAGCGGTGACAAAATCATATAGAAATTTTTTGTATACAAAACTCTATATAAAATGAACATTTTTTTTATGATTGAAAATAAATTGTGCTTAATTTATTTTATTTTGTTGAGTTATATTATCTCCATACTCACAAATTAAAGTGAAGTTTTTTTTTTTTACTTTGACTAGTCATGAACAATTCAGTGACGATAATATGAAAAAATATGAAAGAAAACTCGAATTATATGTTAAAAAAATATGAATTTTTAGTGCATTTTTTGAGTCCAATTTGCTTGAACACCCTCAAGCAGTGGTGCCGTCGCCACATGAACATCATTATGTTTCTTCCTCACCTAATTATCGGCCCTTTCCGAACATGAACATCATTATGTTTCTTCCTCGCCAATTTCAAAGTTTGCATTTGACGCAAATGAGTCAAGGCATAATCATATTCGCTCGCTCCTTCAAAATCTCGCGGAGGGGTCAATTCACAGTAGACACCGTTAGGCGAACCTCCCATCGCTGTAGTAGATTAATTCTTATGAGTCCTCCATATATTCCGATGGAGCTATCTCGTCTTTTTGATTAATCACAATAGCCATGTCTATTCATTTGACCATAATAGTCATACTTTTTGGTTTGATCACGTCTGATATTGCGACCTAGGGGGATAGGTTTGAATCCTGTAATATACATTCTTTTGCAAATAGATTGATTAGCAAATCAATTAATAATTAATATAATGAAAGTACTGAAAATAAATACGAGATGAGACAAAGGATTTTTATAGTGTTTCGGTTAATTGCTTAGTTCACTCTTCAGTGATGTTCCCCTAAACACTCACTAGTATCCACTATGTTCTCAGTACTTACAACAGGGTTGGATTGTAGACACCTCCCAAACGGAGCATCGCCATACAGATTGATCGTTTGTTGCTCGATTGGTTACTTGCTTCATAAACCAAGATCGTGGACATTCTCATGGCTAGGAACATCGCCACACGATAGCGGTCATCATCAAAACAGAGTCGCCACCCAGTTTATTAAAACTAGGAAAATAGATAGAGATTCTGGGTACGGGAGCCAAGAGTACAGTAGGGGGAAGGTGTTAGGCACCCCTCTTTGCCCAGTCGTGAGACTGGCCCATAATCGTTCGACATACAATGTATATTTGCTTTATTTAATTCTAACACATAATCTGGTTTTTAGCCTTTAACAGTTGATAAGGTGAGCCAGTACGATAAATGAAAGCATGCATCAGAATAAGCAGAAAACAAATATGTCCCAGCAAATAGATCCCTCGGCCGGTGAATTGATGTCACGGCCGAGGAATCCCACTGGATCGATGTATCGGCCGAAGGATTGATTCCCCAACCGATGTTCTTTATCACACCAGAATACGAACAGTTAATAGAAAGAACTAATTAAAAGCGAGAGACGGAAATTAAATCAAACCGTAGGCTCCTGGGCCTCACCACCTTGATCCCTCAGAGATTGATTACTTGGATTGTGATTGACTGTAGATAATAGTGGTTGATTGTGGTAGTCAACTTCACAAAACTCTAGAACAAAGTGAGTTCTTTGGGGGGTTTTTACTCTCGGATGCGGCTACTCACGGGAGGTTAGGGCTTTTGCAGAGAATTGATAGGAGATGATTTCTGTAGAGTTTGGGGGCGGATCATGGAGTGGAGAGATGTGTATTTCGTGGTTGTTATTTCGGAACCCTAAGGCCATTTATATAGGCAATTGGTGACTCACTCCGGCCAATCAAATAGCGTGAATCAAAGTGGAGTTCTAAGGCAATAAGACCTCTATGGTAAGTGTATTCGTAGCCTCGAAGTAATGGTTCGTGGCTGCTAAGGTTTGGGCGAACGGATTGAAAAGCTGCTGAACTTTCCAGAAAAACATCGGTTTGCCGGCCGCCCAAATGATTTCACGGCCGAAGAAAGGATTTCGCGGCCGCGAAAGGATTTTCCAGCAAAAGGCCAAACTTTGCGGGCTCGCTCCGGACACTCCCGAACTCGATTTTGCGCGTTCTTTGGACCGTTGGAAAGTTTGTTGAGTCTACTTTCTAACCCAAGTGGATTGGATCAAATATATTTAGTACATCAAAAGATATGACTATTTTACCCTTAGTGGGTCAGAAAATGGATTATTTTGGTAAAATTCTTGTATCTCCCTCGTTTCAAATTGGTTTAAGGCTTATTATATATCAATAAAGAGGGTTTTGAAAGTACTACAAGATGGTGGAATCCAACCACCAAAATAAGGACCTTTAGTTTATAAAAAATGGGCTGAAAGCAGACTTAATTGAAGATCGACGATGCTAAAACACGTGTTAACACATTTCTATCCACTCTAAGTGTCGCTTGGCACTCCTATCACCTATTCCAAAGTGTTCCTTAATCCCTTAAGAGTTCCACAAAGTTCTTAAGGCTTTCATGAAGCCAACCACAACAACCACATATCATATTCATCATCGGGATGGTCCCTAAGGTGGGACTTGAAATAATCGTTGAGCCAAATTAAGGTGTCTACAGATGCCCCTCTTTGACTGAACTTGGATAGACCGCGAGGCGTATTCAAGTAAAAGTCAAAGCTGTAAAAAAATAACTCAATTTGGTCCAACCACTATTTCA
Source organism: Rhododendron griersonianum (assembly GCA_018127125.1). Taxonomy (NCBI): domain Eukaryota; kingdom Viridiplantae; phylum Streptophyta; class Magnoliopsida; order Ericales; family Ericaceae; genus Rhododendron; species Rhododendron griersonianum. Next base: position 15,117,798 of record CM030799.1, on the reverse strand, counting down.
AGGGTTTTTTGAAAAAGGTTTTAGTTATGGTCGGGCCGGGAGGCTGCCTACGTATTCCACAGGGGAAATTCAGACCAATTGTGGTTCGGGACAACCAAAAACAAAAGCGCAGAGCTTTAGAGGAGGAATTTTCCATTGGGCCATACCAAGCCTTCGAGCGATGTACCTGAGCTATGCTAGGATTTTGGCGGAGAGTAGTTGAAGGAGCGTCGAGCTGCCGGGGAAATTCTTGCAGAGAGCATCTTCAGTATTTTGGGGTAGATCAATACACATCGGGTGAGTCGTTTGCTTTTCATGATCATCCTTATTTTGACTGAGGGGAGCTCGATAAAGTAGCCTATCCTTGCGAATGAGCTTGATGGAACAGATGTAATTGGGTGGAATCCAACTATCTTCTGGAGACAATCGGACGCCGGTTTTGAGATGGGGACACAAGGCTAGTAATTAGAGCACGGAGCATTTGGATGGGAGAACCGAGGCACGGAACCGGTTGCAATCATGAGGCGAGAGCCTGAGGAGTCGGAGCTTGCAGCTTGATGTGATGGAACCGAGGCGTAGAGCCGGTATCAATCATGAGGCAAGGGCCTGAGGAGTCGGAGTTTGGAGCTTGAAGTGATAGAAATGAGGCATAGAGCCGGTTGTAACCTGTTTCAAATGCAAACACAGGGTATATTTGATAACAAAATGCACTCAACTAGTGAATCCTATAAGTGTAGCACCAGGTTTCATTCAAGGGAATGTTCAGGCAAAATAAGTCTAGTGACTCACAAACATCATCATAATGCATCAAGAGATACAACACCATGAGGCGTACAAGACGAGAGACGTAATTTTGACTCTTGTGCACTCTATTTGGAATTTAGAATGTAACACTTATTCTATTACACCTCATGCTTCAAATCGTTGGACATGTGATTAGCTTACGTCAAGTGACACGCAACAAAGACATTAACCACTGCAAGCCACATTATTCAAGACAATGGTGTAAGAGGTATGTGCACATTATTTTGTTGATAGAATGGTTAGAGTAAAATAGGTCATACCACAATAAAGGATGCCAAAGGGCAAAATATGTCAAGAGACATAATACACCACAATACCACATCATTTAGGGGCCAAGAGGCGTAACATTTCGAGAGACATAACATATCAAGAGATGCAAGGCCATGAGACATGCAGGTCAAGAGACTCAAGCGTTAAGGGACACAACACCGAGATGTATATGTCAAGAGACCTAATACATCGAGAGATGTAATGCCAAGAGGAATAGTGGTCGAGAGACCTAATACATCGAGAGATGCAATGCCAAGAGGCATAGTGGTCGAGAGACCTAATACATCGAGAGATGCAATGCCAAGAGGCATAGTGGTCGAGAGACCTAATGTATCAAGAGATAGCGCCTATTTTTTCCCTAGCCAAGAGGCGTCATACCAACAGATAATCAAACACATTCATAATGCAAGCAACATGTAGTAGTGAAGACAAAAATCAAGTATTAGATCAAGAGACCAATGCAAGACCAAATAAGCACAACAGCCACAAAGACATGAAAGCGAATCAAATGCGCGGGCCAAAGAGGCCTAGGAAAATGTCTAGATAAGACTAAACAGTGAGGTGCTCATGTAGACAAATCAACTGTGCAGGCCAAGAGGCCAATGCAACTGCCTAAACTACACATCAAGCAACTATGTGATTGTGGTGATATGCAAGCAAGTGTTTTGGGACATCTCAACTTTCGCGTACTCAAGCTAGTGCTTCTCCTACACCATAAGATGGCAACAAAATCTATACTAGCCAAATGGCTATGACAAAGAAGACGATGAGATCCAAGAGACTTGAAAGATTGCAACACTCTAGCAATGCTGCTAACACACTGTATGGCCTAGGGACCTTCTAGCTACACTCTTCATGAAATGGGAAGCCCATGTTATCTCCGTGAAAATTTGCAAATAAGTAATTGTGCTTGTATTGTTGTGTCAAAAATGCTTAGGATAAAATCAATTTTGAAAGTTTCTCCTTGAGGATTTCAAAACCAAATCATTTTACCTACATGATTCACATTCAAAACCACTCAGTCGTCAAGAGACGCAAAACTGTTCCAAGAACCCATGACCCTAGCGAGTTTATTGCTTCAGGGTGAATTGATTACTTTGAGTTGGATTGATAAGTGACCACCGCGTGCCTCATGAGAGATTGTGCGCTTCTAAAAGGAGGATGTAGTTGTGCCCCTTTGCTTCACACCACTTCTCCTTCCACATTGGTTATGCCCCTAGTATTTAGAACTTTGTTGCTAAGCCGCGTTCTTCAATCCGAGAGGACTTTATTATGGACCATATTGTAGGTTAGGGTGTTGGCTTAAGAAAGGAAGGGATATAACAGCTCAAATCTACTTTCTACTCATGCTTGGGTTCCAAAAGCTAGCAGCCATCTAATCGCTCTATTTTGTATGAGAGGAAGATGTTTCTTCAAAATGCCCCCTGTTTTTGGATTGGAAGGAATGATGTTTTTCTTCTTTCAAAACCCCTTTGTGTGACGGGATGCTTACTTTCCGTTTTGTAGTCATCTCTCATTGCATTTTTATCTACCCCAGTGTGGGAGATGGCTGTCTAGCAGGCTTTATTTGAAAGAAACTATCCAGAGGCTCAATGTGGCTAGCAAGGGATAAGTGTTTGGATAGAGAAATGATGGCCTTTCTTCATTTTGAATCACGCAACAGAGCAACTAGAATCCTAGCCAAAAGATTAAGAGGCTTTGATGTTTTACCAAGTGGTTCTTCAAAATCGAGGACAAGTCTTGAGATTCAAAGTGGGTGCATGGAGACATGGCTAAATTTTCATTTTATTTTTATGCTCTAACTTTTGCCTAGACCGCCCTTGAGGGTTTTCAATCTAGCGAGCTCATTTTTTTTTATCTTTTATTTTCTATCTTCAACAGCTTGCTCCTCTTACAAGTGGCTCCATGAAAGTGCACAAGTGTTTTCAACTCCCCCTCAACTCAACAAAAATGACATGGGTCACAGTTCGTTTTGAAAACTCTTTCGGTGATTTTGATAACTCAAGTGATCATGAAGTGTTTCAAGCGATATCATGAGATTACTTTGAAATCCTTGAGGATTGTTCTCAACACTTAATGTTATCATGAGTATTCTTTGGCAGCAAATTAGTACAAGAGAAAACATTTTCAAAAATGTGGCCGACCCTAAGGTGCCTATGTATCTCTAAAGAGAATCAGGCCATTCGTAGTTCAGGTTTAAGGAGATTCATATTCCGGGAGAGATTCACATTTCATGTTGAGTGCAAAGAGTTGATCCAAAACCATGATGAACAAAATGACTTTAATTTCAAGAGAAAATAAACTCAAGACTCAAGTTCCTAAAGGAGAACAAACTCGAGACTCAAACCCTAAAAAGAAGCAAATAAGGGTCAAAAGAAAGACCCAAAGATTAGCTAATTGAGACTCATAAGAAAAATTGACTCAAAACACGACAAAATTTGGCCCCCGCTTCTCAATCATCCAGCTTGGTTGGATCAACTATCTCTTGATCGATGAGTTTTTGAATATCACGTTGCAATCGGATGCAATGATCAGTTTCATGCCCAGAAATCTGATGGTAGGCATAGTGCTTGGTAGGATCATAGTTTGGGCCAAATGGTGGGCAGGGCGACTGAGTTTCTAAAGGTTTGAGGAGTCCTTGTTCGACTAGAGTAGCCAGGGCTTGAGATGGGGATGAGTTAAGATTTCGGCGGTGGCGGAGTGCACGACGTTTGGGATTTCTGGAAGTGGGGTTCTGGTGAGCAGGGGTGTGTTGGGATGGATTTAGTGGAAATATGACACTGCATTGGTGACAATGGTATGGTTGGGAAGGCTTCTTTTTGGTTGGGTGATTTCTCCCTCGACTTGTTCCATATGTTGGGGCTGCGGGTTCATCATTGTTCTTCCTTGTCTTTCCTTGGCAAAATGAATTTCTGCTTGAACTGCTTTCTTCATCCACCTAGCAAGGGGAGGTGAAGGTGGAGCTTGTGGAGGACTTCTTTGCAAACTGTGAACAATGGTGGCTAGGGCAGCCACTGATTCTGCCAATACATTAACTTTAGCGGCCAGAGCTTCAATCTTCTTGTCAGCCATCGTTGTCACATCTAAGACCAAACCCAAAATTTAGGAAAAGCAAGAACTTAGTTACGCTTAGGTTGAGATGTCCAAAATCAAGTGATCGTGCAGTGCACCTATGCCTATTGCCCCCTAAAATGCAAGTTGCCCCTAATATGATGACCCATTTACCACGCATGCAATCAAGTGGTTGAACAACGTACTAGTACTATGAAGTGATGTGATCAGGTAGTAATGCAATACAACAAGCAATCATGTGACAATTATACAATCAAGTGATTCATATGTACAATGTACCATGCAAGATAAAAGATTGATGAAACCCCCACATTTTCTTTTTTCTTTTTAAGATCTTAGGAAAAAACAAAGAAAGGAAGAAACTTATGAAAACCTAAAGAATAAGGTAAGATTTTTTTTTCCTTTGAAAAGATTCTAGCAAAGATTGAAAGAGAAAGAAATAAAAAGAAAGATTCTTTTTTTTTTTTAAAAGAATCCTAGCAAGAAATAAATTAATAAAACCTAGAGAAAAAAGAAGACTTTTGTTTTTTCTTTTCTTTTGTTTTTTTTTCTTTTCAAAACTCCTAACAGTATAAGACTATGACAACCTTTCACAGGTCAAAACTTATCTCAAAGAGAGACAGAGTTATGCAAGGACTATTATTTATCTCAAGAGAGATAGACTTCATCACAAACTCTTGATAAAATGAGCATGAATTCATCTTCTACAGCAATTAAAACTCTAAAGAGTACTAATCATTGAATCAAACAAGAGTTTCAGATATAATGCAATACATAGTCCTAACCTGCTTGGAATTTCCTGTCCTAGTTTGGAAAGAGTTCTATGTCTTTCTACAATATGCAAGGTTTCGGGTAGTCCCAAAGGGTGCCCCGTTAGGAGTTTGCTGGAACCCCTAACATAGCCCGTGTCATGCCGGGATATCAGGTGAACTCAACGTGGGTTGCCCGCTCGATGCACATGAAAAAGAATTAAATAAAGCAAATATTAATTCCATGTTGAACTTTCTGGTTATGGCTCTCAAATCCCCAGCGGAGTCGCCAAAAACTGTAGACACCTCCCAAACGGGGCATCGCCATACAGATTGATCGTTTGTTGCTCGATTGGTTGCTTGCTTCATAAACCAAGATCGTGGACATTCCCATGGCTAGAAACATCGCCACACGATAGCGGTCATCATCAAAACAGAGTCGCCACCCAATTTATTAAAACTAGGAAAATAGATAGAGATTCTGGATACGGGAGCCAAGAGTACAGTAAGTGGAAGGTGTTATGCACCCCTCTTTGCCCAGTCGTGAGACTAACCCATAATCGTTCGACATACAATGTATATTTGCTTTATTTAATTCTAACACATAATCTGATTTTTAGCCTTTAACAGTTGATAAGGTAAGCCAATACGATAAATGAAAGCATGCATCAGAATAAGCAGAAAACAAATATGTCCCAACAAATAGATCCCTCGGCCGGTGAATTGATGTCACGGCCGAGGAATCCCACTGGATCGATGTATCGGCCGAATGATTGATTCCCCAACCGATGTTCTTTCTCACACCAGAATACGAACAGTTAATAGAAAGAACTAATTAAAAGCGAGAGACGGAAATTAAATCAAACCGTAGTCTCCTGGGCCTCACCACCTTGATCCCTCAGAGATTAATTGCTTGGATTGCGATTGATTGTAGATAATAGTGGTTGATTGTGGTAGTCAACTTCACAAAACTCTAGAACAAAGTGAGTTCTTTGGGGGTTTTTACTCTTGGATGCGGCTACTCACAGGAGGTTAGGGCTTTTGCAGAGAATTGATAGGAGATGATTTCTGTAGAGTTTGGGGGCGGATCATGGAGTGGAGAGATATGTATTTCGTGGTTGTTATTTCGGAACCCTAAGGCCCTTTATATAGGCAATTGGTGACTTACTTCGGCCAATCAAATGGCGTGAATCAAAGTGGAGTTCTAGGGCAATAAGACCTCTATGGTAAGTGTATTCGTAGCCTCGAAGTAATGGTTCGTGGCTGCTAGGGTTTGGGCGAACGGATTGAAAAGCTGCTGAACATTCCAGAATCTGGAAAACATCGGTCTGCCGGCCGCCCAAATGATTTCACGGCCGAAGAAAGGATTTCGCGGCCGCGAAAGGATTTTCCAGCAAAAGGCCAAACTTTGCGGGCTCGCTCCGGACACTCCCGAACTCGATTTTGCGCGTTCTTTGGACTGTTGGAAAGCTTGTTGAGTCTACTTTCTAACCCAAGTGGTTTGGATCAAATATATTTAGTACATCAAAAGATATGACTATTTTACCCTTAGTGGGTCAGAAAATGGATTATTTTGGTAAAATTCTTGTATCTCCCTTGTTTCAAATTTGTTTGAGGCTTATTATATATCAATAAAGAGGGTTTTGAAAGTATTACAAGATGGTGGAATCCAACCACCATAATAAGGAACTTTAGTTTATAAAAAATGGGCTGAAAGCAGACTTAATTGAAGATCGACGATGCTAAAACACGTGTTAACACATTTCTATCCATTCTAAGTGTCGTTTGGCACTCCTATCACCTATTCCAAAGTGTTCCTTAATCCCTTAAGAGTTCTACAAAGTTCCTAAGGCTTTCATGAAGTCAACCACAACAACCACATATCATATTCATCATCAGGATGGTCCCCAAGGTGGGACTTGAAATAATCGTTAAGCCAAATTGGGGTGTCTACATGGATTTCACAAGAGCCAACATCCCTTTACTACGTACAACTTTGGTACACGCAGACCAGATCACAAACTTTTAACACTGGTACACGTAGACCAGTTTACAAACAAACTCCCAACATTGGTGCACGCAGACCAGTTTATAATCTCTCAAATCCAGAATATACCCAATTCACAGAAGAACAAAATCCTAACTAACAACATAGTGGATTGGGTTCTCTCTCACACAAGGTGGGTTAAGTGGTGCGATTGAATCACTCTAAGGGTGAATATGCAAGTGTAAGCTTACACACAGAGAGTATATAAATTCTACAGTCTCTCAATTTTGAAGAATAAGCTCTATAGTGAATATCGGACTTGTATTCTTTGAATGCATTCAAGACTTGGTTTATGTCTCTCTGTACCAATCTCTGGTGAAGACTTCTTCATATATAGCCAAAAGCAAATTTTAGTATATCTTCCAAAAGACAACTCCAACATTCACAAATAAATGCTTTGTTTCTCCTTTTACAACTTTAGATGGTGTGTGGCCCGTGATCCTTGATCCGTGTTCCTCCTCTGGTGGTTCAGTGATTGCTCAGCCTTCTTACCCTAACCTGCACAATGAGCGCACGACTAAGACCTGGCCGGGGTTTTCCCGGCAAGGCCCTCCGGCGAGAGGATAAGTACGTGCAGAGAGAAAGGCAGTAGACTGTAGTTTTTTGATGAGTATAAGTGTGCAGAAGCATGTACCTCTTAGGGTTGCCATCGTTTGATATTTATAGAGCCTCATTGACTTGCTCTCCAAGTAATTGCATGTGCTTCGCACAAGCCAAGTGACGCTATTGTGACATCACATAATAGATCTGGTAACCATTTTGGTATGAGCTGGCACTCCCATGTGCGCTCGTCATTATCTTTTGTCGTAACCGTTTCTGCACGTGGAGAGAACACGCGACTCAGCAGGTGGCCGAGCCCCAAGCTTGGCCGAGCCTAGCCGCGAGAAGAACCCACCGACGGAACTCCCTTCCTGAGGGTGGCCGAGCCTGAGTTACTACCGTCTTCTGCCGAACGTAAGGTGAGAGCATCATTCGTGGACTGATGGGCCTCGGCTGGGAGCCGAGCCCAATCCCACGTTCGGCTACGGACTGGTTTGATGCAACTATTCAGGCTTAGTACAGATAGTCATGTTCGGCCTGCTACAATAGCCCCTCAATCTCTGCCGATGCCAAACGCGTGGCAGGGATTGATGTTAAACGTTGGCCGAACACGCTTGTCAATGAGTGTGGGCCTTTGACGAGCTTTGGCCACGCCTCATCCATCCTTATCTTCAAGAGCAGCAGTAATCGGCAGAGCCGAACGCCAATGACAGCATGCCAGGTGTCACCTCCTATTTGGTTACGGCTGGCTTAAAGGACATCAGGAGCGTGGAGTTCTGCCAAGTCGTCCTATCAACGCCACATGTCAATCGTTGATTGGCTACTGGTTCGGCGGTGTCATAATGGGCGGAAAACTCGATTTTCAACCCTACCTCTATATAAGGGATGGTGAGATAGGAGAGAGAAGCTACAGACCCCTTATCTCTATAGACCTCCATTGCCAGAGCTTCCTCCTACGTTCGTTCGTCTTCCACTCTCGATTCCCAGCGGATTCTCCACCAAATCTTGTTGAAACTTCCAGGTATGTGTTCGATTTTCACCTCTCCTTTCGCTTCTGCAATTTCTTGCACTTTTTGGCTTCTTTTTTTGGGTTTTTGAGAGTTTTTTTGTTCTGAATGAACAGTGTGAAGGTTGAAGTTTGAACGAACTGTTCATCTTCTCCTTCATCCTATTCTTCCGAGCCCCAACCTTGATGCTGGTGGGCTTAGCCGACAATGGGGTTGGCCAAGCCCCACTTTTGGTGCTGATGGGTTTGGTCGACGATGGGGTTTGCCGAGCCCTTTGACTCGAGTTTTAGTGTTTCCCGAGCTTGAGTCTTCATAGAGTGGAATAGGGTGGGCCAGTTAGGAAGCCGAGCGTAGTGAGATCCTTGCCTTCTGGCCGACGACGAGGTTCCTCATTATTTTCTCCTTGTTTTGCTAGGTCTGGCTCACCCAGTCATCGTTATTTCATCCGACTCCGAAAGTTCGGGGGACGACTCCGGAGACTTGATTATCCAAGAATACTTGGAAAGGCACAGGCACCGACGACAGTCTTCTTCAATCGCTTCGAACATGTCAGGCTCCAGCGACTCCGACGCCGAGTGTGATTACGAAAACCACAGTGGGTACAATACCGAGCCTGAGATAACCTTCACCCCCACTACACATTCCGACGCTGAGCCCGAGCTAGGTCCTGAAGCCGAGTCCAGGTTTCGTTCACAGGCCGAAGCTACCACCTCTTCACGATCTAGGCATAGTGAAACCCAGTCTGAGAATAGGGAGGTCGCCGACCTTTACGAAAGGGGCCAAGTTTGTCCTCATGCCCATTACTTCAGTGGGAATCCCAATGAGTACGAGAATTTTTACCGATAGTACAAAATCCCCGATGATGTCGTCATTAGTCAGGTGGCTAGCAACCGTATCAGATATAAGAGGGAACACCGCCCCGAGCATATAACGGTTCCCCTTATGGCCATTTGTGAGGCTGGTCTTCGGTTCCCTCTTCACCCGTTTTTAAGGGAGTTGCTAGCACGGTTCGGTCTTGTGCCACATTACTTTGCTATCAACAGCTACAGGATAGTGATGGCCGTGATCAAGCTGAAAGAGCTCCATAACCTTGAGTTCACGGTCGCCGACCTTTTCCATACATACTTAATGTCTAGGCACGGCAAGACCGACCGTAGATATCTATCGACACGTAGTCACAAAGAGCCGTTGATAGAAGGGCTGCCCAATACTGACAAATGGGCTAATTTTTATGTCGAAGTGAGTGGTAACTACGAGTTTGGTGACCAGTCAATAAGGTTACATATCGTGCCAAAGGTCAAAGATTTTTGAGGTTGTTTAAAGTTCTTCTTTTTGCCGAGCTCATTTCTTGTCTCTTATCCGTTTTCCCATGTTCTGATTATCAATGCTTTTGCAGATCACCGATCAATAACGAAGAGAGAACAGTCGTTGGCTAGCGAAAAGAACGTGGAGATTTTGAAGGCTCAAATCTGCCGTGACGCGCCGACTCTACTGGGCTATATTCCCTCATACAAGGGGAATTTGAGGAGAAAGGAAAAAAAAAAGGGAGGGCCGAGCACGAAGGCCGGAGGTAAAAAGAAGGTTGCTGAGGAACAGGCAGGGAAGAGCAAGGATCCGAAGCCGAGCAAGAGGGTGAAGGAGCCGAGGGTGAAATTTCCCACTTTAAAAAAGTCAGTGGACTTCTGGTTTCAAGAGAGTCAACAGTCCGAGTTCCCAGGTATAAACATTCCTCCTCTTCGAACCCTCGTAGCTAAATTCGCAGAAGACATGAGAAGATTGAATGTGGTCCGAGTAAACATCAGGGACGGTGCCGCGGTTCGGCAGAAGGATACTGACATGACCGAGCCTGTTGCCAAGAAGCAGAAGGTCACTCAGGATTTCTTTCCGGCCAGGCCGCCGACGCCACTTCCAAAGGAGAAAGACCAAACCGAGTCATCAGCTGCTGGTGGCTCCAAGGCTGCGGAGAAGTCGGCAGGTTCGAGCGGCCGAGCAATTGTGTAGGAGTTTGCACCTTCATTTGCTATGGCTGAGGGCAGGGTCATTACTATTGGAGACAACGTCAAACTGGAGCCCGGATTAGCCGTCACTATGCTTCACGACCTTGCACTACCGAGGGATATGGAGAGGGTCCCAGCGGAGCAACAGCTGAGCCTCATTCATGCAAGCGCTTATATCGTTTAGGTCCGTTTTTAACTTGATTTTATTTCTTATTGATGTTGCCGAGCTTAATTATTCATTTTTGTGCAGGCTGGACAGGCCCTGTTGTGGGCTTCTAATCAAGCCGAGTTGTTAGCGGCAGAGAGGACCCGACCGCGATGACGTTAGGGCCGAGCATGACAAAACAAAGTCCCTGAAGAGCGGTCTGAAGCTGACAAAGGCCAAGATAGCCGAGCTTGAGAAGGAGAGGGACGAAGCTTTGGAGAAGGCCAAGAAAATCGATCGTGATCTTGGTCAAGTTTTGAGGAGAGAGAAGTGAAAGATGAAGGAAGTTGATGAGAAGGCTTATCAGGCAGGCTATGACCGAGCGGGAGTCGAGTATATAAGGGATGCTCGGTTTATGGTTAACGACGAGGTGAAGATGAGGGTTTCGGTTACCTACCGAACCAGGTACAAAGACGGTGTGAAAGCTGCGTGCGAGGTCCTGCAACTGGAGCCTGACTTGAATTTGACCAAATCAATTCCTGCACCAGTCACTCCTGAGCTCGTCCTACCGTACACTGACGAAGAATGCGCACCTCTTCCTCAGGAGGAATTTCCCGAGAGTTAAGAGGACATCGATGATCTAACCGACGCCGAAGGTGGGAATGGCTCAATTGGGAAGAAGACTGGAGATGTTGAAGGAGAGGTGGCCGAGGACGCCGAGCGGGAGCACGTGGATGCTAACAAGAATGCTGAGGCCGAGACTGAAGTTGCTGCTGACGTTGCCGCGGAAGATTCTGCTCAATTTTGAGTAGAAAATTACTAGGTTTTGTTTTCTTCGACATTTTTTGTCGTTTGAACTTTTGCTTGATTGGACGGCTCCAAACTTGGGAGTTTAACCGTACCAGAGTTGTAATAGTTTGTGGGAGGTCGGCAAGAATGATTTACCACGTCGTGCCTCCCAGCTTAGGGATTTCTGCAACACTTGTGTTTTCTTTTCTTGGATGAATGACTTGAGTTTTGCTTATAACGTATCTGACTTCACCGAACTTGGTCGAATTCTTTCATGCCTTTTGAAAATTTGATAGGCTTGTTTGTTTGAATTGTGGTTATCCGTAGCCCATAGACCAAAGTGGCCCACTTTGGTCTATGGTCGGCTAAGTAATGTAGGATTTGCCAACTGTTGTCCTGATAATTGCCGAGCTTTGACCAAAGTAGAATTGCGGGGGTAGAGTTGATATTTCGCCGAGCGTGGCATTGTCTTCGGTTGTTTGAGTCAATTTTGTGGATGAAACTTAAAGTAGTAACCGGAAGTTTTTTGGTGCCCCCTACTTATGGTTTGGGCTCGGCCAAAGAGCCAGCCTAACCCAAGATACCAGGGACAATTTTGTTGAGTGGGTGGTTTGCTCACCAAAGTGTGAGTTTAACCAGGCTGTGGCCGACCTTAGTGTCTTGCCAAGCCGAACCGGAGCTTAAGTTCCAGCCGTAATGCGTTTCTTAGGCTCGGTTGGACCATATGTCCTGTTTGTGCTTCTTGGGGCAGTAATAGTGGCCGAAGCAAGGGCATGAAAGCCGTTTGTGGGTGTGACTGAAGTCAACGTTTGTGGTTGGCAGAATATGCCGAGGGTAGATTGAAAGTAAGGAAGATAATTAAAACAAGTAGAATACGTTAATTGCAAAACGAGACTTTTAGGATTGAGAAATGTTGGGAGTACAAGAGGGAAATGAAAACTAAGGGCCGAAGCCATTCTTGAAATGAAGTACAATAGATAATGAGGCCGAAGCCAAGATGTTTTTATAGTATGTGGCCGAGCACGAAGTGAATCCCAAAAAGGTCCGTCACATGTATGCCTTCTTCAGATTCTGTGCATTCCACGGGTTGGTAAGGACTTTCCCATTCATGTCTTCCAGCACGTATGCACCTTTACCAACAATCTTGACAACACGAAAAGGTCCCTCCCAGTTGGGCTTGAATTTCGTTTTCTTGCTAGCTTGAACTACTTTTCGCCAAACCAAATCATCTGGCTTGAATTTCTTGGTTCGCACACTTCGGTTGTATCCCTTGGCAACTTGTTGCTGATACTCGGCAAGCTTCAGTCGAGCGTTGTCGCGCTTCTCTTCGGCCAGGATTAGTTCTTGTTCCACAGCTTCATTATTTGTCTTCGGGTCGAAAGTTTCTGTTCAGAAGGTGGGAAACTTGGACTCAAGTGGGATGACCGCCTCCATGCCGAATGCCATGGAGAAAGGAGACTGGCCAGTGGATCGTCGAGGTGTGGAGCGATAAACCCATAGGACCCTTGGTAGTTCTTCTGCCCATTTGCCACGCTTGGAGTTCAATCGGCGCTTGATACCGGCGCAGACAGTCTTGTTTGTGGCCTCGGCTTGGCCATTTCCTTGGGGGTAAGCTGGAGTGGAATTGAAGAAGCGTATGCCAAACTCTTCGCAAAGACTTATGAGGCCATTTCCAACAAATTGGGTGCCGTTGTCTGAAATGATGGCGTATGGGACGCCGAACCTGATGACAATATTCCTCCAAACAAAACGCCGAACGTCCGCCTCGGTGATGGTGACAAGGGCTTCAGCTTCCACCCACTTGGAGAAGTAGTCCGTTGCAGTGATTAAAAACTTGAAGCCCTCTGGGGCTGTTGGGAGCTTGCCCACGATGTCGAGCCCCCATTGCGCAAAGGGCCAGGGACTTGTGATGGGGGAAAGGTTTTGGGCGGGTTGCTTCGGAATTGGGGAGAACAGTTGGCACGGTCGGCATTTGCGGACAACTTCTTCACAGTCTTTCTTCATGTTCTTCCAAAAGTATCCTTGACTCATGGCACGTTGGCATAGTGAACGGCCACCAGAGTGGCAGCCGCAGCTTCCTAAGTGAAGTTCATTGAGAATCTCGGGTACTTGGGTTAGGTGGACGACGAGGAGATAAGAGCCGGAGATGGATTTCCTGTAGAGTTGGCCGCTTTCGGAGAGCCAATAGTAAGCAACCTTGTTCCTGATGCAGAAAGCTTCCTTCTTGTCGGCTGGTAAGGTGTCATTCCTGAGGAAAGCGACGATTTCGTCCATCCAACTTAGACCGAGTTCGACATTGAGCACTTCTGGAGTGGTGTCATAACATGGGTGGTCGATGTTGCCAAAGTTGATAGTTCTGAACTCAGAGGCTTTGGAAGCCGAGGCAAGGCCGGCAAGTGCGTTCGCGTGTGCGTTGTGTTCGCGGTTGATCTGTTCAGTCTTGAAATTCTTGAAGTGCTTGATGAGTTCGGCTGCGGTCGCTTGGTGCTTCATCATTCTGGGGTCCCGAGCTTCGTAGTCCCCTAACACCTGGTTGACGATGAGTTGAGAGTCGCAATAAACAGCTAACTCGTCGACCTTCATTGCTATTGCGGAGCGTAAGCCTGCAAGGAGGGCTTCGTATTCGGCTTCATTGTTTGTGGCAGGAAAGTCAATGCTGATGGCGCTTTCATGTAGAGTCCCACAAGGGGAAACTAAGACGACCCCTGCTCCGGCTCCATTGCTATTAGAGGCACCATCAACTTGAAGTCGCCAAGTGTCTCCTTGAAAAAGGAGCCAAGGTTTCGTGTTCGCTGTGTGCTCGGCCACGGGTTGAGGTGGTGGGGGAGTGTTGAGAGTCTCAGTATCTTCTGGAGTCAATTCGGCGATGAAGTCGGCGAGAATCTACCCCTTGATTGCCGTCCAGGCTCGAAACGAATGTCGAAGTTTGCTAACTCGACTGCCTACTTGGAGACCCTGTTGGAAAGATCAACTTTCCAAAAGAGAGCTTTGAGAGGGTACTCTGTTAAAACAGTGATCGTATATGCCTGGAAGTATGGAAGGAGTTTCCTTGCTGCTGAGACGAGAGCAAGTGCTAACTTCTCGAGAGGAAGATATCGTGTTTGTGCAGGTAAGAGAGTCTTACTTGTGAAGTAAATCGGCATGTCGTCAGTTCCCTCTCGCCGAACAAGAGCGGAACTGACAGCATGAGCCGAAACTGCCAGGTATAGGTAGAGAGTTTAGGATTCTTTTGGTTTGACCATCAAGGGAGCCGAGATCAGGTAGTCCTTGAGTTCGGCTAGTGTTGTGTCGCAGTCCGTTGTCCACTCAAAACTTCTTTGACTTTTTCCCTTCAAGGCGTGAAAGAAGGCATGGCATTTGTTAGAGGACTTGCTGATGAAGCGGTTTAGAGCGGCTGCCATGCCTGTGAGCCTCTGAACTTCGCGGATTGTGCGTGGTGGCCTCAATTTGGCCACTGCCTTGATTTGGTTGGGGTCGGCCTTAATGCCGCGTCTTGTGACCAAATGCCTCAGAACTTTTCCCGCACTTACACCGAATGCATATTTCTCGGGGTTCAAGCGAAGCTTGTGGAGCTTGAGAATTTTGAGCACTTCGGTTAACTCCTGGAGGTGGTTGTATTCCTTTTGGCTTTTGACGACGAGGTCGTCGATGTAAGCTTCGACCGTGTGACCTATCTGGGCGCGAAGCATTTTGAATATGGCTCGGTTGAAGGTGGCGCCTGAGTTTTTGAGCCCGAAGGGCATGACCCGATAGCAGAAGATACTGTGTGGTGTGATGAAGGCCATTTTTTCCATATCTTCTGGATCCATGGCTATCTGATGGTAGCCACGGTATGCGTCTAAGAAACTTAGCCGTGCGTGGCCTGCTGTTGCGTCTACCAGTTGATCAATCTTTGGGAGTGGGAACCAATCTTTTGGACAGGCGTCATTAAGATTGGTGTAATCAACGCAGACTCGCCATTTGCCATTTTTCTTCTTAACGACCACTGTGTTGGACAACCAGGTTGGGTATTGAACTTCTTGGATGGCGTTGGCTTCCAACAAGCGGGTGACTTCTTCAACTACAGCGTCGGCGTGTTCTAGTGCCGAGCGTCGAGCCTTCTGTACCACTGGCTTTGAATCCTTCTTGATGTTGAAAGAGTGGCAGATAAAATCAGGGTCGACCCCCGGCATCTCATTGGGGGTCCATGCAAAGACTTCCATGTTGTCTTTGAGAAGTTGGAACATTTTTTCTCGCTCGGCGTCACTGAGGGAAGATCCGAGTAAAAAGAAACGTGAGCCATCCTCATTGATGGGCATTGAAATGAGGTCTTCTTCAGCTTTGTCTTCAGCCTTCTGGCCGACGTCACTACGCCAAATTTTTGCATTAAAGGCATTAAAAAACTGCCGGTAATAGTCCAAAAACCGCCGGTAAAAGTATATTACCGCCGCTAAAAGTAAATTACCGCCGCTAAAAGTTCCGTCGGAAAAACAATTGTCGGAAATACAAAAACGGCGGTAAATTACCGCCGGTAAAAGTTTCGGACTATTAACGGCGGTTTTACTACCGCCGCTTAAAGTTTCGGAAAAAATAATGACATTGCCGAGATTCGAACCCGCGACCCATTGATTAATACCCGAGCACTTACCCATTGAGCTACATAAAATTATGTGTTTTATTAGAAGAATAATAATATTTATATTATATAAAGATTATTACCGGCGGTTTTTGCTTACCGCCGTTAATAGTAAGTTTTACCGGCGGTTTTACATTACCGCCGGTAATAGTTAGTTTTACCGGCGGTTTTACTCATGCCGTTAATAAACGGCGTTTATAGTTACCTTTTGCGGCGGTTTGTTATTACCGCCGGTAATAGCACCCTTTACCGACGGTTTTATTTCCGCCGGTAAAAAAACCGCCGGCAAAGGCAATTTTTGGCGTAGTGCGTCTTCAATTACGGCCATGTCTGGGACTTCAACCCATTGCACTTGCTTGGCTTTGGTGGAGTTGTGGATGGTTGAGACGTAGCATTTTTTGGAAGCTACTTGGTCACCTCGCAGATCTTCTTGTCTCTCATTCGCACTAATAAAGTGGACAACCTGGTGGTAGGTGGAATCGATGGCTTGCATGCCGTGGAGCCAGGTTCGGCCAAGGATGGCGTTGTACGGGCTCGACACATTGATGACAATGAATTCGACAGACAAAGTTTTCGAGCCGACGATGACTGGGAGAAATATTCGGCCAAGTGGCCAGACAGGTGCTCCGTTGAAGCCGATGAGAGGTACTTCGGCGGGTTGTAACACTGACTCTGAGAGATCCAACTTCTTGAAAAGGTCGAAATACATGACCTCTGCCGAGCTTCCTTGATCGATGAGGACGCGCTTGACGTCGTGGACGCCGATTTGGACGGTGACAACGAGGGCGTCCGAGTGTGGAGTTTGCACATGTTCAAGGTCGCGCTCGGTAAAGGTTATTGTCCACTTGGGCACTTCTTGTGGGCGTTGACATTTGGATCCGCAACCAACTGAGAGTATCTGCTTGGATGTTGAGGCGCGATCGATGTCGGCTTTGAGTGTGGTTTCGGATGCTTTTGTCACTAGTCCGTGGATGACATGTATCAGCGGGCGCTGTTCATTGGGGTTGGGGTTGCCTGTTGGTTGTCGGACGGGTGTTTTTGTTCAATCGATGTACTGATTGAGATGTCCTTGAGTTGCGAGTCTTTCCAGGAGAGCTTTGTAAGAAGCGTAGGCTGTCGTGTAGTGGCCATGATCGTTGTGGTAGGAGCACTTCTTCCTTTGATTTTGATCTGGCTGTCCAGTGTCGATACCGAGCTTGCCTGTCGGCCACTCGAACCATGGTTGTCTCATTATCTCTTTCAAGAAGGACCAGATGGGCTCTTTGAAGTATGTGGTCTCGGCCACATAGTCGTGTACTTTCGGCAGGCGCTTTTTTCCTTCCTTGATGTTGTGTACTTGCTTCTTGGGTTGCGAGTGTTGGATGATTATTGATGCTGGCAGCTGGGATGCGGTTGAGGGGAAGGGGGTGGTTGAGCTCGGGATTCCTTGAGCCGCCCGGTCCGCATAAAATTCTTCAAGAGCACAAAATCGTTCCACGACACGCATCAACTCGCCCATGCCATGGGGTGGGCGGATGGCAAGTTCGTCCAGGATCTTGCTGCCAGTTTCCAAGCCGTTTTTGAAAGTACGTGCAGCCCAGTACTCGTCGATCCCAAGGATTTCATTAAACAGCCGCCAGTAACGCTCGGCTTATTGTCTGAGAGTTTCGGATGGGAGCTTCCTCGTCTGAGATAAGGACTCAGGCTCCTTGGCGGTTTTGTTGCTCGTGATGAATTGGGTATTGAAGGCGCGTTCAAGGTTGGCCAAGTTTCGTATGGATCCAGCGGGCAGTTTGTTGAACCACTGGAGTCCAAGGGAGCCGAGGCTGGACGGGAACGCCTTGCATTTGACTTCATCTTTTAGGGTGCAGAGTTCGATGGTCTGGCAAAAGTGGATTAAGTGGGTGTAAGCCTCACAGGTGGCCGGGTCAAACTTCGTGAATTTAGGTAGGTGGAAGGTGGATTCGGGTGGTGTGTTGATGATGTGGGAGGTGAAGGGTAAGACGCTGAGGTCCTTCAGTTGTCTTTCAAATCCTGGGCGCGACGGTTTGCCGTACTCATCTGTTTTTGTTCGTTTGGAGTCCCTTCCTTTGGACTCCTTTGTTGAAGTCTTCTCGGCGTCTTTGTGCCGAAGCTTGTCTCTCAAGTCGGTTATTGTTCGGCGTGGGCCGTCGATGGACTTCTCTCTGTCACGACGGGTTTTGTTGTCGTCATTCGCGCCTTCGGTGCGTACGCATTTCCCCTTCCGCCGTGCACAGTGCTCAACGTCCAAGTTCTCAGGTGGGATGTCCCCGAGACGCTCAGAGACATGGCGTCTGGTCTGCACGGAATCTCGGCTACGGTGTGAAATCGTCGTGCGAGAGAATTCTGCGCGACCGGTCGAGTATGTGCTTGTGAATGACTCGGTATCCCTTGTTTTGGTACGCTCATGGTGGCTTCTAAAGCGATGTGTTCCAGATGTTGTAGGCCTCTTGTAGAGTATTATTTCTCCTGCGTCACCTGCGTCTGGTGTGAAGCCAAGTCGGTCCTTCACTGAGCCGCGATGACCAGTTTCGTGGGGACGATCCTGTGGTGGTGGTGGAGGTGGTGTTTGCCTTCGTCGCCTCCCGCCTCCATGAGATCTGGAAGTAGCGGGGGTTGCGGTTTGCTGCATGTGTTGTTTCATTTGAGCCACCTCCGCCCTTAAAGCCGTCAGTTCATTATCTCGTTCGTCGTCGCGACGCTATAACAGATGGATGTAGGCCGCTGTTACGTCGTCTGTGGCTGGTGACAGCCCAGAGCTTGCGGGGATGCAGATGGACATGTGCCTCTCCAAGGGTTCTAGGATGACGTTTCCACTGGCGTCTTTAGCCCCCGAAATGGTAACGTCCGTCAGATCTCCGCCCATGGCGGTTGAATTTGAGGTTGTTTATGGGAGGAGGAAGGTGGTATGAAGGAGGTTTGAGCCGTTTGAATCAGAAGCGAGTCACGTCGAGTAAACCAATTGTGTGGCCCGTGATCCTTGATCCGTGTTCCTCCTCTGGTGGTTCAGTGATTGCTCAGCCTTCTTACCCTAACCTGCACAGTGAGCGCACGACTAAGACCTGACCGGGATTTTCCCGGTAAGGCCCTCCGGCGAGAGGATAAGTACATGCAGAGAGAAAGGCAGTAGACTGGAGTTTTTTTATGAGTATAAGTGTGTAGAAGCATGTACCTCTTAGGGTTGTCATCGCTTGATATTTATAGAGCCTCCTTGACTTGCTCTTCAAGTACGGGCTTGTGCTTCGCACAAGCCAAGTGACGCTATTGTGACATCACGGAATAGATCTGGTAAGCGTTTTGGTATGAGCTGGCACTCCCATGTGCCCTCGTCATTATCTTTTGGCGTAACCGTTTCTGCACGTGGAGAGAACACGCGACTCAGCAGGTGGCCGAGCCCCAAGCTTGGCCGAGCCTAGCCGCGAGAAGAACCCACCGACGGAACTCCCTTCCTGAGGGTGGCCGAGCCTGAGTTACTACCGCCTTCTGCCGAACGTAAGGTGAGAGCATCATTCGTGGACTGACGGGCCTCGGTTGGGAGCCAAGCCCAATCCCACGTTCGGCTACGGACTCATTTGATCCAACTATTCAGGCTTAGTACAAATAGTCATGTTCGGCCTGCTACAGATGGATTAACGTTAATTCCTGTGAAACAAAAGTCAATCCACCAAATAGATTTGTCTATACCAAATCTAAGATGATATACAAAGTCTAAGAATCATTAAATAACCCAAGGTTCAAGAAACATAAAATATGCACACTTTAGATTTTCTGTCAACAACAGCATATAGCATATCCCGGGATCCGTCTTTGCTATAGTCGTAAATGCTACTGTTGAAGCGGTCGCTGACGTGGCCCAATCAAGAGTCATCTTCCAATTAATACACTAGCCCCACTTAACATTCCTTTCTAACGGCGTAGATGTAAGTACTAACTCTGTTTGGGTTTAAAAAAAAAAAGTAAGAATCTTTAAAGTCTTTCTTTCCTCATCTCTCACTCCTCTTCCTCGATTACACCCATTTATCTTTCTTTATTATCTCTTTCTTTTTTTTTCATTTATTTATTTTTGGCTCGGCATCTAGATTATATTCTTGCTGCTATGCTAGGAACTTTCATATTTTTTGTTTTTTCTTTGAGTTACTTTCTTTAATTTGGCTTATTGAAATCAGATTATTTTGATTTTTTATACCGTTCTAAATTTTGTCAAAGTTACTTTCTAAATTCTTTTATGTGACAAATAGTGATAAATCTAAATTTCCATTTGTTCATGGGCAATAAGTACTGAAGAGTTAGAATGGGACCAATTCAAAATCATATTCAATGAATAGCAAATTAACCAAATGTTTCTTTTTCTATTTTACCATAAAAAATTGAATAATGATCAAAATAAAAAATTACAATGAAAGTTAAAAATAGGTAATAACCCATTAGGTTTTAATTCGAATGCCACTATGCCAGTCCTATGTTTCCAATCTATCTTCTTTGTACATGATAATAACAAGTAATAATACCCCAATCTGGATTTTCATATTAATTTACTTTTGGTTTTTGATTCCCCAATGATGAAACGGATCAAGAACACCCCGAGAATGTCAAGTGGTAGAGCTTTGAGTGTTTGATACCTTTTTAAGCCTAGCCAATTCAAGCCAGAACCCTACTTGCTCGTGTTGGTTCACAACCAGCGCGCGCTGGTCCATGTGCCACTTGTTGGTCAACAGTCAGCTTGGACCATTGACCAAGGCAGGGGCAGTTGGACTGGCGCGCGCAGGTCCACAACTTGTGCGCACTAGTCAAGCCTTGTCCTATCACCTTTTCCCAGCCTGTTTTTGCCATGATCAGAGGACTTTTAGGGCACATTGGAACCTTCTATTCGTTTGTGCAACAGGGTTCGGGCAGGGGATGTCTCACACCCCTCCCATCACTTTTTCCCCTCTCATTGATGAGAATAGACTTTTTTGGCCAAGGCAACCAACCATTACTTGGCTGGTGTAAGCCCCTCTCTCACTCCATTGCCCTATATATATATATATATATATATATATATATATATATATATATATATATATATATATATATATATATATATATAATATCCCCATACACACACAAGCTAAGAGTTACAACTTTTTCATCAAGTCATCCATTGTTCATCTCTTTCTTGCAAAAGAAGGCTACCAACAAGAAACACTCCACTCACTTTGATCCACCAACACACAACCACCCTTCAAACTCATTCAATCAACCCTCAAACTCAAGCTTAATCACCTTTCTAACCTAAAAATCAAAAGGTATAAACACCTACTGCACTCTATTCTGATCCCTGAGGGGGGCTGGCAGGACCAAGGCTAGTAATCAATAGCAGTTTTGGCCCTAAAGCTAGCAAGGTTTCAAAAATCGTGTTACAGGGAACTTGCGTGCACTGGTCATCAGTTCGCGCACACCACTTTATGGCTGCGCGCGCAGATCATGTGTGGGGATAAGTCCCCTATTTTGTGTTTTCCTCTGTGTTTGTCTATCACCCTTAAGCATGTTAAAAATCAGTTTATTGCTTTCTCTGTTAAAACTGTTAGTTGTCTTTCAATATTCATTTATGTTTCAATGGAATACCCCTGGGGTCTTTCTGGACATGTTCCAAAACTAAGGACATGCAAAACCAAACATTGGAAGGATGGCTCAAACTGGCGTGCGCCAGCGAATACCCACGCGCACTGGTTTGTCCTTGATCAGTGAGTGACCTTTGTATGGGTACCTTGGCTTTTGGGCCACCATTTGTCCCCATACTGTTTATGGGGTTGTGTTTATTATTTTTATTTGTTGTCTAGCCTGTTTATTTGTATCTGTGTAATTAACTTCCTTTTAATTGCGTGGTTTATCGTGGATGTGCACTGGTCCTTCCACATCCCAGAGGGATAAAAAGCAAGAGCTGTGGGTTAGAGCACATTTGCGCGGGCTTGTAGTGGACTGACGCGCACTGGTTTGAACCGCGTGCAGTGATCTGATTAGAGCATGCAGGTTTCTTCCTGAGTGGTCACTCAAAAATAGTGCCCTCGAATTTGTTTTATACAACAAAACTGGCTTTTATCCTATTCTAACTATTTTCAAGTAAGCATGTCATCTATCACATCCTGCAAATATATTACAGTTTTAATCCCTTTAAACTGTTCTCCCTGCCTAAATGGCTAAAACTTGATTAATGAAATGGAATTGCAAACGCTTTACAAATGCCCGAGTAGAGATTGATCTCCGGATTGGGCGAGAGGGGTGCCTTAAAAACCTTCCCTTCTCGTAACTTGGCTCCCGAACCTAAGATATTCTGGTGACGACGGACCGGAAACAAGTCTTTTTCAAATCAAAATACAGAGTAACGTTTCAAGTTCGGTTCCTTGGGAGGCGGACCTTCAAACCCAAGTGGCGACTCTGAATTGAGCGTTTCACTTACTAAGAGGGGCGCACCCATTTGTCTCGTGATTTTTGGGGTGTGTCCCCACAATGGCGACGCTGCTGGGGACTTTCCTTGTTAGTCTATACTAAGAGTTTAATACACTTGAGAACAATCCCTTAAAAGTTTGTCAAAACAGTGAGCTTCATGCTGCTGAAGAACGGAATGGTGATTAAATAGGATCTTCGTATCCGGCAAATCTTGACTAGGGCTTTTCCAATTGCTCACTAGTGTAGTTTTCTCATAGTATTGATTAATAAAGAGAGCCACATTTTAAAAGGCATTTGCAAACATTGCAATTCTATTTCATTAATCAAACTTTTGGCATCTTCACTTGCATCGATGTTGGCTAGCCGCGTTGGCGTGTTTTGGGTAACCGACACAGTTTACTAGAGCCCGGGGTCCTCGAATGCCCAACAACCTTGAACGATGATAAGTTATTCGACTGTTTGACCGTTGCTCTGCGCTACGCGTTGCAGCGGGAGGTATATCTTGGCATTCGTTCGAAGAACCCCTCTCAAACCAAAACCAGCATTTGCATATACAAAGTATTAGAACTCTACAAACTAAGACAGAGACCCGCAGGGTAAGATTATTTGCATCTAACCCCTATATCCTATCTACGTGTTACCGCTTTCTCTATCGCATGCACTGTACATACATACTGTTCTGCGTAGGAGCATATTTTAGGGCGGCTTTTAGGTTGTCTCTCTTCCGAGTTTGTCTTCTGCAACTAGGACGCAACAAGACCCGATGAAGAGTCGTGCATCCCAATGCACGTTGTCTAGTTACAAAGTCCTTAGTTCAAGCGAGACTTTGGGAAATCAAAAACTTTCTAAATCCTTAAGTAATGCCCAATCGAGGATTCAAACAAAAAACGAGAAACAACAAAGAGATGATGCCGTGACATTAACATCATCAAGGTTACAAGTGCCACGTCACTTACAACAGCCCCGGCTGACAACGCTGTGCCACTCACGCCATCAAGTTATGGTGCCACGTCATCCCTACCGAGTTGTTCCGAGTCCAAATTTGGAACTTCGAAAAAGGAATAGTTGAAGGCTTACTCTATTTTGACATCTCTTAGAATCAATTTTCTAATCAAAGGACACACCGTCAAAAAGAAATCAAAGGATTTTTGCTGCGTCCGAACATCATGAGACATACTCGTCTTTAGTTGTAGAGTCTAGGGTTAACACCGACGACGTGTACATTGCATTCTCTTGTTCTTTTAGAGATAAACTGCTGCAGGAGCCCCACTGAGTTCTTGTTTACTTTGCTGTCAAAGCTGTCCAAACGATTCTCGAACAGAACTCATAGAGGCTCCATGGCTTGTTTCCAAGGATGCGATGAAAATCATTGTTTCATGTTACACAATGGAGTATGTATTTTGGTAGATCCCACATGAACTCAATAATAGTATTGAACAATTGTGATCATTGTACATGATGAAATATGGTAAAGGGGAGAGGAAGTGTGGCATTATTATTCACAAGGTACTTTTTTTTTGTACCAAAAAATGAAAAAATTACTCAAGCTGCCTGAAAATTGGGGAAATTGGATTCATTAACAATAGACCACAAAATTACACTGCTCGTCAATCCATTACACCTTTATACTCAAACAAGAAAATAGTGAAAAAAAAACTGGACAACCTTCTCTTTCAATTCTTCATTACATTCCTCCTTGATATTATCCCTAGTTGCTCACAACAAGGTTCTGCATCTCTGGCAGTAGCCCAGTAATACTAGAACGTAGCTCGGATTTCATTTCTCTCAGCAAAGCCCTTAAACCCGTGCATGCTTGAAAGAATGCTTCAGAAGAGCCTTCAAGATTATTTACCTCTACCTGCATTCCATCAATAACGCTGGATATTTTTTCCACGGCTGTCTTCATAGCAGAAAACTCTTGAGGGGGGTAAAGACAAGCTCCAAGCTCATCAACCTGAAGTCCACTTTCTTGGCAAAGCTTCAACAATCTCTCCAACGGATTCACAAAATCATTTCCGTTATCTGGGTTTTCCTGCTTATTCAAACTTGTAATGAAACGGATAAGTTCCTTTATCACTACAAGTGTTTCAGACACAACCCCAACGGCCAATTGAGCTATTTTCATCTCTTCAGGAGAAAGGTCGTTGCCCAGATCACCTCCACATGAATCGTCGCTATCGTGGGGCCCACTGTCGTCTTTGACTGAAGCCTCTTCAGAATCTTCATCTTTTGGTTCAGCAGAAGCAGGCTTGAGTTCCTTCATCTCACGAAGGACATCTTTCATAGAAACGGCAACTTGTGTTATTGCCCGCCCTATTGCCGTGATATTTGTGGAAGGAGTCTTCTTAAGGGCAGAGCATGCATCCCATACCGTTCCCACCATTGGAGGGATTGAGAGTTTTCGGTCTTTGTAAGAAGATCCTGTGCACTCATTCAACAAATCTAAGGCCATGGTTCATTCAAGAGAGAATAGAACACAAGTTATTGTTGATTGGTGCATGTTTCATCACAATATGAGAAGATATGTACATCTATAAGTACAACTGATATAGCAAGATGATTAGCTACATGTAAACACCAAACATCGACATGCACCCAATGACGTCCTTTTTCCACCTTGTCCGTGAAAAGACAAACAGGCTACTTCAAAGTACTGATTTATGTGTGCCTCAAACAGGAGCATCCAATATTTGTCCAAATGGGAATTATTCAGTGGTGGTCCTAGGGCACTGCCACAGGCTGACACCGTACACAACCACTCACGTTCATGTGGAGCTCATACATAACAAAAAATACTAGTAAAGAACATGAAAATAACAAAACAGTCACTAGACATCTCATAAAGTCACTCGAAATGTGATCCCTGTTTCTTCAGGATGAAAATCTCTATCAACAAACACAAAGGTACCAGATTTAATGAAAACTGAAGCGCAAAGGTAGACAGATTCAGTTTCAAGCAGTTCCCAGTAAATTTGTTTCTCTCTTGACAAGGTTTGGCCTTCATTGATCCATATTGACAGAACAGTATACAAACATCAAATAATGCTTTTTGCATGATTTCAGTTCGAACTTCAATAATCCCAGATACTGAAATGGATAAGTTCTGAGTGCTATCAGTGCTGCTTAAGGGAACAATCTAGAAATGAGGACCTACTGGCAAAGAGGGAGCCGAAGCCAATGTCCCAGTTACTTCAATCTACATTCACGTCCAGATCCATCCTAATTTCACTGGATAGTGCACCAGATCAACAGATAAGGACATGCTAGGGATCTACCAAACAGCAAACGTAGAGCAACCATAATCCCAACAAGGAGCAACAAAGAGCTGGCAAGACTCGATCTACAGGAAAAGCACAAAAAAAGAAACAAATAATGCCTCTCAAGGGCATCCATAATTGCCTAGCACATCATAAAAGTTACTTAAAAATCTACTTTATACAATACTGGGTACGTATCATGGAAAAACTCAAAAAAGTAGTTCTACTTTCACATATAATCCTTTTCCTTTTCCTATTTTTCCTCCAACTTTTGTGGCTCAAAAACTAATTACTTCGAAAGCAGTACCTATTAAGTTCTCAATTAAGAGCACACCAACTTTGAGCTCTTGCTCTTAACATGCCTTATTCCTTTTCTTCTTTCTAATTGGTGTGTTGGGCAGTGGAGGAGGACACACCAGGTTATGTGGAACATTGAGGTCTAATGATTTTTCTGTATCCAACAACATTCCGTTGAAGAGGATTAATTCCTAATTTTACAACCATTTTCTTGTTATTTAGTTTCCTTTTAAGCTAGATTTTGGGCACACACCATGCTTGTCCTACTATCTTCAAACTTTTGTAATGTTTTCTTTCACCTTAAATGTGTTCCCATGTAAAACTGAAATCTGGCTGAACAAATTTGAAGAACAAACTTTTCTTTTTTTTTGGGTAATTTAGCTTGAAATTAAAAAAGGGTTAAGAACAAACTTTTCTAGTGAGAGCAGATGCACACATTTAACCCTATACGCAGAAATTTTAATTTGCTCTACATGTGCCGCAGTCTTTCACTGCGTACACCTATCTCTATGCAGATTTCTCTCTACCTTCTTCAATGCACCCCATTTGTTTATGTACTCTCTAAATTCCCAAAACTGCAGTAGGAATTGTATTTCGAAGGTAACCATCAAATGGTGAGGAATAAAATGGGAACCGCCAGGAGTTGAGAGCAGCTTTCATTGTAGGCATTCTTTTCCAATTTTGCCCCTAAAGCAAAGAAGCAAGGAGCATCAATTCTGTTGTTTTGTTGGGTTTTTTTTTCATAAAAGAAAAGTATACACAACCTCAAAAAAAGAGGAACCAAAAAGAGGTTCTCTCTTTCTATATAATGCATAGATAGAGTTTAATTAGAAACCTTATAAGTTGTTTCCTATTAGTATTAGGATTCTAGATGTTTATCACATTAAAATCTCCTATAAATAAAAGCTTGGGCATATCTATGAATCACAGTTGATTAACAGAATTGGCTTGATAAGGCTTTTCCATTTAGGCTTGTGGTCCTTGTGCATTTCCTCTCTCCCCTTTTCTCCTCTCCTTTCTGCATCAATAGGCTAGCAGCTTCCGTACTTTTGGAGTAAGGCAACCAGTGTGCACAATCAGATAGCTAAAAACTAAAGATTCTGAGTCTTTTTTTTTTTTGACAATTCTGCGCCTTTCTTCTCCACTCAACGAAGAAACAATTACCAATTGTGCTCCCTCTAATTGATCATAAGCTTTTACTACCATTTATGGTGTATCAAAGACCTAACATCCACACGATTTAGAAGTAGAATGATAACCAATATTACAATCTCGTGGATCTGAAAAAATTCCACTTAATCATCTATTCTCATTGCGTAGATAAGATAAGAACTTTTGTTTAGTACAATAATTGATTGTTCGATGCCTGGACTGCATAAGGCTACTCTTGTATTAAGTTCTGAAGAGTCCCTGTGTTCTTCCCTCCTCTCTTGAAATTCCTACCACCTTTTTGGCTTTTGTTTCTGACACAGTACTTAAGTCCACAGTGATGCACAAACAGCACTCATAAACATAAATTGCTATTATAATTCTGTAACTATCCACAATCCACAGGATGATGCATGTTTGTGGGACTCTCTGCACACGTGTGCGTGGGTATGTTTGTGTGTGTGTGTGTGTGTGTGGGAGAGAGAGAGAGAGAGAGTACCGTAGGAAGAAACAGATTCTTTAAATAGCATGAAACTGCAATCCACTACTTGCTTCACAGATGCATGTATGCAAGAATAAAGTGTAGGTCCCGCACCCACTTTAGTCCCATGCGAAAGCAGAAGGAAACCCTGCAGCATATTGAAGTATGTTCCCATGTTCTCCTCAAGTTCTTTAACTTCTGGTTTTTCTCCAGTCCAAAGCATTCCAGCTGCATCAAAAACCATTACAACAAAATTCATTTCTTCAATACCCCATTCCACCCAGGCCCGGCCCTTGGCAAGATTTTGAAATGGGGCCTCTAGTTTGTGTATATAACTTAATTGTTCAACGTATAAGACAAAGGTGTCTGTGCTTCAGTGGCACATGCATAGTACATCTATTCTATACCTTGAGGTTGCAAGTTCCAATCTCGTTGCCAGCAATTTGGGACAATTTTTTGAACAACTTCAGCAATTGTACACGAAAAAAAGGTGAAGGAGGGTGAATCGAACTCCAAACCTCACGAATAATGGACGCAGAACTTACCAACAGGCTGTACTCACTCATACGTATAATACTTAACATACATTATATTTAATATGTTCAAAAATTTTGGGGCCCTATCATTGGGCTGAAAATTGGAGGCCCAAGGCGGTCGCCTGGTGGGCCTATGCCCAGGGCCGGCCCTGATTCCACCACACCACAAGGGACGAGTCAACAAGAAATTGGTACTAGCCATTTCCTCCTCTTCTAGCAAAAAAAAATAAAAAATCTTGTGGAAAACCACAACTCAAGCAAGGGCAGGCAACTGTTATTGGAAATAACTAGGAAAGTGAACAAATCAAGAATCACAAACCAGACTCATTGATTCCTCCTTCCATGTGAATGCTGCTTTTCAGGTTCACTATGGAGAGTTAAACTATTCCACCATTCTCCTAAATTGAGTTTCACAAACAGCAACGCTGAAGTAACCTTTCTTCAAACTCTGTCTTATCTAAAGGTACAACTAAATTAGTAGAAACTGAGTGTAAGATATATTAACGGCAGACCACTTGCTCAGTGCAGCGAGAGCAGTGTATGCCAAAGGTTGCAAAATTTCTACAATTCGGAAAATCTGTACGAAAGCCTGCATTCGTTGTCGCAGTGCATGAAAACTGCACCAAGAAATTAATCCAACAAAGTTTGTAAAGACCCGGTATTTCTAATAAATAATAATAATTACAAAAAAAAATATTATTTTGCTTGTTAGTTTATTTAATCTGAAAAATTATTTATGTCGTCACACCAATTTTGTTTCCGTAATTGATTGTGGGCGCGCATATCCGGCGAGTAATTTTTCTAGTGTGTGCATGTGTTGCACCGGATCTTTTTTTTCCAACCCAAACCCATTGCTTCTCCCTTTTTTCCATTTCATACTTTCAGCTGAAGAAAAAAATAAAATAAAATAAAAAATTCATCATTCTCCAATCAAAATTTGACAACACATAATCTTTTACCCATTGGCTATTCCACCCCTCTTGCTCTCCTGAAATCAAATCCAATAAATCCACCCATTCCCATTTTTCTTTCCTTCCGGAAATCAGAGGAGAGAGAGAGCAGCAAGAGAGAGAGAGGGAGAGAGAGTTAGAACCAAGAAGAAGAAGATCATTTCCATTTCTCTTCACCCCAATACCTCCAATCTTGTCCTCCATTCCACTACCCATAAAGCTCACGTATGTGCTCCAAATTCTAGTCCCGTTTGACCGCCGAAAAACAGCCTAATTCAGCTCTCAAAACAGCCCAAAAATCAGCTGCATTCCAGTCCAAAACCTGCTGCATTTCAGCTCAAGCCGCCATGTTCCGGTCCGAAACAGCTCGGTAAACCATCTCCATTCCATTTCCGAATCAGCTCCGAACCGACCACTGACGGAGCCCCGTTGCCAAGCGTTTAATCCACCGAAACCCAACACCACTCCTCCATTCTCCACTAAGCTCCGCCGCAGCTCGGAACCGCCACCGAAATCTCTCCGAACCCCGTTTCGCCAGACACGAGGTAGTTCGGAACTCACCTCCCTAAGTATATGTTGTGTTTGTATTATGATTTTAGCGTTACGGTATGCTATTAATCGAATTAATTGAATCCGACGTCGCCTGGTCGAATTCCGGCGGGAGCCCACTGTTTTCCGTTGAAAACTGTCACTGGAAAATCGAAATGTTCAAGTTAATTTTAGAAAAATTACACTTTGGTCTCTCAAGTTTGTTTAGCTTATAAATCTACCCTAGTGTATTGGAATCTAAGATTATAAGCCCAACATTAATTAGTTTCCGGTTCGATCTTTAGATTTATCACAATAATGTATTTATCCAATACCGTCAACACTCCGAGATGATTAAGAGTAAACGTAGATTTTAGTTGTGAAAAGGATAAGAGAAAATAAAAAGAATTACCCAATTTGTTTTAATCGCATGATTAATTTTATTGCATGATTTGTTATTATCGTAGAATTAATTATTGTTAGCCTGTTAGCATGTTCGTAAAAATATTGAACTGTGTGAAATGTTGTTATACTGATAGATTGGACAAATAGGTTCCCGGGGTTGGTTGCGATGTGCGGATTTAACCTATTAGACGTGATAATAGGATTAATGGAAAAAAAGAAAATGGGTGAGATGATGGTGAGACGTGTGTGACGCCCCATAGCCAGGTTGAGTCCGGGCTCTGGAGTCTAGTCCTGGTAGACATCTGGATGGGTGGTCACAATGATAGATTTGGATTTGATTACCGAGGTTACGGAACCCTGAGTATGGCATGGCTATGATTAACTTTTGAGAAACGGGATTGAAGCGCAAGGGGTGGTATAGAGCAAGGGGTGGAATTTACCGTGTTCGTTCTTCTTGTGTTAGAGCAAGGGGTAGAATTTACTGCGATGAATTCTCTTAAGTAGATAACTTGGGGTCTTTCATCGGGGGCACAAGGAGGGGGTTGAATCATGCCATGGCCATAGCTTAGTGGTTAAGGGTAGGAGCAGATCTGTGGATAAGATCTGAGATTATACATAAGTTAAAGAATAGAAATAAAAAATAATTGTTTGTCATCTCCTTATGTTATTTTTGCACTTCAATTATATATCTTGTTGCTTGTAAGTTATGGGTTTCGGGTGGGTTTTGGCTACTGGGCGTCATCGCTCACGGTACTATGTTGCCCTGGTAACTCGAACGCCAGGTACTGAAGACGGAGCGGAAGTGTTGTACGATGCGATCGAGTTCAATCCTATTGAGGAAGAATCTGAAAACCTTGGTTTCCGTGCGCATAGTCACTCTGATTAATTTAAGTTGACTTTATTTTGGAAGCTTCTAAGTTTATTTGGAAATTGTAATATTTTGATTTATTCGAAATGGCTGTAATGTAATGACATATGCTTTTGAAATGGTGACGCTGTAAATCTATGAATTTCTTTTGTGGAAACAATCTTTTTATTATTATTTTTAATGTCTCCGAATTTTCGGGGCGTTACAAAGTGACTCTAAGGCAGTGATTTCAAAAGCGCAAGAAGCGCGCGCTATAGCGCGAAGCGCAGCGCAGGTTTTGCGCTTCGATGGATAGCGCTATAGCGGAAAGCATCAAGGCGCACGCTATGGCGCAAGGCGCAGAGGCGCACGCTTTTTGTCTTTGATCCAAAAATTGATCCGACGGTGCAGAAAACACATGCAATGGCAGCGATGCACTGGATAATTTTTCTTTTATGTCTAATTTAGCCCTAAATTGAACATACGATTCATACCCAGCAGCAGAGCAGCTTCAGGCGATCGAGATAGCAGCAGCAGCTTCAGTCGATCTAGAGCAGCTTCAGTCGATCGATCAAGGTTGCAGCTTCAGTCGACAACAGCAGCTTCAGTCGACGACGGTAACCTCCTCCTCCTCCTCCTCCTCCTCCCTGTGACTTCTGCTTCTTCTTCTTTCTTCTTCTTTCTTCTCCGTGACCAATTTTTCTTCTCCTCCCTCCTCTTCTTCTTCTGGTTCATTTTTTTTCCTCTTTCTTATTTTTTTCCTCTTTTTTTCCCTCTTCTCGTCCTCTTCTTTTTTATCTTTTTTTTTCCTCTTCTTTTTTTCCTTTGAACTCCTGGCCAATTTTTCTTTTCTTCTCCTCCTGGCCAATTTTTTGTCTCTCTTTTTTTTTTCCCTGGCTGTGGATGACTTTATGTTAGTTTTTTCGGTCGGTGAATTTTTTCATTTTTTTTTACGTGGCCAGTCACCAGTGGCTGTGGATGTTAGTTTTTTTTTTTTTTTCCCCAGCACCAGCTATATGTGTTTATGACTTTATGGTATTATTTGTACTTGTTAATTGTAGATGACATCTGAAAATACTAGTAAAAAGGATCCTGGTTGGAAGTATTGCGAAAAGGTTAAACCACACAATTCTACCAAGTTGAAATGTATTTTTTGTAACGAAGTGAAAAATGGGGGTGTGTCAAAAATTAAGCAACACCTTGCCGGAAGAGCTAAAAGGAATACGGCGGCATGTTACCGATGCCCACCTGAGGTTAGAGAGGAGATGAGGGAGTTTATACGTAAAAGGGAGGAAGCAAAAAGTCAAATTAAGTCTATACCAGATTTTGATGATGCAATGAATGATGATGATTATGACCTTGACGATGATGATATTGTTGAATCCAATCCTCTTTCTAAGAAATCTTCTACTCACGGAAGCACCACCGCATCTATTCATTCTAAGCCTAAGAAACCAAGAACCATAGGGCCTCTCGACACTTTCTACACTCCTGAACCAGAGGTGGTGGTGGAAAATAGAAAAGCCAAGGGCAAACAACCAAAAATTGATGAGAATGAACCATATGAGAAAATATTGAAAGACCGGGCTCATCAGGCTATTGCAAGGTGGATATATGATTGTGGGATACCTCTAAATGTTGTGAACAATGATAGTTTTGCGCCAATGATAGAGGCTATTGGGCAATACGGTCCGGGTTTGCCCCCACCAACTTATCATCAAGTGCGAGTTCCTCTTCTAAAAAAAGAAGTAGAACATGTTAACAAGTTAATGGAGAAGCACAAAAAAGACTAGGAACAATATGGGTGTACGCTAATAAGCGATGGGTGGACTGATAGGAAAAATAGAACATTGATGAATCTTTTGGTGAATTCTCCGAGAGGGACCATGTTTCTGAAATCTATGGACGCGTCTGGAGTTGTAAAGGATGCAGAAATGATATTTGAATTGCTTGATGCGTGGGTGGAGCATATTGGAGAAGCAAACGTGATTCAAGTTATTACAGATAGTGCCGCGGCAAATGTCGCGGCAGGTGAGAATTTCAATTTGTTATTTGGTTGTGTTACGTACTTGAAGTTATGAACAATTGAAAATCACTTATTATTCTAGTTTTAACTTCTAATACCACTTATTTATAACAATTACCAGGGAAGTTGTTGGAGGCAAAACAACCTCACTTGTTTTGGTCTCCGTGTGCTGCCCATTGCTTGGACTTGATGTTAGAAGACATTTTTAAGTTACCAAATTTGAAGACAACTTGGGAAAGGGCAATAATGATTCATGGTTATATTTATAATCGACCCTCTTTGTTGAATATGATGAGGCAATTTACCAAGAGGAAGGTGCTCGTTAAGCCGGCAAAAACTCGATTTGCAACCGCTTTTTTGACTTTGCAAAGGGTTTATGAACAAAAGGGAAACTTAAGGAAGATGTTTACTTCAGAGAAGTGGACCAATAGCAAATGGGCAAAAGAGCAAGGAGGAAAACAAGTAGAAAAAGTCATGTTGATGGCCTCATTTTGGAGGAATGTGCTCCTTGCCCTCAAGTTCGCATCCCCACTTGTTAAGGTACTTAGATTGGTTGATGGAGAAGTCAAGCCTCCAATGGGATACATTTATGAGGCTATGGATCGGGCTAAAGAAACTATTGCAAATTCCTTCAATCAAAATAAGGAGATGTATGATGAGGTCTATAAGATAATTGACAAAAGGTGGGAATCCCAATTGCATCGGTCTTTGCATGCAGCTGGTTTTTACTTAAATCCTGAATTTTATTACAAAGATCCAGAGGCTTGCAAAGTTCCAGAAGTCATTGGAGGCCTATACAAATGTATCACAAAGTTGATTCCCAATATTGCTACACAAGACCTTATTTGTGTCGACTTGATGAAGTATGAGAGAGCTGAAGGACTCTTCGGTAACCCAATGGCAAAGAGGCAAAGAAATACAAGGGCACCAGGTATCAGCATGCTAACCTTAACCTAGTAACTAATTTAAATCCTAAGAGTTGCACTTTAAGAATGTTTTCCAATATCAATATTCTATGGTGTGCAACTGACTGGTGGGCCTCATTTGGTCATGACACTCCCGAATTGCAAAAATTTGCCGTCAAAGTTCTTAGCCTTACTTGTAGTTCCTCGGGATGCGAGCGTAATTGGAGTGTCTTTGAGCATGTGAGTATATGATAATCAAGTTCATTCATTGACTTCCTTTAGTTATGTATGATCATGAATTTAAGTCCCTTGTATAATTAATTGTTAATGCAGATTCACACAAAAAAAAGGAATAGACTAGCTCAAAAGCATCTCAATGATTTGGTATTTGTTAAGTACAATAGAGCATTGAGACGCCGATACCTCAAACGTGATCGCATTGATCCTATATCCTTGAAAGATATTGATGAGAGCAATGAATGGTTGGTTGGGAAGATGGAGGAAGAAGCTGTGTTTGAGGGTGATGATTTGAATTGGGATGATGTTGCTTTAGCTTCTGGAGCCGAAGAACCAAGGAAAACAACCAGAGCATCAAGTTCAAAGTCAACAGACTCAACACCTATCGCGAAAATGGCAAAACCAACTCCAAAGGCTAAGGCTTCAAGAGGAAAGACATCTCTTATAGATGAGATGATTGAAGAGGGAGAATGGGAGACGGATGATGAGGAGGAGGAAGATGTGGAAGGATATAAATCAGAATCATCAGATGATGATGATGAAATTGAAGATGAAGTTCTTGGTTCTGAGAATGATAATTAATGTCTATGCATGACTCTAGATTTTATTGTCTTTAATCCTTTTGTTATGTCTCTAAGGCTAAACATTATTATGCTAGCTTTTCATGGATGATATGTTATGTTTCGTGTTTGGTACTTTCGTTTAACCATTGACATGTTATGTTTTTTGACATTTGAAAGTTTTACAAGTGTTTGTTTGTGTTGAAAACTTGTTCTAATAAAATTTGCCTCGTTGCAAAGATTTTTTTTTTTTTTTTGCGCTTCGCGTCAATAAAGCGCGCGCCGCGCCTTGCGCTAAAGCCCCAAGGGACTGTTGCGCCTCGGTGCGCTTTTCGCCATTTAAAACACTGCTCTAAGGAAGTGGTTCACTTGCTAAAGGTTCCCACTTGGAAACTTTCTTAGTTGAATTTTTGCGTTAATAAGTAGTTTAGTAATCCATTCAATCAAAGTAGATTGTTTCGAGTGGTGCTTCCATCATGTTATATCATAGACGGACATCTACAAATGGAACCACAGACACGTCAGTTTTTAAATAATTAGAAACCTGGACACCTTCAGGACACGTTAAATGTAAGATACGTTGGCGAGTGTAGTGCTATAAGGCATGCCATGTTATACAGCATGCAGTGTTGGACTACTAAGAAACAATATGCGAGTAGAGTGAGAATGTTGAAATGAAAGTGTGGTAAGACTTTGTGAGACAGAACTAGAAACGAGAACATTCGCAAAATAGAAGGGGTAGCACTGATAAGATAAGAACCCTAAGATGACAGAAAACAGATACGTGTATATCGTATATCGACCCATGCAGTAGAAAGGATGAATGAGATGGTTCTGGTTGAGGGTAACTCTAATGGGAGAGGTAGACCAAAATTGCCATTAAGGGCAGTAGTTCGAAAGGATCTAGGTTTATCATGAAACACTCCCAAGGAATAAATTGTTATTCCATTCCTCAGCAACACGATACCCTTGAAAGAGCTCAGTAGAAAAAATGGATTCATGTAGCTGGCCAAATTGATTGGGACATAAGGCTAGGCTTTGTTTGAGGAACACAAATATTATCAATATGACAAAAGATAAAAATCAACAATCGCCTTAATAAGTTTGATGAACTAAACAATTATAGCAATTTGATTCTGGCTCAAATTTAACAATTACATTATGACCTCCTAACATGTCTACCAATGTGTTCCCTAATGTGTTCGCAGCATGTCCAACCAGAAAAAGTTAAAACAAGTAACACATAGTATGCATTTCTGACACATGTGCGGAGTATGCAGTGTCTGTCAAACACGAATCCGGACTTGTTCGAACTTCTTAATTTGTAAGAATTGAGTTTAAGTGTTTTAACTTATCCGCTTATGTCAGTTTTTATGCAAATACACTTCTTTGTCTATTACTACATGGAACCACGAGGGAAGCATTAAACCCATGAAATAAATAACGACCTACATTTAGTCGAAATTAAGAGAAACCCATCACACAAATGCTATAAAAAGAGCCATAGAAGTTAAAAAATCGAAATTGGACGAGGAAGGGGTGTACCAACAGTAGCTTGTTTGGAGACTTGGTCTCCCAATTTAATCACCTCGTTCCAGGCGACTTTATCAAGAGATGAAGCAGGGTTTTGATCCAACACCTACATACATATAACGGACTTCCTAATCGAATAACACGTAGATAGAGATGTAATTCGGACACTAGAAAAAAGAAAAACTAAATAAATACGTAAGCTGAAAAACATAAATGGGTTGAACCTGAAAGGTTTCATGGATGGTGTTGAGGTGTTCAGTTAGAGTCCGATTCAACTCCTCCTTCTCTACTTTACCCATCTCTCTCTCTCTCTCTCTCTCTCTCTCTCGGCGGCAAAAAACAGCAGAAGAAGGGTTATCTCTGGGTTTTTGCAGGGTTGATGTCTGCGTCCGACTAAATACAATTGCAAATTTACTGTATGATCTTTAGCCTCTGTTTGGAACTTAGAGAAAGGAAAAGAGGAAGAAAAGGAAAAGAAAGAAAAGGGAAGGAAAATGAGAGAAAAATAAGAGGGAAAATTAACTATTCACTACACTTGGAATCTTTATTTTCTTCTCTCTTTTCTCTTCTAACCAAACAATAGGAAGGAAAATTCTTTAATTTTCATTTCTTTTCCTTTCTTTTTCCTAAGTTCCAAACAGAGCCTTAAGTAAATTATTTTCGGACAAAAATGCCCCAAAAATAAATGGACAAAAATGCCCCTACTAACCATCAGTCATCTTCCTCCCTCCCACCTCCCACCATAGCCAACTGGTTCCAAGATCCACCTCCCACCATAGCCGATTTGTTGCTACGTACAACATTTTCATGACAAATATCTTCTTGATTATCCAGTGTTTGGTTGGACAAAGACGGAGTAAAATACTTCTGTTTAAAACATTTTTCATCCAAACCTGAAAAATGACTTATCCTCAAAAGTTCCCAAGACAATTCCTAAAACCAGCTCCACTTGAGGAAAACGGTCTCGTCAACCAATCTGTGCAACAATGATGTGTAAGAAATAACCTCCTCCAATTTTTCAGTCCCAACATCATCAAATACAAGAGCTCGATTATATTCTAAAATTTTGAACTCTAAAATCTGAATATTATAGTGTATTTCGGATTTTAGAATCCGAAAAATATATCATCTGTCATACATAAACATCCGAACTCATATACCTCCCAAAGGTTTAAAATGGTTCAGATATGTAAGTACGAAATTGTTGAACTTTTTTGAGTTCTAGTATCTGAAATTTGTACAGATTTTCGGGTTTAGCTTTTCACCTACCTTGATGACACATCTTGAAGATGCGCTATGTCTTTTCTTTTTTGACAAAAACGCATTTTTAGAATGCGTTTACTTGCTTGCATGTGGATGTGTTGCAACACAAGCTCCGCAAAACGCATTTCGTGCGTGCGCAATTGACATCATGCAAAAACGTTTCAAAAGATGGACATTTTTAAAAAACATGGTCATTACGTCCAAAAACTCTTCAGATTTTAATATCCAAAAATAGTATAAGTTTTCAGATTCTAATACTCGAAATAATGAATAATTTTCGAGTTTATGGATATGATTTCTTTACAAATTTTGGAATAGGTAGAAGAACTTCCAGATTCTAATAACCGAAATTAGTACAATAGGTCGGATTCTAGTACCCAAATAATCAGTCAATTTGAGTTATTGAATCTGATTTTTTTTTTTTCATATTATAGTATCCGAATGCTTTGTGAATTTTCAGATTCGCAACTAGTGGTGGTGGTGCGGCGGTTATTGAGGTAGTGGTGATTTTGGCAGTGCAAGTTCTGCTTTTGACATCATATTCTAATCTTTCAGGGGACTCCAAAGCTCATTTATACCAATAGGATGTTTTTTCTTCTTTTTAGATTGGATAATTCATTTTCCCTTTTCCCGATCATGTATATAGAAAGTGGTAAAATAATGAGTGAAAGATTGGAAATGAAGGTGGAGGTGGTGGTGGGGCAGTAGTTATGGAAGTGACGGTGGTTCAAAGGGAGAGAGAAGGTGAAGAAGAAAGATTAGGTTTTGGATATAGAAAGGCAAATTTGGAAATTTAGGGATAGTTTTTGGGTTGTATGTAGTAAATTGTTACTACTATAAGATTTGGGTGTTTTATTAAGAAGAAGAGGTTACATGCAGTAAATTCGCTATTGTATTTAGAATCGCCCTTCCAAGTTTCCAATAACCTTAAGCCTCTTTTTTGGCCATTCGACAAAAAGCCTATGTTAAATATTTAATTTTGATTTTTGTGGAGTCTATTACAGATTCTACAAATATGATTTAAACTGCAAGTTATTCTTAAAATATTTTTTATGGGTTTATGAAAAAAAATTAATTCAATCGGATATCGGTAGGGACTGTTTCAGAATTGTAGGATGTTTCAGAATTCGTAGGGCACCCTACGAATTCTGAAATAGCCTTTACCGATATCAAAGTGAGCTAATTTTTTTCAGGAGGCCATAAAAAAATATTTTATGATCAACTTGTAGTTTGAATCATCTTTGTAGAACCTGTAATAGGCTCCACAACTAGAACACCTGTTATTTATTTTTGAATCTTTTTGTTTTCAATTTTTTTTAAAAAGATATTGATTCAAGTCTTTTTATTATGCATTTCTAGCAGGTTTCTCTTGTTGAGACAGATCAGAACATAATAAATTTTGACTAAGAATGAAAAATCCAAGGAAAATTTCTAAAACGGTTGATTTTTATTCAAAGTTCAAAAGTACATGTTTCATTCTTAATTTTTTTTAATCAACTATTAGTAAACTATAGAATCTTAAGCAATTCTAATCGGTTAATTTTGTTTTCTATAACTGGTTCATTAGTATTGTCATACCCCAAACATACAAAACAAGGGTAAAATGAAGATAAACGCAAATTTAAGGGAAAATTTCAAAATAACACCTGACCTTTCACACAAATCACACATAGGCACCTGACCTTTTAAAATTATCAAAAAAACACCTGACCTATTCAAAAACCCATCAATTTCCCACCCGCCGTTAACTTCCCATCCAAAACAAACGGGAATGTTGAAAATGTGCATTTTGGCGCGAATAAGAAGAATGGTCCCACATGACATCATCTTTGTTAACCCTATCTGCCTTTATACTCTCATCGACTAAAAATAAATACTCCCCCGTCCCAAAATATTTGTTCGGTCCGCAAAACGAGGGCAAAAAAATAATGCATTTCTTTTAAGAAAAATTCTAAACTTTTTTCATAAATTAAAAGAACTCGTCGAGATCTAGTAAATTGTTGAAAAAAATTTAAATTTTTCTTGCAAAACTTGAATTATTTTTACGTTCTCGTTTTGCGGACCGGACAAACATTTTGGGACGGAGGTAGTAAGTTATTAATTGACTATCCCTACAAAAAATAACCTACCAATGACTTATTTTTAGTCTTTATTAAAAAAAAATTGCATTTGTTAGTTTTGTGTCAAAACGAATCAATATGTCACCAAAATTACTTAACTTTTCAATTCAAATCCACCCAAAATAAGAAATCAAGCTTAATTTAGTAATTAAATATCCTTAACTATGCAGCCAAACAAGATTACTTTGTATTAATCAAAGGAAAAGACAAAAACAAAAAACATAGAATAGTCATGGGTAGGTGTGAAAAGTGACGACAGAGAAAGAAAAGTAATTGTGTAAAGTGAAGACAAAGAATGGTAGGTGTAAAAAACGTTAAGACAAATGAATGTTGTCTCATTTTCAACATTTCCGTTAGTTTTGGATGGGAAGTTAACGGCGGGTGGAAAATTGATGGGTTTTTAAATATGTCAGGTGTTTTTTTGATAATTTTAAAAAATCAGATGCCTATGTGTGATTTGTGTGAAAGGTCAGGTGTTATTTTGAAATTTTCCCCAAATTTAATTGTTGAACTAACAGAAGGGGGAAACCGAAATGGAAAAGTGAATCATAAAGGATGCTAGTGTTATTTCAGATAAAATACGGAGGCCAGTGATATAGTAGAAATCTCAGGGAGGATGGATGTAATTTACCATTCTTAAAAATTCCAATTTTTTCCTTCTACTGGTAACACAGTCTTGCTGGTATGTGTTTCTCCGTATTTTATCAACCCAGAATGATGCTTTCTTTGGTTCTAGATGTAGGAAGAGCAGCAAAGTTTGATTGATGATAAAGAGATTGTTTCTTATGTTATACTCTACTGTAATTAGGCAAAAGCCTTTCTTCATTTTGAAGTGAGTTTTTAATGTTATCACATATTGATAACATCATCATCAAACATCAAGTACCCGTTTCGTGGTTGTTTTCAGAATTATTTTTCCGTAACGTTTTAAGAAAAACTTAGTGAAAATGAAAAGGGAGATTCAGTTAGCAATCCGTTGCAAACATAGGTCCATTAAACAAATTCCTAATGTGCGAGTCCACACCAGCAAGATCTTTCATTTGCTACTCAAGCACGCCAGAGCCGCCATCCTCCTCTCATGCAATTCGCCGTCTTGCATTTTCTCTCAAGATCTTTGCATCCCTTCCATCTATTGGTGGCAATTGCGGGCTGAGCTCGCTCTGCTCCTCCACTGCTGGCCCCTGCCGCATTTGCTCTCCGCTGTGGAGAAGCCAATTCCAGCACCATCTTGTTGCCGGAGTGATGAGACCAGGAAAAGGATAGCATTGCAGGTGGCGTCATGTGACTCTTGTTCTCTGGCAAATCTTTGGTGTGAACCGGCACAGCTCATGACCGTGCTCTATGTTGGCTGACGATGCTGCAAAAAGCGTGATAGGTCACCGGAAGTTAGGGAAAACCCTAACAAATTAGTCAAGTATCGTCTCAGTTCATCTAGAACTGGGATGGTTATATGGCAATTGGGGACTCTTGTAGAAAGAGTTTCCCGGAGTTTTATATGTGTCATTATTGGGTACTTTCGAAGTTCCACTTGGTATTACTAATGTAATTCTCCCGACCAATGAATATTCGCATCACACTAGTCCGATCATCCCTTGTCTCTAACATCCAAACAAAAGTTTATATGTGTCTCATTAATCTCGGTTCAGATTTGTTCAATTGCACTTCGTTATTCCAAATATATATAACGGGTTAACATACGAGTACAATATACAGAAACGATGTGCACATTATTTATCTGTTGTAAAAGAATGCCTAGTTAAATTTATCAGTTTGAATACAACAAACAATGGAGCACAGGTATTTATCAAATCAAGACATAAATACATGTTTTGCTGCTCTTATTTCATTGTAGAAGACATCAAAACTGCAGCATAGTTTTCTAGGAAACTTATTCCTTACACAAGGAATCTACAACAGAGCATACTATCTTCAAGCAGAATAATAAGATCATTAGACAAAATGATAAATATCATGTGAACCTGAATTCAGCATATTCTTTAAAATCTGTTCATCTCGTGAAACAGATAGGACCAAATGAATCAGGGAGGGAAAAAAATACAATCAACCCAAGGGCGTGAAACTATGCCTAAGCATGGAGGGAAAAACCGATCGGCTTTGAGGATGGAAAATTCATTATTGTTGTTTTCCAAGAGTAAGTTGAATTTGAGGGCTTTGCTCATTTCATTACAACAGAAGTCTTCGGATGTCACTGAAGTTTGAACGTAAAGCAGAGAGGAAAGCACCTGCAAAACAAATTTGCATCGACCTCAAGCGCCAGAAATAATTAAGGTTTTCGAATTGAAAAATGAGGGACCTCAAAGACAAAGATCCTTGGGAAGGTAGGTAAGTCTTAAAGGATAAGGGGACCCTGTGGTGCGCCAAAGCACTACAGAGACCTCAGTGGAGT
Source organism: Rhododendron griersonianum (assembly GCA_018127125.1). Taxonomy (NCBI): domain Eukaryota; kingdom Viridiplantae; phylum Streptophyta; class Magnoliopsida; order Ericales; family Ericaceae; genus Rhododendron; species Rhododendron griersonianum. Next base: position 15,075,857 of record CM030799.1, on the reverse strand, counting down.
CCACCTCCAGCCCATCAAGGTTTCCTGGGACGATCACTCATACAAAAGATCAAGTTGATCGGACGTCAATAACAAGATCAGGTACCAATATCTGATTAAACTAACTTTTGGAAAAAAATATAGCCCATGGATCCTACAAAATGAACAGTTCAGAAAACGATAAAAGGCTCAAGGTAGACCCTGCCAGGTGCACTACAACCTTGTAGAACTTTGGCCAGTATAGGGTGTCCCCAAATCCAGTCATGCACATCCAAAGGGGGAAAAAGCAAACACAGAAAACAATGGAAAACCTTGGTTCACTATTCATCACTTAGAAATATACAGAGTTACAGACGGACAAGACAACTTTTAGAATTTAGAAGTACTATAGAAGTTGATGCAATGTTCTGATAGAAGTGATTGGGAAGGAAAGTGTAGGTAATATGCCTCAAATTACCTCTGGGAAAGAGGCGAAGCCTAAGAAGCCCAAGGAAAGGAAGAACAATATATTCTTAATTGACTATAGTGATACAGTAAAGCACAAATTTACCGTTTCTTAGATGTGAGAACAAAATTGGTAATTGCTGACTTCCCCTCCAAAACCTTCCAACTTTGGAGGTGAACAAAAATTAAAATGGGTGGCCTTTCATCAGCCCTCTAAATGTAGCGCAAATAAAGTAAGGGTAACTAAGGTAGAATCTTGTTATGGGTTGAGTTACCCTTCATATTGAACATTCCTGATTCATGAGGTCAAAGTACCCCACCCACTTATGCCAACTTGGCAACTCACAATGATACCGAGTGTTTGGATAGCAACCAGTCTATATGGGATTTATACTGGAACTATGTGATTTAAATCTTCTGAGTCTGGAAATTAATTTAAGTATTGTTTACCTTCAACTTTGCCATAAAAAACATGATGATCAGCAGACAACATTAAACTCATTTTCGTGACAACTGAAGGCCTCTCGGTTCCTGGACATAGAGTAATACAGGTGAGAACTTAAACAAAAAATGCAATTTCTCAATGGTATAGTACAATTAATAAAGCATATGGTGTAACACTACCATCACTTCCAACTACTGGTTCCACAACTTCATTGCCCCTGCCAACAGCAAGAATACATGTCTGCAAGAAATGATTGATCAAGTTACATTTGAGATACTGATTTCACCCACCTCTCGAAGAGATTGATCCCTGCGTCCTTGCACGGCTCGTCGCTACTGTCGGTGGATTGTAGTCTAGTCTATAAGCAACTGGATGGAACTTGCCCCAAAGGGGGAGAGAGCTATCGTAAGCAACTGCTGCTGAGGCATCTAGCTACAGAAAGAGATATGTTACTTTCCTTTCTTCCCGGGTCCTTGCTTAAGCGATCGACATTGATTGAAGTCAGTATGGTCTTTTAACCTTGTCTTGGTTTTATGTCAAAGGAATTATTTGGACACAAGTGGGATCGAAGAGTAGTTAAAAATGTGTTTTAAAGGTGTCATATAACAAGAAGTGGTGAAAGTGAACCCACATTTCATGTGCTGTGTTTGTTAGTGTTTTTCATTTTATAGAGTGAATCTGTGCTCCAATGAATGTGTTACAGGGTATGTTATCCACAAAAATGTCTTCCAAAAAAAGGTATAAAAATAAGGAAGGTACAAGATATAATATTTAACAAATTCAAGTAAGATACTAACACACATCAACATCACCCACTAACACACCCGCAAACAAACTAGGTAACACATCACATGGAGCATAAAACAAAGTCACTAGCTAAATATTCCTGAACATCTTACACTAGTACACAACTTGGCATGTGTTGTGATAGCTCTGACACTGACAGTGTTAGCTGACTATGTAGAGGCGTGGAAAGGTTGGTAGTACAGTTGTTTTTTCCAGCGATTGAAGGTCACCCGTGCATGCATGCAGGGGAGGGAGAGAGAGAGAGAGTAACTGTGGAGGATTAATTATTGCACAAAAATTGTCCACTGGAAACATTCCAAGGTTCGTGATGCTACAAACAAGTTAACGGAAGTTTATCCAGAGAAGACAAGATGATAGCTAGCCCCATTTCACTTCCAAAAGGAGGAAAGGAAATAAAATTATTTAAGGAAGTTTTCACATTGTATTCACCTGAAAGTGCCACCTTGAAATTTGTTGGGAGTAAGCTTCCCTGATCGTGCCTTTGCGGCTAGTTCGTTGACCTTAATTCCAGAAATCACCCAAGAATAAGAAATTATGAGAAAAGGAAGCTTTGGACATGGCTTTACTTACTTCCCAGAATTTAATCAAGAGACAATCCTACGGAAAGCTAGAAATATTACTGATACCTAAAACTACTCGAAGTTCAATGAGTTACTCTTGTTGCGGTTTCCATACCAGTTAAGACAAAAGACAAATAATATGAAGACAATGATGAGTCAACTCCCAAACAGAGGCTGAAACGGTTCCTAATGTCCAGTTGCTAAACGATCTTTAGATCACAATAAACTGCAAGAATTTCAACCATCACTTGATGTCTAATGGTGAGCAATCTCTTTTAGGAGATTGAAACCAGAGCTGCATAACTTCAAGCTATTAAGTAATATATATGCTAGTGCGCAATGATGACTTCTTAAGCTACTACTTGATAGTAAAAAGTTAGGGCTGCACTTAACTTCTGTACACACAAGAATACTAAGATATGAAGTTATAGGGTACCACAAAGAATCTCCATCCCAAACAATTGAGAATATCTTCCTCTCATCACCAGGAGCCATGGTCTCTCTCTCTCTCTCTCTCTCTCTCTCTCTCTCTTACATACACATAGTGTAAACTTCCCAAAAATGCCTTGCTCATTATTCAAAGATCAAATTCTTCTAATCTCTTAACAAGAAGAAATTACAAATTGAAAACTCATTTTACCAGAAGGTGGCTCATTATTCATATATCAAATTCTTCTCTCTTAACAAGAAGAAAATAAAAGGTAAAGACTTATTTTACCAGAAGGTGGCTCATTTTTCAAGAATCAAATTCTTCTAATCTCCGCACCATTGACACAAAATATGGAAAATAAAAATCAGCTTTGAGGTCACTGCAATTATTAGGTAAAGAGCCTAATAAAATACAACAACAATAACAGAACCCATGTAGTCCCCAATCATTGGGGATATGGGCGGGGGAGGATTGGAGACAGACCTAACCTTTAGCAATATGCACAAAGTGGCTGCTCTTAGAATACCACTAAAATAGTGGCCCCCTATACCTGTTTTGCTGCAGGACCATGCCCCCAAATCAAAGCCAAATGGCATCAGAGAGAGCAGGCCTAGAGACCCAATTCAATTTATGTGCACATTACCATACTTCATTCACTGATAGTCCAGAGCATCGGTATGCACAACAAAAGAGCCTAATAAAATAAAAAAGCAAAAGCATTAAAGAAAATAAAAGAAAAATAAATATGAGAAAATTATTGGGGTGCTACAGGTAATATATGTGCATATGTGGTACATTTGTGAGAGTGAACCATATTCATTTGACAATTGATCGTCAGTTTCAGCACTACAAACAATACCATTGTTTACTCTGCTCTTACTCATATATGTTGGGATATAGAGATGGCAATTGTAACTAGTCTGCTAGCTTGTTCAATCTCCTTCACTAAAATATCAAATTCAGCTCGAGAACTTGATATGGCCACATTAAAAAAATTGAGCAAAGCCTGAACATGCATGAGCTTGACTTGTCAAGCTGGTGTTCTAATACTAGAACATCCCATGCTAATTGAATAACCGGGTAGTGATGTCATAAGTGGAAAAAATAAAAATGATATAACTACATAATGTAAAGTGAGAAAGCATTTAACTGGTGTCAGCATTTGTTGGTTTCAGCGTGTCTCACCCATCCTCTACGTGTTATAGTTCTTAATGGTTTCCAAATAAAAGCACATGCCAAGGTCAAAATAAGAATACATAAACAACTTTTTTTCTTTTTTGATGATTTACTTTGTCATGCTAACTTATAATTTGTACAAACAAATACTATAGCATGTGGTGGTTGGTAACTGCTAATATTGAGAAGTTAAACCAGCTCGCAAGCTTGCAAAGTTTCAACATAAAGGTCTAGTAGGCTTGGGCCCAAGCCCGAGCCGAGCTCGATTATTAAGATGGTCAATTAGGTTTGGGTCATTAGTAGAAAACAAATTAATTACCTCCGAGGAGATTGATGATATGGTTTTATGATCTGCATTCCTTACGATTGGAATCATCAACACCTGTCATTGGGATTAATTATTAAGGATTAGGAGCTGTAAATAACATTGAGAAGAAGGGGAACACAATACCTTCTCAGTAGCAATGGCGATTGATATGTCAACGCTATCCACTAGAACAACTTCACCTTTTTCAGTATCCCAGTAAGCTGCATTTACATTCTCAACCATCAGTATCTGAATCTCGCAATGAAAGAAAGAAATGTAGCAACCAGAAGTACAAATATACTGAAATTTCAATTTAAAGTTAGAAGAATGCAGTCAACATAAAGTAACATTTTCTTTCGTAACAGACATATGGAACAATCAGCAGAGCACTTGTTCCTTAATGAACTCAGCACTTGCATGGAATGCAATACCTGGAGAAACTGCTAATGGGGAGGGCAGATGGGCAAAGAAGAATGTGACGAAAGAAAGCAGCATCCCAATACTTACACTACCTTACATACGACAGTGAAACCTTTCAATACAAAACCCCAGAAAAAAAGCTACAGTACCGGACATGAGTCGGTGGAAACATTCATGTGAAGGGACATTAAATAATCAGAAATTTACTCAAAGCATACATAGGGAGATGAACTCCAATTTTGTGACAAACACAAAAGAAGAAAACTCATTGGCACATAAGACTATAAGAGTCAAGTAAGAAACCATGAAAAACTGTTTTTCAGTTACATTAGATGCTAAATATCATAGTAGACTTGAAATGCACAGGAGCAGAAAAAGAACTTGAGTAGGAACTGCCAGCCGCACAATCTCGATTCTTTTCACAAAAAGATTATTTTAATTTCCAGCTTGGATCTATACAAGTACACATGCACATCAGCATACAAGTTTTGGCATCACATGCAGAGATGAACAGACATATGCGCGTGAGTTAGTCATTACAATTAAACAAGGGAAAGAACAGGTTTAGAACTAATTGAGAAAGACACTGCAAAAAATCATATAACTCATCGCAAGATCCTTTTCATATATATTAATAATTATGCTTAAGAGATTCCTATACAATTGAACCATGGAAATCACAAGGTTCACATGAGTCTAAGATTTTGATTAATCACAAAATTTACAAAGAAGGGCATGAACTTCTGGGGGAAAAAAATAAGGGGAACATCAACTTCTGTGCATTGTTCAAGTTGCATGGACTGATGGACATGGCCTGTATCTCAAGGAAACCCAACTCAGATTGTTAGAAAACAAAGACTTATGTTGACGGGTCCTAGGTACAATCTGATTTGAAGTGGCAGACAGCTTAAATTTTTGAAGATGGGCCTCTTCAACTTTCAAATATATCGACCTAAGTGATTCTTGCCCATTTAGTATGTAGATCTGCAAGTTTAGTCCTACACAACAGTGGCCACAAAATTTATCGAACACACAGACCAACAAATTGAGTGTGTTCCAAAGTAAATCATTCATGCAATTTTAGCAAAATTACACAAGACTACAAGAAGTCCTCATATCAGGATGGAAGGCCAGCTGCACCAAACTCTTTTTTCCTCACTTGGTCTTGGGGGGAGGTGCAGAGAGGAATAGAAACTCAAATGAACCACACGATACAGGTCCCAACTCCCACCAAAGGAAAGGTAAAAGTTAAGCATGGGCAAAAACCGGCAGGTTAAGGACATGAAAACTTGGTGAGGCATTAATAACAATCTGAAAAGATGCAAGGGCTTTCTGTAACTTGACACTTTAGAGGTAGAATTATTCTGAGCTCTGTGCAAACCATTTACAAGAAACGACTCCAAACAGGTTAAGCAAGGGCGGACGCAAGTAATGGCAAGTGGGGTCAGGTGACCCCACTGAGTTGGCAATTACCCCAGGAAAGCTATACAGTTTTGGGCTTTATTGGTAAATTTGCCCCAGGAGATGTTATACTTTGCCCAAGTATCTCAACAATATTACAGTCCTTGCCCTCAAAACATCTTTACATTTGACCCAGTCAGTCTCTATCTCTCTCAAAACTTGTGATTTGATTGGATTTTGCAAGCCACGTTCAAGTACATATACCCACCCCCACCCCCCACCCTTCTCTCTCTCTCTCTCTCTCTCTCTCTCTCTCTCTCTCTCTCTCTCTCTCTCTCTCATATTTTATGAACGCAAAGCAAAAACAAGAAGAAACATGATACACCAATTTGAAAGCTCGAAATCTGAATTAATCAAAGGCAAAACCGAAGTCAAAGTAGATTTTGTATCATAGATATGTTTTTCTCCAAGTTTCACAAGCTTTTCGATAGCCTGGAGTGAATTTTTTCGAATGACACCCTTAACAAATTTCACAATAAATAATTTAGAACGATAAAATAAACATAGAAATTACTCCATATTGCAAGTATTTTAAAGTATAATTAAACGAAATTAATAGTCATGCCATTAGAGCTCATTGTAGGGAGGTTTTCCCGAACAGAGGAAACACAGCCTGAGCATGTGCATAACACATGACCACATCGGAGCACTACGTGAGGGTGCACGATACGGCCTAACAAGTGCGCTGGTAGGCAGCCCCATGTGAAGGTGCTAGATGATAATGCCTAACAGGTGCACTGGTAGGCAGCCCCATGTGAAGGTGCTAGGTGATAATGCCTAACAGGTGCGCTGGTAGGCAGCCCCATGTGAAGGTGCTTGGTGATAATGCCTAACAAGTGTGCTGGTAGCCGGCACCATGCAAGGGTGTTCGGCAATGATGCCTAACAGGTGCGCTGGTAGGCGGAACCATGCAAGGGTGTTCGGCAATGATGCCTAACAGGTGCGCTGGTAGGCGGCACCATGCAAAGGTGTTCGGCAATGATGCCTAACAGGTGTGCTGGTAGGCGGCACCATGCAAGGGTGTTCGGCAATGATGCCTAACAGGTGCGCTGGTAGGCACCACCATGCAAGGGTGAGCCAGCACCATGCAAGGGTGTTCAACGATGATGCCTAACAGGTGCGGTGGTAGGCGGCACCATGCGAGGGTATTCGGTGATAATGCCTAATAGGTGCGCTGGTAGGCGGCACCATGTTAGGGTGCTAGGACATTATGCCGAACAGGTGTGCAACACATGAGGTTGGTAGGCAGTAACGCCGAACAATGTCAGCTGCACCACATAAGGGTGCTTGTAAGTATGGCTGAACACCTGATATTGTTCAATGAGTTAGCCTAACACGTGGTACAGGTGCACCGTAGTAACTATGCACTGCCGATGTACATTGGACCAACTCTATCTGGACCACTGATGTGGTGTGGCGGTATAATGTTCCAGAAGGTTCTAGAAAGGAAATCCTACGTGATAGGCAAGTGTCCCATGAATAAAGGGATTATAATTGAGTTACCATATGGGAGGGAATTCCATATGGGCAAGGATTCCTAATGAGATTGGAACCCTAGGTAGAGAAGGAGACTTGGAGAACAAGCAAGCATATGAACATCTATAAATACAAGGTAAACCTAGAGGTAAAGGGGAGGCAATTTGTTACAATTGAGTTATTTACCTACTGATAATTAGGGTTTCTTGAGAGTACATGATACTGACTTTGGCATCGGAGGGCCTTTGCTGACGAGAGGCAAAGGTGCGCTCACCCCTGTCTGTTTTGCAGCTAGGGTTCTGGCAGAAGGCTAGGGTTCCGGTGAGGAGGCACGTGAAGCTGTTCACCAAAAAGCTAGAGTTAGCACTAAGCGGATTTTTTTCCCCTTACACTCATGAAACAAATTCCTACATATAAGACCGAAATCTAAAGACACCGACAGTGCACAGCGGCATGCGGGTCCCACTTCAGGTCCCGCACAAATAATCCGAGTCGTTCAATAATTTCAAAAAAAATGGAGTGGGCCCTTGAAAAATCAACTTAGTTGAATATATGTAGGTGCTTAATTCAATCTTCTAATTTTTCATTCATATTTGGCTCGGATTATCAGTACGGAACCCGCAATGAGACTTGCGTGCCAGTATGTTCATTGTGGGTGATATAAGACTTGACCCCAGTGGCATAAGTTCTAGGTCTGCCCCTGAGGTTAAGAAAATTTTGTAAACCATATATCAAAGTGTAAAGTCACATGCTGCAGTGATTAAACAATTCAAAAAAAGTCTTACCATTAGCTTCTGGAACATTTCTCAATGCGTTTGCAATAGCTTTGATGACAATGTCATTAACCGAGACTTTAACATCATGCTTCACTATGAATAGAGCAAAAAAAAAGCTTAAACTAGTAAATAACAAACAACCACATGTGACAGGTCAAGTTCTAATTTTATACCTTTGAGCTCCTTTCTAAAAGATAGAAGAGGGTCCAATATAACATCTGACAGAAACCATGTAATATTCTAGATCATGACATGATTACTAACAACAAACTAAGAGTTGTTTATGGAGGTTCAATACCTGAAGACAAATACAAATGAGGTGTGTTTTGTTTTGATTCCAACAATCGCTTTGCTATCACCTGCCAAAAACAAAAAGACTTATAAATGACAAGTATTTCCCAATGGGGCCTTGCGCATCCAATTAAAATCTAATGTCTTTCTACAATCCATTAAAAATCTCATGCATGTTGGAGCTTGTCCCACATCTGTTCATTATCACCTCCACAACTAGTATATGAACTTGGGCGGCCTCTCTATTTATAGACAATAGGTTTTGAGTATGATGCTTTAACAGTGCATAATGCTTAACTCATGCAGTATGATACTAGGCATGAATAACAACTAAAGAAAAATTGTATATTGGAATTCACAGTCTTGCATTATTCTGCCTTTTATTATGGATAATTAAGTGTCTCCACACTCGGTGGCCGGACATCAATCCTATTGGACTATTGGAGCTAAGCCCCACAAATAAGTAACATAAACACGTTGGGGAAATCTAAACATAGCCAAGACAATTGCAGCAAAAAAAGGACTCATACGAGTCCATCCTGAAATTCCAAAAACTAAAGAACATTAAACTCTTATTGTCTTACAATATCTAAAATTTCTTCACCTTTGTGATTTTAGCAATTGAACATTACTTGTCTACTAAGAACAGTAAAACACAAACCGAGTAGCTACGGACGAAAACCCTTACACTGAGTAACATTGAGTGTTAATTCAAATAATTGAAAGCAAAATGCACTAAATATGCTTTTTGAAGAAACTAAAAAATTATCTTTCAAAGTAATAAAAACCTGCACACACCCAAAAAAAACTTGAATATCAACAATTGATTGGCAGTAACTTTTATGGGAAAATTTCAAAATACCCCCCAAACTTTACACTCAATGTCTAATAAACTTCCAAGCTTTCAAAAAATTTAATTTTACACTCTGTCAAATTCCATTAAATTATTAACGGAATTGGTAACATGGGTTATTTTTCGTTAAATCCTAACCCCAACTCAACCCTTTTCAACCTATTCTCAAACTATTTTGACCCAACCCAACCCCCTCCAAAACACACACATACACACACAATCTCTCTCTCTCTCTCTCTCTCTCTCTCTCTCTCTCTCTCTCTCTCTCTCTCTCTCACACACACACACACACCCCATAACTTTCCTCCACCCCTTCCTCCTCACAAACCACTTCCTCATCTCCGCCCAACTCTCCCTCTTCCACAGGGACCACACCGCCTCCTCCTCTATACATCCATTCTGAATTCGCTTTCCCTATTCGCCACCTTCATTAACTCTACCACTCCTTTCCCTCTCTTCACACTTAAGAACTTTTGGAATTCGGGGGAAGAGGTGGGATGTTTGAGAGTTGACTAAAAGAAGGATGGGAGATGATGGAGGAATTTGAAGAGGGATGTATTGATGGGTAGGGTCTTAATTTTGAATTTGGGAGTAGGTTGGGTCAAAATAGTTTAGAACTAGGTTGAGTGGTGCGGCGGTGGGGAGGATTGTGGTGGTGGTGTGTATGTGTAAGAGAGAAAAAGAGTAAAATTTATTGGAAGATGATTTAACAGAAAACAACCGTTGTTAACAATTTCCGTTATCAATTTTAAGGGAATTTGATGGAAAGGGTCTATTCGAATAATGGAAGATAAACTTTGGGAGTAAATTTTTTTTTTTTTTTTGAAAGGTTGGGAGTCTATTAGACATTAAGTGTAAAGTTTTGGGGTATTTTGAAATTTCCCAACTTTCAACCAAAACAATTGATGAAATGGAGGAAAAAAGATCAAAAAAGAAAGAAGAAAAGAGAGTCACACCAAGTAAAGAGTACCCATCATAACTGAAAGAGAAAATGACAGCACCAAAAAGAAACCAAAACTCAAGAAATTGTATTACATTTAAGCTTCTTTCTATTTTTGATAAGCGCAATGGTCTGCTTCTCGCCATTAGCCTACTACCACGAGTCATGCAAGTCAAAGATATTACTACGAGTACAATTCATTAAAACCTCACATAACTCATGACACCAAATGGCGAGTTTTCCAAGCCACGATGTATACACTGACAGAGAAGAAAAAGCATGATGCAAGAGCATACATAGCACATCTGCAGGAGTGTTTCCGTTGCCAAAACTCAAAAGCAACAATCCCACTAGATTAAAAAACAAAAAGAGGGTGCTTCACTTTTAGAAATAGAAACAAAATAATAGTTGGTTTTCTTAAGAGAAAATACAGTGATATCATTGGGCCCAGCTCCTAATGAAACCTGAAATAACTAACCTGGTGGTCCTGACTATTGTGTTTCTTTGCAGCTAAAAACATCTTTTTAACTTAAATACATTATTTGTTTTGACCCCATGAAAAGTTGTCTACAAGTTTCACATGTAGTCAAGATTATGAGCGTTTAAAGTTTTAATAACAAGAAATATAAACGGTCTAATTTGTCATTTCTCCGAATTAGGTAATCTTCATCTTCAAGTACATCAAATTAGCCAAACATTTCATACCATCCTCTCCAAGCTTGACACCTATGAGACACATTTCTTTCGTAATTATATTTTGAGAACTAATGCTGTGTTTGCTTTAGGATTTGAAAAGCATTTTTCAAAAAATTCCCCCTATATTCTCCCTACTTCCAACATTTCTCTCTCTATCTCTCTCCACTTATTACCCCTACTATTTTTCAAAAAAAATTTCAAAAACGAAACCAAACACAGCATTATTTCCAAAATTCCACAACAAAAGAAGAGATTAACCAGAGTGAGTATTTATCGGTTTGACCTTATCATTGGGTCTCATGGCATTTCTCAACATGTAATGTGGTCCACGTCAATGTGACCGATTCTGGAAGTTGTGAAAATGTGATCACAGAGGATGCTGTTAAGAAGTTGGAACTGAGCACCGAGAAGCATCCAAATCCGTACAAACTATCGTGGCTACAAAAGGGTAAAGAGGTAACAGTTTTTAAACGTTGTTTGGTGTCCTTTTCAATTGGTTCTCACTTCTCACTATAAAGATAAAGTGTGGTGTGATGTTGTTCAAATGGATGCTTGTCATATTTTGTTGGGTTCACCATGGCAATTTGACAAGGACGTACAACACGAGGGCCGCAAGAATACTTATGCTTTCATGTTCAACCAAGTTAAAATTGTTCTTGTGCCCAACAAAGACGGTGCCCCAAAGCCAACAGTCGAAAGGGTATCCAACATGTTTTCCATGCATCAGTTCTTGGGAGAGATGACCCACACAGATGTAGTATACATGTTGGTGGGCAAGGACCGAAAAGGAGGCAGTGAGATACCAGACATGGTGAGAAAATTGGTCGAAGAATTCAATAGTGTCTTTCCTATTGAATTACCATCAGAGTTGCCGCCCGTACGTGACATACAACATCAAATTGACTTCGTGCCTGGGGCCAATTTACCGAACCGACCCCATTATAGAATGAGTCCGAAAAGAACACGAAGAGCTTCGCCACCAAGTTGAGGAGTTGTTAGCCAAAGGGCACGTTCGCGAGAGTCTTAGCCCATGCGCAGTCCCTGCCCTACTAATTCCCAAGAAAGATGGTTCATGGCATATGTGCATGGATAGCCGCGCAATCAACAAGATCATAGTCCATTATCGATTTCTAATTCCTAGGTTGGATGATTTGTTGGACCAACTCAGTGGAGCGACTGTCCTTAGCAAGCTGGATCTCAAGAGCGGATACCATCAGATTTGCATCCGGGAAGGGGATGAATGGAAAACAGCTTTCAAGACTCGTGAGGGGCTATATGAGTGGATAGTTATGCCATTTGGACTACCAAATGAACCCAGTACTTTTACGCGTGTTATGAATTAGTTATTTTGTCCTTTCATTGGGAGGTTTGTCGTAGTTTACTTTGATGATATCTTGGTTTATAGTGCTAACGATGAGTTGCATCTCCAGCACTTACAACAGGTCCTCTCATTATTACAAAGGGAAAAATTCTATGCTGCTATGGAAAAATGTGCATTCATGACAGAAAGCGTGCTATTCCTTGGTTATGTGGTATCGGTAGATGACTCCAAAGTCAAGGCAGTGCGTCAATGGCCTTTACCAAAGAACATTCACGAAGTGCGCAGCTTCCATGGGTTGGCATCTTTTTATTGCCGATTTATCCCTAATCTCAATAGCATCATAGCACCTCTTACTGATTGTATGAAGGCCGGGAAGTTCTCATGGACAGAGATTAAGCGAAGGTTAACTTCTGCCCCTTTGCTTGTACTACCAGATTTTTCTAGACCCTTTGAGTTGCATTGTGATGCATCAAAAAGTGGGGATTGGGGCTGTTTTGAGTCAAGGAGGCCAACCAATTGCTTACTTCGGCGAGAAACTAAGTGGGTCGAGGACAAACTATAGCACATATGACGTTGAATTCTATGCAATAGTCCAAACCTTAAAGCACTGGTATTCTTACTTATCGCAAAGTGAATTCATTTTGTTTTCTGACCATGATGCATTGAAACATATTAATAGTCAAGACAAACTATCATCTAGGCATGCCAATTGGGCTGCTTACTTGCAGCAATTCACCTTTGTTCTCAAACACAAGTCAGGTGTTATGAATAAGGTGGCCGATGCACTTAGTCGGTGTGCTCTTTTTCTCACTACCATGCGAACTAAAGTACTTGGGTTCGATTCTTTTCGGGAACTGTTGCTTGCTGATCCTTTTTTTGGAAACATTCTTCGTGATGTTAAGGAAGGACAACAATCAGACTATCTCCTGCATGAGGGGTTTCTTTTCAAAGGCAACCAACTCTGTGTTCCCGAATCTAGCTTACGCCTTCAACTTATCAAGGAACTACATGAAGAGGGGCATGTCGGGCGAGACAAGACTTGTCAGTTGGTGGACAATTCTTACTTTGGCCCACCATGCGAAAAGAAGTTGCAAAGTTGGTGGCGGGATGCCGCATCTGTAAGTCTAGAAAGTACAACATCAAATGCCAGGTTGTACATGCCTTTACCAGTGCCTAGTCAGCCGTGGGCCGACGTTAGCATGGATTTCGTCTTGGGACTTCCACGCACCCAGCGGGGCTGTGATTCTATCTTTGTTGTGGTAGATAAATTCTTATGGCACACTTTATTGCTTGCAAGAGACTACAGATGCCACTAATGTTGCCCAGCTGTACTTTCGGGAAGTTTATCGTCTTCATGGGCTACCAACATCAATTGCCTCAGATCGAGACACTAGGTTCCTGAGCCATTTTTGCAGGAGCCTTTGGCGGATGGCTAACACCAAACTTGACTTCAGCAGTGCATATCATCCACAAACGGATGGGCAAACAAAGGTTGTCAACCGCTCATTGGGTAATTTATTGCGGTGTCTTGTCAGCGATCATTTGAAGTCATGGGACCAAAGGTTATATCAAGCAGAGTTTGCTTATAATCGGTTTGATAATCGTAGTTCAGGTTTTAGCCCATTCCACGTCAACTATGGTTATCAGCCGCGAGCTCAGGTCGATCTTGCACCTGTTCCCGACCTCAAACGTGTTCATGGTAAAGCTACGGAGCTGATTGCCCATCTTCAAGATGTTCACACAACTACTCAGCAAAATCTCCTCGAGGCCACTGCAAAATACAAATGTGCTGCGGATAAGAAGCGTCGCCTTGTGGAATTTACAGTTGGTGACTTTGTTTGGGCCATACTCACGAAGGATAGATTTTCAGTAGGGGAATACAACAAACTTGCAGCTCGAAAAATTGGTCCATTGGAGGTTGTGGAGAAAATTAACTCAAATGCTTATAGATTGAACCTCCCAAGCCACATCCGAACTTCCAATGTGTTCAATGTCAAAATGGTGACTATTCTGATGACGAGCTGAAGAGTACATGAAAATACGGGCCCAAACCCGGGTCCATCAGAAGGCTCAGCTTTAAACATATTTCCTTAATTCAGCTTAGTCGAAGACTACAGCCAAGTCTTTGATTTTTGTTTCTAGTTTTGTTTAATTCTTTCCTTTTTGTTTAGGATTTGATTTGTTTCCTTTTTTTAACTCTGGGGTATTAGGAAGGTGTTTTTTTTTTTATATAACAAGCACTATGTAATCGTTTAAGGGGATTTTGGATTTATAAAATTATTGAGAGCTCTAATCTCTTTATTCCAAATTCTTTGGTATTCTACGGAATCAACAGTGTTTGATGCCTTTCTTCCTGGGGATTCTTTGACTAAAAAGGTTTAGAGAAGGATTTCGATCTTCGGGTATTCGTTACAAATCAATGGATTTCGGACTCGATTTAGTACATTTTGTTCTTCATTAGCTTCCGCTACATCACAATACATTCCTAAATATAGATCAAGCAAGATTTAAAAAAAAAAAACTGATTACTCAAAAACCAGCGGAGAGATGCTTTTGGCTTCTGCTTATAGATTTTCAGTTTTTAGGTGCAAATAAACATGCAATATATGAACCACATCACCCACAGAAACAAGCACCAAGAAAAGTACCCAAATGGCAAAAATAAAGAGCATAGCCAAAATTCAACTCTATTGAACACTATTGTCGACAAGTTATAATTTGTGGACACTAATCTGGCTCTATAGCACCTATGATTACGAATAGTGTGCAAACCTTAAGATATTTTCCTACATACTTTGGAGACTTTTCTCCAGCAAGCTTCTTGTCAAATTTTCCACCACTGGCTGTTGAGGTCGCTGTCATTCCAGCCACATTTTCAAGTTCGTTTTTACTTGCTTTCCTAGGTGCAGCTTGAGTTGCTGTTATGGGAAGAGCTGTAGCAGCGAGTTGAATATGGCTGCAGAACAAAACACATTCATTATCGTTTTACAATTTGAAGCAGAAGAAATTTGCTTTATCTCAGCAGAGTGTTTTTCCGCATATTGAAAACAAAAGAAACAGAGAAAAGAGTCTATGACTATTGGTTGCGATATGACCAAAAACATTACTGGAAGTTCATGCTTGGTGGAAGTCCAAGCATGAGACCTTCAAGTAAATCTCTTTCGCAATAACAGAACAACAATTTCACAGGGAAATGAGTACACCCAACTCAATGTTTCTTCTCACCAAAAGGAGTTTCAAAGTCAACATAATTCTCAGGATTTTCTTCCCCTCCCTCCTTCAAGTTCTTTCACATACGCACTTTTGGAGTATTAGACACTTGTGCCTTGAATAAATACATTCATGCAAACAAGTCAAGTGATTTACCATTGTCAATGGAATAGTAAATCCTTGTCAATGCCATAGAAGAGATTTCCAACAAACAAAATTAATATTTTTCACGGGCTTAACACACAGTTTATCTTATTAGTTTAGTGGATATTGATCATGAAAACCCCAAAACCAATATCTACAAGAGCACAAACAACGTTTATATTATTTTTACCTAAAGTGTTGCTGCTTCTGCTCTTTGTGCAGCTTTAAGTTTTTTGAATTCTTTCTCTCTCGCCTACAACAATTAAACCAGATATATGCAAAGAAAGAGATGGACTTGAGTTACAAATCCAAATGACCCAAATCAACAAGACCAAGAGAACACAGACTAACTCGGGTATATCTTAGTTGCAAACATAATAAATGACTCAACTGGAAAGATAAGCCAATGCAGATAGATCCACAATTCATCCGGAGTGAAACAACTAAGCCATTAGCATATGCTGCATATCAAGGAAGCCTTATGCAAGAAACATGGTTTCAGCCATCAACCTTGTTACACTTACAAAACCACCACAACACAAACAGCAGGATTCTCTTTTATAATCAGAAGACCTTAGTATGAAAAGTGTCATTCACGCGGCAAAGTCAGCTCCATAGTCTTCAACAACCTAGTGCCATTCTAGAATAGATAGCAAACTTCACCAGGTAACAAAAATGGAGTATAACCTAGTTTCATTCCTTGCTTTTGATCTGTTATCTTATCAACAAGTTATGTAAATGTAAATGGATTGTGGTCCACTTGTAAGCCAAAAAAATTACACGTCTTTGTCTTGCTTTAAGCTAAATTCGACTTTGTTTCCTTATATACCACATCATACACCGAATCCAAAGCTTCCACACGTCTCCAAACCGAACAAATGATTTTTTCCTTTCCCTTGTCGAATTCGAAAGAAAGGCTTTAAATTCTATATTTATGCAATGAAGAGCAAAATGTGAATTGAGTAAAGATAAACTGGACATGCCATTGGAAATAATCAATGCCGCACCTTTTCTTCTTTTTTCTTATTCTTCTCGGGGTCTTCTACCAGCTCTGATTGCGCCTATATATCAACCAGCTCTGATTGCACCTATATATCAATCGGTTCTAAAAGTCAGTTGGTGTCACAAAATAAAGCTTGTTAAACCTGCGTTGAACCTTTTAATTCCACAAACTACACGAACTGGTTAACACATTGAAACAATCCTCAATTGCATATAGAATGAACCTTTTGATCGCTTACGTTCTTCATCGGGTCTTGTGGTTGCTTCTCTGATTCCACCTGATAACCCAAAAAAAGACACATAATAAATAAATCACAATTATAAAACAAGAGAATCAGTTTGAAGATAACGGCAGCTATGGAAATTACTACCTCACCATCCTAGAGGCCATCGACAACCTTGATTTCGGAAGCTGGAAGCCAAAATCGAAGAGAAGATGGCAAAGAGAATGAGGACGAAATTACCTCTGCAAAATAGAAACCCAAAATGCTCAGCATGTCACAGCTTATAACTCGTAAGTAAGAAAGCAATCGTCTTGCACCAACATGTAGCAGCTCATAGCCAAATCAGGCAAAAAGATTCTTTGGGTTGAGCTTATAACTAAATACTTTCTTACTTATGAGTTGTGAATCTTCAACAGTTCAATCCAATGTCATTTTCCACAAATCTGCAAGTAATTGAAGCTCTATGTCCTTACCTAACTATTGAGCATACATATCTTGCTAGGGGGTGTATGGAAATGATGGATTTGTAATTATTGAACTTTAATTAAATAAACAACAAGGGGAATTCAGTCGTTTACAGAGCAATCCTATAATGTCTGCTCGTGCCAGCATGAGGCATCGTGCCTGTTGTGTTTTTACTGTTTGGTTGATTGGTGGTAAACAATAGGGACTTATGCACAGTTATATGAAATTTACGTAGCATTAGAAATTCAAAGTTTTTAAGTCTTAAGTTGTTGCAAAATAAATTGTTTACACTAAAACATTTGTTTTGGAACTAAACCTTAATAGGAGTGGAAATAATAGGCATGGCAGCCAACCATGCACACAAACCCATAATCATGGTCTCTGAAAATACTCCAAGTGGTTTGAAGTGGAGTAAAATATGCAAGGCTTGCTCCTCCTCCACCAGCAACTACAAGAATTGTTGCTTAGGAAAATTTTAAAATTTAAAAAAAAAAAAAACTACATGAAGGTGCCCTTATAGTTGCGCTTGTCTTGATTTGTGCAAATGTTCTGTAGCCAAAAAAATAAAACGAAAATGACCAACAAAATGTTAGTTGCTCACAACTTACCATAGGGAAGAATCCAACTATAGTATACTCAAACTAAGATTATGATAGACACTAAAGGTCAGACTTTTACTTCGGTATGTTGTTTCGGTTCAATTAGCTTGAGAAGGGAAACATTTTGGGTACAATTTGGAAACCGTTCCAAAATATTCTTGGGACCTCTGAAAACTTATGAAATGTCATTGTTAGATACTCCTAAGAGGTGTTGAAACAACTTAAAGTTTCCATATGTTTTGTAGGATTTTGACATGGTTCAGTGTTTATAAGCATGTGTTGGAGAAACATTTAAATTCCTCTAGCTTCCTTCCTTTTATGTCTATTCTTTCTTTCCCAACTCAATTTGTCGGAACTTGAACATCGATACGCTTGAATTGCTTAAACTATAAACGACTAAGTTAGATTTTTTAACATTACTCTTTTTCCTAATCAAGAGAACCATTTTCCTGATTTCTTTTTTTTTTTATAATTAAGTATTTTCCTGATTCTCAAAAGTCAGTCTTCTAAGAAAGCAGTTACGAGCTGCAGCAAGCTTTTGAGAGCAACTTAAAATGCTCCAAAAGCATCTTCACTTTTGATAGTGGTTTAAAAAATGTATGCTAAAGGCCAACTTATTTGGGAGTGGTCCAAACCGTATCACGTGAGAAATGCAGCTAATACAATATAAGAGCGTGTTACTCGTAATTGGATGTAGCTGAGAATACCTGGTATATGGGGCATGGCTTCTCATAGTTGTGCACATGGCCATATAAGGCTGTCAACCTTGTACTTCTGCCAAAGTTTCTGAAGCCTCTCTCTTTCCATTGCTTCCTCAAAAGATCCTTCAGACCCATGAGCATCATGGCATAGGTAAAAGGGAACTGAGGAGGCAAGCCCCCCCATCTTCCGCATATCTTGCTCATCCGACATGGCATGAATTACCGAACCTGCACTCAGGAATAGAATCGAACTTGATTTGCGAACTCAAGACCGCCGCAGTCAGAAATCAAGGATTTCGGTAAAGAGATCTTGACTCCCAACTCCTCCATTATCTACTGGTAGACATCTGCGACCTTCGGTCATTCCCTTTATCGACTTTGAAAATAATCTGGTGCCAGATTCTTTCCACTCAATCCAAGTCATTCCCACAACTTATGTTGTGTCAGCTATGCAGAATCAAAACATGCCATAGTTAATGGCGCCACATACCTGGCCACAGAAAATAATACTTATCAGTTATGTTTAGTGGGAGTAGCAGTAAAACTATTATCCTTAGTGAACAAGCATAGAGTGTGTTGGCAATTCTGTAACGAAAGTTGATTCTGGTCTTCAAACATTATCCTTAGTGAACAAGAAATGAGTGTTTCGTTACCATTTGTGTCATTGCAAGAAAAATCTCAGATAAAAAATCCCAATTATTTTTTGTTAGATTCAGTCAAAAAATATGAAATTGAAATAGAAAAATTTCTCCGAATAAGCTGGATATTTACCGTTTTATGGCCATTCGAACCTCATCCATCTTACTTCCATTGATCAAAGGCTAGGGTTTCCTTTTGGGGCAGACAACACATGAAGATTCAAGTGAACACCTAATCAAGCCAGAGCAATCGGCAGAGATCACTCAATGATGCATCATCTGGGTTCTTTCTTGAGAAGAAAGCCGGGAACGGAAGCGAACTCGGCGGCGGCAAGGCAAAAAGGAAACCTCCGGGCCGGCATAGAGTTTCCAATCGGAAACCTAATCTGCTTGTGGACTCTCTCTGGCGGCCTCAGTTCCTCGCCTCAACAAACCCACTTCCATACTTTGCTAATGATTTCTTGGAATTGCAGCCCCTGGAAAATAGAAAACAAATACACTTTTGGATAATCTTAATCCAAACGCAGAAGATAGTAAAAGACAAAGTCGCTTTACAAGCTTATAATGAACCCAAAGTTAGGTCCATATAATGACTTTTATTATCTCCTCCTTCGTTAATGCCCACAACATAACAAAGTTTGAATAGTACCAAGGAGTTGTAAATTTGGCTTGCTTTCTTAATTAGGCCAAAAGGCACAATGAGAAAAAGTATCAATTGTTATCTTAGTTTTCAATCTGTAACGAGACTCTTACAGCTTGAAACTTTAGCCTAATTAGGACCCCTTTCTAGAACTGCTCCATTATCCCCCATAAAACAAGGGGAATTTGTACTTACACCCCCTGTACTTACACGTTTTGGCAGATACACCCCTCGTACTTCAAATTTAGGCACTTACACCCCTTGTACTTACGAGTGAAGTGCAACTGTTAAAAGTCCCGTTAAATTGGATGGAAAAGTGAGTGGCGGGAGTTTTCCCTCCAAAATGATTGCAAAAATGCCTAAAATACCCCTAGAAGCCATTTATAACCAGTCCAGAGGTCCCTTTTCTCCTAAAAACAGAGCATAGGGAAAATTTCTCAGTCATCCATTCTCTTCCCTCACAAAATGCCAACTTCTCAAACATCAAGAACACCATCAAGTTCAAGCCAAATAACGCACCCACGTTGCCTTTGTGGTAAAGTTGCCCCTGTGCGGACACTAACAAACCTACAAGCATGGGAATGAGGTTCTACGGATGTGCTAACTATTGGGTATGCAATATTGATTTTATTTGTGAATTAGTAGCCTATTGGGTATTCATAGTTCGTGTATGTGCAGAAAGGAAAAAAATGTGCCTTTTTCGAATGGATCGACTCTCCGTGTGACTGTGGAAGAGATGAGCTTGTGCAAAAGATTGATTTGCTAGAGAGGCAGCTTGATTTGCTAGAGAGGCAGCTTGATAAGACCAAGGCAGAAGAGAGAAGACAACGGGGAATGTTGTGGGCTACCTGGCTTCTTATCTTATGTTTTCTTATTGCGTACTTAGCTAAATAAATAGTGAGGGTACTAGGTAATGTGAGCATGTAGTATCAATGAAATGCAATATGTAATGTGAGCAAGAGATAATCTGTAATGGGCTGTTTTGACCATGAATGAAATGCTCTATTATTACCAACAAAATGCCTGCACGAAGATCCAGCAATCATAGCAAAAAATCCCAGCAATTACATTGTCAATCCAGAAATCTTAGCCAAAAAAAACCCAGCAATTACATTATCGAAAGCCACAACATATAAACCCAGCAAAAAACAGAGTTCAAAGGCAGATATTCACCAATAGATACCAATTCAAATACCAGTTTAGTTACATACCAGAATTTTCCAAAACAGAGTTCAAATATTACCAATTACCTACCAGAGTTAACAAAGTTCATACCAGTTTACTCATACCAGAAATTCCCAAAAGATAGTTCAAACATTACCAGTTACATAAGTCCATAAATACTGCTAGAATTACCAACACAATTCCCAAAAATAAGTACTAATTAAGATAGGCAGTTTAGTTAGGTCTTGGTGCGATCCACCCCCTGGCAGTTGCCCTTCCCCTTCCCCTAACCACATTTGCAGAACCTCTTCCCCTTCCTCTAATCACATTTCCAGAACCACGACCTTTGCCACCAATGCAAGGCAGCTTTTCCCTTGCCTACACAACCAAAGTGTCTTCAGTTAAGGAACTATACTAGAACTCTAACACCAGTTTAGGAACTACACTACAACATCATTTACCTTGGTTTGGTTTACTGTGGATGAACTAGCTTTGCTTTGTTGAGTATAGAACCCCCATTCTGGTTCCTTAAATACTGGTGCAGGTTGAGTGTAAAAACCAGGGTTCACAGTGTGGACAGAATCCTAGAACACATAATACAAGATATGAATTCTACATACATAACTGAAGACATTAATCCTAGGTACATAATAGAAGACATTATTTACCTGAGTGGAGTTGGCTCTCACAATTTGCTTTTGTTTGGCTGAAATACTTTCAGCTTTCTTCTGAGATTGCTTTCCATTTGGTGCCTAATATTAACAGCATATCAATGGTTAAAACTGAGCATAAAACTAATGCAAACTATTTAATTGTTAGAACTATGGCTCATATGTAAGTATGGTACGGTATCGTAACAGTATTAAATCATGTGTGACATTCTTAACAGTAATAAATTTTTACCTGAGACGATGTCCCCTTTTTTTTTCAGTAGCTTGGAATTAGGATGGATGGGATTCTTGCATGATCTCAAATTATGCCCCTTCTTCAAACATTTGGAGCATGACATCACTCTAAACCTCCTTGACACTTTGTTTTCATCTGGGGGTTCATCTGCCCCTCTTCTACTAAGTTTCCTTGGTCTACCACTTGGCTTTCTCATGAATGGAAGCTGAACTGGTTCAGAACCTGTTTTGACCCAATCATGTTTTACCAGGAACAGGGTTGATCATAAATTGGTATACACTCAAGTACGTATCCTTTGTATAGCATGGATGTATGTAGTCCTCTGGTTTCTGTTTGTTAAGGGTTATGGCTGCAACTGCATGTTTGCATGGTATTCCACTTAGATCCCACAATCTACATCCACAAGTCATATCTTTCAGGTCCACATTGTATGTTGTGTCATGACAGTCAACCTCAAATTTGAATTCCCCAGAGAAATGTGGAAAACAGTCCTTTGCAGCTGTAATCTTCCCCTCTAATTTCTTTTCTATCTTAGGGCAAACGGTCCCAGTGAACTTCTCCATCCCCATTCTCTTAACTTGGAATCTACTCATCAGCTTCCTCCTTATCCATTCCAACATAGAAACTATTGGTTTGTCCCTAGCCTCAAGCACATAGCTATTAAATGATTCACTCAAGTTGTTCACTAGGATGTCACACTTTGTGTTTGTCCTGAAATGAGACCTAGCCCATTGTTCTGTAGGAATTTTTTGCAACCACAGATGTGCAGCCTTATCCATCTTCTCAATTTTTAGCATATAAGCTTCATGCTCCCAAACAGTACCTGCTGATGCTGCCCTCCACATTGCATCTTTCAACTCTTTTCCCTTGAATAACTTTCTGAAGTTGGCATAGATGTGTCTCATGCAATACCTATATTTAGACACCAATAGTTGTTAATGAGATATATTATTATGTCTTGTAACAATATTAAGCATTCCAAAAAAATGAGATATATTATTATGTCTTGTAACAATAATAAGCATTCCAAAAACTGACTAGTAGAAATCATAACTGACCGAAAGATTTAGCTTTGAGCCCACTTGGGTTCGATCCGAAACGGCCCAACGGTCAAGACACATCGCCTTTGGCCATGTGATCTTCGTTTTTTAGCCGTTTTCGGCCGTTTAGGGCTCCGAAAGGCCAAATTTGCCGTTTTAGGAAATAATCTTTTTGCTTATAACTTTTGGTAGGAAAATCCAATAATGTCCATTCTTGTTGGAGTAGATTTGTTTCTTCTTATATTTTCAGAATATGTAATAATATTGGAACTTTCCAAAATTGGTATTTTTTCCTTTTCCTAGTCGGTTTAGGGTTTGTTTGACATATTTAAAGGAAGAGGTTTAGTACCTGTGCTCTGCATTTGGCATAAACTCTTTAAAGGTTTCAAGCAAACCCTTTTGCCTATCTGATATGAAGCCCCATCCCCTCTCTTCAACTGTGCCTATATCCTCCATCAATAACTTTAAGAACCACGTCCAAGAGTCTTTTGTTTCTGCCTCTACCACAGCAATGGCTATAGGGAACATATTGTCATTTCCATCTCTACCCACTGCACTCAATAGTTGTCCCCCATAAATCCCTTTTAAGAAAGCCCCATCAAGTCCAATCATGGGTCTACACCTTTGCAACATACCCTTCAATTGTGCATTATATCTCACATACAATCTAGAGAAAACAGGGGGCAAATCTGGTCCAGGTCTGTCAACTGTAAGTTGCAAGCAACAGTTGGGATTATGTTTCATAACAGTCTCAAGGTAGTCACGAAGGGTATTATACTGCTCTGTCATGTCCCCATCAATGACTTGTCTGGCCTTCCTTTTGGCTCTGTAAAGTTGCCACTTGCTGACATCCACTACCAAATCCCTCCTTATTTCTTTCTGAAAGCAGTCAACCTTTTTATATGGATCATCCCTCAACTTGTCAACGTATTTCTCAGCAATGTACTTGGAATTAACAAGGTGATTGTTGTAGGTCCTGAGGCAATAGTGTTTAGGGTGTATTGACTTAACCTGAAATGTTCTTTCCTGTTGCATCCAAGAAGCATGGACCCTAAACCCACATTTTTCCTTGCATTGCACTGTAACCCGTGAACTCTCATTCTTTACAAATTCAAGATCATAGCCCCCTTACACCTGCCACTCCCTAAGTGCCTTTCTAAACACAATAGCATTGTTGAATTTCATTCCCCTGGTTATCACAGGCTTTTCCATGTCCAAATCTTCATTGAATTCTGGGTCATTGGTCTTATTACTTTCCTCATCTGATCCCTTCATGGTATGCAATTCATCATCATCACCATGGTCTGATAACTAGTCCTGAAGCTTCAACTCCACTGGAGTTGGCTCCACAATCTTCTTATTTTTACCATCATCCTTAGGTTTGAAAATATCATCATCATCAGGCCCTTCAAGGTCCTCATATAGCCAACTAGGATTATAACTGTCATCATCATCATCTTCCTCTTCTTCCTCTAGTTCATAATCTGGGTCAGTCTCTTCACCTTCATCTTCATCTTCATCCTCATTCATTGGTCTACCTATAACATCTAGTGGTATACTTACATCTCCATCCACTTGCACACTTACAACCTCATTATCCTCTTGCAAGCTTACAACCTCATTATCTGGCCCAACAGTTGCATACATACACATCACTGGCAGATCCTTATATACATCCACCATAGCCGTGACCTCTTTATCAGATTTTATCTTCCTAATCCCATTCTTGAACCCTACCACCCCAGGCAACAAGTAATACATCTCAATCGTGTTTGGGTACCCATAATGCATAACCAACTCCCTCAAGTCAAAAAATGAACAATAATCAGGATCTATATTGTCAATCATCTCAACC
The DNA here is from genome assembly GCA_018127125.1 of Rhododendron griersonianum. Taxonomy (NCBI): domain Eukaryota; kingdom Viridiplantae; phylum Streptophyta; class Magnoliopsida; order Ericales; family Ericaceae; genus Rhododendron; species Rhododendron griersonianum. The sequence goes on along the minus strand of CM030799.1, from coordinate 15,050,887 downwards.
GTACCCCCTAAATACATGGTGGAAACAAGGGTTTTGTTGAAATATCCTCCATGATGCAGTTGAATAGTCTTGTAATTAGACATCCTGCATGCATGTAATGCTCAAACACTCAAATGGAGGACCACTATACGCAGAAAAGAAAAAAAAATTAAACCACCATTTTTTAATCGATTTTCCCCAATTCTTAATCGTGCAAATTCCCTTACTTTAATATACATAAACATATACACATGCAATCCCCATGTAAAATACGTATATATACTGTTGATTTTGTGGAACCCTAGAAGCATTATTTTATACCTATATATATATATATACATACACATACCTGTAAAACCCTATATCGTCTTCAAACTTCTTCAGATTAAACGTAGATGACAACACCCAACTTGGTTTCTTTGAGATCTCTCTTCCTTCAATCCATTGATCATGAGGGAGAGGGATGATTTTTTCACGATCGGGAGAGGGAGTTGTGTCTGTGAAGTGTAGAGAGAGAAATATGGTTCGCTAATGGATATAGCGTAGAGAAAGAGATATAGGGTTTGTGACTGTTTATAGTGGGGAAAGGGCTTTTAAGTCTTTTCATGACCTCCATTAACGTCATCCAAGCATTGCACTTCACTCGTAAGTACAAGGGGTGTAAGTGCCTAAATTTGAAGTACGAGGGGTGTATCTGCCAAAACGTGTAAGTACAGGGGGTGTAAGTGCAAATTCCCCTAAAAACAACTCAGAGATTGTGCAAAGAGACAAATGGCAAGAGAGAGCATGAAGTAATTTCTTACCCCCAGCGAAAGCGATCATATGTAGCAAGATCTCATGGTGGCGTTTGATGCTCCCTTCATCTCGGATTTGAAAAGACGTTGCGACCCATGAAATCAGACTTGAAGTTATTTTACTCACAAGTGTTTGGATATGAAATAGGCTAACTAGCTAAGCTAGTTGTACGTATACAGATGGTGAAAATAAAGAACTATATCATAGACTCATATAACAAGACATTCTTTAGTTTCTTACCCTTTCAAATGGTGGCTTTCCGTCACTTTATGAGCCATGTATGTAAAAGTATGGCAACTTATTAATTAACATGTTCATACAAGGTTAGACAACATGTGACTAACTGTTATTAGCGTCATTTGGATTTTGGCAACTTATTATTAGGTTCTTTAGTTAGCTTATGCTCTACCGATTGTGCATCAGCAACACCTATCTTCCGATGTGGCCTCCGCAATCAAGATATCATATTCTCTCGTCATGATTTCTTTCCCTTCCCATATTATTTCTAGGGAGTAATAAAATAGAAATCGTCTTATACCCTGCTCATTCACCCAGAATAAAATCAACAGATAGTTGGAGATTTGGCTCATCTCATAATGATATACAGGTAGTTGGAGTTTTGACTTCATACCTCCACACATATCCAGCGAGCAAGATCAAGGCCCCACCCATGAATCAAATCATTCTGCTCTTACTCCAAACCTAAGGACATGGAGTTTAACAATAATTATAGACCCACCAAAATATATCGACTAATAAACATCTTAAAGCGAAAAGATGGGGATTTCTTGGGCTGGCAAGCATATGGATTCTCAAAATATGAATTATACAAGCATTTTTTCTTTATCTGTATATTACTTCTCCCTTCTTCCTCTTTTATTTCTGGGTCAGGCCAAGAACTTCGAAAAGAATACATTTGGAGGAAGAAAATGAAGCAAACTGCAAGGGAGGTTAATACTAAATTAGAAATTTGAAGAGAAGCATTGGAGTCCAAAGAATTTAGGATAAGTAGGAGTAAAACTGAGTATATGCACTGTAAGTTTAAAAACAATAGAAGTGCTCAGACAGAAGAAGTGAGGCTTCAGGATCACGAGATACCAAAAAGAAAGTATTTTAGGTATTTAGGTTTAATTTTTAGCAAGGATAGAAAGATTATGGACGATGTAACCCAAAAGGATCCAATTTGGGTGGCTCAAGTGGAGAGCCACTTCAGGTGTATTATGTGACCAAAGGGCACCTAACAAATTGAACGGAAAATTTTGTAGAACAGCTATCCGACCAGCGATGAGTGTAGCTGAAATGAGGATGTTGAGGTGGATGTGTGGTAAGACTAGGAGTGATAGAATTAGAAATGAAGGTATTAGTGAGATGGTAGAAGTTGTACCTATACAGGATAAGTTGAGAGAAAATAGATTGTGGCTCGGACATATTTACCGTAGACATACAGATGCAGTAGTCAAGATGAGTGACACGATAGTAGTGGATAGTTGGGCTAGGGGGCGAGGAAGACCTAAACTGACTTTGGATGCCGTGATACAAAATGACTTGGACTTACTAAATCTAAGTTAAGATGTAGCCCTAAACAGAGCTAAATGAAAAAACAGGATTCATGTAGCCAACCCCAATTGATTAGGACACAAGGCTCGGTTTAGTTTGTGTTGGTATGGAAAATGAAGCATACTATTGTGCTTGTTTTTGTGAGATCATACCGCTGATCCAACTCCTGCCAACCCAAAAGTGGGCCATACTTCCACATTTATCGCTATGAAAGCATAGCCTATTCCTAAAACCCCAAATACGCAATCCTTACTTCTGAACTTACTAATACTTTCGAAGTAAAGTAACAGGAAAAAAAAAAGGGTGACATCATAAAAAAAGATATTTTACCTGTACACATTTGTTTTCTTGAGATAGGTTTCTAACATGATGCAATTGCACCTTTTTGGTTTTCCTTGTCTTCATCATGCAGAAGGAGATTTTCAAAATTACATGTCCACTAACATCTAGAAATGAGTTATATTTAAAATACAACACTAAAAGCAAGAAAAAAAGGGCATGAACAAGTGATAGAAGAAATAAAACCATAATCAGGACCCAAAAAAATAACACAAAGCCAAAACGCCTATTGGCAAGAACTATGGCACCTTACCAGAAAGAAGTCCTTGTTTCTTTCTCTATCAACATAGAGAACAAAGAACAATCATCAGTAAGAATCTCTCTCTCTCTCAGAACATCAAGAACAAGGAAAAAATTTCAGTATGAGCGAACATATAATTTACTCAACAATAAATAGTAACCAATAAGCATGTACCCTAAATGAGAAGTAAATAAAATCCACGAAACTAGATAAGGATTGACAAGAACATCATACTTCTGAAGGGGAAAAATTCAAAATAGCCCGTGACCTTTCACCAAAATCACAGAGACACATGACCTTCACGAAATGTCACATAAACACCGGTACTATTTTATTACTCATCAATTTACCCCCTGCCGTCACCCTCTGTAGAAAAGCTGGAATTGGGCATTAGGTGGACGAAAGGTGGATGCAAACATGGCAGGTAGGAGGGTCTCTATGTGTGGTGTGTGTGTACAATCTAATTTCTTTCTCATCATCTCTCTCTCTGAGTCTTAAATCCCCATTCTATTCACGCATAATTCACCCAAATTAAGACTTGTAGTGTTTAATCCACCCCAAGTAATGCCTCTACAGTTCGCCAAGAAGATTGTGGTTGGTCCAAGGATGAAACAAGGGGTGAGGGCCACTCAAGGGACCTCTAAAGCGTAGTAGAACCAGCCAAAAATCACTGAATAGTCGATGAAAGTTGAGGAGGTTACAGTTCAACAAATAAAGGAGGAAGTTCAGGGTTGAGGACTTCAACGTTGTTGAAGAAAAAGTAACCGAGCCCGAGCTCTAGTCCTTGTGAAAGGCAACCAAACCTAAATCGGAGACGAAACTGGAGGCGAATGGGTTTTTAAAAAAGTGTATCTTGATGTTGATTGCATCATATTGTCTTCATTTATGTGAGGGTTTTGTTGAATTGGTAGAAGCATGTCATATTGGTGGGTTGTTTGGAAAGGTGATTTCTTGCTAATTAGCTATGGGCAAAGAAAAACATGGAAAGCAGTGGTAATTTGTGACCTGGTAACTGAAGAACGAGGAAACAATTGAACTTACCATTTTTTTCTACCTCAATCAAAGGTGCAGAAAAAATGTGAGAGATGTATACTGGAGTGAAATTGGATATGTGAGAGAGAGAGAGAGAGAAACCCTCCTACATGCCACGGATGCATCCACCTTTCATCCACCTAAGCCTAATTAGGCCACATGTAGGCCATGTCACACATTCCGTTTGTTTTTCGACGGAAGGTGACGGTGGGGGAGAAATTGATGAGTTATTAGATAGTGTAAGGTGTTTATGTGACATTTCGTGAAGGTCTGTCTCTGTGTTATTTTGGTGAAAGGTCAGGGGCTGTTTTGAAATCTTCCCCTTCTAAAATACCACAACTTCTATAATGCCACAGCCCTGTAGCCATCTTATCACCAAAATTCCATACACAGTAAAACATAGTGGAACAAAGAGGCTAAGACAAATTTAGCATTAGACACAAGTCCACAGTGTTGTAGAATTTGCAATTTAGAGAAAAAAACACCAAGCATATTTCAATTTTAGATCGATAACAAAAGATAATTCAATTTTTGGATGACCACTATACATCTTAGTATCTTTTATCAAACCACCCATCCCTTCTTCAACATTATACATGATTGAGGGTTGTGCGAGAGGCGATCGTGGTGGTCATGGCATGGATAGGGGGCAAAAAAGGTGGATCAGGAATAAGGAGAGTAGAAAGAAGAGTACATAGAAGAGATACGTTGGAGATATCATTGTAGCAAGAAGGTTGTGCAACCTGCATCCGTAAAGGCACTAACCATACCCACATCTTCTCCAAGATAGCGTTCAAATATGCTGGTATCCCATAAGATGCTCCAGATACCTCCAAAAGAACGAGGTTTAGTTGTTAGACCAGCATTAAGTAAAGATGTTATAGTAAGAAAAAAGCAAGTAATTAAAAAAAAAAAACAAGAGCAAGCACTCTAAAAGAAGTTACTCAGTTCAACCCGCACCAATCTTGTTTTCGTCCAAACATCCCTTTCCGGAAAAAAGTTGATTGGTATTAATTCACTAGATTCATTCAATTCTATGACAAAAAAAAATAGAGTTCACGTATTTCTGTAAATTGCCTACTGACATATGCGATTCGACAAAATATGGTGGAGTTAAAACGTGCCAAAATTTCCCAAACCAAAAGTCTTAGTGCCCATCAACGCTTGAAAAATCTGTGAAAATATAATCCACCAATTGTTTGAGCTAATTGTCGTCGAATTTCTCGAGCCATCCTCTCAATTTTACTATCACAGACTCAAACTTTGGGGGAAAAAAACACGATTCCCAAAATAGTACCCATGTTAGCAAACTACAAAGTCTCATTGTCGGAAAACTATATCTTTCTCTTTCCATAAATCAAAGTAGTGCAGAAATTGCTATTTTAAGTGTAACATTGCCGAGAAGGAACATTGATATATGAACGGGACATTAGAAGGCATGAGCATAACACTATAGTACGATTTCAAACCAGCAAATTTACGCCTTCACCAATTTGTCTGAAAACTAAAACAAAGTTCTGGTGCTTTGAACATGTCCCAAAACTTCTTTTATTTCTTTTTCTTCTGAATCGAGTGTTGCAATATCTATGAAAAGATATTCCCCCAATTGTCTGTTCTAATTGTCATCGGATTTCTTGAGCCATCCTCTCAATTTCACTGCATACTAATGCATCATCAAGTACCCTTGTGCAAATCTAAGTATCAAGGTTAATAAACTAAAATTTGAACCAAACCAAACCAAGCCTTATGTCCCAATCAATTGGGGTCGGCTACATGAATCTTTTTTCTCCATTGAGCTCTGTCAAGAGCCATTTGTTAACTCAAACCCATTAGACTCGTATCTTTGCGCACAACAGCATCTAATGTCAATTTAGGTCTTCCCCTCCCCGTAGCGTTGCTACCCAAAGCTATCCTATCCGCTCTCTTAACTACTGCATCTCCAGGTCTACAGTAGACATGTCCAAACCACCTTAGCCTATTTTCCTTCAACTTCTCCTCTACAGATGCTACACCTACCATCTCACGAACCATTTCATTTCTAATGCTATCTCGTCTAGCCTTACAAAACTAAAATTTGAAATGAACACAAAATGATGATGAAATGTTCAGGTAATGATTAGCTGCAAAATCCAATGGTGAAACACACAATCAAGTTTTGTGAATTTTATCTCCCATAAAAAAACTAACATACTTTATCTTTTATGAACATCATTATTGAAAACTTGAACTGCATTTGGTTTCCTAGTAACAATATGTGAAAGGTAGAAGACTATAGGCCTAGAAGGCAATGAGCTTCAAAGAGTTGGTTTATCTCAACCTAAACAATGAGCATAACCTCTGAAAAAATCTAGCCTCCATTCTATTGTCCTCAAAGCTATTGGCATTTGACAGATATCACAATACAGAACAATTAGAAAAACAGACTGAATATCAATCTCATCAATACATCCGATGAAATCAACTCAAAATTTAAAGCCAATGCCTCTAAGTACAGCATGGGAAGAGTCATATCAAAAGACAAGGTTTCTATTACTCATAGCTAGTCGTGAATTATACTTACCGTTAACTGACGCCAGAACTCAATATTATTCAATCTGTTATCAATACATGTCAGAATGCTGTAGGAACTCGTGAAAGATGTTGCATCTTTAGAAGCAACCTAAGAAACATTTGGACACTCCGTAGGTTTTTAGCAGCCACACCTTCCCCGAAATGAATGGTGCTTCTTTTTGTGCATCAAAAAAAAATGGTGCTTCTTTATTTTTGGAAAGTAATGGTGCTTCTTTGTGATAAATAAATAAAAAAATTCAATGAAAGGAAAGGAAAGGAAATGAATCCTAAAAGAAAAATTCAACTACCTAAAGTTTCCAACCTGAACAAATCACAGTTGAATTGCCCTGCAAAGAATTTCCAAACAAAAATCCGCATTTGTTATGATATTCGTTTTCAAGTGGTGATTCAAGTATACCCTCAAGTTTGCAAGGAAGACCACCTGCAGTATTTTAAATGGAAAGGGGTAGCCATATTAGTTCTAATTATTGCAATTATGCTAAAATAACAAGAAACATTATAAGAGAACATTTTGCATGTCTGATAGACCTGCAGTTGTGTTTTTCCGATTAATATGAGCTAAATATTTCGCAATTGTACCGTCAATGCCAATCTATATTTTTCACTACTTGACTTGCACAAAGTTTAAAGAAGGAACCTTTGATAATGTATTTCTAAAACAATCTTTTGTCTTTTTTATTTATTTATTTTTCTTCTTCTTCTTCTTCTTCTCTTTTTTTTTTTTTTTTTGGGGGGGGGGATAGTTGTCATTCTTAACTACAATTGAAAAGAAAGGGAATTATACTAAAGATTTTAACTTCCCAAAGAAAAACACGGAATGGGACTTCTTGAAAAAGAAAATTTCATCAAATGCAACAAAATATACATGATATCTTTTCAACTGGATATCCAAAATAAGAGTTGTACACCTGTACCTATTTCCTGAGATTTAAGAATCCACTCAGGAAGTGAAACACCATTTGGACAAGCTTTACGTTCATTCCAAGTCGGCACATAGCCTGAGAGAAAACGAAAAATGTTATAACAGCTCATTGGGTATCATTCATCACAAAATAATAGCTCCAACAATTATTTTCACATAAAGCAATATGGAGCGGCGCATACATATACTATGGCATTAAAGGAAAGAGAAAAAGGAAACAGGGATGAGCAATTCTAAAATCCCTTTGAGAGGTTGCTCTTCTTGTGCTCCAGTTGATCAGCGCAAGGCTATAAACAAGCTTAGTCACTCCATCATGGGCCGTTGAATTCGCGCAATCCGCTTTCAAATCATCGTCAATAGTATCCCCAAGAGAACATTTTCCCCTAGAGTATAAAGGAGATAGAGAAAGATTCAACTTCAACACTTTGGAATATGGATTTCAGCTCCTATAACATAATCTCCAATATGGTACAGATTTCATGCTTTCAAAAAGGTAGTTTCAGCAATTTACATTAAGTCCCGAAAGCTAGTTTATACCCTTTCAGTAACATTCAATCACTACTCTTCGTGGGCATGAAAAAAACCTAGATAAAAGCAGTAAATATTAGAACTACACTAGCGGGAAGGCCAAGCCAGAAGCAGCATGCCGCAAGAATTTTCAAAAAAAGAATTAGGCTTTTCACACGTAAAATTGTTATCTACTTGAAAATTCAAATAATCAAATCATGATCAACAAATAACTAAAAATCCCCAACTAAAATTTTATTGCACCACACTATACCTCATTGTAGATCAAACAAACCAAACCGTCATAATAAGGTTCTAATCTCACAAACGTGGAGTGAATTAAAGTTTTTCTTAGCACAAATGATACCAATAGTTGTTTCTTCCCAATGAACTTGTGAGTAAAGAAATCAAGGGTTTTGAAAATGCGTGGTATGAGTGTAACTGTGACTGTTTTTATTAGATGGGTGATAATTCGCTTGTTGAGTGGAGCAGTTTATAGTTCCCTGCAGTTTGTGTAGCCTCGTTTTGGGCCCGTTGATTCGGTGTCAGAATGTAGGCTCCTTTTGCCTCGCTTCTAAATTTCGGCGAGATTGATGTTGTGCGGTTCGTGTGGATTAGGCTTTCGTGCGGGGTTTGGGAGTGCCCGAGCATTGGATGCATCTATCTCCTTATCACCTCCTCGAGGTCGAGGACCTCTGTAGTAGTCAATTCTTTAGAAGTGAGTGCTGCATTGGGAATTGTTGGGTTCAGTTGGAGTATTAGAATCTTGGTCTGCTTATCCCTTCTCTGGAAGATTAGTGGTGATGGGTTTTAACTGAGGGGGTAGGTTGTTTTCTGGCGAGCCTTAGGACTTGGATGAGGGAGTATTAGGCCGGATGGAATGGGCAAGGTGTGCCCCCTGTCGGATGCTGACATCTCTTGTTCGAGCCTCTTCTTGGTGTCTTGTTTGTAGCTGTTCAGCCTTCCCTTGATGCCAATTTCCTATGTTGCTGCAAGTCTTCAGTGACGGTTATCATTTGGTCATTTCTGACCGTGACTATTTATTTTATTTCTTAGCCTGGTGGGATGTGCCAAGTAGTAGTTAGCTTTCAAGTTATTCTACTCGTATCACTACATATCATACCCCGTTGTACTATCCTTTCGCTTAGATGGATAGTGCAACGGGGTATGATCTCAACACACATAGCACTTTTGTTGTCTTACTTAATCTACCCTACTCTCCATGCGGGTTGTGCATGGAATATTGCACTTTTTTTCAATCTTTTTTTTTCCTTTTCTTTTCTTCCTGGAGTATGCCCCTTGTAGGCTGTACATTCGGTTAACCTTTTTTAATTTCAAGCAATTTACCACAAAAAAAAACTTGTGAGTAGAACATGGAACAAATAAAGCCTTAAGAACGGAACTGAATGCATGAAAAATAAGAAAACTTAAAGAATAGCCAAAGAGTTTAAAAAACCTAATTAACAAAAATTACCATTATTGAAAGTTCAAGAGTTGGCTTGGAATGAAAGAGCATTGATGATAATGAGACTTTGCATGTGTTAGACATTTGGCAACCTGTTACTCAAATTGGAAACTGAAAAGCAGAATGCAAAACTGCTAATTGAAAAGAAACATTCTCAGCCCTCAATGTATGACTGAGCGACAAATTAAAATGAAGGAGCGACAGGGCTTGGGCTCTCTCAATCCAATCATTAAAAGTTTAAGCTATCAAAGAACAGAAACCAACTAAAAATGAGAAGGCCCTATGAGATTTGGAAGTGTATGCAATAACTATATAGCATAGCCAACGAAAAAACTAAGTCAAGCACAACCAATAAACAAACACAATACCCAACATAGGATCTAATGTTTAATGTACTGCATGAAATGGGAAAAATATCTACAGTGTTCAGATGACAAAAATTCAAGTGCAACGCACATCACATCCATATCATACATAATATAGAACTATTTAAATCCCCCATTTTATGTCTCTCGCCCCCCACCCCTTTTTTTCTTAATCCCATCTATCAGAGCCTTCCCCATCAACCAACATATAGATTTTAAACTATTTTGGATGCCCTTAACCCTCTTACCTCATCACCCATTGCTAGGCATTTAGTCAAACACCTAGTAGGTGCTATCTTCTAATTTTTTCCAGGGAGTAAGATCTTTTGAAGGTCCGAAAGCAATTCATGGTTCAATGTGGCTTCAAATGCAACAAAGTCAAATGCAACAAAGTTGATTAGTATGTTACACAATTTTCAAATGTTACGTACTTTCAAAAACTTACCACGATATTCCATATGACCCATACCAGACTTTTCGTTTTAAAATACGTTTTGTAATAGTATGTATGTAGACTGTAGTGCAATGCGAAAAACAGTATTTCATAAAGAACTAGATCAAGGGCTTCGTGCACGAATGTCACGCCCGATTTGTGGTTAAAGACAATAAATAGGCTTAGATTTACCACAGATTAGTTTAGCTCGTAATGGTGAAGTTGGGAATGCAGGAAGCAAATTGTAGTTATAGAACCATAGTATATGGACTCGTTAAAGTAGCAAATAGGCCCAGTGACTTTGCTCTCTCCTCCCTTCATTACTCAATCCCAATTGCCTCCAAATATCACCTAGCTATTCATTCTCCATACCCTGCAGTCTGAAGCGAAAAAGGGACAACAACCAAGCTTTCACCGTTCTATTATAGCACATGTTACGTGGTCAAGTTTACTAAGTGCACTTGATAAATTATCCATAAAAAAAAAGAGTAAACATAATCAGCCTAAATAAGAGAGTAATCGGTAGCTAACATAATATTTCTGATACCTAGCTAGGTCACAACAATGTTAATAATTCCCATCCCATATTTTAACAAAAGATTTGAGATAGTGAGGGGAGAGAGCAGCTTCATATGTAGTCTTGAAAAATTCTATTAATTGCTCAGTCCTGAAAAAATAAAACCATATCAAAACATTGTTAAAAAGTTAAGGCATTGTGTCACATGCATAATGCATGTCATCCCAACTTATCTAAACTTGAAGTAAAAATTGCTAACATATGGAATGTAAGTAAATTCAACTATCAAAAAATAAAGAGGCAACAAAACTAATGGAATAGTGCCTTTTGATTCAACATCCCTTTAACCTTCTTCCTTAACCAACCATTTTTTAGTTTAAAAAAAACACCTTCAATCCATGACTAATGTCCTACACAATAACAATAAGTTTACAGAAGCGGCCATGGCACCCACATACTAAACTTCTAACCAGGTCCAAATCCGCATTACTGTGCAATTATCCTTGCTAACATTCCTATGCGGAGCCCTACATGAGATAGTAACATGCATAGCCAAAAGTGGTCCACAAAAGGTATAGGAATGCGGAGCCCTACAGGCAAACTCAGATGTCATTGACTCCCTCATAGTAGCTCATACCACATGCCACATCTAAAATAGTTGAACTGAAAGATCACATCATTAATTTGGCATAGTTGTTCTGTTATTTTTTGAAAGCAGCAATGGATGTACATGCAAACAAACTAAAATGGTCCAAAAGATTTCGAGAACAAAAGACAACAAAAGCATAAAACAAGTCAAGACGTATGAACAAGCATGATGCAGTCTCCGCACAAAACTTATTACTTGGTCCAAGATGTATCAAATTCATGCATGAAAAGGATAAGATGGTCCAATTTACCCTTTGCCAAGGATCATAGCCATTGTTGCAACTGAGGAAACTGCAAATTGACAACTTCCACTTGGATAGGAGGAAGGGGGATACACGCCAGTTTGGTTGTCACCAGAAACAGCTATTTGGTCAGACAATGGGTACACATTCTGCAGCCCAAGAAGAGTCTGTAATTCCCTGAAAATAAATTACAAGGAAGATGAATCTAGAAAACAGGCTGCACCAACGACTAAATTGATTCAAATCCCATATTTGATTTGAAAATACAAACTTACCAGTCCTACATTCAATCTCTTGTTACCTCAGTCATGAACAAGTTCTTCAGATGCTAATCACTTGTTTCAAGCACTTTATAGCCAGAAATGGAGAAAATTGTGCAAAACAGTTACTGGCATGTTCAAATGTACCTAACTGAAACCTCCCTTTGTTAGAAGTATAATTTTGACTCTTGTGGTGAAATAACTCCTTTGATAGAACTAGTGTTATTCAACGTGCTTCGCACGACACCGCATGCTCGGTCTTTGAGAATTTTGGTTTAGCTCGGACAATAATGGTTTCATAGAGAAAAATATTTAGAGTATCAAGTAATTCTTATTTGCAGATACATAAATCATTCAGCCTCTTATATTAAATGGATTATGCTAATAATTATCTTCCAAACAAAGAGACCCTGCAAGTAATTCTATAATTTTTTTTTTTGGATCGGCAACAAAATTTACAAAACTCAACAAAGGGTACATCGAGGGTATTTGGTGTCATATCCAAGCCTCAAAAGGAAAATGAGGGCATAGATTATGGCAAAAAGAAAGAAAACAGAAAAAGAGATGACATCCAACAAGAAATTGAAAATGACACTCCTTGAGTGACAAATGATACTCCTTGAGTGACTGCATCTTAAGGTTGAAGGAGTAGGCAGTATAGCAGTTGAGAGGAATCCTACATGGCTTCAAACATAGAGGTTGGAGGCATGAAGCATATAAGATCCGAAAAGATAAATCCAAGATCAGGAGCATTAATCAGTGATGAGTATCCAATCCGTCAGCAAAATCAGTGATAAGGGTCCAGTTTGAGCATCAAAGTAGAAGGAATTGGGCAGGGCTCCATCCTGGCCTAAAAAATGGGGGGAATTGGTTCCATAACAGGCATGGATAGTTCAAACCAGCACAAAATTGCCATCCAAAAGAACATCCACAGGCACAAAACAGCTTGAGGATCAGCATCTGACTCAAAAGGCATGCCAAAACTTTGGAGAATATTTCCAGACTCTGGCTTGGGAGAAGGTTACCAAAACTTGGATTAGGACTCCAAGCCTGGCATGAGAATTGATTCAGATCTTGGCAGGAATAGCCAAGACTGCAACAGCAACAGATACTTCTTTCTACTCATTTTCAGCTTGAAGTTGAACACGTTTTAGCTCATCACTGTGGTTGGATTTAAGGTTCAATTCCTTTATACTATGCTCCTGCTGGATATGGGTGATCTACCAAATGGATATTATGAAAGTCAAACTGCTGTACTAAACAGCAAAATTTTGTTCAGAAGTTCTTAGAAACAACTTTTGAACAACACCGTGCTCAAAGTCCCGTCAAAATCATTAATGTTTACTGGCTGATATAGCGGTGATCAACTAACAGTATGTAAACGCTATGCTCATGTATGTTCTCATATACAAAATTATGGCTTCACTTGGTATAAGCAATGCTAAAAGGAAGAAGGAATTTATATACCATCTCTTGGAATACATGTTTGAGGCAATTAGAGAGAGAAAAAGAGTGATTGTGTGACAAGTAGAATGACTTTTGGAAGCATTGGAACAAGTTGAAATTGTTAAAGATCTAAAATACACGTGGCTTTGTTTGGTTTCCATCTTTGGGTATTTTAGTTTTGGTAGTGGGTGGAAAGAGAAATAGGGTAATGATTGGGGGAGGGGTAATGAGTAGAGAGAGAAATGAAGGTAATAATTGGAAAAATAGGGTAATGATTGAAGAGAAAAATAGGGTAATGATTAAAAAACAAAAACAAAACAAAGTTAAAATGGAAAACAAACAAAGCCTCTTCTGATATTTTAATCTCATAAACAATACTAAGTCGTACAATGAACGATAGTGCCATTTAACTGTAGCTTGAATCGTCTATGAGTCTATTTGAAACTGCCAACAGCTAAAACAGCAGATATAAGATAATGATCGACCATTTACAGTTAACCAGCATTGCAGTTGGATGATACATACCAAAGCAGCATGTTCCTCCTGTATATGCATCAAATACTGTTGGGATTCCTCCTTGAGTTCTGCAAGCTTTTGGTCACAATTTCTTTCCATTTCTTGAACAGCTTTATCAGCCTGAAGGTCAAGAATGTTACCATGTCAGCAAGATTATTAACGACCAACAGACGATGTAAATGACAATGATTATGACCAAACCTTTTCTTTCTCAACGGTAACACTCTCCCGCTTCTCATCCTCAAACTTCCTCCGGATATCATTAATGGCCTGATGACAACTCCTCCCAGTTTTAATCAAAAGAAACATGTCCAAGCACTTTAAAACATCATATAACATAAAAGGAGAAGGAAGGCACCTAATCATTTCTCTGAGATAGTTCTTTCAAATGTCTTGACAATTCTAATTGCTTACTTTCAAGCATCGAATCCTAATGCATCTTTGCTTCAGAAAGTTTACTTTCAGCATCTACCAGTGCCACCTGAAGCTGCAAATGTATATTTATTCAGTACACTGAGCTAAAGGAAAAAATTATTTCAATATGCGGTCGCTCTAATCTTGGAAACCTCTATTTTTTTATCTTCCAACTCTCTCTCTGTCCTTAGATCGCAAAACAAGTTGTTCCTTCTCCTCTAGAGTAGTTTGAAGTTGGCCAACTTGCTTCTCCAGTGAATCTCAATGCTGCTCGTGCTTATCAACTTCTTCTTCTAAACTTTCCACTTCCTCCAGCTTTTTCTGTATCTCTTCCTATAGTTTTTTTGTAGAATCTTTGTTCCTTCTCCTCTTTCGTTCTAAGAGGAGTTCACCTGTACAATATTCATGCAAGAAGAAAAAGCAAGCTTGCCTTTGAAAGGCAGCGAAATAGATTAGATTTACAGCTCTTGCTGTTAAAAGAAAATAGACATTCATTCTTGGTTTTTAAAGCGTGTGCTTCTTCGACTCCATTTGGAGACAAAGCTTAAAAGGAAGAAAGTAGTAAACATGAATGTAAAATCCCATTTCTGCAACAAGCACGACCTACCTACTAATGGAGACCAATTGCTGTTAGCCAAAAAACTTGAACACAGTAACTGTTTCCAAAGCAGGACTGTGTAGATGACTTATGCGTATTTCTCGACTGAACATCTTGCCAATGGCACCTGAAATTTCAAAGAAAAGAGTCAAAAGACCACCTTAGTGCTGCAGATTTGAAAAATGAATCAGCACAAGGCAAATGCAGCAGTGACTAAAAATAAAGAGGATTTTAAAGCAATTGAACATTTGAATACTTCGGCCAGAAATTCATCTCCTTACCACTACAATAACCCTCAAAAAAGTGTGCTGTTTCGATCTCACTACGATAAACCTCAAAGAAAGTGCTCAGCTCATTGTTCAAGTAACACTCACAGAGACAAGGAGTACACCCTATTTAGTCCACATTAATGGAGTCCACGTGGATAGATTGGGTACACACCTGACACCATTATATGCAGAAATTGGTTGCCCTAAAGTTCAAACCTGCAACCTCACAAGCTAAAATAATGTCATTTCACCGCACCAGTAAATTGAACACATCAACAGATTCATAGATAAACACATATGGGGGGGGGGGGGAGAATGGCTTAGGCCATATCATACAGGATTATGTTTGTTTCAATGCTCAAAAAACTTCCACTTTGCACTCCTCCAAATTAAATTATTGAAGAAGCCCTCAGAACCCAAACCATTTGCCGCAGTGCACCACTAATCCGCTAACCTCTTCTCAAAAGTTCTATTTAGTAGCTATTTTTTCCTTTTTTTTTCCCCAATTCTTGTGTCCATCATTGCCTAAACAAAACAAGAATGCATCCAAACCACTGTGAAATCAATACCAGTTAACTTTGTGCTAACCTACAATGAGGTCACAAGTACAATGAGCTAGCCATTAACCTAAGCTTCGGAGAACACATCGATATGCATACGGTCACAATAGTTGTAGCCTTGGCAGAAGATTGCAGAACTTCAAACTTTCTTAGCAAATATTGAACCAACACTCCGATTCGAGTTAAATAAGAAAACTAAAGGAAACACAACCGCGAAGACTTGGAAGTTTGAAACAAGCCAGTGAAAAAACAAAAAAAAACAAGGAAGAAAAGGACCGACACTTAACATCTGCATTTTTCACTGCACAATAGCATCAATGGGTCGTAAAATAAACCAATCAAAACATGGGTAAAACCAACAGAAGCACAGCAACGAGGGGCGGTCCCAAGGGGGTGCAAGCAGGGACCGGGCCCCTGCACAAATCCCAAAATTTTATCGCCTATTATACTAATTTTTAGGAAAAATTCTATGGAATTGGCCCCTGCAAGTCCCTTGAGAGAAGAACATTTCTTAAAATAGCAATGTATACGTATAAAATATATTTCTTACTATCAATATGAAAATACACGAGATTTGGACCCCTGCTAAACACAAATTCTGCGTATGCCACTTACAGCAACTCCAACCAAATTACGAAAATCATCAATCCATGAAATAGGAAATATCAGTTTCTTCAAAGAAAGCAGGATCTTTCGACATTACCGAAGAAGAAAAACATCAAAATTACAAACCAGCCTCGTAGCAAAATCAACGAACAACAAATTTAGGTCAAAAATGGAAAAATAACATCGAAAAATCATATCCCCATTTTCAGAACCACGACACAAACAACGCACCAAATTACAAAAATCCCAATAAAATGCCTCAAAATAATCATCACAAACAGATTGTAAACAACTAATCGAACTTGAATGAGGTAGTAATTGGATGAAAGCTCGAGCATTCAGTAGGGAACAAAGGTTAATCGATCAGCTATTGGAAGAAATAGAGAACAAGAAACACACCTGATACTGACGATAGAAACCCTAG
The DNA here is from genome assembly GCA_018127125.1 of Rhododendron griersonianum. Lineage (NCBI taxonomy): Eukaryota > Viridiplantae > Streptophyta > Magnoliopsida > Ericales > Ericaceae > Rhododendron > Rhododendron griersonianum. Next base: position 15,034,181 of record CM030799.1, on the reverse strand, counting down.
AAATTACTCACCCCAGTTCGCACAGCCTTAGGAACACATAAATGGAGCAATAATCGAGCATTTTCTCTCGAGGACAGCAACAGCCGCTACAATAGTTGAATAGTACTTCCGCCTTGCTGGCAAAGCAACGGAAAACACAGTAAGACGCCAGAAGTTTCGCCCTTGGCTTGCCGTCGTTCGTTCTTTTTATTACAAGAGTATTGATGAGACAACAATATGCTCATCAAAGAGATAGGAGGCTTTTGCACTTATACATACGTACCAAACAAACGAAGCTACACCCAATGTCACGTTAAAGAGATTACACATCTTTTTGCTAACACATCAACAACGCAAAAGAAGCTAAAAAAGGTGGGAAGAAACCCACAAAAAACATTGAGCTCAAAGACAATAATATGTTTCTAGCCCTAACCCCAACAAATGCAAAATATATTGGACCCTAATTTTATAAGTTCCAAAGCTTACAGAAGGATGTACCTGGTGGCATGGAAGCATTGCACTTGTTGCACTGCCAATAAAAACAAAAGCCAAATCAAATACATTAGCATCAAAAGAATACTGAATGCTCAAAGTGTGCAGAAGTACCTGTTCACAAGAAGAATAGTTGTGAAAGCCACAACTGCAGATCCAGTCACCATTTCGCCATCCACTACTATGACTTATTGGCAGCTGATTAGCTTAGCATATTGAAACCCATAACTGTTGTCCCCGCCTAATGGCCTGTAGGTAGACCTCTGCTGAATTGCATACTTATCAGCTGGTTGAACCCCAATAATCCATACAGCTGGAAGACATGTACCACTAAAACAAAGATCACCATAAGAATAGCTCAAATATCATCCCTTGTACATAAATTGAGCTGCCAAAGGGACTAAAAACCCAAGTACTTGGGATTACTTACACAAGTGAGGTTAAATCTTTCTGTTTGCTCTTCAACTACACTATTTCAAGTTCAAATAATTACATGTTCGAATGCCCATATCATTTGCTCCAGAAGCAACCACACGCCACTGGTATAAAGAAATGGAGGGCATAGTTTGGACAAAATTGGTAACAATAATAACCTTCTCTTTTCCTTTCAACATGGGGGATACAATGAAAGCCGACCTACTTTCACAACCAGCTGAGTTGGGATTTCAGAGATCCTAAAAAGAAATGAAGTTTCAAAATGGATGACAGCAATGGCTCCTCAAAATGGACAATTCCATTCCCACCCTTTTGTTGACCCCAATAGTTTTGAGTTGAGATGGGTAAAATAATAGTTGCAGCCACACACACACCCTTTTTAGGGTATCACCAACAAATGACTTCATAACCTTTTTATCTAAAGGAGGGAATATTTTTCCATACTTTGTTACACTTGATACACTTGAACTTATTTTTCATCATATGCCAAAATCATGTACTGGACATCAGTAAGCACAACAAAATAAATACATGGATTAGAAATGGTTAAGCAGAAATAGGACTCTACTTCACACCCTTAGCCCTTTTTTCGAGACCCGCCAACACAATTCGTTGAACCCAAGAAACTTATAAAACTACGTAAAGCAGAACGTAAAAAAATGTAAATGATAGAACCATACCACCAAAAAGGATTTCGAATCACCTGATCAATACTTGGAAGAAACAGCATATGCCATAGCGAAGTGGCTAAAGGTGGAAATAAAGATAGCAATGCGCTACACTTGTACGAAAATAAAATTAACCTGCACCAATTAAACCAAACAAAACCATTTAAGGCACACTTAGAAAAATAAATCTCCCCATCATCAAGTCTTCATGTATAGTATTTTCATGTCTACTTTTTTTTGCTTATGAGTAAGTACATATAACCAGATCAAAAGAATCATGAAAAATCAAATGTAAAGCCCAAGTTTAGACCGAGATCTGCAAGCATACCAATGGTTTTTTTACCCAAGAAAAAGAGAAAAATAATCAGTACTATACATATTGAAATTGGACTAACTGTAGAGAGTTACGTAAGAGAGGGAGAGAGAATCAAGTAGCAGAACAACCACAATGCATAAAAAATGAAGAACAGTTTATGAACCTGATAAAACAAAGGGGAAAAATATGGAAAGTATAGTAAATTATCAGAAAACTAAGACCCAACGACATTGGCATGTTCAAAACTAATGGCATAGAACCTCTTGAACCAACAGCCCTCTAACCTCCAGCTTTAACCTACAATTTATTTTTCTCTTCAATCCAACACTAATGTCCTGCACTCACATAACTAAACTTCTAACCAAGTCCACTTTGGCATCACTATACAGTCATCCCATTTTTTTATTTTTTATTTTTTTTTGTCTTTACTAACATTCATACCCCGACCAATAAATGAATCAAAATTTTGAGTGGAAACTAGAAATTAGGGTTCAAAAATTTTAAAAGTAACGCCAAAATTAGGTAAAAAGGGTTGTGGTTGTTCCCGCAGGAACTGTCTACCAAAAATTAGGCCTCAAAAATTGGGGAAAAAAGAGGAGAATCGATTGTTTGTTTCTCGCCAACATCATCCGACTCAGCAGCCGCATTGTTCTCGATCACTTTCACCTTCTCCAAGAGTACCACACAGTCATCGTTCAAATCTTCCGCCGCCGCTAGCGTCGGCCTCTGCTTAGGGTTTAGCAAAACGACGTCGGCTTAGGGTTTCGCAAAACAACATCGTCGGAGCCATCTTCCAGAAGCTTCGATATCCCGTCGTAATCGTCATAACATCCTTCGTCTGAACTTATGTCGAGTCCAGTACCCAAAGGCCTCGATTTCTACCGAGAAGTAGCAGAAAGCGAGAAGTGGTGATATCATGGTTGTATGTTTGTGGTGGTTGGAGGGTTGAATCGGATGGTTTGCAAGCAGAAAAATTAAGGGTTTTGGTCTGAAAATCGATCCTTCCAAAGGGTTTGTGGATTGAGACGAGAGAGAGAGAGGGGGGGGAAGCGAGAGAGTGCTTCTTTCTATGACAAGCAACTATAACGTTCCCAAAAAAGGCTCTTTTTGAATTTTAAAGTCGGTGGTGATCAAAATTATTGAGATCAGGTTTTTTAGGGGCAAAGGTTTACTAAATGAGAACAACTAGAAAACCCACTACTTATGTTCCCTTTATTTTCCTACTAGTCCTTTGAAGTCCTACGATTTCTTAATTACCGTAAACCAAAAAAGAAGAACAAATGGATATTTAGCTTTTTTACTTTTTTTTTTTTTAAAGTTGTATAGTTTGTAATACTGCACACGTGGCAACTCGAGAGTTCGAATGAGATATGTGTTCTATGCCAATGTTGTGTTCGCTAAGTTTGAGTTTTCCTTAAAAAGTCAACTTGACTTTTTTGTTTTGTCTTTATAAAAAGATTTCCTCACGTTTGGTATCTTTGCTTTTGGACTTATTTAGGATTTTTCTTAAAAAAATTGGTATTGGTCATATTTTTTTAACGATTCCTCTCGTTGGGACAAATCAATTATTCCCAATAGTTTGACGCAAAATCAACAAACACGAAAAAAAAAATCGAATAAAGAAAGTTGAATTTTTTAGGAAAACTCAGCCTCACTTTTATTAATCTGTCTACAAATTGTTGAATTTTTGGGGGGAAATTTTCAATTTAATATGAATGATCGAAAAAAATGGTAAGGGGTTTCAATAGTTTCCTTGCGGATGATTTCCTTAGATTGGGTTGGGGAAAGGGGAAACGATACAGATGGGGCATTCGGCATTTCTGCCCGTGCTCAAAAAGTTTAATTTTTGATATAGCAAACAATTTAATACTCTATCATAACTTTACATTCCCCATAAAAGTTGAGAATAAAAATAGTTAAATGCTATCTAAACACTAGTGCATGTCCGTACCTAAAGGCACAGCGCAATGCTTTCTAAACACAATTTAAATGAAGTATCAAACACCGGTTGTTTTTGGATTAAAAAAAAAACCACTTTTTTGAATTTTTTTAGATACAACGGTTGTTTTTAACTCCATCTCATATGGGGTGAATTCCGTGTATATGTATGCTTTTGACAACATATTCTAACCTTTCTGAGGACTCCAGAGCTCATTTACACTAATAGGATTTTATTTTTTTTTGTAGATTGCACAATTCATTTTCTCTTTTCCCAATCATGTATATAGGAAGTGATAAAACAATGAGTGAAAGATTGGAAATGAAGGTGGAGGTGGTGGTGGGGCTGTAGTTATGGAAGTGATGGTGGTTCGGAAGGGAAAGAGAAGGCGATTAGGTTTTGGATATAAAAGGGCAAATTTGGATATTTAGGGATATTTTTGGGATTGTATGTAGTAAATTGTTATAAGATTTGGGTGTTTTATTTAGCAGAGGTTACATGCAGTAAATTTGCAGTTGTATTTAGAATTGCCCTTGATGTCTTGATGTTAGGGGTGTAAACGAGCCGAGTCGAGCCGAGTTTTTGTCAAACGAGCCGAGCTCGGCTCGTTTAGTAAACGAGCCGGATACTCAAGCTCGAGCTCGGCTTGTTTACTAAACGAGTCGACCCGAGCCGAGCCTTAACGAGCCGAGTCGAGCCAAGCTCGCGAGTAGCTCGGCTCACTTACAGCCCTACTTGATGCCGAACATCAACTGGTAGAAGAAACGACGACGTCGCCAGCGTGTTATGTTTTAGGAGTGTTCTCGGCAGTTCGTCGAAAACTGCATGGGGTGCAGTTCAATCTTCCCCGGCCAATCGCCGAACTTAGTTCAATAATCGGTTATATTCATATTGTAGATCTCTTCAAAACACGTAAGTTAAAATCATGTTTATTGAATTAGTATTATGTGAACAGAGTGAAAAATAATAAATCAAAATGATGTCCTGCTGATCAGAACCACCAAAATTCAGTGTTGATTTGCTTCTCTTACTCTGTTCCCGTACTGGAGTAATTGGCTTTTAATTGACATGATTTACATTGCAATTATGCGTTTCGACGAGATCTACAATATAAACGAAATTGATCTATAAATTAGGTCAGGCAAAAAATCCAAATGCACGGGGTGCAGTCTTCTCGAGAAGTGGTGTCCAATAATCTTACCAGATTACTTTTTATCTTTATTCAAAAAAAAAATCACCTTGTTAGTTTATGCCAATTTTTTGTGAATAATTTGTTTGTCTTTTGAATCTAAAATGTACACATTATGATCAAAATTTTAAAAAACTTTGACAAAAATAATCTAAAACAGACATACTTTTTAAATTATTTTTGTCTTCATTTCGATTTTATTTTTTTAGTTCAGTTCATTTTTTTTATTCTTCTTGTTGAGACAAAGTAATAATCCAAAAAAAATTATAAAAAACTATTAAAAGAAGAAAAAAATAGGAAATTGATTTTTACACTCCTTTTTTTGTCTTTATCCACTTGAATTTACTATCTTGCCCTTTATTCAATACACTTTTTCACACATTCAAGAATAATATTGTAAATTATTGTGGATAGTAAAAAAAGAGTGTGAGTGGATAAAAGGGGAGTGTGAAAATCATTTTACAAACAGTAACAATCCAGAAAAGTTATTATGCCAAAACACGCATTTTTTTATTTATTATTCCTTGCTTATTGCTTACTCCGTAGAAGTTAGAAGCAATTCCATATAATTGGTAATAAATGGACTACGAGATGTCTTTGACTCTTCAACCGGTGATCAGATATATTAGTAGATCTCCTTTCTTTTGAAGTATTTTCAATCTTTTTTCATTAGTAAAAGGCGTGGTCTTAATTCCCACTTTTAGTTAAAAGGAAGCAGCCTCTTAATCGTTGCAATGTTAAATACTCCTATATATGCTCACATCTTCTTGGCTACTACGACATTGCAAAACTTGGAGTAGATAGCCTAAGTGTGAGGTTTTGATATGTGCGTGAGTGTGTGATGGTGATTTTTATTTTTATTTCCTAAAAAAAAAAAGCACAATAATCAACTCTAATAAGTAATATTTTAATAACAAACAGATCATCCAAAGTATTGCCAAAGGGCAGGACTATTTGCAACCACAAAATTTCTGAACGTAATCTGTATATACTATGGTACACACCTGTTTATAATATGGTACACAGACTACGTTCAGGAAATTTGTGGTTGCAAATAGCATGACCCATTGCCAAATTGGATTCGGGTGGGGATGCTGTCCAGCAGCAAGTAGCTGCGACTCACACGCTGTCGTTTCAACTTCCAAGCAGACACCATCTAATTCCTCCTTTAATCCTTGTTTGGCTAGTCCTTCACACCACACCATGTTTGATGATTTTTTAGGGCTTATTTCGGGTCTAAAAAAAATGATTCAAACCTCGAGTTATTCTTAAAATACTTTTATATGGATTTATGTAAAATAGTGCAGCTCAATCCGATATCCGTAAGGCCTTTTTCGACATCCGTAGGGGCCCTATGAATTTTGAAACAACTTTACTGATATTGAATTGAACTAATTTTGATTCAAGATGATTAAAACCACTCATTAGTTTTAAAATACTTTTCGTTGGTTCCTCGGAAAAAAATTAGCTCAATTCAATAACAGTAAAGCTATTTCAGACTTCGTGGGGCCCTTACGGATGCTAAAAAAGTCCTTACAGGTACCGGATTGAGCTACTACTATTTTACATGAATCCATAGAAAAAAAAATTATAAATAACTTGCTATTTGAATCATATTTTTGGAACCTGAAATGGGCTCCACAAAATCATCAAACATGGTGTGATGTGAAGGGCCAGCCAAACAAGGATTAAAGGAGGAATGAGATTGTGTCTGTTTGAAAGTTGAAACGGCTGCGTGTGAGTCGCAGCAGCCCCCGGTCCGTGCCAAATTGGTTTTCCTAGCAATTTAGGGGTGTGTTGTCGTGTTGTGCCTTGTTTGATTTGTGGGATTTTGGATTGGGAAATGATTTTGCTACTCTTTTTTTGTTAGGGCCACTCCCCTACAAGTGTATTTTTGGTGCAAAAATATATTTACAAGGGAGTGGCAAAATCAATAGCCTTTGGATTTTGTGTCTTTACAAAGCACCTGGCTAGCGATTAAAATCAAGGGCAAAATCTACTTTGATCTCCTGTGATTATCGTCTTGTGCGAATACACCCCTTATAATTTAAAAGTGAGCACACAACTTACATGTGCTTTCAAAAGAGGGGTTCAGCAAAAAGGGGTTCAGCACTAACTCCGTTAACGGAAACAATGAAATGTCTAAAATGCCCTTGTATATATACCTAGGGGGGTTACACACTAACCACCCTTCTCTCTCACTGCAACTCCTGAATCCTCCTCCACCTCCGCGCCGGCGAGTCGGCGACCCCCACGTACTCGGCCAGTTGGCCGTCCGTCGTCCTCCAGACCCAAATCTAGTTGGGGTTAGTTTTTCTCTTTCTTTTCTCTCTGTTTCTGTGTTTCCAATTGTTTCTGCTGAAACCCACATCAGGCGAGGACAACCTCCCAATCGACGGCGACTTTTAGTGTGGAGGAAAGAGCTGGGTCAAGTTTGATGGGTTTAATTTTTATCGAAATTTTGCATGTTGAAATGGAAGCAGGGCCGGCCCTGAGGTGAAGCCCTAGGTGTGGTCGCTTTAGGCCTCCAAAATTCGAGCATAAATTGAGCCACATTTTTCATATAACACATTAATATATTATATACAAGTTATTCTAAGTCCTAGCACAAGTAGAGTTCTAGCACCAATGGTAGGTGCATTTTGCTTAAACCATGAGCTCTTCGGATCGAATCCCAGGAGACCCATCTTGCCTTTAATTTTTTCCAAACTTGCATGGCTTGTACTTCTATTATATTATATAGTATTAGTTGTGCTTTAGTTTTTGTAAATGTTATTCAAGATTAAGGTTTAAATCTTTTGCACACAATAAATGTTTTGATAATTTTTCTTTTTTTAATTTTCTACTTTTAATATCTATTTCACAAAGAAAACACTTTTTGATAAAAGAAGGTTTAAAATAATTAATTCTCCTATCATTAAACATAATATTCTTATAATTAAATTTAATAAATAATTAGTCAGAGAAAACATAGTGTATAGAGGTACGTTTTGATTCAATTTTTTTTTGATGTATAAAAAAATTGAAATTTTATTTTAGTTAAATTACGAAGCTAAAATAGTATGTTTAATCTTTTTACTTTCTATTAGAAACCTACATTGATTTTTTTATTTATTTTTGGTTAAAAAATGTAAGGCCTCATTTTTAAAATTTGCTTTAGGCCTCCAAAATGTCAGGGCCGACCCTGAATGAAAGATATGGCTTTGTTTGGTTACCCATTTAGTTTTAGTTTTGTTTTCAATCATTACTCTATTTTTTTTTCCAATCGTTACCCTATTTTTTCAATTATTACTTTCTCATATCTCTCTATCTCTCTCCAATCATTACCCTTATCTTCAATCATTACTCTATTTCTCTCTCCACCCACTACCAAAACTAAACTAAACTAAACGCTCAACCTCTATTTTACGAACTGGGTTTCTTCCATGATTTGATTTTTTTTTAGAAGGAACCCAGTGGAGGAGTTTTTGGACGGAGAGTGGAGTTCCGGTGAAGGAGGCGGGGTTGCCCGGCGGTGGAGGTGGCAACGACGAATGGATCGCGGAGAAGTTCACCGGATCAGCGCGTATTATCAGGAGATGTTGAAAACGGACCCTACGAACTCTGGCTCCTTAGAAATTAACCCACGCCAGTAGTCCTACGGGCCGTCATCGATCCTTGCCGGAAGTCAACGACCCTCGCTGGAAAGGTCAGTGGTGGATAGAGGTGGCTGCTTCTATGATCTGATCAGAATGAAAGTCTTCAAACATGGCGCAGAGAGAGAGAGAGAGAGAATTGGGTCTGTGGGTGGAGAACAGAAAGTGTGTTTTTTTTTAGACATATGAGGGTAAAATGGACATAAATTTGTGCCTCACACGCTTATTAGTCGTGTGTTTCACACTTGCCGTCAAAATGGACGGAAAAGGGTCTATGTGCTCATTTTTTGAAAGCACAGATAGGTTATGTGCTCACTTTTAAATCATGAGGGGTGTATTCGCACATGGCGATAAGCCGATAACCATAAAGGATCAAACTGGACTTTGCCCTAAAATCAAATCATAGTTTGGTTGACGCGAGTAACACTTCAGTAAAAATCTTTTAAAAACAGTACAAAAAGTTATACGAGTAACAAACGCTAAATGTTACATATGATATGGATAAGTTGTTCATGCAATACTAAAAATAAAAACGTTTAATATTGTCATAATAATATAAACTACAGATTCAAAAAATAGTCAGGGTATTAAAGAGCAAAAAGAATTATGTACTTTTATTTTATTTTAGTATATCATTATATACCCGAAGAGTAAAGAGAGTTAATACACACCCAGGGGTTGCCTCAGTGGTAAAGGCGAATGACTGACTTTGGAAGTACTTCCCTTGGTCAGGGGTTTGATTTTCCACCGGGTGAGTACCCTGATAGTAAGTGGAGGGCCATGACTGATGTGACCACACTAGTTTTCTCGAGATTTGGGTTGCGCAGTCAGGTCCAATTGTGGCTCGGGAAAAAAAAAAGAAAAAGAGTAAAGAGTAAAGAGTTAATGAAGGAATACAACCAACCAATTTCATTGGCTTTGTGTTATAGTAATCAAGTTTAGTTAGTTGGGCAAAGTCCACTTTCACCCCATGTGGTTATCGTCATGTACGGATACTCCCCTCGTGATTCAAAACTGAGCACATAACCTACCTGTGGTTTTGAAAATATGCGGATAGACCCCCTACCGTCATGTTTTCCATTCATATTCACGGAAGTGTATCTCACACACCTCTAGAATGTGATCTGAGTCGTTCATAATGTATTAAATAAAGAATAGAGTATCTCTGTAAAAAATCATCTCGATCAGGCATCAATAACCCAGCGATCTAATTTTTAGTAAATTCAAATTTGAAATTTTAATTTCATAACAAAATCGATTCGACCATGAGCTTTTCATTTTTTGATTGACTTGAATTTTGACATAGATGTAGTATTCATCAAAATTTACTATATCAACAACGGTTTAGATTCAATTTTTGGTATAGGAGATGGTGTGGTTAGATTTAAAAAAGAAGAAGAATCAAGGGACATGATGAGGGTATATCGGTCTTTTAATGTTGTGTCAATTAATATGGATGGAAAACATGACGGCAGATGGTCTATCCGCACATATTCAAAACCAAAGATAAGTTATGTGCTCAGTTTTGAACCATGAGGGGGATATCCACAGGGGTGAAAGTGGACTTTGCCCTAGTTAGTTTGTGTCACATTCAGGTTAATTGTGTAGTTAACGGGTGGACATGAAAACCTAAACGATAATTCATGTGTATTTTTCTCAGCCTCAGGTCAGTGACTCAGTGCGATGAAATAAATAAAACACAATTTGTTTTTGGAATAATGTGCCTATATATTACCAAATTTTGTTGGCGGTGGAAGCTTTTGGGAGGCCATTTGAATTCTGCAAGGACATTCATGTTGTCTTCTCTTAAAAAAGAAGCGATGTAGGTTCACTCAGACAACATGTTTTGCCATCTTTCAGTTAAATTACTCCTATTTACAATCTTCCCTTGCATTCGGTATAATCATTCCCAAAAGTTTGCCATTTGAATTCTGCAAGGACATTCATGTAGTCGTCTAAAAAAAAAAAAGTGATGTAGGTTCACTCAGACAACATATTTTGCCATCTTAATTTAAGTTCAATTACGTGGTGTTCCACTTTAAGAAAAAGTGTTTTTTTTTATCAAACGGAGGTAATTTCAAGCCCAAAAATCATGTGTTTACGCAAATAATTTTCCTACCAATATTGATCTTGTTTGATAGATCTCATTAAAATCTTTTAAACGGTGCAAAAAAAATTGAAAAAATATTTTTCATTTTCATTATATTTGAGTTTGAAATTACATCCGTTTGAAAAAAAAACACTTTTTCTTAAAGTGGAACACCACCTTACTCCTTTTTACAATCTTCCCCTACATTCAGTATAATCATTCCCAAAAGTTTGCTCCTTTTTCCCATTTGAACCAATCATTCTTAAAAAATCACAAGCCATCCCCCTTTATTCTCTCATCTCCCCCTTTCTCTCTAGAACCTAACCCTAGCCGCCGCCGCCGCACATCTTTATCTCCCCTCCCTCCACCTCTTCCCTTTTTCTCTCTCTCCCTCTTCTCTTTCTCTCTCCTCTCCCCCTTTCCCTTCCTTTTCCATTTCTCCATCGTCGTGTGCTGTTCGATGGCATGAGTCCAATTCTCCGGTCATATTTGTTGGCGTCCATTCTGCTCTAGTTTGTTTGGGTGGAAGGTGGGTTCAAATGCTACCGCTTGGTAACAGTGGCGGCTGATGGTGGTGGGATGTGGTTTGTGGGGTTCGAATGGTAGTGCTCTAATGGTGGCTGGATCTGTTCTCCTGTCATGGTAGCAGCTTTGTAGGCTAGATCGGAAAGGCAAATCTGTTTGCATGTCATGGTGGCGACTTTGTAGGCTAGATCGGAAAGGCATATGGTTAGGATTAAGGCTTTCTTTATTTCGTTTTTTGTTCGAATTTAGTCCAGATTATGTCCGGATTATGTCCGAATTTAGTCCAATTCTGTCTGGATTTAGTCCGGTTGGTCTTTGACTGATTTCCACAAGTTTGATGCTATATTTGATATGCAGCTCTGTTATCCCAAGGCGTCCAATGTCTGGATACCAGCTCCACATTTGCCATTCTAAGATTACGATGTGGATGGATAATGGCTCCTTCTTCTTAGGCGTTCAACATTACTTTCATCTCTTTTAAGGTCTAGCTATTTTTTTTCATCTTTATTTTTGAATGGTTATCAGTAGCTGCTATATGGCTTGATCTATATCTAGTTGATTTTTTTGTAGATGCCGTATGATTTGTTTGAATGAACTGAATGGGTATGTTTTTTCCATGAAAAAAAAAGAACCATTCATTCTTAAATGTAACCTGTACATCACTTTCTAGCACACATTAGCTAATTCTGCCTCCAAGTTGTGGGTTTTTTTTTTCAATCGGTAGAAAAGATCATTTTACATCATATATGAAGTACAAACCAAAGACACTACATTAATTGTGAAAGTTCACAAGACAAACAAGCCCAACAATTCAACCCACACAAGAAATAAGCCCATTACATGATAGAAACAAAGAAAGGAAAAGCCGTCTGAGAAAAGAACATCCACACACAGGTAGAGAGATTCAAACATCTGATCTCCTAATGAGATACAAGAGTCCTAACCAACTAAGCTAACCCAATTTGTTCTGCCACCAAGTTGATCCCACCCCAAATGGCAAATGGAATCACTTATGTTTGGTAACACAAATTATGGGTTTTCCAGATTCCCCCCCCAGATTGTACTCCCTCCGTCTCTTTTTAAGTGTCTCACTTCGTAACTTCAACTTATTAAGAAAATATCATCATTACACACTTCACATCAACTTTTACCTCCACTTTCCCTACTTATCCTCTATGGAGACATCATCATTATACTTTTACTCACTAACTTTTCAAAATAGAATCTACTTTTAGGGACAAAATGGAAAATATACCAACTTTTATCCACTAACTTTACAAAATTGACATTTATTAAGGGACAGCCCAAAATGAAATATTGGACTTCAAAAAGGGGATGGAGGGAGTATACAACAACGGGGATTAGTGGGGGAGTTAGTAGGTTAGTCCACAGGGGGATTCAGACACTATTCATAGCCCTGAAACCCCAAAAGTCCACGACGAAGCTCAAACCCACCCAAACCTGACCGACCCGACCCGTTTTCATTTTTTTTTTTTTCCCCCTTTCCCCTTCCCCCCTTCCCTTTTTCCCCCTTCCTTCTTTTCCTTCTCCACTGGCTTCCCCCGATATGAGTTAAAACACGTTCACAAATGGGCAAAACCCCGTGGAGTCTTTCAGCTATATAAGCCAATTGGTTTTTTTTTCTTTATTTAATTTTTTGTATTTATACGTTTCGCTTCAATTTTTTCCCAACCCGTTTTCCCCTTTTCTTCCCTGTCAAATATAACTCAAAACCAACTCGAGTCCCTTGTCCACACCATTTTTCCCTTGTTTCCCTTTCAAATACATTCCAACTGTTGTATGATGGAATTTCGTGCGCTATACTCTGGGGTTTTTTTTTCCAATCCTCACGACACGTTGGCAACATCGCATGGAATAACCACCTAATCATCCACGTCAACCCAAACGCAACAGTATATAGGCTAGTTTTGGATTAAAAAGTAAAATTGACTTTTTTTTCTTGTCTTTATTCAAATTATTTTCGCATTTGTTAGTTTTGCGCCAAACTTTTGTGACATATTGATTTATCTCGACGAGATGAATTGAAAAAGTAAAATTTTTTAATGGAAACTCATAATTTTGTGATAAATAATTTTTTTAACTCATTTTTGTCTTTCTAAAAAAAATTATGAGTTTCGATTATAATTTTTTACCTTTTCAATTTCTCTCGTTGGGACAAAGTAATAAGTCATAAAAGTTTGATGTAAAACTAACAAATGCAAAAAAAATTTGAAAACAAACAGAAAAAATATGTAAAATTTCCTTTTAAATCCAAAATTAGCCATAATATTAGCAATCCGACCAAAATAAAAAATAAAATAAAAGGAAGTAATTGTCCGAAAAGCCGCAGACCACTGTTCGGTCTTTTCCTAGACGATCGTTTCCTTCTTCGTCATTTTTTTTTCACGCGTAAACCCATTTCAATCACAGGTGTGGGTATTTTAATTCTAACCCATATTAAACCCATTTTCAACCCAACTAAACCCATGTAAATATGGGTTGATATGAGTTCAACCCATATCAACCCATTAAATAATATGGACGGATTGGGTTGGGTTTTAAGTGGACAAATTTAGACAGATTTAAAAATATGGGTTGAGATTGTCACCTCTATATAAAACTCATTTATTTAAGTTATGATGGTTTTCTTACAACTGTGAATGGCCATCAGTACTCTGCCTCTTTCACATTACTCCATTATTTCCAGAAGATCTTCCCTCAAATAGCCTCTCCTTTGCTTTTATTGCCTGCAACATGAAAATTTGCCCCATAAAAAATAATAATAATAATAAGAATAATAATAATAAAGAATATGGTTAAAATCTCCATATGAATATGCAATTTGATTGGAAAATATATGATGGCTAGTGCTCCATTCCTTGGATAAAGACTAGTGCAAAGAAGATTTGAAAACCTTTGAATAGAAGTCGACTCTTAAAGAACTCGAAAAAAAAATCTTAATTTCTTTTAACTAGTCTTTCTGTTAAAATTTTATACTAAAAGAGTAAAAGTCATGCTTTTATGTAATAGATTAATATTTAATATGTTTTATATTAATCAATTTTATCCCTTTTGATGAGAATCTGTTATGGGCAATGTTAGCATAATATTATTGGATGTTATGCTTGTGTGTCTATTATTCTACATAGTAGATGATCCAGTGTGTAGAGTACAGCTTACACACGGAAGATTGGATTATCGGTTCTTGTGAAATATAAGATTTAGTTCACAGTCTTAGATGAAACTGAACACACCATCAGTAGGACTGTAGCACGATGTTTTAGTAGGTCTGTCTTGACTACGGGGAACAGAACTAGTTCCAATTCATTGTGCTAGTACACTTTGTGTGTATTGAACGAGACCGTTTTGAAGTAATTATTTTTTTATTGATTTTATAAGACAATTAGAATCTCATGATTATTATGAATATTTATGCTCTTAATCCAAAGATAATTAATAGATATATATGTCTAATATTGTTGACTTTGATTTATTAAAGAGAGAGATCTTCTTTAGGGTCAATAGTCTCGGTAAGTTGGGTCACGACATTATATATATGATAACTACTTGAGTAAGTTTATTAATTTTGATTATGTTAAACCCTGTAGGTGGATATTTGCATCCGACATATCGAATAAGTAAAAAGTCTCAAGGTATTTTATAGATGTTGATTAAATATAATTATCAGTAATTTGATTTAATCAACATGTATTTGTAATCTTAACGTGAGGAAAAATCTAAGTATTGAATAACGTAGAACTCGAAATATAATTTGAGATAGGGACGAGAGTGCAATTATAATTCTGTAGTGGTATGAATTATAATTTGTGTAATAAGAAAAAGAATCCTTGGAGGATTAGGATTTCTTAATTACACAAGAAGCCCAGTCCATATTTATCCTTAAGTCTCTATCGTAGCCCTATATTCACGAGAGAGAGAGAGAGAGAGAGAGCAAAAAGATTGCAAAGGAATCCACCCTAAGTTCGTGTTCTGGGCGTGTGAGGCGAGGTTCTATCTAGGTGAATCAGTAACATAGAAAGAAACAAGTCAACCAGTAATTGTATCGCAGAGTGTTGAGATAAAACCGTAGTCCTGCCTTGTAGGGTTATCCATTCATTTTGTTGCTCAATCTGTACGCGTCATTACTGGGTTCTGGGATTTGGTTTCCCAACACTTTTGCTTCAAATGTATTAGATTGGCTAGACATATTAAACAGCTTTGAGAGATTAAAGATGGAAAATGGACCTGCTTTTCCCAATTTGTGCAGCTTGTTATTATAGAAAGCAGAATTGTTTGTACAATAGCACCAGCTTGTATCCCAATCCACAAGCCTTTTCCTCTCAGCTGTACCCAAAAAGCTAATGTGGCAGCCATTGGAATTCCAACAAGATAGAAGGCCCCAAGGTTGACATAAGCCCCTATATGCTGCCACCCACATCCCCTAGCAACACCTGATCCAAACAAAAAAATTAGTCAGGAATTATATATAATAAATGAAACCAACAACACAGAAGTTTTTCACACCTTACACTATTGGCCTCAAATATGGGGCCTTTTCATGATAATCTCAGAAAATCAGTAACCAAACAAATTTTATTCACTGATGTTATGGAAAATAATTCAACACATATTTCAAAAACTGCAACCAAACGAGGAACATCAAGATACAATATAGATAACCTGAAAGCACCCCTTGTAGACTATCCATTATAACAGAAAGGCAAACAAGCGGTGCCATGGAGGTGACATAGTCCACAACTTCTTTTTCATTGCTGAAAGTGTAACCAAAAATGCGTCGCATGGCAAAGAGGGTTGCGCTCACTATTGTAGTCTCCATGACAGCATGAAACATCACAACAAATACAGCAACCCGAGCCCCCTGTGGGTTTCCAGCTCCTAACTCATTTGAAACTCTAGTGCTGAAAGAAAGATAATTGCATAGATAATATTAGCTTATTATGTGTGAAACCACAGCTGTGAAGCACCAACATGTACAAGTCAACATTTTGCATGAGCATACCTGACGGCAGCACCAAATCCGTACGGTATGGCGTAAAGTGTTGAAATGGTATTGAGACTGTTCACAAAACTAAGAAGAAATTATGAGTGGTAATTTGCTGAAATCCCAATACCATAATTCCTAGTTTATATGGTAGAACATTCAGAATAGCCAACTAAAATATAAACCACCCATATTCTAAGACTCCTATACTAAATAACAACCATTCCCATTTTTCCTATTAGAAGATTCAGGATGTTGATCATCATATATTGAGATAGAGAGAGTACATACCATACAGAGAGCACAGAAGTTTCTAGCTCTGGATTTGGTAAAAGACCAGAAAGCAAGATAAGCAGCTCAAATGACCACCACTCAAGACTGCATTCATCATCCAAATAAAATCTCCATAGAATAATGAGAATAGCAAAGGAAATTAAGCCTTCATGCTCGCATAGGTGGTAAACTGGATAAATAACAAACAAAATTACCAAAGCATAACAGCAGAAGGAATAGCAAAGCTAAAGAACTCTCCAACTCCTCGTAACACATCCATTGAAATTGGAGCCCGGGTTTTTGCACAAGCAGAAGAGTACCTCATGTACAATACAAGGAAGATCACGTTCAACCAAATGGAAATGTCAATTGCTAATGCACCTCCAAGGTTATCCAATCCGGACTTGAACACTAGAACCCAACAAAGAGGTATGTGGAAAACGAGAGTGGCACATGAACTTATGAGCATGGGAAGGGTCAGACTTTGCATTTGAAAGTACCGAACAAGCGGTTGAAGAATTGCATAGGCAAATATGGAGGGAACGAGCCACTTGGTGAATTTACCGGCTTCATGTGAGATTAGAGGGTCTTGGCCCATTAAAATAAGTACGTTCCCCATATTCATCCATAATATGGAGAGGGGGAGACAAACAATAATGAGAGAGAAAATAGCAGTGTAAGTTTGAGTCCCGATTTTTTGGTATTGTTGAGCTCCATAAGCTTGCCCACATAAGGTTTCCAGAGCACAGGCCATCCCTAACTGATTCACAAGTAAAATTCATAGAGTTACAGGAAGAAATAAACACTAGTAGAATCCCTTAAACTGATACTTCAAAAATCTATCATTTTGAGTCCTATATTGGTACTCGTAATCATTTCAGAAATATTTTAGGAATTGGGGTATTAAATTAAGTAAAATTTTAGAAATTCATAAACATCTTATATGGGTATCACAGCCACCCATAATCCGTGCATTTTCAGAAATTTCATATTTTTCTAGCTTTTGTATTTTCCTGTTACTGTGGACAACACCATGTTTTAGGCAGACTACGGATTAAAACCATTACACATTTACAACTAGGCTGTTAAAACTTAAGAAATACTGTCAGAAAGTAAACAAACAAACGGAAAACACATCAGAAATACTAACATAAGATTTTTCCACTAACTTATATGATACAGTGGGGCATCCTTTGTCTACTTTTTTTCATTTCTTACTACTTAGGTGTCTAGGCCAATTTACGCATACCTCGACTAATCTCTGAGAGACCAAATGTGCCCTCTACTAAAGGGGCCCATTTACAGCTGGGATAAAGTCCCTTATGGACTAGCCACCTGGCCAACCCTTGGGTTGCATCCTTTGTTTACTTGACCAAATTGACCTGGCCAACCGTCCCATTTTCATTGTATTTTTTTGATATTCGTGTCAGTTTTCAATCGCTTATATCTTCCAATGTGAATCTCAAAAAATATGCAATATAGATCTTATTTGATAGATTTCAATTTGTTCTATAATACAAAGATGTCAAAATCATGAAAAATATTATAGATTGAAAGATACACGCAATAGACACAAAAATGACAAAAGGAATAATGGACAATGAAAAAAGAACGGATGAAGTATTTGATTAAAAAGGGGCATCACTGCATGACAAAATAGCGGCTTTCAACGCAGATTCAGAGAAAATGTCACAAAGTAGCAAACTATACAAAATATGCCAACCAATCCTTTTCAATACATTTCTTGGTACCCAAGGCTATCAAAAATATACTTCAATAGTTTAGTGTAAAGTAATATCATCTTGAACTTCTTGGTCAGAAAACAGATGAGTACCAAAAAATCAGCTTTATGTCAAAATTTGTTTGATAGTTTATTAGCCACGGCAGGTAAAATGTCCTTTAGCTATGGGGCTATGGCTCTTACCAAATGGGCATAATCTTCAAACATACTACTATACTTGCAAACAAAAATTGAATAATTGGTTGACAGTAGTTGCTTTATGAACATCATAACAATGGACCATGGTAAAGGTTACCAGACAAAATGCCTCCCCCACCCACTAAACAAAATGAGAGAGAGTCATAAAAGGCTGCCAAATGATTTCCAAAGGTGAGTGGCTACTCAGCAGTCAGCTGTCAGCTGTCAGCACTATTCAAATTAGTCTATCCTAAAGATTCTCCTTCCCTACCTCTCCACTTCCACAAGGATAGAGAAAGTCTTGGTGTTATCACTTACCAATAAAGGGTTAATCAAAATGTCACTTCCACCTCATCCTTGTCAAGCACACTGTAATCATTGTAAAAGAAATGATTTCCGCACTCTACTTTTTATATATACATTTTAAAATTTGTTTTTGTTTAAAATGTACGCAATAAAAAAAATTCAATGTACACTAAAGAAACGTTTTGAAGTGCATTTATAAAAAATTAAAGAGTAAAAATCGTTTTCCTCCAAAGTATCTAATCATTTCATTTTTCTCCACCAACAATGACCTTTGGGGGTAAAATAAATTTTACAAGTTTCGAAAAGTCTAACAAATGTATTGACAATACACACATTTTCTTGAAGTCCTCCTATTTGAATTATAAATTTGCTTCCATGTAATATCTTTTAGAAACTGCATGCAAGAACCAATCATTCTAAACTTTGTTTGGAGTGATGGGGAGTGTAGAGGTGGTTTTTTGCAGAATAGTCAGATCGAGCTAGTTCCAAAATCGATCCAGAAATCAAGCGATGATTTTGCTTGACATAAACAGAAATTGATCGAGAGGGTATGAAGGCGTCAAGCAATTTGGTACAGACTTTATTTCCGGACTAATAGCACCCCGTAATACTCTCACATTCCCTTTGGCTACTTGGGTGAGAAATGAAAAGAAAGGGGTGTGGTTTCTCTAAATGATGAGAACAGAAAAAAAATTAGTATGTTTTCTACCATCTCATTTGGACAAATCTATCACTTTCTCTTCTCACCAAATCTCACCACTTTTGGTGAGAAACAAAAATGGCTTTATGAGGGATTCTTGATTCTCAACTCTTTTACCATCCAAACAAAGGAGAGAAACCTCTTCTCCTCCATTTCTTTTCTTTTCTCCTGAAAACCCACCATCCAAACGTGTTGTCGGGGCTGCGATTTTCATTGCTTTAGAACCTAGAAGTTAAGGAATTTCTGTCGCATGGTACGAAGGAATTTCGCAAAAGGGTGCAACAAAAAAATAGTAGTAATTACATATCATATGAATGATATAGTGCCGGCATGATTGTACAATAAATATTCAATCATAGTGAAATAAATGTCATAAATATGGTCCCACTGAATTCAAGACTGATTTTTTTTTGGTAATCCGGGTGTGTCACGAGCCGACTTGCGTGCACCTCAGACTATAATTACCAATAGCCCCTCCACCGCCGTTTTAGCATGAGGTAGCCCAAGAGTTGTTTGCAAAGGGAATCCAACCTAAAATCTTACGAGGAAGCAAACCCTAAGTCCCGGGCTAAGTCCACCAGGACGGGTTTCATGACTGATTTTTTATCTAGTTAAAGGCCAATCAAACAAGTTTTTCGAAGGCATATAAATAACTTCCATGTCCCCTGTTGTTATAATTAAGCTAGCATACAGATGCAGCAACAAGAAGAGAAAGAGAGGAAGGGGGATAAGATTACCAGAAAACTGTAGCCGGTGACGCCGGAGAGAGAGGTAGCAATGGCGGTGCTAGAGAGAGAAAGTTCACCGAGGTGGCCGACCATCATGGTGGATATAACTTGCAACAAGTACTGACTCAGAGTCACCGCCACCATCGGTGCCGCTATAAAACCCAACCTCTTCATCTCCCCAACCAAAACTCCCCGTGTTATCGAACTACTCTCTGATGATGTCTTCTCTCCCTCCTTCACTAGCAGCAAGCCCTCTTCCATTCTCTCTCTCTCTCTCTCTCTCTCTCTAGCACATTCACATCTTGCAGGAATCGAAAGAAAACACACACACGTTTATTTATACGCACACAGAGAGGCTTTGGAAATTGGCTAAATCTATCATCCGCCCAGAGGGCTGATTATTAGTGGTCCCTTAGCTTTCAAATCGTGTACGTTTTCTCAGAGTACGTAGCAGGCAAATGGTCTATTAACAAAATGATGGAAATAGCCCTCCCCTCCCTTTGAATAGTAACAAAAGTAGCATGTTGGTGACTTTTTCCACAAAAGCACGTCGATTGTTCCCAAATAAGTAGTACCAATTTACATACACAATAATTCAAATACAACCTCTCGTATACATGTTTTTTTTGATCGGAACTTATAATTTTTTAAAAGAAGTCAAAAAGTGTCTTTTTGACTTATTCTTTTTTTGTCTTTATTCTTTTCTTTTTTTTTGCATTTTTGGTTTTGTGTCAATTTTATGACTTATTAATTCGTATCAACGAGAAGAATCGAAAAAATAAAAAAATATTGATCAAAACTCATACAGTGGTTTTTTTTAAAGAAGTCAAACTGTCCTTTAGACTTATTTTGTCTTTTTCTAAAAAATTATAAGATTTGATAATTTTTTTTACTTTTGTCGATTCCTCTCGCTAAGATGAAATAATAAGTCACAAAAGTTTGACGCAAAACTAAGCATACTGAAGGTTTTTTTTGGTGGGTCTTCAACGCAATTGAAGAAAGTATCAAACAAATGTCTTTTTTGTTTACAGTGTCGTCTTATATGAACTTTTTCCAACATCGGTCCATATTTTTATACTTTTTCAATTCATCTTGTCGAGACCAACGATTAACCCCAAAAATTACGACGACAAGCTAAACAAAAAATGAAAAATACCAAAATAACATCGCGTCATTAAGGTTCGCTTTCTCGTAAAGTCTCATATTCGAAATCTCAAAGACGCGATCAACTTTTTTAAGGCCAATTCATACAAAATAGTTGCTCCAACTTTAATTGAACTCCACACAAGTGAACGGTAGGGTCGAGACTCCAACATTAATTGAGATACGCATAAGTTTGTTCGAACACCTGAATTATTAAAAAGGCAAAGTAGCTGTGAATTTTTTTTCCAACAGGAAGTAGCCGTGCCCGTGAATTTGTAAGAGCAAAAGGTAGAGATGAGTCGGATTAAAAAAAAAAAAGAAAAAGAGGTAGAGATGAGTTGCTAAGGGCAAAATAGGTATTTTAGACAAAATAGAAAGTACATCTGACAAAGTAGAACACTCAAGTATGGTACTAGAAGAAACAAACAATATGTGACGTGGATTTATATTACTCCATCGTCCGTCCGTGGGAGGTCCATAAAGCGTAGAGTTGGAGGGCTATTTTGATCATTTATTTTCTTAGTTGAAGTCTTCAACTTTTTTTATCCTAACACACTGCAAAAAGTACCGTCATTATGCCATGAAACTCACGGCAACCGTCCGCCTCCTGGGCGGAGAATAGAAGGACCCTTGGAAATTTGTGGTTCTTTTTGTCTTGTAGCGTGGGTGGTATGGTGGAATTTTGTTTTTGTTTGTCCCTGACCCTTTAGGTCTCAAAACCCAATAGTTATCTCTGCGTTGGGTCTCAACACCTTAAGGTAATAAGTGGAGAGGGAACGAAAAAATTGAAGTAATGAAATTGAAAAATATTATTAAAAATTGTGCGAAAAAAAAAGTTGGGCTTTGAGATTTAAAACGAACATAGTAGCTGCCTCGAAGTTGATTCCATCCAAATGGGATCATTTCAGTTTGGAAACACTTACAATTAGTTTTTCTTATTGCTACAATTTCAAATCATTTGCATAAATTATCTACATATTTGGTCCAAGTATGAAGCTTCCATCAACCATCTATTTAGCACTACAATAACACCTGCTTTGCATGTGTACAAGAACACATTCATCCATAGATCATCCCAGCTAGTTGTTGTAGTATTTAATTTGAAATTTTAATCTCAGTCTATTTATTTTGTTGTATAACCTATCTAGACCTCGTGGGAGTGTTGATTCAGTCATCTGTGTAATTAAGTTTGGCATGCGAAAATCTGCAAGTGACAACTAAGCAGAGGGGAGGTTAGTGAAATTTTAGAAACATGAAGTGAGGTTTTTGTATTTTTTAGAAACCTCAGGGGAGGTAAGTGAAATTAACCCAAAAAACAATCCCCCCAGAAGTTGTTTGGCTGTCTTGCAGCTGTTGTTGCTGCCTGGGTGAAGAGGAGATCGTCAAAAGAAACACATGTACTGTACTGTACCTATGGCAATATTGTTATGAAGAGAAATTTTAAGAGAAATTAAATTGTTGGGTTTCTCTGTTCATTCTCTACTTGGGATTTCTTGCAACTTATGAGGAAAAGCTTAAGCTTAGGGGTAGGGCTGCAATCACTCGGCTCGAGCTCGAATCGAGCTCGAATTTTCAGCTCGAACTCGGCTCGAGTATATTTCTATTGGCTCGAGCTCGACTCGTATTGGCTCGATAAATAAAGCCAGAAGCAGAACAAATGTAAAAGCTGGGGTTCTCCCTCTATTTATAATGTGCTCTACATGGCTTCACTCTGTAAGTACCCGATGTGGGACTAGAAAACAAGTGAAAAAACACTTTGGCTTTGTTGTTCACTTCTCCCACATCGGAAAAACAAGCTTAGGAGGGCCTTCTTGTTTCTATAAAGCTAACTAGTGGGTTGCTTGTTCCCATGTGTCCTCGTCTTCCCATTCGGGAAAGACTTCCAGCACCACATTGATGGTTGCAACTAATACTAGGACTAATTTTAAATAAAAATTATTTGAAACATATATATATATATATATATATACATACATATATACACACGGCTCGCGAGCCAGCTCGAGCCGAGCTTTGGCAAGCTCGAGCTCGGCTCGTTTATTAAACGAGTTGAAAAATCCGGCTCGAGCTCGTTCGTTTACCCTTCGAGTCGAGCTTGAACGAGCTATTAACGAGCCGAGCCGCGAACTGCTCGCGAGCGGCTCGGTTCGTTTGCAGCCCTACTTAGGGGGTGTTTCTCTAATTACACTTAAGAATCTTAACCGATCAAATTCTGTTTTCCCATTACCAGTATTTTTCAGCCATCAACACCAACTCTACAACAGTTCCCAATCCCAATCCTCAATTTCACATGGCTCCACAGGCAAGGACACAGCTTCACTCACCAACGCCCTCACCCTCTCTGCCAACTCAAGATCCATTATGCTCGGAACCCAAATCCACGGCCGTATCCTCAAGTTGGGATTTTCAAATCACATCTTCATGCAAAACAATCTTATCAAAATGTACTCACGGTGCGGAGTTTTCAGTGATGGGCTTTGTAGTGGGCCGAAAATGCTGAAGGTTCAAAGGGGTCAAGCGATGTAGTCCTGTGGCCTACGGACCTAATTGATTCGGACTCTGTGCATTTGCCGAAGAGACGTGGTATTATTACACTCGGCTTCCGAGTGTAAGTAATTCGCCGACATCGTCATTTTGTTTACTCCGGGACAATAATTCGTCTGCTTATGCCCATCATGGTCTGATTTCAAAAGCTATAGAGCTATTTGAGAAGATGAAGTTGGTTGATCTGAAGCCCAGCCAAGCCACTTTCGTGTCAATTATATCGGCCTGTAGTCATATGGGTCTTGTTGATCAAGGCCATGCTTTGTTCAAATCAATGACCTTAGATTACGGAATGGAACCTTCACCAGATAGTTTTGGTAGCTTAGTTGATTTGTTGTCAAGAAATGGACTCCTCCAAGATGCTAAACACATAATTGAGGCTATGCCATTTAAACCTTGGCCAGCAATTTGGAGATCCTTGCTTAACGGTTGCAGAATACACGGGGATAGAGAGTTGGGAGAATGGGCTGCTAGGAAGTTATGTCTGTTGGTTCTGCAAAATGATGCGGCTTATATCTTGTTGTCAAAGGTTTATTCGGAAGATGGAGATTGGGAAGGTGCTGCAAAGGTAGGGATGGAAATGATGGAAAAAGGAATTTGAAAAGACTCGGGTTGTAGTTGGGTTGAGATATAGTTGAAATTTCCTACGTGTGTATTCAGAAGCCCGCAACTTTTTTCTTTTTTTGCAATTATGATCTATTCAAAAAAAAAAAAAAAACATATTTCACAAATGAGCTGCTTGAAGTAAAGGAACACATTCTCTCCTTCATGATAAGGGTTCATTTGTTTGATTGGACTAATTCCCTTATATTAGTAGTGATAAGATATACAATACTACACATATTACTAATTACATGGCATTGCATATAAGTTTTTGTTTTCGTTTTTGCGAGCGTTAGGGCTAGTGGTTAGTGAGGCTTCGGTGATGATGTACATAATCTTTACAAGTTTGGGAGCTTGGAGGGGAAATGGGTGAGAATTTCACTCTTTTTATGGATGTGACCTCAGAATTTGTAGATCACAAGGTGTTATTTCCCGCTATATACGAATTTTACCTAGGACATGTGTGTCTTATTTGTGTAGGATGGACGTACCTGTAAATTGTCTGTGTAAACAAAAAGAAGCAGACTGTTTGCCCTATCCCCTTTGGTGTTTGGAGTAATTTGCAGGATTGTGAGATGGACCATCTTGCTTGGTTTTGTGGCATTCTCTGAGCTCAAAAGGGGGTTGGGAGGGTGGAGGATGTCATTTGGCGGGTTGGCTTAAAGAAGGGCCTGGGTTTCAGGTCAAGTCCTATGGGGTTCACTGGAAAGATTCCCCTCTAATGGTTTGGTAATGATATAAATCATCGGTATAAAAAGCAAGTATAAGGAATTAGTACAATTCCCATAGGATGGCATTTGCTGTTTAATGCAAATAAAAAGTATATATATATATGGGAAAAATTCAAAATACCCCCCAATCTTTACACCAAAATTCAATTAGACTCCCAACATTTTAAAAACTTCAATTTTACTCCCAACGTTATCTTCCGTTAATCAAAACGTCTCCTTCCGTCCAAATGACTAACGGATTTCGTTAAAGGCTCCGTTAAATATCGTCCCGATCGAATTTTGATGATCCAAACCGCTCAATGTATTCAAAATGTGATTTTAAGAGTACCTTAAAAAAATCAACAAAAAAAATGATCTGGAAGGGCTTCATCTGAACAGTTTTTTATTGAACTATTCAACAAAAAACTGTTCAGATAAAGACCTACCCGATCATTTTTTTTGTTGATTTCTCGCAAGAAACCTTAAAATCACGTTCTAATCACGTTGAGTGGCTCGGATCATCGAAATTCGATCGGAAAATGGGAGGTGCAGACCGAAGCAAAATCCGGACGTCCGGACTTGAACAAAATCCGGATAGATCCGCACCTCCCCTTTCCCAATCGAATTTCTATGATCCGAGCAGCTCAATGTGTTCAAAACGTGATTTGAAGGTTACCCATGAGAAATCAACAAAAAAAATGATCGGAAAGGGCTTCATCTGAACAGTTTTTTATTCAATAGTTCAATAAAAAACTGTTCAGATGAAGCCATTCCCGGTCATTTTTTTTGCCGATTTCTCGCGAGTACCCTTAAAATCACGTTTTGAACATATTGAACGGCTCGGATCATCGAAATTCGATCTGGACGCTATTTAACGGAGCTTTTAACGAAATCCGTTAGTCATTCGGACGGAAGGTGGCGTTTTGATTAACGGAAGATAACGTTGGGAGTAAAATTGAAGTTTTTAAAAGGTTGGAAGTTTAATTGAATTTTGGTGTAAAGGTTGGGGGGTATTTTGAAATTTTCCCTATATATATATTTGCACGTATCCTTCAGATTGTGCTGGATTTATCATTATGTTGTTCTTCAAGTTTAAGAACACTGTTATTCGAATCTTATTATGCATACATTTTGGATCTTTATAGGTAATCAATGTTTCATCGCCTGGTACCCTTGGGCTGCAAGAAAATACTGTAATTAAAAGTGCCGATAAAAGAAAACACTAAAAAAATACATTATTAAGAAGGTTTGGAGACCGCATGCATAACCTGTATTTTTATTGACCAATGCAAAGGAATGTAGGAGCAGTTCTAACTGGTTGCATTTGTTAAGGTTCAAGCTGCTTGTGATGAAATGCAATGGGGTGAGGAAGGCCCACCTCCATTTTTTAAATGGAGGTGACAAAAAATGGAAAATTAGGTTGGAGTTGTTGATTCTCCAAAATTACTTTTTGAGTAGAATATACTTTTTTGAGCCTCCAAAATGGAGAAAGAGTGAGATAGATTGGAGATGCTCTAAGCTATGTTAGCTGAGACTTATGTGCCACTCTATTCATTCAAGTGAAGAGCTAAGCGTTGTTTTGGCTTTCTCAATTTGTTGAGAAATTGTCATTGGGTACGAGTGGACTAGTATAGAAATTCATGGCATGACTCCAAAAAAAAAATTGCACCGCAAATTGTCGAGCAGAGTTATCTTTTGCTACTTGTTTCCACTAGCCCTTCTTTTGGGAAACGATTCCCAGAACCCAGTAATAACGCGTACAGATTAGACAACAAGAAAATCACAAAACCCTACAAGGTGGAATTAGGGTTTTACCTCAACTCCCTGCGAACACGAACGCTAGTTGAACTTGTTATAACACGTCTTGCTATAAGCCACGTATACTGCTCGACTGCACCTTACGATCTTCTATCGTATTCCCTGCACGTCTAGAACACGAACCGAGTGTGAACTCTTTCATGATCTATTTGCTCTCTCTAAGCCTACTTTTATTTCATGAATAATAGAAAACCTCTCACTGACCTAAAGAGCATAACGTGTATATATAAGATTACGATAGAGACCTAAGGAGTAATAAGCCGGACTCCCAGTGTAAATAAGAAACCCTAATCCCACCAGGATTTTATTTCTTATTTCACTAATTATAATTCACCCCACTACAGAATTATAATTGCACTCCCGTCCTTATCTCAATTATATTACGAGCTCCATGATATTAAATACTTATTTATCTCCCCACGTTAAGATTACAAATACCCGTTGATTAAAATAAATTACTAACACTTTCCTCACCCTTTCTAAATCCCAATACTTGTCCCAGAGTTTGCTATGTTATTATCAGGGGTTGCGTGGAATGCATTGTTGTAAATGGTGTTGCGACGTGCTCAAAGAGAATCAAATATTTTTCTCAAGAGTAGGCAAAACTATGTACAGTTCTAAAAAATATTGGAATTCTGACCAACCGGCCCTATTTTGTCAGCTCTTATTTGTCCAAGTTCACTACTTGTCAAATCCATTCCTCATAAACCCCATTTTAAGAGCATCTCCTACCCATACTCCATTTCTTCATTTTGGAGAAAAACATTCTCCAACCCATCCTCTAAAACTCTCCTCCATTTGGGAGGATGAATTTTGATCCTCTAAATATAGAGGATGAAGGAAAAAATAGAGGATCTCCTCCAAATATGTGTTGGAGTTGAGAAATAGAGTGTTGGATTGGAGTTGAGATAAATAGTGCAATCCTCTAAATCTACTTTTCAAATAAAATAGATTAATTTGATCCTCTCAAATAGAGATTTGGAGGGTGTTGGATTGGAGATGCTCTAAGTATACTACCGAGAATACCCATGTCATTGTCTGTTATGTCATTACATCGTCCCGCCTTCAACCTTCACAGCCGATCTCTATCTTTCCGATGCCGACATGCAACAATTTCCGGTGGAAGATCTCCGATCAACAACTCCACATCAAACTACAACAACAATAACAAGGCACTCCGATTTCATCTCCTAACTCCTCTCCTCTTCTTCCTTTCATGGCCGGTCTCTTGCTTCAAGGTACTCCTCCACACAGACACTCGTATATATAATAGATATACTTATCCGTCTCTATAAAAAAAACACTGGATGTTTTGACTTCTGACCTAATAGAAAATTGCGAAGGAAATCTCGAGAGCCCTCCAATGTCCCGAAGTGGATGGTTTTGAGGTTTCTTCGGTCTCTCATTTTTTTGGTTTTCGCTCTAAAGTTGGGGTATTGTTTGCATGAGAAAATTATTGACCTAGTCAAAGGAAAACACGTGGCCATTTACATTACATTGAAATAATCCATGTATGGAGTGAATGCATTGAATCATATGTTTAAAAGGACGGTGTTGTTCTAACTAATCCAGTGTCATTTTGGTAGGCAGTTAAAGGGAATGGCTGTTATTACCAGATGTTACTCAGAAAATGAAGGAGAAGATAAACTACCTAGTTCAAAGTAAGGGGAGGCAAACGGTGTCGTTGCAGTCCCTTTAAATGCGTGAGTGGGACAGTTATGCCTCATGGGCATGATTAGGAGAGTTGAAAAAAAGGACATGGAAACCACCTAATTCAACCACGATGTGATTAAAGAGAGTGGACATCATGGAGAAATTGGTCTGTTACTAAATGAGTACAAGTAAATGCTAAAGAACTTTGGAGAGAAAGTTTGAATTCAAAAGAAGAATGCCTTCGAAGATAGCTTGGCGAGAGATTGGAAGTAGTTAAGAAGACTCAAGAGCTTACTTATAAATAGAAGAAGTTGTAGAAGGAAAAAAAAACCCCAGATAAATCATCAACAAACAACTATGCTATGCTTGGTTTGTTCTTAGGCAATAATTTAGGACTTAGACTTAGTTGAAGTAGTTATAAGTAGTTCGTAGTAATCATTCTGTAATCTGTTCTTGTTCTTTCAAAGTTGGAGAATCATTTGGAAAGCAAGTTGTTTTGAGTTTATCAAGGTAACTTGTTTCTTTTTTATTGTTGAATTTTTCGTGAATTGTTGTGCCGTTTCAATACTTCAAAGGAAAAATCCTCTTCATTGAGATAATTGAACCAACAACACAATCGCTTGATTAAGTTTGGCTTTTAAGAAGTTAAATCTGAATAGAATAATTACAAGTCTTTTCTGACACGCTCACACACAATTATAATGCCAAAGTAGCCAAAAATTCCACCCAAACAGGTACATACAACTTGAGGAAGAAAAAACTGAAACCGTAAAAAATTGAAATGTTTTAAGTGATAGTGGAAGCCCGGGCCGAAGGCTGCCCTGTTCTTTTAGCTCCAGTCAAAAACGGAAAAAGAATTCAAACCCCTTTTTTTGTTTTTGTTCTGTTGTTTTGGTGGTGTGAATTGTTGAATTATTGGTGGTGTAAATTCTGGGGTGTGAATTCTGTGCGCAAAGTGATGTGAATTCTGCAAATGAGTGTGAATTCACACCAAGAATTCACACCCACATGAGTTCACATCTCAAGAATTCACACATCCATTAATTCTGTAAAAAAAACAAAATAAAAATTCTGCAAAAAGAAAAAATTGTAAAAATATCTTTAAAAGGGGCCTAAATGGGATAGTACTAACAAAAGTGGGCCATATGGAACCCAAATTAAAAAAAAAAAAAAAGGACCGGCCAAGAATTTCTCGAAAATATTTGTGGTACTCGGCTGATTCGTGTGTGGCCTCGTCAATTTTCGATTTTGCTATGGAAACCGACGTGAGGCACCGATCTTGCCTAGACTTGACCTGGCAAGGCCAGCTGAAAAAGCTGTGGGCCCAATTTTTCTCGCTCTCACTCCTCTCGCTTCAGGCTCTGCCTTCAAATATTGTGGGCCCACAAATTCCTTTTGGTTCCCCTAAAACGTTGCTCTCTCTCTCTCTCTCTCTTCTCTAGCAATACATTTCTCTCTCCAAACTGATACTCCAGCTCCTCTTCACCACCACCCCCACCGACGCCCACCCAACACCATCGACGCCCTCCCCCACCACCATCGCAATCGACGCCGTCCTCCCCCACGTCACCGCCGCCGGTTTGACGCAAGCCGCCTTCTCACTATTCCACTGTCACCGTTAAAAATTGTCGTGATATTTTTAAAAATCCCCAAATCACATATTTAGGGCTTGTGAACTCACCTTTTCTCCCAAGTGTAGACAGTCTTGATTCATTTGTGTGGAATTTGAATGGGAGAGGAGTGTTTACTACCAAATCAGCATGGAATGCATTGAGGCTAGTTCGCCCCGCTGTTATGTGGGCTAAAATTGTCTGGTTTTCTCATAATGTTCCACGTTGGGCGTTTATTGAATAACTTGCGTTTTGGGGGCGTTTATTAACCAAAGATAGATTAAGGAGTTGGGATTTGCAGGGTGATACGATTTGCTGTTTGTGTGATGCCCAGAATGAGTCCCATGAGCACTTATTTTCCGCGTGCCCCTTTTCACACCAGGTTTGGAGTCACTTGCTGGAAATGAACAACATAGACAGGGGTGTGCTTGCCTTTACTGATGAAATAGCGTGGGCTTGTACTCACAAGGCTGGTCCCTCTTTGGCGCGCGCACCTTGTTTTTCGCCTCTCTCTTGCTGCTTCTATGTACAGGATTTGGCGAGAGCGTAACTTTCGTATTTTTCAGCACCAAAGGAAAGATGTTAGGGGTTTGTCATCTCAAATTGAGGAGGGGGTACGGGCTTGTTTTGTGTCGTTTCAAGGAGTAAAGAAGACTGTTGTTAATAGTAGGATTGTGCAAAAGTGGAGGTCCCTGCTCGAATTTTTGCTTTGTGTAGATAGGATGTAATTGATTTTGTACTGGCTTAGGCCTCGGTTTCGTTTGTTTGCGCTTAATGGAATTACAGTTACCAAAAAAAAAAGAAGTAAAATGGGAGATTTGCCTTGCATTCCTATGTTCCAAATTTTTTGTTTAGGTTTTGGAGCTAGCTAGGAATGGTGGAACACATGGTGAAGTTTTGCCTAAAATTAGTCAGGTTCTCCGACGATTGCGAATGGTGGAAATAGCCTGATGAATCCTCGTGTAGGAGCTGGGGCATTGCCGAGCACATCAAACCTCCTGTACAAAATCTGAGCTTACCTGCTGTAAATTTGAATAGCTTAGATTAGGTTCCTGAGTTTGATTTTGATCGTATAACCCTGAAGTTGCTTATCCCACACTAGTCTGGCAAAACTGATACAAATGCCTACATATCTTTCTTTTTCTTTTACCACTGTGAATAATCTTAGGGGAAATTGCTTACAAATATGGTGGTCAGTGGTGCTCGGTGGGTGCCATCTCCGGTGGCCGGTAGCAGTGGAAGGTGGTCTGCAGCTTATCAGGTGATCGGTGGCAAGAGCGGAACCAGAAATCTAATCTGCCCTTGGCTAACTCAAAATTTAATAAACTAATATACATAATATATACACATGCATACATTATGAACCAAAAAGAATTTTATAATTAATGTCCAACAAACTTGTACAAAAATACATAAATGTTAGAAAATAAACAAAATAAAAGAACTTGTACAAAAGTTGTGATCTACGTTGTCTTAGAGAATAAAAATCATTTTTATAACAAATCTGAGTCAATATTTTCACCAAGTTCAATTCTCTTTCGATGAACATAATCATTAAGATGAGTTGGACTACAAAAAATAAAATAAAATAAAATTGAGGTGAGTTAAAATTTGTTGGGCAAAAATTTACATATAAATTATTGGTTTTTTTTTTAAACTCCATATAGCCCAAGTCTCTTTGAATGTACTTCCGCCATTGATCGGTGGTGACGGCGGTGGGGGTTGGTGGTTGGTGACACTTCGATGATCAACGGTGCTGGGTGGCGGTGGGTGCTGGTGCGGCCCGTGCGGGGTGCCTCTTGGGTGGTGTAGCAGAATATTGATTATGAGATAAACTTAGGGTTATTTCCAAGGACACCCTTCAACTATCACATTTTGTCAACATGATCCTCTTATGTTTAAAACTTATCAACCTCACCCCCTCAACTTTCATTTTTCATCGACTTCACCCCCTCCGCTCACATCCGTGAAAATTTTGGACGGAAACGAAGAAAAAGACTAAATTACCCCTTTTATGTTAAATAAAATTAGTTTTTGGACTTGAATTTTTTTTTAACCCAATCTCCTCTTCTCTCTCATCGAACTGAAAACCCTCCCTGGACCTGACAGCCACCAGGGCCAACAACTACAATACGATCGGCTGGAGCTTCAATTTGAGGGACTCATGGAAATCATCTGTCTCTAGCCTAACCTCCCTCTCTAGCCTTCGTGAACAACTCCCCGAAACCGCCCACGTCTAAAAGTTCTCCGAGATCCGGGCCACCACCACCAACTTCTTATCGAAAAAGTTTTCTTTTTCTTCTTTGTCTGCGTCGTAGCGCTGTGCAATACACGGGAACGACGTCGTCGTGTTCCAGTGGAAGTTTCGCTGCCAAATCAACGCCGCCGATCTCCGAGATTGGCTCTCCTTGATCTGCAAGAACCACCACTCGAGTTTAATCAAATTACGGGGCGCTTCTGTTTCCGAAAATTACATCTACCTCGTCTACGACTACGTGCACGGCGCCAGCCTTGCCGACTGCATCTGAAACCCTAAAAACTCTAATTTCACCGTCCTCTCGAACTAGATGTCTAGGATCCAGATCGCGACGGACATCGCCAACAGCCTTGACTACATCCACCACAGCACAGCCGTGGCGAGGTTGACGTTTGCGAGGGAACGGAGGGCGGCGAGGACGTCGAGTGGCGTACCAAATCCCAGCCAAACCTATTTTTCCCAAATCACCTGCAAAAAAAAAAAACCTACTCGTTGCCACCTCCGGCCACCATGTAGGAGATGGGAGATGGCCAAGGGTATTTTAAGGTTAAAGTTTTTTTTTTTCGTCCAAGTTACTTATTTTCCGTCCAAAATGTTAACATTTCTTAATAGATTGGACGGAAAGGGTGTAGTTGATGAGTTTTAATAGATGAGGGGGTGAGGTTGATGAGTTTTAAACATGAGGGGGTCATGTTGACAAAACGTGATAGTTGAAGGGGTGTCATTTGAAATAACCCATAAACTTATTCACAGCCATGAATAAGTTCTGGGGGCGACTATTCGCAATCCTCAAATTTTCTCCCGTAGCCCGTTAAAATTTTTTGAAAATTATATTTCAGTAACTACATGTCGAAAATATGTTCAACCTTCGGTAAACAACTGCCGAACATACATTTCGGTAAATAGCTGTTGAAAATAAGATTATATTTCGGTAACTACATGTCGGAAATGCACAAGAAACATATATTTCGGTATTGGATGCTGAAAATGTATCTCAATTTCGGTAACTAACTGTCAAAAATGTATCTCAATTTCGGTAACTAATTGTCGAAACATATGGAAATTTTTAACGGGCTACGGGAGAAAATTGAGGGGTGCGAATAGCAGCGCCCTTAGTTCTTCATGACTTCGCAAAATTTCATCCGTTCATTCGCGCAATCAAGCAATCAATGATTGAGATTGTTTTTCAATTTTGACCCGTAAAAATCATTTGCGGATTAAAAAAAAGGCTTAAAAATCATTTTTTTACTAGTCAAAATTAATTTTCAATTCAGACCGTCCAAAAACACTTTGAACGCGCGCAATTGGGCCTTCGTAAATTCAGTTTACGAAAAGCTCTATTTGGGGCAAAAGTCAGTAAGCCCTTGTTCGGTTGTGGGTTTGGAAAAAAAATTTCAATCCGAAATCCATTCATTACCTATATTTTCAATCATTACTTTCATTTCTCGCTTCACTTATTATCTTTATATCCAATCATTAATATCATTTCTCTCTCTAGCTCTCTCCACTCATTACCTTATCCCCAATTATTACTCTATTTCTCTCCTCACTCATTACCCAAAAATCAAATCCAAAAATTTTCCAAACCCACAATCGAACAAAGCCCGGGATTCACAGATTTCCCGGGCTCTGGATTGGGTCACCCAATCCAGTTCCGCCCGGCGGCCCTTGAGGCATGTCCTTGAGAGCAGATTTCTCCTTTTCGCTTGTATTCTGTTGTTGTCGTGATTACATCTGTGCTTTTTGTTTAATGGTTTGTACTGGTCCTACTGGAATTCCGTTTGGTATCTCTCTGCCTAGTTCTGGACGGGACTTCTATGTCGACACTTGTGTCGACTACTTTTGCAGGGTGCCCTTGAGTCTGTAGCTTGGTGTGCTTTGTGCAGTAACTCGTGTCTCGGATTTAGGTAATTTGGTACATTTCTGTATATTGCAATGTAATCTTTGCCTTCGGATATGAACGAATGAATTGCCTGTTTTCAAAAAAAGGAATGGGACAGGTGGGTCCCAGTGACGGGAAGAGAATTGGTTCAATTGGCCCACAGCTTTTACAATCAAATTAAAAAATTTCAAAATCCAAATTTGAAAATTCCGAAATTTTCAAAACTCAGTCAAAACATTAATAGTCCTCTCTCCTCCTCACTTTACCCCCTCTTCTCCCCTCCCACACCACCACCGCCGACGTGGACTCCCGCCATGTTACTGCCGGTACAACGGCACCTCCGTCCACTCTCTCTTCCGACTATTGCCACCACCACCATCAACACCGACGCCCACCACAATCGGCACCACCACCCCGCCGTCGCCTCCCAAAACATTTCTCTCTCTCTCCCTCCCCGATCTATTTCTCACCACTGACGTTGATTCGATGCCCATATTCCACGCCACCGTTGCTGCGTCCCTTTGTCGCCTATCTCTCGCCATCGCAAGGTGATTGATTTGTTATTTCTTTTCGCTTAAGCAAGAAAAATGGAACATTATTATCATCCTTTTTTATTTCGGTCATGTTTTTCTTGTTCTCTTTTCCAGAAACATGATATGAGGTTTGGTGAGGAAAGTCATAAATTACTAATTTGCCCTAATTTTTGAAAATCCCCAAATCTGAATCAGTTAGATCGTGCATTCTTGGATGTGCATGCCTTAGTGCCTGTTCACAACCTGTAGCTTCAGAATTTTAAGTAGGGCAAAGTACGGATTACCTCCCTATGGTTTGATCGTTTGGCAGATGACCTCCCTGTGTTTTACTAATGACCACTTCACCTCCTTATGGTTTTGGAGTAAACTGCAACAGTTACCTTTTCCGTCTCAATTAACGGAAAGTAAAGTACACGTGCATTGTTTGAGAGTGGGAAACAAAAAAGTTAACAGGTGAAGTCAAAATAAACTGCAAAAGGACTATATTACCCTTTTCTTCATCTTTTTCCCCAAGCCGACACAGAATCATTGTATCAAATTTAACCAACAGCTCATCTTTCTAACCCATAAAGTTCTCCATCAATTCCGACAACCCATCTTTCTACTTTCCAATAACCAGCAACTCTCTCTCTCTCTCACACACGCACGCAAACCTCCTAGAGATCTCATCGCCGGATCCAACGGGGGCGACTAAGGTCCCACGACGGCTAATGTATCAGACGCCGGCAATGATGGCAAAGGTACCGGATCCGCCAACAATGACGCCCTCTCTCTCTCTCTCTCTCTCTCTCTCTCTCTCTCTTCTCCATTTTCTGCAACTTCGATCCCGTTAACCTCATGCGGTAACCCGAGGTGAATCAATTATTACCAGAAATACAAAAAGCTCGACGAACCGAAACAGAATGGTTATTTTTGTAGCCCTACGATGCTTTGCGAACGCATTGAATTTCTCGAATTTGAGGTTGAAAATGTTGATTGAATTGGCCATTATATAAGGAATTGGATTGATTTCTTACATGGGTTTCTGGAGATTTAAGGGGGTTTCACTTGAAGTAGATGTTGATTGAATCCATAGAATGAGAAATTGGATTGATTTCTGAGATGGATTTTTGAGAGGTTTGTGGAGATTTCACTCGAAAAGGAGGGTTTGTCATATGTCGGGAGGAATTGAGATAACCAAAATATGGAGGGATGAGTGGACAGCGGTGGTGGCGCCAGAGTCGGTGGTCGGGACCAGTGGTGTTTGATTTGGGGAATTTCTGAATTCAACATTTTAGGGATTTGGGTTGTTTCTCAGCATTCCCCTTGGATGTACAAGGGTACTATAGTCATTTAACATTTTCTGTTAACAGAGTTAGGGTTCCAGTTTACTCCAAAACCATAAGGAGGTGAAGTGGTCATTAGTAAAACACAGGGAGGTCATCTGCCAAACGATCAAACCATAGGGAGGTAATTCGTACTTTACCCTTTTAAGTATACAATTTCCTGGTAGTAACTAAAGAGTTCTCTCCATTGCCTTTTGTATAGAGCACTACTTTCAATCGTAAAGGGTTAAGCCATGATCAATACGTAGATCTGATAATGAGATTGTTGGCTGTTTTCATTTGTCGGAAATAAAACTAAGAATTTGCTTTTTCTAGTTCTAAGCTATCTTTTCTGCTTGAGGTATGAGGAAATGGATTCTGTGCTGAAATCACTGTTTATTTATTTCTGTACAAAGATCTATCAGCATCCATACAACAAGCAGATGAACTACCCAGCAATGGCTCAACTGCTTCCAAACCACTTATTGACATTTTTGGTCCCCAAAGTATTCAATCCGTTCCATTTTGGTCCCCGACGTATCAATTGCACAAATTTAGTCCCCAACGTTTTCAATTTGACTTTAAAGGGTCCCTGAGGCTCACTCCGTTTCACTTCCCTGTCAAACTGTGGGGCAACCATGGTATTTCACCACCCCTCTTTTTGGAGGGAAAATGTCCCACCAATTGATCAGACACCTGGCATGAAAAAAACAGAGCAAAACAGGGGGAAAAAAAAAACAAAGAAGAAGAAAATGGAGAGTCAGTTCTGCTATTGTGTTGATAAAAAAATTAAGTGTTCCAAATTTCAATCTGTTTGAATCGGTGGTAAGATTTTATTTTTCTGATCATTTTATTCTAAATGGACATAATTAAATTTTGACTATAGGGCTCTCGTTAATTAGCCCTAAGAAAGTCGTAGAACCAAATATCTCTTAGAGTTAACTAACGAGAGTCCTAAAGCCAAAAATTAATTATAATCCTTTAGGATAAAATGATTAGAGAAATAGAATCTTCGCACTGATTCAAACGGATTGAAAATTAGAGCACTTAATTTTTCAACCATCTTTAAACAGTTTATATATTAAAAAATATGGTTAAAAAATTAAGTGCTCTAATTTTCAATCCGTTTGAACCGGTACAAAGATCCTATTTCTCTGATCATTTTATCCTAAAGGGTCATAATTAATTTTTGGCTCTAGGGCTCTCGTTAGTTAGCCCTAAGAGATATTTGGTTCTACGACTTTCTTAGGGCTAATTAACGAGAGCTCTATAGTCAAAATTTAATTATGACCCTTTAGAATAAAATAATTAGAAAAATAAAATCTTCCCACCGATTCAAACGGATTGAAATTTTGAGCACTTAATTTTTTTTCTTTTGCAGCCCCAAAAGGACAGACTTACGCTGGGGACCAAAACGGGAGAGAGATGGTGAAATACCAT
This sequence comes from Rhododendron griersonianum, assembly GCA_018127125.1. NCBI lineage: Eukaryota > Viridiplantae > Streptophyta > Magnoliopsida > Ericales > Ericaceae > Rhododendron > Rhododendron griersonianum. The sequence continues at coordinate 14,996,490 of CM030799.1, read as the reverse complement.
GGTTGCCCCTCAATTTGACGGGGAAGTGAAACGGCGTGAGCCTTAGGGACCCTTTAAAGTCAAATTGAAAACGTTGGGGGCTAAATCTGTGCAATTGATACGTTGGGGACCAAAACGAAACGGATTGAATACTTTGGGGACCAAAAATGTCAATAAGCCGCTTCCAAACACCCTATCCTACAAACGCTTCTTTACTTATTACGCTTTTAATGTTCTCGGTGTCTTCACATACGATGTTGTTTCCTCGTAGATCTCATTGAAACTGAGAGTTCCACTGTTTGATTCTACTACAAACTTTGATTTTCCAACATTCATTGAAGGTTATCCTTGGCACTTGGATTCATCACTGTCTCAATGTGATCCTTTTATTTTTTCTCGCTTCAGCAAAAAAAAAAACGGAACAACAAATTACCATTATCATCTTTCTTATAATGGTATTGTGTACCATTTTCAGGCTCTAAAGCTGGTATTCAAAGGGTTCTGTTGGGATGGGGAAGTTGATCATGGCTGTGGAAGTTGATCAAGGCTAAAGTGTCCTAGTGGAAGTTGCTGCCTTGATGTACATGTTGGTTTGCCGGTGCTGGTTTTGGTTCTACAACTGGTGCTACAACTATAGAGGTTTTTGGTGATGGTAATGAGACTCACAATTGATGTCTCTAGGTTCTGAAATTGGGGTGGCATTTCTCTTAATTGTATTCATTCAAAACAATACAAATTGTAAAATAATTACAATGTTTAATCCGACCAATTTCATGTTGCTTAGACAAAACAAGTTGTAAGCCCAAAATTACGAAATTCATCCTACATACTGATTTTGGAAACAACAACCTGTGAAAATAACAAAGGCTAGGGTTGCCCAGACTTTCCTACCTTCTACATTTCAATTTCATGAAATCTAAGAAAAAAAAACTCTAATTTCGTGAGACCTGAGGAAAAAAAAAACCTAATTTCATGGGGGGTGTTCTTAGTCATATCTGTATAGAGAGAGAGAGAGAGAGAGAATGTCAAGAGAAAGGGCAATAGTGTCTCTCAAATTTAAATGGGAGGGCATGTGAGTTGCATGTGCCATTTTCCATCCAATTTGTAACAGAATGCTAACGGAAGTTGTATTTCCATTAGTTTGGGGTGGTTAAGTGCCAAAAATAAAACTTTGAGGGGGTAAAGTGTTCCCGAGGCATAGTTTGAGGGGGTTAACGATAATTTACCCTTTTTCAAAAACAAAAGTAGATTGATGGTTGTGAGAGAGAAGAGATGGATGACTGGTGGAGTCCAATGGTGGCAGTGGTACCACGCTGTGAAGCAAAAGAGAAGAGAAGCAACAAAATTAGGGCTTCAAAATTACATATACAGACCCATACTAGAGAGGCGAGAGGCCGAAGGTGGAGGTTGTGCGTCGATGGTGATGGTGGGGCTGGGTGCCCGGTGGTAGTGGGGGCGGGTTTGGAGTGGCTCCGGTGGAGACACCATGGTTTGGTTTGGAAGGAGATGGGAAGAGAGAACATTGTTCCTTCTTTTTCAAAGATAGGAGATAGAAAGTTAGCGATATGGGACCGAAAAACAGAATTTTGAAATTTTTTAGTTTGGATTGTAAACAGGAAGGAAAGAATTGGGACCCACCTTGTGCCACGTGTGCATTATTGTTGTCTTCCTTGTGAAGTTCTTTGCTAAGGCCATCCACAGTGGTATAATAAAAAAAGGATAACCAAAAGTTGACACATCAGCTTTTGATTATTCATTTAAGAGATTGCTAAGCTTAGCAATATTGAGCTTCACAATGGTCACTTCTAGTCCATAACCAAAATAATCCTGTCCACTGCAATTTCACACACTCCCCCCCCCCCGTTTCCCGCCATTCACTTCCCTCCATTTAAGGTTTTTTTGAGCAAAAATATATCGATTCACTCTTTTAATTTTGGGAAAAAATCGATGACTTTCTTCTCTCCTATTATAAATTTTTTTGGGGGAAAAAAAATAAAAACGGGAAAAAAGAGTGAAATACTTTAATCCGGCGACGATGGGTTGAATTGTAGTTGATCGAGAGATATGAGCTTCACTTTTGGAGGGGAAGAAAGAGAAATAGTTTGTGGGTGAAGTGAACAAGATATAGAGTAGCTGAAGAAGAGAAGAAGAAAATACTAGTTGAAACACGTGTGTATACAAATTTCGGAACTAGTTAACTTATGATGTGGGGTTCACAAAATTTGGTTATTGAAAAAGGTTGTTAGTTTTGGTTATCCAAAACCCAAAATTTGATTATTTCTAAGGATGTTGCTAAGTTTGATTATATCATTGTGAGCCATTTTTTGCACCAACATTGTTAACTTTAAAAACAATTGGCTTTTGATTATACCACTGTGGATGGCCTAAGAGCATCCGCAATGTAATAATCAAAACTTGTCACATCAGCTTTTGATTATTCATTTAGAGGGTTACTAAAGTTAGCAATGTGAAGTTCCACATTCTTACTTTTGATTATTCAAATGCCCAAATTTGATTATTGGTTAGAAGATTGCTAATTTTGATTATTATACAATGTGAGCATTTTTTTAAGTACACGTTGCTAATTTTAACAATCTTTTGATTTTGATTATTACATTGTGGATGCTCTAATACTAGCATTTCTGGTAAATAGGAAGGGAAGAATGGGGATCCACTCAAAGGTAATACTTATCAATGTCCATTGGAGCTGATTTTTTACAGGGCTCCATAAACTAATATTAAAAAATTTATGGATATTTTTCTAGATTTTTATGAGATTCGAAATGAACCCAAACGCGTTTTTTCTTACGTGATTCCCTGTAAATCTTTCTTGCGAATAGCAGAGTTCATCCACTTTGTGCCACGTGTGCATCATTGTTGTCTTCCTTGTAAAGTTCTTTGCTAATTATTTCTGTTTCCAACTAGCCTTGCCAGGTCAGGTCTGGGCAAAATCGGTGCCTCATGTCGTTTTCTATAGCAAAATCCATCAATTTTGCTAAATGCACTTGCACTCCCACCGATTCACATACTTACCCACCTACGTGGAAAGTTTGGGGTCCCACCCCTCCACTTCTCCCAGCACTTTGAAAATTATTTGGAAAATTTTAAACCCAAACCAAACCAAACCAAACCAAACCAAGATCTCCTATCTTCTCCCTCCTCCATCTCAACACTCCCTCCTCTCGATGCACCACCACCGATAGCCACCCCAAAACTACCCCACCACCACGATCTCCTTTCTTCTCTCTCGGTGGATTTTCAGAAAAAAAAATTGAATTTGAGTGCCCACAAAACTATTTTGCTCTCTCTCTCTCGAATCTGTTGCCGCTCATCCTCATCGCCACCCCCGAGTCACCAATGCCGGCCCGCTTCAATCATTTCCGCCATCGCCGCCTCTCTTCCCATCGCCGGGCATCTCTCACAGTCTCGAGTTTTATGCTGAATTAATGAAAGCTTCTGGTAACATAATAAAATGGAAGAGTTTTTGTCACAATCATTTGAGTTTGATTGTATTTTTTTTTCGAACAAGAGAGTTTGATTGTTTATAGCATAGCATTATGAGTTTATGACATTCCAGGAAAAACCTACTGTAAATAGCCTGTAATAAACGTTGTCAAATTGCTTAAACGGAAGTTGAGCCTTATAGCAAACCCAGGATGATAAAATTCTACCAGCAAAATGATTTTCAGAGAAGGAGTGTAATAATTGATCAATAAAATGCAGATTATGATTGCTAAGGCTGCTACCACATAAGGAGAGCCCTAATGTGGTCGACAATTAAGATAAATCGTTTGAGACCAAATGCTTGTGATCGAAGACAATCTCTTTCTGAGTTAAGTCCAAAAGAGATTAAGACTCCGTTTGTTTCGATGTAAAATATTTTTTCAAAAAATAAACTTCAAACTTTATTTTCCGGTGTTTGGTTGGCACTTGAAAATATTTTCAGAAATCAACAAAATAGTGTAGAGAGAGAGATGGGGAACTTAAACGGTGGAGAGATATAAGATTATTAGAATTGAACGTGGGTCAGGACTGACGATCAAGTAAACTGACCAGTGAGAATTGCAGTAGAAGGTAGCGGGTTCATTTCAGAAAATAACTTACGGAAGATTTAAGGATAAGTCATTTTCATCCAATTGATGGAAAATGTTTTCCTCATTTTTTACACAACCAAACACCGAAAAATAAGTGAAACATTTTACCGAAAAATATTTTACGTTCAAACAAACGGAGGCTAATGAAAAAACACACTCCCAGACAAATTAAGTACAATGGCATAAATTGAGTAAAAGAAAATCTGAGAAAGGTTAAAAAGTTCGGTAACATTCAATAATTTTTGCAATTTAGGATACAACCCCGCATTTCAACCATCCCAAAGACCAAATTAGCCTATAAACGAACATCTCCACCAAGTTCACAAAAGTTTCTATGGAATTTCTATGAAAAATATGCTTTTGTTCGAGCTTAATTAATTTCAGGATTCTCTTCTTCTTCTTCTTCTTTTCCCAAGGCAATATCCTCTGTTACGGTGGGTGAGCTAGTTGAATGGTTGAATCACACCGGCATGGGCTTCGGTTATGGCGATGAATATGAGCAGCAGCAGCAAAGGTAGAGAGAGAAAGAACGCGGCGCAAAATAGGGTTGGATTCAAAATTTTTGAAATAATATGAATTTGTGAATTTTCAAAGTGAAGGAGGGGGAGAACCACTTCTAGTGAAGTTAGTTACTCATCTCTCTCACCCACCATAGGGCACGTGGGGTCAGGTGCCCCCACGCCCTTTAAATTTTTATTTTTATTTTTACGGTTTTGTATATATATTATTTATGTTGAATGTATGTAAGAAGTTGTTTATTGGTATAGTGGTAAAGTGCTCTCTTTCTAAACAAGAGGTGGTGAGGTCCAAAAGGCAGTAGAAAATGTGTGGGTTTTTTTTTCCAATAGGCAGTCAGGAGGTTTTTTTTTTTTCCAAAAGGTAGTAGAAAATAGTAGTGCATACCTTATTTTTTTATACTATTCGTGAGTTCGAGTCTACCCCACATTGCATTTGTATACTTTTTGTCCTTAAAACTGTAATAGTAGAGTTAGTAATAAAAAAAAATAACCTCTGGACTCCCATGTGCTAACTCTAGCATCCCCACTAACCCCGTTAATGTATACAATATTGGAAAAAAAAAGTGGAGAAGGGGACCCCCAAACTTTCCATTCAGGTAGATAATAAGTGTGTGAATCGGGGGAGTGTAACTGCTAATAGAAATTTTGTTTCTAAATACACTGCTAGAAAATCTGTCCACATAGACGGATTGTGCACAGATTTTATTGGGGGCTCACTACGGGTCCCACACAAATAATTCGAGTTTTTTATTAAATGTAAAACAATTTTTAGAGGGCTCCCGCAAAAAATTAGCTCAATTCGATATCTATAGGTGTTCGATCCAATTATCTAACTTTTCATTATCCTGGAATTTGAATAAAAAATTAGATGATTGGATTGAGCACCTATAGATATCAGATTGAGCTAATTTTTTGTAAGAATTCTTTAAAAAATATTTTACATTTAATGAACAGCTCGAATCATTAGTGTGGAACATGTGATGGACCCCACCATAAAATCAGTGCACAATATTTCGTCTATGTGGAAAGCATCACTGCACGTCTTAGGCCCATAAAATAAGAACTTTGCTACTGGCACAGCAGATCTGTGCACAGATTGTGCACATATCGCGTTGTGGGACCCACTAAGGATCCCATACAAATAATCCGATCCGTTAATTATGTTTAAAACATTTTTTCAAGGGTCTTCGCCAAAAATTAGCTCAATCTGATACCTATAAGTGCTTGATCTAATCATTTAACTTTTCATTCGGGTTTTTAGAGAATGAAAAATTAGACGATTAGATCAAGTATTTATAGGTGTCGGATTGAGCTAATTTTTCACGGGAGCACTTGAAAAAATATTTTAAACATAATGAACAGCTCGGATTATTTGTATGAGACCCTTAGTGGGCCCCACAATGCGATCTGTGCACAAATCTGCTGTGCCAATAGACTTTCTGATAAAATAAAAAGCGCTGGACGGAGCTTCTCGGTCCGGGACATGGGACAGGCACCCTTTTTTGATACACCCTGTGTACACTACAATCTTTAGTGAGCCGAGTCCAAATCCCTGAGCTTGACCCCATCAGTGAGCTGAGTCCAAATCTATAGATTGAAGACGTCGTTTGTCATCTTATAGCAAGTTTACCGGTTATTAGCTAAAAAAAACTTGTGAATAGTACATATTTTTTTTATTTTGCTTACTCATATTTTTTTCAACACTATCTATTTAACTTATTATTTACTAAAATATATTTTCTTCCGTTTTTCAACCGTGCACCAAAGTGCAGATTTTTCAAAAAAGAAGAAAGAGAAAGAGAGAGGGACGGAGAGAGGAGAGAGAAATTAATGTAAAATATTACATACATGATGTACAGTGCTTCTCTACTTGTGCCGAAGCACTGTAGACAAATGTATTTTATCGCAGCTTTTGAAGAAGTTGCTGCATGTGCTTCTTTTGTACTTTTGCAATCTAAAATACCTAAAAGTTCAATATACCTAAGCAGATGTTGTTGCTCTTAAAAAATAAGTATTTATTTTAATTTTAAAACTTAAAATAATGTATTTGCAAAAATATTTTTATATTGTTCAAAAAATCTCATCGAGATTTATCAAACAAGATTCATATTGCATATTTTTTTATTTCGATAAGCTTATTATTTTTAAAATTGAAAATAGATGCTTATTTTTTAAGTACTTATTTTGAAAACTGAAACGGGCAATAGATTGAAGAAGTCTATACTTATTAGAGTATATTAGGAGTAGTAGATTGAAGAAGTCCTTTTGCACCCAAGGAAAAAAAAGATTGAAGAAGTCTTTTGCCGCCTATACAGAAGGATGGAAGCCCCCCTCGTCAAGACACGTGCCAGCATTAGATGCCATTGATAATTAGGGGCCATGGAGTATTTTGAAAATAGCGGCATCTTTGACTCCTTCCACACCGTTTTCCTTTAATGCCCTATTTTGAAAATAGGGGCCATTGGGGTTGTTCTTCTAAAAAAGTCATTTGGCTTCTCGTCAAATTTTTTTTTGTTCTTATTAAATTATTTTTTGCAATTTGTGGCTTATTGTCAATTTTTTGGGAATTATTGCTTCGTTATGACGAGAGGAATCTAAAAAGTAAAAAAAATTTGGTCGAAATCCATTTTTTTTTGAATTTCGACGAAAATTGGCGGGAATTTTTCGTCGAAATTCAAAAAAAATTGGATTTCGACCAAATTTTTTTTACTTTTTAGATTCCTCTCGTCATAACGAAGCAATAATCTCCAAAAAATTGACAATAAACAACAAAATGCAAAAAAATTTGAATAAGGACAAAAAATAAGCCACTTTAGCTTATTTATCCGAACAACCTTTACTTTTTGTCAAAAATCTCAAATAGTGTGGCCTTGATCGTTTCTATACTTTACTTTGTTTTAACTTTATTTTTCAATCATTACCCTATATCTTTCTTCAATCATTACCCTATTTCTCTAATTATTAATTTCATTTCTCTCTCTAACTCTCTACACTCATTACCCATCTCTCCAATCATTACCCTATTTCTCTCTCCACCCACTACCAAAACTAAAATACCCAAATAACCCAAACGAACATGGCCACAGTGTTTTTGGTTTTTTTCAAAGGTACCTAGAGGCTAGATGTGACGTAACGTCACCGTTGTTTTTGTTATTGTTGATTTTTGTTAAAAAAAATTACAAATTCCGTTGATTGACATAAAGTTGTTGGTTGTTTATAACCTCATGTACTCGTATAACAATATTATCACCAAGGTTATATTTATTTTTTACTATAATCTCCACTCATCACATTTACCCTAAATTGAAGACATTCTCGAGGAATATTCCTTGTAAACTACTCTATATGTTTCTTTTTTAGAGTTTAGTATTTCATTTTGTCATTTCCCTTAATAAGTGTTCATTTTATAAAATTAGTAGGTAAAAATTGATACATTTTTTTATTTTGCTCTTAAAAGTAGATTCCATTTTGAATAGTGAGTAAAGTGTAATAATAATGTCTCTATAAATGGTAAGTAAAGAAAGTGGAGGTAATAGTTGATGTGAAAGATGATGTTTTTCCTTAATAAATTGAAGTTATGAAACTGGACACTTAAAAAGGGAGGAGGGAGTATTAATTTGATGATTACAACCCAACTACTTATTTTGTTTCTCTAAAATTGAAAAAAAGACATAGGTCCCGTTCTGCTAATGTTTTTATTTTTTAAATATTTATGTCTCGCTTTACGAGATATGTCATTCTCTCACAATATATCACATTTAATTCAAAACAATAAGTACTAGTAACTTATTTATTTCCCTTTGCAAAATGGAGCCTTATTCAATTAAGCTGAGTTTAAACATTTACCATAAAGTTTGATTGGATAAAAAACCCCTTAAGCTGAGTTTAAACATGACTTGATCAATCCCATACATTCAAATGGAAGTTAGAGCATCTGCACCACTCTCGTTACTTCTCTTATTACGCTACAGTGGCGAGCAATTCTTGGAAAAGTCAGCAGCATCAGCCTCGTGGCTTTGATCGTTACTTTGCAAAGATCTAACTTTGCTATATATAGTTCCTCACTACAGGAGGGGGCGAGGAACTATTCATAAGTTGTTTTAATATTTTATTGGTTTAATTGTTAACTTGTCCCCACTTTTTCTTATTAACTTGTCCCCACTTGTTCTCATAATCAAATTTATACTCTACAAGATCTTAAATAAAGAGTAGATATTTAATTTTGGAAACCTTAGAGACGAAAATTAATTATGATCATTTAGTATTATATGATCAGAAAAATAAGATCTTTATACTGGTTCAAACGGATTGAAATTGAAGCACTTAATTTTTTTAGACTTTTTTATATATTTAAAAATATGGTTAAAAAATTAAGTGCTCTAATTTTCAATCCGTTTGAACTGGTGCGAAGATTTTATTTTTCTAATCATATTATTCTAAAGTGTCATAATTAATTTTTGTCTCTAGAGCTCACATAATTAAGTTTCTACTCTACAAGGTCCCAAATATAGAGCAGATACTTACTTATGAGAGTGCGAGAAATAAAATTTCATCATGACCCTTTAAAACAATACTCCTATGATCAAAAATTTTTTTTTTTTGCACCGGTTCAACCAGATTGAAAATTGTAGCACTTAATTTTTTTTAATAGACCGCTATAGATTATTACATTTGAGAAAGAAATAAAAAAATAACATTTGAATATTATTTAGGAAGAAGACAGAAATAATATATTAATATACCATATGTTAATAAAGAGTCTGATGCACTATGCATTTTAAAAGTGACTAGCTAAAGTAATAAAGTGGCATTTAAAGGTGTAATTTGGTCTGAAATTTAGAGAGTGATGTGGATCTTCTTAAATCACAACAATTAGCGAACACGCATGCATCCAAATTAATGTGGTTAGTTATATTAAAATGGTGAAATATTTTAAATACTAGATAATTAGGAAAGAAGACCGAGAGGGAAGCACACTTTTAAATAACTCTTAACCATTCTCTTTTGGAAATTGATTTTCAAACTCCCATTTTATTCAAATTCATTCTATTTTTTGTCTCATTCATTTCAAATTACAAAACTACACTTAATACATTTTTTCTTTCACACATGAAAAGGATAATCATCTAATTTCACATCACTACAAAACAAAAAAAAGAGTGCATTTGGATAAAATGAGATTGTGAATCAATTCCTTTTTTTTTTGTTTGCAATAATCGATTTGATTTGGAAAAGAGAAATTTGGGACCATACATTGAGGCTGTACTATAGCTTAGCTCCACATGAAGCAAATGTGGGAACTCCATTTGGGTACCACTCAAATTCATTTTATCCACCCCATAGAAAAGAAAATTCATTTCATTTTTTTGAAGTTTGACCTTTTGCAATGGCACCAAATCACGTCCCCATCATCATTAATTCGAACAACAAGGTCCACCAAAAATTTAGGTTTCTTCGAGCCTCCGGGTAAATTTTTTGGGACCTTTTTGTTATCTTCTCTTAATTCTTGTTAAATTTGGATCAAGTTTGTACATCATTAATTTTTTTTTTGACGAGAAGAATAAAAAAAAGGTAAAAGCGTAGACCAGAATTGCAAAAAAATTACATAATACGATGAAAAAATAAAAAAAGTTTGTATCGTGCCAAAAAAAACTTAAACAGTTAAGTTAAAGTTAATTTGTTAGTAAAATTAAATATTATGGCTTAAAGTGTGAAAGATTAATGATATTTGCAATTATATATAGGGGAGTGATTTTGCCACTCCCCTTTTTGTTAATGTCATATATATAACGTAATACATAATTAAGTTTATTCTCATTTTTTATCTTCGTCTCTCTCTCTCAAATACCAGTAGCCCTAGTTCTCTCCTAGCCGCTGCCACCGCCTGGGGGGGAGGTGCCCTCTTCCCTCCTCCCCCAGGCTTCCAATCTGTATCCTCTCTCCCCCCCCTCTCTATCCCCCCCCCTCTCTATCCCCCTTTCTTTTTTCTCCCCAAAACCTTTGCCTTTTCTATTTTCTCACCGATTATTTTTGCTGCCGATTGTCTTCCCTATCTTGTCTCTTTCGGTCGCCGCTCCGGTATCCGCCGACTACCACATCTGGGGGTTGTCGGTTGTCCTAACGGCTAGGATTCGACGGCAGTCGGAGGTGATGGGGTAGTTTGGACCTCACCACGCTTTTCATTGTTGGACGGATGTGGGTTTTGGCTTAACGGCTTTGTGGGTCTGTTCAGCCGGAGGTTTGGCCGTGGAAGCTTGGGGCGGTGGCTGGCTGGTTTCTGCTCCGACTGGCGGCGCGGTGGTGGTTCGGCGTTGGCGTATGGAAGTGCTCAGACTCTGGTTTCCTAAACCGTTTGTGAGGAACGAATCGCCATCTCCTCGGCGGTATTTCTCGGGTTCCAGTTGCTCGCGGGGTTCGCGTCAACTGTTGGATTACTTGCTGGTCGACTGTTTGGTGGCAGATTGGTTGACGGTGTTGGTGGTTGAAGGATGCAGTGGTGGCGTTGGGGCAGAGGTGGATGTTGGTGGTTTGGGCTGGGCTGGGTTAACTTCGGTGGTGGGTTGCTGTGGAGGAGTCTGGGGTGTTGGTGGTTGGGTATGGTTTGGGCTGGTGGAGGCGGTTGAGTGTGGCGGCGGCTGTGCGTTGATTGTTGTCGGTGATGAATATGTTTGGGCTTAGGGTTTGTTTTGGCTCTTGATTTGGGCCAGACCCATGTAGCTTCTTGGAATGTATTTTTTGGGGCCTGGTCCTCTGGGTGTTGGTGGGCTTTGACCCATCTTTTTCTTTTTTTCAAATCTTTGGTTGGATTCCCTCTCCCCTCTCCCCCCACTTGATGTACCCTTTGTCAAGTGTTCTTAATAAAACTTGTGTTGCCTATAAAAAAAAATACATAATTAAGTTTGGGACTACACAAGGGCAAAACGGTCATTTGACAGCTTTTTACCTCATCCACCATTCCTTATACCCCCTATTTATCTTCCATTCAAACAAAGTACTATTTAATATTTATTTTCTAATACCTCATTCAAACCAACTACTATTTAATTCCCACCTCCATAAAAATCACATAATTGTGGGTCCATCTTTTTTAAATAAATCTCCTACTATTTTATCCCCTCTCATAATTAATACTCCCAATTCTTTCCTACATATAATTCTTTTCCCGTATTCTTTTCCTGCATCTAAACGATTGACCCCTAATTCTTTCCCCGCGTCCAAAGGAGCCCTCTGGGATATTACATTCGGATGACAAATACCACATATTCAAAGAAGCCGTAGGGGCATAACGGTCCTAGAAACACAAGACCGTGTTCATATTCGGCTGGTGCCCAAAAAAATTGAAAAAAACAACAGTGGAGATTCGTTGTCTGATAGAGAGGAGAGGGAAAATCAAAACGCTGCCTTTATGCTCTCCGCACAGTATCCGTGGAGAGAGAGGGAAAGGAAAAGCAAAAAGCTGCATCTTCTCGACACGCTTTGGATTTTCTACTTGACACTGGTCCCTCATTTTTCGAAGATCGAGTAAACAGAGAGAGAGAGAGAGAGAGAGAGAGCATTTCGAGGGTTTAAAGCTTCGATTTCGCGCTATAATCTGGTCTCTATACAACCTCTGAAGATAATCGCCGATTCTTCATCACTTCCTCATTTTCCGCCTCCTTCTAGTTGCCTAGTCGACAGGTTTTACTGGGATTTCTCTTCTCGGTTCGTAAGTAGATGAGATCTTTAAGAGAGGTAAGTACTTTATTTTGCTTTCTTCAGAGAGTTCGTAAAAGATCGGCGAGTTAGTGAATCGTGTTGAGATTTAGGAGATTTATAGTTTATATATTTTGTAGTTTCTACGGTTACATGTTCTGTTACTTACAAGAGACCATTGTGAGGTGTTTTTGAATTTGGAGATCGGTTTTTTGGACCATCAAAGTACAGAACTTGGCGTCGATTTTTGGGCATAATTTATGAGAAAAGTGACTTACTGGTTTCTAAGTGATTTGTGTGACTTTGACTTTACCATCACGGACAAGCATATTGTGAGGTGCGTTTCGGATTGATCAGTTGAGCACTACAGTCTGTTTCCCATACTATGGTCCCCTCCATTAAGTTTGGCAGATAACTCGTGGGACCTTGTTAAAAGTTGGATTTCGCTTTTTGGAGGTAAAGAGAGGTTAGCTTTTTTGATCTATCTAATCTCTATCAACCGTTTGGTGAAGTTCATTCACACAACCCAGGTTTTAGATCAAACATGTCGCAGAAAACTCGGGTTTCTCCTTCCTTCCAGTCGATCAAATCATTGCCTGGGGATTTCAGATTTATGGGTTTGCCTACCTCTTCTCCTTCGGAGGAGTCTGATGACATGAATCAACAGAAGGGTAATATGATCCCCATTGCCACCATTCCCGAAAATGGTGATTCAGCTGGTGATGTTGTTGAAGGCGGCGAGGATGGCAATAACGACACGAATCAGGATAACGATGAATCCCCTTATAGTAGGTTTATTGTATCGGTTGAGACCAGGCCTTCTGTAGGTTCTGAGGATCTGGATTTGGCACCTCCATTGCGTTCCTTTGTCCCGTTGCGTACTGAATCCAAGTGGAGTGACACCAACCCGTATGCTGCAAAGAAGGTACTTAACGGCTCTAGTTTCAGTTCTAATTCAAATGTTGGGCTCAGACATTTTCTGTTTTTTCTTCTGTTAAAAGCATCATCTATTCTAGTATATGCTTAAGATGTTATAAAGGAATCCTCCTATGCTGGAAGATCCTCACATGAGTTTTCTGTTGTGTCTCATATAGCTTCTTAGAAGTGGAAATTTGGTGATATGAATGCAAAGCAAAAGTTTGGTGCATTTGATGCTACAACAAAATTCTAGGCTAGACGTTCTTGTTAGGAAGCAGCAAGTGTGAGAGTTAGAAGTCATGATCACGTTCTTTGGCCTGCTTTGTGATAGCTATGACTACTGTGGGTGGACATGAAGAACACATGTTTGCATCCAAGCATGCTTTGTGTACCCTCATTTTGTGTTTTTCCAGAGGATCTGCAATGGAACAAGATATCTTTTCCCCCAATCTTGCAAATATCATTGATGGCCTTTTGATCATTATGGACCCAGTGAACCATTCAATTGATTTGTTTACCTTTTTGAAGGATCTGATTCATAACATAAAACAGGATTGCATTTAGTTTTTAATGGGGTTAACTTGATTTTTTTTTTGATCGGCGGGATAACTTGATTGTTAGTTTTTTTCTTTTCGCATAATCTCTTGGTCTACATTTTCAAACCTAGTCATTGTTGTCACTATATATTATACTTGTGAAAAAAGTATGCAAAAGAAGTATTCAAAAAAACCAAGTGAACCATTCAATTGACCTTTTTGAAGTATCTGATTCATAACATAAAACAGGATTGCATTTAGTTTTTAATGGGGTAACTTGATTGTTTTTTTTTTGATCGGCAGGGTAACTCAATTGTTAGTTTTTTTCTTTTTGAATAATCTCTTGGTCTACATTTTAAATACCAATGTCATTGTGGAAAATGACATCTTGGCTTCGTCCATGCTACTGGGCCGAATCATCACCACAAAAGATAATTGTGTCAGTTGAATAAATCAAATGAGACGCTGTCACGTCAGCTGCATTCCCTCATCTGGACCCATGTTGAAGCCCGCTATAAAATCTCCTTGCATGGCTCTACTGTATCAACTGGCTTAGTGCCTCAATCACAAGGATGATGACAATCAGAGAAAGGGGATCCCCTTCCCTGATCCCCCTCAAACAACAAGAGATCCATTGAGCTAATGACGTTACCTGTTCATTAACCTAGATCTATTAGCCCCTCAGATTCAGACTAGAGTTTATCCCATGGGCCTAAGGACCGTCGAGTGCTTACTATTGAGCTATGTAGCACCAACGCACCAAAGTGGTCACCGTACCCGTGTCCAATACGCCGTGGCTACCGATGTGCTGAGGCACGTCGAGCACGATGCATGTTCCCGACCTGTCATGCCCGTATCCCCATACCTCTGATTCCCCATTCTTTTTAGAATTGTAGTGCTCCATGTCCGTGACTTGTCCATATTCTTGTCTGTCTTTGTGTTTCTTACTGTTCAAGCATCGTTTAGGAGAGTTGATATCACTACCCTGTTTGGGAGATCAACCATCGATACATATTATTAATTAATTAGTGATCATTTGTCTATTTATGTGTTTAGATTGCTTCATCAGATAATTCTTTGTCCCAATTAAAGTAATTTGGGGATAGGTGTATTTAGTGGAGTGTCCTTTTTGTGAAAGCAGGGCAAGTCATCCCAAATCTTATCAAGAGTTGGGAATGAAATATCTGTTACTTTGAAGGGTAGTGATTTTTCTTTGAGGCCACCAAGTATCTCTCATTGTTCCTATTTTGCAATGAGTAAGCAAAAGACTATCTGTTCTCATTCCTAAACATGGGGCTCTTCTACTGGTTTAAGGTTGCCAACAGAAAATTAATCTACAAGTTCACGGTCTTAGTATGGCTGGTTACTGACATGAAGTCAAATAATGCTGGTGCATATATATGCTTTCCACACGTGGGCAACCTATCATTAGAGGTGATGCTAAAGGACATGGTCTCTAGAGCAGTAATTCGTTAAGAAAGATCATTCCGTGTTTTCCTGCTCACTGATTGATTTTAAGTGATTAACGATCACGCTGTGCATCTTGGTTTCCACTTTGCTGTCTAATCAAAGAAATTTCAAACCTCAAACCCAATGTGTGTCATTTGTCAACATCTCTAAGCTGTAGCATGCTTTCTTAGTTGACTAGCTATACTTTATGTCATCTGTCATCCTATGCTGTCGATGTAGCCTTTTCCTGAGTGTTTGACTTCCATTACAATAGCTTCATGACCGTTATTTATCTGGGGCCCCTTCTTGTGTTACTCCTAGCCTCCCGGGCCCATAAAATCTTTTACAATTCTCTAACCAAAGTTAACCCTGTGCTTGGTAAAAGAAACTTTTTTGAAGTGTTGGTGTCCGACCATGGTTATGGAATTATGTTGCTTCTTATTTGGAGCTGAATTTGTTCAGTTTGGTGATTGTAGACCTAAAGTGGTATGAATATCTTGAAGAACATCTTATTTGGAAGCTGGGAATTTTGTTAAGGGCAAATGGAAATTATGTAGCAGTTCCTATGTGCCTTTGTCATACATTTGTGTGGTTGCAAACTTTTGCAATAGCATTGATGTGTTATATGGGACCATGAAGGTTGTATCTAAGCTGTTGAATGTTGGCTTTAGCACAGTCAACTCTGTAGTGATTTTATCACCTATGTGTAAAGTTTGCTTTTTCAGAAGCTTCAATATTGGATTCAACTTCCTAATGGTGACTGGGAGCTGGGGAAGATGATGTCTACTACAGGGACCGAATCTGTCATATCACTGCCTGAGGGCAAAGTGAGCAAATCATTCAATATCCTGAATGTCTACCCTGTTTGATTGTTCTTTGATTTACCAAAACTTCCAATTGCTCATTACTTGTTTTTTAATTGTAGGTTTTAAAGGTGGATTCTGGAAGTCTGTTACCAGCGAATCCTGATATTCTGGATGGAGTTGATGATCTGATGCAACTAAGTTATCTAAATGAACCTTCAGTTTTATACAATCTTCAGTATCGATACAATCGAGATGTTATTTATGTAAGTGTCTTATACTATGGTTTTTATTTCGAATTTGCTCCTCAATTCTCTAGCTTGCCAGTATCTTCATGTGCTTCTAATTTTGTTTCTGTTTTAGACAAAAGCAGGGCCTGTGTTGGTTGCTATTAATCCCTTCAAGAAAGTCCCTTTGTATGGAAATAGTTATATTGAAGCATACAAGCGTAAATCTAAAGAGAGCCCACATGTCTACGCTATCACAGATACAGCGATCCGGGAAATGATACGAGGTTGTTTAAGTTTGTTTTTTTAATAAGCTGCTCTTTGGCATCAGTCACCTTGTGTTTTGGGAACTCTTATGCTTTTTCTTCTTTTTCCTTCCAGATGAAGTAAATCAATCTATCATCATAAGGTGAGTCTACATTGCTTAATTGAGCTTAAATGTTTGCATCCTGCACGTCTGCACTCTGAAAACTTCCAATCTTCTATTAGCATTTTTATGTTTTGCAGTTTGTGATGGGAGAATTTCACAAACAGCTGGTGCTGTGTTGTATTTTGGCTCTGATTGATGCTTGTGTTTTTCTATGTTCAATTTATTTGCTAACTGTTTTGGTCTAGTATTCATTTTTCTTGCATGTTTCTTTTTTATGAAGAACAGACAGCCGATAAAGCTTGCATGTTCTCTTTAAATATGTTTAATTTCATAGCTACATTCCTACATTTTCTATGATTGTGATAATCTTATTGGCTCTTACCTTTCCTACTAGCTTCTTTGTATTTTTAAATTATGATGTACTAGAACTTTGCGAAACTGTTACACATTGATCTTTTTCTTAGTGACTTGGGGGCCAATTGTAATTGTTAGGATGTTGGAAATGCACAAAGGGATTTTTCTGGTACACATTTGAGGTCTGTTATTGTTTTAATCTTTCCGCAGTGCAAAACGGTGTCTATGTCCTACATTTTTGTTTTTCTCCATAATGTCCTTAGTTCCATTTACTGTGCGTATCATGATGTAGGCTAAAATAATGTAACAACAACTTAATATGTAGAGGCAGCAAAACTTGACCATCCATTGTTTTGAGTTGAGACCCGTGTTTCCCAGGAATGCAAATACCCTGGTGAATTCCATTTTGGAACATATATTCCAAAATATGGTACGCTATGCCATACGGTGAGTTTAGCAATCCAAAGCAATCCCCATATTTTTTGCATGAAGCAAAATGTAATAAACCAAAAATCTAGAGGGAGATGGTTTCCTAGAGAATATGTTCAAAAATTGCCAGTTATGCACCTTGGGAATGTCTATTGCACTAATAATATGATAAAGAAATTTTTTGTTGGCTTGGGAGCATAGTTATTAAAGGCGATAAGTGCACCGAGGTACCAAAGATCTGTGGGGTCTAGGCAAAAGGTGAGATGCAGAATTTGTTGAAGCGAGATGCACTTAGTTGAGAAAAGTAGCAAAAATATCATAGAGAATCAATTCAAAGTTAAATACAGGCTAACACTTGAAACACAAACTCTTAAGTAATGTATCCAGCTTCAAGAACTCTATTATCAATGTGTATACATAGGTATTTACTTATCAAGTGATCGGTTTTTGTAAACAACATCCTCTACTGCATGACTCTTTTTTTTTTTTTTTTTGTGTGGAACATCTCTACTGCATGACTTGATTATGTTTCTTCTGGATGTCCAGTGGTGAAAGTGGAGCAGGAAAGACTGAGACGGCAAAGATAGCTATGCAATATTTGGCTGCGCTTGGAGGTGGTAGTGGAATAGAATATGAGATATTGAAAACTAATCCGATTTTGGAGGCCTTTGGTAATGCCAAAACATCAAGAAATGACAACTCAAGTCGATTTGTATGTTTTCTATTCTTTGCCCTGGCATCTGAGTTTTTCAATGGTGCAGCAGATATACATTTATTAGTAGCAATTGCTACTCTTTAGATTGACTTTGAAACTTATTTCTCTTTCTGGTTGCAAGCAATAATTATATCAATGACCTGTCACAGGGAAAGCTGATTGAAATTCACTTTAGTGAAACTGGAAAAATATCGGGTGCCAAGATTCAAACTTGTAAGATAGCTTTTGTAGCATTTTGGTCCTGCAATAAATTTACTCAGATTCAAAGGCTGACATCATACTTGTTTAATGTTTTCCTCCTGGCGTCATGGTTCTTAATCCTCTATAGTTTTACTTGAGAAGGTATTCTTATACTGCCCTCATCTCTGAATGTACTGGATTTGATTTAACATGCAATCCACTAATCCCACTTTTTAATTGCACAGTCTAGAGTGGTCCAATGCGCGGAGGGGGAACGGTCATATCATATATTTTATCAACTTTGTGCAGGAGCTCCACCTGCCCTTAAAGGTATTCTATTTACCCGTTCCTGTTTCCTTGATGCATTTGTTGCATGTTCTGTGTTCTACAGTCTCCATCCCATTTCACATTCCAGTTGCATCAATATCCGAACATGCTTTCACCATGTGCCATCCTCATATTCCACTAGGTTCTTGAGCATGATTTTTGCCTTCATGCATGGGAAGGCATTATTTTTAGTTCTATCTGTATCAGATATCTTCTTGGAAAAGCTCCAATGTTCAGTACTAACTTATTTCGTAACTTTGTGATTTGAAAAACTGATTGTATCATGTTTGTGTATATGTAGTTCTTCAAGATTTATTCTCTACTTGTATTTGCAGTGCAACTTTTCCTTCATTATTTTGTTATTCATGCAATTTGCTTCTTGTAACGCAGAGAAGTTGAATCTGCAAACTTTGGATGATTATAAGTATTTGAGTCAAAGCACTTGCCATTCAATATCTGGAGTTGATGATGCTGAACAATTTCGAATCGTAACGGTATTTATCTTTCCTCTCGAAGAGCTATATTGCAACTAGTAATGCATGAAGATTTTATTTTCCTTTGTCTCCTAGTATTTCCTAAAGAATTTGATTTGCATAAGAGCGTCATTGTCGCTATTTGTATTCTTCAGGAAGCTCTTGATATTGTTCATGTTAGCAAAGAGGATCAAGAAAGCGTATTTGCAATGCTTGCGGCAGTATTGTGGTTGGGGAATATCTCCTTTACGGTTATTGACAATGAAAACCATGTCGAACCAGTGACAGATGAAGGTAACAATCTTCTGGAAGGATCAACTTCATCAGTTGCATGGTTCTCTGTCCATTTATCTTAGGGGCTGGTTTTTTGGGATGTAAATCTTGTAGTTGATGTACAAATACTGAAATATATACTTACAATCTGATACTGTTTGTCTCCTAGTGTGATAAAGTGAGGTTTTAGATTAATTTTTACTACTAATCACACTCACAGTCACGCCGCCTTAGATTTTCTTGGGCTTACGTGCTGTGGCAGCTAGCTGGAGTATTTCTCTCAAGTGATTATGTTTGCGAACATATGGGGTTTATATGGCTCATAGGGGGGTTTGACATCTGCCCAGGCCTGGCACCTAGGCAGGAACCAAGGGCTTCAGACCAGTAGAAAACTAAATATTTTCTATCTGGAGTGTCTGCCTCTAAGTACCCTGCAGTTGGTGCAGCAACCATTCCACCAGTAGAACGAGTTTATGTAGAAACTTTATTGACAAGCTGAACAAATTGCTATCCCGCATTCAGCTTTTTTATTTTCTCAATCTTCAATCATTGAATGGCTTAGTTGTTCGCGTATCCCTAGCCTTCCTAGTAGGGGTTGGTGCCTTTGGTCTTGGAACTTGATAATGAATTCCGTTTGCCTCCTGATCTTCAAGTTCTGAGGGTTACACCTAATATAATTTGAATTTTGTAATGTAGTTCTATTGCCAGGCCATCTCAATCAATTATCAGAAAATATTTGCTTTCCTAATTAAGAAGTTTAATGATATCTGGTTGAGAGCAAGATAAGTTGGTAACTAGTTACTAGATGGATTAATCTATAACGATTGGTGGTTGTTAGCATGGAATGGTAGGTCTGGGGCGCAGGCTACAGTGGATGGCCAGGGGTACAAAGGCCCACCAAGACCGGAGTGAGAGTGCTAACTGAGTTTGCGTACTGCTAACTTCTTACTCATAGCCACAACTCCAGACATGTTTCTGGTATAATGAAATGGAGCTCAGCAGAGTGAGTTAAATTTGAAATGCCCATTTAATTATGCCTATTACTTCAAATGAGAATTCTAACTGATGAGTTATGGGCGATGCTTATTGAATCACGTGATGCGCAGTTTGGATGTTGAATTTGCAGGTCTAACCACAGTTGCTAAATTGATTGGGTGTACTATGGTGGAGCTAAAGCAAGCATTGTCAACACGCAAAATGAGAATTGGAAACGATACTATTATTCAAAAGCTCACTCAATCTCAGGTAAAATTTGTTTGCGGGATAACTTAACGTGAACTGGCCATGGTGTTTTGGTATGAAAGAAGTGAGGTTTATCCATAGGTCCAAAAAAAATGTGTTGTAGAGTGCAGTCAATCTCTGGATGGTAATATAGTACCAGTGAACTTGAAGTCAACATGAGATAGCAACATTTTGATTAGTCAACAGATGTGTTCTTGTTTTCATTCTTGTCTTAAATGACACCACTTTTTGATGGGTCCCTTTCTTTTCTAGCTACACTTTTGCTTTCCCCTGAGATAACAAGTAGCATGCATTCTATTTTGGACAATGAAACATTCTGAATACAGTTTAAAAAGTGGTATTTTCTAGTGTGAAGATTACACTTCTTCGGCCATTCTCTGTATTTTTTCTTATTTTGGGATAAGTAAGCAAGTGTATTGAATGGGCACCTAGGGGGTGCAACCCATATACAAAAGAAAAGGGTGTACATGAAATGCAACCCAAGACAACACTCACTCCAGAGCTTCTACAAAATCCAAAATTGGTTTAAAAGATGGATCAATTGAACGGGAAAATCAGCTGTAAAAAAAGGAAAGCATGTTGCTTTTGATTTAAGAATGGGCATCTCCATCACTGGCAAGCATGCCCAGTGCCAAGCTCTCTTCCTCTACTTTGGCTCCCCTCCACGAACATAAAGTATCCTTCACTGACCGAGAGAACACCCACTCCAGCTCGAACAAAAGAAAGATCAAGGACCACAAATCTCTAGCCACATCGCAGTGAAGAATAAGATGGTTGACAGTTTCCTCATCATGCTTGCATATGCAACACCAATTAACATTTCTATGAATCAAATAGTAAGGATTTTTCCGTTACAGACCAATAAAAAAACTGATCTTTGATGGGGCCTTAGTTCCCCACACCTCTTTCCAAGGAAAGTCTACATTTCTATGTTTGACTAATGCATTATAGAAGGGCTTCACCTCTAACTTACCGGACTTTGCCTTAACCAAATTGCTGAATCCTCCTTCCCTTCGCCGGCTGTTCTCACTTGCAAGAGGTCCAAAACATGTGATTCAACTATCTTTTATTTTCTAATTTGATGTGCATCTATGGGATGCATGTGTTATTGGTTTGTTGAGTTAGGACAGTATTCCATTGGGTTCACATAATGCTAAAGCGTATTCTAGCATAGGATCCTGGTAATTGGGTTCACATAATACTAAAGCGTGTTCTAGCATAGGATCCTGGTAACGCAACGTTGTAGTGAAAAGATTGACTAGATGTTGTTCTGGTAGACAAGTTGGTTAGATCCTGGTTCTTGAATCCATGAGAGAAAGATTAACACCTTGAACACAAGTAATAGAGAAAATACTACAATTTGTTGAAAAGTTTGATCCCTTTCCCTTAGCATCACAACCCTATTTATATACTTCCTCCGCACCTAAAAAAGAGTCAACTACAAAAAGATGTGCAATTTTCCGATCAAAAAGTAAAATACTAATGTGCATAATTTTAAAATTTTTTTACACCAAATTAGAGATCTAATTCTACTGCTAGCTTATGGGGTTGGGTTCTAATTGTTCTATCCAAGGTTGTGCAACATGGTATGAGAGCTAGCCAGCTAGATATCGGAGATGGGTAGGGTGTGTCTTTGGTCTGTACGCAGTAGGTGTTGCCAAGTGAGCACATTGCGCGTGAAGGTGTGAAGCGAAATCCCACATCGCCTGAGTACCCAAGTAATTTGAAGTATATAGGTGTGAGGACACCCTCACTTCAATAGCTAGCTTTTGGGGTTGTGTTCGACCCAAGGCTGTGTAACGAATACCGGTATTAACACCCTTGGAATCAAAATACAAAGAACTTAATGGATACAAAGAACCTAACTAGTGGACTTGTATGCTCAAGTGCTTAACACAAAGTAGCACTTTCAGTATAAAGAAAGCAAGGTTGTCAAATCGTGAATCGAATCAAGAATCGGATTGACCCTTTTTCGAATCATGAATCGTAACGATTCGGTCCAATTTTCGCAAACACATTGGAAATTGTATCTACGCACCTACATATGAAAGATACATTGTAACATTAAAAATTTTAAGCTTAAATCTATATTATAGTTTGTTTTCTATTTATAATTTATGGTCACAAGGTCTAATAGGCGAGACAATGCATCCATATAGATATCATCCTCAACAATATTCAGAGTTCCTTGTATAATTACCATCTCGCAAATTAAAATTATAACATTTTGAAGATGTTGAGCACATCTATTGACTCACATTATAACAAAATATGAAAATTTTACCAAAATAAAATGCATAACTCATCAGTATAAGGTATCTTACTTGTAAAGCGACTTTTAATCTTTAAGAAGACGGAGGAAAAAAGGGTTAACATGCTCCGAATTAGAATAAATACAAATATTAACATATTTTAAACGAGAATAAGAATTTTCGTACTTAACAGTATATTATCTTATAATTTTACTTTCCTAGAGGAAAAATTAAGGTGAATTGCATATGTGGGTTCTTATTAGTCGAACTATGATAAACCTTGATTCACCTATAGATTCGTATCGTTTTTGTGAGAATCGTGAATCGAATCGTGAATCGTATGATTCACTACCGATTGTATAACCCTGATTCACCTAATGATTCATATCGTTTTTGCGTGAATCGTAAATCGTGTGATTTTGACAACTACAAAGTACCAACCGTGAAATTTCAAAGACACTGATTTAGTATTCCCACATCATTAATAAACAACTAATTGAGTACTTATTCTTTGACTTTTGACGGTTCAACTTACCTGGAAACTCTTTGGCAACTTGTTATGCATCTCCAAGTCGCATATTAATGCTCCAATATCACCTTTTTCATGTTTGTTCTTTTGTCTATGCTTTTGATTTATTTTTTTCTTCTCTCTGTGGCCTTTTCTTGTCTCTTCCTTCTATGGATTTTTTTTCTTTAGCAAAATGGCTGCATACATCCTCTATTGTTTGGATTTCGCACCTCATTGCAAAATGTGTCTCAAAACAATAGATTTTGGCCATGGACTTGGTACGTACGTGATTTTTCAAAGAGATGAATGAATTTGTAGTTGGAATAAGTTCCTTAGGAGGCTTTAATTTGTTCAGATGGTAAACTCCTTCGCAATTTACTTGAAATGTCCATGTTCGACCTTCTCTTCCACTCCTACTACTTACCTGATGGTCTCAAAACTGGGAAGTTGAGCTGTGCCACGTGTCCTAATTTTTTGGGCCATAAGGCCTACAACATAAAATCCTTTGCACAGACTTCATATGTTTTGTAGCAAGTTTGAGATATTGATATTGCATTAGCTTGTGACCTTTGGTCGATTCTTTATAGGTTGGATGTTATATAAACTTTTGAATGTAATCCCTGGGACTTAATTATCTTATTTTCATGTTTATCTTTGTTTATGTGTCATTTTTTTTTCTCCAAAAATTTAACCACCAGGTCCATCACAATACTGTATATAGTGAGAATATAGTTATACTTGTATTTACATGTTTTTTTCTGTCAATTTCTTTTTTTCTCATATCGCTAAGTACATGATTTTACGATATCTTACAGACCAATGTTGCTTAGATTTATCCTACTTGCTATGCGTTGAACATCGAGGTTTGCTACTTATTTCATTTCTTCACCTAGTAAAGTTGTGATTTGTTGGTTAGACCTAATTACTACTGCTGGAAGCTATGTATCTTTGACATCTTTCCTTGGTATTAATGAAATGAAGGGGTTACTTCCGCTAGTTATATATGTTATTCTCTTCAATCATTGGTGGTGAGGACCTTCTCTCAAGTACAGTTGTTCAGTTGTTTCTTCCTTTTTCAGGCTATTGACACAAGAGATGCATTGGCGAAATCAATATATTCTTGTTTGTTTGACTGGCTGGTAGAGCAAATTAACAAGTCACTTGCAGTAGGCAAACGTCGCACTGGGAGATCCATCAGTATTCTTGATATCTATGGCTTTGAATCATTTGATGTATGGCCTGGGGTTGTATCTGTCTTTTTTTGTCTTGTAATGCTAATATCAACTTTGCTCCATCACCGCTTTCATTTCCTTTCCCATATTTCTTTTCAGAGGAATAGTTTTGAGCAGTTTTGCATAAATTATGCAAATGAGAGACTGCAGCAACACTTCAATCGCCACTTATTTAAGTTAGAGCAGGAGGTGAGTATTTGAACTTGTTTTCACATCTTTCTTTCCAATACACGGAACAATCAATTGTCAAGTACTTTAAATATCCCATGCAACACCCAGAAATTGTAAACAAATAATAGGAAAAGGTATTTCATGTGATGTTATTTGGTTTCTCAAGTTTCAGTTGGTAAACCTGCTAAGTTAATATATAATTAGACTAAAGTGGAGGCATCGGACTGAGTAAACCAGAAATGTAGCCATTGTTGAAGCCTACTTTCTGTTCTGGCCATTCACTGTTGCCCTGGTTTATGTCTGCAAGTAGCAAGTGGCTGTGTTTGTATGTGTATTGTTAAAGCATCGAACTCAAAACCAATTGGCAATGAGTGGAGAGGCCGTCCAAACTTATATAATAGTTTTTGTAGAGGTAAGCAAAGGATCCATAACATAGGGATCACAATGAACAATGAAACATGGTGCACTTAGGCACAAACAAGGGGCAATCAATGAAGAGAGTCTTGTCCAAAAGCCTCCGAAGTCCTCCAACTCAAAACCAATTGGCAATGAGGGGAGAGGACGCCCAGGCTCATATGCTAGTTTTTGGAGATTATAAGTAACCAACGTAGGACAAGCTCGAACACGCGTATGTGTATAATATTTTTATAGTACGAGCACATAAAAGCTTTCTACAAGTCGACAAATAACAAGAAGTCTGTTTGCCCAGATAAATGAGAACAGATCCTTCACTGAGTTTTTTTTGGGCCCACCTTGGCCTTGCAAAGATGATCCAAACCGCTCATTTTTCTTAAATAAGTTTTTTTATGAGTTCCTGCAAAAAATTAGCTCAATCGCACATATGTAAGGGCTTTTTTCAGAATTTGTTGGGTGAAACTAACTGGTTTGCCCGACGAATTCTAGGACCCTTACCGATATACGATTGAGATGATTTTTTATAGGAACCCATAAAAACATATTTAAAAAAAATGAGCGGCTCGGATCATCTTTACGGGACACAGAGGTGGGCCACCTAAAAAGGTCCGTGTATAATCTAATCTGTTCCCATTTATCTGTGCCAATAGCACTTCTCGACAAATAAATACTCAGTTATGATCTGTTTTCTTCATCAAGCTCACCAAAGTTTCTGACCAAGGGTAAACATCAGAGCAATGTACAAAGTTTTCTGACCCAATGCTCGTCTTAGAACGCTATGAAAAAATATTGGTCCTACATCAAAAAAAATTCTCTTTTGAAGACTTATTGGTTGATATATCATTCAACAACCCCTAAGTTGGCGAAAGGTATGATCTATGCTATTTGAACAACTGGATCAGTAGCACAGTCCTTGAAACTCCTCATGTTATTTATCTCTATCTATATGGAGTTGGTAAGGAAACACAGGTGATTAACTAAATAATTTATATGAATTTTTGAGTGATAACCCTTTGTACAGTTTAAATAAATAGGTGTTTTGTAAGTAATCTACACCTGCTGGATCCGATATCATTCTTCTCCCTTTTATGTTTCAAAAAAAAACCGGTAACATTCTATTGTGTGAGGGAAATATACCTGTTGTCTAGCATGGATTTAGAAATGATGAAAAATGAAAATGCGATTTATACTTTCCTTGAGCCTATGTACAGTCATCTTTCGCTTTACTGACGGTCATTTTGTAACCTGATGCTTCACGTTTCTGTTTCAGGAATATATACAAGATGGCATTGACTGGGCAAAAGTTGATTTTGAGGACAACCAAGACTGTCTGAATCTTTTTGAAAAGGTAGAAAGATCACCGATGCATTGGCTCAATGTGCTGACTGTTTGAGTTATTTTATTGGTAATCATGTGAACTGTAGATGGTGTTGTAATCTGTGAATTGTGTTTTTTAGCATTTTTACTGTAGGCCTGGAAGATAGGTATAGCTGCTGTAGGATGACTACTATATCATACTCTGTTAACTATTTACACATTGCACGAATCAAGCTTTTTCGATGGTATGGTCACAGTTGTGTGGTAGCATATTGATCTAAAAATTTACCCCAGAAGATGAAGCTCATGTGACGGTATGTACATTATAGGTACACGAAATGTTCTTTACAATATAGCGTTGCATAAAATTTTGGTTGCTAGTTTGTAAGACCCTCTCTAACTCTAAGATATCCCTCTCTCCCTCTCTAACTCTAAGATAGTAAGATATCTATTTGTAAGAACTAAGAACATGAGGTGGAGAATTGGTCTTAACGAGAATCAAGTTTCCTGTGCTTTTGTTAGGAAGTATAAATCTAATGGTATCTCCTGACTCATATTGTAAGATGAAATTATATAGTAGTGCGTGTTCTCTGACCTTTTTCTTGGATGCAGAAACCATTGGGGTTATTGTCTCTATTGGATGAGGAGTCCACCTTCCCAAATGGTACAGATTTGACATTTGCCAACAAGCTTAAGCAGCATCTGAATTCAAATTCTTATTTTAGAGGAGAACGGGGAAAAGCTTTTACCGTTTGCCACTATGCAGGGGAGGTACTTACAAGTTACAATAGAGAATTCCTGATTGTTGGTTCCCTTGTTATGTGTATTGTATTTGCCGAGTAGACAAAAGAGTTGTGCAGGATTACCTTTCTCCTTGGTAGAATGAATTGAAAATCTTGTTCTGTTCATCTTTAAGTTCTTGCTGCCTGATACATTGATTTGTTGCATCTTACTCCTTGCAGGTGATGTATGACACAACTGGTTTTCTGGAGAAAAATCGGGACTTATTACACTTGGATTCCATTCAACTTTTGTCATCTTGCACATGCCACCTTCCTCAAATATTTGCATCTAACTTGCTTGCTCAATCCGAGAAGCCTGTTGTTGGTGCACTGCATAAATCAGGGGGAGCAGACTCCCAAAAGCTTAGTGTTGCCACAAAATTTAAGGTACTTTCATTTTCTGAAAGATAAAACCACCACTCCTGCATGATCAGATCTGCTGCCATTGCTACAAGATCAGGCTTCATCTTCCCATCTCGCCGATTATGTGCCGCTCCATTTTCTCAACTCGTTGGATCTATGCCTGTTGAGATGGGGTTGAAGGGATGCAGATGGAGGTTGGGGCATAGATCGGTGAGGAAGGGGGAAAGGTGAAGGGGGGAGAGAGGAGAGGAGGGGAAAGAGAGAGGCAGTTTATTATGTGCTGCCCTTTTACTCCTCAATTTAGAGCTTTACCATAGACATAGAGTACAGTTTATTATGTTAGATTAGATTAATATTGTTCGGAGGTTACAGAATTAGGCAAGAAGTGAGTTATTACTTGGCTCAAAATTTATTGGTAAAAATCAGAGGGTAAGTGCCCAGATACTTTTGGGAGCAGCCATTTCCTTGTCAATTAAATAGTGGAGATTGTCACTTCTCAAAATTAGATATGTGTGTGACACTTCGTTAACTTCGGAAAATTCAAAAGTAAGTGTTATTCAAACACTTAGACATCACTTCTTAGAAACTCGCCAGTTGACTTTCAATGCATCTCACGAAATGCAAATTAACATTTCTGGGAAAAGATACATCATATGCACGGGTCCAATTCAGTGTGCAATGGACGACTTCTTATGTAGGAGAAAAGAGCACCATATACACAAGTGCATGTAAGCTATCATGCATGCAGTATATCTATGATTTATGTAGGATATCACCGTTACATTTTCATTACAAGTACAATTCAGGTAATTGGCATTACTCATGCTTTTAGATTATATGCCTGAGAATCTTTCTGCGAATATTGTTGTGTTTAGTTTTCCATCCAAATAGATTGGGCTGAGGGTGCCTCACACTATATATACTGCATGTAATATTTGTACCAGGCAACGTGGGACTTTGGTTTACACCTCCCGTCTCGTATTACCCTTTAATGCATTAGTAGTCCTTACGCCTCCCGTCTTGTGTTACCCTTCAATGTACCAGGTCATCTGCTCTATGACAGTATGACTAGTTTTATTTTTTCTTCCCAGATGTATATTACCAAATGGGGGAATATTTCTCTTCAGAATATGAATATATTGTATTCTGCATAAGAATTGGTGGCTTCATGTGTTAGGGCCTTGAAATGAACAATTGTCAAATTTGTGTCTCAGATGGTACTCTTGCGCGTAGATTGACTCTTTGTTTTCAACATATGCACATGTATTTGTCACTTATACAAAATTACAAATGATGAGCTAGTATAACATGATATTATAACAGCATTTCCTGAGGTA
The DNA here is from genome assembly GCA_018127125.1 of Rhododendron griersonianum. Taxonomy (NCBI): domain Eukaryota; kingdom Viridiplantae; phylum Streptophyta; class Magnoliopsida; order Ericales; family Ericaceae; genus Rhododendron; species Rhododendron griersonianum. The sequence goes on along the minus strand of CM030799.1, from coordinate 14,967,535 downwards.
CTTAAGCGTCGTGGTTTGAAGTTTGTATGTTGTGATATCAGATGGAATTTCCTTTAGTTTGAGTTAGCTTCTTTAAGTTGATGCATTTGTTTCCTGATATTTAGGGCCAATTATTCCAATTAATGCACCGCTTAGAGAGTACCACACCGCATTTCATACGTTGTATAAAGCCCAATAACAGGCAGTCGCCTGGTATGTATGAGCAAGGACTTGTACTGCAACAGCTTAGATGCTGTGGGGTCCTAGAAGTTGTACGGATATCTAGATCTGGCTTTCCTACCAGGATGTCTCATCAAAAGTTCGCCAGAAGGTAAATATATGGCTTATTTTCGTTATTCTGTTTGTTTTGTGTTGACATGTAAGCAAATGCGTAACATTATCTCAAGATTGTGATTTTCCTTTTTTAGTTCATTTTCTTATAATGCCCCCTTTAATTTTGATCCTGCATTAGATATGGTTTTCTTCTACTGGACAATGTCGCATCGCAAGATCCACTCAGTGTTTCAGTTGCAATTCTTCATCAATTCAATATTCTGCCGGAGATGTATCAAGTTGGCTATACAAAATTGTTTTTCCGCACTGGTCAGGTAAGATGAGTACTCAATTTCTTTATTCAATGAAGACAAGAAAATATTAAAGTAAACCTCAACTACAAAAGTGTAACCACCCGCTGACCTGCTAACCCTTAACGTAACCACGTGGCTCAAAAGTTAACCTCAAGTTATATAGTAGCTTGATGAGTTTCCCTCAATTTTCCTTGCCCACCACGTGGGACTTGGGGCCTCACAATACCTATCCCATCCCCGATGTGAAGCATCACTCTAAATAGCAAACCCTTCAGTACCCGAGGAAAGTGTCAAGAAGTGGCAGCCCTCCCATAATGATATAAGTCAAACTTATAACGGAAGCCTGTATTAAATTTTTTATAAAAATGATATATCAAGTCTCCAAATGACCATCTGTACAGATAGGTGTGCTGGAGGATACAAGAAACCGTACGCTACATGGCATCTTGCGCGTTCAAAGCAGTTTTAGGGGACACCAAGCTCGCTGTTACCTTAAGGAACTGAGGAGGGGGATTTCCACCCTTCAATCACGTAAGCCAGCATTGGTTTATAATATGTGCATTTTCCAACTACCTTCTATGAGGAAACAAAGCCAGATCTTTCCCAATGGAATTACAATGGGCCTTTTCTAAATGTATATTGCTGCAGTTGTCCGGGGTGAAACAACAAGGAAGGCATTTGTAGTCCTACTACAGAGGTACAGATCTGCAGTGGTCATACAAAAGCAATTTAAAGGAAGGATTGAGAGGAAAAGATTCATAGATGTTTGTCGTGCTTCAGTTCTAATACAATCAGGTAAGCTTGTCCGTACATTTGTAGGCCCAACAGCTTGGTGTTACTGCTTAGTCAACTCATGATATATGCCTTCACAAAAATGCTGGAAATAGGCTTTATTTGGGCAAAATGTGGTCATTTTCGGGCTTGGATTCAACCCTGTCACAAACCATCAACCAGTTTTTTGTTTGATAAACGAATTGAAATAGGACATTTATGATGCTGAAAATTCTGCAGAATAGATCGGAAATTTTCAAGTTTGTATAGTTAAATGAATAATTGGGTTGGATTTGAGAGGTGGTTGAAGTGACTAGTGAGGCGGACTCCATGCTTATATTACCTGCTAAGTTTATTCATGCCACCCATGTATGGTTTACCTTTGTGATTCGACTTTCTGCAGTTCTTCGTGGCTGGTTAGTTAGGAGATGCTCAGGAGACATAGTCTTACTACAATTTGGATGCAGAAAGGTACTCATTGAGACTGTTTGGCTTCTGCCCCCTATTCAACATGATTCTGTTTGCATACAAAAAAATAAATAAATTTAATTTCATGTTGTATTTTACTTGGGGAGACACTAATAAGTTGAAGAGATTCGTTGGCACAGAAATTATAAGAAAATTTACATCCTGTTTTTACTACTTATCAAATCATGGTAGTCATGTTTTTTGATTAAGAAGCACATGCACGTCTACTGGTGTCTGCTTGCGACCTTAATGTGTGTTGCAATAAGAAAACCCCAAGCGTAGGGTTAGGTCGGTTGAAAGCATAATAAAACCCGGAAGTCCGGGATCGATTCCACAGGGAGCGCGTCCATATAGTTAACTTCGGAGATTAGCGAATGTCGAAAGTTTTAGCGTTAGGGCCGCCAACCAGATTCGGCGTTGAGGCTGCCAACTGACTGATTTTGGGAAGAAGGCTACTTAACCTAACTACGGCTTTTTAAATGGAGATTAACTAAAGATTAGGTTAAAGGATAACTAACACCCATAACTCAAGAGCACCCTTGTTCCTCTCTTGCGAAATGACTGGTAAACAGATTAGGGGTTCGGGAACATTTTGACAAACGCTCGGAAAGACATAGCCCTAAGCATCACGTGTGGCAAGGAATCGAAACCCTTGCCTACAAATGATCAAAGGGGTTAACATCTCCAAGCTTTGCTACGTAAAAATGCCCTAAATCATGTTTACTCTTTGAAAATTGATTTTAGAGAGAGAAAGAACAAGGAATACTCTTGGTTACGGGACGTTAATCATCCCATAACCTAATCTTGCTACACTACTCAACCATAATCAAAGGGGAAGTGAGATAAACAAGGGTAAGAGAGGGTAAAAACGAAATCATGCTCAAATTAGAAACAAACACTTGATTAAGGAAGAACTCAAGGTTACTTACAACTTTAATGAAGTTCAACCACCCCTAAACCCACCAATCAATGCTCCATTAATGAGGAATTGAGAGTTGGAGAAGAGAGGGAGGTAGAGAGAGAAAGAGCTAGCTTCAAATGATCCAAGATGCCCTAAAAAATGTGAAAAGGGGGCTTTTATAGTACCCCTTTTTAGTTACAAAAGAAAAAGAAAAAGAAAATAAAAATCTGCAGAAACTGGGGAATGTCTACCGGTAGACATTGCCATCTACCGGTAGAACGGCTACGTGGCAAGAACTGGATCTGCTTTAACTGGATTTCTACCGGTAGACATTGAACTCTACCGGTAGACATTGGACGATGTCAAATTGGTGCAGGATAGTGGCTTCACTGATCTGGGATTGAACCGGTAGACATTGAATGTCTACCGGTAGACATTGTATTCTGCCAGCCTTCTATCAGCAGCTCATTGCAGGCTTGGTTCCGGGGTTCCACGGCAATCCCCACGCTCCGGAATCGCTCCGATTGGAGCCCTCGGATCAACGGACGTTGTTGGAGCGAAACTTGGCTTTAATCAAGCCTTATTGACGAGAAAAACCTGTAATCACCAAAAACGCACCTTTCGCGCAATATCAATCAAAAACAAGGAATTATGCGCGTGAGCGTGGCAAAAATGAGCGAGATAAGCCCGGTTATTTACACTATCACGGGCTTATCACACCCCCCTACTTAAACTTTGCTAGTCCCTAGCAAACGATGCACAGAATGGCAAGCCACCGAATCTTCCCTAAAACAAAAGGTACGAAACATATGCTCGGAGTTTCAAAAGAGCAAAGGTTACAATAAACTTCATCCAACGGTGCAACAACTCATCCCAATCAACATGCCATGAACTATATCTATCAGACTTATGCAAGTGAAACACGTGAGTAAGCTGAGCAAAGCGAGCTTCGATTCCAGTCCTCACAAGGGCAACACTCCAAAATAATTACAACCCTCAAGCAAAGCAAACGCTTCCCATGCTTAGATACAAAAGGCTAAAGTGAAACAGGGCCCAAACAGTTACGCTAGCAGTCAAAGGAAGGCTCAAGAAGAAATAAGCAACGAAATGCAGAATAGACATAACTAACAGTAATAAAAAGATTCCGAAAAACATTGCAAAGAGGCACCAGTGTACTTGACATCAACTAAGGACTTTTGGGGCTTGTAATGAGTTCGGTTCGTCACAGGAAAAAGGATAAGCAACATGGTTACCGGTCTATGCTAGCTCGGTATACTACCCCATGACCGGAACCGCAAAAATACGAATACCCCCAATTAAAACCTTCAGTTCGACACAACAAAACTAAAGACAGAAAATTAAAACAGACTCGATAAGCAAAAACAAGACTCTACCACCGACTCGATAAATAAAAACAAGAGTTACTCCAAAATCCACCACTACCACATACTACCACCAACACAATCCCAATCACTGAGCTCCAGGGCCAAAAGCACGCTCGAACATCCCTGGATCATACTGCTGCTCCACCTCCCTGATGATTTGAATGTAGGCATTCTCGGCCAAGCTGTGCTCGCAAACTTGTCGCTCGCACGTTACTTTCCGCCCTTGGAGTGTGTCCACCCACTGCATGTGCTTCTTCCTTTCTCCCTCCTCCCTTCTCTTCTTCCTCCGCTCCTCATTCTGATCATTGGAGGAGCCCTCGCCCCTCTTCCTTGTTGACAAATTGATTACTTTCCTTCCCCCCTCAGCCTTAGACCGATCGTATGTTCGCATTGCGGTTGACATGGTGCAGCAGAATTTCGGACCTAGGGTTTGGGGATGATTTGGGTTTTGGGGATTGAAACTGTAGAGAGGGGTAACGGATGGGATTTTCTGGTTCGATTGGAGGAAAGAGGGGTAGGGTTTCGAATAAGGGAGTAGACAGAGAGAGACGAGAGTTACCTGGGGTTTCAGAGGAAGAGGTGGGTGATCTCGGCTTGTTTCTGTGAGACCAGTGGTTGTTCTCTGCAATTGAGGGTTGGAACTTGAAGGATCTTGAGAGATTCGAAGGAATTTGATGGATGGTTTGGGTGAGGTACGGTGGTGGAGAGGGAGAGGGTAGGGTTTCGTGGGTTTTGGAAGGGTTAGAGAGAGAGAGCAGTTTTAAAATAAGGAGATGGGACCAAAATATGAACCGACGGGCCTTTTAAACTGTTCTCGGTCTTACGCGACCTACCGGTAGGTATTCAATGTCTACCGGTAGACATTGAAACTTGCCCAACTGATGGCTCCTCTGATCTCGAATTGAACCGGTAGACATTTAATGTCTACCGGTAGACATTCCAAAAAAACTGAAGTCTGCAGCTTTTATTCAGAACACTTCCCAACTTCCAAAATCCACACCAGTTAAACTTTCACCCCAAAATCACAGCCCCGACCATCCTCCACCACACCGGTATCCTAAGTTTAACAAGGAATTGGGTTTGGACACGGCTCAAACAAGGATCGAGGGTGATAAAATGTGGTTTAATCATAAAAGCAATGCCTTGTATCATTTTTTCAAACAAACCTTAGCCTCGTTTACAATGCATGACCGGAATCTTTATTACCTAAGTATGTACAAGAGAAGAAAGAGGCCTAAACTACAGGTACGAAAAGCAAAGACACATGGGATACAACAAAATGAATCTCCACTCTGTATGCTCAACCGACTCAAATGCACTTTGGAGATATGATACACACGGTTCATGTATATGCATCCGGGATGAGTTGCACAAATTTTCAATGGTGTTTTCACACCGAACCCTTGCTACTTACGAACACAGACTGAGCATATGCTAAGTAACTCCAAACAAGGGAAGATATCGCAAATTTTTTTTTTTAAAACTACGCAAAAACGAAAACATAAGCATAAATGTAAACTCCCCCCCCCAACTTGAAATGAGCAGCGCCCTCGATGCACAAAGACGTAAAATAGGGAGAGGGGTAAAAGAATGTACCGACGGGGTGGAATGTCAACCACCCGACACCTCGACCAAGTTGGAGGATTTTGCGCCATTGTCACCGTCCGTCCGTAGCAAAGCTTCCAAAGCTCATTCCTGCAATCAGGCTTAAGAACCAGCGAATCGGGAGACAAAAGACATTAGTACCGTTGGCTCGTGATAGCCCGGCACAAAAATCATTATGTACAAGTTAATAGACCACCCAATCGTCACGTGATTAAACGGGTACTACTTTTCTCCCCATGTTTCGCTTAAGGTGTCGCAAAGCAAAAGAGACAACACCCTAGGCGAAACACAGGTGGCTATACCGGACCACAAAAGATTTGCCCTTACGAACCGGAGCTGGGTACACGACTTATTTGAATAGCGGCGTGCGAAGCTATAAACCCAAGTCAATGATGGGTACCCCCGAAGAGGCCGGGCCTTCCAAACAATTAAGTCCAGAAGTACGCAAAAGCTCCCCGTGGAAACATTTTTAGAACAATTTAGACCAAAGGATCATCTACATACACCGGAGCTACCAAATCCTCCGTTTTCTCCTCATTTTCAAACTTCTCCAAAAACGGCTTAAGCCGTTGGCCGTTCACCTTAAAAACATTTCCATTAGAAGGGTTTACCACTTCGATTGCCCCATGAGGGAAAACGGTTTGAACAATGTAAGGACCAACCCAACGAGACCGCAATTTTCCCGGAAAAATGTGAAGTTTTGAATTGTAAAGAAGAACCTTTTGACCCACTTCAAAATTCTTCCGTTGGATGTTTTTATCATGGAAATCCTTCACTTTTGATTTGTAAATGTCCGTATTATCATATGCATCCCGCCGTATCTCTTCCAATTCATTGAGTTGGAGCTTACGATGTGCGCCGGCGACGGGCAATCGAAAATTTAAAGCTTTTATGGCCCAATAGGCCTTATACTCCAACTCGACGGGAAGATGGCATGCCTTACCGTATACAAGCCGATATGGCGAAGCGCCTAAAACGGTCTTGTACGCGGTACGATACGCCCACAAGGCATCGGTCAAACGTTGTGACCAATCCTTGCGATTTGGGTTAACGGTTTTTTCGAGAATGTGTTTTACCTCTCGGTTTGCAAGCTCGGCTTGGCCATTGCACTGAGGATGGTATGCGGTGGACACCTTGTGAGTGATCCCATACTTTGCCATGAGCGCTTGGAACGGCCGATTACAGAAGTGAGAGCCTTGATCGCTAATGATGGCCTTCGGGGTCCCGAATCTCGACAAGATGTTCTCCTTGAGAAATGCAAGCACCACCTTGTGATCGCTTGTCTTGGTTGGGATGGCCTCCACCCATTTTGAAACGTAATCCACCGCAAGGAGGATGTATAGAAAGCCATCAGACACCGGGAACGGCCCCATGAAATCGATCCCCCAGCAATCAAACACTTCAACAATAAGGATATTGGTGAGGGGCATCATGTTCCTCCGAGTCACCGCACCTAATTTCTGGCAAGCTTCACACGTCCGGCAAAAAACATAAGCATCCTTATGGAGTGTAGGCCAATAAAAACCGCATTGGAGCACCTTGGCGACGGTCTTAGTGTGAGAGAAATGGCCACCGCACTCTTTGGAATGGCAAAAGTTTAGAATTCCTTGTTGATCCTCTTCAGGAACACACCGTCGGATGATAAGATCCTCACAAAATTTGAACAGATAAGGGTCATCAAAGACGAATCTTTTCACCTCAACGTGAAAACGCCTCCTATCCTGTGCGCTCCAATGGCCCGGTAGTTGCCCCGTGACGAGGTAATTGACGATATCGGCATACCAAGGGCTCGAAGAAATGGCAAGCAGTTGCTCATCGGGAAATGTGTCGGCTATGGGGAGATTGGCCGTTTGATCATCAAATTCAAGCCGTGACAAGTGATCGGCTACAACGTTCTCAACTCCCTTCTTATCCTTGATAGTGATGTTGAATTCTTGAAGTAACAAAATCCAACGGATTAGCCGAGCCTTTGCATCTTGCTTTGCGAAAAGGTACTTGAGGGCCGCATGATCGGTAAAGACCGTGATAGGAGTCCCGACCAAGTATGATCGGAATTTGTCCAAAGCGAAAACGACTGCAAGCAACTCCTTTTCAGTGGTGGAATAATTCATTTGAGCTTCATTGAGAGTCTTGCTCGCATAAGAAATGACATAAGGATGCTTATCCTTCCTTTGTCCGAGAACGGCCCCCACAGCATAATCACTTGCGTCACACATCAATTCAAATGGAAGATCCCAATCCGGAGTTCGCACGATGGGGGGAGAAGTAAGGCTAGACTTCAATTTCTGAAAAGCTTCCTCGCAAGCCTCGGTCCATTCAAAAAGAGCATCTTTAGAGAGGAGATGACACAACGGCCGCGAGATCGCGCTGAAGTCCTTTATGAACCGCCGGTAAAATCCATCATGGCCTAAAAAGGAACGGATGTCCTTCACACACTTAGGCGTTGGAAGCTTTGCAATCAAGTCAATTTTTGCCTTGTCCACCTCGATCCCTTTTTTCGATACGATATGACCCAATACAATGCCATGAGCAACCATGAAATGGCATTTTTCCCAATTCAGCACCAGATTCGTTTCCTCGCATCTTTCCAAGACTTTCCCCAAATTCAATAAGCACTCACCAAAAGAGTCCCCGAAGACCGAGAAGTCATCCATGAATACCTCGACAATGCGCTCCACCATATCGCTAAATATCCCCAAAACACATCGTGAGAAGGTACCCGGAGCATTGCATAACCCAAATGGCATCCTCCGATAAGCAAACGTCCCGTAGGGGCAAGTGAAAGTAGTCTTCTCTTGATCGGCCAATGAAACTGCAATTTGGTTATATCCCGAATAACCATCGAGGAAGCAATAGAACGCATGACCGGCAACGCGCTCTAGGATTTGATCAATGAATGGGAGGGGAAAATGATCCTTACGAGTGCATGAGTTGAGTTTCCGATAGTCAATGCAAACACGCCAACCGGTAGTGACTCGAGTTGGAACAAGTTCATTGTCGGCATTTGCCACCACCGTGATTCCGGATTTCTTAGGGACAACTTGTATCGGGCTTACCCATTTGCTATCGGCGATAGGATAGATGATTCCCACATCCAACAACTTCAAGACCTCGGCTTTGACCACTTCTTTCATAATCGGATTTAAGCGGCGTTGGGGTTGGCGGGAAGGCTTGATATCATCCTCGAGATAAATATGGTGAGTGCATCGCGAAGGATCAATCCCTTTGATATCGGCAATCGACCACCCAATAGCCTTTGTATGCTGCTTCAATAATTCCAAGAGTTGAGATTCTTGGTGCACATCCAAAGACGAAGAAATCACAACGGGGAATGTTTCATCGGGCCCAAGAAAAGCATACTTGAGAGTATCGGGCAAGACTTTCAACTCCAATTTCGGAAATTGCACGTTTGAAGGGAGAGTCTTGCTCGATAAAGGTGGTAACTCGTCAAATTTTGGAGTCCAAAGTTCCGTTCCACATACCTCCTCCACGTCCAGCACAGAATACAAGTACTCCACCTCCGGTGAGTCTAGAAATGTCGCCTCTTCGGCGGTAAGGCATAGTTCCAACGGATCCTTGTATAAGAAAGTATTGACGTGCTCTTGGACCAAAGAATCAATAAGGTTGACCTCGTGCACACACTCGTCGTCGCCCATTTGGCTCCCGATATTAAATACATTCACTTCCATCTTCATGTTACCGAAAGTGAGGTTGAGCAAGCCGCTTCGGCAATGGATAACGGCGTCGGAAGTGGCCAAGAATGGACGCCCAAGAATAACCGGGGTCGATGTTGCTGCTTGAGATGAGGGCACCGGACAAGTATCCAAGACCACAAAGTCCACGGGGTAAATAAAATTATCCACTTGCACAAGCACATCCTCCACCATCCCCCTCGGAACACGAATACTCCTATCGGCCAATTGAAGGGTAACCGCCGTTGGTCTCATTTCCCCCAATCCAAGTTGCTCATACACGGAGTACGGGAGTAAGTTCACACTCGCCCCCAAGTCAAGTAGAGCTTTTTCAATCTTTGTACCCCCGATAGTGATGGAGATGGTTGGACACCCCGGATCTTTATACTTTGGAGCCACGTTGGTTTGAATGATCGAACTCACTTGCTCCGTCAGCAATACCCTCTTGTGAACGTTCAACTTACGCTTTTGAGTGCATAAGTCCTTGAGAAATTTGGCATAGGTAGGGATTTGCTTGACCGCATCCACCAACGGGATATTAATCCGCACTTGTTTAAACAACTCATAAATCTCGGAGTTCGTATTGGCATGGGCCGGAACTTTCAACCTTTGGGGAAACGGGGCCGGAATTTGGGAAACGGGGGCCTTTGATTCTTCCTCTTGAGCTTTTTCCGGTTGCTCACCAACGGGAGAAGGCTCCGAGGTTGGTGAGGCAATAGAAGCATCTGACGTTTGCACTACAACGGGTGTAACCCGCGGCTTGATAGGTTTGGGAAGAAAGGTCTTGTCAACTTCCTTGCCACTCCGCAATGTTGTAATGGACTTTGCTTGCTCGGGACTAGGCACCGAAGAGCTTCCCACAAAATGTTGTCCTTGCGGATTTGCTTGGGTTTGAGTTGGAAGTTTCCCCCTCTCTTGTTGAAGCAACCCCACCGTATTATTCAACTTGACCATTTGTTTGTTGATCTCCCCCAATGCTTGAGTGGTTTGGTCATTGAGCGTTGCTTGACTTTGGACGAAAGAAGACATGATATCCTCCCAAGAACGCTTGGGGGGTTGGAATTGATTTGGCATTGGCCCTTGAGAATGTCCCGGCGGTGCAAACCCCGGAGGTTGTTGATGTTGGGGAAACCTTGGCGCTCCCTGAGATTGGGGAGGCCGGAATGCTTGTTGTTGTGGTTGTTGATGTTGTGGAATTTGGGGGACTTGTTGAGGTCCGGGAGGTTGCGGGTCAGTCCATCGAAAATTTGGATGAAACTTCCATGCCGCATTATATGTTGAAGAATAAGGGTCAAGCCGTTGATTAACGGCATTGACCTCCACCGGACCCGCTCCTTGGAGAATATCTTTGACGGCAGGGAGCATTTGGCAATCTCCCGTGGCGTGCCCTGAAACATCACAGATAAAACAAAATTCTTCCACCTTGCCCACCGAAGCCACCCCCGCCACTTTATTAAGTTGTAAATTTTCGATTTGGCGGGAGAGCTGGGCGACTTTGTGTGCAAGGTCATGTTGTTCATTGAGTTGGAATTTTCCGGGATTGCTCGATCCCGAATTAAGCATGTTTCTCTCGGAGGGTTCCGAGCAATCCCAGGACTGCGTTTTCTCCGCCAACTCCTCGAAATAATCCCACGCTGCACTAGGAGTTTTGGCCATAACTCCACCCTCAACCATGCTATCCATTAGGAGTCTTGTGCTCGGAAAGCACCCCTTTAACAAAATTTCCACTTTTTGAAAGGGTTCGAAGCCATGGTGGGGGATGGAGTTAAGCAAATCCTTAAACCTTTCCCAATACTGATAAAACGATTCCCCCTCCTTCTGCTTAAAAGTTTGGATTTGACTTATAAGCTCTTTCGTGAGATGAGGGGGAAAGAATTTTTTGTAGAAAGCCTTTGATAAATCTGCCCAATTCGCCAAAGATTGGGGCCTCATATTATTCAACCAGAGTTTGGCCTTGTCCTTGACAGAAAACGGGAAAAGTTTAAGTTTTGCCGACTCCAACTGGGCAGGCGTAGAAACTATTGTCGACACCATTTCCTCAAATGCCCGCATATGCGTGTACGGGCATTCCTTATCTTTTCCGTAGAATGAAGGCATTGAGTTTAGGTGATGCATTTTCACCGTAAAATTATTCGCCTCAGTTGCGGCCGGAAGAACTATGGTAGGGGCCGGCGTAGTACGTGCCGGGTTCAGATAATCACTCATAGTTCTTTCAGCCGCACCTGGGTTGCCTCCAGCACCATTGCCTGCCATTGTTTCTCTCGGAGGGGATCGTATTACAAAAGGAGTTCTAACGGGTGGTGGTGTCCTTGCCCTAACCCGACGAGGGGTTTTGGGTCGAGGAGGAGAAAAAGACCGGTGAAGCCTTTTAGATTTAGGACTCCGAAAGGCTCCCCGGTGTCCACCGCGCATACACTTAGAATCCTTCCCAGAGAAACAACAGTTGACAAAGCAAAATTAAGCGGACAAGAGGGGCTATGCCGCCGCCTCAAAAAGTATGTGCAGAAAGTAAAAAGGCAGTTTATACTTTCACTAGCTTCGTTAAACCTCAGGTTAGAGACACGCTCAGGTTAGAGGTATCCACCAGTTTAAGCATAAACTACGCAAAGCAAAAGTTAAACGAGATACTTACAGTGGTTTGGCGAACCTCCAATAAGCTATAATAATAGAAAGCGCTCCCCGGCAACGGCGCCAAAAATGCTTGCGACCTTAATGTGTGTTGCAATAAGAAAACCCCAAGCGTAGGGTTAGGTCGGTTGAAAGCATAATAAAACCCGGAAGTCCGGGATCGATTCCACAGGGAGCGCGTCCATATAGTTAACTTCGGAGATTAGCGAATGTCGAAAGTTTTAGCGTTAGGGCCGCCAACCAGATTCGGCGTTGAGGCGGCCAACTGACTGATTTTGGGAAGAAGGCTACTTAACCTAACTACGGCTTTTTAAATGGAGATTAACTAAAGATTAGGTTAAAGGATAACTAACACCCATAACTCAAGAGCACCCTTGTTCCTCTCTTGCGAAATGACTGGTAAACAGATTAGGGGTTCGGGAACATTTTGACAAACGCTCGGAAAGACATAGCCCTAAGCATCACGTGTGGCAAGGAATCGAAACCCTTGCCTACAAATGATCAAAGGGGTTAACATCTCCAAGCTTTGCTACGTAAAAATGCCCTAAATCATGTTTACTCTTTGAAAATTGATTTTAGAGAGAGAAGAACAAGGAATACTCTTGGTTACGGGACGTTAATCATCCCATAACCTAATCTTGCTACACTACTCAACCATAATCAAAGGGGAAGTGAGATAAACAAGGGTAAGAGAGGGTAAAAACGAAATCATGCTCAAATTAGAAACAAACACTTGATTAAGGAAGAACTCAAGGTTACTTACAACTTTAATGAAGTTCAACCACCCCTAAACCCACCAATCAATGCTCCATTAATGAGGAATTGAGAGTTGGAGAAGAGAGGGAGGTAGAGAGAGAAAGAGCTAGCTTCAAATGATCCAAGATGCCCTAAAAAACGTGAAAAGGGGGCTTTTATAGTACCCCTTTTTAGTTACAAAAGAAAAAGAAAAAGAAAATAAAAATCTGCAGAAACTGGGGAATGTCTACCGGTAGACATTGCCATCTACCGGTAGAACGGCTACGTGGCAAGAACTGGATCTGCTTTAACTGGATTTCTACCGGTAGACATTGAACTCTACCGGTAGACATTGGACGATGTCAAATTGGTGCAGGATAGTGGCTTCACTGATCTGGGATTGAACCGGTAGACATTGAATGTCTACCGGTAGACATTGTATTCTGCCAGCCTTCTATCAGCAGCTCATTGCAGGCTTGGTTCCGGGGTTCCACGGCAATCCCCACGCTCCGGAATCGCTCCGATTGGAGCCCTCGGATCAACGGACGTTGTTGGAGCGAAACTTGGCTTTAATCAAGCCTTATTGACGAGAAAAACCTGTAATCACCAAAAACGCACCTTTCGCGCAATATCAATCAAAAACAAGGAATTATGCGCGTGAGCGTGGCAAAAATGAGCGAGATAAGCCCGGTTATTTACACTATCACGGGCTTATCAGTGTCCGACACTGACACGAAGCACACCAAACACGTGTCAAACAAGCATAAAAAGTGTCGGATTGTGTTATTTTATTTTTTTGCTTGTCTGACACGTTGGGGACAAATTTTGGAGGTCATAACGCAGTTTGGAACTTGGACCTTCCCAAGGGATGATTGGTTTAGGAATTCTTGTGTTGTGATTATGGATTTGTATCTCTATTATCTTGATATCATTTGTGTTTTTTAATCCTTATTTGATGGAGGTTTGTTTCTTATTTTCATAGAACTTGTTAGATACCCCTATAAGTTAGTATATTCTTCCATATTGGATGTGTCCCAAGACTCCTAACATGTCTATGTTTTAATTTTTTGAAAGAAATGACCTGGCCATTGTGGCCGTGTCCCGCCTCCGGCCCTCCGTATCTGTGCGCTTTTTAGGTAAACATGCATATTGTTCAACAAGAGGCAACTTTGTATAAGCAGGAAGATCTTATTCTTTTCTTTCCACCCCACCATGATGAGAGGCATTGTTCTCCTTGCATTTTCTTTTCTTTGTTTTTCATTGTGTGCACGACAGGATAATAAGGATGAGTCATGACAGGGTAATGAGTCAGACGAGGTGTTAGTGAAGTCATCGTTCCTAGCAGAGCTACAACGCCGTGTCCTCAAAGCAGAGGCCGCTCTGAGGGAGAAAGAGGAAGAGAACGACATCCTTCACCAACGGCTCCAACAGTATGAGAGCCGGTGGTCCGAATATGAGTTGAAAATGAAGTCCATGGAAGAAGTGTGGCAGAAACAAATGCGATCACTTCAATCCAGCCTTTCCATTGCCAAGAAGAGCCTTGCAATTGACGATTCAGAGAGAAATTCCGATGCGTCAGTTAACCTAAACGATGACAGCTGGGATACTACAGGAAGCAATTTCAAGGGTCCCACTTATGAGAGCAATGGGGTGAGACCGATGAGTGCTGGTTTAAGCGTGATAAGTCGGTTGGCTGAGGAATTTGAACAGCGGAGTCAAGTGTTTGGCGACGATGCTAAGTTCTTGGTGGAGGTGAAGTCAGGACAGGTAGATGCCAACGTGGACCCGGATCGTGAGCTTAGGAGGTTGAAGCAGATGTTTGAAGCATGGAAGAAGGATTACGGGACAAGACTGCGGGAGACTAAGGTAATTTTGCACAAGCTCGGAAATGAAGAAGGGTCTGCGGACAGGGCGAGAAAGAAGTGGTGGGGAAGAAGAAACAGCTCTAGGATAAATTGAATCGACACTCTCTCCATATGGAGTATCTTATATGAATTTTATACAACCAAGAGTGGTGACATATGGTTATAGTTAAAGTGAGGCATTGCAGAAGCCGAGTGATTCGAAATATATGTATATCATTTAGTATTTTCTTGTTTATGTTGTAAGAGCTCACCTGATAGCCAACACGTACAAAGTTCCGTCAGATCCTTGTGAGCATGAATCCTTGTTCGTCCTTGCGAACGGGTGGTTTGAACTCTGGTGGTGAATTATGCGGGGTTTTTTAAAACTCTTTCTGCTAGCAAAAGTGAGTCGATATTGTAAGAAACTCAATCTATTTCCTCAATACTTGATCGTTTCTGAATTTGTGTTGCAATGTAAGCCAAAGAATGCAATCTCTAGCCAAGATGTCACATGTGGGAATTTCAGTCCACCCTTGGAGTCTGTTTAATTAGCGAGAAAAAGACAATGAAAAGTGTGAAAGAAAAAGAAAATGCATTTTTTCCCTTGCATCTGTTTGATTAACATGAATGTTTTGCATGAAAATAGGAGATAGGAACAAAATAAAAAATTCGGGGGAAATAAAGTTACCCAAAGGAAGATGGTAAATAAGAAAGTTTGTTGTTGATTTTCATAAGAAAATAAAATGTTGCAGCACATTTTGTGAGAAAGAGTAAGACAAACTCTCTTGGTTTAGAAAGTTGTTGTGAGACCTCATATATGATCCCACATTGGTGGGAAAAGCTAAGTAAGGCTAATATATAACTATGAATTCTGACTAGCTAAGCTAAGTAAGCTAAGTTAGGCTAAGGGTAAGCAGATCAGCTGGTGCGAGTCGTTACACTTGTACACAATATTGTCAATTACATTATGTATCGGCCTATACCGGTACCGGTATGGTCCGGACATAAATCGGTATATATAAGTAGGTGTTCCATACCATCCCAAATACCGGCTTGTACCAAGCGTACCAGCCGAAACAAAAAAAAAAATTGCGTATTTTTTTTTCTTTTGCATTAAAAAATGCTTGAATTTTAAGATAATTTAACAAAATTTGGAGTCTATAATATGTTAATCATTTTACTTAGTTATTAAGACTAATTTTAAAGTACTAGTGCATGCCCTCGAACATCGACATTCAAGAAATGGCCATAGGAAGCTTCAATTGTTTGTATTTAAAGGCACGATGCAATATAATCAGTTGCTTTTTTGTTTTTTTTTTCTCGGCTAGGTATTGATTTACCTTACTTTTTTTTTGACCAAAAATATGAGCAGAAAGTGCGAGAAAACAAATTAGATGTTGAGAGGAGGAGCCAAATGAGGCCCGCCTGTTATCAACTCTCTCCAGTGGATGAGCAAAAAAAAAAAATTCTCTCCAGTGTCGATCCGTAAAGCTTCCAGCGTCGTGCGGTTGAAATCAGCAAGATAGGAGGAGGGTTACTGAGAGGAGAGGCATCAAATGAGTTTGATGAGAGGATGAAGGAATAATGGAGAGAGAGAGAGAGAGAGAGAGAGAGAGAGAGAGAGAGAGAGAGAGAGATTTGATGTAATGGTTGAGTACGCCCCCTCTCTAGCCCAAGATACACTCTTAGATTAGTTTGGAAAAATAACGGCCCTTGGATTTATGTAGTATATAAGATTCAAATACTGAACTAGCTTATTGTACATATTATAAAATATATGTTACAGTCAATTTGGAACAATACTGAGATATACACCGGTACCGGCATGTACCATCTTAGTAGAGAAAATGGTACGCTTTCCAGTACAGGATTGATAACTTTGGTTGTGTAGGAAAATTTACTTTCTATCACTTTCTATGACATTTTTGTTAAGTAAACCCCAGAAAAGTACGGACCCTTCGGTTTTTTCAATTGATTATTAAGAGCATAGAATTCTTTGATCTCTTTTTATTTTATTTTTATCTTGTTTGGATGATATTTTAATTGCTGTGGGCAACATACCCTTAGAAATTCTGGTTTCTAAAAAAAAGGGCTCGGATCGAGGGAGCGCTAGCGGATCGAACGCTCGTAATTCAGAGAGTCGCCACTTGGGTTTGAAGGTCCGACACCTAAGGAACCGAATTTGGAACGCCTTACACGCTATTTGATTTAAAAAAAGTGAAAGCACCAGTCTGTCATAATCATATCTGGGTTCGGGAGTCAGGTTACGAGAGAGGAAGGGTTTAAGGCACTCTTCTCGCCCAATCCGGAGATCGGTCTCTACTTAAGCATTTTGTGAAAATATTGCGATTCTTCTTTTATTAATCGATTTTTAGCCAATTAGAGCGGGGAACAGTTTAATGGGAGTAAAGCTGTAACACGTTTGCAGTATTTGATCGACGGCATGGATA
The DNA here is from genome assembly GCA_018127125.1 of Rhododendron griersonianum. Taxonomy (NCBI): domain Eukaryota; kingdom Viridiplantae; phylum Streptophyta; class Magnoliopsida; order Ericales; family Ericaceae; genus Rhododendron; species Rhododendron griersonianum. Next base: position 14,950,490 of record CM030799.1, on the reverse strand, counting down.
CGAAAGCAATAAATAGGATAAAATCAAGTTCTGTCCAAAAGAGCAAACTCAGTGCACAATTCCAAACTTGACATGCGCAAAAAGGAACTCACATACACTGACCAAAGCCACTGCACGCAGTTCCAACCTGCGCGCGCCAATATGCAACACGTGCGCGCGAGTTTGCTTTTCTCACAGCCTCTGTTTTTATCCTCATCTGGGCTCTGGAAGGACCAGTGCTCACCCAAGACAAACCAAGCAGTTTATAGTAGTTACACTACACAGTTTAAAGGCTGAAAAATCCTACAAATTAACAAAACACCCCATAAACAGTGTGGGGATAAAAACAGAGATCAAAAGCCTAGTTACCCATGCAAGGCCAGCCACTGGTCAGAGACAGACCTACGCGCGCGGATAAACCTTAGGCGCGCGCGGATCTGAGTCATTTAACCAGTGCTTAGTTTACATGTTTCTGGGTTCAGGGACATGTTCAGAAAGACCCCAGGGGTACTCCACAGCAACATGTATGAATATTAGCTACAAACTAGTTGTTTTAACTAAGAAAATCAATAAACTGGTTGTTAGCGTGCTTACAGTGACCTATATACAAAGTAGAACACAAAACAACAAGACACCAATCCCCACGCAAGACCTGCGCGCGCAGCCACAGTGTGGCGCGCGCGTACTAACGATCGGCGCGCGCTGGTCTTTGCCACTACAGTTTTTAAAACCTTGCCAGCTTTAGAGCTAGGACTGGTATTGATTACCAGTCTTGACCCTGCCAGCCCCCCTCAGGGATCAGAATAGAATACAGTACAAAGATGATATACCTTTGGTTTTTGAGTTTGAATGGTGTTTGAGTTTTGTGGTTGATTTTGAACTTGTTGAGTGATTGTTGGGTGTTTGAGGATGAAGAACAAGGATTGTGTTCTTGGGTACCTTTGTATCTCTTTGGTTGAAGAGAACAAAGTTGGTAGCTAATGTGGTGACTCTAATTTTTGTAACCCTTTTGAAGAAGAACCATGAGGGGTATTTATAGGAGAAGCAATGGTGGTGAATGGAGATATAACCAGCCAACAAGGGCTGGTTTGAGTTGCTTGGTGGCTAAGTTTCTACCTTTGGAAAATGTTGGTGGGAGATATGTTGGATGTGGACACCTCCTGTCCGGATACTGCTTTTCAGGCAAAATGGAAGCTTCCAATGTGCTGTACTCCACAGATAATGACTTCTGCATGCTGAATAAAGCAAGTTTGACTAAACGCTGACCGGCGCGCGCGAGTTCGGGACTTGCGCGTGTGAGTCAACGCAATAGGTTGACCATCGCGCACCAGTTGTGGACTAGCGCGCGCAAGTCCAAGCCACCCAGAGCTGGTCCATGGTCAAACCTGACCATTTGACCAATACCTGGCACTTTGACCCACGCGCACTTGGTCTCAACCAACACGTGCTAGTAGGGTTTTGGTAGGTTTAAGGGCTAGGTTAGATTCAAAAGGGGTGTCAAACACTCAAAACTCAAATATGCTATCATTCCTGGGGTATTCTTGATCCGTTTCATTATCGGGAAATCAAAAACCGAAAGTAAACTAACCTGGAAGCTCAGATTGGGGTGTCTACAATTGCGTATTTCAATTATTCTTTTTGCAGCTTGTTAAATTTATCAAGCAGTAAATCTGAGGCAGGGATGTTTCTAAGTGCGAAGTTGGAACTTGAGCTGCGTTTTGATTGTTAAGATGAACTTTGAAGCTTATTTGGTTAATGTTTAGTATTTTTCATGCCATGCTGTCACGGGGGCGACTCTCTTTCTTGCATGAGGCATTTGTGACTCCACCGAGTCTAAATTAACCCGCCTAATTCAACCTGGTCTCAATGTTGAACGCGTGTGTATATATATATACAGTCAGGATCTTATGAGGGATCTCCCCTTTCCCGATTGAATTGCGACTATCCGAGTCGCTCAATATGTTCAGAACGTGATTTTAAGGCTACTTGCAAGAAATCGCCAAAAAAAATGGCCGGAAAGGACTTGATCCGAACAGTTTGGGATAAAATGCATTTATAGTGTTTTTATGAAAAACTGCTCGGATCAAGCCCTTTCCGATCATTTTTTTGGGCGATTTCTCGCAGATACCCTTAAAATCACGTTCTGAACACATTGAGTGGCTCGGATCATCGCGATTCGATTGGGAAAGGGGAGTCCCTTACGGTAAGACCATAAGGGATTCCTCATAGGATCTTGACTGTGTGTGTGTATATATATATCTCTATTACTCCCTCCGTCCGGATTTAATTGTCCCTAGTTCTATTCTAACCGGCTAAAAAACGGGTTATATCTTGGAATCCGTAATGAATTTCATATCGAATATGGATCTTGTTTGATAGATCTCGATTAGTTCTATAATACAGTGTTTTCAAAATCACGTAAAACATTATAAATTGCAAGATATAATCGATTGAAAAATGGCACGAACTCCAAAAAAGGACAATTAAATCCGGACGGAGGGAGTATAAAACAGAAGGGTGTGTGGACAAATTATTGGAACGGCTTAGATTCATTTGATCCAAAGGCTGTAGTGCATCCTCCCACTTCCTGGTTAAGTGCCCATGGTTTTCAACTAAATCACACAACTGCCATCCCTTTCCAACCGGGATGCGTAGTGCCGTAGGCACGGGCTAGCACTAGTATATATATATCCTATATTAATTTTAGGGTCCAACGCTTTGTCAAGCAAGAACAACTCGATCCTGTTAAGGAAGAAGTCCTGCAAAAGCTAGGGATGCCAATGGAAAGCTTAGATGCCTCCCAAGTCACTACATGCATGGAACAGTAGCATCCTTGAACCAAACTTGCTGATCATAAGCAAGGCACTTGCCCAACTGAGGTCCTTTGTCATCAAGGGCCTCCCAATCCCAAGCCACACCACCGTACGTGCACAAGCATGTCACCTGAAACTAGTGTTGCCCAAAATCAAGCATATGTCATGCTTGTCATAACACTTGTGTTGTGCAGTAGAGCCACAAGTTGCCCGACCGTGCGCTAGCATAGGCACCCGACTCAGCCAACAAGCTTCCAACGTGTATCGAGGTATTATGCGCATATCGGGTCACAAGGTCTTCCCTTTCCCTGCTTAGCATTGAGAGTCACTTGCGTGCCCACGACATAGTCATCGTGCTTGACGAGTAGTACGACTTAAAGCCTCATCCATGCTCTCACAAGTGTGACGTAAAAGGCCATTGCGCACCTATATTGTTGCATAGCGGTGTCGCCCGAGTATGGCAACATATCGACATGTAGCCTTCAAGTAGCATTATCTTTTCACTAGCTGAGCACAGTACTATGCCTAGCGGGTAGTAGGACTTAATGCGTCATCCGACTCATCTGTGCTCCCACAAGTGCGAGGTTGCCTCCATGTCGCATGCCTTAATCCACCGATCCTCACAAGCATGGACGAACCCAAGCCAATGCCCATAAGTTGGGACACGAGCTCTAACAGTGGTGCCTCGATAGCCCATTTGGCCTAGGATAATGACCCAAGGGGTAGACACGTAGGCTCCCTCCACCTCCGAAAGACTGCACAGTACCTGCAACACATGCCAAGACGTACTGTCCATGGGGCTCCGAAACCCATGTGGAGACTCTTAACATCCCTTTAGTAGACAGACTTGCAGCTCGTGACGAATGGGCAACCACGGCTCGGCTCAGAGTTGACCACACTTTTGTTTTATGTAAGATGCTCTCTATATATGTACTAGCACATGCCCGTGTCTGAAGGTATGACTCAAACATTCAGCACACGTAAATAAATACCGAACTCGCGTAGAATATGCAACTTAAACAATCAGCACACACAAATAATTACTGAACTCGCGTGCAATATATCAACCCTTGTCTAACAAATTCAACTATTTGGTCCACAACTTGTTGGTTAATTGAAACACACCCTTAATGATTTTTCATGTTCCATATGGATTCCGGTGTCTATGAGTTCAAAACGATATGAAAATTTTATTTCGGTGCTACAGAGTGTTCTCATAAAAAGATTGTTTGTTTAACATAAAATTGAATATATTAGCCCATATCTCTAATCGAAGAGTTCATCAAACTGAAGCCATGGGATGCCACATTGACCTGGTTGGATTTAGTCATTCGCTAGAATACCCAATTCAAGGGAGTGTAAGCCATAGGTTACATTTGGAAGAGGACAATAGTTTTCACAGGAAAAGCAAACAAAACCAAATCAGTACAAAATCCAACCAGAAAATTTCAATCACTCGTGTGACTCCATACCTGCATTTGAGATGAAATCAAAAGGGAAGAATATATAGAACATCTACCTCCCGTTTATCACAAATCACAACGCCGATGTTTGTTTATTGCAAAAACAAAACTCTGAACCTAGCAGAATTAATTTCAACACTAGAAGCAGGGGAAGGTACCTAGCTGATGAAACCTTGTATCAATATTGATGGTGGTCTTAAACTTGTCTGAAACCAACTCCCATTCTCTAGCAATTCTCTAGCAACAACCTGTCAACCACCATAGCTGACCAAAGCAAATAAAGAAGTTCCAAAAAAAAAAAAAGTAACAGATTTAACACACACAAAATAGCAATAAAATCAGTGATAGAAAATTAGATATAGAAAAGCCATTTTGCTATCAAAATGCATCCTGAGAGAAACAATATGCAGCATGAGAAACAAATTCAGTTCTCACATTGAAAGATTCAGGATTCTGCTCCCCCACCTTTGTCGAAGTCTTAGGATTCCTTTGAGTGTTTCTAAAGCCCTACAAAATGCAATAGAGTTGGCCAACTTAGAATTGAGAAAGAAACCACCCAGAATTATTTTCTTCTGGTAATTGCCTGTGCCAAAAGGCACAACACAACACGTTCCAATGACAACCCCCCCCCCCACACACACACACAGAGGACTTTGCCTTCATGGCTTCAGAGAGATAGATAGAAGGGGGTTGGGAGTTGGGATCATGGTCTGTAGCAGTTGATTCTAGCAAGATGATTCCCAAGTCTGGGTAATGGGTGGTAAAAGTTTGATACCTTAAATCAATCCTGGCAAATTAAGTCTGGGCCGTCAGATTTATGTTTGAATTAAAAAAATTTCCTTCTATATTATATAGGTACTAGTGCTTGCTTGTGCCTATGGCACTACGCACCCCAGTAGTGCAGTAGGCACGGGCATTTTTATAATATATTTTTATTTTTTTAAAAGCCGAGTAGTGGGTAAAAAGAACCAATGGCATTTTTGTAGTAATATATTTGTAAGAGTGTGGATGTTTTCTTAAGAGAGTTGGAGAGCACGCATCAGCCATTGGATCAAATGAATCTTAGCTCTTCTTTTGACTTGTGTTTGTGTGGTCCCCACACCCTTGTGTTTTATTAGGTAGATAGATACTAGTGATTGCCCATGCCTATGTAATACATTTTGAACACAATTTAAATGAATTCTCTTTCTCTACTGTTGGCTGTCCGCCAACCAAACTGACGTCTCGTATTGTATTCAAATATGATTAAACTGAGTTTATTTAATCAGCTACATAAAATAACAATGACACACATCTATTCAATGCAACTTTAAAAGAATGTTAAAAATAACACATTTTCTATAAAATAAGCTCTCATATGTAATCTGGTGCTTTTTTTTTTGTAATTATTAATCCTCTTTAAACGAATGAATCAACTTAAAAGGGGAAAAACTAAAAGGAGAAAAGGAAAGTGTATATAGTATGCTACGTAGGTCAATACATAACCAATGTTATGAATACCGTTCCGTACCGGCCGGTATGTACCGGTTTGGGTGAAAACCGGTACTCTAACCCCCTAATACCGTTTCGGCTCCAATACCGGGCCTTACCGGACCATACCGGAAATACCCGCCGGTACCGGCCGAGATGACATTACCGGAAATTCCGGCCGGTATTTTGCAGGTTGGAATTTTTTTTTTCTTTTTATGAGTTTATAAAAAAACAAAAGGGGCAGCAAAAAATTTAGCAAAACGTGGGCTTAACTATATTACGTGCACGAGGCTCAAATCCTGGATTTGCAACCCCCTTGCACACGAATAACCCGTGACGCGCACCCGGTTAATTGGTTTCCGGATCAGTTTTTCCAAATTGCCTTCGGCCACGGCCCATTTTCCTGAGCGCGCGAGACCTCTCCTTGGGTCCTTCTTCATAAGCCCACTAGTGTGCAAAGTCATTTAAGATGGAAAAAAGTTTTGTAACTAGACAATGTGGGACAAAAGGCAAACACATAGGTATTTTATGATGAATTGCATGGTATGTGGGATTTTTTTTAATTATTATTATATATATTGTAGTTGCGGTAAATCCGAAACGGTACCCGGTACCTGACCGGTACCGGTACGTACCGTACCAGTAAGAAAATCGGTACCCTGTCCGAAACGGTATTCAGAACATTGTACATAACTGAAAAGATTAGAAAACGTCTCCCTAAGTAAATTTATATATAAAGAAGGGAATTGAATGGTTAGGATCAACATGAAAAGGCAATCTGATGGTTGCAGAGGATGCTGGGTTTATACGCCTAGACAAAAACCGCTCTGTTTTATAATATAGAAGACTAGCGAATGCCCGTGCCTGAAGGCACGGCTTGAACATTCAGCACACGCAATTAAATATTGAACCAACTAAAAAGCATAGAACAAACTTGAACGCTTAAAAATTGATCAAATAAAAAAAAACTATCCAAAACACCGATGAAACTAAAAAATGATACACATTAACGAAAATGCCTGCCTCGATGAGACTTCTAAAATGAAAATATAGAAACATGTGAAGACTAAAAATCTTGAAGACTATTGATCCTTTTGTGCTTCAAGGCTTCTCGATCCCAATCCTAGAAAAAAATAATATGTCAACAGAAGCCTAGTTAGTATGCCAAGTCATTTGTTTAAGGGAGGATATGTCAACTAAAGTATAATACTCTGCAACTCGTTGTATCTCGTATGATAAAGCAAATTACAGCAAAATTTCAGGGCAAACAATATTGGTAGTGAAATCTATTTCTTCTTCTGGGAGAAGGACAGTTATAAGGTCAAAAGATGTGGACCTTGATAATGCCACATATAGTTGCCCTTGACTAAATTCATTTGAGAAATAAAAACTATTAAAATCATGGTTTGTAATTACAAATTTTTAAAAAGTAGCCGTATTCACAATGTTTTTTTAATGCATATAAGACAAATTTTAAAAAATTAGCAGTACCACAAATTTTTAAAAAGTTGCAATATATTTTGTCTATGCATGTAAGAGAAAAACTTTAGTTAGTTAGTCTAACCCCCAATATTTTTGTTCAAATAAAAGATAGAAGATATGTGTCAACATGTGATATCTGTGCGTTTTCCTTTCCACTGCCTACGTATGTTGCGTTTCCTTTCCTAGTCATTGCTTCTATTATTTGTATATCATTCTAAAAGATACGTACAATGTATTAGGGGTGATAAATAGGGTTTGCAGAAAAATCCGTATTTGTATGGAGACTTACCTCGTGAACATGGACGGCAATGTTGCTGTCTCGGAGAGGTAGAACCTTTACATATAAAAACATGGTTAGAAGATGCAGATAGTCGACCATGATTTTGCTTGATAAGAGTCTTATACTTGTATCTCCGTGCAACTATTGTTCTGATTGCCGAGCAATACTTTGCTTTAAAATTCATTCTCATTCTCGTCGTGCACGTTGTGCAAGTGTTCCTTTTGATAGCTCTTTTCCAATCTGTGCCTAAAGTATGTACAGAAGAAAACCATACGAATTATTATTGTAATTCCAATACTCCTAACAAAATTAAATCACTATCAAATTTTAGTTGAGTTAGTTGACTACCAATGAATTTTTCAAAAGAAAGACAGCAGATGTGCCAAAGAGTGATACCTGTGAATCTTTTTCTTCATTGCCCATATGTGTTGTCTTCCTTTTCCAAGTCATTGCCTTTAAGTTTTTCTAATCCCAAGATTGAAAGATGCCTAATGCAAGGGTAAGGACCAAACCACAAAAAATTCACAATCAAAGGATCCATACATGCTTACGGGAAATGAAAAATGAAACCCAAAAATCTCATTCAAACATTTCAATATTTCAATTGGACAGAAACCTTACTAAATTTCAATTTCAGAAACTTCCAGGCCGAAGGGTACTCAAATACATTTAATTTTTTCCGAAGGATTTTCAAGGATATTATTTTGTTTCAATAAAAGAAAGTATGAAAGGCACGTAGGAAGGAGAGAGAGAGAGAGAGAGAGAGAGAGAGAGAGAGAGAGAGAGAGAGAGAGAGAGAGAGAGAGAGAGAGAGAGAGAGAGAGAGAGAGAGAGAGAGAGAGAGAGAGAGAGAGAGAGAGAGAGATGTCTAGGATAACTTCATTTCCGGAATATTAGTCTTAGATTACCATCGAGTATTATATTTACCATAATCAGTCTCACCGAGTATCAAATTTCCAGAACATTAGTGAGAAATTTCCGGAATATTAACACATTATTAGCAAAAAATAAAGGGTGGCTAATTATAGCAAAAAAGAAAGGATTTAGGATAAATTAATTAGTTATAGAGATTACCATAATTACTCTCAAATTTACGGAATATGGCATGATTGATTCATTTCAAATTTTGGTTGTTTATAGGATTAGGATAACTTCATTAGTTATAGGATTAGGATATTTGAAATTAGTGACTAATTTCCGGAATATTAGACAATAAAAGAAAGAAAGGGTTTGGTTAGTAGACAAAGGCATTTAAAAGGATTTCCAATCCAATGGTGGAAAATATGAATCAATCTAACGGTAGAAAATATAAACCGCTCTTCCATAAGTTTTGAATTTTAAAATTAGTTTTTATTTTAAAAATTCAAAACTAAAACCCATGATAGTGTAGTCTTATATAGTGAAAATGAAAAAGTACCAAACAATTGGTATTTTTTGTCTTATATAAACTTTTTTTCAATTTCGATCTATATTTTCATACTTTTATGATTTCATAAGTTTTTTAAAAATTCATACTTATGATACTTTTATTTTTTTCTCCATATCCGCTTATGATAAACGATAAAAATCCACTTGTATCATAAAAACTAATTTAAAAAATTCAAAACTAATTTAAACTTTTCATCAGATTCCATAATCTAGCGCATTCAGGCATGGCTCGAACATTCAGCACACGCAAATAAATATTGAACAAATTCAACCAACTAAAACACATAGAACAAATTCGAACGCTTAAAACTTGATCAAATCAAAAAATTTATCTCGAAAAATTACTTGGTCGTCACTTATTAACATACATCTCAAACCAATTCATAGACCCAATCTCTGGGGAACACCAAGTAAACGTAAAATTCAATCAAATATCAAACATATTCACATGGTACAACTGAAGAGAAAGCAATGAACGACAAAGAAAAAGAATCATCATGATAGTAAAATAATTGGGACAAATCTATTGATATTATACATATGTTTTCTCTTTTAAAAAAACATATATGTTGAAATGTGAAGGGAGAGTGGGGTGATAAAATCTCACCAAAAAAAAAAATGATCTCATTGTGGTTATAAACTTTGAAAAAGGATAATCTAAGGATATGTTTTCTCTTTAATGGGAATCTATCAATAATTATTTTGTTGATCTTAAAATATAAAAGATAATTCCTTTGAATCCGTAATTGATTTCCTTAAGTAGGATTACTACTTTCTAGTTTGACCGGGTACGTGTGTGTGTAGCTATATCAATAAATTGATTGATTAGGATTAGAATATGTCAAATTTGAAATTAGTGACTAATAAAAGAAAGGCATTTAAATTAGTGACTAATTTCCAAGGATTTTCCATCCAACGGTTGAAAAATATGTACCAATCCAACGGTGAAAAATATGTACCGCTCTTCCATATTATATAGATTTTCATTATTTTTATTTCAAATTTTGGCTGATTATAGCATTAGGATTAGTCACTAATTTCCGGAATATTATTAGTCAATAAAAGAAAGAGTTAGATTAGGATTAGGATTAGGATTAGTCAATAAAAGAAAGGCATGATTGATTTAATTTCCGGAATATAGTATTAGGATTATAAAATTTTGGCTGATTATAAAATTTCCGGAATATACAATTTTGGCGGATTATAGCATTAGGATTAGGATAACTTCATTAGTTATAGATTACCATAATTAGTCACTAATTTCCGAAATATTAGGCATGATTGATTCAAAGTCATGTAAGAGGATTCAAAGGCATGTATATTTCCAATCCAACGGTTGAAAAATCTGTACCAATCCAACGGTGAAAAATATGTACCGCTCTTCCATATTATATAGATATATCGCCAAGTTTATATTATGTGATACTCTTGAAAAAGCGTGAGTGCGAACTGTGGCATAACCAAGATTTAGATTTGCGACTTGTTTAACGAGACTCTACTTGTACTGTTGAATATTTTTCGTACAATGTTGATATTTGTTTATTAAGAATAAATAATTACTTGATTTAATTCTCCCGTGGTCTTCAAATGAAATGTTTGGTTCAATTCTCATGTAATCTTTAAATGAAATTCATTGAGATTTTTTAGGATCCGAATTATTCATCTTTTAAATCTTTTTTTTTTTGTTGCATCATCTATGTGAAAAATAAAGTTGTGTGGATACTGATATATACCTAATCCATAAGTATAAAATGGAATAACACTATTTATGAAACTGAGGTGGCCTTTCTCCCTCAATATAACTTTGCTCCTGAGTGTGGGTGTGAAAGCGTTTGGGAATAATAATAACTATTACTCAAGTTTATGAGTGAGAAATTGGCTGGAGAAGAAAAGAGTCAAGTTAGGGTGAGATCTCTCTTCACATGAGAAACTTTTATGTCTAACAGGGATACCAGGGGTGATAGTATTCCCTCCGGTCCGTTTCCACTTTTCTGGCCATTTTTCGATCACATTTGGATGATCGACTCTGTTCATTTTGTAGAGTTCGGAGAGAAGCTTAATCATTTAAAAAATTGTGTTCATCGAACTTTAGTAGATACATGATTGCCACATGTGAAAATTGAAGAAAACCCAAAATTGGATAAAAAAACACATTGAATTGGAACCTACTTTTATTTTTTTTTGCAAGTTTCATGTGTGCCGATCATGTACCTACTAAAGTTCGATGAACACAGTTTTTTTGTATAAGTAAGGTTCTCACCGAACTCTACAAAATGAATGGAACCGATCATCTAAGTGTGATTGGAAAATGGCCAAAAAAGTAGAAACAGACTGGAGGGGATACCCCCACCCATGTTATCCCCATTATACATAATGTAAGTGCAGAAAAACTAAGAAGGGTTTAAGCAGCACAAGATTGTAACGGCTACTTCGTGATCTTTGCCGGAACCCTAATGCGTCGCCGGAGTTCTTACCTGCAAAACAGACAAGGGGTGAGCGCACCTTTGCCTCTCGTGGCAAAGGCCCTCCGATACCTAAGTTAGTATCACGTACTAATGGAAAACCCTAATTAAGCATAAGAGAATGCGTATAACTGTAATGTATTGTGTACCTTTTTCCTCTAGGTTTACCTCGTATTTATAGGTTTATGGATGCTTGCTGCCCAAGTACCCACGTTTCCACAGATTTCCTATCTCGTATAGGAAACCCGGAATATATTGGATTCTCGTTCCGTTATCAGTTTATTACCTTAGTCCGTTTAGGACTCCTTTCCATAGCTGGCCGAACTTCCCATTCCCGTTTGGTATCTCTCCAAGATCATATTTTATTGGGATCTTATAATCATTACGGAATGTCCCTGTTCCTAGAACCTTCTGGAACGTTTCCTGCATCTGGGACTGCTTTTCGTACAAATCCCCTCCTGTTCGGCTCTTTTGCTGCCGAACAGACTACTTGGACCAATGACTTCACATGTCATTGCTCCTTTGTCAATCTCTCGGTCCAATACTCTCTGGACCTTGACCCAGTACAGACTCTCTGGACCAATGATTCCTCATATCACTGGTCCCTATCGCCGATCACCGTATTGCACGGCGACTGCCCCTGTCATAATTATACCATAGTCCCGCGTACCACGTGTTCGGGCCTTACAAGCACCTGTTCGGGATTTACTCCCTACACATAAAAGTTTATCCTCCTTACACATTCATATTGATATTGCACTAGCGTTGTGCCCGTTCAATGCACGGGACAAAAAAAAGTCCACAATGTATTTTTTTCATTTTTGTGCATCGAACGGGCATAACACTAGTTTTAAATCGTATATTTATGCCCACTTACATTAGTTAATGATCACTTTTCAGATGAAATTGACTAGATTACGATAAAGGAACCATGATTGATGATTGTAAGTAGGTAATTCTAAAATAAAAATCAATATTTGAGTAATGGAAAAATAGCACGAAGAAAATAATAGTAGATGATTGTAAGTAGGTAGTTCTAAAATGAAAACTAATCTTTAAGCAATTGGTAACAGGTCCTCCAAATTTTCGAACCAAAAGGAGCTGAACTTGAACCAATCTTTAGCTTGATTGGATGCAACGACTTGCTTGAATGAAAACCTCAAAAATTTTTTTTTTTACTACAAATGAAAAAATTGATGATTTTTTTTTTGGGGGTAAATTATCTTAAAATTAAAAAAAGGTTAATCGAATATACAGCCTACAAGGGCATACTCCAGGAGGAAAAGAAAAGGAAAAAAGAAGATTGAAAAAAGTGCGATAATCCATGCACAACCCGCATGGAGAGTAGGGTAGAGTAAGTAAGATAACAAAAATGTGTGTTGAAATTATACCCCCGTTGCACTATCCATCTAAGCAGAAGGATAGTACAACGGGGTATGATATGAAATGATACTAGTAGTAATAACATGAAAGTGAACTACTACCTTACACATCCTGCCAGGCTAGGAAATAAAATAAATAGTCACAGCTAGAAATGACCAAATGATAACCAACACTGAAAACTAGCAGCAACATAGCAATACGACATCAAGGGAAGCTGAATAGCTACTACAGAGGAACAAGGCACCAAGAAGAGGCTCGAACCAGAGATGACGGCATCCGACAAGGGGCCCCACCCTGCACACCACGCCCATTCCATCCGGCCTAATACTCCGTCATCCAAACCTAAGGCTCGCCAGAAACAACCCGCTCTCAGCCAACAACCAATAACCACAGACTCCAGAGAAGGGATAAGCAAACCAAGATACTACTAATACTCCAACCAAACCCAGAGCACAAGCATAATACCCATTTCTAAAACAACAACTACTACAAAGGGACTAGGAATCAAGAAGAGGCTCGAACTGGAGATGACGGCATCCGACAAGGCTACCCTTCCAAGTACCCTGCACACCACGCCTATTCCATCCAGACTACTACATTCTCAACCTAATCCCCTAGGCTCGCTATATTCTAAAAGAGGGACAGAATGAGGAGCCACAAAATGTGGCAGGTGAAACTAAGCTGCTGTAACGCCCCGCTTTTTCGGGAGCAAAATAAAATAATTTCTTAAGAAAATTTTGCTAAATAAATATAATTTTCCAAAATAAAGGTCTATTACAATCTCAAAATAAATTTACCGATTCAAAATACATTAACTTCAGAGCTGACTCTAGGCTTGATACGAATCCCAAGCATACTCGATCTCTATTCCTGATATTCTTCTTGTGTCGAACTGCACCATTGTTGAATCCTCTCCATTGAATCCTGCGCCCTCTGGCAAATTGATCGCCGAAGCAATCGATTTACCAGGATACAGACGTATCCGTGAGTGATAAATCACCCAGTAGAATAATTCAACCCAACCACCCCTCTTACTTTACAGCTAGCAATCAGGCAGGATAAACATGGTACGAAGAAATATAACAGAGGTATTTCATATCAATCAGTTTATTACTATTCATTAACCTGACGTGTGATCTAAGATCTCACCGCGAGATCTTTCCTCCCTCAACCACTAGCCATGCTCATTCCCATGAGTTCACTTCCCTTTGCTGTCGCAGATACACCTAAGTTATATACCGAGTGTGCATCCCCAATAACTACAACAAGGGGAAAGCTTATCATGCCTGCATCACAACTAGGGTTCGCCTATCTTATAAACCACATCACAACCATCACAATCATCACTGGACACCCGCCAGTCTATCAATTCATCACTGGACACCCGCCAGTATATCAATTCATCACTGGACACCCGCCAGTTTCAATCTCATCACAACTCGAAATCACGCCTGCAGGCAATCTAAAACCAACAAAACTTTTCAATTCATCCATTACCTAGCATCGTCTAGGTGATTTCTATTTTGCATACCACCCCATGTCTCTAGGGTCCAATCTAGCATATCAATCAGAAGTTGAAATAAAATATAAGCAGTCAGAATAATAATTGAAATAAACAATAAGCATAAAAATCACGTAACCTTTTATGAATGGACCGTTGCCCTTAATCTTGTATGATCAATAAGTTATTAATAAGTCAAGGAACTTTTATTAAATAAAAGTTTTAATAAAAAGGATATAATCTTAAGCTTGTATAAATTTTATTTAAGAAAATAGATTGATTAATGACCATAATAAATTCAATAAGTAATTCATAACACTAGAATAAGTAGCATGGATCTAAAAGGAGTCCTACGGTCCTACGTAACATGTTCGAGTATCAAAAGTGGGTCCGGAGGGTTACGGAATTATTTTTAAAATAAAAATGATTTTTAAAGATGTCAAAAGTAAAATAAATGGATAATAAATTGTTTAATAAATAAAATATGTTGAGATTAACAACATATCATCTTTGGGATGTAAAGAATCTAAAAAAAATATTTCGGGAATTAATAAAATGGTTTATAAAGTCGTAAGGATTTTTCGTTTGTAAACTTTTACAAGAAATCCAATAAATAACTAATAAATAGATAATAAAATAAAATAAAATATGACATTAACAAGTTATGATCTTTGATGTGTTAGAAGTGTAGGAAAAATAGATCGGGGATCAAAAACGATATTCGGAAGGTCGAAAAATCAATTCGGAACGAATTAGTACAAACCGCAAGGTCTGACCGGGTTGACCTTGCGGTGGGGGCTCCTGCCGCGAACTCGGCTCTGGTTCTCGCGGCCCGAAGGTTGCGGCCGCGAGTTTCAAGGCAGTTTCGTTTTTTTTTTGTTTTCTTCGAGGTTTTTGATGCATGGGGCCATGGGGGACTATGGGTTAGGCCTAAAAACAATAAATATACTTAGAGGAGGGATTGGAACGGATTATAGTACCTTGGTTTGATCAAATTGATCAAAATTCGAAACTTTGAACGTTGGGGAAGATAACTTCGGTTTTGGCGATCGGGGGTCCTTGGGATTAAATTGATTGATATTTGGTGATGCTCTAGGTTGTAGGAGGTGATTGGAAAGGTTGGATTGCCTCTCGGTTGGGTCTAAGCATGAAACCCACTTTTCTCTCTCTTTCTTTCTCTCTCTAAAACTCCATGGATTGGAGTCCGATTTCTCTCAGATTTCTCTCTCTCTCTGAACTGGTGGAACGTGGGGAATGGCGTGGTGTGCCCTAGGGTCGGGGTTAAGGGGTATATATAAGAGAATTTTTTTTTGATAAGGGTGATAAAATTGTGTTCTAATGGAATTCTAACTCTTGGTTTGGAATATGGACGAAAATAAGGTTAGGGAGGAAGTAGAGACTGAGTAGGAGTAGGAGAGGGTGAGATGGAAGGAGTTATAATCATGTATGCAATAAAAAAAAAAACATGAAAGAGATAGATAGGATAAGATAATTATCTAATAAGGAAAAGGAATTTTATTTAAAATAATAATAATAATAATAATAATAATAATAATAATAAGACCTAATAATATTAACGCTATTATTTATATAAAAAAATTGGGTCGAAAATCCGGGTTGTTACAGCTGCCCCTTTCAATCAGCGCACTACCACCAATCTAATCAATGACAGCCCGTGAAGCTACCCCTTTCAATTAGCGCACGACCACCAATCTAGTCGATGATAGCCCCAGAACACACCAAGCTGCCCCTTTCAAACAGTGCACTACGACCAATCTAATCAATGATAGCCCGCGAAGCTACCCCTTTCAATCAACGCACGACCACCAATCTAGTCAAAGATAGCCCCAGTCACACCACACTACGCTAAAGAACCAGGCCAGTGAATCAAAGAATCATGAAATTTAATGGAGCTCCACAATAAGTTACACAACATTTGAGCTCCAAATTGGGCAATGAGCCCCGTAACTAAACTAGGTATGAATCACAGTGTCAAACAACACTATATCTGAGGAATGTCAATGCCTATTTAGCCCAAATGAGCTTGAAATGATAACACGGCTGAAGATTTGGGTATGTGAACCAGATTTTGTTGGCTAAATGAGCTTGAAATGATAACACTCCCATTAGTAAATCAATGTTGTAACTATATCCACGTTCTCTATAAAGTCATAAAGGCCACTAATAACATTAAAAATTACAGCACATGGGGTCCCATGACAACAGAAAACGTGACCTGGTCTCCCGGTCAACAAAACCATCCCATGGTTTTAAAATACCGCTAATAACACAACGGTTTCTAAATCTGGCACTAACCACCATAGCTAACAAGTTTACCGGAGAAGATGAGCGGAAATATGACATATTTCCAACCAATGAAGACAAGCACTGAACTCGAAATAAAAACCAGAAATCTGAAGATAACCAGTAGTCCAAAAGGGTATTACACCTTTGGTAGTTGCTAAAAAGAATATCGTAGACCTGGCTACCAACAGCTCACAAACAAAAAAATTACCTCCAAGATGGACTGAAGATTCAATTCGCTCCACGTGCATCACTTTTGCAGGAAGTATGGAGTTGGAAAACATGGAGTTCTCCCTTTCTCACTAGGACGTGGTTTGGCCTGAATGCTAGCCCACAGCCGCACCAATACTTCCCCCTTTTCCTGTGTCAACATCTGGTACCAACCCATCCGGCTAGGTGAAGTGATGGGATTGTATATTGATGGAAGAAATGGAGAACACAACCACTCAATCCATCCTTGTAAAGTTGGGTGATAGTAGATAGAATCAACCGATAGAGTGTAAATGTGAAGATATGTGAAAAATGTAGCCTAATCAGAGCTTAATTACCTCTGTATCAGGTATGTGGGTCAGATTTTTGGAAGGGGAATGCATTCTGTGTGGCCCGTGATCCTTGATCCGCGTTTCTCCTCTGGTGGTCCAGTGGTCACTCAGCCTTCTTCCCCTAGCCTGCACAGTGAGCGCACGACTAAGACCTGGCCGGGGTTGCCCCAGCAAGGCCCTTCGGCGAGAGGATAAGTACGTGCAGAGAGAGAGGCAGTAGACTGGAATTATCTCAGTATGAGTGTGTGTGAGCATGTACCTTTTAGGTTGCCATCACTTGATATTTATAGAGCCCTCTTGACTTGCTCCCCAAGTACGGACACGTGCCTTGCACGAGCCAAGTGACGCTATGGTGACGTCATGGAGTGGATCTGGTAACCGTTTTTGCGGTGAGCTGGCATGCCCATGTGCGCTCACCACTATCCTTTGGTGTAACCGTTTTTGCACGTGGACAGGTACTCGACCCGACGGGTGGCCGAGCCCCATCCATAGCTTCGCGGGTGGCTGATCACTGGACCTGGACGAGCACGGTGAGGGATCAAACGGGTGGAGCACGTTCATGGGTCACCCTTCAACGGGTAGCCGAGCTTGGTACTAATTCCCCACCGCTGGATGCGAAGTTAGTGCGGCATGGTTAGTGGGCAGGCCTCGGCTAGCGCTGAGCCTCAATCAAAGTGCGGCTATCCATGGACTTGTCCTGACCTGTCCCTGATAGAAAAGAATGGTTATGTTCGGCCTGCTACACATTCTCTCTCTAGAATGGAGAGAGAAGCTCTTAACCCCTTGTCTAAAAGATCACAACCCCTGGATGATTGTAAGTAGGTAATTCCAAAATGATATACTATCAATATTTGAGCAATTAGTAATTGGTCTGCCAAAATTTCATACTGAAAGGA
Source organism: Rhododendron griersonianum (assembly GCA_018127125.1). Lineage (NCBI taxonomy): Eukaryota > Viridiplantae > Streptophyta > Magnoliopsida > Ericales > Ericaceae > Rhododendron > Rhododendron griersonianum. Next base: position 14,932,487 of record CM030799.1, on the reverse strand, counting down.
GCAGAACTTAAACCAATCTTCAAGCAATTGGTAGTTGGTCTGTCATATTTTTGTACCGAAAGAAGCCGAACTTGACATTTACAATGAAAACCTTCGGGAGCTAGCTCGGGGTTTAGTGTTGGGAATAAAAGATCTAGTAGCAGTGCACATTTCTGTTGATATAGGGTTCGTTTTTTGCTTTAGTTACGTTAATTGAGAAACGTGTGCCATGGGAGCATGGAAGTGGAAGTAAACATGTGGCATGGGCGGATTGGAAAAAAAAAAAACCATGTGGCATGGGATTTAGGACGTGGGAGTACAGACATGGGAGTTGGGAGTGGACGTGGGATCGAGGGTTTTTTTCTTCTTCTTTCTTTTTTTCCCGTGAGAATTGAGAGTTACCGGTAGGGTTGTCCAAGAAAAATTGAGAACTGTGAAATCGGTCCGAACCAAATCGATCCGTTCCTTTTGGATTTTGTCCGTAGATTAATGATCCGGACACAGATTCGAAAATTAAAAAACCGTGATATACGGATTAGGATTGGATTTTCATTTTAAAACCATGGATTAACAGAACCGGAAAGTGAAATATTTAAAAAAAAATATATGTGTGTAATATTTATAAATAATTTTAACTTTACTAATTGTTATGAATTTTTTTAAACAATTTTACGTTTATGTCACAATATCTAAAACTTAAGGGGTAAACTGTTAGTATTTTGTAAAAAAGAAAACGTAAATTTTAAACGGCATATATATATAGTACTCCGAAGTCCGAAAGCCCAAACCCTATAAATTTTTGGGAATTGATTTTGCCACTCTCCTTTTTGTTAATGGCACTCCCCTTCTCTCACAAAACAAATCATCTCATCAAGACACAAGGGGAGTAGCATTAACAAAAAAAGGAGTGGCAAAATCACTCCCCAAATTTTTTTGGATGCTGCCTATTTGGTTGTTGCCTTGCTGCGCTGGTATCTGGACTTAAACTAACTTGCTATAATAGTGTAATGTTATGGAATGTAACTAATAAGTGTTTGCACTTTGCATTTTAGTTCACAGTAGCGTTAATGGAAGGAAATCCATGGATAAAATCTGGACCAAACCGGGACTTACGGTTCGGATTGAAACCGAACCGTGAGACTTTTGGATTAGGATTGGTGTGGGCTCCCCACTCGGCGCGCACTCGAAGAGTTGCCACCAGGATTTTTGAGATCGATGATCTGAGAAACCGAGAAATTTGTTTGGAAAAGGTTTTTGGTCTAGCGAAAACATCGTAACTTTGGGTTCGGGAGCCACGTTACGAATGGAGAAGGTTTTTCTTTAAAAAACACCCCACTCGCCCGGTAGAGCCGGTCTCTACTAAGCATTTTTGAAAGGGGAAATTTTTAATATCTTTTGGAAAATCAAGCTCTTTAATAAAGCAAGTAAATGAGGAAGGGACATAGGGAGTATATCACATTAGCGTGCACGTGGTGCTCACTGTACAGAGATAGTAAGGATGATGCCGTGAAGAAAAGAAAAGAAAAGCTACCCAACAAACTGTCTGGACTACGGTCATCTTTCACGCGGCATACCATAATAAAGCGCACGGCCTTATGATACATCGTGCGTGGTACTTATCCTGTCATCAGTGTCCAGGACATCGCCCGACATATTGAATGTGACGTGCGACATCCTTCAAAAAATATCAGAAGATCCACAACCACTAGATCACCTCAGAACAATACCATTTCTTCAAGCCATGAATATAAAACAACTTTTGATGCATTTGATCACTCGAGATGAGCAAGAAAATCTTATTTATGAGGTAAAACATGACTTGTAGATATGGTCTTATTCTAAAGATACTGATAACAGACATTGTAACAACAGAAGCAGACTTGATGAAGAATAACCATGGTCCAGACAACTTGAGCAAGAAAATAACAGTTAATGAAAAGGCCGCGCGCGTGAACATGCTACACCGTGCGACGCATCAAAGCACCGTGCGGCGTGGTTTGTCCAGCACAGGGGCTGTTTTGTTTTGTGAAAATGATTTTTTTTAGGCCAGAACTCAACCAAAAGGGGTTATGCCTGGCAGCAGAAGAGTCCCCTCAGGACCAGGACAGAGCCTAACCCAAGGAAACTTGATTTTTACCTTTGATCTTGAGTTTGAATGAAAGCGGATGATGAAGAATGAAGACGGACGATGAAGGATGTGAGTGGGTGAGATTGGGTGAGAAAAGATAGGTGTAGGTATGAGTGGTTGTTGGGTATTTGGGTGGATGAAGCTTCAAAGTTAGTAAGAAACTAACTTTGATGATGAGGAGAAAAATGGAGTAAAGTGCTTAGAGAATGTCTTTTGGGAATGGCATTCTCAAGGCTTGGAAGTAGAGAATGGATACAATGATAAGAAGAGAGAGAAAGATTTTGGGATCAATGATCAAGAGCCATTTTCTCTTGAGTGGAGGGGTGTATTTATAGGCAAAAGCCAAAGATTTTGAAATTCAAATGGTGGAGGTATTTTCTGGGCGGGCCAGAAGTGCATTTTCGGCTGAGCCATTTTGCAGCTGTAGCTCAAGTAGGCGTGGGCGACAGCTTTCTGAGCCAGTCAGAACTTTTCCTGAAATGCCGTGCGGTTGACCTCGGGGTGTCGCACGGTGTAATAAGTTTTGTTACACCGCGCGTTGCATGTGTGTTCCGCGCGGTATTCCAGGTCCAGTCCAGGACTTTTGGGCTATTTGGGTCATTTGGATTATCTGGGTTTTCTGGGCTGAGGGAATCTTTTATGAGTTAATTTTGGGCCGGTCCTATATTTCAATTTCATAGCCCACTAGATCCTTTTTCTATAGAGTGCAATTCCTAATAGATCATGTGGAGTGCATTTTACATTTTTACCCACGTTTAAAAACAAATGAACCCATATAACCTCCTACACCACCACCACCAAAACCAGCGCCACCACCAGCGCCGGCATCACGTCGCTGCCACCACCACCACCACCACAACGCCGCCACCACCATCACCACCACCACAATGACCACCACCACCACTCCACCATCATCACAACCACCACCACCACCATGCCGCCGCCACCACCACCACCACCACCACAACCACAATTAACAGTATTAATCCGGGTATTAACACTGTTAATTGGGATGTGAATTTAGACAAAAATTAACATTGTTAATCCTGATATTAACACTGTTAATTGGGATGTAAATTTAGACGAAAATTAACACTGTTAATCGTGGCGGATTAACACTGTTAATTGTGGTGGTGGAGTTGTGGCGACGACGACGTGGTGGTGGCGGCGGCAGCTATGGTGGCGTGGCGGTGGCGGCGTTGTGGTGGTGATGGCGGCGGCGACGTGGCGGCGGCGGCGGTAGTGGTAATGGTGGTGGCGGTGTTGTGGTGGTGGTGGCGATGGCGGCGGCATGGTGGTGGTGGTGACGTAGTGACGGCGGCGACGGCGGCGGCATTGTGGTGGTGGTGGTGGTGGCTGCGGGGTGGTGGTGGCGGTAGTGGTGGTGGTGGTGGAGTGGCGACATCGACGGTGGCATGGTGGTGGTGGTGGTGACGTAGTGGTGGCGGCGGCAGCGTTGTGGTGGTGGTGGTGGTGGTGGCAGCGGCGGCGGTGGAGTCGTGGTGGTGGTGTGGTGGTGGCTGAATTGTCTCTCTCAAATCGCCTCTTTTTTGCGAGGAGTATTTTTGTCAACAAAATAATGAAGAGGACCTACTAGACTATGGGCTCTTTGGGCAGGACCTAGTAGGCTATTCTTCACCCAGACAGGATTGGCAAGGAAGAAGCTCATCTTTTATTCAAGCTCGCAATGGTACTGTTTCCTTTATTTCATCATCGGGGCGTACAAAGAACCTCCGAGGTCCGGATTGGGGTGTCTACAATTGGATTGCATTTTCTAAAAACCGTGAGATACGGATTAGAATTGGATTCATAGAAATCCGATCCAATCTGGACCGTGGACAGCCCTAGTTATTGGTATGTCGATGGAATAGGTAACGTGGGGTTTCGTATTGTAAAAAAAATTCAAAACTTTTTTTTCATGCTCAAACATTCTCTCATTAAAACTTTCACATTTAATGTTACTTCATAAATAAATAATGAGAGGTAAATAACATAAACAAATAAAACTTTTTACCCGCAACTAAAAATAGCATAATAGGATTTTTTTTCTTGCTCTCGTATAGGATGCTTGTAATATTCGAATTATTGATTTCCAATGGTATAGGAGTATTAAATTTTTTGAGTTATGCTTATCATGATTAGTAAGATTATTTGGATGACTTGTGCAAAAGAGATTTTGCAAGAAAATTTATTCGTGGAGTATAATGAGAAAATTTATTAGCCCTCAAACAGTTAAAAGCAAAAAATGTAAAACTCAAAATGAAAAAAAATGAAGTGTCCTAACAGGCCCTGAAGGCTACTAATAGTGGACCCACAAATTAATTAGTGGAAAATGCAGATCAGGGAACGAGGACGTTGGCGCCGGCGTCGCCGATGGTGGCGGTGAAGTGGTGTTGGTAGTTGGTGGTGGTAGCCGGGGTGTTTCCCCCTCTATTTCTCTCTCTCTTTCTCTTTAGATATTTTGAATGAAAAAGGTAGCCGGGGTGTTTCCCCCTCTCTTTCTCTCTAGATATTTTGCATGAAAAAGGGCAGGTTGTTGAGATTATCTCTGTCTCAGTTGAGGTCAGGGCAAAAATATCATTACTAAACATAATTACGCCTATGCAGGTTCAAAAAAAATATTTAGGGTTGAGATTAAACCAAACCTAAAAAGAGTGACCAACCTTTAATTTTGCTAGGAGGACAAAAGAAAGCTCAACTGAATAAATTTCCTTGAAGAAGAAAGAATAACAGTTACCAACATATGCGAGCATATTCCATGTTCGTTGAAAAATAAAGGGCATAAATATGTTAAATTTCAATTTCAACTTGAGAAATCGAAACGTGACTAATTTGAATAAAATTAAAGTTTTTCTTTTTGGGTAAGAAAGTTATTTGTATATGAGAAAATTCAGTAATCTTTTTGAGTATCTTGACCATGATCTCATCTCATCATAGTAAATGTCCCACTTGGTGTGCTGGTTTTAATAGTAATTTCTTTTGATTATGCCAGATCTTTTGATTTGAAAAAGTAAATGATACTACTTGCTTGCGAGAGATGCTACGTACATTTCATCAAACCATTATACTATTCAATACAATTTTTGTGGAGCCCACTCAGGATTTCAAAAAATACCAAAAAATATCCAAAATTTTTAAAATAATGTTTTATAAGGCCTGGTAAAAAATCAGCTCTAACGGATATCGGTAAATATTATTTCTGGATTCGTATGTCCGAAACTGCGCAGTTGAACATTTTCGCTCCTACAAATCTAGAAATAATACTTACCGATACCCGTTAGAGCTGATTTTTTACAGGGCCCTCTAAAATATTATTTTAAAATTTATGGATATTTTTTTGTATTTTTTGTGGGACCCGAAATGAGCTCGTAAAAAATGTAGTGGATGGTGTAGAGTACCTAGACTTATTGCTTGCGATATGCTGACTTCCTCTTAAATTATCGTACTGGTATTTTTTTCATAATATTTCATTTATTTTTTTTTCCGTAATTTCTTTTATTTTTAGTTGTAAATTTTTACTTTTCAGACTCATCTTGCCGAGACGAATGACCAATTCAAAAATTTCATGTAAATCTAATATATGTAGAAAATACAAAAAAAAAAAAAAACCAAAAAAATCTATGGAAGACAACACCTAAGATTTTTAAGTTTCTTATACTTTGGGGTTGTTTACTACAGTAAATTTTTGAAAATAGTACAAGGGCGTCATCAAAAACAAGTTTACCAGTTATTTATATATCGTCCTTAACGGGCTGTTTGGATGCAGGAGATGAAGGGGGATATGTGAGCCCCCTGATTTGTACTCCGGGTGTCCCTCATATCTGGTGTTTGGTTCAGTTTTTTGGAAGGGGGAGACAAACATTGTAGCGGCTCCATCTCTGGCTGAAGCTGGATTTGTGAAGGGGAGCTCAGACCCCGTCGTTGGTAAATCCGGAGGGTTTTGAGACGGTTTTACCCCTCCAAATCCCCCTTTAGTTTATCTTTTCTCATCCCATTTGTTTTCATCATTCTCGAAACCCAGACCAACGAAGGGAGAGAAGAGAGGAGGTCGCCGAACAACTCTGGTGACTCCACCACCTGACCGACAGTTACAACTCTCCCTCGTCTTCCTCCTTACACGGGTTGAGGTATGGTTGTTCAGTACTCCATTTGCGAACGTTTTGGTTGTTTATTGAAGACTGTTTGTGTTCGATTGGGTTGATTTTGGGGTTTTTGATGTTGACTTTGATTTTCCACCCACGGTACTCCATAGCTTGCATCTGAGTTGCCCTATAAATCTTGAAACTTCATATATGATGATTTTACCCTAATTTTGTTATATGGTTTGTAGATTTGAGTTGCCTTATGAATCTTGAACAAGTAGTTTTTTGTCCATTAAAATACTAAAGTGGGGGCAAATAAGTCATTTAGAGCCTGTTTGGATGGGGGATTAGTTCCCGGATTTGCCAAGGCCCTGGACTACTAATCCCCCTCTCCCTCTTCTCCGGTGTTTGGATGTGCGAAATGGAAGGGGGATTGGAGCTCATACCTGGATTCCATCTCCGGCTCCTCCCGTGTTAGTTAATGACAGGGGTAACCCTGTCGCTGGTGAATCCGGGTGGAATTTTTACTCTTTTGCTGTCACGCCCTCGATTTTTAACATAAATTATAAATATTTTTAATAAATAAAACTTTCACTGAAATACCGGAAAAACCCAAATGACATACTTTTCCCAGTTTTCAAAGTTAAATTTGAGTTACAATCTTGGTTCGAAGCCCCAAGTTATACAAACGCTAAAACAATATTACAATTTTCATTAATCAATTTTCCGAATACTTCTTAAAAAAAAAAATGCAAACTTGACTCCTCATTTGAACCTCCGAGACACGTGATCAGCAAGCACGGGATGCACGTCATGCCAACTTCCTTGACCTTTACCTGAAAATGATAGGTTGAGCTACACTAGCCCAGTAGAGAAATCTATACTCAAGTTATATGGAAATGAGATGAAATATACACCTGACACGAATGAGACACCCAATTGAACATGAGACACAAGAGGGATTACAAAAAAAGAACTGACGAATTTAGACCTTTCCGTATATCTTAGAGATAACCCTAACCATCCATGCATCAACTAGAAGAAGCATTAGGACTCATATCAATCAAACAAACAACAATTATAGTTCAACCAACAACGTTTCAAATGAATTCCACAAACCATCTCCTCTTTTCATACCATCCACCATGGTGCCTCATTACTTAAAACTTTCCTTTTAGATTTCCAAAACATTTTAGGGAAAACTCAAGACCATCACAGGTCAAGCTCCGTTGATTCGAGCTTGAATGCCGGAGTCCGTTGATTTGTGCCCAAATACCGGATCCGTTGATTCGCTCAAGAATACCGGAGGATTTTTAAATAAAATCCTCTTTTCAAAACTCAAATTGCTTTCTTTGATAAAAATCAACCTTTCATTCTCTGTCTCGGCAACCATAATCTCAAGCAATCCTGCAATCCAAACATCAATATAGACCTCTAAGGTCAATCAAAATTCTCTTCATCATGCGAGACATTCAACTGTGTTACCACCCCTTGCGTCACATTGAATTCTCTCAACCTGGGTTTCCGCACTACCACACCTTGCGTTGCGGGCCCTCTAGAGTCCCCGCATTTCCACACCTTGCGTTGCAGGACCCTCAATTCAGAATTCACAACTCACGTAAACATAAAAAAGCTTTATCAATCCGTATATAAACAAACATCACTTTCCACACTCACAATCGTTCTTACATCATTAACCATGCATACCAACTCATAAGTACACCCCATTATACATTGATAAATACTTTAAGTCCACGTTATTCATCAAAGTCAATCACGACGCCCTACGTCACATATCGAACCCGCAAAGACTCTATGACACACCACCCACTTGGTTCCTAACAGAAAACATATCGAACGAGGACACGAGTCACAATACTACCCATAGGATCACTAGACAAACTCAAGTCTACGCGTAACGTTCACCTCTTACTCCCTTATAGCCCACGGTACTCCAACCACCCTTACGGTATATATTCTCCAACCAACGACACTAATATTATACTCTAACGAGTGCTCAGAGACAAGATCGAACAACGAACCATTAGGGCATAAGCAACCCTACTCAAGAGTGACTTAAACATAGTCTAATCATATAGGAAGTCATAACACGGAACGAATATAACCTAGGGAGTAGCCGCAAACATCGACAGACTGACACACCTCTACTCAAATGGTCATAACTTTCTGTGTACAAAGAGTTTAAAGGTGATTTTGGTGGCAAACGAAAGCTAAATTCCAGGCCTTCGATTCGATATAAAGTTTGCGTGAAACGGGCATCGGATGAGGGAGTTGTGCCCCTTTGAAGTTGACTGAAACTCAGAAAACGGGCTGAAATGTTTGGATTCAACCGAAACGCAAAATCCAACCTCAAGCACGAAATGAAACATGATCTAGGTACACAAACATCACATAAACGCATAACAAGAGTAAGAAATCCCTACCACAATGGGTTTTGAGCAAAACCCTAAGTAACCCAAGCTTGAAACACCAAGATCTAGCTCCTCCCAAGCTACAATACGAGACCTAGGTCCAAGATTTCCCAAGATCAAGAGAAATAAGTGAGGTTCAACAAGTGATTGAGAGGAGAGAGAGAGAAATCCGAAAATGATGAAGTTCTTACCTCTTTGAACGCAATAACCTTGATTCCGAATGAAATTAGGATGAACAACCCATAGATCTTGAAGATTTTGAGGTGTTTGATGTGGAAATCCAAGAATTTGGGTGAGAGATTGAAGAGAGAAGGTAGAGGGGCGATTTTAGGGCTTGGTTCGTGGCCTTGGAGTGAGAAAATAACATAAGAGGTCTATTTATAGTGGTCCAAGAAGCGTGCTGAAAATCTGCATAAAACGCAGCATGTACCGGTACGGGAAAAAGCTGTACCGGTTCATGAACCTTCAAACTGTCAAAAATCACAACTTCTGGATACCATGTACCGGTACGGGGAAAAGCTGTACCGGTTCATGAAGGGCAGAAAAAAGAAAATTTTCCAACGGACACCGAAACGAACCTGACTTGGTACTAACACTTCCAAACATCATTGCAACATCAAAACTAACATTTTACTATCCTACGAGAGTCCGATACACACCGGGATACGTATCTCCGTACACCCCCACAACATCCGAGCGATTTTACTAGCAATACAACTAATTGACGAAATAAATGATTTCTGAAATTAAAACAAATTTGCGAGTCTCTACATTTGCCCTTTCGTTTTCCCTTTTCTGGGTTGTACTCGTTCAATTTAGAACAGACCGAGAAAGAGAGAAGAGAGAGAGAGAGAGAAGAAGAAGGAGGTCGCCGATCTACTCTCTGGTGACTCCACCGCCGTACACCGACGGGTTCTACTCTCCACCTCGTCTTCCTCTACATCCTGTCGTTGTTTTCCTTGTTGAAAGGGCTGAGGTATGGTTCTGGACTCCATTTTTGTAGCATGCGGAGGGTTTTGCGATCTGGTTTTTGCGATTTAGTTATTGTGATACGCTTTTGCGATATGGTGTTCGATGGACTCCATTTTGGTACTGTAATGATAGATCTGAGTTGCTGTAGATGTAGATTTTTTTTGTGGCTGAATTGAATATCACTCATCAGTGAGTTACGATCTGAGTTGCCCCTTATTGATGAATTTTTGTTTTTGCTGAACTGAATATCACTCATCAGTGAGTTACGATCTGAGTTGCCCCCTATTGAGGATTTTTTTTTTGCTGAACTGAATATCACTCATCAGTGAGTTACGATCTGAGTTGCCCCCTATTGATGAGTTTTTTTTTTGTTTTTTCATTTTGCCCTAATTTTTGATTTTGACCTAGTTTTTTATGATGCCGTAAAATATCATCTGCCCTAATTCGTTGGTATTAGTACAGTTTGGGTGAAGTTTTTTGGGGAGTTTTGGTGAACTGAACTTGAACTGAAACTGGTCTGGTCACAGACCTAATTTGTAAGCAACATATTTGGCTAGGTCTTTGCACAACCTCACGAGAATGCAAAACGTTCGCATTGCACATATATAATTTCTTGAATGATACGGTGTCACCAGGATTAGGAAATCTCCCAGAGCTCCAAATGTACCACATTGGTTTCAATAAGTTGGTCAGGTTCGGCAAGAATGGTTTTGATTTTATTACTAGGGTGGCAAATAGTATGAGTCTACACTATCTTGCTCTTGATGAAAATTTTCTAGAGGGTGTCATTCCGGAATTCGTTGGCAATTTGTCCAAGTTAGTTTGAAAGTTATACCTGGGAGGAAATCGTATTCATGGTCACATACCGGCCTCAATTGGGAGTCTGAGTTGTTTGACCTTGTTAAACTTGAGCTACAACTCATTATCAGATGACATTCCTCAAGAAATAGGCCACTTGGAAAACATCTTCCTAGTCTAACCACTCATCTGAATCTCTCCAATAACTTGGTAATTGGACCTTTGCCTTGAGAAATTGTGACATTCAATGGTGTTCTCGCGGTTCACCTATCAAACAACGGTTTATAAGAAACCATACCCAACTCAATTGGCAAGTGTAAAAGCTTGGAGATGTTGCTCATGCCAAATAACACGTTCACTGGCCCTAATCGAGATAGTTTAAGCTAGGTCTTTGCACAACCTGTTTGGAAATGTTTGGTTGTCCTTATTAATCCATGTTTGGTTGTCCTTATTAATCAATTATCCCAAAAGCTTACTCTGTTTGGAAATGGACCCAACTGTGTATATCAAGCTATTGAACACCCTCTCTCACATTAAATAGTAATAGGAATTTGGTAATATTGCATGTACAATGATAAAAAAGACTATACTATACTATAAGTTGTCTTGAATTATGATTTATCCTACTATAATGTTGACACTAATGCAACTTGTGTCTTAAAACAGATGGCAAGACTAACGAACCGTGAACGAAGGAAGAAGAGAAACCGTAAGGCTTTGTTAGCAATGTTATGTATGATGACAGTAGTCAATAGTGTTCTTGAACTATACTTGTTAATCATGGACTTGATTGCCGAAAGGGATCGACAAAGGCTACACCAGAAGCCTCATCTTCGTGCCAATCCTAATTATTACCAACACCAAATAGACGCACTTAATAGGTTGGTACGCCATAGTGACAAGACTTGCCACGACCAATTGAGGGTAAATAGGCACACATTCATGACGTTATGCCAATTACTTACTGAAAATGGGCTAGAGCCGTCTAGGAATGTCACTATTGTAGAGAAGGTTGCAATATTTTTGTGGATCATCTCGCACCATACGAAGAATAGGCGAACCATTTTACAATTTTGGAGATCGGGGGAAACAATTAGTAGGCATTTCAACTCAGTTTTGATTGCGGTATTGCGCCTTCACAAGTTCTTGTGGTATCATCCCCAGCCTATACCTGCCAATGAGCCGGATGCTAGGTGGAAATGGTTTGAGGTACATAAATGTTTATATGTTAAGTTATAGTAATGCACTTATTTGATTATAAATGAACAATTATAATAAAAATTGTCTTGTCTCTCGTAGAATTGTCTAGGGGCTTTAGACGGTACTTTCATACCAGTCCTCCCCCCAACCGAACAGAAGGCACGGTATAGGTCAAGGAAGGGTGACTACGCGACAAATGTGTTAGGAGCTTGTAGTCGTAACCTTCAATTTGTGTATGCGTTGTCTGGTTGGGAAGGCTCCGCCACAGACTCAAGAGTGCTTGAAAACGCCTTGGTAAGGCCTCACGGGTTGAAAATTCCACACGGTATGTGACTTGAAAACCTTTCCAGTAGTGAACATCCTTCCCCATTTGTGTAAACGTACTCATTGAAGGCAACTAATCTCATGTGTAGGTCATTACTACCTCGCCGATGCCGGTTACACTAATGGGCCGGGAATATTAGCACCTTACAGGGGTCAACGATACCACATTAATATTTGGAGGCAAGGACACATGCCCGAGAGCCGGGAGGAGTTCTTCAACATGAAGCACTCCAAAGCACGAAATGTCGTAGAGAGATGCTTTGGAGTGCTTAAGATGAGATGGGGGATTTTGAGATCTTACTCTTTCTATCCCATTAGGACTCAATGCCGCATCGTCACTGCTTGTATCCTTCTCCACAATCTTATTAAGCGTACAATGGCGGTGGATCCCGTTGAGGCGCAATACACGGCATGGGAGCAGGCCAACCTACATAATGTACCAGCAGATGAGTACATTAGAATTCTCGAAAGTGCAAACCAATGGACCCAAATGAGGGATAACTTGGCAACCCAAATGTACAACGATTGGTTAGCTAATCCTGGCGGTGGCCAGTAGGTTATGTGTATCTGCTTGTAGACTTCTTAAACCATTGGAACAAGACTTGTGGCTATTATTTGAATGTAATATTTAGGTATTTGTTGTGCACATTACATATGCCATGTTGTGATCATTATTACAAATCAGGTTGGGAAACATAATGGAAAGTGAAGGAACTGCGCAATCTCAAACATCAAGTGGTAAGGAAAAACAAGTTCGTAGGCTATGGAGCCATAAGGAAGAAGAGTGCCTACTTGCTGCCATGATGGAGTGTATCTCTGATAAGTACAGAGCCCAATGTGGTTTAAAACCGGGCTTTTTCAATGAGGTTGAGAAAGAGTTGAAAAAGAAATTGCCCGGAACGACGCTTAAAGCGGTACCCAACATCGAGTCCAAGGTGAAAAATTGGAAGAAGACGTATAGTTTAATTCTCGACATCACACGTATAAGTGGGTTCGGTTGGAACTATGCCACTAATTCAATTCAAGTGGACTCGGATGCGGTGTGGAAAGATTATGAGAAGGTAACTTCTCTAGTCTTCCATTTTGACTTACACAAATTGTTCTCACCTCCCACTTAATTTATGTCATTCAATATGTGTAGGCTCATCCGAAGGTGAAAGGGATGAATGGGAAGGCTTTTCCCATGTACGAGAGTTGGCAAATACTCTTTGGGAGGGATAGGGCTACCGGTGAAATTGCCGAGGATGCGGCGGAAATTGACGATGTTTCGGCCGACCCCGTTGAAACAATGAACCCCGTAGACTTGTTCAATGATTGCTATACCCCGTCCTTTGCAAATGGTGACCCGTCTTTTGTTGACATATCAACATCTTCCGGGACTCCAACAAGCTATGCCATTCCCCCCACTCCACTAACCAATGCGAATACTCCAGCGACGAATGTTGTGCCGGAAAGGCCTAAGAAGAAGGCAAAGGTGGACGCACAAGAGGCGTCACTTCATGAAGCATTTGGAAATTACATGGCTCAAAGTAGTACGGCGTTTCTTAAGATCGCCGATTCAGTTGGTTTTGAGGACCGACTCGCTGCCAAGAAGGAGAAGGTGTTTGGCGAGCTTGAGAAGCTCGACCTTCAGTTGCTTGATATGTTTGCGGCACACGCCATTATTGTATCGGCGGAAGAGAATGTCGACACGTTTTACGGCATTCCCGAGAACTACCGACAAGCTTGGGTCGAGGCCGTATTAGCAGGCAAAATTAAATTGAAGACAACTTAGGGATGTGATTCCTTGTGTAGGACGTTAAACATGGTCAAGGATGTGATTTCTTGTTTTTGTAATTAACTCTATAGTACTTTATGGCCCTTTATTGGAGGATGTGATATCTTCCATTTTGTATTTAACGATATAGTACTTATGGCCCGTTAAGTTTTTGTAATGATGCACCTTATAACATGTTAAACTTTTCATTGCTGTTTTTTTGGTACTCGTTCGGGCAACGATGATGATCATATTCGTAGGTTAGGGCAACGATGATGATCTGATCAAATGTATGAGATGGGCAATGATGATGCACTTTAAATTTAAGACTGTCTATTAGTTGGTATTGATTTTGGCAACTATGAAGGCCTAAATGGCAACTTAGTTACTGGTTAGTGCTACTTTTATTACGGTTATTACATCTGAGCCCATATGTTCATATTGTGGCGGCTGTTAGCATGCAGGGCAATGTGTGTGTGTGTGCAGGGCAATGTGTGTTGTTGTGCAGGCCTGTTTTGGGTACTGTTTGTGCAGGACTGTGTGTGTGTGTGTGCAGGCATGTGTGTGTGTGTGTGCAGGGCAATGTGTGTGTGTGCAGGCCTGTGTGTGTGTGTGCAGGGCAATGTGTGTGTGTGTGTGTGTACAGGGCAATGTGTGTGTGTGTGCAGGCCTGTTTTGTGTGTGTGCAGGGCAATATGTGTGTCTGTGCAGGCCTGTTTTGGGTACTGTTTGTGCAGGACTGTTTTAGGTACTGTACTGAGTGTGTGTGCAGGCCTGTTTTATGACTGTTTTAGAGCAATCTTATCTTTCTTGCCAATGTTTTGGTGCTAGTTTCTGGGCTGTTTCTGTGTTGGTTTCTGCAATGTTTTGGTGCCACTTTCTGGGCTGTTTCTGTGCTGGTTTCTGCCCAGTTTTCGTGCCAGTTTCTGCCCAGTTTCTGTGCTGGTTTCTGCCCAGTTTTGGTGCCAGTTTTTGGGCTGTTTCTGTGCTGGTTTATGCTGGTTTCTGCCCAATTTTTGTGCTGCTTTATGCCCACTTTTTGTGCTGGTTTCTGCCCAGTTTTGGTGCTTGTTTCTGGCCAGTTTTGGTGCTGGTTTCTGGCCAGTTTTGGGCAATGATGCAATGTTTACTAGTTACGGATTAGTTGGTATTGCCTTTGTCAATTATGACGGCCTTAATGGCAACTTAGTCGCAAATGGTAGTGCTACTTTGATAAGGTTTGAATTGTCTGAGCCCAAGTATAATTTGTGTTTCTGGCTTGTATTGTGGTAGTTTTGTGGCTGTTTCTTGGCTGTTTCTTGGCTGCTACTGCTGCTGTTTCCTCCACTTGCTGTTCTGATTTCTGCCCAGTTACATTGCTGTTTTTTCTACTTGGTGTTTTCGTTGGCCGTCATCACAGCAGTCCAGTTCTGCACTTTACCTACACTTTATAGTTTTGTGGCTGTGATTCTGTGCAGTTATGTGGCTGTTTTTTTGACAATTTCTTGGCTGTTTTTTTGACAGTTTTGGTTCTCCATTCTGGGCACTTTTCCACGGCTATGAGGATATTTTTGACAAATTTCACGGCGAGGCACTTGTCTTGGCGGGACAACTTATGAGGGTCAATGGTTTACTCACCATTTGGCAACATAAGTTGTAGCCAAGTGGTGCACAATGTGCCGGTGGAAAAAAAATCTGAGCCAACTACATATACAATAATCTTAGTATTCATTAAATGTGATAATTTGTTGTTTCTCGTAGATTTTGCAATGTCAAGTGAAGGTAAACAACACTATTGGGTGGTTTTCGTTGGCCGTCAGCCGGGAATCTATACAAGTTGGGAGACCGCGGGACTGCAAGTTCATGGATACTCGGGAAACTTGTTCAAAAGATACACCACGTTCGAGGAAGCCGAAGGAGCATTGTTACAGTTCCATGAGGAAAGATACCGGCTCCTTCAAATGCAATCGGTCCGAACCGAACATCAATCAAGTGACGATACTTCCACATCCACAAGTTCTTCGGAAGTTCAACATCAACAAAGTCTATCAACTATCTTTTTTCTAGGGATTTTTTTCGGTTTCGTAGCTTGTATTTGGTTCGCACTTCTATTCGATTCAGAATGAAGTTGTAAGTTTAATTTCTCCAATTTCGAAATGAAGACTGCATTATGTAGACAAACATTAGTAATCTCAAATAAATTTAATTACTTGAGATACAAACCGGATTGATACAAATTTATTCCTCAAACATTTATTATCAAAATTACGAACTTATTCTTCGACCACCCTCTTACAACTTCAAACTTCTAGTTTTCTTGTCGAACAAAGCAACGGCCCCAACGATTATAATTGGGAAATTCCCTGTCCCGGAAATGCCTCAGTTGTGGCCAACTCTACATAAAATTAAGGCAAACAGTTCATAAATTTATTAAAAACTATTTAATATGAAATTGAAATCAAATTCAAAATTACTTACCCGAACAAATTCATTCCAAACATCATTTTCCACCACCAGTTTATTTTCATTTGGATTCCACCCAAACCCGGGAATTCGAAGGATAGCATCTAGATCATAATAATCACGCTTCCATTTTTTTATCTTTCCTTCGATATGAATTTGTTTAATACCTGCTTCGGGGAATGAAACTCGCATTTGATTCTCAAGAACTCCTAAGTAGCCGGGATGAAACCCGTTCTCGGCTTGCCAAACCCCCTGATCTACAAGGCTCGTAAGATTTGTAAGTAATATTTCCTCCTCCACCTCGCTCCAAGCCCGGCGTGCCATTTCAAGGAGTGAAAAATCAAAATTACAAACTAATTTTTTAAAGGGAGATAGATGTGTGTGTAGTGATATGAGATAGGTAGTGGTATTTATAGACCATTTTACCAAACAATTTTGGTCAAAACATTTTTACCTAACAAAATTTGGTGCACCTACTTCTCTTTTTCAACTACCACTTTATGTACTTTTAAAATTACTAAATTGAAAATATATAATTCTGATTTCTTCAAAAAAAAATTCAAATAAGGTTAAATTTTATTCAATATAATTACATTTATAATTATGCAATAATTAGTTATAAATATGTATTTACTGTAATTACGAAATTTACTTTTGAATTACTAAATTGAAAATAAATAATTCGGATTTTCAAAAATAATAAATCAAAAAAGGTTAAAATAATTTAAAGACAACTTGATTCAAATTTATGCAATAATTAATTGTATATATGTATTTAATGTAATTATAATTCAAAAACGTAATTTGTCCATTAAAATACTAAAGTGGGGGCAAATAAGTCATTTAACACATTTTCCCATCATATCCACCTTTCAAATCCCCCTTCTCAAAAATCCATCCAAACACCTCATTACAAATCCACCCTTCTTAAAAGGTGGGGCCACCCTTCTTAACATATCCCCCCTCATTACATATCCCCCTTCAAATCCCCCCTCATTACAAATCCTACTAAAACAAATCCTTCATCCAAACGGGCTGTTAACACATTATCCCATCATATCCACCTTTCAAATTTCCCTTCTCAAAAATTCATCCAAACACCTCATTACAAATCCACCCTTCTTAAAAAGTGGGGCCACCCTTCTTAACATATCACCCCTCATTACATATCCACCTTCAAATCCTCCCTCATTACAAATCCATCAAGAACAAATTCTCCATCAAAACGGGCCGTAAGATTATTCGTTTCTAATTTGTATAGGTGGTGGAAGAAAATTATTTGTATTGAAGAGAGACCAAATTATGTTTTTCTGATACAACTTTTCTCTGTTTTTGACATTTTGGAATAAATTAACAGTGGTCCCACAATAAATAAACCCAACTTCTCTACGTCGAAATTCAAATTACATTACAGGTAGCAATCGCATTTCGATAGCTCATCTCGTTAATTAATAGTCCAAATTTGTTAAAAGAATTATATTGATAAGAAGGAACTCTAATCGATAGGTTTTTTTTTTTTTTTTAATACAGTTGGACTATTATTAATTTTTTTTTTTTGAAAACGTCAATCCATTACACAAGGGAGAAGCTCAAAGGCAGTACAGATTACATCACAAAAATACAGAATTGAACCAAACCTAACACAAGCTAGACGCAAGCACATGCCAAAAAGGACACCACTACTCTTGACGCCCCTACCGAAGCAAGCCTTCAACTCGGTTGCCAGATTAGGAGGCAATCATTGAAAGTGATAGTAGAAGTCCCAAGGGACAACAATCCAACCCCAAAGCTACGCTCAAGATGCAATCTGGTTGTGGACAATGTCCAGAAAGAGCTCAAAACGCCGGCACATCCGCATCCGAAAAGCATGACGACACTGGCAAACCGCCACCGCTGACAACCCCACTGACACGGGAAGGACCACACCGATGCAAGCCTTGCTGACACTTCAAGCTCCAGCACGCGATCGTCGGAAGCACGACGGGCTCGCGAAACCACGGCGGGGCACCAGACACCACACCCGAACATCAAAACCTTCAACTACAACCCAATTGCACACCAAAACCGCTGGCACAACCCAGACACGCAAAGGAGCATAACTGCAGCTGAAAACTCTGGCCAACAACAAACCCTTACCTAAAATTATTTGCCCATCACCAACACCCACCAGATCTAGTAGCCTAGGCCAGTAGACCGGACCGGGGAGACCGGTTGGTAGAAACCAAGCCAAACGGCCGATAAAGAAGAGAAGAAAGAAAAACCCTAACCCCAAACCTCACCTTATTACTACATCAATGTCCGCCGCTTGCCGGACCACCACTCACCACCTTCTAGCTCCAGTTTGAACCAGCATCGCCGAACAGCAGGGACGGGAACCCGTCAAGAGGTCTAGACCACTGGCTAAAAAAACGGAAGGTAAAAGGATGGAAGGGGGAAGCGGGGAGGAACGAAAACGGAAAAACTGAAAGATGGAGAGAGCGGGGCTCCCTGGATCTGGATCTGGTTCTGATTACTGGTCACAAATTAATAGCAAAAAATACACCGATGATGGCTTACTTTAAACTATCAAAAATTGCACATACTGCTCTATGAGTCATCTTCGGTAATTGTTTGGGGCAACTGCTCTATATTTTCTCACAAATTGAGCCCTACAGAAATATTTAGAATTTGAAGTGTTGGAGAGAAGATCTCAACTCAAAATAAACATAGGGATCCGTTGAAATTACCAATAGAGATTTTGTTGGCTAAAAGCTTACTAGAATGACCTGACCCCGTTTCACTAAGTGAAATAAGTACTTATTTTTCAAAGTAAAAGGTGATGTATTGTGAGAAATAAAAAAATAAAGGTGATGTTTCAAATTAAATGTAATGTATTGTAAGAGAATAATCTGTCTCGTAAAATAAGAAATAAGTTGTTAAAAAATAAGAACCTTAGCGGAACATGTAACCTCCCCTTAGATTTTTAACAAAAAATAGAGACCTCACCTAAACTATCTGAAATATCAGCCCCCCATTACTTCATCTAACAATGCAAATCTCCCGCCTTCTGGTAAGTTGAACTCTAACACTGTTAAATGTGTTGATTAAAATATCCTAATTGCTTTGGGATCCATCCACAACATGCTCGAGTACACTCAACAATGGAGAAGTGTATTTTTCTTTTCTAATTAACCTCGGACCCGGGGGCTCTGCTGCCCAGGGAGGCGCAGGAGCCCCTGCCCACACCTCAAAACGTTGCCGTTTTGATTTAAAAGAAAATCCAAACCACCAATTTGCAATCCTATGGAGCAGAAACGTGATTATGAGAGCCCTATAGACAAAATTTGATTATGTCTCTTTAGAATGATATGATCAAAATAATAAGATCTTCACACCCATTCAAACGGATTAAAAATTGGAGTACTTAATTTTTTAACCATATTTTTTAATATATAAACGGTCATACAAAATTAAGTACTCAAATTTTCACTCCGTTTGAATCGGTGCAAAGATCTTGTTATTCTGATCATATTATTCTAAAGGGTCGTAATTTATTTTTCTTTATAGGGCTCTCATAATTATATTTCTGCTCTACAGAGTCCTAAATAAAGAACATATACTTAATATGAGAGCCGTAGAGATAAAAATAAATTACGACCCTTTAGAATAATATGATCAGAATAACAAGATCTTTGCACCGATTCAAACGGAGTGAAAATTTGAGTACTTAATTTTTTATGACCGTTTATATATTAAAAAATATGGTTAAAAAATTAAGTACTCCAATTTTAAATCCGTTTGAATGGGTGTGAAGATCTTATTATTTTGATCATATTATTCTAAAGAGACATAATCAAATTTTGTCTCTAGGGCTCTCATAATCACGTTTCTGCTCCATAGGATTGCAAATTGGTGGTTTGGATTTTCTTTTAAATCAAAACGGCAACGTTTTGAGGTGTGGGCAGGGGCTCCTGCGCCTCCCTGGGCAGCAGAGCCCCCGGGTCCAATTAACCCCATCTCCTCTCCATTTTGCTCCCCTTCAGGCCACTTAAATCAATCAATCGACCGCATAACATAAGGCCTTCGAATTGAACCACAGGCCACTCTAACTCAACCACTATAATTCCGTCGTTCCATTACTTTATACAATCCCCACACCCACTACAACACTGGCCACCACACCCAACATCCTCCCGTTAATTTTTGTAGGAAAAATAAGTGCGGAAAATAGTAATCAATTTTACTAATTTCTGGAAATTTATAATTGAACAGAAAATTACTCCTACATTAAACGGAATTACAAGATATGAAACATAAACTGTAGCAATGTATAGAGATACTGCAAACCGAGACCCATTTTATTCAACGGTGCCCTTAAGACAAATTTGCTGCCTCACCGGTGCTGGAGGTTGTGTCAGTGTTTGTCTCATAGGGTTGACTTGGTTACCACTCATCCGTCGGAGCACCGCCGTAGACTGCCCGTCGAACGAACTTGTGTTTGTACTCTCTCTCTCTCTTGAAAAAGAACAATTGGATAGCAAGAGAAGCTCTGGATTCTCGGTCTGTTGAAACAAAGGGAGAGGCTCTCTTTATATAGCCAAGAAGGAGCCTTCTCATTGAATCTGAGAATTCAATAGGAGGAGCCTACCCATTTAATAGGGTCAATTCAATATTCATATTGAATATACGGAATTGAATACGAGAAATTCAATTTCTGGAGAAAAGCTGCTACAGTCATTGATCCAACAATTGATTCCATAATCAAATCGTGGGTTTTATTATGGGCATTCTACATAGTATTAATCAGTTGCGCACAACTGATTCTGTAGCTGGACCATTCAAGCGCAAATAGTTCAGACCCAATAAAAGCACAATCAATTTCAAACCAATCTAGACTAAACCATATGTTGGAATTTGCCCTGAATTACACCTAGGGTTTTTTTGGGCTTCAAAGCCCAATATGGTTCTAACTTCTTTTTTTTTTGGGGTAAATCAACTTGAAATAGAAAAAAGGCTAATCGAATATACACAGCCTACAAGGGGCATATCCCAGGAGGAAAAGAAAAGAAAAGAAAACAAAACAAGAGTAAAGAAAATTGCTTATGCCAAACGGCTACATGGACTAAGTGATACATTGTTTCCAGACCATCTAGAAAGAGGGAAGGAAAACGTCATAATGGCACCAACAAAATATAACCGAATAACATCTAAACATGAAAACAACATGATACATCAGCAGCAGCTTCGCATCTATAAGCTGCCATTACAGCCCCAAACAAACAGCAGTAGCAGCAGGCAGCAGCAAAACACCATGATAAGCACAAAATAGGCCATGACAGTACTGAAAAGCTGATTCTACACAGCAAATGGAAGCACAGGTGCAAGCAAAATGCAGCAATAGCAAAATACTTCAACTGCTCGGGCAGAACAGAAGCAGAAAGCAGAACACAGTAGCAGCAGCTTGCAGCACCAACAGATATGTGGTTCTAACTTGTTGGGCAAGGATATGTGGTTATAAATATAGCCTTATTCTCTTCATTAGGTTTTAGACTTCTTGAGTGAATCCCTTTAAGAGCTCCCATGAGGTTATTGGTAGAAATTAGGGTTCTTTGTTTGTCCCTGAATCCATTAAGATTAGGCTCCTTCGGATACCGTTATGGATTGTTTCATGTTGGGTATCATTGTGGAGATTTGGGATCCTTTTGTGTTGAAGCTTTGATATTAGGGAAATTTGTTTTGTCTCTTTGGGTTCAACCTAGGGTTTGTATCTCCCTTCTGGGTTCCATCAGAAATTTGTCTCTGAATATCGTTTGGTGCTTCTTTGAGAGTTACTGATATAACCGATTCTTTGTATTATCTCCTCGTTTATAGTGAATCCTCTCGCTATTCTTGCCCGTGGATGTACCCATCTTGGGGAACCACGTAAATCCTTGTGTCTCGTTTATTGCTTGTTGATTTATTATATTCTCAATTTCGTTTTCGGCACAACACCATAGACCACAGGTCGCGGGCCCACGAATCCTGAGTTCCGGCCCCGGTCTACTTTAGGTGTTTGGTGACGGCACTCATGCACGTCATTTGGCTTTTCCAATTCCCATAACGAGACAATTTCTCATTCATCTTTTAATGGAATTTGTTCACTGTTGTTGGGCTCATCTCACGCAGTGTGGGTCGCACCAAATTCTCTTTGGTAAAATTTCATTTTCCAACAATTTCCAAAGCCGATAGCAGCAGCAAAAACACATGCAGGATTTAATTAAGGAGAATAGCTAGTGAGTAGTGAGACACACCCGATTTCGGAACCAAAAACTGAGAGATTTCCATCACCCAGGCAGGCAGGCAAGCCATCACAATGCACCAGCGCCCGCCCGCCCCTAAACTCGACAGATTATATGTATGTCAGTATGGTATGGGGGTCATTTTGCTAAATTGCAATTAGTGGAAGTTACAGTAATTAAGAGGAGCTCACCTCACTCAAACAAAATCTCAAACTCCCGTGGTAAGGAATCACATTCTCTTAAACTAGTGGAGACCCTTGTGCAAATTAATTAATGGGAAAATTTCAAAATACCCCCCAACCTTTATACCAAAATTCAATTAGACTCTCAACCTTTTAAAAACTTCAATTTTACTCCCAACGTTATCTTTCATTAATCAAAATGCCCCATTCCGTCCAAATGACTAACGGATTTCGTTAAAAACTCCGTTAAATTCGTCCCGATCGAATTTTGATGATCCGAGCTGCTCAATGTGTTCAAAACGTGATTTTAAGGGTAGTCGCGAGAAATCAGCAAAAAAAATGACCGGGAAGGGCTTCATCTGAATAGTTTTTTATTGAATAGTTCAATAAAAAAAACTGCTCAAATCAAGCATTTTTCGGTCATTTTTTTGCTGATTTCTCACGGATACCCTTAAAATCACGTTCTAATCACATTGAGCGACTCGGATCATCGAAATTCGATCGAAAAAGGGGAGGTGCAGACCGAAGCAAAATCCGGACGTCTGGACTTGAACAAAATCCGGATCGATCCGCACCTCCCCTTTCCCAATCGAATTTCGATGATTCGAGCCGCTCAATGTGATTAGAACGTGATTTTAAAGGTACACGCGAGAAACCAACAAAAAAAATGATCGGGGAGGGCTTGATTTGAACAGTTTTTATTGAACTATTTAATAAAAACTGTTCAGATGAAGCCCTTCCCTGTCATTTTTTTGTTGTTGATTTCTAACAAATATCTCCAAAATCATGCTTTGAACACATTGAGCGGCTCAGATCATCGAAATTCGATCGGGACGATATTTAACGGAGCTTTTAATGAAATCCATTAGTCATTCGGACGGAAGGGGGCATTTTGATTAACGGAAGATAACGTTGGGAGTAAAATTGAAGTTTTTAAAAAGTTGGAAGTCTAATTGAATTTTGGTGTAAAGATTGGGGAGTATTTTGAAATTTTCTCTTAATTAATTAACCACCACTTCCTTATTTCTCGACCCGTAATAATCTATTCTAATACTGTAAAATTTGCGAGAAATTAAATGCATAATCAGCATGCTCACCCAACCCAAAAAAGTATTATTATTAATTGATCCAATTATCCAAACCAAGAAAACACACCCCGCAAACAACAACAACAATAACAACAACAACATAATCACTTGGCTATCGAAGCAAAGATTCATGGAAAATAAAAAAAAAACTCACCTCCAACCACCATCGCCATATCCACACCATCCTCCACCCCACCAGTCTCGCTCTCTGCTTTTTTCCCCAGAAAAAATCGAGAACCAAGAAAAAAAATACTCCCTCCGTCCCTTTATTACAGTCCAGTATTCCATTTTGGGCTGTCCCTTAATAAGTGTCTATTTTGTAAAGTTAGTGGGTAAAAGTTGGTGAATTATCTATTTTGTCCCTAAAAGTAGATTCCATTTTGAAAAGTTAGTGAATAAAAGTATAATGATGATGGGTAAGTAGGGAAAGTGGAGGAAAAAGTTGATGTGAAAGGTATAATGATGATGTCTTTTTAATAAGTTGGAGTTACGAAGCAAGACACTTAAAAAGGGACGGAGGGGGTACTTGCAAAACCCTCCCTCACTCATATCTCAAATTCAACCTTTGAATAAAATTAGATATAAAAAAATTGATGCGGTGAAACGTGGATTTTTTTTTAATGCATTTTGGTTTTTGGATGGGAGAGGCATCTGTGCGGTGGCTGTAGTAATATATATATATATATATATATATATATATATATATATATATATATACACACATACATACATATACATATACACTAATCTTCTAATGAGGACCTAAAATGAGGACTATCCCATTTCTTCCCTTTCCCGATTGAATTTTGATGATCCGAGCCGCTAAATGTGTTCAGAACATGATTTTAAGGGTACCGGCTAGAAATCGGCAAAAAAAATGACCGGGAAGGGCTTGATTTGAGCAGTCTTTATTTGAACCGTTCGATAAAAAATAAATAAAAACTGCTCGGATGAAGCATTTCCCGGTCTTTTTTTTTGCTGATTTCATGCGGGTACCCTTAAAATCACATTCTGAACACATTAAGCGGCTCGGATCATCAAAATTCAATCGGGAAAGGGAGGTCCTCATTTTATTAAAATGAGGTGGTCCTTATTAGAAGGGGACTCATATATATATATATATATTTATTTATTTATTTATTTGCCACTAGGGTTGGTTATTGTATGAGATAGTGCTGATGGTGGATGTTGACATTTTTTTTTTAACAGCGTTGATGGTGGTAGTTTTTTTTTGAACGGCGAAAGAAAATTTATTAATCTTTAAAGAATTACAAAGACTAAAAGGACAAGGAAGTAGGGCGATGATGGTGGTAGTTGATGATGCTAGTGGTGGTTCATGAGGGGGGGAGAGAGAGAGGGGGGGAGACGGAACCTGAGTTATTTTTTGGGATAATATCGAAAATTAAAATCCTAAACTTAGTGAATCAAACGGATTCCAAAAAATTCCAAATAAAAGCCCAAAAAGCAGGAAGGGGGAATAGCTAAACCTAAGGGGTATTTCCGGTTGTGAATAAGTTTTGAGAACAAATTTGTTGCAATTAAGTTGATAGGTGTTTTTAGTAGTAAATAAACTGTTGAAAAATATCAAGTTGAAGTTGTTGACAAATTGTTAGTTAGTGTGAAGAACAAGTTAAAATACCAAAATTTGTTAATTATTGTGAAAGAAATGATAAAAATGTCTACATTTTTTCTCCAGATTCTTAGGCTCTGTTTGGAACCTAAAGAAAGGAAAGAAAAAGAGAGGAAAATGGGAAGAAAAATTTACTATTTACTGAACTTGAAAATTTTATTTTCTTCTCGTTTTCTCTTCTAACCAAACAATGGAAGGAAAACTTTTATAATTTTCTTTTATTTTCCACAAGTTCCAAACAGAGTCTTTAGTTTTGGATGCTAAGAGCATCCGCAATAGTAATAATCAAACTTAATAACCAAAATGTGTCACGTCAACATTTGATTATTCATTTAGTCCATAATTAAACTTAACAACTACTACCTCCACATTGATTATTTTTGCATCCCTAACAAAAAAAACCCCACAATACATAATGCACATTTATCCAATTGCAAACGAGTTTTAATTACGCACCTGACCACACCAAATTATTCATCTCAATGAGACGATTTCAATGTGGGGTGTTTTTGAGTTATTGAGTTTTGGTTATTGGTAAAAGTTGTTAAGTTTGGTTATGGAATTGGTGAAATTTGGTTATTTGCTAAAAAACTTGTAACTTTGCTTATTATAATGTGGGGTATTTTTTTTAGCATTGTTGTTAAATTTGCTTATCCATACTCATTTGGTTATTACAATGGGGATGCTCTAAGATGAGGGAAGGGGGAATTCTTACATTGTCAGGTAAAATAGGAGAGGACAGTGACATTTCACAAACCTCAGGGGAGGTCAGTGAAGTTTACCCAATTTTTTTAAGGTAGCAGAAGAAACACGCGAGAGCACCGAACATACCAGGAAGGCAACAAAACATCTAGAGAGAGAGAGAGAGAGAGAGAGCGCGCGTTATTCCCGCGGAGGGAGAGAGAGACCCTCCTGTTTCTTCTATCCTCCTCCAATAAAGGTGGACGGTTTTCGGTCTCTTCTGTCCTCCAATAAAGTCTCTCAGTGCAAATAAATTGAGGAAGCGTTCAAATCGAGAGAAGAGACCCTCAATTGAATTTGCTCTTAGAGTTTTGCCTCCATTCCCCCAGGTGAGTTCTTCTTCCTCCTCCTTTCTCTATTTCTTCCCTTCAATCGGCATTTAATACGCTGCTCTGCATTCTCAAGTTTTCCAATCCGTTTTTCCCATTACAGTTTTTATTGAATTCGAAACGCACGCACGCACATATCTATATCTATACGCACACATTTGACATACATGTGCATATACATGCCTAGATGTATAATGTCATTCTTGATTTTTCGAGTTAGGGTTTTCCTAATTGTGCCTCTCTATTTCTATCCCTCTTTTTTTTTTTTTTTTTTTTGCTACTTGGTTCGATCCATGTTTTGGCATCCTCCATAGGAACTTTGATGTTTCTATTTGCCTATATGTGAATACTCAATGGCTGATTGACTGATTCGTGTTTTGTGAACGAACTTGGGAACAATGAGAAGGGGCAAAAGTGTCCTCTTTTAAACTGCCTTCCTCTTTTCCTGCACGTACTAAATGAGCGGCGCATAATAGTACGTTCCAAGTTCGTCACTTTAGCGTAACCCCGCGTTGTCTTTTGTGTTTTCTTTCTGATTCTGCCCTTGAAAGTTTGTATTTTTCTCAATGGCTATCTGAGCTCTCTTTGAAATTATCGTTTTCTGTTTAAAGGTTGAAGGTTAAATAAAATGGTTTTTATAACTGTTTGTTTTCACTTGTCTGTACCAACAGTTTGAAACAGTTTATTAAAAACAATTTCCTTGCAATGGATTGTTTGCTGGAAAACTCTTTCTAAGACAGCTTCTGGGAACTAATCTGATAGACCAAATTTCCATGTCAGTTTTCATTTGTATTATTCTGTTTCCTATATTGAAAGAGAGTTTACGGAAACGTGACTAGAAAACACATTTCTTGGCATACCCAATCCCCCTCCCATTTAGAGTAGAGGATTGATGGTTATTAAGAAATATTGTTACAGTCTTATAGAGTAAATCAATCTATCTTACATTCTTACATCACGTGCATGACAATTATAGGTTATTAGTTCTAGCACTAGGGGGAGGTAAAGAGGTTGTGACTGATGGAATCCACACAATCAGCCTGGCCACATAGGGGCTGCCACCTGTTTGCCTCCGTCCCATTTGAAACATTTTGTAGGTGCGGTTAAGATTATGACCGTTGACCCCAGAAGAAGTTTGACCTACCACTCACATGTTGACGCGTGGAAAGATCGTGAGATTGACATGTGGCAAGCAGCTGCCCACAGAGAGACTTGGTGCCACGAGGCATAAGATGCGTAGACTTGACGCAAGAGGGGCCCCATGCAGCTGAATAAACTCGTGAGGGTAAAAAAGGCCCGCGAGAGTCATCGCGAGGGTAGTCGGCCCGCCAAGGTCCCGCTGGCAGGGCCGCGGTAGTCCCGCGGACGGGTGGGGTTCGCGGCAAGATGTGCCCCGCGCAGCTAAACAAGCTCGCGGAGGTATTGAGGCCCGCGAGAGCCATCGCGAGCGAGGGCAGCGCGGACAAGGCCGCGACAGGCCCGCGGAAGGGCGAGGCCCGCGACAATATGGGTCCAGCGGAGGTTTTTGTTCCTTGCCTATAAATACCAGTGCTGGTATTCAGAAGAGAGGACCTCTCCTTGAGAGACAGAGAGAGAGACTCAGATTTCTAGAGAGAGAGAGCCATCTCCTCTAGAGAGGGAAAACAGATTTCTAGAGAGAGAGAGCCATCTCCTCTAGAGAAAGAAGATAGATTTTCAGAGAGAGGGAGAGACCATCTCCCTGGGAGGAAATTGGAACTACGTTTGACCTGATTCCCTGTACACCGGGATACGTAGGCAGCCCTGATGACTCGGGCACGGTCGCACGCTTTATGTCTCCTCCATCCCTTCGTTCTAAACACTAACCATTCTTTACCTCTCCAGCACATTTTATTCTCATGAATATTTTGGGCTCTATTCTGAACCCCGAGGAGACTAGTCATGATTTTGACCGCTCCTACATTAGGCGACTCTGCTGGGGAGGTGGATTGGTTGGCTGTTTAGTTTCAGAGCTATTGGGTTTCGGAGCTGTTTTGCAAGAATCACTTGTAAATATAGAGGATAAGAATCAACAGGCCCAGATCTACATATCCAGAACAGAAGAATGAGAGAGACGGCCTTGAAGACCTCAGCATCCTAGTCAACCACAAAAATATATGGGGGCAACATGGCTTGAAGATCTCTGCGCTTACCGACACTTAAAGATTCTCGTGCTGAATTTTGTCTTGGAAGCACTCATCAAAATTCTCTATCAAGAGGGAGAGGTCAGATCTATCCCCTGATTACTTTATAATAAAAAAAAAAGAAAAGAAAGAGAAGCCTGAAAGATTGGCCTGATTCATATTTATGTTTAAATCTGTATGTACTTTGATGCATCTTTCTATGCAACGCGGACTCACACTTGTTGTTGCTCCACGTTTTTTTGGATTTTATTCTAATCACAAATATGTGGTCTTTGCATGAGCCGCGCAATTGACGAGAGAGATTATTTCCTCTACAACCCACCGCGGAAGGAAACTTACCGCCACGAGATCCACTGTTTCCCCCTCAAAGCTTCACATGTCGGCGAGTTACAGAATCTCGACGGCCGACGTGCCGTGAGAGTCAAATTAAGCCATGGAGATTACTCTGAGGAGAACCCTCCAGGAGAAACAGTCTGAGCCGCGGGGATCACCGCGGAGGATCATCGACACAAAGCCAAAACTATCGATGGTTCAAACCTTCCGCGGGCGTCACTTGGAGAGGGTGTCACTCCGAAGTGGACTAGCTAGACCACGTCCGCGAGAGGTATGCCGCGGGTACGACGGTACTCGCGGAACCATCTTTAATTCACATTTGTCGCGTGAGTCACTGCGGAGAAGAGCTTGTGGCCGCGCGACTCGTCACTCATCCCTGTGAAGTTCACATGACGCAGTAGCAACGAAAAATGCTGTACGAGTCACACATGGCCACGGACCGGAAAACTATCAATGGAATCACCACTCGTATTAACACCATTCATGGGAACCCACCACCAGAGTAGACTGTACTTGTGGATTCAACATAGCGGCGAACATGCCGCCGGTAGCATTTCCTACCATTTTCTACGTTGCGGATTTAACAATAATAGACCAACGGCAAAAGCACCGCGAATGCCGGAATTAATTCTTGGCGAACATGTCGGAATGGTCACCCCGCGGGAGCCACCGCGGAGGTGAAAACTGAAAGCAAGACATCACCTATAAAGGGGAGTATCACAGGTGCCAAGTTACCCGCGAGAGCCATTGCGTGGTTTAATGTGTCCAGGGGGAGAACATCCCGTAACCCGAAAAGACACCAGAGTTAGCGCGAGTCCTGATCAAGGGCGAGGGGCGCGAGATGCACCGAACAGGTGCCAGAGTTAGCGCAAGTCCTGTTCTCAAGGGCGAGGGGCGCGAGATGCACCGAACAGGTGCCAGAGTTAGCGCGACGGGCGCGAGATGCACCGAACAGGTGCCAGAGTTAGCGCGAGTCCTGTTCTCAAGGGCGAGGGGCGCGAGATGCACCGAACAGGTGCCAGAGTTAGCGCGAGTCCTGATCAAGGGCGAGGGGCGCGAGATGCACCGAACAGGTGCCAGAGTTAGCGCGAGTCCTGATCAAGGGCGACGGGCGCGAGATGCACCGAACAGGTGCCAGAGTTAGCGCGAGTCCTGTTCTCAAGGGCGAGGGGCGCGAGATGCACCGAACAGGTGTCAGAGTTAGCGCGAGTCCTGAACAAGGGCGAGGGGCGCAAGATGCACCGAACAGGTGCCAGAGTTAGCGCGAGTCCTGATCAAGGGCGAGGGGCGCAAGGTACACCGAACAAGTGCTGAAGTTAGTGCGAGTCCTGTTGAAAGGCGAGTAGCGCGAGATGCACCGGGCAGGTGCCGGAATTAGCGCTAGTCCTGATATAGGGTGAGCATCATGAGGTCAAACTCATCGAAGAAAGTAAAGGTCCAGACGCCTCAACGGCAATAGCAGAAGGAAGCAGCAATACGTATCCTTATCAAATTCGCTCAGACGCAAAGACATTACGCACGCGTACGACAACAAGAATGTCGCACGCGCGCGGGGGGCATATGTAGGTGCGGTTAAGATTATGACCGTTGACCCCAGAAGAAGTTTGACCTACCACTCACATGTTGACGCGTGGAAAGATCGTGAGATTGACATGTGGCAAGCAGCTGCCCACAGAGAGACTTGGTGCCACGAGGCATAAGATGCGTAGACTTGACGCAAGAGGGGCCCCATGCAGCTGAATAAACTCGTGAGGGTAAAAAAGGCCCGCGAGAGTCATCGCGAGGGTAGTCGGCCCGCCAAGGTCCCGCTGGCAGGGCCGCGGTAGTCCCGCGGACGGGTGGGGTTCGCGGCAAGATGTGCCCCGCGCAGCTAAACAAGCTCGCGGAGGTATTGAGGCCCGCGAGAGCCATCGCGAGCGAGGGCAGCGCGGACAAGGCCGCGACAGGCCCGCGGAAGGGCGAGGCCCGCGACAATATGGGTCCAGCGGAGGTTTTTGTTCCTTGCCTATAAATACCAGTGCTGGTATTCAGAAGAGAAGACTCTCTCTTTCAGAGACAGACAGAGAGACTCAGATTTCTAGAGAGAGAGAGCCATCTCCTCTAGAGAGAGAAAACAGATTTCTAGAGAGAGAGAGCCATCTCCTCTAGAGAAAGAAGATAGATTTTCAGAGAGAGGGAGAGACCATCTCCCTGGGAGGAAATTGGAACTACGTTTGACCTGATTCCCTGTACACCGGGATACGTAGGCAGCCCTGATGACTCGGGCACGGTCGCACGCTTTATGTCTCCTCCATCCCTTCGTTCTAAACACTAACCATTCTTTACCTCTCCAGCACATTTTATTCTCATGAATATTTTGGGCTCTATTCTGAACCCCGAGGAGATGGGTCCAGATTTTGACCGCTCCTACACATTTCTTCTGTAAACAAGGGTATTTTTATCTTTTGAACCTTGGCCACCTACCTCCCATTCTGTTTATGACCAAACCTGAGAAAACCCACATGGTCATGAGGAGGACCATGTCTAACTATTGAAGCCAAGGGAAATTATAAAGAAGGTAAACAAGGAGGCCCTTGGTGTAATGGGTTGTGTGCGAAAAAGGCTATTATTGTCTTTTGAACCTTGGCCACCTACCTTTCATACTATGTATGACCCAACTTGGGAAACCCTACATGGGCTTGAGGAGTATCACGTCGAGTACGGAGTAATAATTATTAAAGCCAAGGGAAATCATAAATAAGTCCCTTGATGTAGTAATTGGTTGTGTGCTAGCCTGGATGCACACCTAATGACAAAACACTTGCCCATACTTCCTTTTCTAATGACAAAACACTTGCCCATATTCCCTTTTTTGAAATCCTATCTTGTCTATTTCTCTTCCTTTTACTGTTAATCCTAATTTACCTTTCTTGGGCGTTATACGTGGAGTAGTCTATTCGCATATCCATTTTACTTGTGTTTTTCTGCCAAAAAGTACCTTGTGTTTTTCAACTCGTTTATCTAGACTGTACGAATAATAAACTATCCCATGCTTTCGCAATTCATGATTCATGATTTTCATGCAGGAAACGATCTAGAAACAACAGAAAGGCTTGACTCGCAAATAAAGAACGTGTTGGTCGGCTGCTGACTGTTTTTAACAATATTAGCAGTGGTCGGGCTGTCAATATTGGCAGCCCGAGTCACTGTGACAAAGTCCCCAAACCTCCCAACAGGTAATCACATACTAATCTCAATCAACCACCAGTTTACACCCAGTTTGACTTAGACTTCTTGTATATTTTGTTTGGTTTCCTCATGTTTATTCCAATCTTTCCTTGTTGATTGATGACCATAAAAATTGGAGGACTTAGCCCCAGGTTGTTTTTGTTTTCATAGCTAGTTTTCATTGATAAAACATTTTTTAATACATACACGGCTACCATTTTGACTTTAGATTTATTTATTGAGGGTAAATGAATTTTTGGGAATTTAAAAATATATTGGTAATCTTTTCTTAGAAATAGGTTCTTTTCAGGAGGAAATCATGCGTGAACAGTTTTGAAATCTGTCGACTGAACTAATTGTCTGTTACATAGAAATTGTGCTGAAAACAGTGACCAAAGACATCCAAAGTTCTTCATATTCTTGCTGACTCTTAATAGGGTGCCAATTTAATGCAGGTGGTTCTGATTCTTGTTTCTGGGAGACGGCGTCGTTATAATACTTTCTATACATGAAAGCTTAGTTCAGGATTTCTGGCGTTGTAATTGCCGTGTATCAGGATTTCTCTATTTCTGGTATGAGATATTTTAAAATTTGTGCACTATCATGGGTTCCTTGTCTGGAATCCTTCAGCGACCTGTAGTTGCCGCTGCTGCTGTCGCCTTTGCTTCATTTTCCACCGATCTTCATGATAAATTATGGCTTCCCAAATCAGTAGATAACGGTTCCTCCTTGGAGCACTCCAATTCTTCTGTTTCTGATTCATCATGCGAAACAAAGTCGTCATGGGTCTCTAACATTTCTGATTCCAAGCTTGCAAACTTGTCATTTGTTACCAGAATACGAGTACCTCTTCCTAACATACCAATTTCAATTCCCCATATGGATCGTGGTTCGGTTCCCTATGTTTTCTATTCTCCTGTTCTACTCAACTCGTACCAGTCTGCAGAATTAGTCAAGTCAGCAAAACCAAGTGCGTATACGCATCATGTTCCCACCTCTGCCTCATCCTCGGAGATTCTGTACAGATGGCACCTGCCGGAATCTAATGCCATTGATATGTCAGTGAATTCTGATTGTTCATCAGTGAAGTCCAGAACAGTAGTTGTTCTACTTGGATGGTTGGGTGCAAAGCAAAAGCATCTTAACAGATACGCAGAGTGGTATACCTCAAGAGGGTTTCATGCCATTACGTTTACTTTTCCCATGGCTGAGATTCTCAGTTACCAGGTGGGTGGCAAAGCAGAACAGCATATAGATTCTCTTGTTAACCATCTCGCCGATTGGCTGGAAGAGGAGCATGGAAAGAATCTTGTTTTTCACACTTTCAGCAACACAGGATGGTTAACGTGAGCTTCCCTTTCTCTATCTCCCCTGTCTCCTCCAATTTACTACCTTTATATTATTTTATTATCATCTTTTAAACTGTTAGGCATGATTTTTTTGATTGTTGACTTATAGATATGGTGCTGTTCTGGAGAAGTTTAAGAAGCAGGATCCTTCTCTAATGGGACAAATTAAGGGCTGTATTGTTGATTCTGCTCCTGTGGCAGCCCCTGATCCACAGGTAAATAATCTTTACAGTTGCGTGGGATACATTGTCAACATGATAAGATGTGCTCTCAGTATACATAACAAGAAGTATTACCATTAAGTTGATCCTTGATTTTTCCAGTCTTCATATGATATGCAGTAGAGGTCTCTCAAAGTTTATTGAATGAGTACAATGTTTCTAAGTTCTAACATCAGGTTAACTGATACAACGCAAGTGAAGGAACAAACGGTTATTTACCATGCAGACATAGCTGTGAAAATTTAGGATTCAGCAGTTGTCTCATGTAGTCATGTACATTATACAGCTTTTGTACTGTCAATTGTTAGTCTTTTGTCTCAGTTGTTTTGAGGCATGTTTCGTTGTGCTCTTTCGGTAGTAGTCTTTTCCTTGCCCTCTCTTTCTAGCCATTTATGAGACTCCAGTATCTTTAGAGTTCAATGGTGGAAAATGATTCATGTAGCCGACCCCAAGTGATTGGGACATAAGGCTCGGTTTGGTTTGGTCAGTATCTTCAGAGTTATTATCAGATCTGATAGCTTTTAATGTGTATCTTTTATTGTTCGTATGGGTGGCCGTGGTGCCCCCCCCCCCCCCCCACACACACACACACACTTTTTTATTAGTTCTGTTTTACATGTTTATTGGTGGTTGGAGTGGTTTCCATAAGAGCCTGTGGCGCTTCTTCATCGTGTTGTGCTGCTATCTAATACCACACTTTGGAGCCTCTTTCGTCTTTTTGACGAGTCATATCTCAGAACTTTGAGTTACGATATTTCTCAGCATCGGTTTGATGAACTTATTGCAAAATGTAAATTTAGTTTCTTTACTTATATATAGGTTTGGGCGTCAGGTTTCTCTGCTGCTTTCCTGAAAAAGCACAGCATTGCAACAAAAGGAGTTACAAGTTCAAATGAACCAGGTGTGAATTTGTCAATTGGCAGTAGAACAGTTGCAGAAGCAAAGCCTGCAGTGACTGAAGCAGCTTTGCTACTAGTTTTGGAGAAATTCTTTGAGGTGGTTTTGAATCTTCCTACCGTAAATAGGTACATTGTTCATCTTGTAACAATACGTATTTTTGTCTCTCAATAAACATGATGAAATTTTTGTACATACGTATCGGAATCATATCCCCAAATTCGCTATTCCAGTAGTCTGTGAGTACTTCATTCCCAAGAAATGATTGAAAGTATGCATGGATTTAGATTTGATTCCTGTCCCGCTTTTTGGAAGTCCATTCATAAAATTGTGCCATCAATTGTGTTTATTGAAACTGGTATTCTTCAGTGTACATCTTTTTTGGGGATGTACTTTGTATTGATATCGGTTTTTTGATGATTAAATACAGGAGACTCTCCGATGTAGTAGGGTTATTGTCTTCAGGGCAACCAACCTGTCCTCAGTTGTATATTTATAGTTCTGCGGACAGAGTCATTCCTGCAGAATCTGTGGAGTCTTTTATAGAAGAGCAGCGGAGAGCTGGACGTGAGGTCAGGGCATGCAACTTTGTCTCCACACCCCATGTCGATCATTTCAGAAACAACCCGAAATTATATACATCTCAACTCACCCAATTTTTGGAGGATTCTGTGCTTGCCTGTTGCAGACATTCTTCCTAAATAGATTGCTCATTGCTTACTAACAATAAGAAATTTGACCAGATAGTTTAGTACAGAACTTTACATACATCTTATAACTAATTCATTGTTGTAGAGATCGTTGAATGCAACAAGAGGAATAATTGCCTCTCATCAGTTTAGTTTTTTCTGTTTTGTGCATTCCTTTATGGATTGCTCTATTGTTTATACTGTTAAACAAATATATTGACATGTTATCCTTAATTCCGATTTACAATTTTTTTTTTGCCCTATTGTTTTTAAATTGCTGCTAAGGAAAGTATATAGGGTGTCCATTGGATGGATAATAATGTTCTCAAATAGATAAAGCAATTCTTTGTTGTGTTCATATTCGCGGTCCTTGCTCAGTGTAGATGTTGGTGATTTTCCAGTTTAGGTAAAACTGTTCAGGTTAATTAAATTCTTGTTTGCCTCTTTGTCAGTTTCATCTTCTTTCTAATATTTTTCTTTTCTGCGTAAACACCCCAGAACTGATTCCTCGGTTGTCGGTCGAGCCCTAGTGGAAAATCTCATTAGCTTGGTGTCTCAATGGTTTCTTAAATAGTTATGCTGGCACGAGTATGCATTGGGTACATATACTTTGCATTGTAAATATGCGTATGTCCAGGTATTTTTGTTTTAAGTTTTTATTTTTTCGTACCCTAGATGCACTTGAGCATATACCAATAGCTATATTACTCCAACCAACCGAATTGGCTCTCTTTTAGGACTCTCTTTTAGAAGTTGTATGAATTATTTTTGTCCGGGCTATGGCTGGTAGGTTTTTGTCATTTTAAGACGCAAGTCTTTGGCTCATTATCTTACCTTTGATATTATAACCTCTGGCCTTCTTTTTCCATGACCTGTCATATGATTTTCCGGAAAAAATTTCACCCTACAGAGTTTACACTTTGTAAAACTTCTGTAACCACACTTTTTGGACACATATTTATGTAAACACTTGCATGTGTGAGATGTTTACGCATACATTTTGGTTCAGCGTGTGTGAGTTCACTTTCCCGCGTGTGTGAGTAGTTTGTTACGTATGTGTGCAAATGTAGCATTATTGCATGGGATCACATTGTTGCCGCCAAATGTTTTCTTTAAGTTCTGCAAAAAGGGGTCGATCGACACCTTTCATCACATTGTGCCTCCAAATGTGATGAATGGAATGGAGCACGTAAACATGGGCTGACATCGCATCTCTATTCAGATGGGCGTACGAGATCATCTAAGCTTCCTTGATTTTACAAGGTTGTTTAGGGTTTTAGGCATTTTCATTGAGTTTAGGGTTTTAGACACTTTCATAGGGTACCATAGGGTTTAAGTTTAGACACGTTTTAGTCATTTAGACACTTTTATAGAGGCAATTTTGGAAAAATATTTCAAAAATACTTAATGGTGCATTTCCGTTTTTTTTTTTTTACCTACATGTAAATCCCTCCTGAGAGATCATCTACGCTTCCTTGATTTTATATAAAACTACGTCATTTTAATTGTAACGCCCTGAATTTCGGAGTCATTAATTAATAATTTCTTTTGAAATTGATTAAGTTAATTAAATATGATTTCAATAATTAAGTACGATTAACTCAAAATAACAGAAGTCCCTTCCGGAAAGTACTAATCAACCAAGTTCTTTTCCAGAAGGTACTAATCACCTCCTGTCTCCTCCTGAATACTTGATATGAAATGTCAGGCCAAACAACACTACAATGAGCTTTGACACTCAATAGATAATCCTTATCTCACTAATCCTTACATTACACAACAATATATACATCAAAGAACAACAATGAACAATAAATGAAATTGTAGGAACAATTAGCCTTTTAAAAATTTCTTGCCATTAAATGATTTCTATGATTCTCTTTCCCCAAGAATCTTTTCTCCCTACTCTAACCATGAATGTTACATCACAACCAGAGTTTTCCTGCAACTCTATCTGTTTAGACCCTCTTCGGCTGCCCTTCCCATAGGGTCAAGTTCAGGCTACTTTGAAGTGTTCTGAGGCCTCTTCGGCTGCCCACCCGTTTAGGGTCACATTCAGGCTATTTCCAAACATCGCAAATTCTATCTCAAACCCTTTTAATTTCACTTGTCTTGTTAATGTTTAATTATTTGATTTCACTCTCGAATACCACCCAGTGTACCTATAGTCCAAATCTAAATTCACATAGCAAACCAAGCAAATAACTATTCAACGAATTCAGAGCTCAAGAATACATTCTACACTTAAGATTAAACATTTTGAAAATCCTACTCCCTCCGTCCCTTTTTTAGAGTCCAGTATTCCATTTTGGGTTTTCCTTAATAAGTAGTGTTCATTTTGTAAATTTAGTGGGTAAAAGTTAGTACATTTTTTATTTTGCCCCTTAAAGTAGATTCTATTTGGAAAAATTAGTTAGTAATAATGACGTCTCTATAGAGGGTAAGTAGAAAAAGTGAAGGTAAAAGTTGATGTGAAAGATGTAATGATGATACCTCCTTAATAAATTGGAGGTATGAAGCTGGACAGTTAAAAGGGCATGGAGGGAGTATCATTTATCTCATATCTAAAAGATTATACTCCCTCCGTCCCTTTTTAAATGTCCTGCTTCGTAACTCCAACTTATTAAAAAGACATCATCATTATACCTTTCACATCAACTTTTTCCTCCACTTTCCCTACTTACCCATTATCATTACACTTTTACTCACTAACTTTTCAAAACGGAATTTACTTTTAGGGACAAAATAGACAATTCACCAACTTTTACCCACTAACTTTACAAAATGGACACTTATTAAGGGACAGCCCAAAATGGAATACTGGACTGTAATAAAGGTACGGAGGGAGTATATAGGATCCTATGTGTAAGGCTTTTATTCCTATAGGGTTAAGTGTGAAACTGAGTAACTTGGAACAAATCCGCAATCTAGTAAGTTTGAGGGATATATTTGTAATTTAATAAAGTTTAGGGGTAATTATGTAATTTACTAAAGTTTAGGGGCTAATCTATAAATTTATAATGTTCAGGGTGAACACAACATTTCAAATTTTAGTAGCACTCAAATTCTTAGTTTAGTAATCAATGGGGTCCCTATTGTAAGTTTTACATAAACTAGAACTAAATACTAAAATCTTTACTTATTACAGTTTTCACTCTAAATCTTTAAACTATATTTTTCTAATTCTATCAATTCCTTTATCAAAAAATCACAAGTTTACTTTCACATGAGAATTAGCTATTATTTATTTATGAATATATATTTATTATCATAATTTCACTTTTACTCATACACATAATGGGAGTTTCAGCTTTCATGTTGGTATAATAATCTATGAGACCCTAGCAGTATACAATTTTGCTCATATCCAAATTAATTGAAATAAATTGTCAAACAGTTTTTTATTAACTTAATGTCTAAGCTCGCCCTTAAAATTTTATTAAGAATAGCTTATTCGTTGTATAATTAATGGAAAAGGGATTCGATTCTTTTGTCCATTTATGTTTGAACAACTTATAAAATAAGCAAAAAAAGTTTCAAATAATCTAGCTTTTTTGGGGTCAAATATGTAGAGACCCGTGATTTTAAAATTTTGTTGCACAATAATTTTAAATGTGGAGTTATGCTTTAATGTGAGAAAGGATGTGGAAAATCTGTTTTGGGGTTAATGTGGGATGGAATGATAGTTTGAGAGTTGGTTTGATGCAATAATAAGTGGAGGGGTGATTGTGCATTAATATAAAATATATATATATATATATATATATATATATATATATATATATACATAGTCAGTCTCCCATGAGGGAGTCCTTATTTTAGTTAAAATGCGGACCTCCTCATTTCTCCCATTTTCCGATTGAATTTTGATGATTCGAGCTGCTCAATGTGTTCAGAACGTGATTTTAAGGGTACCCGCGATAAATCAACAACAAAAAAAGGAACGGGAAGAGCTTCATCCGAGCAGTTTTTATTTGAACCGTTCGATAAAAAACAAACAAAAACTGCTCGGATGAAGCCCTTCCTGGTCTTTTTTTTTTTGCTGATTTCTCGCGAGTACCCTTAAAATCACGTTCTGAACACATTGAGCGGCTCGGATCATCGAAATTCGATCAAAAAATGGGAGGTCCGTATTTTATTAAAATGAGGTGGTCCTTATGGGAGATGGATTGTGTGTGTGTGTATGTGTCTTTATATATATAAAGGGTGTGTGGGTTAAGAACCACACAACCACCTTCCCATCCTCCTTATCTTACACGACACTCCCCTTCTTCTCCGTCTCTTTCACGGCAACATCTCTCTCTCACACTCTCTCGACCACTTACACCTCGTACCCACCAAGATCCATCACATAATTATCATCTTTGAGTGCTCTAGACCCGTTGATTTTGTGGGAATAGCTTGGAAGAGAAGTATTTGGGTGGAGTTCGGATTCAAGAGCTAGGGCTTACTTGATTGAGCTTAGGCTTCGTTCTTCGACTTCGAGGTAAGGATTTCTCACCTCTTTTATATGCTATTGAGTTGATTTGGTGTTCCTCTATGCTTAAATGTTGCATTTGGTCATCCTAATCGAGCCTTGAAGAAAACTGTTCAAGTTGTCAAAATCGCGCTAAAATGCATCTGGGTACCGGAACCCCCTTTTTTGCTAGTTTCGGTACCCCCTCACAACAATTGGCCACTGGAAATTGGGTACCGAAACCCCCATTTTGGGCAGTTCCGGTACCAATCTGGAAATATCTGAAATTTTTTCCCCTTCATTTGTTTTGACTCCCGATCATTCTTAACACATTCTAAACATCTCTAAACCACTTTCAAGCATGATTATTGGTGTCCCTATGATTCATTAATCACCTTCATTCCTTTGGACTCACTTCGACCGAGATATAAACACCCTTTGAATTCAAATTACAATTATACATTGACCATGGGTTTGGATGATTATCATGAACTATTGTGAGAATATAAAGTGAGGGTGAGAACTTGACAACTGTCATGAAGCATGTTAGAGGTAGAGGTTGTCCACTTGACTTTGTTATTGTTTAGGGAACACTTGAGCTTACTTTTAAATTAGAACCTGTTATTTCTTTGATTAAACGTTTGGTTGAGTTTAATGGTGAAGGGTAGCATGGTATTATGGATAATAAGGGCTGCATTGATAATTGTGAGACATTTGAAGTGAAGTAGTGAATCATTGAATTGGAAATGAAAAGATAAACCATCGAATGACATAAGAAACTTAGTAACAAATATGAGGTCTGTGATGCAAAATGTATGACTCATTAATTGAAATGGGCATGTGGGTACAACCATTACGTTATCTTGAAATTGTATACGAAGGGTTAGGTATGGACATACGAAGTCTGAACACCCGAAACATGAAAAGGACATACGAGGTCCGAACACCCGAAACATGGAATGGATATACGGGTTCTGACCACCCGGAACGTGAAATGGATATACAGGGTCTTGACTACCCGGAACATGAAGTGGGTATATGGGGTCCTTGCACCCGGAATGTCTTTGGGTCCACCACTCAGTGCGTCCCTAGTAAGAACTTCTCAAGCTTTTAGTGACAACTAATGGGGGATATACGGGATCCTAAACTCCCGAAAGCATAATTCACATGAGTTTGATAGGTATGAGACATACTTAGAATAAAAGGAATTTGAGAGACAATAATGGGTTGGGTGAGGACGGTGAAGAGTTGTTGGGACCTTGATTTTCCTGGATGGTATTCGTATCGTATCTATGTCCCCTAGTTAATTGAAATTCTGTTATACATCTGTCACAGTCATCTTAATTGCATATAAAATGTAGTAGAGATTTTTCTACTATGCTAGTGTAGCTTAACCCTTCATTTTTCAGGTGCAAATCAAGGGCATTGATGTGGAGTGCTTGGCATGCATGACATGAAGTATTTTGAAAGCTTACATGAGAAATTACTCGATTATCTTTGTAAATCATCTTTTGGAAATAAACTTGTAATTTCATTGGTATTCTTTGACCTAGAATGATTGTATAACTTATAACTTGATTCACTCTTCTTTTGGTTACAATGTTTGAGGCTATAATGCTGTTACGTACCCCTTTTGCGACTAATGATAGTTTATGGAACAAACATGGGAAATCTTTTGAGGGATAATTATGTACGGAGAATGTGGATATATCATTATGAAAATTATATTATTTAAGTTGAAAATTGAGGGTGTGACAAAATAAGCTAGAAAAAGCTAAATAAGTGATTATTCATAATAAGCAAACACCATTCATTAACTTTTTCATGCAAATAATCTAAATAAGTTAGATTATAAGTACTAACAAACGGGGCCATTATATATGTGCCAATTTTTATTAAAATTTAAACATGAATTTAAGTAAGTTTATGAATAGAATTGCTACTAGAATGTTCACGCATTGCTATTTTATAATATGTTAAAAAATAAATCAAATTTTACATAACTATAACAGGGAAACTGGAAGATTTTCTATAAGACCCCTTCAATTGGATGAAAGGATGGAAAAATAGATTTTTTTTAAAATTTTTCTGTGTTAAATTACCAAGAAAATTTTGAAATACACGGTTCTAGCTTTTTTCATTGGGAACACTTCTTACAAAATAAATCCTACAAAGGAGAATAAATTTTAGTTTTACTGTAAAATTTTGTACTCAACAGTTTCTTCTTCATTTCTTTAATTTTCATAAAAATAGAGTAGTATAATTTTTACACAAGATT
Organism: Rhododendron griersonianum; assembly: GCA_018127125.1. NCBI lineage: Eukaryota > Viridiplantae > Streptophyta > Magnoliopsida > Ericales > Ericaceae > Rhododendron > Rhododendron griersonianum. The sequence goes on along the minus strand of CM030799.1, from coordinate 14,890,555 downwards.
TTGGACATTGAAGTTCAAGATTAAGATACTGAACAAAGCCATAGTTGGGTGGAGAATGGAGATGACACAACGAAAGCTGAAAATCACCCCTTATTAATAACAGTCTTTCTAATCTTCGTCCATTAGATGAAGGATAGTATTCAATAATTTTAAATAAATTCGGATATCAATGCATATCTAACGGATATTAATACAGTACATTTTTGTAATTTTCAATATGTTTTTCTCGGATATGAATGCACTTTTTACCTATTATCCTAAGGACAGAGGTACGCTGAAACATGTTCTCTCAGAATTAGTCCAAGTGGCTCTCTCAACTGGGCTCTCTCTAAAAATCTCCAAACCATAGCCGTCAACGGCCCTTCCCCTCCCCCCTTCTTAGGTGGCGGGAGGGGAGGGATCCTTCCCTTCCAAACTCCCACCCACCCCCCCCCGATTTCTCTCCCTCTGTTTACTTTCCCCCACCGTCAAATTGTCTTCTTTCTCAATCCCGCGTGTAGAGACCCGTATTAAATCTCAATTATCCGAATATTATATCAATGCAAAATGTGGATTAAATGTGAAATATGTGTTTATGTGATTTGGGGTCAACGTGGTAGGATCAAGCTTGGTGAGGCGTATTTCGGTTGGTTTCGAAGTTTTTGGAGTCAGTCTTGCTCGAGCTTGAGTTTGTGCTTTTAGCTTTCGAGGTAGGGATTTCTCTCTCAAATTATGTGTTTATGTGATGATTATGTATCTAGATCGTGCTTTGTTTGGTGGTTTGAGCTGGGTTTTGTGTTTCTATCCAATTTGAAAATTTTTCTGCTTGAAACTGCTGGGTTGGTATCGATACCAATCTGTCTCCTGGACGAATAGGCTTGGGGGTATCAATACCTCCTTTTGAGGTATTGATACCAGGCCTCTTGGGGGCAGTTTTGCTCATGCTGACCCCTTCTCAATTGTATTGGCCTCGATCATTTCTAATACACTCAGAATACCTTTAAATTACTTCCAAACATGATTGTTTGTCTCCAATTGACTCGTTGGTCGTTCTCATCCCTTTGACAGTCGATAAGCGTAACCCTCGTGTAATAGTAAATGGAAACCGTACCGTTAGGTTGTTTGTGGATACCGTAGGTGATTTGGTACATAGTGGTGTGTATATTTAGTTGACGTGGGCCTGTCTAATGGTTCGAATGGTAGCGTAGTAATTTGTATCCTCACGATTCATCGAATCTTTCAAAATTCTTTTGGCACACATTCCATGAGGTTCAAGCAGAGAAACTAGTGGGTAGTGTATTGTAAAGTTACATATGGGTTTAGTGCGTTAGGTAGGATGTGGTGATATACTTAGGGACAAAGTGTGTACTTATTTATTAGTCGATGTTATGATATGATTGATTGTTTGGAATGTATTGAATGTGAATGACCAATTGGCATATGAATATAACGAGATCTTGTCGCATATCGATAACAAGATTTGACACGAACGGGTATCACCATTCGGTGAAACGACCGAAATGGTGAGATGACCGGATTGGATACGAACGGGTATCATCATTCTGTGAAACGACTGAAATGGTGAGATGACCGGACTGAACACGAACAGGTATCACCACTCGGTGAGATGATCGGAAAATAAGAATGAACGGGTATCACCATTCGGTGAGATGACCAGAAAACGCGCGAGATCCAGCGAACCAGGAAATGATGATATAAGGATTAATGTGCGATTAGCGAAAAATGGATAAATGGTTGGATTCATCAAGGTTTTAAAAGGAAAAGAATTTTATTAAAAATCCTCCGGTATTCATGAACAAATTAACGGACTCCGGTATTCAAGCTCAAATCAACGGAGGTTGACCTGTATAGGTTTTGTGTTTCTCCACATCATTTTGCAATCAAAAAGGAAAGTTTTATGGGAAAGGGTTTTGATAATCGACAATGCAAAATTGAGATAGATTGAAGTATTCATACGAGAAGTAATGAAATGGTTGAGAACCTGTTGTAGATATATTTAGATTGATTTGAGTTTTATTAAGAGCAAATTTTCGTAGTCGTCCCTGTAGTTTTACGGTTGTCTCACTTTCGTCCCTCTAGTTTCAAAGTGCTCCAATTTCGTCCCTTTAGTTTGTTTTACGCTCCAAATTGGTAAAATCGTTAACACCGTTAACGAAACTAACGGAAAAATATGATTAAAAAATTAAGTGTTCCAATTTTCAATCCGGTTGAACCAGTGCGAAGATCTTATTTTTTTGATCATTTTATCCTAAATGGTCGTAATAAATTTTTGGCTCTAAGGCCTTTCAACGAGCACCTGAAAAATTCCTTATTTAGTTTCAGGGCACTCTTAGGGTGCTCATTGAAAGGCCTTAGAGCCAAAAATCCATTATGACCATTTAAGATAAAATGATCAAAAAAATAAGATATTCGCACCAGTTCAAACAGATTAAAAATTGGAACACTTAATTTTTTAACTATATTTTTTAATATATAAACGGTGTAACAAAATAAGTGTTCCAATTTTCAATCCGTTTGAACCAGTGCGAATATCTTATTTTTCTGATCATTTTATGTTAAATAGTCATAATGGATTTTTGGCTCTAAGGCCTTTCAATGAGCACCCTAAGAGAGCCCTGAAACTAAATAAGGAGTCTTCGGGTGCTCGTTGAAAGGCCTTAGAGCCAAAAATTCATTACGACCATTTAGGATAAAATGATCAAAAAAATAAGATCTTCGCTGGTGTTCAATCGGATTGAAAATTGAAGCACTTAATTTTTTAATCATATTTTTCCGTTAGTTTCGTTAACGGTGTTAACGATTTTATCAATTTGGAACATAAAACAAACTACAAGGACGAAATTGGAGCACTTTGAAACTAGAGGGATGAAAGTGAGACAACCGTAAAACTACAGGGACTACTACAAAAATTTGCCCCGCCCTTTTATTAATACTTCTAGTTTGACATGTGAACTGTTGGAAACATATAAGATGTCTAGAACCCTTTGGCCGTAGTCTACCTGCCTGTTGTATTTTCACTCTTGGTGCATACTTCATCGTATTTTCATATAGCTTGAGTATAGAATTATCTACTGGGCTAGTGTAGCTCGCCCTATTATTTTTAGGTACATCACAGGGACACTGACATGGAGTGTTTGGTGTGCATGCTGGCATCATTGTTTAAGCTATTTTCGGGAGCTACCCATGTATCTTTGTATAAATAAATTGTAATTTTTTTTTGTTTGGAACTATGTAACTATTGGTCAAGTTGGTTTATTTGGGGGATGAACCGTCTTTTAGGGATATTATATGTATTGTTGGGAGGATTTTAATTATCTAAAATTATTATTTTATGTTAAAAATCGAGAGCGTGATACCACGACTGAAGTTCGGGCGTCCATTGGGAACTTTTTAGCCAGGTCGTTTTCTAGCGACGTTCCGGGACTCCGGTTTCAGTGGTTACGGGTAAGATATTGTCTACCACCGTTCTCAGTCTCTATCTTCTCAGATTTGACCTAACCCCGTTTACCACGTTTGCTGGGCAACCACCTCCCAACGATGTGTTCCTATTTGTGAAGTAGAGGTGGTGGTTATGAATCTATCAAGGTGGTTGCAAAAGAGTGGCGACAGATGTTTCAGCGGTGTTTCTTTTATTTTGTTATTTGTTTTAATAATAATGTCCTCTCTTTGGGGGGTTTGTCCTCCTTCGGAAGGGGGTTGTCCTCCTTCGGGGGGTTTCTTCTCATTTCATAGGGCGACACATCTATGCGCTTAGATGTTCTTTCTGTTAGAGTGTCCGATCTGTGGACTCCCAACCTTTTCCCATGGGGATCTTTTGATGAATTAGGCCTCTCAACTTTTGGCAAAAAAAAAAAAAAAAAATCCTAAGGACAAAGGTTACCATTTTGTTATTACTCAATCCGTCCTTAATTGTTGGTTCTTCTTTACTTTTATGGATATTCCAAAATGAGTGTCTATTTTAAAAAGTCAACATAAAAAGTTGTGCAATATTACTCTTTCACCTTTTCTTTTCTACATTAAGTGTCATGTCAAACATATAGTAGGGGCAAACAAATTGAGATGGAGGGAGTATAATTTACAGGTAGGGAAATCCTGTAGTGCATGACCCTGCAAAGCACCCTGTAGTTAGGGGTGTGCACGGGTCGGGCTGGTCGGTTTCGACCCCGACCCAACCACGTCGGGTAACAATATTTTAGGTCCACAAACCAAACCGAATAGGTGGTAGAACCGTCCGCGAGCCCGATTCTTTAAGTCGGGTCGGGTCTGGTTGGTTGGGTTTACCCTTAGGGTTGGTCAGGTCGGGTCCGACCCCACGGGTAAGGAACTCACTAACCCGAACCGAAAATTGATTTTTAACAGAAAGTGAACCCGCACCCGTCCGAACCACATGTTCGACCCCGCCCGAGACCCTTTGGGTCGGGTTGGTCGGGTTGCGGGTTTTTTGCACGCTCCTACCTGTAGGGCGCACACGGATCATTGACAATAAATGGTTGAGATATGATTTTTAATTATGACCAGTAAGAATCATTTATTATTGGTCGTAATTGATTTTTGATTTGGACCATTAATTGATGAAATCAACGTCTGTATGCTGCATTACAACCCCCGTAGGGCGGAGGATTCCCGGGTCCCTCCTAGGTAGGCAAAATAGGGGTATTTAGGTAAATTGGAATATAACATGGGGATATATCGGGTATATAAACCACTCGTGGTTGGTTCCCATTTCTCAGCTCTGCGGCTCTGCCCTGCTGGTATACGGCGAAGAGCAGAGCAGATTAGGATTAGGGTTTCGGATCAAACCCTTATCTTCCCTTCTCATAGGGCTTCCCTCCTCCGAAGATGGCGTCGTCGTCGTCGTCGTCGTCATCGTCGTCGTCGTCGTCATCGTCATCGTCATCGGTGTGCATAAACGATTCTCTGAGGGACGACGAGCTCAGAGCTATACTATCGAGGCTTGAAACCGCCAAGGAGAAAGAGGTGTTCGGTCTGGTTTGCAAGCGTTGGCTCCGTTTGCAGAGCTCCGAGAGGCGCAAGCTCTGCGCCCGCGCCGGGCCCCACATGCTCCGCAAGGTGGCCGCCCGATTCAGCCGCCTCCACGAGCTTGATCTCTCCCAGTCCGCGTCGCGCTCCTTCTACCCCGGCGTCACAGACTCCGATCTCTCCTTCATTGCCAACGCCTTCCCCTGCCTGCGTCTCCTCAACCTTCAGAATTGCAAGAGTAACTACCAACCCCCACAATTTCTGTTTTTTCTATGGGTTTCTGTTTAGTTTTGATTTTTGGTGTTCATAAGGCATATAATTTATACATTTAGAGCATCTCCGAGAACCAAATATAGATTTAGTGATACATTTGACAAGTTAGGAGCCACTTGCGACACATGCGCTCCTAGAGACTCTTCAAATCTTAAGTTTGTGACTTGTTATTTGACTTTAAGGGATCCACTTTGTTATAAGTAGTGTAATGTGAAGAGTCATTTCTCACGTTTCATTGAAGAGTGAAGAGAGCTGCACCAAAATGGTGTACCGAGTTTGTACATCCCTTGGAATGCCTTTTGCTAACATGACACTTCAAATATGGTTTGCTTTTGATTTTGCTAGGACCTTAGGAGATGCTCTTATGAGGTTGGGTATCTTATGGCTTATGTGGGAGTATGTGTTTTCTATATTAGTTAGTTAGTTATCTGTGAGAAGCTTCTGAATAATTGCTGATATTTTCTTTTAAAATTTGGAGGGTCTGCGATAACAGAAATTTTTTTGGCCAGAATTTGGTGTAATGTTGCATTTTTCACGCTTTTATTAAGCTTTCAGATGTCATTTCTCGTAGGTTAGAAAGTTCTGAAACAACTTTAATTGGCTTAAAGGAGTTCAGGGTTAAGTGAGCTGATTGCCAAAGTGATACTACTATATTACTATGCTCTGACTTAGCGAAAAAGGAAAAAAAAGAAGATACTACTATGCTCCTGATTGAGTGTTCAAAAAGCAGTACATTTGATTAGAATTTACTATTTGGAAGTAGGAATAAAGTTAATTTAAAATAGGCGCTCACATTTTGTTATGCGCCAGCACTGTAGCTTATCAAAATAAACATTCCATGCTATGTTGGGAAATACAAGAATTGTGTATCAAGGATATTACTAGAGTTTGATGTCTCTCTAGGCCATTAGGGGTAAACTACTGCATGTTTCCTTATAGTTTCATGCAGAATGATCATTGGTTTGTTCTAGAGTTATTACGGTTTGACAGGAATTAAAAGCATTAGGGTAATGAGAAATCATTCTTCCGGATGTATCTGTAATCTTACGAGCAATGCAGACTTGGGTATCTTGCTAGGTTGAGAGTATTAAAACCATGTGAACTGTAGCAGATCTCTTTCTCTTCAGAAAATAGCTAAGTGAAATGGAAAATGTTGAATGTGAGGCAATTTTTGTATTAGCGTTGATCTAAAAATTTAAGGGGTTGCATGAATCTGAGGTCCCTATGTTATAGAGCTGCTTCTTGTACGTCTTATTGAATGTAGGTCATGGTTTCTGGTGTTCATGAAAATTAGTCTTTGAAATGATACAAAATTTGGCATCCTATTCCATGTAGGTCATAGTTACTGGTTTCATGAAATTTATGCCTTGTTTGGATGAGTTTTTGAAAATTTTTGGGTTTGGTTTTTAGGTAATGAGTGGAGAGAGAAATTAGAGTAATAATTGGAGATAGGGGTAATGAGTGGTAAGAGATAGAGAGAGAAATGAGAATAATGATTGGAGAGAGGAGAGAGAAATGAAAGTAATGATTGGGTAATGAGTGTTTTTTTAGTTGGAATTTTTTTTTCAAGTTCGAATCCAAACAAGGCATTAGTATTTGAAATGATCTGAACTTTGGCATCCTTTGTAAAGAGCATTATCCTTAAGTTCTTTGAGTCAAGAACTCTTTTATCCCTTTCATGCGACAATTAACAAAACCTCTATGCTGATTGCTCACTTTTTGGTCGTGCTAATCTTGTTCTACAGGTATCACTGATACTGGAATGGCAGCTATTGGGTGCGGTCTTTCTTCTCTACAATTCTTAGATGTATCATACTGTAGAAAGCTAACAGACAAGGGGTTGTCAGCTGTTGCCGAGGGCTGTTGTGACTTAAGAAGCCTGCATCTCTCTGGTTGCAGATCTGTTACTGATGCAGTGTTGCGGACTTTTTCCAAGAGCTGTCATAACCTAGAAGCTTTAGGTTTGCAAGGATGCACCAACATAACAGACTCTGGGCTCATTCTTCTTGTTGCCGGTTGTCAAAAGATAAAGTACTTAGATGTCAATAAATGCAGTAATGTTGGAGATGAGGGGATATCCAGTGTATCCCAAGCTTGTTCATATTCTCTGAAGACGCTCAAGTTGTTAGATTGCTATAAAATTGGAGACGAGTCCGTATTATCCTTGGCCAAATTCTGTAAAAACCTAGAAACGCTCATAATTGGTGGTTGCCGAGATGTATCAGATTTGTCCATAAACTTATTGGCCACTGCTTGTGGTCAAAGTCTCAAGAACCTTCGGATGGATTGGTGTGTAAATGTTTCCGACTCTTCATTGAATTGCATCCTCTCTCACTGCAGAAATCTGGAGGCTCTTGACATTGGGTGCTGTGAGGAGGTGACCGATGCTGCTTTTCAGGGATTAGGCAATGACGGATTTGAGTTAATTTTGAAGGTTTTGAAGGTCAGTAACTGTCCAAAAATAACAGTGGCTGGGATAGGCCTACTTTTGGATTTATGCAACTCTCTAGAATACCTTGATGTGAGGTCTTGCCCGAATGTCACAAAGGCAGGTTGCGATGAGGCTGGATTGCAGTTTCCCGGTTATTGTAAAGTTAATTTTTCTGGGAATATAACAGAACCAGACATTCTACTATGATGCTAAGCTTGGATGTCAGACACCTCGAGAATTCACTTCTGATAATATGCTATACAGCTATAGTGGGCAATGAACATACTGGTTCAGTGCAAGAACCAGTGGGATATTGCTACTTTCTGCATGTGCTCTTGTCCTTGTTATGTATAGGCTTCAGATTTCTGGAACATGTTGGCCGGTTTCATGTTTGTCACATAGAAGAATTTGTTTATTAGTCTGTACACTATTGTTGGCTATTTTTTTTTCTTCTGTGTTTTATGTTGGTAAATAATCTTGTAATTTACTCGCACATGTTGATCTCATCTGGATTCTGGGATGAATATATGAACCTGTTGATGTAGTATGTAGTAAGGATATTTATGTCTTTTTGTATTGGGTCTATATATAGGTGTTGGAGTCCTTTTTTGGTAACTTTTATCATTTTGAACAAATATTATTAAGAGCTAGTCTCTTTTGTATCCCATTTGGGAGTTTCTCTCTACATTATCTATGGGCATCTTTGGTTGCATCATGGTATCAGAGCACCTGAGCTCAGATCATGACCCTTCATCCCATCGGAATCCTCACCGGAAAACCTTGCCGAAACCCTAAAACGACGCTAAAAAATCTCGCCGGAACCTTCCAACACCTTAACTCCCTTCAAAATCCTTGGATCTGGCCATTTCTGAACCATTTCAGCCTTCAATCGAACCCTAAACCTTGGAATCAGACGTGTTTTCATCTAAATCGATACACCCAAGCTCCGAAAATTCTAATCGCACCTGTTCGACCTGTTCTTACCCTAAATCGACCCTATACCCAACGAATCGAGCCATTTTCGAGCCTGTAGCTGTCATTTCGGAACTGTTTCAGCCATTTCGGAGCCAGATTAAGCCATCTCTCACCATTTCGGCCTTGTTTGAGCACCCTACGACCCTCGTATTGGTATTTCGAACAAGACCCAGGCATTTTCGACTTGATTCAGAGCATTTCAAACTTGGCCTGTCCAATTTTCTGCTCGAAACAGTGATTCGGATGCAGATCTGCCATTTTCGGCACTTGAAACAGTAATTTCAGGCTCGTTTTCACTGTTTCAACACTCGAAACAGTTGATTAAGGCTGGAGCAGCCTTTGTTTGGGCTCGAATCCACTGGTTAGCTCTCTTGCAGCCTTCGAAACAGTGGTAAGAGTCTTCAACCTGCTTTTTGGCACTCGAATCTGTGTTTTAGGGTTCGATTTCAATTGGGTTTGTCTCGTTTGTTACTATTTGCTTTGATTTCTTGCGGTTTGTTGTTGGGTTGTCACTATTTGTGTCGATTGATTGTGATTTGAGGCTGTTTGTGTATTGATTTGGCTGGGTTTTCATTATTTGGGGTGGATTTACTTGTTTGGAGTTGAATTTGGGTATTGTAATGGCTTATCGGGCTACAGGTAGAAGAGGAGGTAGAGGTAGAGGCTTTGTGGTGAACAATGGTGAAGAGAATGAGTTTGACAACCAAAACCATGAGATTCAGGAGTTGAGACAACAAGTTGCTACCCTAATGGCGATGGTGCAAGGCTTGCAAGTGTCACGTGCGGGTAGTGGAGGCTCCGAGGACTCTCATAGTCACTTTGACAATCCGTTTGGTGATCCGAATTGGCAGAGGCCACCTTCCACTCACTCTCCTTATAAATGGGCGGAGCATCAAGATTGAACTTCCCGAGTTCAATGGAAGTCTTAACCCAGATGAGTTTGTTGATTGGATAAATACGGTTGAAAGAGTATTTGATTATGGAGATGTCTTCGAGGAGAAGAAGGTGAAGTTAGTGGCTATCCGTCTCAAAGGAAGAGCTTCCGCTTGGTGGGAGCAATTGCAAGGAACTAGGCTACGAAGAGGAAAGGGAAAGATTAGAGAATGAGAAAAAATGAAGAAGAAACTCAATGAGCAATTCTTGCCTTTCAACTATATGCAAAACCTCTACAAGAATTTGCATAATTTCAAACAAGTTGGAAGTGTTGATGAGTACACGGAGGCTTTCCATCAACTTGTTGCTTGAGTTGATTTGAATGAAAGTGAAGATCAAATGGTTGCAAGGTACATAAGTGGGTTGACAATCACAATCCAAGATGCCTTTGCCATGCAAACTTTGTGGACGGTTTCAGAAGCTTACAATCGGGCCTTAGTGGCCGAAAAACAAGAAAAGAAGAAGTTTTTGAGATCCGGGCAATAATATCAAGGCGGTTCCAAGTCCGGGCAGCCCTTTTAATCTTATGCTAGGGGTGGTTCTTCCTCTAGTGGTGGCCAATGTGCTTCTTCCGGGGTTGGTACTCAAAACCGAGCGGATCAGGCTTCAACACCCGCTCAAAGTCAGCCTCAATCCGATGCTTCGGGGGCTCGAAATCAATTCCAAAGTGGGGGCTTTAAGTGCTTCAAGTGTGGGGAACCGGGTCACAAGTCTTCGGATTGTCGTAAGGCTTCCGGAGGTCGTAACAAGGCACTTTTCATTGAGGAGGTTACGGAACAAGGTTGTGAGGATGATATTCTCGTTTATGATGAAGAAATATGTGAAGAAATTGGGGGTGATGATGAGGAGGAAGAAGGCTATGCGTTGATAATAAAAAAGACTCTCCTTACTCCTAAGGATGCTAGTAATGCAGATTGGTTGCATACCAATATCTTTTACACCACTTGCAATGTTGGCGGTAGAGTTTGCAATATGATTATTGATAGCAAAAGTTGTGAGAATGTAGTCTCTCAAGAAGTGGTGGACAAGTTACAACTCAAAGTGGAGGAGCATCCCCATCCTTATACCCTTTCTTGGTTCAAGAAGGGTAATGAAATCAAGGTGACTAAAAGGTGCTTGGTATCTTTCTCCATTCGGCAAAAGTACTTTGATGAAGCTTGGTGCGATGTGGTTCCTATGGATGCTTGTCATATACTACTTGGTCGCCCGTGGCAATATGATAGGCATTCCATCCATGATGGAAGGAAGAATACCTACACCGTCCTTAAGGAGAAGCGACAATTCACTTTGTTACATATGAAGGAGAAGGTGACTACAACGCCTCCTCCCACTACGTTGCTTGCTTCTAAAGGATTTCTCAAGGAAAGTCATGAAACCGGGTATGTTCTAGTGTTGGTTCCTATGGCGGATATGGGTGTGTCGGATGTTCCCGAGGCGATTTCTAAACTTTTGAAGGAGTATGTTGATGTGTTTCCTCAGGAGTTGCCTCCCGAATTGCCTCCTTTACGAGATATTCAACATTGTATTGACTTGGTACCCGGGGCGCCCCTTCTGAACAAGCCCGCATATAGAAAGTCTCCAAGGGAGAGGGACGAGATTCAAAGGCAAGTTAAGGATCTTCTAGAGAAAGATTACATAAGGGCAAGCCTTAGCCCTTGTGCGGTGCCGGCTCTTTTGACTCCGAAGAAGGATGGCTCGTGGAGGATGTGTGTGGATAGTAGAGCTATCAACAAGATCACTATCAAGTACTGCTTTCCCATTCCGAGGCTAGATGATATGTTGGATTGTCGTGCCGGTTCAAAGGTCTTCTCAAAGATTGATCTAAGAAGTGGTTATTGTGGAGGGCGTGGTTCGGCGGAGGGACCAGGACGGTGGCCATGTTGCACCAATTAGCCGGACCAGTGAATCTACTACCCGTGGGTCGGCGGTATGGGTCGGTGGCCGATCCGAGTTCGGCCGGGCCGGATAAAGATAACCGAAGTGGCGATCCATAGAAGGGAACGGTCTGGTTCGGCGTATGTATTAATCGATATGATCTAGTTCGGCGGTTCCCCGCCGAACGGGTTGGTGTTTTCCCCTGTTGAAGTAATCATCGCCGTACCATCGGTCCGGCAGAACCTGTACTCGCCGAGCCTCCTGTCCCCTAAACTTGGAGAGGAAGTTAGGAAGAGTTGGGCAGGAGGAGGGAACCTCGCATCTTATCCCATCCATTATATTCAGGAGCAGAATATAGGAGATTGGATAGGTTCAGGATTGAGATGTCTATCTGGATCCGAGATAGGCGGGCTCATCATACAAATAAGTATTCTAATGGGATTTGGACTCTGCATTCCCTTTGGCTATAAAAGGAGGTATTCACCTCTGGAGTAGGGTACGTTCAGAACACTTTCTCAAACCCTAAACTATACTTTTATATCTCCTCTCCTGTTTACTGACTAGAGCGTCGGAGTGCCTGCCCCGGACACCACGCTCCGGGTTTGGGCATTAACGCGGTTGCTTCGTGCGCAGGTCTAGCCCATCTTCGTCCAAGCCTCAACCATCCAAGCCACAAGATCCAACCATAGAAAGCTTGCCACCACAATTGGCGACTCTGCTGGGGAGAATATTAACAAAACACATCTTGTGGTGAAGCTTTCCCTCCGTTCTTCTCTTTTTCCAGTTCAAGATGACAACCCCGGACGGACGACCTCTAGGTCTGGATAACGTCAATCCAAACCTGGGTCACCACTCCTCTCAGCGGACGGTGATAGGGCGGGATGGCATCCCCGCTGGGCCCAGGGTGGTGGATTCAAGCGTCCCTGACCCTAACAACCAGGGTTTAGGAGCAGCGGCGTTCCACATAAATGGTGTGCACCGCTCTGCAACGAGCCTCACGGTTCCTCCTCCTCCTCCACCAGTGCTCCCGGTGAGCATGGCGGAGGAGTTAATGCGACTAAGAACACAAGTATAAGAGATCCAGGCACTTCAGAGCCCCCCACCCGTTTCCAGGTCGCGGGAACGGCGACGAAGGAGGAGTGCTCTCCAAACGGCTGACACTGTTAGGGCCTCTGCCTTTGCAAGGCTCGGCCCACTGTGTCGCATTGATGCTAGTGGCATTGTCCACCTGGAACCCGGACACCGAACCGATGCGTCCGGAAACGATAACGTTTGCCGAGCATTATTTCCAGCAACAAGCGCTACGGCATCAAGCGCTCGTTCGAAGTCAAGGGAAAGGCCGGACCAGACTCAAGGACTTCCTCGGCTCGGCAACACAAGAGGTAACGCGGGAGATCCTCTAGATCACCCTTTTGGGTCGCAAGGTCACCAGGATAACCATCGAGCGGACAAATCTGAGGGGTGGCGATACGAAGAGGAGGAAAGGGAAATGAGCACTCGGCTCCGCCAGAGGTCGCCGGCCCGTTCTACCAGTCGCTCCCACCACCGGCAGTCTGACCAGGGACACCACCGGAGATTGCCGGGTCGATCTGCCGGACAATCCAGACTTCAGGAAGAGAACGGCCAGGGGCTGTTACCGGAGGAGAGGTGCGAGATCAGCGCCGGCGGCGGGGCTTTAATAGTGGTAAATACTCGCACCGGCGAGAGAACTACCTACCAGCACGTCCGGCATCAGGAAGAACCCCCGGTAGTGGGAAACAGGAGGGCCTCGGGGTCGAAGCGCTGAACCCCAGAGCCAAGTGTCGGCGGCCGAAGGGCTCGGACCCCACCAATCAATAAAAGGATAAGGGATGATGCCCAAGAGAAAAGCTCCGCGCCTTCGGCAGCAGTCCCGCCGAAAGAAGGGGTTACAGCCATCTCGGCGAAAGGTGTCTCCCCCTTTTCCAAGGCTATAGCGGATGAGGCTCTCCCTCCCCACTTCAAGGTCCCCAAATTCACCATGTACAACGCAAAGTCGGATGCACCGACCCATGTGCAGCAATTCAAATCCATGGCTGCGCTCTGCGGATTGAGCGAGGCAATGATGTGCCGAACGTTCTCCCTGAGCCTCCCGGATACTGCCATGCTGTGGTATACACAGCTAAAACCAGGTTCAATAAACAGCTTCGGCGAACTAGAGCGTTCGTTTACGGCACGGTTTGTGGCAAGTAACCGAAGGCCAAAAACAATAGAAGCCTTAACGGACCTTCGGCGGAAAACCGGCGAGTCCTTGAAGGATTATTCTGAGCGCTTCTATAACGTATACAACATGGTTGAGAGTTGTGACCAAAAGACTGCGGCTACGTCGTTCAAACGTGGACTGGATAGGAATTCTGACCTATCCAAGGAATTGATGCTTCGGCCGCCGAATAATATGACAGAGCTCATGCATACCGTTGCTCGGTATATAGAGCTTGAGGAGTACATTAGTGGATCCGATGCAACACCAGTCGCCGAGCAGGGTAAAACGGCAGCCAAGGAGGTGAAGAAGCAGGTTAACATAGTGTCCAAGAAGGAGGGCCCAGGGTTCGGCGGAAACAAAGGAAGCGGAAAGACATGGGACCGCCCTCCGAGCGATGGGCGGGACCACCTTGCCATCACGACCTACTTCAAGGAGCCAATCTTCCATATGCTCCGGGAGTGTGGACGGCTTCCTGGTTTCCAATGGCCAACAGGAGCGGCGGAGAAGTTGGGAACTGCCGATGGACGGGAACCAAACCAGAGGGTGTACTGCTCATTCCACAACGAACAAGGGCACTATACGACAGCATGCCAGCCTTACAAAATCTACCTCGAAGAGCTAGTCCAGCAGGGAAGGATGGATCGGTGGATCGACCGAACCAAGTCACCAGACGCAGGGATCCAGCCGAGAGCCCAAGTTCTCGACGGCGTGGTGCATTGCATTCATGGGCCAATGAGCAAAGCCCAGGCCGACAAGCTCCACGAGAAACTGTACCACTCTTCCCCGCCAGGAGTGATGGTGGTTCATAATTCCTCGAAGCGGAAAATGGACGCTCGTAGCACGTGGGAGATCAAGTTCACCGAGCAAGATTTGGAGGGGTTATCCTTACCCCACAATGATGCTTTGGTTCTCTCTTTACCCTTCCAGCGGAAACTTGTCCGGAGGGTATTGGTCGACCAGGGTAGCTCGGCAGAGATCCTATTCTACTCGGCGTTCAAAGCTCTAGGTCTCTCAAAAGAACAATTGATCCCGGTGGAAGCCCCTTTAGTCGGCTTTACTGGGATTCCGGTCTACCCGCTCGGTAAAGTCATACTCCCGGTATATGCTGGTTCGGTGAAATTGGATATGGAATTCATAGTGGTCAGTTCACCGAGCCCATACAACGCAATCCTGGGAAGAAACTGGTTGCACGGCATGAGGGCTGTGGCATCCACGCTTCATCAATGTGTTCGATTCATTGGAGAGTCTGGGAGACAGGAGACCATCAAGGGGGACCAGGTGGCCTCCAAAAAGTGTTTCGTCAACTCTGTCCGCGGGAAGGGCAGAGCAAGGGAGGTACAGAGTATAGAGGTACCTGAATTGCTAGATGAAACCACCCCCGGAGAGGAAACGAGAGAGGCGCGGCAAGGGCCTGGAGAAGTTGGAAGACCGGCAAGCGACAGGGCCGTGGAAGATTTGGTTCGGATTGCGATCAATAAAGATGGGACCCGTTTCTTCCTCATTGGCTCGGCCCTTGATGAGGTCGAGAAAACACAGATGGTCGAGTTCCTCAAAGAGAACATTGAAGTCTTTGCTTGGACCCCATATGAAATGCCGGGTGTTAGTCCCGACGTGATAAAACATTCTTTGAACGTTGATCCGGCTAGGAGGCCCGTTGTGCAGAAGCCTCGGCGATCCTCGGCCCTACATGCCGACGCAGTTAATGAAGAGGTAGAACGCCTCCTTGATGCCGGAGCCATTCGGGAGGTCCAGTATCCGACATGGCTAGCAAATCCAGTGGTGGTCCGGAAGAAGAACGGCAAATGGCGCGTCTGTGTCGATTTCACCGATCTGAACGACGCATGTCCAAAGGATTGTTTCCCTTGCCCATGGATCAATCAATTGGTGGATGCTACCGCTGGGTACGCTCGGCTGAGTTTTATGGACGCATACAGGGGATACCATCAAATTGCGATGGATGAAGAGGATCAGGAGAAGACGGCGTTCATCACTCCCAGTGGCACTTACTGTTACCTGGTGATGCCGTTCGGCTTAAAGAACGCCGGGGCTACATTCCAGCGTATGATAGCTTTGTTGTTCAAAGGGATCCTCGGCAGGATAATGGAGGCGTACATTGACGATTTTGGTCGCCAAAAGTAAGGATGCAGCCGATCATTTTCTCCACCTCGGCGAAATTTTTGGTGTTCTAAAGAGGTTCGGCTTGAAGCTGAATGCTGAGAAATGTGCATTCGGCGTTGGCTCCGGCAAATTCCTTGGACATTTGGTTACTCGCCAAGGAATTGAGGCCGACCCAAGTCAGATCAAGGCCATACAAGAGATCAGGGCTCCGGCCACGGTGAGGGAGGTTCAGCGCCTCGTCGGTATGGCTGCCGCCCTTAATCGCTTCATCAGCAAATCGTCGGATATCTGCCGACCTTTCTTTCAATCAATAAAGGGCGCGAGCCGAAGGAGCTTCGTATGGACGCCGGACTGCGATGACGCGCTCACCGAACTAAAAAAATGTCTATCTCAAGCTCCTTTGCTGGTTGTACCCAAGGAAGGGGACGAGCTTCACCTCTACCTTGCAGTTTCCGAGCATGCTGTTAGTGCTGTCCTGGTTCGGCAGGAAACCTCAAAGAGTGTGACGGGCATGGACCAGAAGCCAGTCTACTACATCAGCAAGGCACTTCTCCCCGCCGAGACCCGCTATCTCCCAATCGAAAAGCTGGCTCTGGCATTAGTAATGGCGAAGAAGAAGCTCCTACCATACTTCCAGAGCTTCACCATTGTGGTCGTTACCGAGTACCCCTTAAGGGCGGTATTACGCAAGGCAGATCTCTCTAACAGATTGTGCAAATGGTCCCTGGAGTTGGCAAACTTTGATATCCGTTATCAAGCTAGAACGGCAATCAAAGGTCAGGTGTTGACTGATTTCGTCGCCGAGTTCTCCCCTGGGGTGGACGACGGCAGAGGCAGTGAAGAGGGCCTGGCCAGAGAGTCCACCGGGCCTGACCCTGGACCTCGGTCGAGCCATCCAGCTCACGAAGAATATATCACGAAGCGGCCCATCCCTTCACGCCGAGCGAGCCTGTTCACCGGGCACGCTTGGAGACTCCATGTAGACGGAGCGTCTAATAACCGAGGGGCTGGAGCCGGGATTGTTCTGGTATCACCAAGCGGGACCTTGCACGAGCATTCATTGAGCATTGGGTTTCCAGCAACCAATAACAAGGCGGAGTATGAGGCCCTCATTGCCGGGCTCAAGTTAGCTCGGCATATGGGTGCTGAAGAGGTTCAGGTTTACAGCGATTCACAGCTCGTTGTTAATCAGCTCAATGATAATTACGAGGCTAAGGATGCACGCATGAACAGATACGTAAGCCAAGTGGTTGCCCTCGCTGGTTCATTCAAAAATGTATTTTTTGACCATGTTGGGCGTGATCTCAATTCTCATGCCGATGCCCTTGCCGGACTGGGAGCCGTATGTGCCGATCAGAAAGGGGAGAGAACGATAGTCCTCGGTGAAGTCCCATCACCGAGCTTCGAGCTGGAGCCACAGGAGGTGATGGAGGTGATGGACATCCATAAGGCACCGAGCTGGATGGACCCCCTCGTCTCCTATTTGAAACACGCCGCGCTTCCGACCGACCGCAAGGAAGCCCATAAGATCCGTTGTCAATCTGCTTCCTACTTCCTCGATCCCTCCGGCACACTGTATCGCCGATCATACACTGGTCCAGACCTCCGCGTGGTGCACGAGCAGGAGGTGCCCGGCATTCTCGAAGAGTTGCATGGTGGAAGTGCTGGTTGTCACACCGGCGGTCGGTCCTTAGCTAACCGTGCCCTTTCCCAGGGTTATTGGTGGAAAAGAATGGTACACACGGCTACAGAGTTTGCCAAGCAATGCAAGTCTTGTCAAAAGCATTCTCCTCTTCTCAACCAACCGACCCTACCTTTGCAACCAGTTTCTAGTCCTTGGCCCTTTGCTCAATGGGGGGTGGACATTATTGGCAAGCTTCCGAAGGCTACTGGCGGCTTTACCCACATCATTACTGCTACGGACTATTATACCAAGTGGGTGGAAGCCAAAGCACTCATAACGATCACGGCCGCCGATGTGGAAAGTTTCTTGTGGAAGCATATTTTTACCAGGTTCGGCGTACCATACGCCATTGTGTCAGATAACGGCACCCAGTTTGTCGCCGACGCAGTTCAAGCCTTAGACAAGAGGCGCGGCATACAGATGAAGACAACTTCCGTCTCCTATCCTCAGGGAAACGGACAGGCCGAAGCTGCCAACAAGGCTATCTCTGCCGGCCTGAAACGCCGACTCAAAAACAAGCGCGGCTAGTGGGCGGAAGAGTTGCCTGATGTCCTCTGGGGCTACCGAACCACTCCACGGCGCGGCACTGGTCGTACCCCTTACTCCATGGCGTTCGGCGTCGAGGCCGTGCTCCCTGTGGCTGTTACTCGACCCACATCTCGAACTGCAACGTTTGACGTTCCAACGAACGATGCAATGCTAGCTGCCGAAGCAGATCGAGCAGATGAGCTTCGAGACAATGCCCATATAAAGTACGCAGCTTATCAGCAGCAGTTGGCTCGGAGTTACAACAAGAGTGTGCGGAGCCGCCCCTTCAATGTGGATGATCTTGTCCTTCGGCAGATAGTCTAGAAGAAGCATTTGAAGAAATTCATGCCGAAGTGGGAAGGTCCATTCCGAGTGGTTAAGAAGGTTGGCTATGGCTCATATGAACTCGCCGAGATGGATGGTACGGCTGTACCGAACCACTGGAACGCACAGCTTCTTCGAAAGTTTTACGCTTAATTTTCTTTTGGCTTTTCGCCTCGGCTATGTGTTAAGCCTTCAGTTTTTTACAAAGATTTGTTTCAATAAAGACTAGTTTGTTTCTGTTTTAATGTGTTCTGTTAGCCTCGGTGGTATTATTATGCTCGGTATGCCGAGGCATGCCTTTTCAGATTCTGTTCGGCAAAGACTTTGCATGCCATATCCTGAAGGGGGCATTCCCAGCCTCGGCCGTTCCTTTTGATCCGGCGGAACCAACCTCGGTGGTAGGTTTCCTCCGAATCAGGGGCTGGGTACGGCGAGCTGGGACGGATAATTATTAGAGAGATTATTGTTAAACCATGTGCATGAAGTGCGATACATGAGTCTTAACACGCATGAAGTGCAAAAAGTATGAAACATAGACAGAAAACTTGAAACTTTCATAACAACGATTGGTTCATTACAAAAACTGGGGCTCGGCTGAACAAAGATACTTCTTGTCGACCCTAGAATCTACGACATACAGAAAATTAAATTAATTAAATTCTACTCTACGATAGGTTCATCAGCAGGCTTCGCCGGGTCGAAAGTGGTTGGATTGGGTGCCTCAGCAGGACTCAGCGGTTTATCAACTGTCGGATTTGGCTGATCGACGGGGCTTGGAGGCACGTCGGCAGATGGATTGGCCTGTTCGGCAGGAAGAAGGTGCCTCGGCAGATCCACAGGTAGCACCATGGGATTCTCCCTTCGGTGGTCATCCTTGGGGACCTCGGCATAATCTAGGCCGACCTGGAACCCGCGGAGGAAGGAGGAGGCGTGCGCGTCTTCAAAACCCTTCCGCTCTCCGTTCCTGAAAGCCTTGGTGACAAGGGCTTCCACCTGCTCCTTGTAGTAGTCGCCGGCCTCGTTGAAACCAGTATCGCTGGCCTCCTCCAGCTGGGCCGGCAGCTCAGCCTCCATCTGCTTCATCCTTTCTTTCAGTTGGTCCCGCTCGGCTTCGACTTCTTTGAGCTTCAGCAGCAGGCGGTCCCTCTCCTCCAAGCCAGTCTTGGCTTCGGCAACTTGAGCCTCCAGCGCCTCGATCTGGTCGTTGGCCTCCTTCACCTCCTTCCTCATAGCCTGGAGGTCCCCCCGTTGGGTCTTCTTGGTTGCAAGGAGGACCTCCATGTCATTGAAGGCTTTGCTGGCGCACTGCCCGGCCTGCGAAAAGAGAAGAAAGAGTTAGCGTCAGAAAAGGGCAGTAAGATTGAAGGAACATTCAACTTTCAAAAGGATAGGTTGGGAATCCATACCTTGGCAAGGAAAAGGCACAGTTCGGCCATGTTGTCGGCCTTGCCTGATTGCAGCTTCTCCATGTCCTTTGAGAGGGCTAGGCCCTTTAGAAGTGTCATGGCCAGATGGGGGATCTCCCCCAGGCTGTCGCCGGTGGAGATCACATGCCCATCAGGGCAAACCAGGCTCGGTACAAAGGGCTCCGAGGATGCACCTTCGAGATGGCCGGCGTTGAGGATCTGTGCATCCTCTTTGGAGATTCTGGCCTTCTTAGTAGTATGGGGGCCCTCCCCCTCGGCGGTTGTGCTCTTCTCTCTTCGGCGAGAGGGGCGCGGTATCACAGCAGCGGCTTCAGTGGGCTTCTCCTGGGGCTCCGGCTTGCTGGTGGGAGCTTGCACCTTCTCCTCCCTTTTTGGCAGCCCGGAGGAAGAGAGGTTTTGGGCCAAGTGCTGCTGCTGCAGTGCTTGCCCGGCGAAAGTGGCAAGGTCGACTGTTTTCCTCACCATGTTATCTTTATTCTTTCGACCAACGTACCCGTGGTAGAAAGGGGTGTAACCGAGGAGGGTCGGCGCGTCTCGATGGGGGCACCGAAGCAGGGCGATCAGGTTCGTCCACTTGCCGGATATGAGAAGTCCCTTGTTCGGTGCGGAGCAATCTGCAAGTAGAAGAAGAAGATTAGTATAAAGGATAACAATCAATATAGAAGACAATGCACAAAGAGAAATGTATACCGGGCTTGTCCCCGTAGCCGGGGAACCCTCGCACTCGAGGGATCTTGTAAGGCCTCTCGATCTCCGTCCCTTTCCTGGTCGGAAAGGGGTAGTCGAGTTGGGGGTTAAGGGGACCCCACTCGAAATTGCCGGACACCTTGACCAGGACCATCCACCACTTTTCAGTATCATACAGGCGGTCCACCAGGTGGTCGAAGTGTTGGCGGGTGGTGAGGTAGTACTTGTCATACTTGGGGATCCTTGATACCACGTACATTAGTATCAGATCCCCAAGGGTGAACGGCAGGTTGTTGGTCTCTGCCAACTTTATCGCCGAGCTCAGGATGCGCCAGGTGTTGACTGCAACCTGGATCGGTGCAAGGTTGTAATCCGCCAGAAACCAGCGGAGGAAGGGGTTCATGGGGAACCTTACCCCTCCCTCAATGATGGCGTAGAGAGGAAGAACGATGAAGTCTTCGCCGAAGGTAATCCGTTCGGTGGTGACCCTTTCGACTAGTACGTCATCCGGGATCAAGTATTTGGTCCGGAAGGCTTGTGTGAAGCCACCCGGCCCATCGCCGTAGAAGTGACTATACGGCATGGGTCCAAGACCCGTTGGTAGCGGAGGGATGAGGTTGACGTCCCTCGGCGGGGGGGGTTCGGCACCTCCTGCTGTATCAGAAGTGCCCGGCGGAGCACCAGCTGACGTCGAAGTGCTGGCCTGGGCCCCGGTTGACGTTCGTTCCTTGTTGGCCTCTTTTGGGACGGAGCCATGAGTGTCCTCCTCGGCGGGTTCGCCGGGGGAGTCACTCCTCCCATAAAGGATGTCCCTGGAGGACCTGTCGTCAATTTGGAGGGGGATGTGGATGCCGGGGATGATTGGGCCACCGGCCTGCTGGGCGAAGTTGCTGGAGCTTTCATTGAAGCTCCTATACCCTCTACCGAGCGCCTGGATGGTCGCTTGGAGGTCTGGGTAAGCTTCAGGATCGATGCTCGGCAAGAGTGAGTTGGGATCCACCATGCTGAAGACCTAAAAAAGAGTAAGAAATTGAAGGGGTGATGAGAATTCCTACTTCAGCATGGCTACTCACGTGCATCTAGATCCTTGCCGAGGGGGATCCTTTAGGATCCACCTCGGCGGAAGCCGTGGTTTCTTATCAAGTGCTAAAATTGGCTCGGTGGAGGACCGCCGTTGTTGGCGGTCCAGACGGGGTCCCACGGCCTCAGGCGGCCGTGGGAGATCGACACTGTTCAAAGTAAAGAGTGTTTTTTGTGCAAAAGTGGTGTGTTGTACTTTGAAATGTTCAGAAAGAATCAAAAGGGGTAGCGGAGTTATCTGAGAATGCTGGTGTTGGATGACGGCGAGTGGCGGAGCAACGGAGGCGTTTGAAATGGCAGCAGCGGTTGAAGTTGCAGAGCAAAAGAGGCGAGAGCAAAGGTATCCTTCTGTCCCGCCTCCCCTCTTATATAGAGGATGGAGTGAACGGGTGGGAACCCTAAGCGTCGAACGCGAGAACCGAAGCGTCGCCGCTCCGCCCACTCTCGTCGTGCCACGTGGAAAGCCTGCACCGTTTCGTACCAGCAACGTTTCCCCTTCCACCACGTGGCACCCCACGCCGTTTGAGGTTCCTGATGGACCGTTCGATCTCTGGCTCCCAACGGTCCCATCAACCCCCGTATGCTGCAGAAGCATCATTACCCTACCGTTTCGAGAAGGCTCTTCACTAACCCTCACTGGACCGGCGGTATGCGCTCGGCACGTTTGCCTTAAGGACGCCCTCGGTAGCAAGTTTTCCTTATGTGGTCAACCCCTCCCACCTTTTGCAAAGGAGGAAGAGGTTGAGGGGCTATTGTGGAGGGCGTGGTCCGGCGGAGGGACCAGGACGGTGGCCACGTTGCACCAATTAGCCGGACCAGTGAATCTACTACCCGTGGGTCGGCGGTATGGGTCGGTGGCCGATCCGAGTCCGGCCGGGCCGGATAAAGATAACCGAAGTGGCGATCCATGGAAGGGAACGGTCTGGTTCGGCGTATGTATTAATCGATATGATCTAGTTCGGCGGTTCCCCGCCGAACGGGTTGGTGTTTTCCCCTGTTGAAGTAATCATCGCCGTACCATCGGTCCGGCAGAACCTGTACTCGCCGAGCCTCCTGTCCCATAAACTTGGAGAGGAAGTTAGGAAGAGTTGGGCAGGAGGAGGGAACCTCGCATCTTATCCCATCCCTTATATTCAGGAGCAGAATATAGGAGATTGGATAGGTTCAGGATTGAGATGTCTATCTGGATCCGAGATAGGCGGGCTCATCATACAAATAAGTATTCTAATGGGATTTGGACTCTGCATTCCCTTTGGCTATAAAAGGAGGTATTCACCTCTGGAGTAGGGTACGTTCAGAACACTTTCTCAAACCCTAAACTATACTTTGATATCTCCTCTCCTGTTTACTGACTAGAGCGTCGGAGTGCCTGCCCCGGACACCACGCTCCGGGTTTGGGCACTAACGCGGTTGCTTCGTGCGCAGGTCTAGCCCATCTTCGTCCAAGCCTCAACCATCCAAGCCACAAGATCCAACCATAGAAAGCTTGCCACCACAGTTATCATCAAATTCAAGTTCGCCCGGGAGATGAATGGAAAACGGCTTTCAAGACCCCTCATGGCCTCTTTGAATGGCTTGTGATGCCTTTTGATCTTACCAATGCTCCAAGCACTTTTATGTGGGTAATGACTCAAATGCTTCAACCTCTATTGGGTATATGTGTAGTTGTGTACCCTGATGATATCTTGGTGTATAGTCGGTGTTTTGAAGATCACTCATCCCACCTCCAACAAGTCTTTGAAATCTTGAGGAGAGAAATTTTATGGGAACTTGAAGAAATGTAGTTTTGCTGTTGATAAAGTGGTATTTTTGGGGTATGTTGTGTCTTCAAAGGGGGTTCACATGGATGAAGACAAGATTAAGGCCATTGTGGAATGGCCAACGCCTACAAGTGTTCATGAAGTGAGGAGTTTTCATGGGTTAGCTACTTTCTACCGGAGGTTCATTGCCAACTTTAGTAGTATCGCGGCTCCTCTTACCGATTGCCTCAAGCAAAGGGTGTTCATATGGTTTAAAGAAGCCGCTGAGAGTTTCAAATTGTTGAAGTCCAAGCTTACCGAAGCTCCTATCTTGGCCCTACCCAACTTTGACAAAACTTTTGAGCTTGATTGTGATGCTTCGAGAGTGGGAATTGGTGGAGTCTTAAGCCAAGGGGGTCAACCTATTGCTTTCTTTAGCGAGAAGTTGAATGGTGCTAAACTCAAGTACTCTACTTATGACTTGGAATTCTATGCCATTGTCCAAGCCATCAAGCATTGGAGTTATTACCTTGCCTATAAGGAATTTGTTCTCAACACCGATCATGAAGCTCTTAAGTACATCAATAGCCAACAACACCTCAATAAACGGCATGCCAAGTGGGTGACTTATCTACAACAATTCATGTTCTCTTTGAGGCACAAATCGGGGATTCTCAACAAAGTGGCAGATTGTCTGAGTAGAAGAGTGGCTCTCTTGGTGGAAATGAAGAACAAGGTTGTTGGGTTTGAAGAATTTCGCACTTTCTATGCCGAAGATCCTTACTTTAGTAAGATAATTGATGCTTTGCAAAGGGGTGGTAAGGTTATCGACCCATGTTTCATGTTGAAGGATGGATTTCTCTTCGAAGAACTCAAGTTGTGTGTCCCTACATGCTCTTTAAGGGAGCAATTGTTGGCCGAAAGTCACAAGTTGGGTCATTTTGGCAAGGATAAGACTTTAGCCTTGTTTCAAGATGCATACTATTGGTCGGGAATGAGTAAAGATGTGGGGGGCTATGTGCAAAGGTGCCAAACTTGCCAACGGAGTAAGGGGACAACCACTAATGCGGGGGGTTGTATTTGCCTTTACCGGTGCCGGAAAGTCCTCGGAAATGCGTGAGTATGGATTTTGTTTTGGGGCTTCCTCCTACGCAAAAGCGGAGTGATTCTATCATGGTGGTAGTGGATCGGTTCTCAAAAATGGCTCATTTCATACCATGTAAGAAGACTATGATGCGACTAACATTGCCAATCTCTATTTCAAGGAGGTCTACAAGTTGCATGGCGTCCCTACTTCTACCGTCTCCGATAGAGATGCTAAGTTCCTTGCCCACTTTTGGAGAACCTTGTGGAGGAAGATTGGCACCAACTTATGCTTTAGGACTTCTTTTCACCCTCAAACCGATGGTCAAACGGAAGTGGTAAACTGGAGTCTTGGGAATTTGTTGCGATGCTTAGTTGGTGAACATCCAAAAAGTTAGGATGGAATTCTTCCCTTGGCGGAGTTTGCTTACAATTCTTCTCTAAAGTGCACCATCCACACTTCCTCATTTGAAGCGGTTTACGGGTTGAAACCTTCTAGTGTGATTGACCTCGTTCCTTTGCCAACCCCTAAGAAGGGACACTCCAAGGCGAAAGATATGGCTACGTTTATGAAGAATATCTACTCTCAAGTTAAGCTTAACATTGAGAAGTCTAATGCGAAGTATAAGGCGGCCGTTGATGCACACAAAAGGGAGGTTTTGTTGAAAGAAGGGGATCTTGTTTGGGTTATCTTGAGTAAGGATAGGCATCCTCACGGTGCTTACATGAAGTTGAACGATTGGAAAGTGGGTCCTTGTGAAGTCTTGCGCAAGATCAATGACAACGCTTATCAAGTCCACTTACCCTCTCATTTGAGCATCTCCAACACATTCAATGTGCAACACTGGGTGCCCTATTTGCCGGAGGACACTACCGTAACTTAAGGACAAGTTTCTTTTTAGTAGGGGAGTATGATGTAGTATGTAGTAAGGGTATTTATGTCTTTTTGTATTGGGTCTATATATAGGTGTTGGAGTCCTTTCTTTGGTAGCTTTTATCATTTTGAACAAATATTATAAAAAACTAGTCTCTTTTGTATTCCATTTGGGAGTTTCTCTCTCTATATTATCTATGGGCATCTTTGGTTGCATCACCTGTGTCTTTGTAAACAACTTTGCGAACAAAGATTTTTGGTCCTTTTTTTGTCATGTACAAGAAGCTTCTATCTGGAACATTTAGTATGGTTAGGGATAGAACAATGAAAACATAATTAGAGATTATACTTGGCAAGTGCCTACTTCCAAACGAGGCAAAATATAGTTTAGATTCTCAATGCAATTTTGTGACTGGTCTCTCTTTTCTCTCTCTCTCCCTCGGTTAATGTTGAAGCTAGGGGGAGAATCCTTTGCTTTTTTTTGCCTGTAAGTTTTGTGGATTTAAACTCCGCAACAGAGGATTTTATTCGATGCATTTCTGTCTAAACCATGAACATGTTAAGCAGGAAGATAGAGACCTCAGTGGGAGAAACTTGTTTAATTTACAGAAAGAGAGGTTGCTACCCCCTTGAAGGAACAAGAAGATTTGGAGCCATGGTCTATTTATGTCCAAAAGTCAATGCATCTTCTCCTCACATTTGTTGCTGGAGAATATTGGTTCTTTTGACTTTTTTGTTTTGGAGGTAAGTCTCTTCAATTTGGGTTTTTTAGCTATATTCTATTATTGTAAATATTCCCGTCAACCAACCAACCAGTTCTTACTATCGTTTCTTTATTTAGTATGCAGGATGGTTGATGATTGGCAGGCAAATGATTAGTTTGTGGTTCAAGGAGAATACTTAGTTTCTTTGTTTAGTATGCAGGATGGTTGATGATTGGCAGGCAAATGATTAGTTTGTGGTTCAAGGAGAATACTTAGTAACCGTGTCCACCAACCTTACAAATTATCAAGCACAACAGAAACCAGTTAAATGGTGAGAGATAAATAAAGGAATATATTGAAAGCAACTGTTTTCTGGCCTGGTGTTGTGGAATTCATCTTAAAGACACGTGAAGTTTTACTGAACTCTGAAAGTAAGGGGTACTCATTGGATCATCATACCATGACACATTATTTCATCCTGGCCTTTTATTTTTTTGTAATTGTAAAAGCATTTCTCCTCCGGTGAGCAGTGCTACACTTTTTTGTTGGTTGTTTCAGAATTTTCAGCTGGCATTTGAGATTTAACTATTTTATGCCAATTGAGGCTGTGTTGAATGGATAAGTTTGTAAGTGATTTATGTGTGTGAGCTGATAGTTCTTGCGTGCTTATTGAACTTGTCACTTCCTCGCTATTCTGTTTTTACATCTGCACTTGATTGTCCTCTTTCTTTATGACTACTTTGTTGGCTGCCCTTACACAAACTTGTGTGGTTAAGTCTTCTTATTAGCAAGATTGTATCTGTGGTTTCTCCAACTTTCACGATTTCATCAAACTTCCTAGAGACAATGTCATGCATCATAATCTAGTACTCAAGCGGGATAAAAATCCTCTATTAATAGGAAAGCTATTTCATCATTGTACTTTTTTGTCTATCTTCTCCTGGAAAACAGGCTAGCTGCCAGGTAATATTCATTTCATATGCTGGAGATGATTCTGCATTGCCATAATGCAATTGAAGTGAAATGATGCACAGGATGCCAAAGCCCAAGTAATTGAAATTGTTCATAACAGCAACTACTAATTCTCACAGTATGGTTTGGTTTCTGATACTAAAACATCTGACTGAGCGGATGAAGGGAAATATTTCTGTTGGAGTGATTTGTAGGTCATTGAATCTGATAAATTGCCTGCTGAAGATATGTGAAAGTTTTCCGATAGTTCAGGAACCCCATAAACCAGAAATCAAAATTATCCATGGTAACTATTTCTATGTACTTCCGTGATGGTCTCTTTACGTTTTGGCTTTCGTTGGCTCTCAATATCTTTCCTACTGGGATTGTCACCTGCATAGAGAATTACCTACTTTGAGACCTTAACAACATGGAGGCAGTATACATAATAATTACATATGGATTTTAGCTCACCTTGTAACGAATTCTAATCAACTCGCCACTTGGGGAAGAAAATTTGATGGATCTCTCACTGCAGAAGGCAACTTTGTCAGTGGAGATAAAGAGGAGGCCTGCTAAAGGGCCTGCTGTTGTTGATAAATAGCATTGGGAAGCCTTTAGCAGCTTCTCTCCCTCTCTAACATTAAAGTGGTGCTTGAAAATCTTCTCCACTCCACCTGCTTGAAGAATTTTAGCCCCCAAGCTCAATTTCCCCTTGACAGTTTCAGAGATCTTTGGCCCCAATCTCACTGCGAGTTTCAGAAGACCAAAAAAGACCGGAAATTTTGCATATTTCATTATTAAGGAGGCAGGGGAAATGCAAGCAAATCTCGATATTTTCAACCAAATTCTAATTTTATCTTTGATTCAAAAGTTTTCTGGTTGTTTTCCTTCCATCTTCTTGGCAGCAGTATAAATTGAGATGTTAAAATTCGATGGACATCAACAAACTAGTAAATAACTTTCGAGAAAGGAAATAATTGTTCACTTGAATTTATAAAATAGTTACCATGATCTCGGATGCCATTTGCAAGGTTGTCTTCTTTTCCTCCAGGTTTGTTCATCATATCTTCTTTATCTGCACATTAATCACAATCAAATGGGTACACGCTTGTTGCAGTTTAACCATTGAAAAGTGGCAAGTGAAAAAACTCGTTTTCGAGAATATTGGAGATACTTACTCTGTTTCAGTTTCAGAGATCCGACATGGTATTGGGTAGCTGGGTGGTCCTGTAAAAGCCTTTTTGGTGTCCTCTCAGTTTGATATGTGATTGAGCTGACTGGAATTCCCAAACCTTGGGCTAGAATCCGGTTATTCATATTCTTCAATTGCTTCAATCTGATTCTGTTTTTAGAATGCTCTTTAATGGTCAGGTGTCAAGGCTGAAGAGATGCTTGAGTGAGTGAAGGTTCAAACAACGGATTCAGTAAATGCATATATAGGGACGAAGGAAGGTTGGTTGATCTTAGCTTTTAGCTGCATGAGTCATCTAAGCCTCATCAACATGTGTCTGTTGTCTTTTGGAAAGAGATTTAAGATAGGTAAAGTCTTCTATTGCATGGGGTAGCATTTCAAGCAGGACACGTTGCATGCTTTGCTCTTGCTGACTGTGTGTCAAGGTATGGTTTAACCTTTTGAGCTAGCATTTAGCTTTCTCATGTCACGCTCGCCGAGGGCTAAAGCAAAGCAAGTTAAGTGGGATTGCTCACACATACTTGTTAAGTATGCAAAACCACTTTAGAAAAGAAGTGGAACCCAGTGCCCAAGCTCCTGATTAAAGTACAGTTGGGAGAGGTAGAATGTTGTAGTTACAACTTATTTTTTTCCAAATCCTCATCCCTCTAGGCAAGCGGCTGGTTTCTAATTTTGAGAAGCTTTATTCCTCTGATTCTGGAACCAAGCCATGGTGCCTAGGGCATTGTGTCATCTGTGAGATACTGCATTAACTACCAAAACCACAAGGCCTAAGTCTGTTGAATTTGTACAAAGGTATGGTAGGCCTCTACATTTCTAGGAACTTGAGACTGAAGTTAATTGGTTTCTGCAGCAATCAGGTTCCAGAAAAATATATGTTGAATCTTTTTTTATTCAAATGCCTAGAAATGAAAATTGGTGTGAGTTTGAATTTGAAGTCTTGAAAAGGATTTGGAGATCGTGCTAAATACAGGGGGCAAAAACACAATAAAGATTTTGGTCAAACCATATCGTTAAACACGTAAACCCCCTTCTTATAGCTCTAGTGAGAGCCTTCTTTTACGAAGCATCATTTATCAATGGAAGACAAATATTAGTAAATTATAAATTTTCTGCTGATTTGCACTCTGAGGGGAATAAGGCTTCCTTTTTTGAATTGGATTTGAAATCAAGTGTTACTTAACTGGACAGCAAAACTGACTGACTAGTCACCAGTTCTCTATCTGATCGGACAAACCAAATAAATGCTTTTTCCAGTGTTACCATCCTTTTGGCATTCCTTTATCTCATCCTGACGTCTAAGGGATAGGGTTGTGGGCCAGACAAATTAAAGAACCGTCGATGCTTTTCCATAGTCCATCTCAGAATGACAAGATTCTATACCAGTATATCCATGCCTACATAAAGTTAGTGGGAAAGAGAATCTCCACATCACTGCCTTACAAGCACCTTTTTTTGCACATCCTAAAAAACTTTTCTGCTTCTTGATTTTGAAGGTATGAAATGCTGTCGATTTGTGAAGTGCTATTTGCCATTTTGCCTACTGCGCTGTGACATGCATTTGAGTCATGAGAAATAGTAGTGTGGAAAGGCGGGCTGACATATTACTCTCAACCATTTATAGGTGTTATAGATTTGGTTCAAATTTTGTTTCTCAATTCATTTGACCTGCCTAACGTAAAAGATAGGTAAAACAAAAAGTAAACATGGTTTCCGGCATAAATAGCTTAGAAATTATGTATATTGTTGCCTTTCCGAGTTCGACGTCGGAGATATTAGAATATTTTCATGAATTGCATTTTTCACTCCAGAAATTTCCACTTTTAGATATCTGGTGACAAAGTTAGGGTGACCTTTTCTGTATATCTTGGTCAATGGAAAATATAGTGAAAGGATAAGGATTTTAGGGATTCTGTTGACGCAAGTACATTTCGAAATTTAGAAAGAACACTGACAAGAATGGTGTTAGATTGTAGTGGCTAACATGTAATGAGACATGTCTCAGTAGATTAGTTTGTCTTAGCTAGGGTGCTATTTGTTAGATTCTTTGTACAAAAGGGTACTTTAGTCATTTGTATTGTAGGGATGTATATATTCCCCTTTTCTCTGTTAATGAAATCAGATGAGAGATTTCTCACGCTCAATTCTTTCTCTCTCCAAATTCGTTCATGGTATCAGAGCATCACGATCTAGGGCACCGGATTTTTTTCCCACCTGGACTCTCGCCGACTACCGGCGACCTCCGGCGAACTTCGGCGAACCCAGGTTGTTCTCGTTTGAGGTCTTTCTACCTCCGGTTGGACTCGTTTTGAGTGTTTTCTGGTGCCGATTGGGTATTTTTTCTGCTGCCTATTGCTTCCAAGATCTGGTATGTGCTCGTTCTTTATGTTTGTTGCTGTTGATCATCTCTGTAAGCTTCCGCTACCGCCTCTTTGCTTCTGAAAGTGACTGGGCCTGGTTATCCGAGGTTCCTTTTTCATGTGTTTCGAAGCCTGTGGTTAGTTTACTCGTAACCCACTATTTAGGGGGCGTTTGCTGCACTTGAACAGTGATTTGTGTTTGTATTGTTCAGTTGTGCAACTTCTGTTTTTTCGGCAGTCCACTGTTTTTTGAGCCTTCAATATGTCAGAGGAGAATCCATTTTCAAATGAAGGAACTGGTAAGTCTAGTTCAAACAGTGGAATGGGTTATAGTCCTTTTCTTGACAACACTCCGATGGATATCTGCCGCGTCAAGTTAGATGGTTCCAATTATCTACTTTGGTCGCGTGCGTTTACACTGGCTATCACCACTAAGGGTCTCCTACACTACCTTACTGAGAATGTGGTGAAACCCACGGAGGGACCAGATCTCACAAAATGGACCAATCATAATGCCTTGGTCTTGACATGGCTGTTTAATTCGATGTCTTCTACTATTCAGAATAGCTTTATGTATCTTGATACGCCAAAGCAGGTTTGGGATGCCGTGGCAGAGACTTATTCTCAGAAAAGGAATGACGCCCAAATTTTTGAGTTGAGGAAGAAACTCAAGGCCGTTGTGCAAAACAATCGACCAGTTGCTGACTATTATGCAGAGATAATGGGGCTCTGGCAGGCACTTGATTTTTATCAAAGTTATCGGCCTGTTTGTGCTACTGATGCAGCTGCTTTCCAACAAATGGTTGGGAAAGATCGTGTTTATGACTTTATGGCAGGTCTTGATGTGGATTATGATCAGCACCGTGGGCATGTGCTGAGTCGTACCCCTCTTCCCTCTCTTGGCGAGGCTTATGCAAGTATTCAGCAAGAGGAGACTCGCAGAAATTCTATGGCTCCTCCCTTGATGGCATCCACTCCGGATCACTCAGCCTTGGTATCTATTCCCTTCCCACGGGATGGTAAAACAGGACAGAGCCAGTTGAAGGCCAAAGGTGTTTCGGTTGATCGAGCCTCACTCCATTGTGACTATTGTGATAAAAATGGTCATACCAAGGAATATTGTTGGAAGTTACATGGTAAACCTAACTCACGGGGACACCGAGGTGGTCGTAGTGGTGGTTCTGTGCGCTCTTATGCCAATGCCACAGAGTCTGCTGGTGACTCTATATCTAATACTGGTGATTCTTTTTCTCCCGAAGAGATGCAAGTTCTCAGGCGGCTAATGAGTAACCAAGGTCCTCCATCCTCTATGGCTTCTAATTCCACTACTTCCTCCCACTCTGCCAACTCAGGTATACAAGCTCATATTTCTCCAGCTTCTATCTCTATTCCTTGGATAATCGATTCTGGTGCCACAGACCATATGACAGGTTGCTCATCCTTTTTTGATTCCTACTCTACTTGCTCCGGTAAGGACAAAGTACGAGTAGCTGATGGATCCCTATCCGCTATTTCCGGGAAAGGTTCCATCCGCTGCTCACCTACCTTACCTCTTTCTTCCGTTCTCCATGTTCCAAATTTTACTACTAATCTTATATCTGTTAGTAGTCTCACACAATCTTTGAATTGTTCGGTAACATTTTTTCCCACTCATTGTGTCTTTCAGGAACTGGAAACAGGAAAGACGATTGGTACCGGTAGAGCTCAGGATGGCCTGTATTTTTTGGAGTCTGTGCCTTGTCCTTCTTTTACACCCTTATCATTGGGTCATGCCCTTGAGGCGGATACGGGTTCAGCTCTTCCTCTATTGCATCAGTGGCACCGTAGACTTGGCCACCCTACTTTAGGTATTTTAGAGAAACTTTTCCCTACTTTAACTAAACGATGTTCTAGAAGTAGGTTCTTTTGTGAAGCTTGTGAACTTGCAAAACATAGACGTTCCTTTTATGCTCCTGTTCATCAGAGAAGTGCTTCTCCTTTTATGGTTGTCCACACTGATGTCTGGGGTCCTTCTCCCATTACCTCTAATTCTGGTTATCGCTATTTTGTTACCTTTATTGATTGTCATTCTCGTATAACTTGGGTGTATCTACTTCGAGCAAAAAGTGAAGTTTTCTCATGCTTCCAGTCATTTCATAAGATGGTGCACACACAATTTGATACCAACATCAAGATACTTCGTTGTGACAATGGGACTGAATATATGAACGGTCCCTTCAAGTCATATCTTGATGGCCATGGTATTCTTTTCCAAACCACTTGTGTAGATACGCCGCAGCAAAATGGAGTTGCGGAAAGGAAGAACCGGCATCTGGCTGAGGTGGCTCGCTCTCTTATGTTTACTATGAATGTTCCTAAATATTTTTGGGGCGAGGCTATCCTTACACCTCTTATCTTATTAATCGAATGCCATCCAGTGTTCTTCAATTCCGGACTCCCTTGGATTTCCTTCCTGGTAACTTTCGGGTCTCTACTCTTCCTCCTAAGATTTTTGGTTGTGTTTGTTATGTGCATGCTCCTCACCACCCCGGTGGAAAGTTAGATCCTAAAGCTCGTAAATGCGTTTTTCTTGGCTACTCCCCCACTCAAAAGGGGTATCATTGCTATGACCCTCTTTCTCGAAAGAAATTTGTTTCAATGGATGTCACCTTTTGGGAACACCAACCCTTTTACCCTCTCTCGTCCTCATCTCTTCAGGGGGAGAGTTCTAGAGGGGAAGAGATGTTGACATCTTGTGGTTTTGATTTGTGGTCATTTCCCCCAACTGTTGGTGAGGGGGAGAATGTTGGTACAGGGGAGAATATTGGTGAGGGGGAGGAGGCTTCTCCTAGCCTTAGTAATCCTGAAGGGGAGAGAGAGGAACCTGAATCTAGAGAAAGAATAATGCCAGATGCAAGAGAAAGATTGGACAGACCTGAGTTAAAAACTTTCACTCGCAAGAAAAAGGGCCAACCTGGTGCATTACCACAGTACCAATCATCACCACCAGGTCCAGTTCCTGACGCTTCAGCTGAGTCTCCTGGTAAATCTCCTTCCTCTATATCCCTTCCTTTTGATGATCTTGATGTGCCTATTGCTCATAGAAAGCCAATTCGTACACATAAAGTGCCGGCTCGATTATGTACCCAACATTCCATTTCGCAATTTGTTTCATATTCTCGTCTGTCTCCTTCGTACTCTACCTTTCTTTCTTCTCTTTCTTCTATACCTATTCCACAGGGTTGGAAGGAAGCTTTTGCAATTCCTAAGTGGAATGAAGCTATGGTAGAGGAGATGAAGGCCTTGAAGAAAAATGGCACTGGAGTTAGTGTCTCTTCCTCGGGAAAAGAATGCAGTGGGATGTAAATGGGTGTTCACGGTTAAGCATAAAGCTGATGGCACTGTTGAGAGGTACAAGGCAAGATTGGTTGCCAAAGGCTATACTCGGACATATGGCATTGACTATGAAGAAACCTTTGCTCCAGTGGCCAAGATGAACTCTATTCGCACCTTGTTGTCTTGTGCTGCTACTCTAAACTGGCCACTTCAACAGTTTGATGTGAAGAATGCTTTTCTTCATGGTGATTTGGAAGAAGAGGTGTATATGGATATACCACTGGTTTTTCTTCCTCTACCACTGAGAGCAAGGTGTGTAGGTTGAAGAAGGCTCTCTATGGCTTGAAACAATCACCAAGAGCATGGTTTGACAGATTTCTCAAGGCCATGTTGAAACTTGGATACACGCAGAGTCATGCTGATCATACTATGTTCACCAAGAGGAGTGATGGTAAGATTGCCATCCTTATAGTTTATGTGGATGACATAATTATGACAGTGATGATGTGAATGAGCTTCAGATGCTTAAAGTTCTTCTTGCCAAGGAATTTGAAATTAAGGAGCTTGGGGCGATGCAATACTTTCTTGGCATGGAGGTGGCTAGATCCGAGAAAGGGATCTTCATTTCCCAAAGGAAATATATTCTTGACCTCTTGGAGGAGACAGGGATGTTGGGGTGCAAGCCCGCTGACACTCCTATTGAGGTCAATCATCATCTTGGTAGCGTGGGAGAGCATGCGGATAAGGAAAGATATCAGAGACTTGTGGGTCGTCTGATATACTTATCTCACACACGCCCAGATATTTCTTATGCGGTGGGAGTTGTCAGTCAATTTATGCATGACCCTCGTTCTTCTCACCTTGATGCTGTTTATCGTATCTTGAGGTACCTAAAATCCTCTCCGGGCAAAGGTATTTTGTTTTCAAACCATGGTCATTTGAGGTTGGAATCCTTCACTGATGCAGATTGGGCAGGATCTATTGATGATAGACGTTCTACCTCGGGCTATTGCACTTTCCTTGGTGGGAATTTAGTTACGTGGAGAAGCAAAAAGCAATCTGTGGTAGCGAGGTCAAGTGCAGAAGCTGAGTACAGAGCCATGGCACATGGTGTTTGTGAGCTTTTATGGCTACAAACTTTTTGCATGATTTGTGAATTGTTGATCACAGTCCTATGAAGCTGTATTGTGATAACAAGGCTGCTATCAATATCGCTCATAACCCTGTTCAACATGATCGGACAAAGCATATAGAGATTGATAGACACTTTATCAAAGAGAAGCTGAGCAGTGGTGTAATATGCATGCCTTATGTGAAATCCGAGGACCAATTAGCTGATGTGTTTACTAAAGGTCTTAGTAGTAAGGTATTTCATCGTATCCTCTCCAAGTTGGGCATGATCAATATCTATGCACCAACTTGAGGGGGAGTGTTAGATTGTAGTGGCTAACATGTAATGAGACATGTCTCAGTAGATTAGTTTGTCTTAGCTAGGGTGCTATTTGTTAGATTCTTTGTACAAAAGGGTACTTTAGTCATTTGTATTGTAGGGATGTATATATTCCCCTTTTCTCTGTTAATGAAATCAGATGAGAGATTTCTCACGCTCAATTCTTTCTCTCTCCAAATTCGTTCAAATGGTATTAGGAATTTTTTATTGGCAAGAACTGGAAAGGTTTTGTGACAAAATGGATGGGCAAACATTGAGCTCAGCTTTTTTATATGTTCCAGTTTTGATTTCTATGCACAGAAAGATACAGTATGACGCTAGGTTAACAACATTGTGGTGAAAAATGTGTTGCAACATTTGCCTCATAATTTTTCTTTTCTGTTGGTAATGTATTCCTAGTGTTGGACTTGGGTCTATATTAGTTAGTTGTAATTGGCTGTTATCAGTTATGAGCTTTCTAAGTTCTGATGTCATTAAATCTTAGAGAAGCTTGTCACAGACCAGAGCTCATTCTGAAGGCTTGACAAGTCTACAAGTTAAAAGTTGAAAAATTGCAGCAAGCTGATCATTCAAAATGGTGCATATTGTGCATTTCGTGCATTTT
The DNA here is from genome assembly GCA_018127125.1 of Rhododendron griersonianum. NCBI lineage: Eukaryota > Viridiplantae > Streptophyta > Magnoliopsida > Ericales > Ericaceae > Rhododendron > Rhododendron griersonianum. The sequence goes on along the minus strand of CM030799.1, from coordinate 14,854,744 downwards.
TTACTCTTGTTTATTGGGCGGCTTCTGTTTTCAACACTTGAAACTCGTTTCATCAGATTTACCGAGGACAGCCAACTGCTTAAGCTGAATTGGAATCCACTACACAGTTTAGAAACTTTCAATATCTCTGTCTATCTTATTTTTACAATATAGAGATAAATGGAGTGTGAGCTGAAACAATCTTGGGATTTGTTTAAGAAAAAAAATTGGGGAATGTTTAGTGAGGCCATTGTACTGGTTTTGAAAAGCGATCTTTGGAATGCAAACAAACTCACAAACTCGGGAACGTAAATATTGCTGTTGATCAAGCTGCAATAGAGCTAATGGTTGATCAGCCAACTGATTGCTTGTGTACTGGGATTGGTCTTTTCTCATTGCGTAAAAATCAAATCATAGAACAGTGAAACAACTGCCTACTGAAAGAATCCATCTCAATATGAGCAAGGAATTGCCATTGAAAAAGATCTTAAGAAAGCTCTTTCTGTGATCACACTTCCTAGCAAGAAATTTTTGATGTTTTGTTGATAGTGAATTTTCTGATTTACAGATTGTCCACGTAAGTAGCTCAATGGATTCCATTTGCGCTACTAGCATACAACTTTCCAGGGAAGGCTGCTAGCTGCCAAGGTACCATGCATTTCATATTCTGTAAAGGGCTATATATATTACTACTAGCAGACTACTCTTGCTTTGAAGCATAGCAACCCTAAGTAAAGAAATTTGTACAAAATAGTATCTAGTGTTATGTGGTGACTGAAGCTGTTTCATTGATCTTGGGAGAGTGCCTGCTGAAGTTTTTTGAAGGTTTTTCGAAAATTCAGGAATCCCATAAACCAGAAATCAAAATTGTCTTCTGTAACTACGTATATGTACTTCTGTGATGGTCTCTTCATGTGTTGGCTTTCGTTGGCTCTCAGTATTTTTCCTATTGGGATCAACACCTGCATAGAATAGATATTGGTTAAGCTATTTCCCATGTAGCAGAACCTTGAAGGCATGGAGAAATGTAACTATGCTATGTTGGCCCACCTTATAGCGAATTCTAAGCTCGCCTGTTGGAGAAGAGGTTATGATGGATCTCTCACTGCAGAAGGCAACCTTGTCAGTGGAGATAAAGAGGAGGCCTGCTATAGGGCCTGCTGTTGTTGATAAATAGCACTGGGAAACCTTTAGCAGCTTCTCTCCTTCTCTAACACTAAAGTGGTGCTTGAAAAGCTTCTCTATTCCACCTGCTTTGAGAATTTTGGTCCCCAAGCTCAATTTTCCCTTTACAGTTTCAGCGATCTTGGGCCCTAATCTCACTGCAATCATAGCAATATACAATAAGTCTCATAAGAATTTTTCTGGCATTTTGTTGGATGGAAAAAAGTCTGATTGTATTGTAGTATCTAGATATTCTGAGCCCAATTGAAGCAAGGAAATAGTTACCAACTTACCATGCTCTCGGATGCCATTTGCAAGATTGCCTGCTTTCCCTCCAAGTTTGTTCGTCCTATCTACTTTATCTGCACATTAATCACCAAATGGTTAAACACGAGTCCTTTTTTTATCCTTTAAAAGTAGGAAGTAAAAATAGTTTTTTATTGTTGGAGTAATGGAGAACCTCTAGCTACTTACTCTTTTTCACCATCAAAGCTCCAGTTGAAGAAGAGGTAATATGGTTCACTAGAAGTCTTTTTGGTGTCTTCTCAGCTGGATATCCTACTGAGGTGACTGAAATTCCCACAACTTGTGCCATAAGCCGGTTGTTGATCTGCAGCTAATGCTCTCTTATTGTCAGATATGAAAGGTGAAGGGTGTGGAGGTAGTTGGAGAGATGGTTCAAACAATGGAGTTTGCAAATGTATTTAAGGGGAAAAAATAAGTTGGTTGGCCTTTACCTTTTTTGGTTGCATGAGTCATCTATTGCTCATCCACATGATTAAGGGGGGAGGGGGAAATTGGTTAAACAAAGATTGTTGCGGAAGGTAGTGTCTTTAGTTTCTTTTAAAAAGAGATTGCAGAAAAGGATTTGTCCTTGTTTATGTGTCACCCTTATGCAATTGGTCAATTCGAGTAAAATGTTTCTAATTAGTTGAGTCAGCATTACCCTTAAATACATTTGAAAATGTTTCTAAAATGCTGACTGTGTGTGTGGGGTAGAGTGAATTAAGCTTTTTGAGGTGTCATTTTATCTTTCTGATGCCATGCCTCTTGCTTAGTGCTAATGCAAAGCAAAGGTTATAACATCGGCACATGCTCACAACAAACCTGTTTAGTGAACTAAACATTTATGAAAAGAGGCCAAACCCAGTTGATGTAGAGCTCATAATATATGAGTTCATGGAAGGACGTGACCATTTGATAGAAGCACTGTCATTCTGGTCACCTTCCAACAATGGTATTCGGGTAAGGGAACTTCAGGTTGGGTCCCCACATATTCTTTTGAAAACAGCCAAAGAGTCAAACTCGATGCTTTGCTGCGACCGAAGGCAGATTTTGGCAAAAATCCAGCGTTTAGGCCTTCAAAAGTGGGAAGTTATTATTTTAGGAATTTGTATTTCGCTAATCTCTAAGTCTAGAAGGTTCTGTTTTACTCTATTAGCTAGCTTGCTTAGCAAGAATCTTATTTTCTCAAGTTTCCTAGTTTCATTAATTTGGACTACGAAGGTTGTAAGGCTTCCTGACTACTCGGTTGAGGGGCAAAGGATTCTTTATGCAATTGGTTTGAAATCAAGCTTTACTTAACTGGACAGCCAAAGGGACTAGTCGCAAATCCACAATCTGTTAGGAGTTAGGACAAACAAACCAAATGCTTTTCCTGGTGACCATCTAGCATTCCCTTTATCTTATCCTGAGGTCTAAGGGACAGGCTTTTAGGCCAGAAAGATTAATGAAGCTTAAATGTTTTTCAATGCCCCATCTCCTAATGATACACGCTTGATCATTTATGCATAGTTTTATTGTTAGTGGAAAAGAGAACCTCCACATGATCTCCTCGTCAAGCACATTTTTCACATGTGGTTCAACAACTTTTCAGCTCTTCAATCAATTTTAGAAGTTAATGTGTTAGATTTGGTCTGTATAACATGGCAATATCTGCCTCCAGTGTGGCAATGTGGATTTGAGTCACAAGAACTAATCAGATTAACCAATCAAAGTTAGCTCTAGGGAGGAAAGGTTGCCAACCTATCTTGGCATCTCCTGGCACTCCTGCTAAGTGAAAGCATTTTGTAATTGGCAAGACTATTAACCAGTGTTGTTCAAAGCTTATTCCTCAATTGAAAAATTGCTAGAAAATATGTGATATGTTGAAGGCTATGGATAGCTTGGATTTGAGTGCCCAGAAGTTTTCAAGGTATTTTATGGTTGAGTGCACTCCAAAATTAAGATAGAGGGGACACTTAAGAAAGGATTGGATTGTCGATATTTTGTTGGCTAAGATATGGAAAGTTTGATAATTAATCACAAAGCTTTAGTACCGTACTAGGTATTTTATCGTCTGTGATTTGGCACTTTATTACTGGTCTTGTGTCTGTATGAGCTGGGCTTAGTTGGGTGTTATGCTTTCAACGTTCTGGTATCTTCAAATCTCGGACTGGTTTGTTCAAGATGAGAGCTCGCGCTGAAGGCTTGATCTATTCACAAATTTTCTCCCGAAATTTATCCTGTTTGATATTAGAAGACTTGCATACAAACTTGTGGTTAGCCAACTGTTTATTTGATTCTTGTCCAAGTAGGGCTGAAGAGTTTAATTTTAATCATCTGATCTGCCAGTGCTTACAATACATGATTGTTGGACTTATCACTTCCGTTCTTTTATAATTATACATGTTTGAGTTCCATTTTTCCCTTTAGTTTTTTTTTTTTCATTTCGCTTCTCGATCAAAAGCTCCAACCTAGAAAGTGAAAGATAGAGCTAATATGTGATGAGACATTAGTTTGCTTTTCTTAATGAGCAAAAACAAACTTATGAACTTGAAAAATGGCTCTTACCTATAGAAACTCTCTCAATATGCAAGGAATTCCCATTTAAGAATTGGGGGTTAAAACTAAAACCAGAAACTGATCTAAAGTAGTAACCTCTGTTGGCCACGAAATGTTACATGGTTTGCTGATAACAGATTTTCTGGTTCACAGATGATAGGAAGAACCAGCTCAATGGTTTCCATTCCACTATTCGGCATACAATTTTCTGGGAAAACACGCTAGCTGCCCTGTTACCATTGGTATATTTTAAATAGTAAGGATACTGATAATTGTCACAAACCACTAATCATAGACTTTATCATTAGACTAGCTTTGGTTTGAAGCATAGCAGTCCATTTTACAAGTATTTGTAGTTAATAGTGACTGCAGATTCTTGTAGTACAGTTCCTAACCCTTGTTACAAGTACGTCTAGTGTTAGCTATATGAGTGGAGTTGTCTGCCATAGAGCTTGAGAGATTGCCTGCTGAAGATATTTAGAAGTTCTTAGATAATTGAGGGATCTGGTAAACCAGAAATTAAAATTGTCCGCCGTAGGTATTTCTATGTACTTCAGTGATGGTCTCTTCACGTTTTGGCTTTTGTTGGCTCTCAATACTTCTCCCACCTGGATCAACACCTGCGTGGCGGAGATATTTGTTATATATTTCCCATTTAATTTGAGACCATAAATGCATGGAATAATGTAACTATAGCGATGCGGACTCACCTTATAGAGACTTCCAGTAAACTCGCCGGTTGGAGAAGAGAATTTGATGGATCTCTCACTGCAGAAGGCAATTTTTGTCAGTGGAGATAAAGAGGAGGCATGCAATAGGACCTGCTGTTATTGATAAATAGCATTGGGAAGCCTTTAGCAGCTTCTCTCCTCTCTACACTGAAGTGGTGGTTGAAAATTTCTCTACCCCACCTGCTTCAAGTATTTTAGCCACCAAGCTCAATTTCTCCTTCAGAGTTTCAGTAATTTTGGGTCCTAATCTCACTGCAGTTTTCACAAAACCGAGTAAGACTCCTATTCAAGTGTATTGTGATCATTATTGTATTTATTTTTCTGCCGATTTCTTGCATGAAAAAGTAGCAGTTAAGATGTTAATATGATTCTAGATACCAATATACGCAGGATAATTTTTTAGGAAGTAGTGTAACTTATTCTCAGGCTCAACTTAAGCAAGGAAGTAGTTACCACGCTCTCGGATGCACTTTGCAAGATTGTCTGCTCTCCCTCCAAGTTTGTTCATCTTATATACTTTATCACCATTTTTTGTTGAACACGGGTCTCCATTGTAGATAATTTATTGGGAGTAGTGGAGAACCTTTGGCTACTTACTCTCTTTCACCATCAAAGCTCCATCTGAAGAAGAGGGAATATGGCTCACCAGTCTTTTTGGTGTCCTCTCAGCTGGATATCCGACTGAGGTGACTGAAATTCCTGTAACTTGAGCCATAAGCCGGTTTTTGATATTCGATGAATTGCACCCGATTTCCTTTTTGTATCTCCTTTGTTTTGCTATATGCAGCAATAAAATTGTGTGGAGGTAGTAGGAGAGATTGTTCATACAATAGATTTTGCAAATGTATTTAAAGGGAAAAAATTAAGTTGGTTGATCTTTACCTTTTTTGGTTGCATGAGTCATCTATTACTCATCAACACGATTAAAGGCACAAGTTTTCGAGAAAAGTTCTGAGACATTGTTGGGGCAGGTGGTGTTTTTAGTTTCTTTTGAAAAGAGATTGCGGAAAAGGGGGACTTATCCTGCTTATGTGTTAACCCTTATGCAGTTGGTCAATCCAAGTAAGTAAAACAAGTCTAATTAATTGGGTCAGCATTTCAATCAGCATATCGCCTGATTTGCTCTTGCTGACTGTGTATTGATGCTTTTTGAAGTGAGATTTTATCTTTCTGATGCAATCCCTCTCTCTTAATTGCATGACTCATCTATTGCTCATCAACGTGATTAAAGGGGAAAAAAATAGCTGACAATGATTTATCCTTGCTTATGTGTTACCCTTATGTGATTGGTCAATTCTGACTTAAACTAAGTCTAATTAGTTGGGTCAGCATTATCTTGCTGAGGTGGCATTTTATCTTTCTGTTGCCATCCCTCTCCCTTAGTGCTACTACAAAGCAAATGTTATAATATAGGCACATGCTCACAACAAACTTTTCTAGTAAACTGAACATTTAGAAAAGAGGTCAACTCAGTTTTTTATAGGGCTCATACTCATAGTGTATGAGTTCATGGAAGGATTTGACCCTTTGATTGAAAAACTGGCATTCTTGGTAACCTTCCAACAACGAATTTGGGTAAGTGATCTCTGGGTTGGGTCCCCTCCTAATCCATTGAAAACAGCCAAAGAGCCAAACTCAATAATTTGCCGCGACCAAAGTCAAATTCTGGAGAATTCCGTCCTTTAGGGCCTCATAACTATTTGGTCGATGTTTGAGTCATGATATTTCCGAGACTTTAGATTCCATGCACAGTGCATTCTCGAGGGAATAGTATTCTTCTTGTAATTGGTTTGAAGTCAAGTGTTACTTAATTGGACTAGTCACAATTCCACAATCTGTTAGGAGCTCAGCTAGGAAAAAACCAACAAAATGCTTTTTCTTGGTCCATCCTTTTGAAATTCCCTATCTATGTTATCAGACATCGTTGGCAAGATATGGAAAGGTTGAGCTCTTCTTTTGGAAGCAGAAAGCTTATGAGTGGCCAACTAGCACGTGACATCCCTCGCGGGCATATCCAGATGTATACTTACCCACTAGGGAGCCAAAGAACAGGAGGCAAGACATATTCTGCAAGGAAGTACTTCACAGTGGGGATCTAAAGGCGCAAGTTGTGGAGCCTGGGTTTATGGACAGCGAGGTCAAGTACCTAAGATCGTATTTAACAATTATAGAAAGGCGAAGTTTGTAATTTTAGTGGGGGTCTTTGGGACAATTATGTGACAAATGTAGAGTCAAATGTGCGAAATATATCAACAAAAAGTTAGACTATTGTAGGATCACCTCATTCCCCAAGCCCTTCCTCTTCCCTGGGCAGCCACTTTCTTAACACAGAATTGAGCGGCAACCCCAACGTGGGCATAGTGGCAACAAGTTGGCTGCCTATGATCTACGTTACATGGACTCGGGTGCGAGTATCGGGTGCGGGTGCAAGTCCAAGCGTCGGACCTTCCTAAACTTAAATCTTAGGATACGTGGATATGTGTTCTCAACTTGGGTACGGGTACGGGGACACGTCCTGAACTCTTGTTTGTATTATATATAGTATAATTTTATCAGATTATGCACCATAAACTATGTTTACAAATGTATTTAAACAAGAAAGGGTTAAGAAAATTATATTTTTGCTATTTCCCTATTTCATGTCTATGTGAAATATTCGAAATATCGTTTTTCTAGCTAATTTGATATTCCTTTTCCGTAAGTATTTTAACAATTAAAGGATCCAAGTGTCCAAAAGGATACGGGTGTCGGACACATCGACACGGGTACTTGAGCCAAAATGAAGGATCCATGTAACATAGCCTATGATTAATTGGTATTTGTCTCATCCCTAAGCACAGCACAGAGAATCAAAACCCCTATCCTTCTAGTCACCATACTAAATGGGTGTAAACTCCTCTGGCAAGCTTTATCTTCATTTTTTATTATTAGAGACACAGAAAGCTTTAGTAACATACTAGGTTGGTAACAATAGTGGGGAAAATGTGCAGCCTCGACCATGTGTTGCTAGTTTTACTCCTTGCGTTGTATTAATTAGGCTTTGTTGGGTGTTATAAGCATTCTGAGTTCTGGTATCTTCAAATCCCAGACAAGTTTGTTACAGACAAGACCTCACGCTGAAGGCTTGATCTAACTTCAGAAATTATAGCTTTCATGTGAGCCGGTTGTGCAATGTCATTGACACACACACACTTGTGGTTACTCAAGTCTTTATCCGACTATTAATTCTGCGAGTGATTGCACGATTGTTGCACTTATCACTTAAATTCTGTACAAATGATACATCATCTGATGAGCTTTTTGTTATCCTAGGTATTTCTCAAATTCACTTTCCCTTAGAATCCAGAAAATAGAGACAACTGCCACCTAAATGGAATATAATAGAGATGAGTTTGTTTAGCTCAACGAGTCAAAAACAATTTGATGAACTTCAAAACAGCTCTTACCTATAGCAACTATCTCAATATTAGCGGGGAATTTCTATTTAAGAATTGAAGGGCTAAACTAGATCTGCAAATTGGTAGTTAAGTAGTAAGCTCTGTTGGCCTTCACAGCACAAAAGGTTAGATTCTGTGCTGATAACAAACTTTTCACAGATTATTGGAAGAAGCAGCAAAAGTACTTTCCGGGAAAAGATGCTAGCGGCCAAGGTACCAGTCGTTTCATATCTGGATATGAATCTGCATGAGCAAACTACCATTGAATTCTAATCATACTAATGATGTCCTATTGCACAACTGATATAACTTGTGAATTACATTAGCTTTGCTTTGATGCATTGTAACTCCAAATACAATATTTGTACATCACAGTAACTGCAGAATTCTTGTAGTTACTTTCCTTGCTTCAAGTATGTCTCGTGTTAGGATATGAGTGAAGTTGGCAGGCATTTAGCTTGAGAGATTGCCTGCTGAAGATATTTGAAAGTTCTTTGATAATTGACGAATCCCATAAACCAGAAATCAAAATTGTACTATTTCTATGTACTTTCCATGATGGTCTCTTCACGTTCTGGCTTTTGTTGGCTCTCAGTATTTTTCCTACTGGGATCAACACCTGCATAGAGTGGATATTGGTTAGATATTTCCCCTTTAATTTGGGACCTTAAAGGCATGGACTAATGTAACTCTTGCGATGTTGACTCACCTTATAGTGAAATCTAATGAACTCGCCTGTTGGAGAAGAGAAATCGATGGATCTCTCACTGCAAGATAAATAGGATGCCTGCTATGGACCTGCTGTTGTCGATAAATAGCTTTGGGAAGCCTTTAGCAGCTTCTCTCCTTCTGTAAGTTTGTAACACTGAAGTGGTGCTTGAATTTTTTTTCTATCCCACCTACTTTAAGAATTCTAGCCCCCAAGCTCAGTTTCTCCTTCAGAGTTTCGGCAATTTTGGGCCCTAATCCCACTGCAATTTTCACAAAGCCCAGTAAGACTCATTTACAAGCGAATAAGGCCCTTCATTGAATTTTTTCTTGGGGGGAAAGAGTCAAAGTGAGATGTTCATATGATAGTAGATGCTAATAATTTGTATCTAGATATTCTCAGGCTTACTTGGAGCAAGGAAGTAGTTACCATGCTCTCGGATGCCATTTACAAGATTATCTGCTTTTCCTCCAGTCATCGTATTTCTTTTATCTGCACATTAATCATCCATTAATTGTTAAATATGGGTCTTCATTTTGATCATTATTGTTGGAATAATGGAGAACTGTAGAGATACTCTGTTGTACCGTCAAAGGTCCATTTGATAAAGAAGAAATAACATCCTGCAAAAGTCTTTTTTGTGTCCTCTCAACTGGATATCATACTATGGTGACTGAAATTCCCGTAGCTTGTGCCGCATGCTGGTTCTTCATGTTCGATGAATTGCCCCAATTATTATTATTATTATTATTATATGTATATATATTTTTTAACTCCTTTGTTTTGCTATCTGCAGCAAGAAAATTGTGTAGAATGCTCTCTTCTGATTGTTAGATACGAAAGGTGAATGGTGAGGAGATAGTTGGAGAGATGGTTCAGAAAATGGATTGAGTAAATGTATTTAAAGGGGAAAGATAATTTGGTGGATCTTAGCTTTTTTTATTTTTTGGGTCGTAGCTAGCATGAGTCATCTATGCCTCATCAACATCAGTAAAGGCACAAGATTTGGAGAAAAGTTATTTAAAGAAAGATTGATAGGGAAGAAAAGTGGAGTTATCCTTGCTCATGTGTTTCCCTTATGCAATTGGTCAATTGAAGTAAAATAAGTCTAATTAGTTGGGTCAGTATATCAACCATTCGATCGATAGGATTCATTCCTAGAAAGGAGGACATATTGCCTGCCTGCCTGCTTTGTAAGACTTGAATGCTGACTACGTGCGGAGGTGTGTGAATTAAGCTTTTTGAGCTGGCACTTTATCTTTCTGATGCCATCACTTTCTATCTCACAGTGCTACTACAAACAAAGGGGATAGGCACATGCTTACACCAAACTTGTCTAGTAGTACAATTAATAAACAACATTTTTCTAGAAGGGGTCATACCCAAATGATGCCATTGCCAAGCTCATAGGGATCCATGTTCATGGAGTGATACCCCTCCCCCACTTCTTTTTTTTTTTTTTTGGAGAAAAACTGCAATCTTGGTATCTTTAAAAAATGGATTTCGGCGTAGTGTACTCATTCAGTAGAAAACAGCCCAAGAAGTCAAACTCAAAGTTTTTCCGTGACCAAAAGTGGATTTCAGTAAAATTCCATCGTTTTTAGGTCTTCAAAAGTCGAAGATCAGTGTTTTAGGAATGGTTTGTTGTGTTATTTCTTAGTTTTCCAATTTAAGCTAGGTTTTTGGGGAGAATTTTTCCTTTCTACTTTCCAGAGTTTTCACCAGTTTTGAGGGTTTTTTTTTTTTTTGCATTATCATAATTGCTACGTAGTTTGCTAGCAAGAATTTAATTTCTCAAGTTGTTTCCTAGTTTTATTCGGTCGACATTTGATGAATGATGTTTCAGAAATTTTAAATTTCTACGTACATTTTCTTAGTGAAGAGGAAAAAGAAATCATTTTTGGATTTGGATTTGGATTTGAAATCAAGTGTTAATTAATTGGACAGCCAAAGGAAACTGCTAGTCTGAAATCCAAAAGTGCGATAGGCAACGAAACCAACCAAATGCTTTTTACTGGATTACCATCCTTTTGGAATTCCCTTCTACGTAGAGTAATTTTTTTTATCTTGTCCTGGAGTCTTAAGGGAAGCTTCCGTGCTTTTCAATGGTCAATCAAAGAATATATGATAGATACCTGTCTAGTCATGCCTAATTTTATTTTTAGTGGAAGAGATAATCTCCACATCATTGCCTCCTCATCAGCACATTTTTCACAAGCGGTTGAATAGATTTTCAGCTCTTCTATTATATGCAAATGAAATTGTCACTTGATTTGGTTAGTGTTTATCGGTCGAATATGACATCCCAACCATTGTGACATAGATTCAAGTCACAAGAAAAAGATTTCCAACTTAAACCTTCTTTCTATATCTAAGAATATTCTGTACGAATTGGATCTTTCTTTAATTTCAATTCTCCACGTAAAGTTAGGGTGAGCAGTGGTGTACATGTTGCCCCATTGTAAAATTTACGTTGAACCCTTACAATGGTTAAGGACTTAAGGTTTTCTTAAGTTGAGTGCACTCCAAAACCATGTAAAGAACGAAACAGACCCTTTGAAATGATGGGATTAATAATATTTCGTTGGCAGGATATGGAGAGGTTGAGCTCTTCTTTTGGAAGCAGAAAGGGTAGGAGAGGCGGGACAATAGGGCCCAAGACATACTTGGCAACGGAGTACCTCACACGGGGATCTAAAGGTGGCGGGGCTGGAGCCAGAATTTCTGGACAGTGAGATCAAGTACCCATAGAGTCGCATTTGGCAATGATAAAAGGGCGAATGTGGTGATTTTAGTGGGAGTCTTTGGGACAATTTTTTTCTAATAAAAATAATAGTGGAGTCAAATGTGTTTGGAAATCAATAACAATTAGACCTATTGTCCAAAGTTTGTCCACCTCAGTGGGATCACTTGACCTCACACCCCAAACTCTAGCTCCGGCCACCCTTGGTAGGCGCTGCTGTCCTACTAATCACCGACTACATGGGACTAACCTCCTGTGGCAAACCTTGAGCTCAGCTTTAGATCTATATGTTCAGTTTTGGTTATTCAACACACAAAGCTGTACTAGGCTTGTAAACAATATTGTGGGTTTTCATGTGGTAGAACCATCTCCTCAGACTGTGTTTTGGGCTTTTGGCAATTTTTATTCCTAGCGTTAGTTAGGCTTCGTTGGGTGTGATAAAAAATTCTGACTTCTGATATCTTCAAATCTCAGACAGGTTTGTTTCAAACCAGCTCAAACTTCAGAAATTGTAGCGTTAGATATGAGTCAGTTGTGCACTTTCATTGGCACATTTTCGGTAACTCGAGTCTTTATCCGATCTTGATTCTGCTAGTACCTGCACATTGTTGCACTTTTCACTTCCATTCTGTGCAAATTTTACATCATCTTTTGAGCTCTTCATTATCCTATTTGGTTTTTTCCAATTTCATTTCCATAGCAAAGCTCAAATTCTGAATCCAGAAAATAGCTAGGTTTTTGTTTTGCACTTTGCTCAATGAGTCAAAAGCAAAAATTGATTCAAAACAGCTCTTCCGGTCTTGCGTATGGAAACCATCTCAATATTAGCAAGGATTTTTTTCGATGATGGGATATTAGCAAGGAATTGATTATTGGATGCTCTGCTGATAAACAAACAAAATGGTTAGATGCTCTGTGGATAACAAATTTTCTGGTTCGCAGATGATCAGAAGAAGCATCTTTCCATTATCTGGCAAATACAACATTCTGAGAAAAGACACTGCTGCCCCGGAACCATTTGTTTCGTATTCAAGAAATGATTCCGTATCAGCAAACTCATGATCCTGATTTTGTCAAAAAGCACAAATGATATAACTCATCATTACATTAGCTTTACTTTGAGGAGAGTAACCCAATTTACAATATTTGTACAGAATAGTAACTCCAGAATTCTTGTATTACAGTTCCTTTCCTTTTAATTCAAGTACGTATAGTGTTAGCTTATGAGTGGAGTTGCCAGGCATTGAGCTGGAGAGATTGCCTGCTGAAGATGTTTGAAAGTTTTTGGATAATTCAGGAATCCCATAAACCAGAAATCAAAATTATCCACTGTAACAATTTCCATGTACTTCCGTGATGGTCTCCACATTTTCGCTTTCATTGGCCTTCAATATTTTCTCTATTGGGATCAGCACCTGCATAGAGTAGACAGTGGTTAGGTATTTTGCGCTTGATCCTTCCTTCTGTGATGTTGATAGGATATGGACGAAAGAATAATTGTGTATATCAACTCACCTTGTAACGAATTCTAACGGAATCGCCAGTTGGAGTAGAGAATTTGATAGATCTCTCACTGCAAAAGGCAACCTTGAGGGTGGAGATAAAGAGGAGGCCTGCTATAGGGCCTGCTGTTGTTGATAAATAGCATTGGGAAGCCTTTAGCAGCTTCTCTCCTTCTCCAACACTAAAGTGGTGCTTGAAAATCTTTTCTATCCCACCTGCTTTAAGAATTTTAGCCCCCAAGCTCAGTTTACCCTTCACAGTTTCAGTGATCTTGGGCCCTAATCTCACTGCAATTTTCAGACAACAGAATTAGACCCGGGACAATTTGTCATGTTTAATACGACTACATAAACATATATATCGTTTGGGATTTAGATATTAGCATACTCAATTTGCAAGGAAACAGTTACCGTGCTCTCGGATGTCATTTGCAAGACTTTCTGCTTTTCCTCCAGGTTTGTTCATCCTATCTACTCTATCTGCACATTAATCACAATCGCTTACTAAGCTCGGGTCTCAACGTTAATCACTTAAATGGTGAAATAGAAATAGTTCATTGGATATCTGGATATACTTACTGTGTTTCAGCATCAAACATCCATTTGAAGAAGAGGGAATATGATATTGGTCCTGCAAAAGTCTGTTTGGCATTGAGGTGGCTTGAATTCCCATAACTTGTGCCAGAACCCGGTTGTTCATTTTTGCTGAATTTCTACGATGTGATTCAGATTTCACTCCTTGAAATCTCCAAAAAGCCACTTGTGTATAATTTTCCTCTTAACTATCATGTATCAAGGTCTGAGGAAATATGCTTAGAGCAAGTGATGGTTCAAACAACTGATTCAGCAAATTTTTATATAGAGAGAAAGAGAAAGAGAGAGAGAAAGGTAAGTAGGCTGATTAGCTTTTAGGTGGATGAGTCATCTATGCCTCATCAACATGAATGCACATGCATTGTTGGGAAGGTGGTGTGTCTGGTTTCTTTTCAGAAAGATATTGCAAAAAATAAAAATAGAAATCAAGTCTTGTTTTGTAAAGATTTCATATCATATCATATCATATAGAAACGGGGGATTGTAGTATATATTACCCTTTGGCAATTGGTTATTTTGTTGGTAGTAAAATAGTACTACTAGTATACTAATTAGTTGGGTCAGCAATTCAATCATTCAAGGTGGACTTCTTTGCCTGCTTTGCTATTGATGACTATGAATTAAGCTTTTTGAGCTGGCATTTCGGCTTTCTGATGCCAGCCATTTCCTCGCTCGTAGTCGTAGTGCTACAACAAAGCAAAGGTTAAAAAGGCATTGCTCGGATCAACTTGTTAACTAAGGTAAACAAGAACAAACAAACAAGAAAAAAATAATAATTTGTGCCGGGATGGGAAGAGGCAATTCTTTTTAAAATTTAAATCCATGGTCGAATGACAAAGGCTGATAGCTTGAGTAATTAAAGGACAATATGACATGACATCTATGAGAGATGGTACGTAGACTAGTCACCATCCCATTGGACTTGGACAAACCTCCGAAATCTGTTGAAAATTGTTAGGTTAGGGATCTCAATGAAATATGAGGGTGTGTTTGGGAGGTGCATTTTTGCATTTTCCCATTCCCATTATTGCATTTTGGTTGTTTGGCTACTCCATTCTCAAAACTCATTTCACAAAATCCATTCTCTGATTCTGACAAAAGAAGCAAAAACCGAGAATGAGCTCCCGAGCTCCTTTTCAATTTACCAAAATACCCACTTCTCCTCCCTTTATTTTACCAGTTTTACATCTTTTAACACAATAAAAGGCCAAGGGCAATCTGGTAAAAAATTAATCCATAATTCATTTTCATCATTCATCTATCAAACACTACTACTGTTCCAAAATACATTCTGCACATATCTCCTAAACACTACTTCATATTCCAAAACACATTCTGACTAAATCCAAAAAACCAAAAAGCTGAAAATAAAAAACCAAAAAGTAAGCTCTCAAACACCCCTCGAAAGTCTCACTATCATTTATGAGTTGAGGTATTTCTCAAATAAATAACTACATTGGATCAAGTGGGTCACTTGACTTCTTTATTTTTTTTATTTTTTTTTGTCATTCGTTAATTTTAATCTACTTTATCTATGAGACACCAACTGCAGTCCACTTCAGACCTTCAAAATTCATTCATTTTGTGGATTTGCCCACAAATTATAATTAAATTACGCAACCATCCTACTAAAATTACATTTCTACCACCTTTTAATCGTAGTATGATTTTGCCAATCTGGACAGTGGATAATAGACAAATACGGAGTAATTTTTTTAAAAAAAGTAGGAGTTTTGATACAAAAATTTAGTATATGTCATATATGTTCACATATATTCTATGCACTTATTTATTACTACCAATAATAAGCCACTTTTGTATATATGTGCCAGATCCGAACCAGAGATTCAGAGAGAACCAGATTCAACACCACCTCCACAATCACTACTAGAAAATCCTAGCACCATCCCCAATGATGATGTCAAACTCTCTATCTTCTTGTTCACTCTGAACTTATGTGTAGGGAAAACAAAGTGGAGCCAACAAGTAATGCCATGGTCATTAAAGCAGTTAAAATAGGGGCATGGGCATGTTTCCTGACGTTTGCACTAAACCTTAAAGAGAAGCGGTGCGGTTTAAGTACAACACAGTCCAACTATTTTCCACTCTAATCAAACCAGTTAAAACAAAATGCAGAGAAAATTTATGAAAATAATGTCACAAAGTAGCGGCCTGTCCCTCTTAAACAAAGAACCCCTCAACATGAGCAGCGCAATGGAAGAACATAAAGCTCTGATACGCATCAACTTTGGCAAAATCTTAGGATAGATATCATGCCTTGTACGATGAACAAGGATCAAGTGGACAAAGAACCCTCCATGAGTACAGCATCGATGGCTTTTTCAAGTATGATCCCAAAGCAATTTCCAGTCTTTGTATTTTCATCTGCACGTGAGATTTTGATAACCCGAAAGTGGTCCCACCAACCATTGCCTTAGGTCGAATTTCTGCATCATACATCAAGGCCCCTAACACATCCATTTTGTCCGAGCTTTCACTTGCAGGGAGGATGGCTCGAAGGATTTTTGCTCGTAGAGGGAGTTGAAATAGACATTTGTGCTCATAAGGAATTTATCCCATCCTTAACACTTGAGCTAACCCTCGGGGTTATCTGGACTTGAGGTTTCTCTTGAAATCAAGCATTTACTTCATTTGGTGCACATTCTGCTAACCGACTGAACATGCATAGAAGGAAGGAGTCTGCAACAAGGTGAACGAACATTTCAACAAGACCTGGAATGTGGTGATGACAAAGTTAAAGGCCGATTATTTCAGCAGTCCATTGGTAACTCTTTCGACTGAAATTCTTGTGCTTCTTAAAAATATACCTTGTACAGACAGATGCATCAGTAAGTCAAGGAATTAGGAATATGTTCCATTGTTCTCTAGCTGTTTGCTCACTTTAAACTATTAAATTGGGTGCTACTTTCAAATTGGGCAGTGATTTTCAAACTCCCCTTTTTTATAACTACAAATCACATTCCCCTTTTTTATAACTACAATCCCTTTTTGTCTTCTTGTAATGTGAATTTACAATGTTGCCCTTCCAAGCGTGAAAAATTATACACATGAAAGTTTAATTTTGTAAATTCATATCATAAGAGGACAAAAAAGGGAGTGTGGTTATAAATAAGGGGAGTGTGAAAATCAATTACCTTCAAATTTTGCGATTACTGACCACTCTAAAATCATCAGTTGATGGTAATGTCAACCCTCTAAATATCTAAGTTAGTTGGCCCAACGGAACACATGTTAGGCGTGAAAAAGCATTAAAAAAAAAAATTGTCATTTCCTTGTACGGTTTCTCCCTCTTTCTTCCATCGGAGGCTTCCACCATAACCACACTCATTCGTTGTCCCCCATTCTCCCCCATCGTACTTAAGGAACCTTCCCCTCCACCATAACCAACACCAGTACACCCAAAAGAACTGTCCCAATCTCCATCACTTTTAAGTTTAAACACATTCATTCTACATAAAAGTGCACTACATGGTACAAAAACAGAAGAACTATGATGTGAAGTCCTCCCACATTGCAAAGTGGAAGCCAGAAACATAAAATAAAATAATCATAAAGCCAACACTTGAGGTTGAAAAGGAGGACTTTGCATGAAAAGAAACTAACTCTGAAAGGTTATAATGTTAAGAACTAATATCAAATGGGCCTTGTTAAGAGGAACTTGCTCTGCCATTGGCTTCCAACATGATGGGGAAGTTGATTATCAGTGTGTTTGTGTTCACATGGATGCAAGCTTGTGAGAGAGAGTGAGTGTGTGTGTGCAAGTATATATGTCACACACAGAGAGAGAGAGAGAGTACCTTTATTATATAAAATCTCTCCTAGAATGGTAACATGAAATTCGAAGGCAGAGATTTAATCGCATCAACCACTTTCTCCATCTGCATTGCGCGACTGCCCTTCACCAAGACAACATCATTATGGTTCAACCTTTTGACTATTTCAGGCACAATGGTTTCTGAATTGTCGGCATGTAAGACGTGCCTCTCTTTGACTAGATCCAAATTCTCAGCTGCTGCAAGAAATCTCTTCCCAACAAGGGCAACTATATCAAAACCAGCACTGCAACAATACCTTAACGTCATCTCATGAGACTCTATTTCTGTCGGACCAAGTTCTAACATGTCCCCGAGTATTGCAACTCTTTTACCTTTGCAGATAATTCCTTTCAGCGTGTCAAAAGCAGCTTTGGTGCTAACAGGATTGGCATTGTAAACATCATTGATTACTTGGATACCACTTGCAGCAACTTCAAGCTCTAATCTCATGTGAACAGAATGAAATCTTGCCAAGCGTTTCCCGACTTGAGGAAGAGGAACTCCCAACACAGTTGCAACAGCTGCTACTGCACACGCACTCATAGCCAAATGCAGACCAGGACTGGAGATCACAAACTCCACCCTAAATCCAACAGGTTGCAAATATATTATGTGAAGAGTAATTCAAATAGTTCTTGAGACAAAATTAAGAAAGTGAGATAAACATACTGTGGAAAACTCCCAATAGCTCAAACATAAGATGCTTCGGGATATTACAAAGTTTCAAAAAGGATTTATGGTCGAGATCCTTGAGAAGAGAAATGAAGTTTGAAAGGCAATCGAACAATGAGTAATCACTGAGAATTTCAGTAAATCTAGCAAGGTAAGAAGTTTGGAGAGCTGTTTCTTTTGGGGGTTTTTTTTTTGGTGTCATGGCAGGTTCGCCGGTGTGTTCGGGTGCCTCCTACGAGGGCTCCTCATGCTCCGTTGTTGTGATGCCTCATGCTTTGGATCCCTTTAATCTTTGTAATTTGTTTCCAAAAATTAATAAAATCCGTTTTTGCCGTTCAAAAAAAAAAAGAACAAGGAGAAAATTTTATTTGGTGCTAACAAGGAGATTCAACTCCATAATTTAACCAATGGGAAAACAAGTGGAAAGGTGCTAGTATTTATAATAATTGATGCAGGTAAGGTTCCAAAGAGTAGGGTATTGGTGCCCGATGCAGGTATGTGCGTACACCTCAAATCCTCAGTCTCAAAGGAGTCTAGACACTTCTTTACCAATTCTCTTAGTCACAAATTCGACAAAGATGAAGAAACTTAAGGGAAATGTGCATTCAATTTCCTTTGCGCATTCAGTTTTTACAGCAACATATTCAGATGATAATTTTGTTCAAGGGTACTTACGTCTCATTATTTCTCTCTAAAACAACTTGAACGCCAAGACCTCCATTTGTACTTTCAGCCAAAACCAACCGAACATTGCTATCCGTTCTCTGACCAAAGAGCACCTGAAGCCACCTAAAAACTTCATGAGCAATTGAACACTTGGGGTTTTGGTAGAGTTGGGGAAGGGAAAAAATAAGAACAGGAAAAAAAGACAGGAATACGCCTTCTTTCGGATTAGTAAGAGGGAGGTAATTTTCACATAATTAAAAGTACTCCAAATAAAAAAGTACGCCCTGTTCTAGGAGGGGGAACTGGTATTGATTTCAAAAAGTGACTACCCTCAAGTTAGAACCCGCAACCTCAAAGTCAGAAGGTCAAGTTTCACCTGTTGGACCAGCAGCCTATATATATAGTTCAAACTTCAAAGTAGTCCAAGATTAAATAATTACCCCAATGCACGATTCCCTACACCAAGAGGCAAAAAGAAGCTACGTGCCCAAAACCAGGAGACCATCAGTTTCCAGCATGGGTAACATTACAACTGTTGTGCGGAAGCCGAATAAACAGACGGTGATTATGAATATCAAATCGAAGAACAAAAACAGATGTGCGAAGCAAACCAAAATAATCAAACCAAACGTGAGAGAAATCAAACAAAAGAGAGAGAGAGAGAGAGAGACAGATTTATGTTGTTCGGCTTACTTTGGGTTGTAAACCTACTCCATGGCAAATCAATCAATGGCTTCCACTAGAACAATGGCAAACAGATGCTCAACGAGCTACAAAGAAGTTCTGCAGAAACCCTCTACCCAAATCTCACCAAAGGCAAAAGTCTCTCAAACCCTAAACCAAAACCCCAATATTTGCTCTCACACCAATAAAGAGGCTACATAACAAGTATTTATAGCCAAAGACAAGTTGCCTACCAAAAGGAAACCTAATTGGGTTAGGAAACCCCCCAAAACCCCTAAAAACGGATCTGTCCCGCGTAATCTCACCCGGGCAGGATTGCTTTCCGCCCGGACAGAAAATTCAGAGAACAGGCTGATTTCAGGATGTCCGGGCTGCCTGGGCAGGATTGATTTCAGCGGCTCCGCCCGGGCAGAATTTTCAGAGAACTAAAATTTGAGCCAAATACTTCAACAACCTAACAAAATTACACAAGATCATGCATCCTCTGATGGACTCTGCCTTATGTTTGGGAAAAGTTGTTATCCTACTTCTGCTCTGTACCAAAACAACCACTACCTTCTCCAGTTTCCAAAGATTCGTTTTTTTCTCTTATCTGGTTTGATAGCAATATCTAACTTAGAGCTTTATATCTTAGTTTTTAAGACATTATCTCATGAAAATGGTCATTTAACGAAACAATATCCCCTCGTGAATCATAATAACCACTGAGTAAGGAACTAGTGTAAAACATTGACAGCTGAAATTGGCAGCTTCTATGGACATACATATGATATGACATAGACAACCTATGTCACGTCAACTGCCTTTAAGAACGAGAGAGACACTTAAGGCATCAAACACTTTTCTCAAATTGGACAGGTGATACCAGTAGAATATATCCTCAGACAGCTGCCTTCATTCCACAACCAATATCAATGACTATCATTTAGCTAAGTTTTAGATTAAACAATTTCATTCGTCCAACTGCGAGATATGAAGAGCTATAACCTTAGTAGCAAGATCCTTCTAAAATGGGTGCGCTCCCTAGATAGGAGCTCGAATCGGCGCTCCCAAGATGGGAGCTTGACGGGAGCTCACTCCTAACAAAGGTGGGAGCTTATCTAGCCGTTAAGACAGTTATTCTCTTACTTTTAAGGGAGTTATGCCATTGTGAAAATAAAAATATGAGAATTGTATTAGTCAAGAAGTTCTGCAAATTGAGAATATATAACTTCCAATAATTACACTTTAAGATCGAGAAAACTTTCAGTAAGTATCACTTTTCCTTTATTGGTTAAGTATTTAAAAATATTTTATATATATATATATATATTATATAATCTATATACGCTTGGGAGCTCCCAACCTTAGGAGCTTCTAGGTGCCTCCGACTCCCCCACAACCACTCCCCCTTCATGCTACTACTAAGGCTATAAATCATGAGGATTCATTCAAATTCATGATGAATTAAAATCAAGAACCAGAAACAACAACAACTAATATGGACTCACCCTTTGAACTCCAGCTGGGATAGGGAGGCTCATAACAAGAGGATCATCGGCATTCAGAACACACACATCCCCAGGCTTTGCTTCCCTTAGGATCTCCCCTTTCGCCATCGAAACCTCTTCTAAACTCCCGAAATTCTCCAAATGTGAAGCACCCACATTCAGAATCACCCTTACGGACGGCCTGCACGTCCTCGCGAGCTCCAAAATCTCTCCTTTCTCACTCATCCCCAGCTCCAAAACCACCATCTCCGTATTCCTAGGAATCCCTATCAAAGACAAAGCAACCCCGATTCGATTATTCCAATTCCCACAACTCTGGTGAACGGGCCCAAGTCGTTCAAGTGCCAATGCCATCATTGTTCTTGTAGTGGTCTTGCCTACACTACCCGTTACCCCTATCAAACAACCATGAAACCTATTCCTAGCATAACTACCCATCTTCTCCAACCAAATTACGGTATTACCTTCAACTTGAACAAAACCCTTGTCCCAATTGTTACAAACCCAGTTACCAATGACTCCAACACAGCCCTTGGAGGACAAATCTGGGGCAATAAAATCGTGGGCATCGAATCTCTCGCCAGTTATGGCGAAGAACCATTGGCCGGGTTGGAGGGTTCTGGTGTCTGTGGAAATGGTTCCTGGAGGACCCCATTTGATGATTCTGCCATTGACGGCGTCTGATATCTCGGAGACGGTCCAAGGTGGAGGAGGAGGATTTGAAGGGGGGATTTGGGTTTTGAGTTTGGTGGATACAAGAAGAACTTGAGGAGGAGGAGGAGGAGGGTGGAAGAGGATAGAGAGTAATTTGGTGGATGTGGAAGGACGAGAGTTTCTTCCAAAGAGGTGTAATTCGGTGGTGGTGGGGAGGAGTAGTGGGTGAGGAAAGGAGTGGATTGTTGTTGCTACTGATGCATTCATGTTGGTTCTTTTACAGCTCGGCTACCTTGGCGAGAAGAGAAAAGAAAAGAAAAGAAGGGGTGTGGAGTCGTGTGGTTTACCTTTCTTTTTTTTTATCCGGTGTGGTTTACCTTACTAATGAGAAAATAAAAGAAATGAGTGTAATTTCTCACCATCTTATTTAGATGGACAAAATATAAGTAAGAAAAGAAAAGAGAATGTCTTGTATTTTTACGAATATAACATTTCCTTTCATTCCTCTTCTATCTTGAAATTGCAGAAGACCTGACCACAACACAAGTGCACTGCCACCACCAAACTCGATCGGATTCTCCTCCAGATAAATGCCACCACCAAACTCGATTGAATTCTCCTACCAATTCATCTCTCTCTCTCATCAAATTTTGATTCTCCTACTTTAGAACTCGATCAGCACCAGCAACAGCCTAGTTTTAAAGCCCTAGATCGGAAACTTCATTTTCCCTCATAGTACACGATGGTGCGGCAGCAGCGAGGGGAGCAACGTAGGAGGATAAAACCAAAAACTTCACTCCTGCAGATCTCTTTCTCACGGAATCTCACAAAAAATGGTGAGAAACAAAATGGGGGTTGTAAGGGGTTCAGCTCTCTCACGATCTCTCACCCTCTCCCACCTTTTGGTCATCCAAACGTGAGAGAGTCTCCTCTCTCTCAGTTTCTTTTCTTTTCTCCCGAACTCTCACCAACCAAATGAGCACTTATGGATTCATTCATGCAAAGAATAGATGGCAATGTGTCAGTCAAGTTCGACTACATGGATGTATCAACAGAAAAGCCTCTTTCTTAGGCTATGTTTGGAACCTAAAGGGAAAAAAAAAGAAAGGAAAAGAAAAGAAAATAGACAGAAAATGAGAGAAAAATAGAAGGAAATATTTACTATTCACTCAACTAGAAATTTTTATTTCTATTTTCTTCTCCCTTTCTCTTCCAACCAAACAATAGAAATGGAATTTCTTTAATTTTTCTTTCTTTTCCTTAAGTTCCAAATAGATCCTTAATTTAATTTATTGTTCAACACTCTAGTCTTGTTTGAGTTCAGGAAAGAAAGAGAAAAAGAAAGAGGAAATGACCACTGCTATTTGCAACCACTAATTTGTTAAATACAACCTTCTTAAAACTCAAAAAAATTCGTATGAAAATGCCATCATCATAATTGACCATTATACCCCTAAAATCACCAAAATACAACCGCTAGTTCACTATCCACTCTTCCTTCTATCATCTTCTTCTCCCTCCTCCATTTCCCTCATTCGTCTTCCTCCTCCCCAAACCCTGCTACTGTCTTCCACCATACATTTCGAACAACAAAATATATGAACTAAATGAGAAAACCAAGAAATTTAAGCAAACAAAAAAGCTTAGTAGATTTCCTCCATTCTACATAAAAGTCCAAACAACAAAATATATCTTGATTTCGTTCAGTTAATTCCTTCCCTATGCTTTTTTTAGAGTATTCACATCACTATTGCTAATTCTCGTTCAAAGTTATAATAAAGAGCAACATGACAAAAACTCTCCTGCATCAGACTCTTTTCCTCCCTCGCTACTTTGCATTTTCTTTAACTTTGCTATAGTGCCTCATGAGAACAAATGAGGCACTATTCATCAAACTATATATTATTTTACTATTTAATTTGTAACCCATCAATGAGTCTTTTATTATTCTATTAGTTTTCTCTGATCACCAGATGTTCGAGCCAGCTTGCGCGCACTTTGATTAATTTCGAAGTCCTAAAGGTAACACCCGAGCATAACTCCCAGTGCTTCAATTTTCAATCCATTTAAACCGGTGTAAAGATCTTTTTTTTTTCATTTTAGTCTAAAGGGTCATAATTAATTTTTGTCTCTAGAGCTACCATAATCAAGTTTATGTTTTAAAAGGTCTCAAATAAAGAGCAAATACTTGATTTTAAAAGTCCTAGAGACAAAAATTAATTATGACATTTTAGAATAATATGACCAAAAAAATAAAATATTTACACTGGTTTAAACAGATTGAAAATTGGTGCACTTAATTTGACCTGGTGCAAAGATCTTATTTTTCTAATCATTTTATCGTAAAGGGTCATGATTAATTTTTGTCTCTAGGGCTCTCATAATTTTATCCTAAAAGTTGAAAATATTTTCAGGGATTTATATATCCGAAGAATTTGAACTATGTGCGAAAAGTATGTACAACATTCGGATTTAAAAATATTAAAATTACACATATTTTTGGATTTTAAAATATGAAAGGTGGACATACTTTCAGATTTAAAAATCCGAACATTGTACATACTTCCCGCACATAGTTCAAAAATTCTTCGGATATATAAATCCGAAAATATATCCAACTTTCAGATATGTAAAATTGAATATATATGTAATTTTCAGATATATGAATCCAAAAATCTATCCATCTTTTAGATATATAAATATGAAAATATGTGTACTTTTCAGACATGTGAATCCGAAAATCCATCTAACTTTCAGAAATATGAATCCAACAATGTTGGGACAGATTATGTGAACAGGGCCGACGGTGAGTGATGGGAGAAGAAGACTGAGAAGAAGGGACATAGAGAGATAAAAGAGGGAGAACGAACTCGTGGTGTCGTGGTGGAGAAAAACGTAGAGAGAGAATAGAGAAGGTGGAGTACAGGAGAATAGAGAAGGTGGAGAACAGGAGAGTAGTGTTGGGGTGGTGCGACGGTTATGATTCATGAAGGTGGTGGTGGTGGTGGGTGCTGTTGTGAAGAAGGGCAAAATTGAAAGTTTAGGAATATTTGTTGGGTTGTATGTAGCAAATTGTTATAAAATTTGTGGATTTTATCTAGCAAAGATTATATGCATAAATTTGCAATTGTATTTAGAAACTCCAGTGATTAATTTCTACAGCATATTAGTCTAAAGTCCAAATAAAACAACCCCATAGGAGCTTTAATTCAGTCTAAGTTTTTGTGATGTGTAGAGACCACTAATAAAAATATTTTAGAGTTTAGAGTCCGTGAAAAGACAAAATTGCCATTAATGAGACAAGAGCTTTGTTTGGCTAATACAAAAAATATCTTTTTTCATTTAAATTGTCTTAAATGAGACAAGGGTCTTATTTGGCTAACACAAAATGTATTTTTTCGTGTTTTTCGATCTTGTTGCACTTTCATAGGGTACTTTAGGGTTTTAGGTACTTTCATAGGGTACCCTAGGGTTTTAGACACTTTCATAGGGTTTTAGGGTGCACTTTCCTATTATAGGATTTTAGCGGTTTAGGCACTTTCATACGGTATCCTAGGATTTTAGGCTTTCATATATAGGGTACCTTAAGATTTTAGGCACTTTCATAGATACTCTAGGGGTTTAGGCACTTTCATATAGGGTATCATAAGATTTTACGCACTTTCATAGAGTACCCTAGGGTTTTAGGCATTTTCAACCCCGATCAACCTTGGGAGGGGTTTTTTGTAAATCCTGGACAGAATGTCCTTTAGACTTTATGGGAAAATATTTATGTCCTTATTATAACAAAAACTCTTATAATATGTCCTCCTACTAATTTGCCATAATTTCTATTTGTTAACTATCCAGACAGAATCACTTAATCCACCCAAGATGCACATTATCTTACCACCACTCCGCCGCCGTTCACCAGTCCCTGCCATCGTCTTAAATGGCACCTCGAAGAACCCTCAGAAATTCCAGAAATCTAAATCAAACCTCCCCCCCCCCCCCCACCCCAGTTTTCCCACATTACCCCCAGCCCCCTCTCTCTCTCTCTCTCTCATTTTATTTGTTTGTTATAAAATTTTAAAAGGTAATAACTTTTTCTTGACGTATTTTTTTAAAATAAATTTTATATATTTGAAATCTACTCAACGAAACCTATGAAACGAGCCTAATATTGATGGTGAAATAATGGAAAATGGAAAAACTATATATTTTTGTGATAGTTTAAACGGTATAAAGAGGTTGGAAAATTAAGTATTCCAAAATTCAATCCGTTTGAACGGGTGGAAAGATTTTAGTTTTCTGATCATTTTATTCTAAATAGTCATAATTAAATTTTGACTGTAGGGCTCTCGTTGATTAACCCTAAGAGATATTTAATTCTACGACTTTCTTAGGGTTAATCAACGAGAGCCCTACAGTCAAAATTTAATTATGATAATTTAGAATAAAATGATCAGAAAACTAAAATCTTTCCATCCGTTCAAACGGATTGAATTTTGGAACACTTAATTTTCCAACCTTTTTATACAGTTTAAACTACCACAAAAATATATAGTTTTTCCAATTTTCCAACCTCTTTAGTTTCGAGAGAAAAAGAAAATCTTTCCCCCCCCCCCTCCCCTCTTTCCCCTTTTCTTTCTTTCTTTCCAGTTTGCTTTTTTTTTTCCCCCCACTTTATTTCCTTTTATTTCTATTTTTTCCGCTTTATTTCCTTTTATTTCTATCCAGTTTGAAATCTTTTTTTCTTTTTTTTTCTCTTTATTTCTTTTTCTTTCTTTTCAGTTTGAAATTTTTTCCTCTTTGATCAGTCTTGAACGGAGAAGACGCGTGAACCCAAGAAAAAAACAAAACTCATTTCGAAACCCAGATTACAACGATTCATATAGCCAATTTCTCTCACATACTTGTTTATCTGTTTTCCACTCATACAAATTTTACGCTAGCTCCCCGAGGTTTTGGTTGCGCAGTAGATGAAGTGAAACTTTACTCTGATAAAGACATCTGTCCGAATACAAACAAACGATATTAGTAATTTGCAAAGAAAATGGTGATTTTTTTTTTGATCAAAGAAGATGGTGATTTGAGTTGGTCGTTCTTCCAAACTTTGAAGTCTTATTTGATATGGACTTGGAAAAATCAGAAAGAGGAATTTGAAGTTCTACGGAAATATACACTCTACTAGTAGTTGCCCTTTTGTTTGTTTACGAGGAGTTCTTAGTCTGTCTCTATCGAAAAAAAATTTCAATGCAATAGTTATTTGTAACCCTGTCACATAGGATCCCCACATTTTGTGAGATATGTATTATAAATAGCCGTTGCATTGAAATTTTTTTGAGAGATTTTTTTTTTTTGATCGGCAAGAAAATTTTGTTTTTTGCGGACCCTAGGAGGAAAAATTATTCGGTTGCCTAGACCATTGACCAATTCTTTTTTTTTTTTTTTGTAATAACCGGATTGAGTTAACCCAAAAAAAAAATAGAAGGGAGGTAAATGGAAAAAGAAACAAATAAAGAACATAATTGAAAATTAAAAAAAGAAAAAAAATTTCAAATTGAAAAGAAAGAAAAAGAAATAAAGAGAAAAAAAAGAAAAGGAAAAGGAAAAAGAAGAAGAAGAAGAAGAAACTGAAGAAAGAAAAAAAAAGGGAGAGAGAGAGAGAGAGGGAGAGGCGGGGGTAATCCGGGAAAAGGAAAAAGGAATGAAAATGAAAAAAAAAGAGAATGATCAAGGCGCTCTGACATGTAGGCGATTTGGGCGGATTCTGACAGGGTCGTGGAGAAGCTGACTCTCCATGGCTGATGGTACGATTTCCATGGCGGAGGGACTCGGATGCAAAGCCCTTGATTCCAACGAAATCCGTAGAAGACAGAAGAACATCTCAGATCCCAATGGCTCACTTCATCTACAGCAGCCGCGCTCTGTAAACCCTAATAGTGGTAACCCGTTAGAATTGGAATTTCCGCTCTTGAGCGCCTTCAATGAACCCACACTAGGATCCTCTCTCCGGCAAGCTATTCCCACGACGTCTACATCTGGGTTTGGGGTGTACAGCCCTAAAGAATCAGATCCCCAAACTAATTTTGGGGTTCATAGTCCCAAATACACCAAGTCGAGCCCCACTCGTAAACTGCAACAGGTGTTTCAGAACGAACGAATGCAACTGGATTCCGAAGCTCGAATGCTTGAAATTGTGGGCCATCTTGAGGATGAGCTCAACAATTCGGCAGATCCTTTCGTGCTTGATGTTGTTACAGCTAAACTACAAAGCATTCAGCAATCATGGAAGGAAGCGGAAGAGCGAGCAGCTCGTCTATCTGACACACGTGAACAGGAACATGTACGTAGTCCTAAAACTTCACCTACGATCCTGTATAACCCAGGTACTCCATATGTGGAAGGGGATCCTAATATGGGTTATAGCCTAGAGGATACCAGACCTCGGTATAACAGTCGGGGTTCTGGTTCTTCTTCTAACAAACCTGAGCTCAACCCTTCCCACATACCACATCAAATAAACCCAAATGCCAATCCTTTAATTCAACCTCATCAGCCCCAAATAATACCTCGGCAACACCAGGCAGTTGTCGAAGGTGATCCAAATCTGGGATACCCAATTCAGGACACTAAACTGAGAAATCCCCCTTCCCATTTCTCTCAAAAAAGTGGCACGAATTCCAAGCATAATTCCAAGCCCAATACTGGACAGAACAACCTAAAAATTGGGCTACTCTCCTGCACTCCCAAAGTCCATCATTGGATATGAAGCTTGAATACTTTCCTGACCTTCAGAAAGGCAAGGAAGGTCTAGTTGAAATTGATGTGGAATTGACTGAGGTAGGAATATGGAATCGTTATCTAGTTGGTCATTTCCTAGATGGAACGATGGCGTATCCCCTCCTTGTTTCCACAGCTAGATATCAATGGAAAGATCTATTTGTGGCTGTCAAACCCAATGTCTCTGGCTACTACCTATTTGAATTCAAGGATGAGCAAGCTAAGTTACAGGTCTTAGAGGGAGGTCCCTATTTCTTCTCCCAAAAATACCTGGTTCTTAAGGACTGGCACAGAATGATGAAACCACTCCAAGACCAACCTACCAAAATTCCTGCATGGGTGAAATTTCATGATTTGCCTCTTAAACTGTGGAACTCAGAATGTCTTAGCAGGGTTGCTAGCACAGTGGGTAGACCTATCCGTGTGGACCAAGCTACTGCAAAGACATCCAAACAGCCTGGCCTTCTACACACCAAGTCCACCAAGGCTAGGATTTGTATTGAAATTAGTGCAGAGCAGGAACTACCTGATGATGTTACTGTTAGTGTTCAAGGGGAGACAGTTGTGGTGCCCATCGAATACCAAGTTCTCCCTCCCATGTGTTTATATTGCCATGTTTTTGGGCATTCTACTCCCAAATGTGTCAAGCACACTGTTATTGTTCCTCCTCCTCCTCCCATAGAGCAGGAATGGAGGATTGTGAACCATGGAAAACAAAAGGGGGTTGATCAGTCATCTCCCCATAAGCATACTCATACCCCTCAGAACATATCTCCTTCTACCATGTCATCAACCCCACTTCCTGATCCTTCCATCCTGGAGGAGGATACTGATGATTCTGAAACTGATCTTTTGGAGGTACTGGAGGGTGTGGTTACATCTGTTAAGGTCACCACTCCTCCTACCAGCATTGATAGTAGGCTGACAGAGAACACAGTTCATGAGCAAACTACAGTTGGTGCTGAGATAAAGGAGGAACCACCTGACTTACTGTCTCCAACCATCTCTGATGTTAAGCTGATGTTGGGAGGTTCCAATAAGGCTACTCACAATGGCAATAATAGGAGTCATTCCAAGGGCTCCTCACAGAAACGAAGGAATAAGCATAAATGATATCCTTTTGAGTATATGCAGTACTACTACTTTCTATTTCTGCATCACTTGTTACCTTGTGATTTTGTTCCCTATGTCTTTACAAGCTTTCAATTTAGGTTTTTGGAACATTCAAGGTCTTAATGACCCCATTAAGCAAAAAGAAGCGAGATCCTTTGTGAGATCTAATAATCTTAATATTGTAGGCTTTCTTGAGCATAAAATTAGGGCAGTTTGGGCAGATAGGATCACTCAATTCATATGTCCGGATTGGAGTTTTGTGAATAATTACTCACGTGCTTCTTCTGGGAGGATTTTTATGGGTTGGGACCCAGGAGTTTTGTCCCTTACGGTGCTAGATGAGTCTGACCAATTTCTCCACTGTGAGATCCAACCCAAAGATGGGAGTGCACTCTTTTTGGTTACTATGGTTTATGGGGCAAATTCTCATTTGGATCGTAAGTCTCTATGGCAAAGTCTAACTCAGTTCAAGACCTCTTCACCTTGGGTGGTCCTTGGTGACTTTAATGCTATTAGACATCCTAGAGAGAAAGTTGGAGGTACTATTCAGTGGTCTCCACACATGGATGACATCAATCATTGTTTGTATTCCTCTGAACTTGATGACCTTAGGTTCACTAGGTGTTTATTCACTTGGTCCAATAAACAGGTCCCTCCTCATTTTGTGACCTCCAAGATTGATAGGGTGTTAGTAAATGAGCACTGGATGAAATCATTTTCTCAATCCACAGCTCATTTCTTGGTTCCTGGTATATCTGACCACTCTCCAGCTGTGGTTTATGTCCAGCCTAATCCAAGGAAGTTAATCAAACCTTTCAGGTTTTTTGACTTTCTTGCTGACCATCCACAATTCCTTGCAGTTGTTCAGAGAGTTTGGAGGTCTATTGTAATTGGTAATCCCATGTTCTGTGTGTGTGTGAAGCTAAAACACCTTCAACAAGAACTGAAGCAGCTTAATAAAACAGAGTTCAGCAGCATCTCGGAGAGGGTGTGTACCACTAAGCATGACTTAGAAAACATTCAAGCTATTATTGGCTCTTATCCCAATAATAGCTCTGCCATTGAACAAGAGAGGGTGGTTCATAGACAATATATCTCTTTGCTTAGGGCGGAGGAAAGCTTCGCCAAGCAAAAGTCACGAATTCAATGGTTGAAACTTGGGGATCAGTGCACTTCCTATTTCTTTAAAGCCGTGAGCAATAGGAGAAACATGAGCAAAATAACAAGTTTAGTGCTGAGTGACAACTCTATCACTCATGATATCAAGGTTATCAAAGAAGAGTTTGTTAACTTTTACACAACTCTATTTGGTACCCCCCATCCCACTCCTCACCTGGGACCTAATAGAGTTGAGCAATTAATTAGGAACAAGCTCAGTCTTGAGCAAAGTCAGCATATGGTCTCTCCAGTTTCAGATTTGGGGATTAAAGAGACCTTTTGGTCCCTTAATCCCTCCAAGGCTCCAGGCCCTGATGGGTACAATGGAGGGTTTTTTAGGAAAGCCTGGTCTGTCATAGGGAGGGAGGTTACTTCTGCTGTCCAGAACTTCTTCAGGTCTGGACAAATGCTCACCAAAGCTAACTCCACTATTGTGGCACTTGTCCCTAAGGTTCCAAACCCTTTCAAGGTGGTGACTTCAGACCCATATCATGTTGCAATACCATATACAAATGCATCTCTAGGATCTTAGCCAAGAGATTGCAATCTGTCCTTTCTTCGCTTATTGATCCTGTCCAATCAGGTTTTGTGAAAGGGAGGAGAATAGCAGATAACATATTCCTCACCCAAGAACTCATGAGAGGTTATCATAAGTCATCACCTTCTCCTATGTGTGCCATGATAGTTGACATTATGAAAGCTTATGATCACGTTAGGTGGGAGTTTCTATGGGATGTTCTATCTGCAATGAACTTTCATCCTACCATGATCAAGTGGCTTCGTGCTTGTGTATCCTCTGCTAACTATTCACTCTGTATCAATGGGGAAGTGACTGGTTACATTAAAGGTAGGAAGGGTCTGAGGCAGGGGGATCCTTTGTCCTCATACCTCTTTGTTATTGTGATGGAAGTTCTTACGAATCTACTTAAAGAGAAATCTCTCCTCCCTGATTTTCACTTCCATTGGAGATGTAAGAATAATCAATTGATAAATCTCTGCTTTGCTGATGATCTAATGATATTTTGCAAAGGAGAGCTTCCATCTATCAAACACATCCAAAATGCTTTGTCAGAATTTGAGGCTCTTTCTGGTCTTTCCCCTAGCCCAGGGAAGAGTAGCATATTCTTCTCTGGTGTCAGTGTGGGAGTTAAAGAGTCTATTCTATAGGAGCTTGGATTTCAAGAGGGTTCCCTCCCAGTGAAATATTTGGGAGTTCCATTACTATCTACCAAACTCAAAGCTGTTGACTGTCAGAGATTGGTGGATAGTATCACTGCAAAAACTAAAAGTTGGACTAATATGGATCTTACTTATGCAGGGAGAGTCTAGCTTATCAAGAACATTTTGTTCTCCATGCAAACCTTTTGGTCCTCCCTCTTCATCTTACCTAAAAGGGCATTAAGGAAGTTGAATCTATTCTCAGGGCCTTTTTGTGGTCTGGCCCTGACCTTAAAAAAACTGGGGCTAAGGTGGCTTGGGAGCATTTATGTGCTCCTAAAGATGAGGGTGGTCTTGGTATCAAATCTATGGAAGTTTGGAATAAGGCTGCAGTAGCCAAGCATATCTGGTTCTTGATTTCAGGTGGTGAACAATCAATGTGGTGTCGATGGGTTAAATCCTATTTATTAAAAGGGAAGAACTTTTGAAGCCTTAAAATGCCAAGTAACCCCTCATGGGTTTGGAGGAAGTTGCTTAACTTAAGAACAATTGTCCAACCCTTCATTCTTCATATCATTGGAAATGGGGACAACACATCCCTATGGCATGATCATTGGCATCCTTTGGGCCCTTTGTTGAATAGGTATGGTCCCAGAACTGTTAATGATTCTGGCCTCTCCTTGAATGCCAAAGTGTCCCAAATCATTCTCAGTTCTGTTTGGGCATTCCCAATCACACAAACTTGGGAGTTGAATGAAATCTGACAACAACTTCCCTCTTTGAGAGGTTCAAGGGATCAAATTAGATGGACTCTTAACTCAAATGGACAATTTAGCATTGCCTCTTTGTGGGAGGAATGGAGAGAATCATTTCCCAAAGTAACTTGGCATAAAGCTGTTTGGTTTTCTGGCCATATCCCAAAGTGCAGCTTCATTACATGGCTTGCCATTCAGGGTAGGCTTTCCACTGAGGATAGGCTTGTTTCTCTTGGGATTAAATCTAGTTCTCAGTGCAGCTTCTGCCATGGAAGTGAAAGCCATGACCATCTGTTCTTTAATTGTGTATTCTCCAAGCATGTTTGGGAGGCTATTTTAGCAAAGATTGATGAGAGGTGGTCTCCCCGGTCTTGGGCAGCTTGGATTTCTCACTTCTCCACTTTTAGGGAGAAATCCCTTAAGGCTGTTGTTTATAGATTGATATTTACTGGTTCAGTCTATCAACTTTGGCTTGAACGAAACATGAGGAAGTTTCAAAATACAACTAGCACATGGGAAGTAATAGTTCACAAAATCTATAACATGGTTAAGGGTCGACTTCTGTCTCTGCCCAAATTGCCCAATAGCTCACATGATTCTAGATTTATTAGAGAATGGGGTCTAACTATGGAATAATCATCTTTTGTATGGATTATCAGCTGCTTGATCTTGAGTTTTGTTTTCCAAGTTCTATCTTGCATATATGTTTTGTTTGGCAGGTTGTGTGTGGCCCATTCTGTTGCTTAATCAGTCTCAGGTCTCGGTGATACAATTGGGAGTTCCAGGATTCAAGAGTTGAGAGTTCTTGGCTACTAATACTTCTACATATGAGGTAAATATCTTAATCCCAAGCTGGAATTTGAAGAGTCTAGGTCTGGTTATGGATTTTGAGTTAGCCTCTTCTTGTGTGAACCCGTGAGTTGTGGGTTTGAGCCTTATCTTTTTGCGAGCGGAGGTAATAAATAGAGGGAGGCATTTTGTGAGGGAGAGGCGAGGGAGTAGTAGCTCACCCTTTTACTTTTAGAGTGTTGGTGAATTAGGCTCCGAGGGAGGAGTAGAGTGAGGAGATATTAGCTGTTCATATCATTTTGTTGTGGCTGCTGTCAGAAACTTTAAAGCTGCTGTTTTATCTGTGTCCTTCATAGATCGGCAGCTGTCTGTCGTGGAAGCTCTTTGTGTTGTACAGATTACTATAGCTTGCTATCTTTTCAATTTGTTACACATCTGTTATGTGTTGACTGATTTGGCTGTCAAGTATGATGTTGAGTATGAACAAGCTATTCTGCAAACTGGTTTTGGATGTGTTGACTGATTTGGCTGTCAAGTGTAGCTGGTTTTGGATTGGTTTGGTTTGCACTTGTATTCTCGGTGCAATCTATTGTCATTTTGTTGGGCAATTGTATGTTGTTTACTGCTGCTATAGCTCTTCCTGCTGTTTTCACCTTTTGAGTCGTTTTGATTTTGTATTGTCCTATCCTTGGGGGTTGTCCTTTGGAGCGTTAATGCTTTTCTAGGGGGCTATCCCTAGCCTTCTTTTGCACCATTTAACTGCTGATGCTGCCCAGTACTTTGGCTGCCTGTTCTGATGTTGCTACTACCTAGCTGCCTGTTCTGATTTTGCTGCTGCTGGTGTTTTCCCCTGCTACAGCTGCCGTTTGCCTCATGCTGTGTGCCTTGTTATGCTGTTCATTTTAGTTGGAGTCCAGCGTTTGATCTGTTTTAGTACTGCTGTTGTATCTCACTGCTTTTGGAAGCTGCTGCTGCTGCCGTGTGTTGTTTGCTGCTGCAGCTTGAGGCTTGATTTGCTGTATTGCTATTCTGCTGACTGATAGCAGACCCTACTAACTGCCTGGACAAGTTTTGGCTACCTACACGCCCAAGAATTGCAGCTGTTAATTGTCTAGTGTTGGCCAAGATCTAGTGGCTGCTTCCTGTTGTAACTTCTGATCTGCTTTTGTTGTGCTGCTGTCTCTGATGGACTGCTGTTGTGCTGGCTGTTATGTTGATCACCAACATAGCAGCCTAGCTCCATGTACTGTCCCCAAGTCAGCAGCCGTTTTGTACCTCATTCAAGCTGCACAAGTTCTACTGATTCAAGTTGTGCTATTTTGTTACATTTGTGCTGTACTTAGTGCTTCTACTGATTCCATTTGCATGGTTGTACGTTGTGCAACCCTTTTGCCGTTTGTTTTGTATCCCTCTATTAGATGGGTAGGAAACAAATGTTTCATTTTATCTTAGTCATTTGTAGCCGTTTGGCGTAGGCTCTTTCTGTCTTTTCTTTTCTTTTTCTTTTTCTTTTTCTCCTGGGGTATGCCCCTTGTAGGCTGTATATTCGGTTAGCCTCTTTTTAATTTCAAGCTGATTTATCCGGGAAAAGGAGGTGGGGCCGGGGAGGGGGGTGTGTCGGGGGGGGGGGGGGGGAAGCAGCTCTCGTCTAAACCTCACTAATGACCCCAAACCCAAATTTGAAACCCACAAACTCAGATTCTCAACCCCCAAACCCATTTTTTGGAAAAACCCTAACCCAGAATCGCGAACCCCCAAATCCATTCTCGAAACCCAAACACTTGAGTT
The DNA here is from genome assembly GCA_018127125.1 of Rhododendron griersonianum. Taxonomy (NCBI): domain Eukaryota; kingdom Viridiplantae; phylum Streptophyta; class Magnoliopsida; order Ericales; family Ericaceae; genus Rhododendron; species Rhododendron griersonianum. Next base: position 14,819,534 of record CM030799.1, on the reverse strand, counting down.
ACGAAACCCTCAGACTCGATTTAACTCATGATCTGTTCTCGCCGTACGTGGCGACCTCTCGTCGTCCATCTGCTCTTGCTCACTGTTGATCTCACTCGGGTTCTAGTAATTGGTCTGTTTTGTATGTTTCTGCTCGAAGGATACCATCTTCTTCTCCAAAATTTTACAAATCTACTCTCTCTTCCTCTGTGTGTGTGTGTGTTTTTTTCATGTGGGTAACTGTGTGTGTGGTATGCACACCATCAATCGAGGAAAATCCAATTTTGCAGCTATATTGAGAATGCAATCAGAAACTACAAATCGCCAGACTTGTTCGGCCATATTGCGACACGGATTGGAGATCATTCCTGATTGTTGGGATTGTAGATCATTCCTGATTGTTGGGATGATCCTTGGTAGAGTTTTTTTGGGTTTGTATTTGATTTTTTGTTTATATCCCTCAAATTATAAACCATTTTTCTACTTAGTCCTCACTTATAATTGAAAAGTAAAAAGTTATGACTGAAATTCAATTTTTTTAATAAAGTAAAAAATAAGTCAATTTTTTAGTCTTTAGTTTAAAAAAATTGAATTTTGATAGTAATTTTGTACTTTTTAGATTTCTTTTACTATGATGAACCAATAATCCTAAAAAAAATTTACGAAAAATTAAGAAATACAAAAAAAAATTGAATAAAAACAAAAAATAATCCAATATTGATTATTTAGCCGAACAAGGCTCCACCTATTGCATTGCAACCTAACAGCCATTAACTTTTCAAATGGAAATCGCCATTTTTTATTTTCCCTGATTTTGGGACCCTATAGAGTAGAAACTTAATTATAAGAGTCTTAGAGACAAAAATTAATTATGACCCTATAGAATAATCGGAACGGTTCCGCAGACAACTAATTAGACACCTAAAAAAACACCTCATAGTTTCCGATCAAATTTTAATGATCCGAGCCGCTCAATGTGATCAGAACGTGATTTTAAGGGTACTTGCGAGATATCAGCAAAAAAAAAAGACCTGGAAGGGTTTGATCTAAGCAGTTTTTAGCTTAGATTTTATGAACGGTTCAATTAAAAACTGCTCAAAATAAGCACTTTCCGGTCATTTTTTTTTGCTAATTTCTTGAGGGCACCCTTAAAATCACATTCTGCACACATTGAACGGTTCGGATCTTAAAATTTTGATCGGGAACTATGAGATTGAGATTTGGGGTGTTTTTTTAGGTGTTTAATTAGTTATCCGCGGAACCGCCCCGTAAAATAATATGATCAAAAAATAAGATTTTCGCACTGATTTAAACGGATTGAAAATTGGAGTACTTAATTATTTTGACTTCATTTTTTTTATTTTGATTTGTGGTGATTTTTGGTTGCTATTGTCAAAAAAATTAAGTGCTCTAATTTTCAATCCATTTAAACTGATGCGGAGATCTTATTTTTTTTGATCATATTATTCTAAATGGTTATAATTAATTTTTGTCTCTAAGACTCTCATAATTAAGTATCAGCTCTTTATTTAGGACCCTGTAAAGCAGAAACTTGATTATGTGAGCCCTAGAGATAAAAATTAATTATGATCCTTTAGAATAATATGAATAGATAAATAAGATTTTCGCACTGGTTCAAACGGATTGAAAATTTGAGTACTTAATTTTTTTCACAATCACAATAAAAAATCGCAACAAATCGAAACCAGAAAATGAAGCCACAAATCGAAACAGAAATGAAGCCACAAAAAAATTAATACATTTTGATTTATTTAATAAAATAAGTTTTTATAGCTTCATTGTCTACATTTTGACATTTCTGCCCTTAGATTTGTGGTAGACTTGGTTTTTCCGTTTGAAATGTTCGAAAAGTTAACTTAATAGGTTGCAATGCAATAGTTAGAGGACGAAATAAACGAGTTTAATAGTTTGAGGATTAAATAGAAAATGGTGTATACTTTGAGGGATATAACCAAAAAAAACTAAAAAAAATAAAATCAGTTCGGCACTGACACTGATTTGGATTGATTTGGGTTTTGCATTTGTGTTACAAACAGTTCCCCATTTGAGAGGGAGAGAGAGAGCGCGCAGAGAGGCCAAAGAAAAATGGCAAAAATGAAATCTCAAAATTTGAGTTCTGATGTGGTTTTTTCTTGGGAGTTTCAATTGTTGAATTAGTCCCGTTTCACTTTCTCAAATAAGTAATTAAAAAATATTTTACGAATTGACTTTTCAAACTTAAAAATAATGGACTTACGAAAATAATTTTTCATTTTTTCTTGCAGGATTGATTGATCTCGATGAGATCTCTATCAAACACGATCCATATTGCATTTTTTTTATTTCAGTAAGCCTATTGTTTTTAAGCTTAAAAATTACAAATAAGTACTTATTTTTTAAGAAGAAAAACTAGAATGGCTAGTTCAGCAAATACGGTTCAACCGTTAAATGGTTCTTGGAAAATTGGGTTAATTATTGGTAGTTGATTGTAGGCATAAAGATGCCAGGGAAAAAAAGGAGCCAAATTTAGAAGGTAATTAAGGAAAGTAGCCAAATTTTGACTTTGCCACTATTAGAGCATTTTGGCCAAATTATGGGGGGGAAAAACACCGAAGCAAATTCCATGTTACCATAGACAAATTCAAATCCAAATTTGGCTTTCCAGATTATAAAAAAACAAAGAGCCCAAATTTGGCTTTGGCCATAAAAAAATAGCTTGAACCAGATGTGATGCTCTTACCTAGCTACTTCTATCCTTTCTTCTCTCATTCCAAGTTTTAGTATAAGAAAACATCCCAAGTCTACAAGTTCACTAAGAACTGAATTTGAATGGCAACAAAATCAAATCACAGCTTCATGAAGGTTTTACTTGAATCAATGACTAAAGGCGGATTGAACACATAAATTAAAGATGACAAGATAATAAAACTAACAAAGTTCTTTCCATTACTTTATCTTCCTTTGATAAATCCCTTTACAAATCCTTCATCTAGATCACTCCATTAGCCTTTCAGTATTCCGTGGGAATATAATCCTTTTTCAGTATTCCAGGCAAAGTATATATATAGGAAAATTCTAAAATCAGCCCATAGTAAATGTATACATGTGTATTAAAGGGTGTAAAAATACACAAAAATACGTGTTTTTCTTGTCTTCTAGTGTGCTTATTGTCAACCTAGTGGGCTGACAATAGCAAGACCGAAGTATATATTTTCTCTTTTGCAATCCATCAGAGCGTAGCACTCGACTAAAAGCATTCACAAGAAGGCTCACATCAAATAAAGGCACTGGATCTTCAAATAAACAAAAGAGGAAAGTCCACTTTGACCCCTTGTGGTTATCGCCATGTGGGGATACCCCCTCATGGTTCAAAACTGACCACATAACCTACCTGTGGTTTTGAAAATGTGCGGATAAACCCCCTACCGTCATGTTTTCCATCCATATTAACGGAAATGTATCTCACATGCCTCTAGAATGTGATCTGAGTCGTTCATAATGTATTAAATAAAGAATAGAGTATTTTTGTAAAAAAAATCATTTCAATCAGGTATCAATAACCCCAGTGATCTAATTTTTAGTAAATTCAAATTTGAAATTTTAATTTCATAACAAAATCGATTCGACCATGAGCTTTTCATTTTTTGATTGACTTGAATTTTGGCATAGATGTAATACTCGTCAAAATTTACAATATCAACGGTTTGGATTCAATTTTTGGTATAGGGAATAATGTGGTTAGATTTAAGAAAAGAAGAATCATCAAGGGACATGATGAGGGCATATCAGTCTTTTAATGTTGTTTCCGTTAGTATAGATGAAAAACATAACGGTAGGGGGTCTATCCGCACATTTTCTAAACCACAGGTAGGTTATGTGGTCAGTTTTGAATCATAAGGGGGGTATCCGCACATAGCGATAACCACAGGGGGTCAAAGTGGACTTTCCTCTAAACAAAACATAAGAGAAGTAACTCCACAGATGAGAGAGAGAGAGAGAGAGAGAGAGAGAGAGAGAGAGAGAGAGAGAGAGAGAGAGAGAGAGAGAGAGAGAGAGTGGACGTAACTTGGATTCACCATGCAAGTGCAACACATCTCCAAAATCTGGTTTTGGTCTTGGATTTGTCAAGGAAATGGAAATGAAATTACCGAAAACAATTCATTTTTCTATCCATAAATGAACATGTGGGGTACATAATTCTCTTTTCTGGCAAAAATCTCAGTCACCTCCATACTTTCCTAAACCAACCGCACCCACAAAAACAAATTAAGTTGTTTCCTTCCACTGCATTGTAATTTCCAACGTTTAATCTTTCTTTTTCTTTTTCCTCGGCAAATCCCAGACAAAAACACAGTAGTTGAAAGAATTACCAACCATCTATTCATCTCAACATCAGTCATCAATTCCTGCTAAAATACACAAACACAACCTCGAAACATTATCAATCCGAACTCATACTGGGCCTTCGCACAATTTGTGCTCTTCATGTTTCTCAAAATAGTCAGAAAACAAAGATATAAAAGAGGATCAAGGTTTTCCACAATTATGGCCATAAAATAACCTTAAACCATAATCAACTAGCATCTTTATGTCTAATACCTGAATGTCTAACTGAACTAAGAGAAACTAGATTGTTGTTTACCCCTAAATGCTGCCCACATATTCCACAGCAGCCTATATACAGATGCACACGGTTCCTACCAGCTTATTCAGACTTGACTGATACAAATAAGAAAGATAAACTTGTTCGACAACTGATGTCTGCAAAGAAGCAACTTTATTATTCCAGCTCAGCCAAAGAACAAAACGACCCAAAGTGGATATGAGCTTTGTAGTCTTCTTGTGCTTGTACAATTTGCTAGTAGAAAGTACACTACCTATGAGCAGATGCGTGTGGCATCGGATATGTCATTGGACCCATGTTCATTGGGGTGCCAGGAACTGGAGCTCTGATACCATATGCAATATGTGGTGGAGGAAGGCTCACTGGTGTGCCAACCGCTGAGACAAGGGGTCCTACTGGTTGCCCTATAGTCGGCGGGCCATACATTCCAACCCCTGAGGTAGCACCTTGGGTTTGAGAGAGTGCTTTGTTAGTTTTACTAGAAGCCCCTGAAGAAGAACAGTTTGTTTGACCAGTAATGGGTGCATGAGACACCGCAACATCTCCACCATTGACATTAGTGATATCATGAATGCTTGATCGCCTCCGGTCTTTGTTCATAGAATTCAAACGAATGAAGTATTTCTGTGCATGGCTTGCCACTTGTGTAGGTGTTCTCGTCACCACAAAGTTTCGGGATATGCTTCGCCAATCGCCTTTCCCGTACTTGTCCAAACCAAGAAGAAATAATCTGATTTGGACAAAAAAGCCAGAAAACGGGAAAAAGAGAAAGGTTACCATAAACTTAACTTGATGATATTATTATTGAGAAATGCACTTGTTAAAGAGTTAAGGTAAAATTAACATTTATTCATTTACAGAAAAAATCAGGGAGTACATGTAACACAATAGGAAATTGTCGAAGTAGAAGATATCCTCAAATTTTGATCCTTGTTTCTTCACGGTGATAAACATAAATAGGTGCATGAACAAGCAAACCAACATACTAGCTAGGGGTGAAAATCGGTCGGTTGACTCGGTTCGGTTTGGTTTTGGGGGTGTTCAGGACCGAACTGATCGGTTCGGGGTAATGTAGCCGGGATCCGACCCCGACCGAAAAAAACAATGGACCGAAATCGGTTCGGGTGGTTTGGTCCGGTCGTTTTTTCGGTCCGGCGTTAAGATTGAAATGTACGGTTGAGATTGAGATGGACGGCTGAGATTTGTTGGTTTTTTAGGGTTTAAGATGGATGGCTTTGATTGATCAGTCCAAATCGGTATGGTTTTGGGGTATATCGGTTCGATTCGGAGAAATTTCCAGGTAATCGAGACCGAATCGAAAATTGATCGGTTCGGTCCAAACTAAAGCCGACCAATCCCACCCTTATCCCGACCGAAAACCGAACCGGTTTTTTCTGTTTTTATTCGGTACTACGGTTTTTCTCTCACCACTAATACTAGCTAATAGCTATCACCTCCTTTGCTTATATATGATGGATTTGACTAGTTTCACGCAAATTACATCTGACTTTGCCTTTAGTAAACAACTGAAAACGTAAACCAGATAACAATACTAATAATGGCAAGCATATCGATGATAACCCTTTCCATATCTCGAGGGAAAATCTATGGTGATGATTCCGATGTAATATTAGTTTAGCATGATATACTATCAGTTTAACATAACGGTTGAGCTGCTTGAGCAACATGCTCGATTAGGTTCCGTTCAGACTATTAACAGAGTACACAAATGATTGCTAGAATACGAATTGTTTCATGAACATGAGCGAAAAACGTGGTACACCACATTGTAAATTGTGGTCTGCTCACAGAAGACTTCTATTGATAACAGTATCAGAATGGGAAATCTATATATCATTAAGTTTCTTCACAGCGTCGAACATCCCCTAAAACAAAAAGACGACTGTTTTCAAATTAACCATGAAAAGCACATTTCTAGGGGAATTTGTGATTTTGTGGTGGCAGACCTCCTTTAGTTACTACAAGTAAAGAAAGCACAGGGGAGGAATTAACTGAACGAAATCAAGATATATTTTGTTGTTTGGACTCCTATGTAGAATGGAGGAAACCTACTAACTGTGCATGAAATTTAGGTGTCCAAATAGCTGTGCAGGAGCGTAGCCAAAATACCCTTGTTAAATCACAATAACACCCTTATTTGTCCAAAAGCACAACTCTTACTCGTCTCTCTCTCTAGGACAACGAACCTCCAGAGCCATAGAAGTACCATCACCTTCACAAACCCATCAAACAATTGCAAAATAAAAAGGTCCAAATTCTTCACCCTCTCTGCTTTTTAACTATCCAAATTCACAAACCCCATTCCCAATCATCAAAATTTTGACTTCTACCATTCAAAAACCCGAACCCATCAGATAAAGAAATGGAGGTCAATAAAACTGTAATGATATAGTAGAGATACTTCCACACCGGACTTTACTGACGAATCGACCTGCCGCTTCTCTCCCTCTCAATAAAACACCAGGTGTTGGATGGGGTTAAGGTTGGGGCTAGGAAAAAACCATCAGCCTCTTTGTAGCCTAGGTGTCAAATGCTTTGGGAAGTAACATCCCGTACAAGCAAGGAAAAACCATCAGCCCGTTCATACCTATGTTTCAATATAAGGGTGTTGATCAATCCAAAGTCCAGATCTATTTTGTGATTCTGCTTCACCACGTTCTAATTCTCCTCTTCTTAACTCTCCTACAGTTCTGCGCTTCCTACATTGATGGCTAGACCTTGAAATTACTCCATTCTGACATCAAAGATTCTAATTCCAGCTGCTTAATTCATTCCCCACGGAAGGATTAAAACCCTAACCAAAACCAAGAAGGGTGGTGAAGCCAATCGTAGCTCTTAGATTCCCTTGATTTAACCCCTAATCTCTGAGGACTGAATGAAGGAGGATTAAGGCTTCTTAGTCATTGGACATCAAATCCTAGAACAAGATTTGGCTCCAGATTGATCTTCTCCTTAGTTTCCTTGGTAAAGGACTGTGGCCCACCGCAGCATTTTGCAAGTGGTCCAGGGATTAAAAAATCAAACCACCAACATGGCATTAAAACAGTGCCACCAAAAGGGAATAAAGTTAGTCGGTCGGGTTATAATCCCATCCCCAGTATTGCAACAAAACAAGAAACCGGGGTTGTACTATCTCAAACTACTCCAATCCCATGGGACTGGGTCCCACAACCAACCATTAGAGTTAATGAACCAAGGTAATGCCATCAAATTGCCTCCTATTTAACTTTTTGTTTGTGAAACTCCAACAACGTATCATTTCCTATGTTACATGGATCCTTCATTTTGGCTCAAGTACCGGTGTCGATGTGTCCGACACCCTTATCCATTTTGGACACTTGGATCCTCTAATTGTTATGATATTTACATGAAAGGAATATCAAATTAGCTAGAAAAGCGATATTTCAATTATTTCACATGGATAGGAAATAGCAAAAACATATTTCTCTTAATCTTCTTGTTCAAACACATTTTTAAATATAATTTACGGAACATAATCTGAAAAAAAATTATGCACTATATACTACAATAAGTGTTCAGGACGTGTCCCCGTACCCATACCAATTTGGGGACACATATCCCAGTATCCTAAGATTTCAGTTTAGGAAAGTCTGACACTTGGACTTGCACCCGCGCCCGAGTCCATGTAACATAGATCATTTCAAGAGTCGAGACCAAACAAACTTCAACCTTTTCCAGTCCTCAAATCCTACAGTTATTCTTCCACCCTTGTAAAATCAACGACCTCATGGCTTCCTGAACTCTAAAAACCATCATATCATAGGCTGTCTAATCTTTAGTAGGATACAGGAATTATAAAGTGAATTATTGTCACTGACTCACTACCATATTGTGTTGAATGCATAGAGGTAAAGTTTTACTCAGCATAACAATACAGATTACGAAAACAAAATGTGTAATTTACTGAAACATAGCATATCACAGTTTCAGCCCATTTATTTTGCTTCAGCCAGGGGCTATCCTAGTCTCCTAGAAGCCAAGCACAGAAAATCTCTCCGAGGCTCTCTCAATGCTTTTCTTTTCTTATTGTACTGGTTTCATTTTTTTATCCTTGTAATGAATGTAATTTTTTTTGCCAATAAAAAAAGTACAGAAAATCTCATTTCTTGATTCCAGTTTGACTCCATGGGACTGGAACTCAAACTCTGCATACAGCCCAACATTCAAGTACGTAGTACATACAGTCTCTAGGATGAGGAAACTCAACCTAGAGTTACCACTGTGTGATTGCATATCAAGCTATCTACCACCCTCCCTCACATGCAACCCCGTCTTGCACGTGGAGATGTAAATTTTCATAGATAGAGTGAAACAGAATACAAAGGGGAGATGCAGAAGGCAAACGGGGAACAAATGCAAACAGAGAGACTGGACCTCTCAACCAGTGCTCTCTGATACCCTGTTAAGTTACCAGTAGTCCCAAAAGCTTAAGCTGACAGGAAATGGGCCCACCAATGTATATCAAGATATCTAACACATGTAACTTATCAACAACAACAAAAAAAGGCCTCTGTGCATGTACTTTCACATGAGATATCAATATGTCGTCAATTGCAATCAATTGCCAAACACAACAAGTTTAGAGATCAACACTATATGGTTAGACAAGAGAGGAAGTTAAAAACTTGCTTCCTACCAACACTTCCAAACGAGAAAGAAAGAAAGAAGCAGATCAGTAGTATTCTTCCTAAGCTCGTAGGAGGTAGCTTAAGTATAAAGAATTTTGCATGCTTTTGAACTGAACCAATAAGAATACTTGCAAGCTGCTGAAGTTTAACCAGATTTCAAAGACTGAAACTTCCCATCCAGTCCCGAATAGCAGCAGTTCATCAAGAAAACTGCTCCTACCGAATCAACTAATCCTCCTATATTCTAAGTTGTCTCTGAAACCTGAACCTACGTACTATAAGTATGGTTTCAAAAGGTCCAAATTGGGAATTGTTACACAAATAACTGTTCCAAGTCACTGCATGATGATGGCAATTCCATTTTACAATGTCAAGCTAATCTCACAGTAAGGGTAAGGTGCAATTAGACATTTCTGTACCAAAGGGATAGGACATAGATATTAGTACAGGATATAATTGATTCCAAATATGTGGACTGTTGTGAGAGAAAGAAGGAAAAGTGTATAGGGTGTTGTGTTAACTAACCCTAACACAATCAACTCTTATTTATATAATGGGAAATCATAACATAAGACTACATTAACCAATGTGGGACTAATAGCAATACTATATTCTAACACTCCCCCTCAAGCTGGAGACTCTCCAGCTTGTTACATATCAACCAACGAAACAATTACCTCAACTACTAACATCAATAACGAAAAACAACATCTTGTGCACAAGATAGGAGTGCATCTTGTACTGCTCAACTGGTGCTTAACTGTTTTACTGTTGACTGTTGATAGACAGGTTCAGCAGTTGGTAGATAAGTTCAGAAGTTGTAGCAGGGCTGTTATAGCTGCTGCTAGGGAGTGTCAGAAGTTGTTGGGGATTCTGTTTTGGGGTTGAAGAAATCTGCTGTTGTGGCTGCTGCTTCTAGTTCCAATTCTGAAGCTGCTGAAACCAATCAAGTCAAGTTCTAAACCTGCTATCCAGTTCTGAAGCAGCTTCCAATTCTGGAGCAGGTTCAGTTTTCAGTTTTCAGTTTTCGGTTGAGGCCTGTTAATCTGTAATTCATTCCTAACCAACAGGGGATGTCGTTGGGATCTCCCTTCGCAGAGGGGGACGTCCTCTGCATGATGTTTAATTGCTACTACTGCTATATAGGGATAGATGCTCTATTTGGTAGTGGCTGATTTTTGTGCATTGTAATAGGATCAGTAGATGCTCTATTTGGTAGTGGCTGCTATACTACTGCATGATGTTTAATTGCTGTAATGGCTGATTTTTGTGCATTGTAATAGGATCAGTAGACAGCAGCAGCAGCTGCTGCTGCGTGATACTATTATCCCATGACTGCAGTTGGTGCATTCAGTTCGGTTCAGTTGTTGCTGTATTATTGCTCTATTGTTCTTGTGATGGCTATTGCTTGAGCCAAGTTGGTGTCTTCTGGGGTTGCAATCAAGTCAAGTTCTGAACCTGCCTGCTTTAGGAGCAGGTTCAGTTCTGAAGCAGCTTCCAATTGGTTGTAGGAGCAGGTTCAAGTCAAGTTCTGTTTTCGGATGGTGCCAATCTGTGGTTGCTAAGTTTAGTTGGTTGTATCTCAGTGCTGGTTGCACTTTGTGTAATTACTTTGTCATTTGTTTTGTATCCCTTTGTTAGATGGATAGGAAACAGATGCTCTATTTACTTCTAGTCCTATGTAGCCGTTTGGCGTAGGCTTTCTCTTTTGTTTTCCTTTTCTTTTCTTTTCCTCCTGGGGTATGCCCCTTGTAGGCTGTATATTCGGTTAGCCCCTTTTTTTATTTTAAGCTGATTTACCCAAAAAAAAAAAATAACGAAAAACAACCAACTTGTAAAAAACAATGGAACAACTTTCAATAGCAACGACCAACGAACGACTTCAACGACCAACCAACTTCAACGATTTCAACGACCAACGAATTAACGAACGAATTCAATGACCAACGAACAACGAAATGACCAATGAATCAACGAACGAATTCAATGACCAACGAACAACGAAATGACCAACGACCAACGAACGATTTCAACGGCCAACGAATCAACGAACAATGAAACGACCAACAACCAATGAACAATTTCAACGACCAACGAATCAACGAACGAATTCAACGAAATAATTTCAACAACCAACAAAACCAACTACCAACTTCAACTACCAACCAACAACCACCAACTTCCACGCTCACCAAAAGCATGGCCAAAAAACCCGACCACGATACCCAACAATATTCAACTGTATGATTGTTGCCATTACAATAAGTGCAATGGCGAAGAACACACCACGACTACGACTGCGACCGACTTCACCCAGTATTTGACCACCCCGACCAGAATCACGGCTAATATTAGGGCCGCCATAACTAGACCTATTACGATCATCTCTTCTGGACTTCCAAAAACCATGACCAAAGTTACAAGAGAAAGGACTACCCGAATCAGGAACTGAACTAGAAGCCATTCCAAATCAATCTCAACAATGCACCAACCAGCAGCTACTCCAACCATCAATGAACAAGACTAAAAATAGCAAAGTGAACTAGAATACCAACATGTAGTGTTACCAGCGAGTCATAGCATGCAAGGGAGCAGTCCATCGCGAGAGCAAACAGCACAGCAGACCAAACAAAACCAGATCCGAGAATAAATCAGCATCAGACCCAAACAGACCCAAACAAAGTGGCTGGAAAAGAACTGACGAAGGGTTTGGAGGCCTATTGGTAAGTGGGTTAGGGTTTTGGAGATCAGATGAGAGTGGAGGGATTTCTGGTACTGTTCACGACTGTGATCACTGTTCATGACTACTGTTCATGTTGGCGAACACTGTTCACTACGACTATGGTGATGGATATTCAGGTTAGGGTTAGGGTTAGGGTTTTGAGGGATGCTGGTCAATAAGGCGGCGGCTGGCTATGGTGGTGACTAACTATGGCGGCTAGTGGTGGTGTCTATCATGGGGTTAGGGTTTCAGTGGGATTTTAGGATTAGGGTTAAGAACCCGCTCTGATACCATGTTGTGAGAGAAAGAAGGAAAAGTGTATAGGGTGTTGTGTTAACTAACCCTAACACAATCAACTCTTATTTATATAATAGGAAATCATAACATAAGACTACATTAACCAATGTGGGACTAATAGCAATACTATATTCTAACATGGACCTCAATAAATAAAAGAAAGGGATACTGAACTTGTTTGAGACAACAAATCCTTATGGCAGAAAACTAAACATTGACTTATATGGCCTCACAGTCATGGTGTAGCCAATTCGTGAGAGGCATCCAAGCTGCAGGCCTGCTGATATTTCGCTGTCATTAGTACTAACTATAAGCCTGTTACCCCAGGTTTTGAAATACGGTGTGTAATAGGACTAGGTTGAGTATGACGCAAATCTAAAGAGACAGACCAGATGGCAATCAAGTATCATAACACCACCATGGGCAGCTCCCCCAGATGAAAACAGAAAATGCCTTAACCCAAACTCATGCATGAGAAAATAGACCACATCAATCCTCTCTAGAAATAATTTGTTCTTCTCCTTTTAGACACAAACAAACTACATTCAAAATAAGATCCTGGGCAGAATGTAGGGTTTCTTTCTTCAATCCAAAAAAGAAAAGAACAAATTTATCCACATTTTGTGCCTGTAAAACAAAATCAATAGTATGCTAATTCTTCTCTTAAGTCAAAGCATAACCCAATAATTCAAGGCAGAAACACGCTTACACATGCATAACCCATCAATCATCATGTATAGAAACATTAATAAAGAGTTAAGATGTTAAAATAATCAAAGAGTTTAGTCTTACCTGTGCTCATCCTCTGTCCAAGCGATACCCTTGCGGCGCTCCTGATCTGCTTTTGAACCCTTTCCTCCATGATTTGAATCACTGTTAAAATTCCCAAAATGGCCACCCTTTTTACTTGGTCCTTCTTCAGCCGTGTGGCTAGTAGAACCACCATCTGAGGAGGAATTATAGCAAGGTAGAGGCACACAGCCGGACTCAATCTGGTTAATGTCCTCAACTAATAGCTCATAATGATGTTTAATCTCTTCTAAGGATTTCCCTTCAACATCTGCTGCAATCTTCTCCCACCGATCTAAATCCTCAGGATAAGTTGCTATGGCATTCTCAAAAGCCTTGTCCTGCTCTCTACTCCACTCGGAGCTATAGTCCGTTTCATCAGCTGTCATCTAGCCTTGTTTGATTCTGGTATCAAGTGTTTCACCCACAGGAACAAGAAGAAGACGAATAACAAAAGGAATCTACCAAACACTCCTATAGCTTAAAAGCTTAAACACCCATCTCCACAACCATGGAATTATCTACAATTCTTCTTGAAAATTGGATCTGCATTATTTCCAAGAAAGGGTATCAGTGACAACTACCTAATCGGTATTTGGTAGACTGGTTATGCGAAGAGGATATGTCAGACCAAAAAGTAGGCAGGAAAGAAACAAACCAACCCTAGAAATAGCCCAAGTGAGCTCCACCAGTGGCCAGAGCCAATAAATATCACCAAAAACCTGAACTAGAAACTGATGATTTCAATGGTTATTTGCTTCAAAATTCATAAATTGGACACTTGCAAATTGCTGACCTATTGATGAAGAAGGCAGCAGCAGGTTCAGTTAGACCATGAGAAGTATCTGAAACCCATAAAACCATATGATGCAATAAATGGCTGAGGGAAACAAGAGAAAGTACTGAAATTAAAGGAGACGGTGAATTAAATTCTGAGGTAATTAGGGTTTTGGACTGTGAGAGAGGAAAGAGACTGTATGATAAAAACCAAACAAAAAGGAAAGACCCAGAAATCTGAAACGGGTAAAAACAGCTTTCCAATTGACATTTCCTATTCCAACAAGGGGAAAAAAAATCCCAAGAACCAAAAGTCCTTATTGATAACAACAGTTTTGACAGCACAGCCCCACAGCAACACACAAACAGTATATATACCAACTGTACTACCACACACTTTTACAGCTTATACATAGCGGTGGCCTCCTAATTCTTTGTTCTCTTCTGCTCTGATTAACCAGACAGTAAAAACACCGCCATTTACATTCAGTAGGGCACTACATATGGGAGTAATTTCATGAGATTGCAGTAGCCAAACTTCCAAATTTAGCTGCCAGACACATACATTAACCACAAACAAATTTCATTATTTTCTTCAAAAGTTAAATTAAACATGGGGAATTTTTGCAGAGAACCAACTTTAATCTTTGATATAGTGAAATATAGAGAGACTACAGCAATCATACAAAAAAGTGAGATAGTAACATGTAACCAACAATTCATAGTACTTCCACCAAAATTTTGACTGTATACCCAACACTAATAATAATGAAAAAAAATGTATCTTGGGACCAAACCTTACTCTGGCAAAATCTTCTTCTGAATCCCTCTCTCTGATGATAATCAGTGGATTCTCCCAAAAAAGAGCAAAACCCCATTTACTTGAATTATAAATAGATTAATTGGATACAAATTTCCAACATTTTAACAGCCCCTTGGAAGTTCAAACCAGACCCCAGTAAAAAGCCCGATGGAATAAACCCTAGTAATGAACAAACTGTGGGTAGTGAGTACCACCACAGAAGCTATTTAAACAACCCGAGAAAACCCCATAATCAGAACAAGATAACAATTTGGGGAAAAGTACAAATGCGGGGCAAAAATTACAGGGGTAAGCAATGAAATTTCGTGTGATGTACTGATGTTGATGGGTATTCTGAAAAAATCAACAGCAAATGCAGAAAGAGGGTGGGGACGGATCATATGGGTGTGGGTCGGTTGGGTCCCTACTGAGCAACCACTTGCAAATTGCAACAACTGAAGGTGACAGCTGGGGATTGGTGATTGATTATAAAAAGGCTGGAATCTGCTAGGAACCCGTTAATATCTGATGCCTAAAGTCGTGAAGATAAATGGAGAAAGAGAGCAAACAAAATCGAAATTGGAGAGAGAGAGAGACGGGGGAACAATTTCCAATTGGGGGGGGGGGGTCAGTGGGAAAACAACAAAATTCGGAGTTGAGATGTCAGGATTGTGATGATCGGATGGATTCGGCTCCCATGTAGGGCTCACGTTGATGATCGGAACTGTTCATCATGTAGATCTCGTCGAGACGAAAGTCCATATCAAAAATCATGTTTATTGAATATGTATTGATGCCTGATCAGAACACATTTATTTATCAAAAATGGTGTAGGGCACACTGGATAGGAACCCGTTGGTTGCAAGTTCATATGTTTCTATCAAGTATCAATCAATCCATATCCTATCAAGTTCACCAGTTTTGTAGAAAATGTATTTTAGTAATCATGCAGTACACTTATCCTTATGTTTGATTGCAAATTGTACATATTCTTGAGTTCAAAAGATATAAATATAAGGAATTTTTGGTTAAGTCTTCTAAATAAAAATTGGGGAAGGAAACAAAGAAAGGAAAAGGCTGTGTGGTATCGGTGTGTGCATGTACGTGAAAATTGGTTCAGTGGGAAAACAACAAAATTCGGAGTTGAGATGTCAGGATTGTGATGATCGGATGGATTCGGCTCCCATGTAGGGCTCACGTTGATGATCGGAACTGTTCATCATGTAGATCTCGTCGAGACGAAAGTCCATATCAAAAATCATGTTTATTGAATATGTATTGATGCCTGATCAGAACACATTTATTTATCAAAAATGGTGTAGGGCACACTGGATAGGAACCCGTTGGTTGCAAGTTCATATGTTTCTATCAAGTATCAATCAATCCATATCCTATCAAGTTCACCAGTTTTGTAGAAAATGTATTTTAGTAATCATGCAGTACACTTATCCTTATGTTTGATTGCAAATTGTACATATTCTTGAGTTCAAAAGATATAAATATAAGGAATTTTTGGTTAAGTCTTCTAAATAAAAATTGGGGAAGGAAACAAAGAAAGGAAAAGGCTGTGTGGTATCGGTGTGTGCATGTACGTGAAAATTGAGTCTTCACCTTTTCCCGCTTTCGATCAATTTTGAAAATCATGCGAATTTCAAGCTTGTAGTGAGGTTTTTGTGAGTATTCCATAGTGGTATAATCAAAAGCCAATTTTTTTTAAAATTAACAATGTTAGTACAAAAGATGGCTCACAATGGTATAATCAAACTTAGCAACATCCTTAGAAATAATCAAATTTTGGGTTTTGGATAACCAAAACTAACCTTTTTCAATAATCAAAATTTGTGGACCCCACACCACATAAGTTAACTAGTTCCAAAATTTGTATACACGCGTGTTTCAACTGGTATTTTCTTCTTCTCTTCTTCGCCTACTCTATATCTTTTTCACTTCACCCACAAATTATTTCTCTTTATTTCCCTAAAAAAGTGAAGCTCATATCTCTCGATCATCTATAATTCAATCCATTGTCGCCGAATTAAGGTATTTCACTATTCTTTTCCGTTTTTATTTTTTCCCCCAACAAATTTCATAATAGGAGGGAAGAAAGTCATCGATTTTTGCCCAAAATTAAGAGAGGGAATTGATATATTTTTACCCAAAAAAAACGTAAATGAAGGGAAGTGAATGGCGGAAAACAGAGGGGGAGAGGGAGATAGTGAAATTGTAGTAGACCCTTATTTTGGTTATGGACTAGAAGTAATCATTGTGAAGCTCAACATTGTTAAGTTTAGCAACCTCTTAAGTGAATAATCAAAAGCTGATGTGTTAACTTTTGGTTATTCTTTTTTGATTATACCACTGTGGATGGCCTTAGAGGATATTTGGCGGGTGATTTTTTGGACTTTTCATTATCACATTTTTCACTTCTTATCGTTTGGCAAACTGATTGTGAAAGTTAGAGAATGAGTTATGTGGTTTGATGTTTAGAGAAAAGAAGTGAGGAAGAGAGTAGGAGGAACTTTTTGACTTCTCATTTTTGACTTTTTCTATTTTTGTTAACATAAAAACATATAGAATGTATTCTGCATATACCTCTCAAACACTACTCCTATTCCAAAATGCATTTGCACGTATCTCCCAAACACTCCACCAAACTCAAAACACATTTTGACCATAATACGAAAACCAAAAAGTGAATAAGCAAAAGCTAAAAAGCCAAAAAGCCAAAAAGTAGGGGCCCCGAACTATCTTCCCTTTTTCCAGTTCCAACAACTATTGGAGGCTCAAACAGTGCAGAAAGAGTCGGCCGGAGCTGTTTTTTGTTTTTGTTTTTCCGTTTCTTTGGAATAGGGATAACAACTAGAAAAATGGCAACAATTCTAATTTTACTACAATTTTTTTACATATGCTCCTCATAGACTGTGCTATTATACACTCTGTGTTGTGGATGTGCAAAACTAAGGACCCGATTGGACGTGGCCATACGCTCCCTCCATAGCTCATCCAGGCGGATGAGAAGGTGATGTGACACTTCTTCCTCCGTTTGGCTCCTAATTTTTCCCTCTCCATAGCTCATCTCCCCTCCTAATTTTCTCTCATTATCTAGTTTTGAGGGCATAGATATGGATGGGTTTTGATGTAGGCAAAATTTGACATCCTTATCCTCCTGAATTTTTGACCCATTTGCCCCTCCTCATCCACCCTCTTGAGCTGTGCAACGAGAGGGAATAGGGTTCTGTGGCTTGTGGTTTTGTCTGGTTCATAATACTCGATTTTGGCGATTTGTTGCGATTTTCATCTCATGTATGAATGTGTTTGATTTCTTGCGATTTCTGCATCTGGTTTTGTGGTTTCGTCTGGATTAGGGTTTGATTTCTTGTGATTTCTGGTATGGATTTGGGGCTTGGGTTTGTCTGTGTGTTGGCTATGATGAAAACCCTAACCTAATCCCCCCTTCTGATTTTTGAAACCTTAACCTAATCCCTTTCTGATTTTCAAAACCCTAACCTAATCCCTTTCTGATTTTCAAAACCCTAACCTATTCCATTTATGATTTCGAAACCCTAACCTAATCCATTTACGATGGTGGATAAACTCTTATTATGTGTACTGGTATTTTTCATGCATTTTTTTGGCAAATTTGGAAATGTAATTGAAAATATGTTCACATGACATGTTATGGGTGGATGTGTACTGTACAGAGGAGCGATGATGAATCAATTCAAATGTTAATGAAGGTAGACCTTGGCGGGGTAACCTTAGTTGCAGCCAAGAGTAACCCTATGGTTCCTTAATTATTGTTTGAGCCCACTCCGAACCTCATCTAGACTTTAAATGTGTGTGTGTGTGTGTGTGTGTTGTACTCATAAGCCAATGTGTTACTCACACCTGCAGCTAGCACACACAATCATCAGTTATCGGCCTTGTATCCTTGTACTTTGATGCATTTTCATATTGTGGCATATGTTGTTGGCTATGATGATAAATTATTTGAGCCAAAATGAGAAATAATATGCAACATTACTTCCAGTTTTCAATTGTGTTCATCAGAATTGGTTATGAATGACAAACACAAGGTTAGGATGATAAATTATTTGAGCCAAAAGGAGAAATAATATGACAAATGCATTGTTGGCTATGATGAAAAATTATCTGAGCTAAAACAAAATAAGTGAGTTACTTGAAGTAATGAATATTGTGTTGTGTGTGTCTGTGTTGAGCTATGGAGGGGAATGTTGGCTGCAGGTATTTGTGTGTGTCCTCAAAATGTGTGATTGTTGGCTGCAGGTGTGTGTAATTGATTTGTTACATGTTCATATTTTTAGCAATGATGATAATTTCTATTACATTATATCTGAGCCAACTTTGTGTGATAATTCAGTTTTCAACTGTTGATGTCACGTCGCAAATCTGGGAACGTGATCGGACGTGAACCATGAAGCAATCATGGAACACGAAACCTAATTAAAAATATTTTAACAACTCAAAATTAATAAAAGAAAAACTAGATATTTTTTGAAGCAAAATGTGTAAAATTAAAACCAATATTTTTATTAAGCAAGATGTGTACAATATCCGATATTCTCCAACTCCAAATTTCACAATGAACTACCATAAATAAAAGTGCGGAAGCTGTTTGACATGAGAAAAGAAATAAAAACGCAAACACTCTAGAGGTCCAAATAGAAGATCCTGACAATGCCACAAAGTTCACTATAATGCTTCATGAACTAACCTGAAAAAAATGTGGAATAAATCCGTCAACTGAAAGCTCAGTGAGTAGTTAAACAAGCTACGGGTAAAGAATACAAAATGGCACATGTATAAATGAACGATAACTAAGGGCTCCGAAGAAATGGTTTCAAATTAATAATGGAGGTCGATGGTTCAACGAATACTATCAACTAACCAAATATTGAACAAAGAGGTCAACAACTCAACAAATAGTATCTAGGAGATCATGAATCACTTATTAAAGATTTATCACCACAATAATCGAACAATGATAACAAGCATTTTATACCAACAGTCTTGCACTACAATATCATAACGATGAACAGGAAGTCTGAACCAAAGTGGGAACCATAATTACCATTCCCAATTATCAAATGTTTTCTCAAGGCTTAGCCAGTTGGATCCAACACCGCCCTTACGCCCCGTTTGGATGCGGGAAAAGAATTTGGGGTATTAGTTAATATGGGGATAAGATAGTAAGGGGTATTAGTTAATAAGGGATGACCCATATTGATGTGATGTTTATGGAAGAGGATTAAATAGTAGGTTGTTTGGATGAGGTTTTAGAGAAGGGGGATTAAATAGTATTTCGTTTGGATGGAGGATTAATAGGGGGTATAAGGAAGGGTGGATAATGTAAAAAGCTGTCAAATGACCCTTTTGCCCTTGTGTAGTGTTAAGTTAGATTATTCATTATGATAATGTGGGCTTCCGCGCCTGGCGTGATCGAAGAGTCGCCACCCGGATTTTTGAAATGGATGATCCGAGAAACCGAGAGTTTGTTTGAGGAAAAAGGCTTTTGATCTAACGACAACGTTGAGATTTTGGGTCCGAGAGCCACGTTACAAACGGGAAAGATTTTGTTGAAAAAGCACCCCGCTCGCCCGGCAAAAATCGGTCTCTACTAAGCATTTTTTATGGGGGATTTAATATCATTTGAAAAACTTCAAAAACACATACGGGAAAGGGGAGCAAGACGGGATATATCACATTGGCGTGTACGTGGTGTTCACTGTACAGAGATGATAAAGGATGATGCGACAAAAATATAGACAAGGAGAGTTATTTAACAAACTGTCTGGATCACTGCCTTCTGCTACACGGCATACCATGATATGGCGCGCGGCCATACGATATGCCGTGCGTGGTTATGACCTTGTCTTTTGACTGTCAATAATTTTTATAACATCGTGCGGCGTACCGAGTACGACGCACGACATTATTTCAAAACACCAGAAAACACACAACCATCGGATCATCCCAGAATAGTACCATTCCTCCAAGCCGTAAGTAGAAAACCACTTTTAATGCATTCGTTTGTTCAGAAAGATTGGGAAGGTTTTTTTTTTTTTTTTTTTGCCACAGCGATATACATCAGCGGGGGTTAGTGGGGGAGTTAGAGTTAGCACGGGAAGATCAGAAGCTATCCATAGCCCTGGCCCCCTAAGGACCTGTCCCCTGTGGGGCTCGAACCCAAGACCTTCCACAAAGGGGAGGCAATGACTTACCAACTGCACTAAGCAATGGTTGTCTTGGGAAGGTTTATTCGAGGAGATAAAACATGGTTTGTAGATATGGTCTTGTTCCGAGGTTACCGATGATAGATAGAAACAGATCCAACGAAAGAACGATCATGATCCAGACAGTTTAGACAAGGAAACAGCAGTTAACTGAAATGCCGCGCGTGTGAGCCCGCTATGCCGTGCGGCGTAGCTTACCCAACACAGGGGGCTGTTTTGCTTTGTAAAAATGATTTTTAGACCAAATCTTAATCAAAAGGTGTTAAGCCTAACAACAGAAGAGTCCCCTCAGGACCAGGACGGAGCCTAGCCCAAAGAAACTTGGTTTTTACCTTTGATCTCAAGCTTGAATGAGGATGGATAACGGTGGATGAGCGTCGGTAAGGTTGGTAGAGAAAAGAGAAGTATGGATGTGTGTAATAGATGGGTGTATTGGGTAGTTGGGATCTCAAAGTTAGTAAGGGACTAACTTTAATGGTGAGGAGAAAAATAGAGCAAGAAGCCTAGAGAATGTCTTTAGAAAGCAACATTCTCAAGACTTGGAAGCGGGGAATGGATGTGAAAGCAAGAAGAGCGGTGGCATATTTCATGACCCATTTGGTCATTTAAGTTGACCCAATTGATACCCAATTAAGACCCAACTAATAATGGGTTAGTTGGGTTTGAACCCATTCTTACCCAACTAATAAATGGGTTGGGTTGGGTCTATTTTTTAGTTGATGGGTTTGGGTTTATTAATGGGTTCAATTTGCCACCCCTAGTTTTTTTAGAGGAATTTGCACTTACACCCCTTGTACTATCACCGATTTGCACATACACCCCCTGTACGCCAAATTTAGGCACTTACACCCCTTGTACTTTGGATTGAAGTGCAACTGTTAAAAAATCCGTTAAAATGGATGGAAAAGCTACTAGCGGGAGATTTTCCTCCAAAATGAGGAAAAAAATGCCCAAACTAACCCTGATAGCCATTTATAAGCCCTGTCAAACTCTCATTCCAAAAAACAGAGCATCCAAACCCCTCCTTTCCCCTAACTCACTCTCTCTCTAGTCTATTATTATCAACAGAAAAACAACATCTAGCACTATATCTCATGTCTAATCAGCCCCAAAATATCTGCAAATGTAGCAACACAAACACCCAGCAGCACAAAAAATGGACTTACACTGTCCAAATCTACAACATAAATGACCAGCAATAACAAAAAAATATATATATACTTCAAATGCAGATATTCAGTACCAGGTAGTTCAAACTGAATTCTTTTCCTAAACAAAAGTCACACAGAGTTACAAACTGACTTCAAACAGAGTACCTGAGAAATATGCAAAACAATCCTTTGTTGATGTTGCTGCTGCTGTGACTCTGTGTTTGAAGTCAGTTTGTAACTCTGTGTGACTTTTGTTTAGGAAAAGAACTCAGTTTGAACTACCTGGTACTGAATATCTGTATTTGAAGTATGTTTTTTTTTTTTTGTTATTGCTGGCTATTTATGTTGTGGATTTGGACAATGTAAGTCCTTTTTTTTTGTGCTGCTGGGTGTTTGTGTTGCTACATTTGCAGATGTTTTGGGACTCATTAGACATGAGATATAGTGCTAGATGTTGCTATTTTTCTGTTGATAATAATAGACTAGAGAGAGTGGGTTAGGGGAAGTGAGGGGTTTAGATGCTCTGTTTTTTGGAATGAGAGTTTTACAGGGCTTATAAATGGCTGTCAGGGTTAGTTTGGGCATTTTTTTCCTCATTTTGGACAGAAATCTCCCGCAAGTAGCTTTTCCATCCATTTTAATGGATTTTTTAACAGTTGCACTTCAATCCAAAGTACAAGGGGTGTAAGTGCCTAAATTTGGAGTACATGGGTATATGTGCAAATCGGTGATAGTACAAGGGGCGTAAGTGCAAATTACCCCTTTTTTTTTAAACATATGGCAAAATAGTGATGTAGAAACTTACAGTAAGCTTTGGGGTAGGGTGGCCTTGGGCCCAAGGCCCTTGGCCCCCACGTTTTGAGTAATTGTACTAGATACCCCGTATAGATAATATTTTTTAATAAAATTTCATACGGAGTAAAAGTTATGCATTTCGCATAATTTATAGAACCTATCTTAGGTACCGTTCCAGTTTACCCCTTAAAAAATAAGTACTTATTTGTAATTATCAAATTTAAAATTAATAGGCTTACTGAAATAAAAAAAAATATGCAATATGGATCTAATTTTATAGATCTCGATGAGATCTGTCAAACCCTGCAAAAAAATTAAAAAATTATTTTTGTAAATTCATTATTTTTAAACTTGAAAATAGGTTCTTATTTTTTAAATACTTATTTTGGAATGTGGAACGGGACAATAAATGTCTAGTTATGGTTGTCGGCCATATATTTATTTTATCTAATGGTCCTACATTATATAATTAAGAGCTTTATAGCTATTTGAGATTTTCAGGACTAACCAATCACAATGAGCTTCAAATAAGAGGATGCGTAATTACAAATTCTGAAGATACCAATATTTGATGGGTTGTTCTTCTAAATAAGCCACTTTAGCTTATTTTTTGTCTTTATTCAAATTTTTTTCGTATCACTTGGCTTATCATTATTTTTTTGGGGATTATTGCATTCTCGTGACAAGAGGAATCTAAAAAGTAACAAATTTTGATCGAAATCTAATTTTTTTTGAATAAAGACGAAAAAAGTGGCTTATTGGCTTATTTTCGTCTTTATTAAAAAAAAATTGGATTTCGATCAAAATTTTTTACTTTTTAGATTCCTCTTGTCATGAGAATGCAATAATCCCCAAAAAAATAATGATAAGCCAAGTGATACGAAAAAAATTTGA
The DNA here is from genome assembly GCA_018127125.1 of Rhododendron griersonianum. Lineage (NCBI taxonomy): Eukaryota > Viridiplantae > Streptophyta > Magnoliopsida > Ericales > Ericaceae > Rhododendron > Rhododendron griersonianum. The sequence continues at coordinate 14,795,780 of CM030799.1, read as the reverse complement.
ATAAAGATAAAAAATAAACCAAAGTGGCTTATTTAGAAGAACAACAGTTGGCATGTAATAGTAGTTGGCATGTTGTAACTCTCATTCTTTTTATTTATTTTGAGAATGAAAGCTGTTCACTTTTCTTGTGCAATTATAGTTGGGGAAATTACAGTAAGCCCCATCCAACTATACCTCGGTAACGAGTTGCCCCTTCATCGTTTAACTCGGGCACTTAACCCCCTTCATCTTTTATCGCGTGACACTTAAGCCCACCCGTTAGTGAGCAGTTAGTGAAGGACCCGGGGGCTCTGCCCACGCTGCCAAAACTGTAACTGTTTTGGTTAAAACCAAATTTCTTACCGCCAATTTGCAATCCTATGGAGCAGAAACGTGATTATGAGAGTCTTAGAGACAAAATTTGATTATGTCTTTTTAGAATAATATGATCAGAACAATAAGATCTTCACACCCGTTCAAACGGATTAAAAATTGGACCAATTAATTTAACAGTCTCAAAAAATTAGTGCTCACATTTTCACTCCATTTGAATCGGTACAAAGATCTTATTATTCTTATCATATTATTTTAAAGGGTAGTAATTCATTTTTAGCTCTAGGGCTCTCATATTAAGTATATGTTCTTTAATTAGGACCCTATGGAGTAGAAATGTAATTATGAGAGCCCTATAAACAAAAATTAATTATAACCCTTTAGAATACTATGATAAGAATAACAAGATCTTTGTACTGATTTAAATAGAGTGAAAATTTGAGCACTTAATTTTTTGAGATCGTTTATATATTAAAAAATATGGTTAAAAAATTAATTGGTCCAATTTTTAATCCATTTGAACGGGTGTGAAGATCTTACTATTCTAATCATATTATTCTAAGGAGACATAATCAAATTTTGTCTCTAAGGTTCTCATAATCATGTTTCTGCTCCATAGGATTGCAAGTTGGTGGCAAGGAATTTGGTTTTAACCAAAACGGTGCCGTTTTTGCAGTGTGAGTAGGGGCAACTACTCCGCTTGGGCAGCAGAGCCCCCGGGTCCGTTAGTGAGCTGTTACACTTAGGCCTCGTTCGGCTAAATAAGCCAACTGGCTTATTTTTTTGTCCTTATTCAAATTTTTTTCGCATTTGTTATTTATTGATCAATTTTTTGGAGATTATTACATCGTCATGACAAGAGGAATCTAAAAAGTAAAAAATTACAATCGAAACCTAATTTTTTGAATACAGTAAGCCCCCTAGAGCTAAAAATGAATTACTACCCTTTAAAATAATATGATAAGAATAACAAGATCTTTGTATCGATTCAAACGGAGTGAAAATGTGAGCACTAATTTTTTGAGACTGTTTATATATTAAAAAATATGGTTAAAAAATTAATTGGTCCAATTTTTAATCCGTTTGAACGGGTGTGAAGATCTTACTGTTCTGATCATATTATTCTAATGAGATATAATCAAATTTTGTCTCTAAGGCTCTCATAATCACGTTTCTGCTCCATAGGATTGCAAATTTGCGGTAAGAAATTTGGTTTTAACCAAAACGGTACCGTTTTGGCAGCTGGGCAGAGCCCCCGGGTCCCTCACTAACGGGTGGTGCTTAAGTGTCACGCGATAAAAGATGAAGGGGGTTAAGTGTCCGAGTTAAACGATGAAGGGGGCAACTCGTTACCGAGGTATAGTTGGAGGGGGCTTACTGTAATTTCCCCATTATAGTTTTGCATTTTAATAGTACCTTTTAAAAAAAATTGGTCTAAGATCCACTATAGCAAGTTTGTAACCCACTTAGTCCATCTCTCAAGTTTGTAACCCACTAGGTCCACTCAGACAAGGGCCTTGTTTGGCTTAGACAAAAAAATGTATTTTTATTCTTTTTCATTTTTTGTGTTGCCAAACTGGGCCCTTATCAAGCCAAAAAGGAATTAATACAAGACAAAAATGCCCTTGCCGGTTTTTTTTAACAGCTATCTCTCTCTCTCTACATTTCAGATCTCATTCGCTTTGTCGCTGCACAGATAACATTATATGTTCAGGTCTGTTAGGCCGCTGCGCGGACCAATTCATATAAGATTGTTTATGGTTATATATGGTTATAATTTATTATTCTTTTATAGAGTTATGTGGTTATAACGAGTAAGGAACAATATGGTTATATAGTTATATATTCAGATCATATATAACGTTATATATTTTCCTTTTAAAGGTCACTTATTACACATGCTGACATTTAACCATGTATACATCGACCAGATTGGTACATATATGATTATATGTGCAATTCGTCGTCATGAATATTATAAAATGTAGTATCAAACCGTAACACGCGATCAATTTCAATATATCCAAAATGTACCATATAATACAAAATGTACCACCTAAGTCAGTGGGCAAGTCAAAACTTGTTCAAAATGAAATATCATTAATGTTCGGACCATTGAAGAAAAAATCTGTTCAAACCCCCACAAAAAATAAAAAAATAAAATAAAATTTTTCCCAATGACACCATCTCAGTCATTCTCTATCACCATCTCATCATTTCATCCGTGTTGGAGGGTCTATCCTTGCTATTGGCTGGACATTATATGTTCGTTCCACAGGTACCAACTTTTTACCTTTCTGATTTGGTTTTGTCATTCCTGCAAAGATACACAGAGTTAAACATATGCAAACATATATAACCTAAACACTAGCATAGTAATAAAGTAGATTCAAGAATCATGTATAACTTAAACACTAGCATTTGTATATATTACCATAACCATATATAACAGTAGACAATCCTATATGAATTGGTCCGCGCAGCGGCCCTAACAAATCTGAACATATAACCATATATGTTACCCAACAACAGCTAAACAAAAGTACAAAAACCATTCCCAAAGCTAGCAAAAAAATAGTTTCAGTGCAATTGGACTACCATTACTGACATATAACTCTATAAAAGAATAATAAAGCATGTTCAAACTTGAACATATATATGCATAAATATACAACAATAACCATATATGTTATCATAACGATATATAACCATAGATAACCTTATATTAATTGGTCCGCGCAACGGCCTAACAGACCAGAACATATAACTATATATGTTGCCCAACAACAACTAAACAAATGTACAAAAAACAAAACTGATCTTGCATTGTAATAAAGTAGATTCAAGAATCATGTATAACCTAAACACTAGCATTCAAATATAGCCGTATATGTTACCATAACCATATATAATGGTAGACAACCTTATATGAATTGGTCCGCGTAGCGGCCTAACAGACCTGAACATATAACCATATATGTTACCCAACAGCAACTAAACAAAAGTACAAAAAAATATTTCAAAGCTAGCAAAAAAATAATTTCAGTTCAATTGGACTACCATTACTGAAATAGAAAGACATTAATAAAACACTTAACTCCACTTCAAACGACTCTAGTCATTCTATGGTTATATAAATGAAAGAAAATCACATCTATCAAAATAATAATTGAAGCTAAGACATATAACCCTATAAACAATCATAAAACATGATCAAATTTGGACATATAACCCTATGAAAGAATAATAAAGCATGTTCAAACTTGAACATATATATGCATAAATATATAACTATAATCATATGTGTTACCATAACCTTATATAACCATAGATAACCTTATATGAATTGGTCCGCGCAGCGGCCTAACAGATCTAAACATATAACCATATATGTTACCAAACAACAGCTAAACAAAAGTAAAAAAACAAAACCCCAATAGATCTGAACATATATCTAAACATATAACCATATATGATACCCAACAACAGTTAAACAAAAGTACAAAAAACAAAATTCTAACAAATCTGAATATATAACCTTTCACAGAGAATGATAAAGAAAGGATTGAGAAGAATTCTTATACTTTTACTAGTGTATAAACCCTTCAAATACAAAGAACCATACAGAGGGCCAAACTGAAACAATGCTATTGGAGATTAGTCAGAAACCCACATAAATCTAAGACCAAATCACCTCAACCCACTTGAAACTATACCATTATCGTCCAAAATTCCACACAAAAAAGACTATATCTGTAGAATAAAGAGAACCCAATTTAATACAAATGAATACAAACAGAGCCCACGTGGGTCTAAGGCCAAAGAAAAGATACCCAGTTGGAATTGATGGATTCTATCAGTGATTTAGGTCGAAAATCAACAACAGAGAAGGTAGGGATTGAGGAAAACCTGTGGGCGGCCAGATTAGGTTACACAAGAGAGCGGAGATAATGAGGATCTGATAACGAATGCGAACGCTTTGACCCGGGAACTCGGCCATGGTGGTAGAGGCCATGGATGGCGACGAAGGGCGGCGACGAGGAGGAGGAGGGGTGCACCGCAGCGAGTAGGCGACGAGGAGGAGGAGTGAACCGGCAGCAGTGAGTAATCGGGCAGGGAGAGAGAGGAGTGCTCCAGATCTACAAATGTTTGGGAGATTTTTTGTTAGGGTTTCTCTCTTTATGAATAGTTATATAGGATGGGTATTTTTGTCCTACGAATAATTTTATTAGACTAGTGGACTAGAGAGGTTAGGAAGTTTAGCAGTGGATTAGATGGGTTTGGAAATTGCTATAGTGGACTTATGAAAAATTCTCCCTATTTTTTTCCTTGTGATTACACTTTAAAGGACAAAGTACGGATTATCTCCCTGTGGTTTGGTTATTTGATAGATAACCTCCATGTGTTTTACTTGTAACCAATTCGTCTCTCCATGGTTTTGGATTTTTTTGGGAAAAAAATCAAAATGGTCCCTGTAGTTAAGTGTTTGTGTCAACTTGGTCCCTACAATTTTAATTGGCTCGATTTACACTCTGTACTTTCCCTTTTGTTCTGACTTGGTCCAATTACTAACTGTCGTTAACCTTTTTAACGCCAAACGCAAACCATTTTCTGGAGTTAAAACAGTAATTCTCTCATTCCTCTCTGTGGGACTACTCAAACTTCAACATTCCTAATTAGAAATCAGTGCATGGGCCAAGTGTAGGAAAATAAATGGAATGACAGGGCACTATTTTTTGTAACCACTTGTGCTGTTAAGTTAGGTTTAATGTAACCTAGTTGAGTGGTTTGTTATGTCTATGTATTAGGTTATGACTTGCTAAATTTGGAACTGAGTTTTTGTAATATTCTGACTTTTGGACATGGTTTCTTTATCATGTTGTGACTTTTGGATCTATATCATGTTTTGACTTTTGGACAGGGTTCTATATGCATTTTCAGGTTGTGTTCTTTTGAACTTAACTTAAATCTGAAAATTTTGTCCATATTTGAATTTTTTTGCATTTGTTAGTTTTGCGCCAAACTTTTATGGGTTATTGATTCGTCTCGACGAGAGGAATCGAAAAAGTAATTTTTTTTACTTTTTACCCAAGTATTTTGAGAAATAGCCACTTTTTAGCGTCAAAATGTCTTTTTTTTTGGCTAAAAAAAGGTAATTTCTCAAAATACTTGGGTAAAAGTAAAAAAAATTTACTTTTACGATTCCTCTCGTCGAGACGAATCAATAACCCACAAAACTAACAAATACAAAAAAATTCAAATAAGAACAAAATTTTCAGATTTAAGTTAAGTTCAAAGTACTATGCAGAAAAATAAGGCATCTTAGTATTTATACCAGTGGTTATGTTGCCTCATGGCTGATCATGAAAATGCTGAATTGGAGGGCAACTTTTTTTTGTAGAAAACTATAACCAAATTTTGCTAATTACCAAAATCCAAACTTAATACCGGTGATTAACATTAGAAATGGAAGAATGAGCTGTATTTTGGTTTAGAGGTATATTAAGGCAAGAGGGGAATGAGAGACTTACTGTTTTAACCCCAGAAAAGGAACCCATTCGCGTTTGGCATTAAAAAGGCTAACGACAGAGTGTAATTGGACCAAGTTGGAACAAAATGGAAAGTACAGAGCGTAAATCAAGCCAATTAAAACTGCAGGGACCAAGTAAACACAAACACTTAACTAAATGGACCATTTCGATTTTTTTCCTATTTTTTTTCTACTAACTCTCTTTTTTTTAATCGGCTTTTCCACTAACTCTGTTAAGTGAAAGTATCAAATTACTTAAATGCCCTTGTAGCCTTTTTTTGGTATGGGTCAATTATCCTTCCAATTTATCACACTCCTCACGTGAAAAATTGCACCGAAAAAAAACACACAAATGAAAATGAATAACTATATAATAATTTTTCTAGTTTTTTGTCCAATTATTCTTAGATCCAATTGAATTAAAATTGTAGTTCAATTTTAGCCAATTAGCCATTTCAAAAAAAGAAGAAATAAATGTAGGAGTATATCAGAACACAAAACTGGAGAATCAATGGACATGTAATTCATAAATTGGGGAAATAGAGAAACCCTTCAATGGGTTCCTATTTATTTGACAAATTAGACTACGATTGTAAATTAAAGAAGGCATATATTATGCACTGAAGCTGTCAATTGGATAAACAAGAGTTGAAGCTGTGCTCTTCGTTCTTTTCAACGCCACAGAAATTGCTTCACCTAGGGTTACGGCATGAGGTTGACGAGATCGAAGTTGAAGAAAATGGAAGAGAGAGAGAGAGAGAGTTCTTTGTTGGCGGATCCAGTACCTTTGCCATCACCGCCGTCCGACACATTTGCCGTCGTAGGACCTTCGTCTCCCTTGTCGGATCCGGTGATGAGATCTCTGAGAGGTATGTGCGCGCGTGCTTGTGAGACTGTGTGTGTGTGTGAATGAGAGGGGGAGGGGATGGGGCTGCTGGTTATCGGAAAGTAATGGGTTGTCTGAATTAATGGAGCACCAGTGAGGTGCATCACGTTGGTGGCTGGTGGTGAGAACTTTTGGGGGTTTATAAATGCAACTGCGAATTTACTGCATGTAGCCTTTTGCTAACTTAAACCACAAATCTTATAAAAATTTGCTATCATACAACCTCAAAATACCTGTGAACTTCCAAAATTATCCTTCCCTAGCTACTTCAACCAAGTACTCCGACCAAAAATTTCAAAACGTCGCTCTGTTTTCTCAAAACCCACTTCTGAAACTCTCTTCCCACTTCAGAAAACCCTCCCACCCCTCCATTCCCCTCCGCTCCACTTTTGAAACCCACCCAAAACACCACCACCATTCCCGTCCCCCTTCTCCCCGTTCTTCTCCCTCACTACCACCGTTGTCTCCATTGTCGAACCACCACCGCCACACAACAGCAAGCACCACGGTGGCATCACTACCATCACTATCATCGTCCGACCCAACTTCTTAAGAAGGTAATTTTTGAATCCCTAACTGATACAATCAGATATTAGAACTTGATTTTAGGTTTTCTGTTCAATTATTAGAGTCCGAAAATCTGGTGCCATATTCAGACATATGAACTCGAAATTTTCAATTTATTTAAGATGTTTGAAATTGATTTCTGTGACAGATTTCGAACTTAAGAATCTGATTTTTTTACACTTATTTTAGATGTTTGAATCTGAAATAAATCCCCTTTTGTTTCGGAAACAGGTAATTGAAAATTATAGTGGTTCCTCTATGTTCGTTATATAGGTTAATGAACTGTAAATAACTTTGCACACCATGTGTTCGTTGAAATTCCTAAGAGAAAAACCAATGTAGAAAAGAGGACTAGTTGATCCGACACGTACATATTACCTTTTGGAAGAGACTCCATTAGCAGATGCTCAACAAGCAAAAGGAAAGAGTAACTATTCACTAAAGCTATGCACCTCAATCAGGCACTTAAAGTAGCATTCTTCGTACTTACATTTAAAAAAAAAGTACGGCCATTCCAACCAAAAGAATTCATGAAATAGACATTCCCTATTTGGATCTCCAATTCAACTTGACTTAATTAGTACTTAATCAGGTGATGAATAACTTTAGAGAATGTTTAGTTCTAGTTTGTAGTCCACTGGTTCCGCCAGTAAACTGTCCACCAGTTGAATGCTACAATTGATAAGTTAAACCTAAACAGTGACACTTATGCACTTAAAGTGGTTTATATTAGAAGGATTCACCCAATCTTAAGGCATGTAGCGATAGCATCTTGGCATGTGTTCAATAATGCCTTAACCTGTCAAACTTTCTATGCTTTTATGTCATATTATGCTAAGATCAAAATAGATACATCTTGAGGATTAAAAACTATATATGTCCATCATTGTAATTTCGCACTAAAAGAAAGCTTTTTGTGAGTGAGCCCTTTTTTTTTTTTTTCCTTTTCTAAGTTTCATATGAGAGCTTCATTTTCACGAACAGGCATGTCCATGTGCTAAAGGTTGATTGCTCTTAATTGGTGAATACAGGAAAATGAAGAGGACTCGTCCTACTGTTTCAGAAAGGAAGAGGAAGGCTAACCAAACTTCAACTTCAGAAGTTGGAGAAGTTGGAAGGAGAGGACGACGACAGAGGCAAAAGAAGGTTGTCAGAGAGGCCGGGGAGGAGGAGAACAGGCTTGAGGCAGAGCAACAAGTGGAGGAGGATGCTATAGAGGCGGAGGAGGAGGCCAGGCCCGATGCACAGGCTGAGGAGGATGAGGCCAGGCCCGATGGACAGGCGGAGGAGGAGGGCAGGCTCGATGCACATACGGAGGAAGAGGCCAGGACCGATGCACACACTCAGGCGGTAGAGCAAGAGGCCGAGCGACATGAGGACGATGCACACACAGAGGCTTCGGTTGTACGCAGAGGGCGAGGGAGAGGGCGACAGCAGAGGCAGAGGCATGATGAGGTTCCGGTTGGTCCAGAAGATCCGAGCTTGTTAAAGGATTTTAGGAATCATGTTGCAGCTGATATTTGGAATGGTAGGGAGCGACAGTTGTTGAAAATATATAACCACTCGCATTATCTGAAAATTTGGGAGCTACCGACAACCAATCGTAGGTTCATGGATAAGGTTACATCTTCAGGGTTGTTTCCACTCGCTCAAATTACTTACAGGTATTGCAACAAGGTGTTAGTGTCTGCGTTTGTGGAGAGGTGGCACCCAGAGACAAACAGCTTCCACTTTGGGTTTGGGGAGAAGACCATTACACTTGAAGACGTGCTCTACCTTGTTGGGCTCCCAGTCGAGGGGTTAGCTGTGCATGTAGAGGTTCATAGTATGGAGGATTGTGTTGTTCTTGTGCATAGATGTCTTGGTGTGACAGTGGCTCAAGCGAGTGACGCTGTTTCTTGTGGTGGTGTTAAATTGCACTGGTTGAAAGATACTTTCATGAATGTGGGAGATGATGCCACGGATGAGAGGGTGGATTATTGTGCACGAGCTTTCTTGTTGTACCTTCTCGGGACCACACTGTTTGTGGACAAGACTGAAATTAGGGTGAATGTTTCCTACCTCGCTCTTTTGTCTGACTTGGGACAGGTTATGAGGTATGCTTGGGGTGTAGGAGCACTGGGGTTCCTGTATAGGCAGCTTGGACAAGCAAGCAGGAGTCACGTTATGTAGATGGGTGGCTACACGACCTTGTTGGAGGTAGTTAGTTATTTTAAAAAATATTGCTACATGAACTACGATTTAGATATCTCTCGCGGCCAGAACATGTGTCATGCCATTCTTCGAAACAACTCCCCTCAACATCTCAAATAGAGGACTCCTAAATTCATGTGGGATAGACGTAAGACTCTTCTCAAAAGAAGCTTTGACTTCAGTTTCTTGTAACAGAATAAGTCGGTGCATTTTCTCCCATATATTGTCAAAGTTGCATTGGGAGTGCTCTAGTTGATGTTTTAGTGCGGCATGTGCACTCTCCGCCCTACGAATAAATAAATATATCCAGACGTTAGCCATATCAAATAACATATATAGATTTTACTTGAAATGCAAAAAGAAAGTGCTTAAATTGCGAATAAAACATTTACCTATTACTTGTTAGGTTACCAAAATGCATGACTTTATCCGTCCAAGCTCCAACAAACCTCTCCTTATAAGGTATTAACCAATTTTTCTCCACATAATCAAGTGATGTAGGAAACATTTGAAAATCACGCTTCAAAGCACGAAGGCGCTCCTCATACTGTGTAACACTCGCTGAAAGGACAACTAGGCCCCAACTACAACTAAACTCCTCCCACGTCTTGTCATCAAACATCTTCCTACACTTAGCTAAGACGTTCTTTGAGATATGAAACCTACATAGGAGATTGGTAGCATGAGGAAAAACACTTCTGATGGCATTCATAAGCACCAACTCCCTATCCGTGACGATAACAACTGGAAGCGCATCAGCATCCATCATGCCCTTTAACTTCTCCAACACCCAAGTGTAGTTTTCCTTCTTTTCACACTCAATGAAAGCAAAGGCTACGTTAAAAGTCAACTCCGTACATGTTACGCCAACAATTTGCAGCAATGGAAACTTGTACCTATTTGTCTTGTACGTGCAATCCATCATTAATACTCGAGGGAAAGCCCGTAACATCTCGCCAGCGCAAGGGGGAGCCCAAAACAACTCCGTGACATTCCCATCCTTATTCGAACGGTCCCAATTCACATAGCTAAAATGTTGTAGCTGAGCCATTAGATGTTGCGTTTGAGTTCTCCCGGCTTTCTCTATTACTCGGTACTTATGTCGTGCATTGTACACATGTTTGATTGTCGTGATGTTTGAAGGATCATTGCCCTTTAACTGACTTAGAATTTGTTTGGGTTTAACCATAGAGACTGACAAATCCACCAACATGGCAGTTTGCTCCGCCGACAACCTTTCAGGATACGAATGCCCCTCCAAGTACACCGCTGGAGGATGATTGTGAGTGCCATTGTGGACAGAGACAGTCCAACAATCATTGCCCTTTACACCTTTCAATAGAAATGGGAATTCAATTTTCTTTGTGCCCGTGGAACGCGTCGCCCTCTTCTTCACAGCCACCTTCTCCCCCAAAGACTTCTTCACAAACTTCCTATACTTCCCGCTCCTTTCGCATGAAAACCTCATCCTTGGTTTGCAATTCTTAATAAACTTCTTCGAGGCCTTAATGATAATGACAAAGCCGTTTCGTTTACCCGTACATCTTGTCCACTCTACCAACTCTTTCTCGGACGAAAATACCTTTAGAAAAGTAAAAAAAATAATCATAACCCGCACCATAAGGTTGCACATGAAAAAAAACTCCATGGTTTGAAACACTCACCTTGTCCGTTGTGAAATGCTCCGTATAATCATATAGTGTAGGAGTGGGAGTAGGATTAGTTGCGGGCCCTACATGACTACCAAATGTTGAAGTGTCACCCTAGAACATCCAAAGAAAAACCAATTAAACACACTCTGCACAGTATTCGAACTCTAGAGTTTAAAATTTTGGCAGCATTTCAAGTTTTAGAATATGATATTGTCAACAAGTTTCAAACTTTAGAGTTTGAAATATTGTGATAAGTTCAAGGTTTAGAATATGATATAAGTTTCAAACTCTAGAGTTTGCAAATTTAGCATAATTTCGAATTTTAGAATCTGAACACATCGGGAGTGATTATTGTCTACAATATTAAAACTGTAGAGTTTGAAATTTGGGCAAATTTTCGAGTTTTAGAATATGATATTACCTCCAATTTTCAAACTCTAGAGTTTGAAATGTTGGCCTAATGTCAAGTTTCATAATCTGACAATGTCGTGCCAGATTTAAAATTTACTGACAAGTTTCGAACTCTAGAGTTTGAAATTTTAGTAGAATTCCGAGTTTTAGAATATGATATTGTTTTCAATTTTCAAACTCTAGAGTTTGAAATTGTGGCGTAATTTCAAGTTTTAGAATATGACAATGTCGGGATAGAACCAGGCTAAAAATGCAGGAGTGATGAGTTACCTCTTGCTGTGATCTCGGCTCTGAAACTACATTATCCATGGCTCCCTCTTCCTTGTCAACTTCCATTTCCATTGCACAACCTTCCAATCCCCAATCAAAATGCACATTGCTCTCGTATGTTGGGTTAAAGACTTCTTCTTTACCAATGGAAGGAGAAGAAGCAATGGAGGTTTCCATTGAGAGTTAAGAGGTGTGAGGTGAGAGTTCGGAGGCAGGTGTCAACTGGGTTTATGGTGGGAGGTGGGAGCTCAACAATGGTGGTGGCTGGAATGGAACCAGAAGAACCAGAAGAAGATGGAGGGAACGTGGAAGGAGATGGAAAAAAATGGAGGGAACGTGGGTGGGTTATGGGGTGTGTGTATTTTGGATGTGGTTATATGTTTTTGATTGTATGTAATAAAAATAGGGGTATTTTTGTCCATTTTATAAGGGTATTTTTGTCCGAATATTATTTACTTAAAAACAAGTTACATGCAGTAAATTCGCAGTTGCGTTTATAAACCCCCGAACTTTTTTATGGGTTAGGGTAAATGGGACATGGTTTTGTGTTTGTTTAAGCTCTATTGGAACCTAAAGAAAAGAAAAATAAAATAAAATGGGAGGAAAATAGGAGGCAAAATTTACTATTCATAAAATTTAAAATTGTTATTTACTTCTTTCTTTCACAATAAGAGGAAAAAATTTTAGTTTTCCTTTTCTTTTTTTTCCTTTCTTTAAGTTCCTAACAGAGCCTTAGGAAAGAAGTTTGAAGAAGAGAAGGGTACTATAGTCCTTTTGCATTTGATTTTGACTTTACCTACTATTAACTTTCCGGTTTCCCATCAATATATATACTCCATAGAAATGTGTTGAAGTCTCGCAAGACTCCAAACATCCATCTCTAATTTTCTATATTTTTTATTTTATTTTGTTTAAATTGGGAGGGAGAAAGAGAGGGAGACGGAGAGAGAGGGGACGTGTGAGAGCAAGGTGGGGGGAGAGAGAGAGAGCATGGGGAGGGGGAGAGATTTTAGAAGAATTAAGGAAAAATAATCCAATGTTCCAGTGACATTTTTATGTGGTTTAATATTTTTTCCGGTCCCGTGTTCGATTCAAGCTAGCATTGGTCTTATTTTATGCACTGAAAGACGTGTGATGGAAAATAAATTTGGGATATCACGTAACAGTGGTCCCGTGTATCGAACGGGCACAAACACTAGTTCTCAAACTATGCACGTGTAGTCTACTCTCCGTTAATTTTGATGAAAATCTAACTGTTGCACTTCAATCCGAAACCATGGGGAGTCGAATTGATCATTAGTAAAACACAGAAAACCCCGTACTTTGTCAAAGGGTCAAACCACTGAGAGGTAATCCGTACTATGTCCGAAGAAAGGAAAAGTCCTCTAAGAAAAGAACACTCATACGCAGGTGGGAAGAGTCCTGGCCAACTAAGCTAGCCCCAATTGATTATCATATTAGTATCACTAGGTAATTTTTTTGTCAAATTTCGGACCCCGATACTAGAATCCTCGCTCCGTCCGTTGGAGCTAGGAACTGAAAAAAAATAGATTTGGCTTTTGAAATTTTGGCTCCGACCTTTCCAGATGCTCTAAACACCATCGAAACTACACAATTTATGTGATGATAACTTTTGGAAAATTTTGGCATTTGTTCCATTATCACATGCAATTGGCATCTCATTGTGTGTTGTTGCACCTGGGTGCGTTTCATTCGAACATCACCAGGGGTGGTAAAATTGCGAACATTGAAATATGATCAGACTGAGAACTACATCCAATTTGACTTTCGAACAATAAATGGTTCAGATTTGTAGGAGTTCAAATTAAATTTGAGCCGTTCGTATCAAAATGGATGGCCAAATTGACCGCACTACAGGTGTAGTCTTGTAGTGTGGCGGGCGCATTACAGCACCCCCCATTCCTCAGCTCAGCATATATTTCATGTTTGAACTTTGAGGGGGACGTCGTGGGCGTTTGTTATTTAGGGCTATGGATAGCATCTGGAACCTCTTGTAGACTAACCTACTAACATCTCTCTAACCCCCTCTTATGTATATATACAACTAGAGGCCTGGCACACGCAATGCGTGTGTGCAATTCAAATATGACAAAAATGGCAAAATTCGATCAAAATATGCACAAATGCTTCTTATTTATTGTTTAATCGAATTTTGTTAAAATTCAACTTGCACACGCATCGCGTGTGCTCCAGCCTCTAGTTCCATTTTTAGTTATATCTTTCCCAATCTAGTACTTGTGCATCATTCCTAAAAAAAATAAGGAAAATTAGATACCCACAAACGAAACCCAACTTGCACAAACTTATACGGAGTTAACATGCATATAGTAAATTAACATGATAAGCATGTGCAAATCAAAAAATAATCCAGGAAAAAACCTCTTTATCGACCGAATAGCATGATTATCTTAACTTACCTCTTCACCAATTTTCACAACAACTATGTAAACCTCCGTCCTCGGTTCTTGGTCTTTTCTTTTTTAAAAATCTGTAATAAATTGTGTCAATATTTCACTTGTACACGCATCACATGTGCTTGGCTTCTAGTTGTTTCCAGAGAACAATTTAAGAAAACCCACCCAAACATCAACATGGATCTTAAACAGGAAATTCAAAAAAATACTATATATTAGGGGAAAAAAAATCGAAATGGTCCCTGCAGTTAAGTGTTTGTGTCAATTTGGTTCCTGCAGTTTTAATTGGCTCAATTTACACTCTGTACTTTCCATTTTGTTCCAACTTGGTCCAATTACTAACTGCCGTTGGCCTTTTTAACGCCAAATGCGAATGGGTCCCTTTTCTGGGGTTAAAACAGTAATTCTCCCATCCCCTCTTGCCCTAATATACCTCTAAACCAAAATACAGCTCATTCTTCCATTCCTAATGTTAATCACTGGTATTAAGTTTGGATTTTGGATTTTGGTAATGAGCAAAATTTGGTTATAGTTTTCTACAAAAAAAGTTGCCATCCAATTCAGCATTTTCATGATCAGCCATGAGGCAACATAACCACTGGTATTTATCCAAAAAAACATAACCACTGGTATAAATACTAAGATGCCTTATTTCTTTGCATACCCGTTCTTTTGAACTTAACTTAAACTTAACTTAAATCTAAAAATTTTGTCCTTATTTGATTTTTTTTTTTCGCATTGTTAGTTTTGCGCCAAATTTTTGTGGGTTATTGATTCGCCTCGACGAGAGGAATCGGAAAAGTAAATTTTTTTTACTTTTTACCCATGTATTTTGAGAAATAACCATTTTTTAGAAAGAAAAAAAATGACATTTTGACGCTAAAAAGTGGTTATTTCTCAAAATACTTGGATAAAAAGTATTAAAAAAAAAAAACTTTTCCGATTCCTCTCGTCGAGACGAATCAATAACTCATAAAAGTTTGACACAAAACTAACAAATGTGAAAAAAATTCA
This sequence comes from Rhododendron griersonianum, assembly GCA_018127125.1. NCBI lineage: Eukaryota > Viridiplantae > Streptophyta > Magnoliopsida > Ericales > Ericaceae > Rhododendron > Rhododendron griersonianum. The sequence goes on along the minus strand of CM030799.1, from coordinate 14,780,510 downwards.
AATAAGGACAAATTTTCTAGATTTAAGTTTAGTTCAAAAGAACGCAACCTCAAATGTATATAGAACCATGTCCAAAAGTCACAACACGATATAAATCCAAAAGTCACAACATGATAAAGAAACCATATCCAAAAGTCAGAATATTACATAAACTTAGTTCCAAATTTAGCAAGTCATAACCTAATACATAGACATAACAAACTACTCAACTAGGTTGCATTAAACCTAACTTAACAGCACAAGTGGTTACAAAAAATAGTGCCCTGCCATTCCATTCATTTTCCTACACTTGGCCCATGCAATGATTCCTAACTAGGGATGTTAAAGTTTAAGTAGTTCCACAGAGAGGAATGAAAGAATTACTGTTTTAACCCAAAAAAAAGAGGCCAATTTGCGTTTGGTGTTAAAAAGGCTAACAGTAGTTAGTAATTGGACCAAGTTGGAACAAAAGGGAAAGTACAGAGTGTAAATCGAGCCAATTAAAACTGTAGGGACCAAGTTGATACAAACATTTAACTACATGGACCATTTCGGGTTTTTTCCCCACATATTATTATGAAATTTGCTCCAAAGCAATCAAAGACAAACCTGCTTCCTAACCACTTCCTTCCCTCCCATATCTTTGACAATCTCTTTGGGTCAATTCAGGAAAAAAGAATTCTTCAAAGATGACTGTTTTTTGCATGACAGACAATTAATCGGCAAGAACGGATGTAATGGAGCGGCAAAGATTTATTGTTGGGCTTGAAGTCTTTGAAATTTGAATGCCCCAAATTTGAGAATCAGATGAAAGTTTTTGTCTGATATAAGAAAGGTAGGAAGAGGGAAGGCGTGTGAAGTGGGCATGTTGTGGAAAAAGAAACTGAAATCTGACAGTATATGTTGTAAATTGTCTGTTATGTCCTTGCGGTTAATTTCTTCACCCTCCTAATAGGGTGTAAAAGCAATATGTTTTGCAGTTCTTTTTTGGAAATGAAAAAGAGTGGCAAGGCTTCAAAAAAAGGGAGACATCAAACGAGTGCTCTCCTTTTATATATGAACTAGTGTCGGGGTACGTGCTCCGCACGAATCACGTGCTCAGTAAGAAAGTTCGAAGCGATGTCGTTGTTGGAAGGAAGATCACACCAGCATTAACCTTAACCTGATCAGGATGGACAAAGTAGGTCATCCCTTAAAAACTGATCCAACATGGAGATACTTCTCGTCAATCTAGGCATCATCCTTTTAATCTAAGAAGCAAGATCCCTCAAAAGAATGTCACTTGTCTGTGTCCAACCTCGACACTCCTCAAACATTCTCGGAAACATGTGTCCCTTAAAAACTGACCCAACATGGAGATACTTTCGGTCAAGTAGAAAATCATCATTTTAATCTAGGAAGCAAGATCTGTCATAACTCCTAAGAATGTCACGTGTCCGTGTCCTACCTCGACACTCCTCAAACACGCTCAGAAACATGTTCGATACTTTCTTTTGTCCATTATTCGACAATAACAATCTTCATTTGAATACGTGTCTAGCAATCTATTTGCTATGTGTCTCACAATTCATTGGTTTCGTTGACTAAGAACCATAGTTATCAAATGCGCACCAAGGCATGTGACTAATGCTTTAAGAATGTTGGGCTGGGCAACAACGCATAGGTGCAAGTTAGGCCCAGAGGCTCATACATTGATTGAAGGCGGAAGGCACAACAATGGTGCACCTTTAAAACCCGAAACGGGTAACCTCCGTAATTAACATCTCTGAAGTTCACAAAACCAGCCAACTTCGACCTACCCTAAACTAACAACTCTCTCTCTCTCTCTCTCTCTCTTAGTACACAAATGGTCTAGCGAAAGATACACAGCACTGGCTTCATGACGGTCAGTATACACCATCAAATACTAATGCATAATGTAGAAATCATCACTGTGCACGTAATTAATATACAAATGTCTCAAAGAATCAATTTTTATCCGTTCAAAACACAATACGCAGCCAAAAGAACAATGAGACACAACTGTCGAAAAAGTGATCAATTGCCAAAACGAAATCTAAAACACGACCAAGCCTCCAAAATAACTCCACTCCTTTCAACAGAAACCAGAAAAGAAGTGAAAGACCACCAAAATCAAGGGGAATATCAGGTACAGTACGTCCATTATCCAGTCAGCCTTCTTCTTCTTCTCCGTTCTTCCCTTGTATCAAAATGAAAGTATGTTGTAAAAAAACCCACCAAAACAAAATTCTCTTCGACCAAGCCTCCAAAATAACTCCACTCCTTTCAATCTATATTCTTGATTGAATGAAGGTTCTCAACTTTTGTATTCTTAAATGGAGTTTTTATGTCATGTCTTATGAGGGGAAGTGAGTCAGTTTCTATTTATGTTATCATTTTGGCTCCTGGTGTGTATGTGGAAGCTTTGTTAACTTTACCTAATGCGGCATTGGAGGACAAACTCCAATTAAACGCAACAAAACAATCCTGCGGAAGCGAGATAACATTAAGCTCTATCTTTTGTTAATTATGAAATTTATGTATGGTCATTAAAAATTGGTTCGACATATCAGGCTACCTTTCAATCTCCAACTTTAATCTTGTCGCCTTGAACACAATTCCTTTCAATTCCTCTCTCAATGGTTATTAGTGTGGAAAATATAGTCCATAGACCCATAGCTAAAGAAATGAAGGATGATCATAACAAACTTACAAAAGCATGAAAATAACACATGCTTCTCATCTAGTCCATGGCATCGCAATGTAGTTTTAATGTCAAATATGCAGCTACTATAGATTCGTGAAGGGTTTCGTATTAGATAGAGGATATTAATGTCAAATATGCAACAAAAATAGAGACTCCTACAGGAAACGACCTCATTGTATCACTATAATTCAAGATTCCTTCTAGATGTTGCAGCATGCACTTCTAGTTCTAGAAGCTAAAATTAGTAAATTACTACTGTACTGAATGCCTATCCACATTTTTCAAATCCTTGCTCAAATAATAACACACACAGCTACTAAAGAATTGCTGCCAAAACACATTATCTCAGTTGATAAATTGCAAAAACATCTGAATTAACATTCTAGGTTTGAAAGTTGTCCTGAGTTCAACCTGAATTATAAAGGCAACTCGTTGTTGCACAACTCGACTAATGGTAGATCCGACCTAATGCATTTTCAGATTTTCAGTATTGCTTCTGACCCAAATCAATAGTTGGGGATCTTCTATATTACCCCAAGTTATCTACTTAAGAGAATTCATCGCGGTAAATTCCACCCCTTGCTCTAACACAAGGAAAACGAACACGATAAATTCCACCCCTTGCTCTAACACAAGGAAAACGAACACGATAAATTCCACCCCTTGCTCTACACCACCCCTTGCGCTTCAATCCCGTTTCTCAAAAGGTAATCATAGCCATACCATACTCAGGGATCCGTAACCTCGATAATCAAATCCAAATCCATCATCATGACCACCCATCCAGATGTCTACCGGGACTCGACTCCAGAGCCCGGACTCAAACTGGCTATGGGGCGTCACATACGTCTCACCATCATCTCACCCATTTTATTCTTCCATTAATCCTATTTTCACGTCTAATATGTTAAATCCACACATCACAACCAACCCCGGGAACCTATTTGTCCAATCTATCAGTACATCAACATTTCACACAGTTCAATATTTTTACGAACATGCTAACAGACTAACAACCATAAATTTTATGATACTAACAAATCATGCAATAAAATCAATCATGCGATAAAATTAATCATGCCATAGAATTAATCATGCGATTAAACTAAGATCATATCGGAACTAATTAACTTTGGAGTTTATAATATTATTATCTTAATACTCAAGGTTCAATTTATAAGCTTATCTATCTTGAGGGATAAACTGTAATTAATCTAAAACAATTTTTATAAAATAACAGTAGCCATGGCCAACGGACACCACAGCCGTGGATTTCGGAAAATCCAGTGGGTTTCGACCGGCGACATCGGGTTCGAATCTTATCATACCGAAACACGAAACAATCAATACGGAACATAATATATATTTTGGGAGGTGAGTTTGGAGTACCTCTCGTCCAGCAAAACGGGTTTCGGCAAGAGACGGCGGTGGGTCGGAGCTCGGTGGTGAGATGGTTCCGGATGGGGTTAAATCGGACGGCAACGGAGCTTCGTCGGTGGCTGTTTCCGGCACTGTTATGGGTCAGTTTCGGGACTGATTTTTGGAGCTGATTTTGAGACTGAAATGCAGCCGGTTTGGAACTATTTATGGGCTGGTTCAGGAGTGGAGCGAGGCGGGGCAGCGGGGTTCAAGTTGTGATGGAGTTCGGGTGATGAAGGTGGTGCCGCTGATCGGCAAAGGTGAGGACCGGAGGTCGTGCCGGCTGCTTCCTCGCTCTCTCCCTCTTTCTCTCTCTCTCTCCTCTGCAGAAAGGTTTGCTGGGAAACCAAAAATAAAAAGGAAGAAAGGATATTAAAAAGGGAAAATTGCAAATCAGTGGGTAAAGGGGCAAATAAAGCCCAAGTGATGGACTAGTTTTTAGGAATTGCAAAGTCATGGGAAGGAGAAAATTATTTCCCAATACATGGTATGGAAAACATATATGGACAAAAATACCCCTCTCCTTACACGACGTCGTTGGAATCCCTCCCTCCTTCCTAAAACACGCAACTCTCCCACCCCAAATCACATCCAAACCCTAGCTCTGAAACCCTCTCTCTCTCTCTCTCTCGCTATTGCTCTCTGTAACCCATCCCGTTGCTCCTCTCTCCTCCTCTCTCTCTTGCCAACCGACGACCAGCAATTCCCCCATCTCTATTCGTCGATCTTCCTCGACGTTTTCATTGGGCTTGAATCTCCAGACACAGTTGTTTTCTTTAGCCACTGACCTCAGGCGACCTTGGAACTCGGCGACCATCTCTGTTATTTTCCGGCCACCGGAGACCTCTATCATGTTTCGGAATTGATTGGGTTTGAACTTTCAGCACTGATTTGCTTCCGAAATCCCCTGGGTTGGAGATCTTTTCTCTGTTTGTTGCCCTTTGTAACAGGTATTTTGTTTATGATGATTATTTGTTTATGGATGTATAGAACTTTGATATTTAGTTTCCCATCTGTTTTCCGTATGCCATTTGTGGTGCATGTGTGCTTTGGTTATTTAATTTAAAGCATTTTGCCGTTGTGTGTGTTTGGGAATAAATGAGGACGAAAGACACCCAATAATCGAAAAAAACCCGTGGTAACGTAATTAACTTGGAAAAAGAAAGATTGAGACATACCTGGATTATGATGCTGAAGAAGGAACTTTTGATGCGTTTGCGATACGTGGGATGTAGTCGGAATAATCAGCAGAGGATACACTCAGTGAACAAATTCTGATCTCAAGAGATTCTGCTAATGGGATTTGGGAATCAGTTAGAGTAGAAGAAGAGCCAAATGAGAATTCTTGGACAGATGGAAAGGGGATTCCAAATATACATATGGGTCAATATATGATCTGTTTATGTATGTAGAGAAAGGTACGGAAGTTGCTGAAAATGGTGGTGGAGGCAGGCGAGCGAGAGAGAGGGGAGAACAAGACAGGGGAAGGGGAGGGAGGGGCTAAGTAAAGAAAGTGAGAATCCCATGACCCACACCAGTGAATTACTACACTGATTCTATAATCGAAACAGCCTTTTTATCAATATCAATATCAATAATAATAAAAAAGCAGTTAGCAGAATCTATTTTGAGTCCCATAAAAGTAAAGGGAATTTAGGTACGTTTCTTCGCTTTGTAGAACACACTAGCTAGTTCAGTGATGCAGCTATCTGGGGGAGCTAGACCCGATTTGCTGTATGTTTATATATATATCAACCTATGTAGGGGCTTATGTATGTGATTGTGGTGTCATTTGACAAGTGGATAGTTTGTCAATGTTACATGGTTAGGTACTGTTTGGAACAAACGGAAAGAGAAATTTTATTATTAGGGCATTTGGCAAATTTGTCGAGGGCCCGATTAAATCCGGGACAAACCTTGTATGGGCTAAAAAGCTTGAAGGAGTCTTTTACCAAAAAAAAAAAAAAAAGCTTGAAGGAGTCAACCTTGTATGGGCTAAGAAACACCTAAAAAGCTTCGAAACTAAGAAAGAACAAAAACCTAAGTCATGGGTTAACCTCTTGGGGGTTGAGTACTCTTTTTATTAATTCATTGACAAATTAAAGATGGAGTTAGCCTGGGTTATTGACTTAATACATTGCTCAAAATTCTGGTTCTGCCCCAAATAAGGTTTGCAGTCGAAAATCACAATTAATTGTGTTTTTGGCTAAATTAAAACAAATGAGGCTCTGAAAAGGTAATTATAAGAATATTACAAAAAGGCAGATTAGTTGTCTTAAGAGTTGACATTACGAAGTCTGCTCAAGTTACCCCTCCAACGTGCTGACCGTATACATCTGATCTCAAGATAGTATTTCTAGTCTGTAATCTGCCATGAACTATTTATCTTCTCTGAACGAGTGAAATAGTTTCAATTGTTTGAGGCTTGTCATAAGCTCTAAACTGCTTAAAACTTTTTCGAGTGATACAATGTTGAACTCATGAAAATTGCTTCTGGGTAATACATCTAATTTGTCTAACATGTAAATGAATGACACCAGTTATTTGGGTCGTTTTAATATATCTTGGTTCAAATTCTCCGACAGTGTGATTGTGGAAGCTTTGAAGGTGGATAGTTGCAGAGACTTTGATCATCATTGTAGCCACTTTTCCGCAGAATTGTAAGTCATCTTAATTTTTTAGCATGAATTGTTGCTGGATTAGACAAATATTATGATTAGTGTCTTATTTGATGTGTTTACCAGTAAGAGATGAAATTAATGTCATGACACTACATGAGCCTATGGCTTTCACTTTTCCTTTTAGACGTGCTTAAGTATCCTAACTGCATTGTTGCCATCCATTCTGATACACTGGGCATGTACGTGTGAAACTTTCTTAAGTTTCTTCTCACGTACATTTAACAATTCTAACCAGTCCAATAATACTTTCGCTATGCAGTTTTTTTTTTACCTAGTAAACTCAAGAAAGATTGTAAATACCTTATATTTTGAATGATATCTGATTTTTTCTTTATCACGTAACTATATATCCCATTTCTGTTAACATTGGTCTAATTTTATTGGGAAAATAGGTAAGTGAAAGAAGTGGAGCATGCTTTGTCAAAATTAGGCCATGCTAAACTAGCAGGGAGGTGTGTTTGTGTATTTAGACATGTAGTTAACATTTCCTTTGTTATTTACAACGCCTTTAATGTGAGATTGCATGCTTCGTACGTGATGAGCTCCTGGTCTCAAATGGAATTGACAACTTTTATCCTTTTACTTATTTGTCTACATTTTAATCTTGACCCCTTAAATCTTCCAGTTGGGAAGTAATTGAGCGCATTTTCTCAAATAGATCCTCACCACCAATACAAGGCCCAGAAGGAAAATGAAGACAAAAGAATATCGTGGACATAGCGGACAAGAGAACACACAAACATGAGATTTAAACAATAAATTGATTCAATCTAGATACCATAGACAACTCCATATGGCTAGACGACAAGTAAGATAGCCGCACACGGCTTGGTATGAGTTAGCCACACACGGTTTAGCAAAAGAAACAATTGATAAAGTCCAGAAATGAGGAAATCAATATTGAAGTAGTTGTTACATCTGAGAGTTAGTAACAAATTGGATAGCTTAAAACATTCAGGAGCCAATAAAGGGAATGCTTAACAGAACAGTAAAGTATCCATGTCAGTATAGAACCTCACCAACTTATAACTCCCTCAAAATCTCACCTTCCTCTATTCTTCTTCAGCTTTTAGTTTTTCATTGCACGACTTGACCAACTTCTTTAGAGGCTCAGGATGGAGGGCAAAATCAAAGCCCTCCGTGAAAGATATTAACCCGTACACTTTTCCACTTGAGTTAAAAACGGGAGTACCATGTGAAGTACGTATACCGTGCATATTGTTGATCTGAATCAACGAATCCTTGTGTGACTGCTCTTAGTGAGTTAAAACATGTGTGACTGCTCTTAACAGTCTAGGGCATACTTTCTTACATAGGGAGCAACAAAAGTTCAAACAAGGAGTAACATTATGTGACTTAAAGAGCAACTTTTATATTTTCAGAAAAAAAACAAATCCTTAACAGTCTAGGGCATACTTTCTTACATAGGGAGCAACAAAAGTTCAAACAAGGAGTAACATTAGGTGACTTAAAGAGCAACTTTTATATTTTCAGAAAAAAACAAACCCTTAACAGTCTAGAGCATACTTTCTTACATAGGGAGCAACAAAAGTTCATACGAGGAGTAACATTAGGCGACTTAAAGAGCAACTTTTATATTTTAAAAAAAAAACAACCTTAACAGTCTAGGGCATACTTTCTTACATAGGGAGCAACAAAATTTCATACAAGGAGTAACATTAGGGGACTTAAAGAGCAACTTTTATATTTTCTAGGGCATACTTTCTTACATTGGGAGCAACAAAAGTTCATACAAGGAGTAACATTAGGTGACTTACAGAGCAACTTCTATATTTTCAGAAAAAAACAAGTTACATGACTTGAAGGATTTCATACAGAGCAACACACAAGGGTAAAGGGACTGCCATTGAGTGAGTTAAAACATGGGTGACTGCCCTTAACAGCGTAGGGCATACTTTCTTACATAGAGTGCAACTTTTGTTCATACAAGGAGTAACATTAGGTGACTTAAAGAGCAACTTTTATATGAATGGAAAGGATTACGTTGTTCAATTGTTTTGTTCACCAAGATCATGTGTTGCTCAGGATTGGCAAAATACAATTCTGCAAGTGCTTAAGCTTCTATCACATTGGTATACTCTCTCTCTCTCTCTCAGAGACACAAGAAAAAAACTGAATCTGAGTCATTTTTTTGAACAAAATTATAGGTTGTTAAACTAATATTCATATGTGGCATCTCATCTGAATGACAAGAGGATTACTTGAAGGTATGAAGTTCTTTTCGTGTCTTCTCGTACTATAGACTGTTTCAGAATCTACTCTATTTCAGTGACTAAAATGTTCTTGTTTTTTCCATTTCTTCCGGAATCTAATGTATGATAGTTGCATACTTAATGCCTTTGAGTTTTGAAATCTGCTGAGCTTCCTATTGGGTTCGGTGTTTGAGGTACTTGGCCTAGACTAAGCACGAGAAGCATCAAAGTCGGTTGGAATGAAGTGCTTGATCAATCAATCAGTTCTTTATACTTCAGGTAGTCATAGCTCTTTTGAAATCATTTGGAAGTATTCACCAATCAAATGTGGTTCTTCCCACACCTAGTACTACACACCCCTGCGCGTGCGTGCACATAGAGAGAGTTGGCTTTGTATACTAAGTGCTTTGTTAGGATCATTTTGTCTTATAACTTCGAGTATTTGGCAATCAGTTTCACTTACTATGTGGAAACTCGTTCTTCTTAATCTTAATAAAATGTGGAGGGTAAGTAGAAACTGTTCTGTGTAGGCATGGAAGTATTAAATTTTTTTTTACGACGCTCTGATGAATTCCTATTCCAGGCTCTAGTGTTCTACCAATTTCCATGCCTTGATGCAAGCTTCTATTATTCCATCCTATCTCCACTAAAGAGTGTCGTCAGTGGGAAATTCTTCAAAAGAATCAAGTTTCTCTCATTAACAGGTATAAATGCAAGTACTTCAATAGTCTGTGTTTCATGGGTTGATAGTACTTATTTAATTTAAGCCCTCCAATTTACTTTTGTTTTATTTAATAGTACTTGGTGAGGAAACAGATTCATGTAGCCGACCCCAAGTGATTGGGACGTAAGGCTCGGTTTGAGTTTAATGTGTTTCATGGGTTTGCAGGTTGCGAATCCATGGATGCGAAATGGAGTTTCCGGAAGGCTCTTGGAGTGTTGCGGTGGAGATTGGAGGCTTGAATCGTGATCCAAAGAAGGAAAAAATGTTGGTCTCCGTCCGGACAGGAATCACGGTCATCCGGAGGGACTTCTTAATGGGCGACTCGTGTTTTGTTTTATTTTGCGCTTTCTGATGTATTTTGAGGTCCAAAAACTTTAATAGGGCAATCCTAGTTCGATTTTCGAGTTTTGAATTTTTCTGAGAAGGCTAGAGAGAGGCAAAAGCAACAAGAAGAAGAGATCTCCATGGCTTCCATCAGCGAGAGCTTGCAGCTACATGTGTGCGGCTATATCTACACCCCTTCCAAGGTGAAGATTGAAGCTTACTGTCAAATAACTTTGCTTAAATAGTTTCTACTATTCTTTTTCAGCTTGGATTATCGGACGAACCCTTTGCAGTCTATGAAATTGATTTCAGCTTTTTCTATCTATTTCGTGTTGTATTCTAAAGCTTGAATGCGGGTCATATAATGGGTTCTTGTGTTTGCTAGTATTTGGGTGATTGAGATAGGTTGTCTAGAAGACGTATTGCTCAATTAGACGAATCGCGCATTGACATGGATTGTACTAGTAAGATAGTTTGAGCTATGTGATAATCTATGCCAATTATATAGTTTCTTGGCGATTATTGATAGGAATTAATGCGGATCCTAGCAATAACCATTTTGATATGAATAGTGAACTGGAACTGTACAAACTTGGTTATGCGAGAACTGGACTCAAAATCCAAGATTTCTCTCTTATGTTTTCACAGTATTATTTTAGTTGATAGTAATTCTCTTAAACCAAATTTATGTTCCATGGAATTACATTATGAATGGATTGCATGGTAGCATAACCTAGCCTTAGACACCAGTACTCGTACACTATTCTTCAAGTAGAGGTTAAAGCATGATATTACTCACGTTTTTGGGTCACACAAATGTTCCAAACTTTGACGCCATTGCCGGGGACTATTAGTATGTTTACTTTCTTTCAGTTGATTTTCTGTATGTCTGAATTCATACAAGGAGTAACATTAGGTGACTTAAAAAGCAACTTTTGTATTTTCGAAAAAAAAACAACCCTTAACAGTCTAGGGCATACTTTTTTACATGGGGAGCAACAAAAGTTCATACAAGGAGTAACATTATGTGACTTAAAGAGCAACTTTTGTATTTTCAGAAAAAACCAACCCTTAACAGTCTAGTGCATACTTTCTTACATAGAGAGCAACAAAAGTTCATACAAGGAGTAACATTAGGTGACTTAAAGAGCAACTTTTGTATTTTCAGAAAAAAACAAACCCTTAACAGTCTAGGGCATACTTTCTCACATAGGGAGCAACAAAAGTTCATACAAGGAGTAACATTAGGTGACTTAAAGAGCAATTTTTGTATTTTCGAAAAAAAAAACAACCCTTAACAGTCTAGGGCATACTTTTTTATATGGGGAGCAACAAAAGTTCATACAAGGAGTAACATTAGGTGACTTAAAGAGCAACTTTTGTATTTTCAGAAAAAAAAAAAAAAAACCCTTAACAGTCTAGGGCATACTTTCTTACATAGAAAGCAACACAAGTTCATACAAGGAGTAACATTAGGTGACTTAAAGAGCAACTTTTGTATTTTCGAAAAAAAAACAACCCTTAACAGTCTAGGGCATACTTTTTTCCATGGGGAGCAACAAAAGTTCATACAAGGAGTAACATTAGGTGACTTAAAAAGTAACTTTTGTATTTTCAGAAAAAAAACAACCCTTAACAGTCTAGTGCATACTTTCTTACATAGAGAGCAACAAAAGTTCATACAAGGAGTAACATTAGGTGACTTAATGAGCAACTTTTGTATTTTCGGAAAAAAAACAACCCTTAACAGTCTAGGGTATACTTTCTTACATAGAGAACAACAAAAGTTCATACAAGGAGTAACATTAAGTGACTTAAAGAGCAACTTTTGTATTTTTAGAAAAAACCAACCCTTAACAATTTAGGGCATACTTTCTTACATAGAGAGCAACAAAAGTTCATAAAAGAAGTAACATTAGGTGACTTAAAGAGCAACTTTTGTATTTTCAAAAAATAACAACCCTTAACAGTCTAGGGCATACTTTCTTACATAGGAGCAACAAAAGTTCATACAAGGAGTAACATTAGGTGACTTAAAGAGCAACTTTTGTATTTTCAAAAAAAAAAAACAAGTCTAGGGCATACTTGAAGAAGAACCACATTTCATACAGACCAACACAGAAGGGTAAAGGGACAGTCATTCCCCGTCGTAATTGATTGCAGAAATTCCTTGTAATCTTGAGTCCATCGTCGGATTGGCAGCTCTGAATTCCTGAGTGTGATGTCATTGACTTCCCTCTATAATTCCACTGAAAGTGTAACTAACCCCGGATTCATAGGGCAGGCAATTTTCTTCTTTTTCCTCCTGGGGTATGTCCCTTATAGGCTGTACATTCGCTTAGTTTCTTTTCCTATTTCAAGCTAAATCACCCAACAACAAAAAAAATCTCGGATTCATTGGTTGCTATTCTCTCAATCGTTCCTCTGAACCCTTTGGTACAGTTGGATCCATAACTTCCATTGCCTCACAAATGTCTCACATTTGCAACTATATCCCTTAGGCTATAATTCGGAATATTTGAGCTCCATCCTATCCCAATTCCCTCACTTCCATTGACAACTAACATCGGTATGATCGGCATGTACCTTTAGAAAATGGCAAATGAATATACAACATGCCAAACAAATTCATCGTAATATAAATTGTTTACTACTACTCAAAAATCATACCAAGTGTTTTCAATAGATTGCCCATCTTCATTCAAGTAGTCAAGAAGGATGTCATCATCCTTGGGGATCAGGAATCTCATAAAAAAAGATGTGGCTTGTATACATACGTACCACTTGTAATCGAAGGTATTGACCGCTGAAGATCTGCCATTGAAAACAGTAAGCTCCTTGTAGACAAAGTCACTGTTGATGAGCTTCTCCTTCTGATCAAGGTAAGTACCAAGCTGCAACGACAAAAACAAAGAAAGTGTTGTCCCCATTAGAAAAGACAATATTTGCAAAACAAAAGAGAACTTACAAATTTGAGGAATACATTATATAACTTCAAACCTCAAAGTGTCGGAGCCAATTCTTTCTTGCTTCAAATTTCTTCTTGCTGAAGGCAAGCTCAATTGCTTCCCCATCTTGTTCATCTTCCCAGATGATGTCTTTGTTGTGGCTTTCAAGATCATTGAAGTATTCTTGTGGCTTTCAAGATGATTGGTAGTTATGGCCTATGCGGCCAACAAACCGTTAGCTTTACCTTCACTGGCCTCCCTTGGCGTGTATATGGCGTAACTTATTTTCATAGAGAGAGCAATTTAATTTCCACAAAGGGCAACTTTATTCCACAGAGAGCAATTTAATTTCCAAAACCAATCGTCAAGTTCAATTAATTGCCATAAAGAAGCTCTCATATATTCACATATTGTTCCATACAAAACCATGCAGCAGGAGACTTCATCTTACATCACTTAAGTCTAAATATATGCTGAATAGCGTACCTACCCATTTTCTACCAATACCGTATGTACCAAGTACCATTTCAGTCTTATTCAAGCCATGAACAAACTTGACTGCTGGGTTATGAACGGCTGGCCTGGTAGTCAATGATTGAAACTTAGGGTTTGCTCCCTCAAAATTCTCAGCTTCTAAGCCTCCTAGGTGGTCTCAATTCTTGTGGGGTCAATCCATACGTGGCTTTTGTCCCATTTTAAATTGGTTACTCAAGTGGACGGTAAAATAAGTCTATGGATTCATCGAGGTGTGCACACTACAAGAAAAAATGGCTTTTCTGGCGTTTATAAAACGCCGGTAAAAGTGAAATAAACGCTGCCAAAAGTCTTTCCGGGGTTTTCGATAAACGCCGCGACTACCGGGCTAGAGAATACTATACGGCGTTTGGTAAACGCCGGGAAAGGACCCAACGTTTTCCCAGAGTTTCATAAACGCCGGTAAAAGTTTTCCGGTGACCGGAGCTGGTGACTTTTATTGGGGTTTGTTAAAAACGCTGGGAAAAGTACCCGGCGTTTTTTCCAACGATTAAGAAACGCCGATAAAAGTGTTCCGGTGACCAGATCTGGCTCCTTTTACCGAGGTTTGTTAAAACGCCGGGAAAAGTACTAGGCATTTTTTCCGGCGTTTCCTCATCTTTTACTGGGGGTTTTTTAAACGCCGGGAACTTTCCGCCAGTTAATAAACGCCTGGAATAACATACACAAACGCCGGTAACATATCACTGGATTAATTTAGAAAATTTTGCCCTATTGCACCATTTTTCGCATCCAATTAACTAATTTACAACATACAACTTCTCAAACACATCTTAACATATAAGCTCTCAAAGTATTAAATGTCTCATAACACAACTAATGTCAAAATACATCCTACCATAACCCATTGTTGTCTTTCAATATCTCTACTACATTCAACCAAATATTTTCCAAAATACAAAAATCCATCATAATAGATGAACATAACATTAGGTCTTGGTACCACCATGGTAGACAAACATCACATTACGTCAAGTAGCCACTTGATTCTACACCGTCTTTAACTTTGATAAACCTAAAATCAAACAACAAAATAAGAGAATCAGAACACTAGCTTGGTAATCAGAACACTAGCTTGGTATTGGAACACTATATTAAGACCAAAATAAACTCAAAAGCATCCAAGTCACATCTTTCATTAGAACATATCCTTTGTATGATTGCAGCCCTATGAAAAACTACTATCATCGTAATAATAACACCCACGAAACAATGATTTTCACAAATCCAAGAGAACCTAGATTCATTGATTCAGAGTTGTCTTGTCTTGATCTTCAATTAATTACAAACCCAGGGCAATGCTTTGCTATTCTAAATCCGGTCAATAGATATAGTACTAAACTTCATTCACAACAAAGAAGAATGGAAATAAAACTCTTAATACTCACAAAAAGATTACAGAGATAAAGTTGGCATGCAATTAAGTGTTCACAAGCACCAAAAAAGTAGTAATATACTACTACTAAAAACAGGGCACCGTAATTGAAGATACCACCCAATCTCAAATATCATCATCCACTTTAACTACCCCAAAGTTGTAGTCGACAATAACAACTTGAGGGATGTGTGCAATTTTCACATAATCTCCCACATAAGAGAAATTGGTTCAGCACCAAGGATAGACTTGATAGTTGGGGTATGAGGGTGGACGATAGCTGCTTGCTTTATTCTAATGGTAAGAAGTCTTACCAAAACTTTGTTTTCTAGTGCCCTTTCGCTTATGCTCTCTAGATTGCTGAAATGGATAGGCCCGTATTCCGGAATTTCATGTAGACTAACCGAAGTTATGGATTGGTTTCATCAGAATGCTAAAGGTAAAGGGACTTAAATGTCTGATAATGAGGTGTGTAATTGCTGCTACTGAGTACTCTATATGGATGAAGAGGAATCTCAGGGTGTTTCAGAATAAGCCTGCTGTAGATCAGTTGGCTCTTAAGCTTTTCAACTCTATTAGGGATTTTTTTTTTTTGTGTTCTAGAAGGGGTGAGAAACCATCCCCATGGAATAAGTCTTTAGGCAGCAGTTGGAGCTTATCTAAGCACATATTGTATAGCAGTTTCTGGTTTGCTTGTTTTGGCTTGTCTGGGGTCTTTTTTTTTATACAAGATTAGTGCAGGAGTTTCTTCTAGCTGGAATGGCCATGGCTGTATTACTGGGGCCCCTTCGAGATTGTATTTTGTTTGGGCTTAACAAAATGGAGTACTCATCAAAAACAAAAAAAAAAGTAAACAAATTTCTTCCGGTACTCTTATAGTCATTCCTCACACATGAAGTTTCATACAAACTCTTGCCCAGCTTGACTTAAATGTCTAGACAAACGTGCAACACTTGAGCATGTAAACTATACAAGAGAAATACGGGACCATAAATAGAACTCTTAAGTTCGGCCCATCTATGTCTATTTTGCATCTGTTTTTAGCCAACTACAAATGTTGAGTACTCTATAATGAGGGATGTGTGCAATAACAAATTGGTTTTCTTTCACCTGGCAGTAATGTAACACATGACATACATATCATGCCGTCATATGGAAATCTAGTGGCGCTGAGCCAAAAAGCGATAAGAGAATTTCTGTATGTGAAAGGAAATATGATGGGGAGATAGAGTGCAAGAAAGTGGAAGCAGGAACTCACAGTGAAAGCAGCAAAAACAGACACAAAGATGCCCCAAAGAAACTCAATTTGAACCATTTTGCGATGTTCTTCTCTTATTGTTTGTGACTCTTGTAGTCTAACATATACAACACAAACACATTGTCGGAGATGACTTCACCATAGTATTATATTAAATGCTCAATCCCATTGCATATCCAACCTTTCTTGCGAGAATCGGAGATAGCGTAACGAGAAATGGTCAGAATCCATTCATGCAAAAGAGAAGAGGTTGCTGCATGAGAAGAGAATGGATAACCCTCTAGATGACTGTATAGAGTAAAAGGAATAACTTGACTCTAAAGGCTTCCAGGTTTAACAAAATTGTTCATTTATCTCGCTTAATCTTGCATATCTTAATTTTCATCTACCCAATAACTACCATCCTAAATTGGGAAATTCCAAATATATATCCTTCTATCTCCAGTGTTGGTGGCTGAGCAGCATTCCAATCTTAAAGCCTATTATGGCTTGGCTCATGAAAGTTCAGTATATAACTAAACAATGCAATAATCTAATAAATATGCAAGATATCAAAATAGGTAGGTAACTTACAAAAAGATTCCTTCCGGGATCAGATGTCAAAGAAGAAGATGGTCTTGGAAATGCCCCAACAGATTGAAGACTTGCAGTTGAAAGAGTTAGCAAACCTGCAACTACAGCCGTCACCGCAAAAGCAGCAGTCACAAGTTTGGAAAGAACCAAAGATATTACCGGTACAGAATCTGCATATTGTTGGATAAGCAGATCAGATAATAATCTAGTAATCAGAATCACAAAAGACTAGACAATGAAGGAGCGGGAAACAAGCAAAAGGATAAGATCCTTACAGTGATTGACTTGTAGAACATTAGATGCCATGTTTTTGTTTCCGGCAACATCCTGTGTTACATTTTCAGGGACGCTGATAGTTATAGTTTCATTTTCTGCCTATGTCTCTATGACATATATTCTCTTACTCATCTCACGAAAGCTAGATTTAGAAAAAAGAAAAGGAATTTACTCAATAAACAGTCTTCTAGTTCATGCTTGTAAAATGCTGTTTCCACAAGTAACCTGAAACTGCTTGCACATCGTGTCAAATTTTCTTTGTTTCTTGCGTGTGTGTATACATGTGCGCGTGCGTGTGTCGGTTTGTGCATAGAAACATAAGTCCCCTTCGGCAATGCAATAATTATAAAGAAAATGCACACATTTTAATAATGCGTCAAAGTTAAACATTTGATACATGTCGCATATTTCTAAACTTTTGCAAATTTCTGTACACGATTCATGATACTAATGCCCTGTTTACACGTGCACCGAGTTTATGCACCACCACTTGGGAAATTACTCACCTCTGCAAATGCCGTCCAGTGACAGATACATGGGATGAGTTGAAGTCAAATATGGGCTTCATAAACTCTATCAATACTGAAATACTGTTTTCTCTAGTCCTTGTGCTAGATGTTGTAGCCAAAATCACTGCAGGCCTCTGAGAATATGAGATTAAACCCACATCCATGTCAAAAGGAAACAACGAACATTAGATGAACCTAAAAGTCAGTGCCAAATCACCATAAAGCCAAATCTGCGGAAGTAATGTGGAAATAAGAAGGTTATAACTATTAGCTGACTAACCATAAAGCCAAATCTGCGGCTTTCGAGGCTATTTCCATTTATAGGAAGAAGCAAGCCCTGACTTGTGTGGAGAGAATTCAACACTTCAGCAGACGAGTTCAGAACAAGGTGTGTGAAATACAGATACACCTTGAGGTTTTCATAACTATTGGTTGCTTGTAAGGTTCTCGTTTCACTGTTAAGTTGTAGTAGCTTTTCGGGGACATGAGTCCTCATATTAACAAAGACGTTGCTCATGTCTGTAACAACTATCCACCATACCTTGATCTTACAAATCACATTAAGGCAAGTAAAGAAAATGAACGTTATTCGTGATGGACCTCTTGAAACTTGAAAGCCTAATCAAAGAATGCAGAAATCAGAAGAAAAAGAAATTGTTTCACACTCGTACATAACTGTTCAAAGGAACACAATCAATCATCGCAACATGATTAAATAGTTCAAAGTACATATCTATAGATCCATAGAGGCATAGACCCTTTCGGGAAGTTCTTATGACTGTGAATTGGAAGTTCTTGCTGGATTTGCTAAGAAAGATGGAATGTGGGGACAAATGGTGTAGCTGGGTCAAGGAATGTATCTCCACAGTGTCAATGTCAGTCCTGATCAATGATTCTCCTACTCAAGAGTTTAAAACTCAGAGGGGTCTAAGGTAGAGGGGATCCCTTATCCCCTTTCCTCTTTAATGTGGTGGTGGAAGCCCTCAACATCTTATTTGAAAGGGCCAAAAGTTTGGGAGTAAACAATAATGAGCAAGAGGTGGAAGCCTTAGCAAATCTGTTTGAATGCATGAAAGGGGACCTTCCAATGAAATATCTGGGTATGCCTTTAGGAGCAAATCCCAGGAGAGCTAAGACTTGGCAACCAATTGCGGATAGAGTCTCCAAAAAAATGCCATTTGGAAAGCTAGATACATTTCTATCGGAGGGAGGATCACTCTTATTAAGTCAACACTCAGTAATATGCCTATATACCCCATGTCACTCTTTAAAATCCCTATGGTGGTGGCAAAGAAACTAGAAAGAATTCAGAGATAGTCCCTATGGGAAGGGTCCAATGAAAAGAAGTTCATTTTGTCAAATGGGATGTGGTGACAAGAAGCAGAGCACAGGGTGGTCTTGGAATAAAAAAGCTTATGGTTCACAACCAAGCTCTATTGGCAAAATGGTGGTGGAGGTTCTCCCAAGAGAAAGAAGCCCTTTGGGCTAAAGACTTAAAGTCATTACAAATAAGTATGGGCTCAGTAATGTATGCTTCTTGCAAACAACACCAACTCATGGGAAGTGCTCTGCATTATGGACTGACATATATATGTTCTACTGGTGCAATTTCATCTTGCTTGTTTGAGAGTATGCAACAAGGATTCAGAATGAAGGTTTATTAAGGAGGAGCAACTAGGTTCTGCGATCAAGTTTGGTTGGGAGACAACACTCTCTCTTAGGAGTTTCCAAGACATTTTTGGTTATCATTGCAGAAAAATTCTTTGATCAAAGATATTTTTCACCACTTGACATCCAATTCACTTTTGAGATTGCAGTATTAAGCTATTAGCACATCACAACAACAAATATAAGTTGAATAACCATTCACTTGTGAAAGTATAATCAACGAACTGCAATAAATTTGGAGGATACGTAATCTGACCAAGTACTTTCCCTAACTCCAAAAACTGCTAATCCAAGAGACAAAAGGAAAAAGCAAAACAATGTAATGAACAGGACTAATCTAAGAGAATAGTCCAAGCTTAGAAATAAATAACCCCAAATCTAAGTTTCTGACGCAACTAAGAGAACAAAAGTGCACTTCTGTAGTCAATACCCAGATTATAGTGTTGAACTAGATTGAGAATAAAGGAACAAATATTGGACCAATTTTGTTATCACAATATCAAAAATAGGGGTGGTCAAACCCATTGAGACCATCAAAACGAATTGTATAATGTAAGCAATTTATTGTACAAAAAAAATTAGTTACGTGCTACTCAGGAAAAAAAAAAAGAGCAAAAATTAGTTTTCAAAAATAAAAAGTTGGGTAAATTCAAGGGCTACTTCGAAAAAATAAAGAGCAATTTAGGTTCATACAAGGTGCAATGAATTTTAATAAAAAGAGTAACATATATTGATACAATGAGCAACTTAGAAAAAAAAATAAGGAGCAACTTAGGTCCATACATACAAGATGTCCATACATACAAGATGCAATGAATTTTAATAAAAAGAGCAACATATATTGATACAAGGAGCAAAAGTATACCCAAAAAAAATGAAAACATCTCCTCTGTATCTTCTTCTCTGACTCCATCTTGAGTTGCAGAATTTCTGAAATTTTACAAGCATTGCTGCCATAACTAAGTGAAGTAAAGATATGAGCCCCCAAACATTGACGATCTGTTCATATCTCACCATCCCATACTTCGTCAACCGACTTTTCAAATTAATCGAACAAATCAAGTATTAGACCCATTACCATTGCTTCCAAATGTAATGTTTAATATCTTAAAAAACGCAGCTTTTTAACATGGTTCTTGGCCCAGACTTGAAGACCGACGGGACTTGACATTGAGAAGTCGGTGGATTTTGTTGCTAGAGAGAGAGAGAGAGAGCGAAGAGGAAAGGAGAAACCGAAACTTACCTAAAAATGCAGCTTTTTCAATATAGTTCTGGCCCATACTTGAAGACCGACGGGATTTGATGTCGAGATGTCGGTGGATTTCATTGCTGTGAGAGAGAGAAGAGGAAAGGAAAACGTTGCTGATTACCAGGGAAATAGTGGAGTTCTCGATCGACGGCGTGTTTGGATGGGAAAAGAGGAGGAAGTGATTTGAGGTTGGGGATTTAGGGTTTCACTTGAGGGGCATATTCATCTTTTTATGTTGCCCTTTTCATGTATGCAAAATTATTTTCTTCCCTTTCATCTCTAGATGGATTCCATAAAAACCTATCCATAAAATCCTAATGGCACCTTCTTGTACAACAGAAGTTCATATAAGGAGTAAAATTAGGTGACTTAAAGAGCAACTTTTATATTTTCAGAAGAAAAAAAAACCCTTAACAGTCTAGGGTATACTTTCTTACATAAGGAGCAACAAAAGTTCATACAAGGAGTAACATTAGGTGACTTATAGAGCAACTTCTATATTTTCAAAAAAAACAAGTTACATGACTCGAAAGAGAACCACATTTCATACAGAGCAACACACAAGGGTAAAGGGACAGCCATTGAGTGAGTTAAAACATGGGTGACTGCCCTTAACAGTGTAAGGCATACTTTCTAACATAGAGAGCAACAAAAGTTCAAACAATGAGTAACATTAGGTGACAAAAAGAGCAACTTTTATATTTTCAGAAAAAAAACAACCTTAATAGTCTAGGGCATACTTTCTTACATAGGGAGCAGTAAAAGTTCGTACAAGGAGTAACATTAGGTGACTTACAGAGCAACTTTTATATTTTCAGGAAAAAACAAGTTACATGACTTGAAAGAGAACCACATTTCATACAGAGCAACACACAAGGGTAAAGGGACAGCCATTGAGAGAGTTAAAACATGGGATAAAAAAAGATAGGATAATGATGTTATAATGAATATAAATGTACTTTTATGCATGTAAATGTACTTTTCGTGCTTTTGCTTTTGTTTTTCTTCCATTTGCACTTTAGGATAATGATGTTATAATGAATATAACTATAGTTGTAAACAACGAAGATGATGCTCCCTCCTCGTACTGCATATCACATGCCCAAGTAGTTGTCTCAATGTTTTGAGAACAACTTCATATCAGTTCCAGAAGGCTTCAAAACAACCTTATCACCACAAAGGCACTTTCGTTGCCTTGTCAAACTACAACCTGAACTGACTGAACTGAAGGACATATCCTTCAACAACGATGGAATACCATTAACCACAATAGTTATTTGAAATTTTTCCTTTTCCATTAAGTCCATCATAATTCATCAATTTTTTTTTAAATATTCCTATCGTCAATGTACAATAGTCTGGTTGGGGGGAGAAACTATTTGAAGGGACAAGAGTTTGGTGCATACATTCAAACATAGAGAGCAACAAAAATTCTTACAAGGAGCAACATTAGGTAACTTAAAGAGCAACTATTATATTTTCAGGAAAAAACATGTTACGTAACTTGAACAAGAACCACATTTCATACAGACCAACACACCTTTGTAAAGGGACAACCATTCAGTGAGCAAAAATATAGGTCACTGCCATTTGTTGATAGGAGAATGAAAGACCCTCAATATCCTACGTCTAAATGCACGAGATGTATTTACTTCTTTCTCTTCAACAATTTATCGAACACTTGTTATGCATGACAAAATGGGTACCTAAAACCTAACAAGTTCTGGCTTATCAGACCACTCACTCATACAATGAAAAGAACAAGTTGCTTAAAAACAGAGAGATAGGGATGAAATGAGAAAAGAGAAAGCTGCAAAAAATTTGAAACACCCAAAACCTTACCAGATGCGTACGACGACGAACTCACTTGGGGAAGGAGAAGATGCTGCTTCTTCTTGGGTGGAATTGAGAGATTAATCTACTGTAACTTACAGAGAGATGAAGTGAGAGAGGAAGAAGAGGTCGAAGGATAGCAGAAGCAGAAACCTACCTCTATTGTTCTCTTCCTCTTCAGGGGCGTACGAATGGGAATGAAGTATGAAATGAGAACGATGGGTGGGATTGAGGATTTAGGGTTTATTTCATGAGGGGCGTAATAGTCATTTTAGGTCGCACTGTCCATGTATTGGGAATTACTTTTCTCCTTTTCATATTTAGATGAATTCTATGAAAAGTAGTCCATGACTTGAGAATATTTTGCCCCAAGGGCCACTGAACACTAATTTTCCCTATTAAAAAGGGTTTTAGATTTGTGTATGGGGTATTAACTCTTGGACAAACATGAGGTGTCAAAATATGAGGGATTTAGGGAGGAAAAAGGGGGAATTGGACAGGCAGTTTTTCTCCCTGTGCACACAGTAGAATTGCCAAGCAATTTTATCGAAAAGCCCTCAAGCCCAACACCATTACGTGACAAAATAGTGTAGAAAATTCGGGACGCAGACAGAAAACATCGAAAGTCCGAAAACCCGTTAAAGTAATTCGAAAATAACCCAAATAGTGTCTATGGCCCACCACTTTTGAGCGTGAAATGACGAAAACGCCCAAAACTCTAAAGAAGGAAATGTAAGTGGCTAGTTTCCGAACCGAGGGGCATTATCGTCCGGAAATGGCCAAAAAAGGAGCCACATTTTGGAACTTCATTCCTTTTATAGCGGCAGCTGGAAATAGATATTGAGGGGTGGGAAGAACTTTGATGGGGCCCAATTTCTTTCTCCTTTTTTCTAATTACCATTTTCAGTCTCATAAGAAAGGACATTTTGTTGGAATATATTTATGTGGCTCACATGCCACATCAATCCTAATTATATTTTATACTAGTATTTATGTTTAGAACTAAAATATGGGTATTTTATATTTAAATGAAATATTGCCTAAATAGTTGGTGACTATTCATGAAAAGGTTTGGTGACTATTCATGAATAGACATGGTGACTATTAATGAATAGGTGCCTATTACTTCTTTGATGGAAGGAAGTATGAAGGGTTGTGTCCGTTGGGAAAGGGTCCTGATCTATCTATATAAAGGCCTGTGATTACCATCAAGTTACAAGTGTGAAAAACATTTATATAGATTAGATTGGAAATCCTACCCATTGCTCTCCGAAATCAATTAGTGAGAGTTTGTATTGTTGGAGCATATTGGTTCAAGATCGAAACGGTTTCCGGATTCCTCAAGACTTAAACACCATGGCAGAAGGTAAGTAATTTTCCGCTGCGTATTTATTTTGGTTCTCCCACATAGGTTTATCATTTGGTATCAGAGCCAACCTTCATGTCATTCTGTTAAAATTGCTTCATGTAGTCCATATTATTTATTGGAGTAATATTGACTGTAGATGTGCTCTACTTTGGGATGCATGGATCGTGATTTCACGCTATATGGATGCAGGACTAACCACATAATTAAGTACACTAAATAAATATTTGAACATTAAAGGGGGAGAAGTTTAATTCCTTTAGGCTTAATGTTCAAAGTGAGATCAATTTAAGATCCAATAAAGTTTTGACTTTGGGTAGCATTGTGAAAAGAGTTTTGGAAAAGTCATTTAGTTTGTGAATAGAGAAAAATTATACTCCTTAAAGTTAGTGGGAGTATATTCTTGGCTTACATGGTTATTTGTTCAGGGTTTACTGGGTCAATACCAATTATAACCTTGATATATTAGAAAGCTACAAATAAAGATTGTGAGGTATTTATAAAGAACCAAGAACTACATGTACATGCATGCTAATCAAGAGTAATTGGCTGAGGTTAAGCTATAAATCTCTTGCCACGGTGTTAACATCCAATTCAAAGTGATGTTTATTATGAATGCCATAATTAGTGGGAGCTATAAAACTAGCCTAGCATGCAATATGGGTCTCAAGTTGTCGATGTTATGTTGAGACCATTATTAAGTTTACTTTGGCTACAGTTTTGTTCTCTAAGATAAAGATGAAAGCCGAATAAAGAATATCGACGTAAAGTACCTCATTAGGGGAGAGAAAGAGTTCATAAACATAATTCGTGGCCGTTGAGCATAAAGTATTGAGCTAGTTATTGCCGGTAAAAAGTTTATGTTATGTAGTGAATACATGATTTTTAGCTCATTTCATATTTGTTTTCTCTCATATTGGCGCTCAATTAAAGTTTTGTCACACGATAAGTGTTCTTAGAGAATAAAGACGTACATGTGCACAAAAGGTATGAAGTACATATACAGTTATCCGTTGGGATAAATAAAGCAGACCCTAAGTGACTATTAGTTAGTCACGATTTACAGGGGATACCACATAAAGTTTTGAGAGATTTGTCCATTGTAATACATGGAAGGAAGTGCTTGCTTAAAGAGCATAACCGCCATGATTTGTGCTCAATCTTTCTACTATAGACCATTATTTGGGCAGTTGTTGTATAGTCATATACAATACTTTGTATCTTTTACCCAAAAATTTTTTTGGTTGATTTGTCATGTAAGCCAAGTGGGAGAATGTTGAAATTTATTTATGTGGCTCACATGCCACATCAATCCTAATTATATTTTATAGTATTTATGTTTATAACTAAAATATGGGTATTAGATTTAAATGAAATATTGCCTAAATAGTTGGTGACTATTCATGAAAAGGTTTGGTGGCTATTCATGAATGGGTTTAGTGACCATTCATGTGTAAGGTTGAAACTATTAATGAATAGGTGCCTATTACTTCTTTGATGGAAGGAAGTATGAAGGGTTGTGTCCGTTGGGAAATGGTCCTGATCTATCTATATAAAGGCCTGTGATTACCATCAAGTTACAAGTGTGAAAAACATTTATATAGATTAGATTGGAAATCCTACCCATTGCTCTCCGAAATCAATTAGTGAGAGTTTGTGTTGTCGGAGCATATTGGTTCAAGATCGAAACGGTTTCCGGATTCCTCAAGACTTAAACACCATTGCAGAAGGTAAGAAATTTTTCGCTGCCTATTTATTTTGGTTCTCCCGCATAGGTTTATCACATTTTGGACTCAGAAGTGGATCCTCTCCACTCCAAGTTTGGGATTAGATCGGATAGGCAAATTTTTGACCGTCCAATGCTACAATTAATGGTCTGGATCTGCTCAGAGACTGAGCCATTGATTTCTTCTTGCGAAGAGTTTGTGAGCAGATCTGAGCCATTTAGTTTTGAGCCATTTACGTGTAGGTACAAAAAATTTAAAGTAATTCCTACCAGGTCAAGCCCAAATCATTAAATACACCCTTAAGATAAGTACAAAATTTATAATAAAATACTCCTCCACTACTATTGATGATTGTTGACCAAATATCGGCATTAACCTTTGACCCCCAACGTTGACCGTTGAAAACGTTCTTAGATTTGAGAATATTCTCAGCACATGTCTAAACTTAATGGTAATACCGACAATTCTGGATATTTCAAAGCTGAGAACGTTCTCAAAGCATACTCTGCGAACGTTCTCAACACACGCCTAGACTTAGTGGTAATTCATTCTCAAACATTCTCAATTCTGAGAATATTTTCATACGTTCTCAACATTGAGAACATTCTCAGCACCCACCTAGACTTAGAGGTAATTCATTCTCAGACGTTTTCAATTATGAGAACATTCTCAGACTTTCTCAATATTGAGAACATTCTCAGCACACACCTAGACTTAGAGGTAATTTGTTCTCTAACGTTCTCAACTCATAAAACGTTCTTAGCACATGTCTAGACTTAATGGTAATTAAAAAGAATGCTATACGTTAATGGAAATTAAGGTGCAATATTTTGTACCTAGTGGTAAAAAGCCCTTGATTTTTCCAATGTGCGGTCCATAGTAGAACTGTTTCCTCAAGTCCAAAACTTGAATTGAAGAGGAACAACCCACAAAC
This sequence comes from Rhododendron griersonianum, assembly GCA_018127125.1. Classification (NCBI taxonomy): domain Eukaryota; kingdom Viridiplantae; phylum Streptophyta; class Magnoliopsida; order Ericales; family Ericaceae; genus Rhododendron; species Rhododendron griersonianum. Next base: position 14,754,213 of record CM030799.1, on the reverse strand, counting down.
CATTAAATATCTTGTTGGGAATGGTCAATCAATATCCTTGTGGTATGATAATTGGCATCCACTAGGTCCTCTAGCTTTGAGATTTGGTTCCAGAAATTCTTTATAACTCTGGACATCCTAGTGACTCATGGTATCCACCATTATACACGGCAGTCAATGGGTCTTTCCGATCAATCAAACCTTTGAGTTGAATGAGGTTAGGAATTCACTTCCCCATCTTCCCATTTCGGGTGATAGTCCAGTTGACAACATTGTTTGGACTTTGTCATCTAATGGCAAGTTCACAATCTCATCTTTGTGGGACAATCTCAAATCTCAATTTCCAAAAGTTCCTTGGAATCATATTGTTTGGTTCCCTGGCCACATTCCTAAATGCAGTATCATTACATGTATTACTATTTTGAATAGATTATTTTCTGAGGATAGGCTTGTAATGTTTAGGATCAAGCCTTCCTCTTGTTGCTTCCTTTGTACTGATGTTGAAAGCCATGACCACCTATTCTTTTAATTGCCCATTCTCTGCATAGGTATAGAGCAATATAACTGCAAAACGAAATGTCCATTGGACTGCACAAACCTAGTCTGGTTGAATTCAATTGCTCTGCTCTCTGAAGGGAAAATCTTTGAGAGTCACTATAACTAAATTAGCCTTCACAGTAGCTGTATATCAAATCTGGCATGAAAGAAACTTTAGGAAATTCAAAGCATTAGCTACCTTCCTAGTGTGATGATAAATAAAAGGGAGATTTGGTGATAGGTCCATTATAGAGATTTCATAAGCCTACAAGTCCATCCCAACATTTTGGAAGCTCACAAGTCCATACGCGTAATCTAAACCTTAGGGTACCCTATGAAAGTGCCTAAACCCTATAAAAGTGCCTAGACCCAGGGTATCCTACTCTAGGGAGTGGACTAGGCCTCCTATGAACTTTTTAAAATGGACTTGACACCTTACAAAACTAATAGGTGGACTTGTAGGATTATGAAATTCATATAATGGACCTAAGACCAATTTTTTGATAAATATGAAATCTATACAGAGTTCGGGTTTAGGCTTATGTTTCTAGCTAAGCTCCCACAAAGGTCAAATTTAGGCTTATGTCTCTAGCTAAGCTCCCACAAGGTGCTCGGGTCAGTTGGCTTGTAAGGGAATGGAATGTGTCTATGTAACAGTTTGTTGGCTTATTTTCATTTGTAAATGCTTATCCAATTTTGCCTTTAGTCTGTCAATGGATATAATATATTGTTGGTGGTTGTGTATGTTAGGTGAGATAGTGCACAATCAGGAGGGGGAGGCTTTGCTTGTAACTAGTTCAGACCTGGCTTCCAGAATTAATTATATTGGTAGTCCTTATTTGCTATGTTTTTACTCAATAGGTGGATCATTGCATTGTGATTGGATGTGTGTACCTTAGTTAGGCTCTCATATATATTGTGTGTTACCTGTGAGTTGTGTAAACACCCTAATTTGGCTTAACAAGTATTTAAGCCCCACCTTGAGCATTTCCTGATAATGGACAGGTTATCGTGGCGCTACACAACTAGGAGTACAAAGTCCTGCTAGAGTGGTTATAAACCTAAGTTGTTGGAATATCATTCCATATCTCTTTCCTTACCATTTCTCACCTTTTCCCACCTTTGTTATCACTTTTTCTACTGATCTTCACTCTCATTCTGGTCCAGATTCAGCACCTTTCACCATTTCTGGCGATCGTTGATCTTCTTTCTCCAGTAGAACATTCCAGAACAGAACAACGAGCATAGGAGTTTGAATCCTTTTTGAACTCTGAAAACTAATGCCGATTACACACTCCAAAACTCATACAACTCTACTTGTTTGAGTTACGACTGGACTACACTATGCTATTCAGATTAAAATTGATTCCAAGTGGTAATCTCCAAGCTTTACCACTCTCTCCTTATAAATAGAGGGCCTCTATATCTGAATGAAATATGCTTTTGCCCACCCAAAATCCCTCAAACCTATGCAGAAATACTCTCATAACACTCCTAAAAATCCAGCAAAAGCTCCTTTAATCCCGAAGTCAAGAATACTCCAAGTATTATTCATCCCTTCACCATCAACCGAAGTCCACAACCAAACAAGCTATTCTTCGTTCTTTTAGCCCGTAAAAGCCCACGAAACCACGCTCCGACATCCTACTGAGCATTGAAGGAACAAGGTGGGATAACCCCAACGGGTTAAATATTACGTAATCGGTCCATTCTAAACTCCCCGTTTTTAACGTAGTTCATACTCTGCTTTCTGTTCTGGTGTAACGAGGAGTGATGACCTTAAGTTAGTATATTGTATATGCATGTGGTATTCATTTGACCTTAAGTGGCGATTACCAGTTTAGTGTGATGATCACCAGTGCTTGTGGCAATCGTTAGTTTATTTCCAGTGATCGTTAGTGACTGTGACAATCGCCAGAGTCTCTGATGACCAAAGACTCTGCTACTGCTATTAACATGTGTTTTTTCCTTCTCCTTGGCCCTGTGCTTGCTTGTTTCCTTTTCTCACCTGTATCTTGTGTAAAGGCTTAATTAACCAATATTTTTGAAATCACCTAAAATGCATTAAAGTATTTTATGTCAAACAAGTAGAGGTTAACCTTTTGGTTGGGCGAAAAGGGATGCCTAACACCTTCCCCTCACCATACCCATGAATCCCGAACTCAAAATCTTGTCCCTTTTGGTTTCTTGGTTCCTAAAACCAAGTAGTGTCCCTATTCACTCATCACTCTTTATCGTGTGGAGACACCTCTAGCCATGAAAGTGTCCACGATGAATGATCATACAATGAAGTCCCATGAACAAGCCGCACACTCTTTTACTTCAAATGCCTCCAAACTGTGTGGTAATGCCTCAAGCTGTGGGGAGCATCTATAGTTTTCTAGGGATTCATAACTTGAAGTTTGACCTTGCTTATACCTACCAGTATCTCGGCCAATTTCTGTAGAGGGGCTGATGACATGAGCTATGTCGGGAAGTCAAGCAACTCTAAAAGTTCAGTACCTTCGGGTATATCAAAAGGAGGGACCAATTATGTAGTACTCGTCGTGGTATATCGCTAGCCCTCCCTGACAATAGGGACCTTAAGGCTACCAGCCTTTGCATATTTAATCAAGCCATAGACCTATCTAAATTAGGATTGAAACTCGAAGGTTAAGATCTAAACTGTGCATTTTCTCTCTTTTAGTGTGTATCCTAACCCCATGTCTTGTTTATACTTAGTTTTTCTTTCCAAAATCTCCTCGTTTACACCATTATTGTGCTAACCCCTGTGTGTGTAGGAGGCTTCGAACCTACCCAGGGTCCTAGCCCTAAAATCTTTGAGTTACCATTCTGACCACACTACAAGAAAATGCAATTTAAACGGCGCTTGCTAATCCAACGTTTTTGAAGGCGCCATGTTTGGCCAGCTGTCAAGGCATTTACTAAAACGCCGAGTAATACCTTAACGCCGTTTCTTAGCTGTAGCTTCATTACTACACCAGTTAACGGCAAAATAAGGAAAAGCGTTAAAACACGGCAGATAACACGCCAAAAGAGAGAACAACGTTTCAGATCCGCTCTCTCTCATCAACAATTGGACATTATACCCACCGCTTCGTCTCTCGCTCTTCTCTCTCCTTCAATATTTTTTTTTCTCCTCTCTCTCGACGATCTCTGTTTCTCAGGTATTCCGATCGATTTAGACGAAAGTATTCCGATGATAACTATCTCCTTTCGTCGATCGATCACTCTCGTTCATGATTTTGCTGGTTTCTCCGTTTGTCAGGTATTCCGACTTTATTAGGTTTCTGTATTCCGATTCGATTAAGTTTCGTAAGGCTTTCGATTTTAGAGATTTTGTATGGCTAAACTGATTCGGTTCCTTTTTGTCAAGTTTCGTTAGGGATTTTGTAGTTGAACTGAAGATCTACCGATTTGGTTAGGTTAGTAATTTCTGAGTTTGCTAATCTACTGATTTTTGTAGGGATTTATTCTCTTGGAAGATTTCGAAATGAATTTGTACTGATTTTGCTTACGATTTTGTTTTTAGGTCCTTTAAGCCCTGGATAGGAAATGACGAGTTTGTTTTTCTTCGGCTAAATGCAGATGTACTGACTTTAGATTCACTTCATTGTGTTTGATATTGAACCTCTGGTAAGTTTTACAAGCTACCACAAGTACATCCTAGCTTCACAGCCACAAAGAGTCAAAAGAAATGTCAAAAGGAAGAAATTTCTTGTTCTTTCTTTGTCTTCTGTTGTTTATTTATACCCAATCACATATGTTCCAATTTTGGTTTGGAAATGTGATTGGTTCTGTCCTTTGAGAAAAGTAACTTGTATGACTGGTTTCTTTTGTTGCATTATTCCAGTTGAATAGAGTTTCAATTTTGTGACTAATAGTTGGTGACTTGGTTATGTAAGTCTCCCGCTTGATTGAGTGTAAACACAATTGTATCTCAGCTCAAACATCATTTTCGGTAATATTCTGTGCTTTTACAGATTTTTTGTAGTCCTTGGCTGCAGATTTTTAGTTTTTTGGACGATGACTTGGTAATTGTTCTCTATTTTCTTAATTCTGATGAAATCTGAATCCCTAATGGCACCAATTGCAACTTCGTTACTCTTTGCTGATTAGGAAAATGATGAAAGGGCTGATCGCCGGAAGTAATCGCCGGAGATTCTGATGGCAAAAGGTAGTCGAGATGATCATCGAGAGCCATGTCACAGCCCTAGGTATGTCAATATTAGGTTAAATCATATATAGCGTTAATTGATACCTCACCTGGTAACTAATCCATGCTGTCACTCTTTGGTAGAGTATTTGTTATTGGAGCAAGCAAGTAGCAGGGAATTTCAAATTGTGGGAAGAAAATGTAGGATCTTTGGAGTGTTAAGGCGGTTTTGTTGGAAAACTGTGCTGCATTTTCAAATGGATGATTAACACTGCATTTTCAAATGGAGTGTTAGGCGTGGGATTAAGCGGCTTGGCGGACAATAAGGCGGGTAGGCATCCAGATGTGATATGTTCAAAAATTGGGTCTTCATGTTTTGAACACAGGTTGTTTTTTATGGTTATGGGCAACCTAAAAGGTCAGTGACTAGAATTCAAATGGCTTTTTGGAAACTACTTTTCTTGTACTGTAAGGCAAAAGTAGTTTCCATCACTCAATTAGGCGTTCGAACAATTTTGTTTTTCATGTTCTAGTTTCTCTTATTGCAGAAGCTTTCGAGGCCATTTTTTGATTTGCATATGCCCGGGCATGATGCTTCTTGTGTTTTGGTGGATGCAAGTGATCAAGAAGAATACCGAATAAAATATTTGGTTGCGAAGAGCTTGTTCAGTGGCGGATGGAGAGTGATTCTCAATTGCTCACAGATTACTCGAGGGAGATGTTTTAATTTTTCAATTGATCAAACCTTGCGAACATGAAGACCTTTTGTGTGGATTGGAAGAGTTGTGTGATTTGCTGTATAGGAGAAACTTTTTTGTACTCCAGATGTTTTATATTTTTTGAACTTTAGTTTTTGTACCTCAAGAGAGGAGTTCAGGGTTTTATGTGTAATTTGTTGCTATATTTTATGAATGCAGTGACAATTTGACTTGTGTTAATTTGAAAATTTGTCAGAATTTGCTGTTTTTATAGTATTGGCATGGTGTACGTTGGAATTTGAAAAGGGGAAAGCATGGGTCTAAAGCACGCGTCTGCATTCTGCAGTCTGCAGCAATGCTTTCCCAGAAGCCTAAACAGTAGAATGACGTCATCCTTGGAAGGCGTTTTCAAAAACGTCGGCTTTCCTCTATAACGGCATTTATAAAACGTCGTCAACTTAAGCCGACCCCACCTATAGTTGGCGTAATAAAAAAACGCCGGATTTTTATATGGCGACGTTTTTCGGGCTTTTCCCCACGTTTTAAAAACGCCGGTAATTGCAGATTTTCTTGTAGTGCCATGGCATTCTCCACAGGTAATCATAGGTAAACCAGGAGAATCAAAGGTAGTTTCAAACTACAATCTCCAAAGTCTTGCTAAACAAAAATCTCAACTGCTCAGTCCAGTACCTCAGTCACAAGCTCGCCGACGACTTGAATTCCACACTTCATCTGAGCCTAATCTGACATCCAACCCCCTTTTTATCCAAAATTCGAAACAGAATCCATGGCCGAACCTTTAGAACTCTAGCTAGCCTTTGATAAGCTCAAGGCCAATTTTGATGCTTTTCGAGCCCAATATGGTCCGTCAGGTGAGGTCTCAACTAACCAACAAAACCCTATGGATCTTGTCTTCCCTACTGTAGACATTGCAGTCATCGTGAATCCAGAAATTACTCAACAAGTTAAGGAGATCAAGGCTACCTTAGCTCGCACTCAAGGAGACACAATCCTTGATTTTGAGGGATTCTGCCTCTTTCCAGAAGCCAAGCTCCCTGACAAGTTCAAGATGCCTGACATTGATAAGTTTGATGGCACTAGTAATCCAACTAGTCATATTCGCCTCATCATCAATACCCTTAAGCCCATGGGGCTAAGCGACGAACTCATCGCCCAACTCTTCTAGATAACCCTCAAAGGCTTTTGATTGGTTCATTACCCTGGATTTCACTAAGTTCAAAGAATGGAAGGAGATTGTTGATGCTTTCATCAAGCAATATGCTTACAATGTCCAGATTGAGTTCACTACTAGGGATCTATAGATGACCACAGAAGAGCCAAAGGAGAATTTCACCGCAGCCGGGATGAAGAACCGTCCCTCCGAGGAGGATCAAATCCGAATGGTCATCAAGAACCTACAACCTCACTATCTTAGGCATTTCTATCCACAAGTTGTCTCCGACTTCAAACGTGTTCATGTTGTTAGGCAGCAAGTGGAAGATGGCTTCAATTTGGGTCTTCTTGACAAGAATGAACCACCTCAAGCCCGCAAACCTTCCCAAACTATAGCTCCACCTCAACCAACACCATTAACTCCATAAATGCCATTTCTCCACAAACCCTTTCCAAAGCTCCACTTCCTATACACCCAAAAAACCATGACAACGCTGTAACTTTCACCCACTCCACATGTCTCCCACTAAGCTTTGGCCATATTAGTCAAGCAAGGGTATCTCAAGCCTCTTGAAACCCAACCCTCTTAGCCACCACATGGCCCCAACTTTGACCCTGATAAGCACTGTGTTTATCACCAACAACCTGGTCATGAAACTGATCATTGCATCTGCCTTAAGCACGATATCCAATATCTCATTGACAACCAAACCATCAAACCACCTAAAAACCCAATGTCCAAGCCATCCCGCTTCCCAACTACCAAAATGTGCCACCACCAAGTACCAACCACATCAGCTTGTTCTACAGCTTCACATATGATCCTAGCCAATACATTATCTCGTCTCACCTATCTAAACCCAATGTTGTCTAACCTGAAGACGACCTCCGTGTCTTAATCGAGGAGGAAAGTGATTCTGACCGTTCAGAAGTGATAAATCCTGATACCCTGAGTGAAAGTGAAAGTGAAGGTGAAGATGAAAAGGAGAAGGAAATCCAGAAATGGAAAGAACACTCTTGGGCAAAGTGTAACCTTGAGGAGCTGGACATCCCTTTTTTTCGAGGATGATGAATGGCTTCGCTTGTGGTTTGAAAAGAGGAAGAAGGAGAAGGAAATAGTTATTATCCAAATGAGGTGGCATGAATGCTTCAACCTGCTCAGATTGTTGTCCATATCAATGAACCTAAACCTGAACCCCGAGCCATTGTGTATGAGATGTTACACACCTGCATGATTACCATTAGAGATCCCTTTGAATGGAAAAAACGACAAATTGATTAACAACAAACGGTGGTGGGAATAAGCACATGAGGCTCTAGATGAGATAAATCCTGTTGATCAAAGGGGTGATAAGGTAACACATTTGACGCGAAGTGGAAGGCATTTCAAGCCCAAAGAATTTAGAGGGGACAAGCCCTATGCTCCCGACAAGCAACATTTTTTTCGAGCAACATCTTTTTTGTTGTTGTAACTATCATCCAAATAGTTATTGAATTGTTAACCATGTTAGGCTCCGTTCTGCTTTCTTTTTAAACCTTTTTTTTCAAAAAGAAGGTAATTTCAAGCTCAAATATAATAAAAATGAAAAAAAAATTAATTTTTTTTTACACCGTTTAAAATATCTCAATGAGATCTATCAAACAAGATCCATATTGGTAGAAAAATTATTTGCGTAAACACATAATTTTTGAGTTTAAAATTACTTTCCTTTCCTAAAAATTCCTTTTTGGAAAAAGCAGAACGGCACCTTAGTAATTGGACGATATTGAAATCAATCAGACAGTTGAGGTACTACATAAGCTCAATTGACATTTGAGGGATGAATCAAAAAAAATTCTTATTTGGAATTAACAAGATAATTTGCCCTATTATTTTTGAGAAATGTAACTAACGCAACTTTAAAATATAATTTCGAATAGAGCTGCGTCCAAAATCGTTTGATGCACGTGACATAATTTCACATGTACCGTTCTAAAATTGTGTTTGTAAATTTTTTTTATTATTATTATCTGCCAAAAGTGTCCCAACACGAATCTAAAACTGACGCTCAACCTCCAATCAGAATGAGAGACGCAACCAAATAGGAGTGCTTGGTAGCGGTGCTGTTTGACACCCCGCTCGGCACGGATGCTCAGCAGCATACCGGGTCCCCTCCTTTCACATCTCCGGTCCAAATCGTCAACACCTCACTTTTCTGTCTCCAGAGACATGTATGTATGTATGTATGTATGTATACACACCCCAGTCTCTATCAACAATATATACTACTGTAGATACTACTAAAACAGACAGATCTATTTCCCCTTCTCTCTCGGATGAGATGGGGAGCAAGACCTCCGTAATCATCTACATCACACTAGCCCTACTACTCCTACTACTCATCTCCCACTCTCCCAATAAACCCTCCTCCCACCCCCACCGCCACCGCCACCGCCGCCTCAAGCTCCGCTCCAACTTCTCCGCCGTCGACCATCCCCACCGCCCCCCCCATCACCACGACCCCGTCCCATTCGACCCTCTAATCGCCGACATCGAGCGTCAGATAGAGGACAAGCAATGGGAGAAGGAGAAATTCATCATGTCCAATGAACGACTTGAATCAGCAGCCCCCGGGGCCGAGTCTCAGCCCGAGTGGGAGGACTTCATGAACGCCGAGGATTACTTGAACGACGAGGAGAAGTTCAACGTGACCGATCGATTGGTTTTGCTCTTCCCCAAAATCGATGTGGACCCCACGGACGGGTACGCGACGGAGGGGGAATTGGTGGAGTGGATTTTGAAGAACTCGCAGAGGGAAGTGATGCACAGGACTCAGAGGGAGATGGAGATTCATGATAAGAATCGGGACGGCTTCATCTCCTTCGCCGAGTACGAGCCCCCCGCTTGGGTTCATAAATCAGGTCTGCTGTGATGTGATCTTCTTCTGAGAAATCTCCTGATTTGCTAACTTGTTCATTTGTTTGTGTGTTAATGAAGTTGTGATTTGTAGAAGAGAGTTGATATTTGGCAGTTATGTTCATCTATTGCATTTTTAAGCATAATTGGATGTGTGTATGTCTCCCTAGTGCAATAATAGGGTAAGAGACCAAACCAAACTCAGGTGAAAGTGCATTTTGAAAACGTTACTGAAATTTGAAGAGAGAGGGTTGAGAGTGGGAGCGGGGAGTCTTGGAGGATTATGTGACCTAGGTCCAAAAATATCATCTTTTTGCCCTGTAAACTATGGTTGTATATTAATCAGTGTTCTAAAAGTCGGCCGCATAGGCCGCCTACTCCCTGCCTAGGCGCTAGGAGGTGGTCCAAAGCCTAGATTAGGCAGCCGACTAGTCGGCGCCTGGGCACTTAGGCAACCGACTAGTCGTTTGGTTTTGAACATTGATATTAATTACCCATTGATCGTCTGGTTTTGATTTCTTGCTGGTAGTTGCTATTTATTGAGGAAATATGTGGTGTGAAGAAAGAATTCATGATAATATGTTTGAGAGGTTTATGGTTTGAATATGAAGCCCCAGTTTATACCTTATTTGTTGTACGCGTTCTTGAAGAGTCTATCTGTCAATTTCTGATAAACCCTTAATTGGGTGTTAATAGTTGTAGTATCCTGAACTATTTATTGAGCCCGCATGTGATGGAGGGCTAGTTAGTTAAAGATTATTCTGAGAACCTAATGGTTTCGATATGATTTATACTTTCTCGTGACGAAGATTATGGAAGTTTTGTTTGGGGTTCATTTTTGGTGCTGCATTTACTGGTTGTTGAACTTAGCTTATATCTGAGGCTTTTCCAATAGTGAAATTCATTGGAAGTTGACTTTGTCATTAGCGGCTACCTAAGAAGCACGGATGCGGGATATGGATACAATACGGATATGCAGATACGTGATTTTTTCAAAAAGAAAGGATACGATACGTTGGGGGATACCTAGAATATAAATGTCATAAAAAAATTATATTTATGATTTTTAATTCCTAAAATTTCATTAATGATTAAAGTTTTCCATTACACAAGTTCACCATTTCACATGCCGAGAGAGATATAGTTATATATATATATATACATACATACAGAGAGAGAGACGAGAGACTTATAAGGTTGTCGAGAGAAATGAGAGACGAGAGAGGATATTGTCGGTGTGTTTTTGTTGTCGACTGGTGGGGTAAAAAGAAAAATATAGTCCTAATTGCAATTTTAACCCCTATATTTAAGTAATAACATATTTACCTCATGCATATCCAAATAGTCCTAATTGCAATTTTAACCCATATATTTTAAGTAATAACATATTTACCTCACGCATATCCAAAAGGGCTTTTTACCTCTAGATCTAGAAAATAGAAAGTAATTCCCACCATGTCTCCTCTAATTAATGAAACACTAAAACCCTATGAAAGTGCCTAAAACTCTAAACCCTGAAAGTGCCTATACCCTAGTGTACCCTATGAAAGTGCCTAAATCCTAGGGTACCCTATAAAAATGCCTAAATCCCTAGGGTACCCTATAAAAGTACCTAAATTGCTAAAACCCTATAATAGGAAAGTGCACCCTAAAACCCCTATGAAAGTGCCTAAACCTAAACCCTAGGGCTCTATGAAAGCACCTAAACCTAAACCCTAGAGTATCCTAAACCCTAAAACCCTAGGGTGGCACTTCCATTAATGGTAAATGTATTTTTATAAAGATGGACCTAGTGGTAATTAAGTATTCCATCTCTCCTTAATGGAAATTAAGTTTCACTTTTTTGTACTTAGAGATAAAAATCTGTATCCAAGGACGAATCCGAGCGTATCCAACACATTCCGCGCATATCCGAAACGTATTGGGATACCAAAAAATAATTCTAAAACCAGGATACTTTAAAAAAACGCATCGGATATGTATCTGGAGTGTATCCGAGAGTATCGGTATCCAATACGGATACGATACGTGATACGGAGGCCAAAATAGAGTATCCGTGCTTCATAGGCAGCCTACATAAGAAGTCTAACATTGCGCTAAACTTAGACTAATAAGCTTCCTTTCTTGGTCGTTGGGGTTTCCTTTGTATGTGGGATGGATGGTCGTGCTTGAGATGGTCCTTAATGGCGATACTAGCTCCCAAACAAGGCCGGCCCTGGTAATTTGGTGGCCTAGAGCGAATTTTAAAATGTGGCCTTGGTTCTTTTAACTTTTTTTTTTTTTTAATATAGGTGGCTAATATGAGATAAAAAGATTAAACATGGTATTTTAACTTTGTAAAATAAACTTTTGAAAAAATTTAAAGCATTAGAAAAAGATGAATCAAACACAACAATGTATGGCTCATCATTTTCTCTATTTAATCATGTTATTAACTTTAATTGTACGAATTTTATTTTTAACAATAAGAGGAGTTATTATTTATGTTAAACAATTTTTTTTATCGAAGTTTGTTGTGTAAAACTAAATTATTTTGGTTTTTTTTAGTCAATTGTATTTTATTTGTGAATGTGATGTAAAAGGTAAAAGTAAATTTTAAATAAGCAAAAGAACATGCGGAGTGATTTTCATACTCCCTTTTTTGTTTTTTTAGTGTTGAAAGTGTATGTAAATTTTTTGCTAAAAGACAAAAAGGGAGTGAGGATATAAAAAAAGGAAGTGTGAGAATCAATTCCCAAGAACATAATATAAAACTTATCAAAACATTTATTGTGTGCAAAAAATTTGCATAACATCTACAAACACTAACGCATCACTAATTTATACTCCATACAAGCGGTGCAAGAGGCCTTATTACACCTAGATCCAATAGGAAAATAAGTTAAAAAAATGGTTCGTAGAAAGAAAGCCCTGGGAGTCGAACCAAGGACAAATGAAATCCAAGAGAATGCACGCACCAACTTTGCCTGAAAACGTCTTGTGTCAGAATATGGAACAAATTATATATAATATACACACTTGTTATATAGAAAATGGGGCCTCGTTTTTACTTAAGTTCCGGAGGCCTAAAGCGACTGCACTTCCAGCTTCACCCTAGGGTTGGCCTTGCCCCCAAAATATGATTGGTTCCCTTTTATAATTGGTAGAATTTTACAATTCTCTATTTCCTCTTTTGCTATGTGCCTTTGTGGTATATACTTATCCCTCCCAATGGACTACGCATTGTTCTCCTGTGTGTCTTTAGCTGTCTTGCCTCCCTATTAATGTGGGTTACTTATCTCTCTCTCCCTGAAGTCGTAGCTTTCGTTTTGCAATATGTTTCACTCATACGTCTCCAGCTGTATTCTTCCATATGATATTTGTCCACTTATGCTCGAATGGTGTTTCCGGTAGTGAAAAATTTGTAGATTTTAATTTGTGGTTGAGAAGTTGTTAGGTGTTTCCGGTAATGAATAAGTTGTTGAGAAATGTCAAGTTGTTTTTGGTAGTGAATAAGTTGTTGATGGGTTTGTGAGTAGAGATAGTGTAGCAAATTTTTTTTTCGCTGACAATTTTTTTGTTAGTGAAAACGAGATGGTAAAATGCTGAAATTTTTTTGTTAGTGAAAACGAGATGAGGACCTTGTTTTGCGGAACAGAGAGCTAGCAAGCCAGTTATTTAAGTTCATAGGTGTACAGCTCAAGATGGGTAGAGTTTACTTGTTTGTTGGTTTTTTGATAGCATTTGGTATTCTACCAAGAGGCCTGAGACATTGCGTAGTTGGCTCTTAGTTGCACGAAGCGGGAACGGGAGCGGATGATCATAGAAGTGTGGGAGCGCCGTCGGGAGCGTTTAGAAAAAATTATTTATTTTTATGTAGTTAGATGTCAAAAGGAAAATATTATTCTACCACAGTACCACTTAAAATGCAAAACATAAAAATATTTATAGTTTTAATATGTGGTTCTAGTTGTTCTCCTATCTTAGTTGCACAAAGCGGGGGCGGGGGCGGGATTGGTTTAGGAATAATACATAAAAATATGTAATGCAAGTAAATATTATTGTGTCATTCATGTGAATTGCAAAGATTGTCTTAGTGACTAAGGCCCCGTTCCCGAAAGAGAAATAAGTACTTATTTTTTAAGAAGGCAATTTCAAGCTCAAAAATCATGTGCTTACCCAAATAATTTTCCTATCAATATGGATCTTGTTTGATAGATCTCATTGAGATCTTTAATACGGTGCAAAAAAAAATTGAAAATTTATTTTTCATTTACATTATTTTTGAGTTTGAAAATGTGAAATAAGTACTTATTTTTTAAGAAGGTGTTCTAGAACGGGGCCAAGTAATATTATGGTTATATTATGCAATTGGGCAAATTTAAGTTAATATTTTCCTAATATCTTATCATTATTTTGTCTTTTATCTTGCTTGGTATCTTTTATTTTTGTTTCTTTTGGGATTTATATACCTAAGAGGTTCTATCCTAGTTGGGAGCGGGTTCCTTCTCAATGGGAGCGAGGTTCCTGACTTGGGGCGCAGGAGCGAGGTTCCAAGGTGGATTCGCCACCCACATTGGAGGTTCCTACAACTAAGGTTGGGCTTATTTCCATACGTAATAATCTATTAATGCCTCCTCGGTCTCCCACTATGAATCTTAGCTCCCTACATCTGCCTCCATTACCAAAAAATTAAAACAGAAGAAAAAGAATGTTGGAATAAATTTGACTTGAAGAGTATTTTTTCCAAACTATTCTAGGGCTGCTAGCATGCATCCATTTTTCCTTTTGAGGAGACAAACAGTAGTGTTGGCTAACATTCTCTTGGTGGTTTGATTGTTTCCATGTCATTGTAGCTTATGTACTTCATTCCTAGTTGTACAATCAGGTGCTCGATGATAGTCTTCTTAGTGCTTTGTTTTTAGTTACATTGGTTATTGTCATGTATGCAGTTATTTAAATTTTGTTGATCAACACTTTATACTTCTGCACTTTGCCTCAAATCTCACCTCACTCCCTGTAAATTCAATTGGGACAGTCAAAATCTTACACTTTTGGTCAAGTCCTGACCGTCAATGATTTCTCGGAAATTTGACCGGCATTAGTCATGTGGTTGTCACATGGCCTATTTTGGGAACACTAAAGTCTCGGAATTTACTTTAGTCCGTAACTTAGTTGCAGGAAACTCCTAAAATGGAGCCGCTCCCTCCTTGGGAGCCCGCTTTTGCGCTCTCAACTAAGGAGCTTGATGGGAACCCGCTCCCATTGAGATAGGAGCTCGCTCCTTACAAAGATGGGAGCTTTTGTATGATCTTTGTATAGGAAAACAAGGATTTGTCACTTGGCTTTTTTCATTGATCTTCAATGAACAAATGATATCTAGCCCAAGTCATGATATCTTGAAAAGAAAATCATATATTGTAACACTAGCCCATTCCTTACATTTATGGCAGACTTGGCCCATAGTTTTACTTCTTAAAATGATTGTACTTTCAAAGTGAATACTCTATGCTACATTATTTTTATAATATATGTACATGCTACTCTCACGCTCCCAACCTTGGGAGCTTTTGTATTCCCTCGCTCCCCCGCTCCCGCACCCGCTTCCGCTCCCGCCCCCGCTCCCACTTCGTGCAACTAAGGTCCGTAATGATTGCTTTGATGAAGCAACATTTATCCCCTCAATTAAAGCAAATGGTTGATGTTTGATGGCTCAACATTCGGTATCATGAAGTGGCCTTCTAACCGACATAAACTCTCTCTCTCTCTCTCTCTAACACACACACACACACAACATACACCGCTGCCTCTGCCCCTGCCTATGAATGATTAATTTAAACACAATGGAAATGATTGTAATTGTTGTAATTTTACCTGTCTATGAGTCCTTGTTCTCCGGGTTTTGCTAAAAATATATTCTATTCTTTGGCGTTCTCTATCTTATGTCAAAGTCTTTAAGTGCGAATGTTTTGGCTGTGGCAGCTTATTGTCTAGTGGGTATATTATCAAAACCGCAGTAAGCTTATATCTAACCCCATCTTTTTTTGCAATGACAATGTATGACAGCAGGCATAATTTTGAAAGGTCCCTAGGATAATGTTATTTACTAATGCCAATTTTTTTGAAGGAAAACAAAATTCAGCTGAACAAAAAATGCAGCATCTCTATAACTCAACATTCAAGTTATTGGTTAGATGCAATATCAACTTATAGGATTGTTATGTCATAGTGACGTTCTCGGTTCTGATTTTGGCTGTCAGATAATACGTCACTCGGATATGAAATGGGTTGGTGGAGGGAGGAACATTTCAATGCGTCAGATGCAGATGGAGATGGCCTTCTTAATATAGCTGAGTTCAATGAGTAAGCTTATACTTATTCAAACAGCCAAAGTGTTCTTCCCTTCATTTCCCCCTCTATTGTTTGTTATGACTTACATGTTGCTCTCTTCATTGATGCTAATTCTTTCTGATGATTTTGTTGATGGACTATAGCTTTCATCATCCGGCTGACAGCAAGAACCCAAAGCTACTTCATTGGTTGTGCCAGGAGGAGATAAGGTATCAAGGTGTCATTGTACTTATAAATTGATGCACAGTTCTCTTCCCATACATTTTTGTTGTAATTCTCTTGTACAGTTGCTAATTGCATTTCCAATATCTACGCTTATTTCCGTCCATCCTTCCTCCCGCTTCATGTCAACAAAGGATGTTAGTAGGGAAAACTGCACCAAAAATTATCCTTCCAAATAAATACATCGTTAAAAGCCTCATATGCATCCACCGTTCCTCTGTTGGGCTAATTCAAGTAGTTGCACACTGTAGGGAGGTATTCCCAAATAGGCTCAAATAGGGCCCGAACACGTGGTACGTGGAACCATGGTATGAGTAGGACAGGATAAATCGCCGTGCAATACGGTGGTTGGCAATATGGACTAGTGACATGAGAAGTCATTGTTCCAGGGAGTCTGAACGGGGCCAAGGGCTAGTGGACATGAGACGGTATTGGTCCAGGAGATTGAACCAGTGACATGAGAAGTCACTTCCAAGTAGTCTGTTCAGCAATGAGAAGGCCGAACAGAGGCAGACCTCTTGAGAAAGCAGCCTAAGGTGCAAGGAACACTCTGGAAGATTCCAGAACAGGGATATTCCATGAAGGAATAAGATCCCAAGAAAATAGGATCTTGGAGAGATACCCAACGGGAATGGGATGTTCAGCCAGCTATGGAAAAAGAGTCCTGAAAGGACTAAGGTAATGAACTGATAAGGGAACGAGAATCCAAGATATTCTGGGTTTCCTATACGAGGTAGGAAACCTAGGGCAACACGGATACTTTGGCAGCAAGCATCTGTGAATCTATAAATATGAGGTAAACCTAGAGGTAAAAGGTACGCAATATGTTGCATGCAGTGTTTTAAATGGCGAAAGGCGCACCAAGGCGCAACAGTCCCCTGGGGCTTTAGCGCAAGGCGCAAGGCGCGGCGCGCGCTTTATTGACGCGAAGCGCAAAAAAAAAAAATTCTCCACAACGAGGCAAATTTTATTAGAACAAGTTTTCAACACAAACAAACACTTGTAAAACTTTCAAATGTCATAAAACATAACATATTAATGGTTAAACAAAAGTACCAAACACAAAACATAACATATCATCCATGAAAAGCTAACATAATAATGTTTAGCCTTAGAGATATAACAAAAGGATGAAAGGCAATAAAATCTAGAGTCATGCATAGACATTAATCATCATTCTCAGAACCAAGAACTTCATCTTCAATTTCATCATCATCATTTGATGATTCTGATTTATATCCTTCCACATCTTCCTCCTCCTCATCATCCGTCTCCCATTCTCCCTCTTCAATCACCTCATCTATAAGAGATGTCTTTCCTCTTGAAGCCTTAGCCTTTGGAGTTGGTTTTGCTATTTTCGCGATAGGTGTTGAGTCTGTTGACTTTGAACTTGATGCTCTAGTTGTTTTACTTGGTTCTTCGGCTCCAGAAGCTAAAGCAACATCATCCCAATTCAAATCAGCATCCTCAAACACAGGTTCTTCCTCCATCTTCCCAACCAACCATTCATTGCTCTCATCAATATCTTTCAAGGATATAGGATCAATGCGATCACGTTTGAGGTATCGGCGTTTCAATGCTCTATTGTACTTAACAAATACCAAATCATTGAGACGCTTTTGAGCTAGTCTATTCCTTTTTTTTGTGTGAATCTGCATTAACAATTAATTATACAAGGGACTTCAATTCATGATCATACATAACTAAAGCCTAAAGGAACTAAGGAAGTCAATGAATGAACTTGATTATCATATACTCACATGCTCAAAGACACTCCAATTACGCTCGCATCCCGAGGAACTACAAGTAAGGCTAAGAACTTTGACGGCAAATTTTTGCAATTCGGGAGTGTCATGACCAAATGAGGCCCACCAGTCAGCTGCACACCATAGAATATTGATATTGGAAAACATTCTTAAAGTGCAACTCTTAGGATTTAAATTAGTTACTAGGTTAAGGTTAACATGCTGATACCTGGTGCTCTTGTATTTCTTTGCCTCTTTGCCATTGGGTTACCGAAGAGTCCTTCAGCTCTCTCATACTTCATCAAGTCGGCACAAATAAGGTCTTGTGTAGCAATATTGGAAATCAACTTTGTGATACATCTGTATAGGCCTCCAATGACTTCTGGAACTTTGCAAGCATCTGGATCTTTGTAAAAAAATTCAGGATTTAAGTAAAAACCAGCTGCATGCAAAGATCGATGCAATTGGGATTCCCACCTCTTGTCGATTATCTTATAGACCTCATCATACATCTTCTTATTTTGATTGAAGGAATTTGCAATAGTTTCTTTAGCCCGATCCATAGCCTCATAAATGTATCCCATTGGAGGCTTGACTTCTCCATCAACCAATCTAAGTACCTTAACAAGTGGGGATGCGAACTTGAGGGCAAGGAGCACATTCCTCCAAAATGAGGCCATCAACATGACTTTTTCTACTTGTTTTCCTCCTTGCTCTTTTGCCCATTTGCTATTGGTCCACTTCTCTGAAGTAAACATCTTCCTTAAGTTTCCCTTTTGTTCATAAACCCTTTGCAAAGTCAAAAAAGCAGTTGCAAATCGAGTTTTTGCCGGCTTAACGAGCTCCTTCCTCTTGGTAAATTGCCTCATCATATTCAACAAAGAGGGTCGATTATAAATATAACCATGAATCATTATTGCCCTTTCCCAAGTTATCTTCAAATTTGGTAACTTAAAAATGTCTTCTAACATCAAGTCCAAGCAATGGGCAGCACACGGAGACCAAAACAAGTGAGGTCGTTTTGCCTCCAACAACTTCCCTGGTAATTGTTATAAATAAGTGGTATTAGAAGTTAAAATTAGAATAATAAGTAATTCAAATATCTGTAAGTGGTATTAGAAGTTAAAACTAGAAGTTGAAATTCTCACCTGCCGCCACATTTGCCGCGGCACTATCCGTAACAACTTGAACCACGTTTGCTTCTCCAATATGCTCCACCCACGCATCAAGCAATTCAAATATCATTTCTGCATCCTTTACAACTCCAGACGCATCCATAGATTTCAGAAACACGGTCCCTCTCGGAGAATTCACCAAAAGATTCATCAATGTTCTATTTTTCCTATCAGTCCACCCATCGCTCATTAGCGTACACCCATATTGTTCCTGGTCTTTTTTGTGCTCCTCCATCAACTTGTTAACATGTTCTACCTCTTTGTTTAGAAGAGGAACTCGCACTTGATGATAAGTTGGTGGGGGCAAACCCGGACCGTATTGCC
Source organism: Rhododendron griersonianum (assembly GCA_018127125.1). Lineage (NCBI taxonomy): Eukaryota > Viridiplantae > Streptophyta > Magnoliopsida > Ericales > Ericaceae > Rhododendron > Rhododendron griersonianum. Next base: position 14,734,978 of record CM030799.1, on the reverse strand, counting down.
CAATAGCCTCTATCATTGGCGCAAAACTATCATTGTTCACAACATTTAGAGGTATCCCACAATCATATATCCACCTTGCAATAGCCTGATGAGCCCTGTCTTTCAATATTTTCTTATATGGTTCATTCTCATCAATTTTTGGCTGTTTGCCCTTGGCTTTTCTATTTTCCACCACCACCTCTGGTTCAGGAGTGTAGAAAGTGTCGAGAGGCCCTATGGTTCTTGGTTTCTTAGGCTTAGAATGAATAGATGCGGTGGTGCTTCCGTGAGTAGAAGATTTCTTAGAAAGAGGATTGGATTCAACAATATCATCGTCAAGGTCATAATCATCATCATTCATTGCATCATCAAAATCTGGTATAGACTTAATTTGACTTTTTGCTTCATCCCTTTTACGTATAAACTCCCTCATCTCCTCTCTAACCTCAGGTGGGCATCGACGACATGCCGCCGTATTCCTTTTAGCTCCTCCGGCAAGGTGTTGCTTAATTCTTGACACACCCCCATTTTTCACTTCGTTACAAAAAATACATTTCAACTTGGTATTATTGTGTGGATCAACCTTTTCGCAATAATTCCAACCAGGGTCCTTTTTATTAGAATTTTCAGATGTCATGCCTACAATTAACAAGTACAAATAAATACCATAAAGTCACCGACTGACCACGTTAAATAAAAAATAAAAAAACTAACATCCACATTCCACACCCACTTATGCAATAATAAGGAGCATTTCATGTTACTAACAGAGACTATGTCCCGAACACCAGACTAACAAGCGCAACTGAAGAAAGATGATCAGTCTGTTGACTCTGTTCTGTTGGTACAACTGCTTCAAAATCAATTCTAAAATTTTTTTTAAAAATGTCTGGCTGATGGATTTCAAAACATATTTACAAAGGTTTTTTATTAAAAAAAAAATCACCCAAGTGGAGGAAAAAAGTCTGACAGCCGACTGGGAAAAAAAAAAAACCAAAAAAAGAAGAAAAAATTGGCTGACAGCCGACTGGTGGAGGAAAAAAGAAGAAGAAAGAAGAAGAGGAGGAGAAGAGGAGGAGAAGAGAAGAAAGAAGAAGAAGAAGAGGAGGAGAAGGGCCGAAGGGGAGATCGGAAGAAGAAGAAGAAGAAGTCACGGAGAAGGAGGAGGAGGAGGAGATTACCGTTGAAGGTCGACTGAAGCTGCTGCTGCTCTGGATCGACTGAAGCCAACCGAAGCTGCTCTGCTTTGGATCGATCGATCGCCTGAAGCTGCTGCCTGCTCTGCTTCTGGGTTACGCTTGGACCTGGGTATGTGTCGTATGGTCCATTTAGGGCTAAATCAGACTTAAAAGAAAAATTATTCAGTGCATCGCTGCCATTGCATGTGTTTTCTGCACCGTTGGATCAATTTTTGGGTCAAAGACCAAAAGCGTGCGCCTCTGCGCCTTGCGCTTTAGCGTGCGCCTTGCGCCATAGCGTGCGCCTTCGTGCTTTGCGCCATAGCGCTATCCTCTGAAGCGCAGAACCTGCGCTTCGCGCTTTAGCGCGCGCTTCGCGCGCTTTTTAAATCACTGGTTGCATGATTCACTTCCTACTAATAATTAGGGTTTTTGACTAGTACGTGATACTAACTTAGGCATCGGAGGGCCTTTGCCACGAGAGGTAAAGGTGCGCTCACCCCTTGTCTGTTTTGCAAATTAGGTCTCCGACGACGTGTTAGGGTTCCGGCGAAGAGGAACGAGTAGCCGTTACATCCCTGTGTCATTTACAGCATTATACAATTTTGTGCACCTACAATTGGCGCCGTCTTGTGGGAAACGAAAGAGATCCCTTTGAAAAAACGACCATGGTGGAGGAAGATCCTAAGACACCGCTTGATCCAAAGAGCCAGCTAGGTGGGGGAGGTGATAAGTCCCCACCAGATCCTCCAAGGAAACCCGACGGCGGGCATACCAAGAGGACCACGAGCAAGGGCCACCCCATGACTGGCCATGATGACTCCAAGAACAGGGAGGGCAGGACAGCCAGGGAATCCACGAGGAGTAAGTCCCATCGAGGGAGAGAATCGGTTGCAAACTCGAGGAGTGTGCACAACAACGAAGATATCCTGGATAAGAAGAGACAGGAAATTGAAGAGTATGCCCCTCTAATCAAGAGGCGTGAGTACGAGATTCAAGAGTTACAACGGATACGAGAACATCCGGAAGATTCTGGACTTTCACGACGAAATTCCAGGGGAGACAGGCTGGCTCTGGTTGTACACAACAAGAAGGCTCCTTCACAGAGAAGAAGGAGCAGGAGCAGGAGCCCCACTCCAAGAAGGAAAAGGGTTTCTTCTCGAAAAAGGAGCAGAAGCCGGAGTCATACCCCCGAGGAGGGAGAGATTAGAAAACATCACAGGGAGAGGTACGGGAGACCTGATTCCGATTGGGAGAAGAGTACTCCCAAAAGAACGAGGGAACAAGAAGAGGGAACCATGTCTGCACGAGAGGTAGCGCGAAAAGCCCTTAGCAACATAGCATCCTCCCCCTTTGCAAGGAGGCTGCAAGAGGCAAGGCTGCCGAGCAGGGTAAAGCACGGGGCGTTCATCTCGTATGAAACAAATACAGATCCTGTAGCGCACATACAGCATTACCAGCAGGCAATGTTCATGCACATCGGGGATGATGCAATCATGTGCAAAATGTTCCCATCGAGCTTGGGAAAGGTGGCTCTATCCTGGTTCCATAAGCTAGGCCCGCGCTCCATACGAGGATGGGGGCAATTGGCCGAGGAATTCACTGCTCGGTTCCTGACGAGCAGAAAAGCACCAAAGACGTTTGAGAGCCTCTCCGTTATGAAACATGGAGAGAACGAACCGATCAGGGATTATGCTAAGAAGTACTGGGAGACTTTCAATGAGATTGAAAGTTGCAGTGAGGAATATGCAATAGCCACGTTCAAGACTGGGCTGCCTGTTCGGGGGGAACTACGTAAGCCCCTAAACATGAGTCCAGTAGGTACATTGGCCAAGCTAATGGAACGGATAGAGCAGGATGCCAGGAACGAAGATGACATACTGCAAGAAGATGGCAAGGTGGTGGCCGAGCAGGCCAAGGGTCCTGCGAAGAGAGCAGATAAGCCAGAGCCCAAAACTTATAAGGAGAGGAAGAAATATGGGCAGGCTAAGAAAGAGCCATACAAAGAGAAACATGCTCCGGACCCCAAGTCCTTCTTCTCAGTAACAACGGTTTGGAAGGAACCAATCTATCGGATTCTTTATCGAATAAAGAACCGCCCATATTTCAAGTGGCCCCCAAGGCTGGAGGGGGATAAAGATGCAAAGAGGGCTACGAGTCAGCATTGCAGTTATCACAAAGGCTGGGGTCACTTGACGGAAGATTGTGAGATGTTCAAACAGCACCTTGATGACCTAATCTCGCGTGGTTACTTGAAAGAGTTCATTCAGGAAGAGCACAAGGGTGCAGAGAAAGCAATGGAGTTGGATTACGAGCAAAATCCAAGGGGCGTAATCCATATGATACATGGATTGGCCGCACCTTATACGAGAAATGAGGTGAGGTTGCTCCAGAGACAAGTGAAGCACTACCAGCATGTGATGCAGTTGGGGAAGAAGAGAGGACGTGAAGAAAAGGTATGCAACAAGGGCATAGTCTTCACGAATAAGGAAGAGAGAGAGAGAGTCGCCATCGCCTGGACTTGGAGTGAAGTCGGCGGGGTGTGTGAGGAAAAGAAAATGAAATCTGGATAAGTAATTAGGGTTTGTATTTATATATCTATCGTATTTATGTAATAAATATATTTTTTACACATAGAATTCACAACAACCGTTGTAGCACAGCGTTAAAGCATAGCCTTCACGGATGAGGACCTAGGAGGAGTCCAGGTACCACACAATGATGCTTTGGTCATAATCCTACGGATTGGGGAATATGACATGGAGAGAATCCTTGTGGATTCAGGAAGTTGTACGAAGGTGCTGTACTATGATGCGTTCAAGAAGTTGGGACTTACACAGGCGGATTTGGTGCAGTCGATAACTCCTTTGGTCAGATTCAGTGCAGGAGCAGTCTGGCCGTTGGGCAAAGTAACTCTTCCTGTTCGGGCAGAAACAGTTGTGCTGAGAACCGATTTCCTGGTGGTGGATGTACCATCTTCCTATTACGCGATTATTGGAAGAACATGGTTGCACAAGATGAGGGCAGTTTCCTCTACTTACCATCAGATGGTAAAATTCCCCGGGTCAAATGGTATTGAAAGAATTAGGGGAAATCAAAAGGTTGCCCAGCAGTGCTTGGTTTCTATAATCAAGAAGGCACCCAAGGCAAAGTTAGTTCAAGCAATCAAGGTTCCGGACCAGCCGACCATTGAGGATGTCGGAGGGGACCCCGCCGAGAAAGTGGTGGAAGGCTTGAAGAAGATTCAGATCAACGAGAATGATCCAGAATGGTATTTCCTGATTGGGGAAAACCTGAATGAAGCAGAAGAGGAAGAGTTGGTAGGGTTCCTCAAGGAGCACGTTGATGTGTTTGCTTGGGTACCCGAAGAAATGCCTAGAGTGGATGCAAACGTGATTTGTCACCACTTGAATGTGGATCCACAACATAAGCCTGTGATGCAGAAGAAGAGACAATCTGCCGTACAGCACGTGGACGCTGTTATCGAGGAGGTGGACCGATTACTCGAAGCAAAGGCTATACGAGAAGTGTACTACCCAGAATGGCTGTCCAACACTGTAGTGGTAAAAAAGAAGAATGGGAAGTGGCAAGTCTGCGTCGATTTCACTGATTTGAATAAGGCATGTCCTAAGGATAGCTTCCCCCTTCCCAGGATAGATCAACTTGTGGATGCAACAGCTGGGTATGGGCGGATGAGCTTCCTTGATGCTTATCAAGGGTATCACCAGATAGCCATGTACGGTCCCGATCAAGAGAAGACTTCCTTTATCACACCAAGGGGGCTGTACTGTTATAGCGTCATGCCCTTTGGTTTGAGGAATGTTGGTGCAACATACCAGAGGTTAGCAACGATTATGCTAAAGAAGTTGCTCGGCAAGTCCATGGAGGTATACATAGACGACATGGTGGTCAAAAGCAAGGAGAAGGAAAACCACATTGCTGATTTAAAGGAAGCCTTCGAGATATTGAGAGAATACAAGCTAAAACTCAACGCCTCGAAGTGTGCGTTCGGAGTGAGTTCGGGGAAGTTCTTGGGTCACTTGGTGACCATAAGAGGGATAGAGGCAAATCCCGATCAAATAACAGCATTGCAAAAGCTCCAAAGCCCGACCACGAAGGAGGTCCAGAGACTGACTGGAATGGCGGCAGCCCTCAACAGGTTTATCAGCCGGTCCAGTGACAAGTGTATGCCCTTTTTTCAATTGTTGAAGAAAAGAGAGGGATACGAATGGGGAGCAGAATGCGAGCAGGCATTCCAAGATCTGAAAAAATACTTGTCAGCGGCCCCGCTCTTGTCGACTCCTGAACCGGGCGAGTCCTTGACTTTGTACTTAGCGGTTTCCGAACATGCTGTTAGTGCAATATTACTGAGGGATAAAGGATCCGAACAAATTCCTGTCTACTACGTGAGCAAGACGCAAAGACGAGATATCTGCCCCTCGAAAAGCTGGTCCTGGCATTGAGGACAGCGGTCAGAAAGTTGCCCCATTATTTCCAGAGTCACAGAATTGTGGTCTACTCTGAGTTTCAGTTAAAATCTTTGCTACGAAAGGCAGATTTCTCGGGACGTTTTTCAACCTGGTCGGTGGAATTGAGTCAGTACGATATTGACTACCAGCCGCGCACTGCCATAAAAGGGCAAGTTCTGGCAGACTTCGTCGCGGAATTCTCACCTGCGGTGGCTCCCAAGCCTTCTATGAGAAAGGAACAGGCAACTGGCACGCAGCCCAAAAAGGCCAAGGATCATGCCGAGCAAGATCCCCTGGAGTGGAAATTGTTCGTTGATGGATCTGCATGTAACACCGGATCAGGAATTGGGGTTGCACTTTTCCCTCCTAGAGGAGTGATGATGGAATTGTCCCTTCGACTGGGTTTAAGTGCTTCAAACAATGTGGCAGAGTACGAGGCACTCCTGCCAAGATTGAGAAGTGCGAAGACCCTGAAGGTCAAGAGAATACGAGTATACTGTGATTCGCAACTCGTAGTGAATCAGTTATCTGGGGAGTATGAGGCCCGGAATGAGAAGATGGCCCCCTACGTGGGGGCCGCCAAAGATCTGCTCGACACTTTTGAGAAGGTGTACATCGAGCAAATAAGTTCTAGGCAGAATGCCCATGCAGATTCACTTGCTTGGTTGGCTGCAGCTGTGCCAACAGAGTTCAAAAGACGGGTGGCAGTAGATTATCTTGCTAAGCCGAGCATTGGAAGGAGCGTGGAATTGGTCTTGGACGTGAACTAAGGACCAAGTTGGATCGATCCAATAGTGGAGTTCTTACGAGATGGGGCACTCCCCACAGATAAGAAGGAGGCTCACAAGATAAAGACAAAATCTGCACGGTTTTGGCTATCACCTGAAGGAAAGTTGTACAGGAAATTCTTCACAGGACCATACTTACTCTGTGTACACTCCGAGATGGTGCAGAAGTTTCTCCACGAAATTCACGAGGGGACATGTGGAAGCCATGCTGGGGGCAGGTCCATTGCCCACCGGGCAATTACCCAGGGTTATTGGTGGCCACACATGCAGGAGGATGCAAAGGTGTATGTGAAGATTTGTGAGAAGTGCCAGAAATTCTCACCAATGATCCGAACACCAGCCGAGGATCTGGTGCCCTTGACAAGTCCTTGGCCATTCGCACAATGGGGGATGGACATCGTGGGTCCACTCCACAAGGCAACTGGGAATAGGAAATTTCTGTTGGTAGCAACAGATTATTTCACTAAATGGATTGAGGCAGAACCATTAGCAAAGATCACTGAACCTATGATAGAGAGGTTCGTGTGGAAAAGCATCATTACTCGATTTGGAGTCCCTTATTCGTTGATCACGGATAATGGGTCACAATTTCAGAAGAAGTTCGAAGCATTCTGTGCCCGAAACGGAATAAGGAACTACTACTCCATCCCAGCCTACCCCCAGAGTAATGGGCAGGCAGAGGCGTCCAACAAAACCATACTTGACGGGATCAAGAAAAGGTTGGACAAGGCAAAAGGAAAGTGGCCCGATGAATTGCCACTAGTCTTGTGGGCGCACCGAACAACCCCTAGGAGATCTACGGGAGAGACCCCCTATTCTTTGGCATATGGAACAAAGGCTGTTATACCGTTGGAAGTGGGTTTGCCGACAACAGGACCGCTTTGGTTGAAAGTGGAGGCAATAACAGAGCCTTGGAGATCGAGTTGGATCTTGCCGAGGAACGGAGAGAGAGGGCTCTGGTACATTTAGCCTCATACCAGGAGCAGCTGATGAAAAGCTATAACAAGCATGTTCACCCACGAGAGTTTGGTGTAGGAGACCTTGTGCTTCGTAAGGTGCTCGGCAACACCAAGGTGGCCAACGAGGGCAAGTTGGGGGCCAATTGGGAAGACCCATATCGAGTTACAGAGGTTGTGGGCATTGGGGCTTATCGTTTGGCAGACCTGGACGGGAACCCGGTGCCAAGGCCTTGGAATGTCCACAATTTGAGGGAGTTCTTTGTGTGAAAGACTTCAATTTATTTTTTCTTTCTGTTTTAGGATGCACATCGTGATTGTGTGGGAATTACGAATAAAATTCCCTTATTTTTTATTCTTTGATAGTTGCAAGGGGCACGCGTAACGCCCCCTTGAGTTTCGGATTATGAATAAAGTTATAAGATTTTGGTGAAGAATACTGTTTTTTGCAATCTTTTTTTATGATTGAATACGAAGTTAGGCCTCGTTCTTTATCCTCACTTCGTATTGGGGAGCGGAGGTGTACGGTTTGTGTAAAATTACGAGCAATTCAAAACTTTGCAAGTACGAAGCACTTGGAATGCATACGATAAAATGCACGATTCTGCCAAATATGAATACATTTGGGCACTCGTCTAAGTATGGGAGACTTACGAGTATAACCTAAGTATGAATACACTTAGGCAAAATTTCAAGTATGAAGGAACTTGAGAGCATACGAGAACATGCAAGTCTATCTAAGTATGGACAAACTTAGGGATTCGTCCAAGCACATGAACCTTGGGTGCATATGAACACGTGCACATAACAGCTAGGTACGAACGGACCTAGCTGGTTATCGAAGGGAATAAATACACCCAGTACGAAATACTGCACAGGCATGTGAGAGCATGCAATATTAGCTAAGTACGAATAAACGTAACTAAGTACGGAAGACTCAAACGCATACGAGGATATGCAGAATCACCCAAACGTAAAAGTCTACGGCCACGAGGGGCCAAGCAAACCAACAAACACCTATGATAAGCATGTTTAGAAATGTACCAGTGCCACACAGGGCAAAATTCAATGGCCACGCAGGACCAGCAAACTATTTCTGAGAAAGATAGTATTGTTCAGAGAAGGGCGAAATCCAACTTACTCTTCAATCGTTAAATCTTGAACGGTAGGGGGAGAGACAAGAGCGGTAGTATCCTCCACAGCAGTACCTTCAGGTTGCCCACCACTGGCTTCCTTCTGGCCAGGGTTGGACGTGTCAATCGTTTGGCTTGCTTCAGTAGCTTGCTGTTCGGAGGCATTGGCATTTGGCTCCCTGTCCAAACCATCCTCTTCTTCCACTTCTTGGTCCTCAGCAACAACTTGAGAGCTGGGAAGGTCCTTGTTAGTCCAGAGGGGGCTAGATTCGGGAGCTCCACTCTTGGTGAGGCATGCTGTCCAAGCTGTGTCCCAGATATGGTCTTGAATTGAGGGCATCTGAGATTTGTAGCTTTCGGTGGCCACGCGGATTCCTTCATTGTAGCCATGCTGGTATGCGGCTTCGGCTTCATTTTTGCTCACCTCCAGCTCCGTGAGAGTCTGGTTCAAGCTATCCTCAGCACCATCCAGTTTGCTCTTCAATTCGTTCACGGTACCACATGCCTGGTTTCTCTCCCTCTCAAGCCTGACGATGGTGTTCTGAAGCTTGGCGTTTTCACTGGCAAGTTTGGCACGTTGGGGCTCGGACTGGCCGTGCCTTTAGGCCATGGCCACCATCTTTTGCATTGCCTGGGAAGTTAAAGAACAGTCAGGAACGGTACAGGGGAATATGATCTGAAATCATTGGTATATAGAGACTTACCTTGGCACTATTTATCATAAATGAGCCGAGAAGGTTGTCAGGGGAGCTGGCCACTTCTTTTTGCATGTCCCCAGGCAGCAGAAAGGCCTGGGACAGAGCAAGGGCAGTCCCCTCAGATTCCACGCTGTCTCGGGTGGTGACAGGTCGACCACCATGGGTAAATTGAGGTGCCCAGATAGGAGTTGGAACTGTGGAGATCTGAGGTGGGGGCCTTTCGTTCACCGAAGATTCCAAGCGTTGGTGTTTGTCCCGGTGACTGGCATCGATTTCCTCGGGGGAGAAACCAGGAGGGGTGTCCAGTTGAGTAGTTCCACGGCGGCCATGAGATGGCACGGGACTTTGAGAACGTCCACGGCCACGAACATCGCCGCGGCCTCTTCCACGGTTGACTCCAGGAATGGTGAAAAGCTCGCTAAGGTCAATTGGTTGGTTCATTTCTTGAGTTCGAGAGGGAGGAGAAGGAGTATAGCCACTGGATGAGGAGGTTGACGCTTCATCAGCAAGATGAATGGGCTCGTTGGGAATCGGAGGAGTTTGAGAACGCCTCTCTTCTTCTTGCTCGAGCTGTGAGGAGGAAGGTCCAGGAACTGTTGGGTTGTCCGCTGCCCGGATCCGCCGATCAATGAAACCTCCATATGAGGCCCGATAACTGAGGAGAACCTGGGCTGCTCTTGCTCGGCCAACAAGATGTGTGCCTTGCCTGTTGAAATCAAGGGCACGATCGATATCCGCTACATGAACTTGAGGGGTGATAATGCTGTGACCTTGGTTGACGTTTGTAGCTGCAATAAGAAATGCCAAACGATTATATGTAACGAAATTGCATAAGCAAAGTACAAGGAAACTTTAAAGGGCACAGCAAGTAAAGGGACTAATGTGGGCTCCCAAATCTGTGTGGGGCATGGAAACCTATCACTCGGCCGTCCTCATTTTCTGGGCTCGAAGTTTCCAATGACGACGAGGAAATCGTCATCATCTCCTCGAGCGGAGTCAGGCAATTCGAGCACAAGTCGTTTTCTGGAATCTCGACTCTTTAGATAATAGGTTAGGGCATCTTTGGTCCGGGAGATGCTGTATTGATGATAAATATCATGCAGGCCTAAAGAAGTGCCTAGCATCAGGTTTAGGGTGTTAATACCCATGACCACGCGGAAAAAATTAGCAGACACCTGCATTGGTGATAACCTGTAAAAAGCTAAAACCCGGCGAAGTAGTGGCGCCAGGGGAAACCTAGCACTGCCTTCGACAACAGCTACGACGGGAATATGAAGGGTATCGTTATCAGGGCTCTCACGTATGGCGTCCACGGGGGCCAATCTGCTGGCTACGTTGTCCGGTATCTCATAGCGAGATCTAAACGTAGCCATGGCCGGAGGAGTGTTACAGTGCCGTTTAAACCTCCCCATTGCGGGCAGACGTGCTTAAAAAGACAAGAGAAGGGGTACCGAAGAAACCCTAGAAGTGTGAAAAACCCTAAATCGAAGAAGAATAGAGCAGAATGGGGAACAATGACTTACGAAGTGATGATCGGAGATCCTAAAAGTGCAGAAATGAGGGGATCTCGAGAAGATGAACAGAGCTCCAGCAGTGGGGGTGCTTGAATCTTTTTTTCTGCAGAAGGGTTCTAGCGAGAGAATGGGGTTTTTAAAATGGGACGAAAACCCAAATATACCCTCGTGAGTAGGGTGGCGTATGAGAAACGTCACCCCAGATGCCGTTTGGGCGTTCCATTTCCCAAAAGACGTCTACTCACATTTAATGAGGGCAACCCAAAGTATGCCACGTATAAAGGTAAAAGCTGGAAAAGTCTGTCCAGCCCAAACAATGGGACGTTTTGCCTGGACTAATGATGAAAATTGCACCGAATTTTACGAAATAGGGTGTAGGAGCAGAATGAACTCGCTCGGATCTTAAGAGCGCTCGTCATATTAAGAGAAAATAACGAGTAAAGCTGGGGAGCAATTGTAGAGAGGTATTCCCAAATAGGCTCAAATAGGGCCCGAACACGTGGTACGTGGAACCATGGTATGAGTAGGACAGGATAAATCGCCGTGCAATACGGTGGTTGGCAATATGGACCGGTGACATGAGAAGTCATTGGTCCAGGGAGTCTGAACGGGGCCAAGGGCCAGTGGACATGAGACGTTATTGGTCCAGGAGATTGAACCAGTGACATGAGAAGTCACTGGTCCAAGTAGTCTGTTCGGCAATGAGAAGGCCGAACAGAGGCAGACCTCTTGTGAAAGCAGCCTGAGGTGCAAGGAACGCTCTGGAAGATTCCAGAACAGGGATATTCCGTGAAGGAATAAGATCCCAAGAAAATAGGATCTTGGAGAGATACCCAACGGGAATGGAATGTTCGGCCAGCTATGGAAAAAGAGTCCTGGAAGGACTAAGGTAATGAATTGATAAGGGAACGAGAATCCAAGATATTCTGGGTTTCCTATACAAGGTAGGAAACCTAGGGCAACACGGATACTTGGGCAGCAAGCATCTGTGAATCTATAAATATGAGGTAAACCTAGAGGTAAAAGGTATGCAATACGTTGCATGATTCACTTCCTATTGATAATTAGGGTTTTCGACTAGTACGTGATACTAACTTAGGCATCAGAGGGCCTTTGCCACGAGAGGTAAAGGTGCGCTCACCCCTTGTCTGTTTTGCAGATTAGGTCTCCGACGATGTGCTAGGGTTCCGGCGAAGAGGCACGAGTAGCCGTTACATCCCTGTGTCGTTTATAGCATCATACGATTTTGTGCACCTACACACACAATTTGTTGAGACACAAGGATTAGGTTGGTTTGTGTTGATTTATTTCCATAGAAAGAAAAAGAAAACCTGTTTGAGAAATGGGTCTTGGGTTGGTTTGGGCTGATTTGTTTCCTTATGAAGAAAGAAAAATTTACTGGACAACCAAAGTAGGATACGTGAGGATTGAACTTTTGACAGGTATTGTAGCAAATAATGGGCTTTAAGGCTCCTAAAAATGTAATATGACTTGAATGTTTTGAAGAATAATAAAGAACTTATTTTGTGCCTAAAACTCAAAAGAAAATTAATCTGTTTAGGAGTACCATACATTCTTAATAGTGTCATTTATGCAATAGTGTCATTTATGCAAGTCTACACCTATCGTACCCCATTTTAGAGCATGTGGCATATCACTTTTTGGTTCCCATTCTCATTCTGGAACGAATTCCTGGGTAACTGGATTTTAGAAAAATGATTCCACAAAGTTCTACCTCTGACCTCAAGGCTTGGTGCTAGCTGTGTTCTTTCTCAACCGCAAGGTGAAGGCTTCAAACCTTGCCTTCTTAGTCTCCTTCGATTCGAAATAACAGTGTCACTTCTAACCTTAAAAGCTACATTTACTGACTTTGCTCTCTGGCAAACAGAGTTTGGTAAGACGTGTGCAATTCAAGATCTCTTTCAACTTAGAGTTTGGTAATCTAATGCAATACAAGCGGAAATGGCTTGACAAATGGACAACAATGTAACAACAGATATGGATGTACTAAATCGTATGGAATGCTTAATTAAGAAAATCGAATGGGATCGGGACTACTGCAGCTACTCACCTATTGCTGAGTAGTGGTTCTTACACTTCAACATGTGTTTGGTGTACACTCTTCCTTATTATTATTTCTTTGTGATGAATACGTATCATTTAACAAGATACTTCCCCATTAATGATCATATATTGTGGCCGTTATATAACACTTGGAAGTTGGAACAGACTGATTGTGGAAATTTTGGCGAGCATGGGGGTAGATGGTAAATATTGTAGTCGATTACGACCATGTCTTTTTTATAGGTTACATCATTTGTTGTTCATTGCCTATCTACTATATTGTAGGTGTAAAGTGGTTTCATTGGTTCCTACGATTTACACACCTTTGGATAAAATGAGAGGTAAAAAACAATAGGAACAAGACTATGACTTAAAAATTGTCCACTTCGAGGTTGAATGTATTACTAGAGTGGCATTAAAGTATCCCCATTTATACATTCTATTACCCCAGGTTAGGAACTTGTGATTAAGACCTTAACTGAGGTGGAAAAATTTGGACAAGCAAAAGTTAAAAATCAGTGAAAGTTTCAAATTGATTTTTGACAACGGACGCTCACTTTGGGACATTGAAGAAAAGAGATGTGGACTATAATCCAGGGAAAGAAGGAATATGATATTGGGTGATAGAAGTAGGTGTCTTTTTATGTTGTGAAACAGCTTTGCAAAAAGTATTGTGATGGTATTCGGAATATGATGTAGAGCCTATAAAAGGTCGTATCCAGTAAGTACTTAAAGCTTCTGCGTACACCAGGGTTTGGAAGAGGTAGTATGCAGACAACTTACACCCACCTTTGAAGAGAAGGATTCCCACTATTCAAATCCATGCTACAATGCTGGGGCCAATAACCCTTCCTATCGGACCGAGTCACGACCTTCATATACCACAACTTATATGATAACCAAAATTTAGACGAGAATGGTAAACGTGTTAACCTTCTGTTCTTATTGATACACATTGGTACAACTTGTGTAGGGGTCTCTATTTCAGAATCCTGCTCTATATGGAACAGGCCTTGGCAAATGAGAGCTTTCCCTATAGTTTCGTTGTCGGTAACAAAGCCAACAAACGTGGCATCAATCTCTCAGGAAAAATCTAGAACATCTTACTTGTGTCCGAGATTGACTTTCAATATGTGACCATTGGCAAAGTTTGCTTCACCGTGTTTCAAACTGAAATTGCTAACCTTATACATGCTACAAAACCCTCCAAAGACAGTAAACCTGCTTCTAAAGTTTTCAGTGGAGTACCTTGTATGGATGTACTACCTTAGTTCCCAGGATTACAACCTATCGCAACACTGAAAAGTGCATAATTCAATTTTTATTCAACAAACTCCATATGAAATCTTGGCCAATCTTTTGACTTCATCTTGGAAAAGGCGTGCAGAAATTCTTCTGATACACAATTACAACTTTTTGTTTATTTTGCGAGAATCAATTGGTACTGGAATTACTTAAATGTTATCACTTGGCATGTCATCACTAGAGATTCATCGCGCTTCTATGGATGTTTGAAGTAATTTGTTGTATATCCAGAAGGAGACCTTATCTTTCCATGGTACCTAAAAAGGATAGTTGTTTTAGTGACTCCCTCTACTTAGAGACTTTAGCCAGTTTCTTGCTAGTTCTGCCTCTTCCTGTTATTTGATTATTTGGAGGGATGCTTGACATGTAAGTTGCTTAACTTGCTGCCTGATCCACCTGCTTTCATCTTAGGGAAAGAGATTCTGATAAAGACGGGAAAGTCAATTTCAAAGAATTTTTTCATGGGCTGTTCGACTTCGTAAGAAACTATGACAAAGAACACCACAGTCCTTCACATGAGTCTGATGATTCAGCGGAGGCCCCCGCTCGGAAGATATTTGCTGAGCTCGACAAAGATGGCGACGGGTATTTATTATGAGATGCCAATATGGTTCATATGTGATTACTGTTTCACCTTTTATTTTATCTCCCTTGATGGTTGAGGATTTGCTTGATAATATGGTGAATTACTTGAAGTTGTGCCCTGCCTTTTAGGTACTTGTCAGATGCAGAACTGCTACCAATCATTGATAAACTTCATCCATCAGAGCGTTACTATGCAAAGCAACAGGCAGATTACATCATATCACAGGTATTCGTTTAACTGAAGAGGAATTAGTTTGAATAAATGAAATGAAATGAATTGGTTCTTATGATTCCAATGTAGAGTTGGAAACTATTCTTGTGATTTTATAAAAGACTTCAACAATGCTTTTGTAGTATGAATGAATAAATCTCAAGTACTATTGATGGGGGTTTAATTGACTTATTTTAAGGGTGTGTTCTGCCTTTTGCACTGTAGACGAACTATGTCAGTTTTAACTCCGCCTGGTTCGTGCTTAGAGCCTTAACTTTCTTTCCCAGCCGGTCCCAGCCCGGATAAAGGAGAAGGGTTGTGCGTTAGGTAGCTGACAGCCAGCACTTAAAAAACCCATCAGATCTTTATGGCATGAATCCAAATATGATTACAAGACCTTGAGTGAACCCGTACCTCTTTGCCCTAGTTATTGATGAGTTGACTAGACAGTTTCAGTATCCCATGGTGTATGATGTTTGCAGATGATATTGTCCTCGTGGATGAAACCGCTAGAGGTGTTAATACGAAATTAGAAATTTGGAGGGAAGCATTAGAGTCAAAGGGTTTTCAGATAAGTAGGAGTAAAACTGAGTAAATGGTGTACAAGTTTAGTGGTACCAGCTGTGCGCATGAAGAAAGAGTGGTGATCCAAGACCAAGAGATACCAAAAAAGTGACCATTTTAGGTATTTGGGCTCAATTATTAGTAAAGATGGAGAGATTGCCGATGATGTGACTCATAGGATCTAAGTGGGGTGACTCAAGTGGAGGAGTGCTACTAGTGTACTATGTGACAAGAGGGTATCCACAAAATTAAAGGGAAAATTCTATAGAACTGTCACAAGACCAGCGATGCTTTACGGGACATAATGTTGCCCTATTAAGAAACAACATGTGAGTAAGATGAGTTTAGCGGAAATAAGAATGTTGAGGTGGATGTGTGGTAAGACTAGACGAGACAGGATTAGAAATGAAACGGTTCGTGAGATGGTAGGTGTAGTACCTATAGAGGGAAGTTGAGAGAAAATAGGCTTAAGGTGGTTTGAGCATGTCTACCGTAGACCTGGAGATGCAGTAGACGGGGAGGGGAAGATCTAAATTGACATTAGATGCTATGGTGCACAAAGATATGAGTCTAATAGGTTTGAGTGAACAAGTGGCCCTTGACAGAGCTCAATGGAAAAAAAGGATTCATGTAGCCGATCCCAATTGATTGGGACATAAGGCTCAGTTTGGTTTGGTTAGATGAACTATGTCAGTTTTACCGAGTTAATGTACACAGTACATTAGAGAGTTAGGGAGATAGATGGTTACTTGTCATGGTATTCTTGTCCACTCTTAATTGTATTATCACATTGTCTTACATTTTGAAAACTCAGGGACCCTAGCTCTGACATTATATTACCTTGTCCATGTACAAGTCTGAAAAAATTCTGAGGGTTTTCCCACTGAGATCCCCCTATATATTGTTCGGGTAATCTGATATTTCTCTTATATTTATTTCTTCAACCCTAATACCAAATTAGGGAATATATGCATCTCTTTTTGCCAGTCATGCACAGAGAGGTTGCGTACAAGTGACTTCATAGGTGATTAACTCTCTGCTCGTCTGATGTGAATCCTTGCACTCCCCGTTCCATGTGCCCGGCATGCAATCTTTGTAGTTGTCTTATCTGAGTAGCTATGATAGCAGGGAAAAGCTCAAAGCAACTTGTTTTTGGCTTTACCATTTGTGCCATCTAGGGATGAAGAAATGTTCTCAAGGGAAAGTTACTATTCCAATATTTGTTCATTTTCCCATCTCTTGGCGATGTCCAGAATTTTGGGACTTAGGCAAAAAAACACAAATGCAGTGACATTTTCATGTGGGTGGATGCTTTGCTTGGCATGGCTCTTTGCTGCTTGTCCAGTACTGTGTCATAACACTATGAAATCAACAAACATGACATTATCAAATCATGTTGTGAAATTTAATGTGTGCCTTACCTGACTATTTCAGAGTTATTTTGCGTGTTTCTGCAGGCAGATGCAGATAAGGATGGGCGTTTAACCTTGAAAGAAATGATTGATAGCCCGTATGTTTTCTATAGTGCCATATTTAATGAAGATGATGAAGACGACTACGAGTACCACGATGAGTTCCGTTAGTTTCAAATTAGGTGACGAGTTCGCACTAACAGCGTGCAAAGACATACTAGGAAACACAATAGACCAAATTTATTTTCCAAAACACTTGTATGTTATATAGTTTTATTAGGTATAATTTGGGTGTCATCGAAGACTTGGCCAGCCATTGCATCATATCAGGTTGAGTTCTCTGTGGTTGTACTTCTCATGTTCGTGGTCATTCTTGAGATTAGTATCCTCTTGTTCTAATTCTATGCTCTCTACTCTTTGCAGATCCCTGCTTTTCCAGATTCACTTGGCAATTAATTTTGGAGATTTCAGTTTGCAGGCACCGTTTTTTGTTCAACTGTTTTTATATTCAAATTTTATTGTCCAGATGTCCATCCTTATTTTTCTTACATCAGGGTAAGTGTACCATATAGGACTTAAGTTTCCCCTCTTTGTCCAGTGCCATGGAATTCATGATTGACAGCTAACTTGTTTTTCCATTAATTATCAGCATTGTTGAAAAGAAACTGACCATTTGGTTATTGAGTTTTCTCCATGAAAAGCATGTACGCGTCATTATGATTGAGACGAAAATTACAATTTCTTTTGGTTGCCAGAATGTAGAAACTGGGCTCACTAAGCCAGGAAGAATATATTGACAATGAAGATATCTTGCACAGGCCACCTCATGCTCATCTACAGTTGAATTTTGATCACTTGCCAGCCAGGAAGAATATATTGACAATGAAGATATCTTGCACAGGCCACCTCATGCTCATCTACAGTTGAATTTTGATCACTTGCCAGTGAAAAGGAACTGGAGATAGATTTGTGTTGTGCCTATTTGCATAGAATTCACTAGATTCTCGCCTTTTGCCCCCTTTAATTTGGTAGTCGGGATGGTGGAGGGGGTTATCAGGTTGTAGAGCAGAACTAGTAGGGATGGAAACGGTCGGTTCAGAGTTTGGTAAAAACCAAAACGAAATTGAAAATTATAGGGCTTTGGATGACTCATTCTGGCCAATCAAATGGCAGGATTAATTTGGTATATTAGGGCTACAACTCTACCTCTTTGAGAACCCCAGACATGCTCACCAAGTCGGCCGATCACCACGAAGAGTTTGAGTTCGGATCAAACACTCACAAAATTGTCCGGAATTCCTGGGAAATCAATTTTGAAGCTGGTAGAAAGAAATTCCGGGAAATCAATTTTGAAGCTGGTAGAAAGAAGTGTTCGGCCGAGAGATTGATCTCACTGGAGGCTTTGACTGCATTGATTCCACTGGGAAATGATTGAATTGGTGGCCGATAAAACGATGTGTGGCAAAAAGACTTACCTTTTTTTTTTTGAAAAACAGACAATTTTATTGCTCAAGAAAGAACAGAAAATTGCCCGCGTGAGGCTACATACTCCCAAGCACCAGAGCCCGTCGTTGGGTACAGAGACCTCAACGACCGGGTTATCCAAGGACGAATCCCCAAGGCGAGGGAAATACACTCACAATTGCACATGAAAATAAGCTCCACACAGGGATAATACGCTAAAGGTAATAAGGACGGCAGCGGTAATTTGACCAGCCTCACCATCCTCCCCATCGCGCAACTCACTGAGGGAACAGAAACACCCACAGAGGGTGGAAAAGGTTCCACGCAGGGAACGAGCCGCTCCGAAACCGGAGGGAAACCGAAAACAACAGAAAATAAAAACAGAGAATAAAAACTCCGGTCATCAACACTGTCGCCGGAGACGCCGCCACGGGTCCGGCAACTTATTCGCCGGAGGAGCCAAGCCACCATAACTTCTTCACACCACCTCAACCAACCCAACCCTAACCCACAGCAGAGAAGAAGGAAGGGCGGAGAGGGGAAGACCAGAAGGGATCTGAAAGGAGCGGCGGAAGGGAGCGGCGGAGGAGGAGCGGCGGCGGAGGGCGGCGGAGGAGGAGCGGCAGAGGGTTTAGAGCGGGCCGGGGGAAAGGAAGAGAGATGGAGAGAGGGGCAGAGGAAAGGGTTTGAGAAGGCGGCATGGAGAAGGATGGAGGCCGGCCGGAGGAGAGAGGGGGAGGGGGAGGTGGAGGTGGGAGGCGGCAGCCCCACCCCCCCAGCTGAAACCCTA
Organism: Rhododendron griersonianum; assembly: GCA_018127125.1. Classification (NCBI taxonomy): domain Eukaryota; kingdom Viridiplantae; phylum Streptophyta; class Magnoliopsida; order Ericales; family Ericaceae; genus Rhododendron; species Rhododendron griersonianum. The sequence goes on along the minus strand of CM030799.1, from coordinate 14,715,868 downwards.
GGCAAAGAAAAGATAGAGAGAGAAAGAAGAGAGAAGGCAGAGCAAAAAGACTTACCTTGGAAGCTGAATTTTTGGTTTCTGGGCTTCTATTGGGCTACAAAGATCCACAAAACTCCTCAGGGTTACATGAATTCAATCACAACAAACATAACCTGCTCATCAGTGGGACGGTCTCCAAGGTAGGACCCGAATAATCTGTCCAGCGAAATTGAGGTGTATCGTATACTTTCCGGATAATTTATTTTTCAAGTGTGGAGCCGGATTAGTGGAGGTTGAATCGGAGCACTTAAGGATTATTTAGAGAATCTTGAAAGAATTAACCTTTTTTGAGCATTTAGAGGATTATTTATTTGGAGGCTTTTTATTTTATTTTGAAGATGGAGAAATGGGGCCTGAAAGTGTATAAAATACAGTATTTTGGAGTTTATTTTAGAAAAAGACAGATCGTTACATTACATTACATGAACAAACTTGGAAGAAAAAGCAGACAATCTTGCAAATGGCATCTGAGAGCACGATAACTATTAACCGAGTTTGATAGTATATAAATTCAGAAATACATAAAATAGTGTTATCGGTATGTATCCTACCTCTCTTTAAGAAGAACCACTTTGGTTCAATTTTTCGCTTGCCAACATTTGGCTATTTTTCCAATTTTACCCCCTGATTGGGGGCATGCAGTATTGTCCAATTGGGCGGAATTGTAATTTTGCAATGAGGGACAATTTCGTTTATTTTACTTCACGCCCCTTTTAATTCCACGTGTGGACAACAACGGCCACGTTGTGTGAAAACATCAAGCTTCCACTTCTCTCTCTTTCACAACACACCCACACACAAAGGAAAATGGAGAGAGAGAGAGAGAGAGAGAGAGGAAGAGATGCCAGGCCTCAGGCGTTTAGACGAGGTGATCCGACTGGGCGTCGAACTAGATGTATAAAAGTACGTATGAAGGATCCTTCAACATCTGTACAATTTCTTCACGAACTTCTCCCTCAGGTCAATCTCTCTCTCTCTCTCTCTCTCGCTCACGCTCACACTTCTGTGTAAGACTGTAGCAGGGTTCTCCTTTCTGATTTGTGGTTCAAAGCTGGTGTGTCGCGGCCACCCATCCATCGTCATCTGGTTATATAAGTTTTCAGCCTAGGGTTTCCTAATTCCTTGAGCTCGATTCGGTCGGGATTTTAAAGCACCCAGGTATCTCTTTCTGTGTGGTAATCGTATCTCCGGTGTGTTGATTCAAGCATTTGTGTGTGTCCATTTTCGACTGCTGTTCATACGGAAAAATTTATTGCACTGGCCTTGTGTTGAGTTGGATCAGAAGAAAAAAAGGGGGTTTGTTTTGGAGTATCTTTTTTGGTGTTGTCTTTTTCCATTTCTTATTTTGTTGGGATTTACTTTCTGGGTTTCAGCATCTTCTATGTGCTTGGTTTTTGGACTTAGCGTTGTCGATCTTGGCTTACTAGGTTTGGTTTGGGTTGCATGCGTTGTTTTAAGCACTTATGTGGGTTTGATTTTCTGTTGCATGTGCTGTTTTAAGAGGCTTATGAGAAATTGAACTCAAAAGAATGAGGCTTATAAGCAAAGAGAGAAAGGATTTTTCCAAGGGTGGTTACCCTCTCTGCAGAACAATGAGCAGATCATCTAAGCCAATGATTTCAGCTCAATCAACAGCCCTATGTGTGTGTGTATGTGTAGCCACCCCCTCAACATATAAAAGAAGATGTCCACTACTTTTTTGGCTTTGACAATGTTTTCTGGCCCATTAAAATGTTTCCTACAAAGCACCGTTACTTGGCATTTTCAAGCGTAGTAGGTCCCCATTGTTATGGAAAGCAATAAGTTGTGTTCTGACCTTCAATTGAAGCTTTTAGGATTTGTTTGCTGAAAGATTAAGCAAAAGTAGCTTCATCTCAACTAACCCATGATTTGCATTTGGGGTTTACTTTCATTGGTTGGTTTAGTGATCTGTAATCAACCTTTTTGTTTCAATTAAGCACAACCCACCTTGGTTAGGGTCTTAATTGTTTTGCACGGTTGGGAAGAAGGACAGTGGGGAGTGATCATGCTTGATTGGTTCAGCTATGGAAATTTTGGTTTTAAATTAATGGAGGTAGGTTTGTGAAAAAGGAGGACATAGGTGGGGTGAGAAATGGGGGCAGTTGGTGGGGAGGAGTTGACTAAGTGGGAGAAGATGCAAGGGGAGGTGAGAAGTGGTGATGGTGAGGAGAAGATTCTTGTGTTGGTTAGATTGAAGCCTTTGAGTGAGGAGGAGGTTGCTAAGAATAAGGTAACAGATTGGGAATGCATCAATGAGAATACCATTTTGTTTCGGAATAGCCTGCAAGAGCGGCCTCTGTTTTGGACTGCTTTTATATTTGGTAAGAAAATTTCCTAAATTTCTTCCAATTTGCTCCAGTTCACATGTTTATTTGCATTTTAAATGTGAGATAAACCGGTGATGAAATGATCTAGGTTATTGATCTAGAGCATATCGAAATAGGTATTGAGAGCAACCACGATAGGCTTTTTTGAACATTGGATGATTTGGATCATGTCCATGTGAAGGATTTGGATTTCACTGCAAAAAATAATTGTATTGTTTTCACACGCTCTATGCAAACAGACAGAAGGATAAAAATGAATAAGGGTATTCTGTCATGGCTCGATCAGACGTTCTTAATTCACAAACAATTTGTAGAAAGAAGGCCCTTCGGGCAGTTTTTGATGATAAAAAAAGTGTTATAGAAGTAGATGTTTCATAAGTGCACAGAATTTTATTTTTCGTTGGTCGTATTGTTTTCTTATTCCAATCTTCCTTGTTCTTGTTTCTGTTTCATATTGGTAGATAGAGTATTTGATGGCGACAACCAGACCAGGCACGTTTATGAGGAAGGGCCATGCAAAAGAAATTGCTCTTTCAGTGGTCAGTGGCATTAACTGTGAGTATAATCTTCATGTTGTTGCTTTCTGGTAATATTGAATGAGATGAGAAAGGCTTTCACTTCCTCATTTTCTCCATTCAGCAAGTATTTTTGCTTATGGGCAAACAAGCAGTGGAAAGAGCTTATGGGCAAACAAGCAGTGGAAAGAATTATCAGTTTGTTTTCTGGTTTGAAACCTTTTTCTTCCCCTTTTCCCCTGATGTTCCCCAACATGAAGAAAGAGGATTTGTTTTGAAGTTTTGTGCAATGGAGATCTACAATGAAAAGCTATAAGAGATCTCCTTAGCGCGGATAGTACTAGGCTTCCTAATCTTTTGCACACTTCTGCGGTGCTTTTGTTTGCAACCACTATGTTGTTGGTTGACTAAACCTATTTTGCTTTGTCTACTCGCTTTTATGTTGAATGCAATCTGTCAGAGCAACTTTCCTTGTGCAATATCCTAGCACCTACATCCTTCATTCTGTGAACCTATTTTGCAATTTTAACGCCATGCATTTGACAGGCCATTTTCCTAGCGTTGTGGACTCACATTTGTGGTTAGAGCTCTTGCATTAATTTGTGCACATTCATGGCAATAGCTCAATTCAACGGGCAGGGCACACATGCCTTGCACGTAGCAAAGTACCTAGTCTCATATTAAACAGCACATTATTAAGGCCAACGGTTGCCTTCCGCAGCATAGATCCATCAAATTCACTTCTCCAACTTGGCTAAGGCGAGTCGACATCCATACATTCACAAAACTCCATGCCACAAATTAAGTGGGTAAGATCTAACCAACAACTACTCTATGCTGACATCCATACATTCACAAAACTCCATGCCTTTTAAGGCCACAAATTAAGTGGGTAAGATCTAACCAACAACTACTCTATTCTGGTATCGATGACAGTTAAAAAGAAAGATACAGAGAGCCAATGAAAACCATAACATGAAGAGTCGTCGCGAAAGTACATAGAAATAGTTACCGTTGATAATTCTTATTTCTGGTATTTCGGATTCCTTTCAATTATCTTCAGTAGGCAATTCCAAGGTCAATAATACAACTTCAGCCATAAGATAACGCTAGATGTACTTGTATGAACTGTAGGAATAATGCAGCTACTATTTTGTAGAAAACTCTCACTTGGTGTTTACTCTACTTCAAAACGAAACGGCGTATTGACAGGCTATATGATCAGTAATGCCTTGTGACAGAATATGAAGCAGTTATATCAGCACCACAACTTAATTGACAAGCTAGTTGTAGGTGCGGTCAAAATTATCAACCTTTGACCACAGAGGACTGTTTGACTTGCCAATTAGCGATGGGCACGTGGCAATGGGGCCCGCGCGGCAGAAAAGCCTTGGTCAAATCTTGACCTAAAGAAGAATGGTTGACTATCCAATTAAAGAACATGTGTACGAAACTCGAGCAAAGTACCCGCGGAAGGCTTCCACGGAAGGAGCAGCCCCCGCGGAAGTCCGCTCAAATCCGCGAAGGGGAAAGCGGACTCCAAGACAGCCTTAGCAGCAGAAGACCGTGGGTAGAGTCCCACGAGTCGCTGAGATTTCGCAATTGCAAGAAAAGGATTTGATTAAAGAGTCTCTAGAGTTCCATCCGGGCCATAAGGCAGGGTTTGGAAGGAACTCCGCGATGAGAAAATGATCGCCGCAGGTCGCGACCTTGCTCTCGTGGGAATAGGGGAGGTTCTTGTGGCTTGGGAAGGAGGTGGCATCGCGGGGATTCGGGCTCTCCCGCGGAGAATAGCCCGCAAAAGAGCCAGTTTTCCCCAAGACCTAGAGGTACAGGAGGGACACGTGTCGGGGTCTTATAGGAGCGCCGTCTTGGGCCTGACCTAGGCCCAGGTGCCCTATAAATACCCTTGAAATTCCCCCTGATTAGACAGAACTGACTTTTTCTAGAGAGATAGTGTGTGAGCACTGAATTTCAAGAAGGAGAACATTCTTCCCAGAGAAAAGGTGATCTCACTCATTCAATCTAGGAAAAGTCAAATACTGCCCCCCGCGGAAGAAGACAATGGACACGTTGCCTTTATCTCTTCTGTACCTCTTGCTCCTTCCCTCACCCCGCAAGATTACTCCTCTTTTTCCCTTCACTAATCATCGACCAATTGCACCTCTCCAGCTCATGCGAGATCTACACGTAAGCGTACCTCAGCGAAACCCCAACCTACACTAGTTGAAGGAAATCTGGCATGGATTTTGAAATATTCACCAGACAACAAGCTATTTCAAGTGATTTTATTAGCTAGGTTTCAGAAACCAGTGTAATCAGGCACGTAATTGCTAGCTGGCACATCTCATGGTTATTTGTTTGTCAGTTTATGTTACAGTAAAAGAAATCATGAACAGAAAAGGCCACTAGTAATTGGGAAACAAGGTTATCAGCTGGGTTATTCAACTACGTAGTAATTGTAACTGAAACCAGCAGATAAAAAACTTGAAGATTCTTATAGCTGAAATGAATCAGAACACATGAAACTCCCTCAAAATTTCAGTGTCCTATAGGAGTAATATTTTCAATAATAGGGACAAAGATCCAGAGCCATATTCTCACGTTGACCAACGAACTTACATAACAGTCTTCATAAATTAGCAGAAAAAATAAAAGCAAAACAATAATCATATCATATGTATAAACATGATAGAAACATATTACTTGCCCTTTTGCCCCTTGTTTCTTACGCCCTTCTTTCGGTTGTCCTTACTACCGCCGTGATCGCTAAAACCCTCATCAGAATTAGAATCATCATCATTACTGCTATCATCATCATGACGGTGGTTTTCATCATCGGAGTCAGTGGGAGGAGAAGGGTCGAGTCGAGCGGCGTCAATGGCCCACTGGATCAACTTCTGGACTTCGTCTTGGTCCACCGCATCACTACTCGAGATCTTACCCCGATCAGATTGAAGGCAGTTTGACTCCTGAAAACAAGAAGAAGAAGAAATAGAATCCCCTTTGAGAGCAGCAAATCGGGCGAGTAGATCACCATCATCAGAAGCTGGTGGTTGTGGCGGTGGGTTTTTGGTAGAAGTGGGTGGTCGTCGGGAGGATTTGAGGGATTGGAAGCGTCGATCGAGATCAGGGTCGATGTGGGAATTACAAGAATGAGAGATGCCACGAGACATGTGGGAATTGAGGCTGAGGTTGAGAAGCAACTCGTCCTCCGCCGCTCGCAGCAGCGAATCTACCGCCTCTTCTTCACCGCCGCCGCCGCTGCTCTTCTTCTGATTGGTTTTCGGTATTCTGTTCATCTTTGTTCCGGAGTTCTGAATCCACAGCTCAATTTGGCTGCTGATATTACGTGTCTGGCTCCTCCCCAAAGCAATATCAATACTAGGGCTGCTCAAAAATTCCGTGAACCGTGAAATCGGTTCGGACCGAACGGATTCGTACCTTTTGAATTTTATCCGTGGATTAATAATCCGGACACGGATTGAAAAATTAGAAAACTGTGACTCGCGGTTCGATCTACGGATTTTCATTACAAAACCGTGGATTAACCGAACCTGACCGTCAGATATTTATTTTATATAAATATATGTGTGTATTTATATAATAAATTGTTAGTAATGTTAACACTTTTTTCTACCAATTTTAATATTTTATCTTAATAATGGGATATAGTGTAGATATACATAAAATATAGGGAGTAAATCATAGTTTTTTTTGTATAAATAATGGGTAACCCTAGTTATGTTTCACTAGTTTGTTTCTTTTCCAGTTCTTTTATGTTATATACTATAATAATACAATCCTACTAGTGTTTAGATTCTTTTGAATCTTATTTTTGAAGTAGGCTTTTGGTAGTTTATGTAACAAGTACTTTCTGGTAGTGTTAAACTTAATTCTGAATGTAACATTCTTCCCTTTTAGTGTGGGATATATGCTTGAACTTTATTTTTGCTAAAATCCGTGGACAAAACAGTAACCGATCCGCGAGTCACGGATTGGATTAGAACCGAATCGTAAGACTTTTGGTCCGGACACAGATTTCATTTTATAAAAACCGCAACTAACGGTTCGGTTATCGAATTCCTAAAAATCCAAATCGGACCGGACCACAAGCAGCCCTAATCAATACACTTGTATAAAAAAACAGAAAGAGAATGATAATGGTGTCTAGCCAAGTCACATTGTAAAAAGACGGAATTAGGAGTATCATTGTAGTTTTACCAATGGTGGAGTTAAAGATATGTGCGTATTTTAGGCATTTTTGTATTGGGTCATTTGCTTTTCTTTTTTTTTTGTCATTTCCAAAGAGTAATAAAATGAGGGAGTCCGGGTTGTATTTTATCAATTTCGGACACATTTGCCCTTCAATTGCAAGCAGTGCGTTCTTGAGTGTTAAATATGAGAAGGAGACGAGTGCTTACGGAAATCAAATCCTGTCCATGTGCATGGGAGTACAAGGGAGGTATTAACTGCATTCCACTCCACTTGTGGGTCTTTTGCTTAGTTAAGAAAAAATTGAGTTAAAAAATAAATTTTATTTTCCCTAATTTAAGGGATATTGTTCTTTAGTTCGGTCTTTTGACTTTTGAGAGAAGGAATAGCCAAGCCACATCATGAAAAAACAAAATTACACTTGTAGTTTGTCAGTGGTGGAGTTAAGATAAAGTGGTATTTTAGACATTTCAGTGTTGCATTTTTTACTTAGTCGAGAAGAAAATGAAGTACCAAAAAAACAAAATTCCCTAATTTAGGGGATATTGTTCTTTAGTTGGGTCTTTTGCTTAGCCAATAAGAAAATGGTTTGTCTTGCATATTTTTTATTTATGTTATTGGAAGTTAAAGGAAATCCTTTATGCATTGGATGTTCTTTTTCTTTTGTTCCCATTACTTTCTCTGCTAGGAACTAAGGTGGATGTTCTTTTTCATTTGTTCCCATTACTTTCTCTGCTAGGAACTAAGGTGGTGTTCCGCTTTTTCTCCTTAAAAAATAAATACTTATTTGTAATTTTCAAGCTTAAAAATAATAGGTTTATTAAAATAAAAAAAATATGCAATACGGATCTTGTTTGATTGACCCTGCAAAAAAAATTGAAAAATTATTTGTAAGCTTAAAAATAGGTCCTTATTTTTTAAGTACTTATTTGAGAATCTGCTGTTCCAGAAACCTTCTTAAAAAATAAGCAACTTATTTGACATTTTCAAACTCAAAAATAGTAATAAAGTTCTGTCCAAAATGTGGATGGAAAGGTGTTTAGTGATACCGGTTGACAGATGAGGGGTGTGGTTCATTGGTGTTAAAGATGTAGGGTATTAAGTGATGCGAGTGAAAGGTGAGGGGATGTAATTGACAAGTGACAAGTGGTGGATCATAATTTTTTGGTTTTGTACTTATTTATTTATTTTTATTTTTTTTTGCGTTTGTTAGTTTTGTATCAAATTTTTATGCAATATTAGTTCGTCTCGAGGAGAAGAATCGAAAAAATAAAAAATTATGACTTTTACACAAATATTTTTAGAATATCGAAGTAAAAGTTCACAAGACTGACTTTATGAGCTTTTCCTTGAATACTTTCCAAATTTTTTCTGTAAATGTTATAATTTTTTATTTTTTTGATTCCTCTCGCCAACACGAACCAATATCACATAAAAATTTGACGCAAAACTAACAAATACGAGAATAATTTTTTACCTTTTCGATTTCTCTTGTCAAGACGAATCAATAATATATACAAATTTGGCAAAAAACTAATAAACACAGAAAAAATTTAAATAAGTAAAAAATCAACAGGTTCACAACTTGTTTTTTTGTGTGTGGATAATTTAGCTTGAAATTAAAAAAGATTAACCGAATGTACAGCCTACAAGGGACATACCCAGGAGGAAAAGAAAAGGAAAAAAAGAAAGGTTGAAAAAAGTGCGAGAACACATGCACAACCCGCATGGTGAGTAAAGTAGATTGAGTAAGATAACAAAAGTACTATGTGTGTGGAGATCATCATATCCTCGATGCACTATCCATCTAAGCGGAATGATAGTACAACAGGGTATGAAATGAAGTGATATGAGTAGACTATAATGAAAGTTAACTACTACCTGGCACATTCCGCTAGGGTAGGAAATAAAGTAAATAGTCACGGTCAGAATTGACCAAAAGAAAACCATGAGGACTAACAGCCGCAGAGTAAAATCGGCATCAAGGGAAGGCTGAACAGCTACTACGGAGGAATAAGACACTAAGAAGAGATGTAAACACCCCTAAATCTATCAGCAAATTGGTCTAAAGTCCAAAAGAAGAGGTTCCAAAATAGATTTAATCCAGCTTAAGTTTCAGTGATGTGTAAAGTCCATTAATGAAAATATTTTGGAATTTAAGATCCGTGAAAAGACCAAATTGCCTTTAATGAGACAAGGGACTTGTTTGGCTAACAAAAAAAAATATCTTTTTTCATTTAAATGATTTTAAATGAGACAAGGGCCATGTTTGGCTAACACAAAATATGTATTTTTCGTGTTTTTTCGATCTTGTTGCACTTTCATAGGGTACCCTAGACTTTTAGGCACTTTCATTGGGTACCCTAGGATTTTAGGCACTTTGATAGGATTTCAGGGTGCATTTTCCTATTATAGGGTTTTAGCGGTTTAGACACTTTCATACGGTACCCTACGGTTTTAGGCACTTTCATATATAGGGTATCCTAAGATTTTAGGCACTTTCATAGGGTACCATAGGGTTTTAGACACTTTCATATATAGGGTACCTCTAAGATTTTAGGCACTTTCATAAAGTATTTTAGGGTTTTAGGCACTATCAACGCCGGTCAACCTTGGTCAACGCCGGTCAACGCCAGTCAACTTTAGAAGGGGTTATTTGTAAATCTTTGACTGTATGTTTTTTAGACTTTAGAGGAAAATATTTATGTCCTTATTATAGCAAAACCCTTATAGTATGTCCTCCTACTCAATTTACCCTAAATCTATTTGGGGTGGGTACGGAGAAGTTAAGGGGGTGCGAATATAATTTCACATGTAACAAGCCGCTTGGCGAGTTAGCTGGACGTTCCTTATAAATACACTGTTATGCCTCTTGAAAGAGGTACGTTCTGAACACAGCTAAAAATCCTAAACTCTTAATCTTTCCTCCCATCTTTGCAAGAGTTCTGATTCTCGCACCGGAGGGCCATTCCGGAGGAACCCCCGATGTGGTCTCTAGTCGTGCTTCGTTTTGCAGGATCAAGGAAGATTGAGAGCGAGATCCAAACCCCAGAGCAAAGGTGATCGAACCATCCAGAAAGGAGCCCCACAATTTGGTGAACCCGACGTGAAGAGCACCGAGATCCGAGACCAGAGAGAGGACCGCCCTCAGCATATCACCGTGCCTTTGATGGCCATATGTGAGGCTGGGCTTCGATTCCCTGTCCATCCCTTCCTCAGGGAAATCCTCTGGAAGTTCAATATTTGTCCTCACCAGCTTGCGATCAACAGTTACCGAATAATTATGTCGGTAATTGCTCTGATCGAGAGTCAGGGCCTAGACTTCAAGCCGAAGGATCTTTTTCACGTCTACACAATGTCTCGGCACGGGAAGTCTAAGCGTCGGTTTCTTTCTACGCGCCCAAGGATGGAGTCCTTGATTGATGGGCTCTCGGACACCGACAAGTGGGCAAACATCTTCTTGGAGGTTCGAGAGAACTTCGAGTTCGGCGACATTCATCGTCGGTACGAAATCCCGAGGTTTATTGACAACCGAGGTCGTAGAAACTAGATTCCTCTCTACGTGGTTATATTGAACCTTTCTTCCTTCAATTCATACTGAAATTTCTTTACTGATGTTTTATTTTTGTAGAGTTCAGGCCAATTTCTAAGACTCTGAACTCTACGTCTCGGGAGGCAGCCTGTGAGACTTTGAAGGCACAAGTCATCCGACACGCTCCAACGCTCTTGGATTACAAGCCCTCTTATAAGGGTGTTCTGAAGAAGAAGAACGGTGAGCCGAGCGGCGAGTCAGATCCGACGAAGGGGCAAAGCAAGCCGAGTCAAGCAGTCAGCCGAAAGAAGAAAAGCGCGCCGTCTGATAAAAAGGGGCCACAGTTAAATCACGATTTTGACCTCCCTATATTCTCTCGTTCCATAGTATCCTAGTCCTGTCTCACGCTCTCGCTCTCGCTCTCGCAGTGACGTTCCGAGGACGGTTTTGTGCAAGTGAAATGCTGCGGCCGCCGGGGCAGGGTCATGGCAACGGCTACCACCACCAGCAGCCGCAGCAGCATCAGCAAAACGGCGGCGGCGGCGGTCCACTGATTCACAAGCATCGGAGGGGTAATCGGGGTCGCAGGTCGCGTTTTGACTACGGAGATGGCTCTTCTTCAACTAGGGTTTCGGTTTCCGACGGAGAAGACACACGTCCTCCACCTCCTCCTTGTACGGACTTCGACATGGCTTATTTCCACTCTTACGCTCACCTTGGCATACATGAGGAGATGATCAAGGTTTCATACTCTCATTCTCACCTCTTCACCTTCATTCTTTTTACTTTCTGTCTTAATCTTTTTGGTTGCCCTTTGTGGACTTACACCGTTTAAGATGACGACGAATGCCTAATTCCTTGATCTTGATTTTAGTTTCATAAGATGATTTCGCATTTAAAAAAAAAGAAGAGAAAATTTAAAAAAAATTCTCTTCCATTGTTTAGTTTGGAGAATTAACAGGAGAGAAAATGGAAATATCTAGAATTGTGCACAGCACAATTTCCCTTTCATTTTTCTCCGGTTTTCCTTTCTCTTCCTTTGCCCATTTTCTTCAAGTTCCGAACAGAGCATTATGCTATTTGGTTTAAATTTGCTTGTTACAATTTATTATTTGGTATTCGGTCTTAGTTCTCAAACTTCACTAGGAAGGTTCATTAGCTGCTCACTTTGCGGTGTTTGCATATCCTTTTCCGGGTAATTGAATTTGTGATTTTTTATTTGTGTTTATTTTCTACCAAGGAGTCTGGAAGAAGTAATGTAGATTTCGATCCTAAGTTCATTTGGGTTTTTCCAGTATTCTGCTGCTGATTGTTCTTCTGACAGCTTTTATTCCCTAATTTTCCTCTTGGATTATGCAGGATCGGGTACGAACTGAAACGTATAGGGCTGCAATTATGCACCATCAGCAATCTATAGCAGGAAAAGTATGATGTTATCTCCATTCTGTAACTTCTGTTATGAAAATCTATGTGGTTTCTACTGTTCAAAGACATTTACTTGCATTCTTTTCATATCTATGATCACTTTATTGGCCGGACCATCAATAAGAATTGTACCTCGAGTTCATCTAGCATCTCTATAAGATATACACCATATTGCATATAATATCTTCTTGGTATTGACTATTGAGATTTGATAATACGATGTTAATATTAAGTATCTATTTCGGCATTGTCAGAATCGTATGATTCAATACGATTCGGTAGGTAATCGATACGAATAGGCTGCCTGAATTGAAAATAGTTGTGAATCATTTGATTCACTTAAACTTTCCGAAATTCATTTTTTACTCTTGTTTTGCTTCTTTTGTTGTTTGAAAAGGGTTCAAACTATTTTTTTAAGGTCTTTAGTATTGTTATATGTCATCTTTTGTCTATGTTATATGTATACATAATAAGAAAAGGAGATTTATTACGAGAGTGAATCGAAAATGAGGAAGATAAAAGGAATATAACAACTCTATTGACCTTCTAAGGGTTTGTTACTTTGTTTTGTACTTATAACTCTTTTATACAAAAAGAACCATAAGTAGGATTTACGAATCATCATCTCTTGCAATGTTCTAAAAGTCGCTAGGCGCTAATCGGTAGGGATGTCCATGGGCCCGCCCCGCCCGCCCCGCCCCGCCCGCAAAATGAAGGTGACGGATGGTTCTGATCATGTGTAGCGGTCGGTTTCGGGTCCGGAATCTGAAATTTTTTCCGTCGTCGGTCGGGTGTACCCAATAATTTTGGACCCAACCCGACCCGACCGATGTTTGCATATAAATAGGAAAAAACCCCCTAACTATGTGGTGTTCAAAAATCCAGTCCACTCCAGCCATCCACTCCTCAATCCTCACGCCTCCTCCTCCCCCATTTTCTCGATCACTCACCTCTCTCTGTCTCTCTGACCTCGAATGAGTCTCTCTCTCTCTCTCAGAGGCCAGAGCCATGGCCGTGGGTCTCGACTATGTCGTAACTCCGGCGATCGACTGTGAGAGTCATGGACGGTGGCGGGCGAGACCTTGACTCTCCAGCAGTGGGAATCGTGGACTTGTAAGTCGATTTTCCTTCACTCTCTCCGACAATGGCAGTGAAGTCTGGAATAAGTTAATCGATTTGTAGATCTGGTGTACTATTAGTGTAAATCGATTTGGTGTACTGTAACTACTGTTATCGATCGATCTGTAGATGTTAATGGATTTTCCTTCTCTCTCCGTAAATTTGATTTTCACTTTCAGAAAAAGGGTTTGTAGATCTACAACCTGCCAACCTGACCGCCCAATCCATTTCTGCAGTCGGTCGGTCTCGGATGGGGTTTTGGGGAATCCAACAAAAGTCGGGTCGGGTCCAACCCGACCCGAATCTGACCAAATCCGCCCGATGGACAGCCCTACTAGTCGGGTGGTCGGCCACCTTCGAGCAATTAATCGGCGATTAATTGGTGCATAAAAATTAGAAATCGGCGATTAATCGTTAGTCAGACCTAATCGGATAGGCACCGCCAGCGAGTAATCGGCGATTAATCGCCTATTAATTCCTTGTTTTAGAACACTGATCTCTTGGTAGTTGCAATAGAAGCACCTTACCTAGTACTCCACGTTATTATCAAATCATCATTTAGAAGAAGGTTTTTATTGATTTAGGCCTAAATCTTTCATTTGTAGTATATATAATATATTGTTGTTACCCTAATCAATAAGCATAGGTTTCTATGCATTATGGAAGTCATGACTGAATCGGAGCGATTCACGATTCGAAAAATGACCATTTCGATTCTTGATTCGATTCACGATTTGACTACTATGATCTATTTATTTGCCAAAAACATTGTTTATATTTTCGATATCATGCTTTGGGCCTTTGGCCATGTTTTACCTATCTAATTAAAAGAATCTGGTCAGGCTTTTGTTATTGCCTCCGTATCTTTAAATTTATTTCATTTTTTTATTTTTATTTTTATGCTTTCAGGTTGTATTGGATGTTGGCTGTGGGACGGGTATTCTTTCTATTTTCTGTGCTCAAGCAGGTGCCAAACGAGTAAGATTCCTTGGCTCAAATACTTGTTGAAGCCAGTAGAATTATTTCAGTTCAGTGGTAGCATAAGTAGTTGTACTCGGCACTACGATTTATCCCAGGGTAAGAAATTCACGTTTTGCAGCTATTGTTAGTCTTTTCTGGAATGAATGTTCTCAGTAACTACTGCTTTTTAAGAACCATAGTTGTAAAAGGCGATGCCTAGGCAAGAGGCTCCTCAAGGCGACAGATTGTCGCCTTGAGGGGTGCAATGCGAGGCGACTTCAACTAAACTCTGCCTAGGCGAGAAAGGCGAGACAGACCAGAAAGGCGATGAGGTGACAAAAGGCTCACCTTTTTCGAACTCAAACACAGCCTTAGGATTTAAGGTTTTATGTTGTTAACGTTAAGTGATCGATTCATCAGGTAATCGAACAGCAGTCAATCTCTGTATCTCGGACAACAACAGTTGATCTCTGTGTAGTGACCCGAACTAACCAAGACACCTCCGTAATGAGGAATTGTTTGTTGATGGTTGAGTTAAGCTTCATGTTGATTGAAGCTTGTTGCAAACTGGAAACTAGAGGCTAATAACCCTAGGGCTTTTTATCTTTCTCGGAATAATTGCTGACTGTTTGAATAAAATTCTGTTGCAAGAAATATTTGTTTGCATATTCTATTTAGTTTTATGGTAGTTGTTTTCCTTGAAAGTTGGTAGATAGTAGATACTCCCTCTGTCCCATATTGTTTGCTATTTACGGGGAACTCAACTATTTAAGGAGACATTTGGCTTGTTTGAATCATAACTTGAAAAAAAAAAATTCCAACTCAAAAATTACTCATTATCCCTACTTCTAATTATTACTTTCATTATCTCCAATTATTACTCTCATTTCTCTTTCTATATCTCTCCACTCATTACCCCTATCTCCACTCATTACCCTACTTTCTCTCTCCATCATTACCCCAAAAATTCTTTTCAAATTTTCCAAAGTTGTCATCCAAACACAACAATTGCATCCCTAAAAAGTTTAATGAGATTTTCAACATTACCCCCTATTCTCTACTTTGAAAGCTACTTTAATCGTTTATGAGGGCTAGTTTGTGGAAATTTACACTCTTCTTTCTATGACTTTTCAAAGAGATCAAACAATTGGACATCCAAAAATAGAATCCTAAGCAATCACAATGTGTCAGAGGGAGTATTATAATGCTAAGTTGTAGCATCAATGGCTTTGCAGCCAGAGAATGGGTTGCCGTTTGTTTTTTGTGTTCCTACTAAATGATGGTTTCTTCCTTTGTTTTGATGTCCTATTTCAGGGCCTCTGAAATCCGTTTACGTTTGTGGATTTTTAACTATAGGACTTGGTTTTTCTTCCTTATCAGATCTTTATACCCATCTCTTCTTCCCCATGAAAATCCTCAAAATTTCGATAATCTTCAAATTTTGTTCGTCATTTTTATTTTACTAATTTGTACTCTTGAGTGAAGCTTGAAATGACTTTTGTTGACATACCATAATTGATCTTGGTCGTATCACCTTGTTACTTTATGTAATGCAAATCCACGCGAATCACTTTGTTTTTGGTGGAATAACGTAGATCCTTCAGAGTGGAGTTTTATGCTGATTTTTTTAACGCAGACCCATGCGAATCGTTTATGTTTGCTCATTTTTAACCATAGGACTTGGTTTTTCTTCCTTATCAGATCTTTATACCCATCTCTTCTTCCCCACGAAAATCTTAAAAATTTCATTTATCTTTAAATTTTGTTCGTCATTTTCATTTTACTGATTTGTACTCTTGAGTCAAGCTTGAAATCACTTTTGTTGACATACTATAATTGATCTTGGTCGTATCACCTTGTCACTTTATGTAACGCAAACCCATGCGAATCACTTTGTTTTTGGTGGAATGACTGTAGATCCTTTGGAGTAGAGTGTTATGCTGATTTTTTATTATGTAACTCTCGTATACACATTTCTTCTGGAAGGCCAGACCGCTGTAATGTTTTTGGCCTTCTATCCTTTATTGATTCTAGGATTTGACCCATCTGTTCCCTTTTTTTGCTTGTATTCTCTAACATTTGTGGTTGTTAGTTGTTAAAATGAAATATAGAGTTTTCTTTATTAGTCTACAATGTCTTTGTGTTTGACCTCAGGTACCAACTTTACTCAGTCTAGAAATCATTAACATGCTGATGAGCAGCTCGATGGTCTGCTTTACAGGCCCATTTTTTCTGGTCTGCTTGACAGTCTTTGTGCAAGGGAATGGGCCTCAGGCTCAGGAATGTGGTTGATTGTGCCTAGTATGTTGCAAAGTGCACCATGATACTGGTAGCAAGTGAAGTTTGAATTTAACTGATTAAGATTTACTGGCCATTACTGATGTTCTACTATTGACTTAGTTAGACCTGGCAACTAGTTCAAAGCTTAGTTGCACGAAGCGGGAGCGGGGGCGGGAGCGGAAGCGGGTGCGGGAGCGGGGGAGCGAGGGAATACAAAAGCTCCCAAGGTTGGGAGCGTGAGAGTAGCATGTACATATATTATAAAAATAATGTAGCATAGAGTATTCACTTTGAAAGTACAATCATTTTAAGAAGTAAAACTATGGGCCAAGTCTGCCATAAATTTAAGGAATGGGCTAGTGTTACAATATATGATTTTCTTTTCAAGATATCATGACTTGGGCTAGATATCATTTGTTCATTGAAGATCAATGAAAAAAGCCAAGTGACAAATCCTTGTTTTCCTATACAAAGATCATACAAAAGTTCCCATCTTTGTAAGGAGCGAGCTCCTGTCTCAATGGGAGCGGGTTCCCATCAAGCTCCTTAGTTGGGAGCGCAAAAGCGGGCTCCCAAGGAGGGAGCGGCTCCATTTTAGGAGTTTCCTGCAACTAAGGTTCAAAGTAACTGTAAATTAGATTTGATATCGGCATATAGCACTTGACAGTACCTGCCTGACTGTTTGTCCTCCATTTCTATATTGTTACATTTATCTGGCATATTTGGTCCTTCTATACATTCTGTTATCCAATTTTTAGTTTTGAGTAAATTTGCTTTGTACTTGGTAGCTTGAAATTTGAACCCGAGCATGAAGTTCTATTGATAATGGTTGGAATATTTTTGTCTTACCAGGTCTATGCAGTGGATGCCAGTGACATAGCAGTGCAGGTACTTTTATTGAATGAACGTTATTGGTTATTGGTGCACAGTGCACCTGTTCCATTTGGTCACTATGGTCTATTAATTGCGTTTACCAAACTTTATTTATGTGTTAGAGACGTCTAAGAAGCATGGACACTTGAAAGAAGATGGTGTGTCCGTGTCAGACACGTGTTGGACACCGACACTCTCGGACCGGTGTCCGATACTCTTTTTTCCGTGTCCATTATTTGAAACTAATAATTATAATTCAGACACGTGTCCAACACTTCTTTGATGTATATATGACTAAGAAATATATATGTGATGGACACTTCTTAGACACTCGCTAATGGGTGATTATCAATGATATCGAAATTAGACATTTCACTATGATATGAAAAGTTGAAGAAATAGTAATTCTTACCGCTCACCCTATTTAAATTCTATTGGAAATTTTTAAGGATTTCTGGAGGATTCATAATCATGCCTATTTATTACTTTTTAAGGATTTCTTGAGTGATAACTCATTGTATCTCATCTATTACCTATTATAACGTATATAAGTTTGGACAGATGCTTATGGTACATACTACATATCCATTCCAAAATAATTCTCCGGTTTGCAAAATGAGGGCTTCAAAAATATTGTATTTTTGTTAAAAAGAATTCCAATTTTTTCACAAGTTCGTCGTAGATATCCTATTTGTGAAAAAAAATTAATTTTTTTAGAAAAAGATGCTTTATTTTTGGAATTCTCGTTTGCAGACCGGACAATTATTTTGGAATGGAGGGAGTAGGAACACTCTAGGAAGATGCCCGACGAATGGAGAAGGAGCACTCTAGTACCTATCTATAAGAATAAAGGGGATATTCAAAACTGCAACAACTATAGAGGTATTAAATTGATGAGTCATACGATGAAGTTGTGGGAAAGAGTTATTGAGCATCGCTTGAGGATGGTGACTACGGTGTCAGAGAAACAGTTTGGGTTCATGCCTAGAAGATCAACCATGAAAGCTATCTACCTATTAAGGAGAATAGTAGAAAAACACAGAGCAAAGAAGAAGGATCTCTATATTGTTTTCATAAACTTAGTAAAGGCTTATGATAGGGTGCCTAGAGACATCATATGGTGGGTTTTGGAGAGAAAGGGAGTGACCAAAGGGTATAGCGAGGTGATTAGAGACATGTATGAAGGTGCCGTCACTACCATTTGATCACCAGTTGGGAAAACGAGTGAATTTCCAATCACTGTAGGATTGCATCAAGGGTCGGCCATGAGCCCGTACCTCTTTGCCTTAGTTATGGATGCATTGACTAGACAATTTCAGGAAGATATCCCATGGTGTATGATGTTTGTTGATGACATTGTCCTCATAGATGAAACCACTAGAGGTGTTAATACGAAACTAAAAATTTGGAGGGAAGCATTAGAGTCAAAGGATTTTCGGATAAGTAGGAGTAAAACTGAGTATATGGTGTGCAAGTTTAGTGGTACCAGCAGTGCGCATGAAGAAAGAGTGATGATCCAAGATCGGGAGATACCTAAGAGTGATCATTTTAGGTACTTAGGCTCAATTATTAGTAGAGATGGAAAGATTGCTGATGATGTGACCCATAGGATCCAAGTGGGGTGGCTCAAGTGGAGGAGCGCTACTGGTGTACTGTGTGACAAAAGGGTACCCACAAAATTGAAGGGAAAATTCTATGGAACTGCCATCAGACCAGCGATGCTCTATGGGACAGAATGCTGGCCTATTGAGAAACAACAAGTGAACAAGATGAGTGTAGCGGAAATGAGAATGTTGAGGTGGATGTGTGGTAAGACTAGACGAGACAGGATTAGAAATGAAACGGTTCGTGAGATAGTAGGTGTAGCACCTATAGAAGAGAAGTTGAGGGAAAATAGGCTAAGGTGGTTTGGGCATGTCTACCGTAAACCAGGAGATGTAGTAGTTAATAGAGCGGATAGGATAGCTTTGGGTAGCAATGCTATGGGGAGGGGTAGACCTAAATTGACATTATAGAGCGGATAGGATAGCTTTGGGTAGCAAAGATATGAGTATAGTAGGTTTGTGTGAACAAGTGGCCCTTGACAAAGCTCAATGGAAGAAAAAGATCCATGTAGCCGACCCCAAGTGATTGGGACATAAGGCTTGGTTTGGTTTGGTTTGGAATTGAACGTATCTCCGACGTGTCCATGTTGTACATTTTAGAGAAATAACATATCCACTTGTTTGTATTGTGTATATATGTGTCCCGTATCTGTATCCGTGCTTCCTAGTGAGACATATTAGTTATAATACGAAAGGTTAACATTCTATTACTTATAATGGCATGTCATTTGAAAAAAATAGAATCACCATGCAGCTGACATTTCCCTTGGTTGATTTATCTGTGCTTGAACACATAGGATTGTCCTTGATGTGGTGTATTGGAATATTATCCATATAAATCTGTCTTGAGCAAGTATTTAAGAAACTATAAGCCTTCTGTTATAAGTATTTGAATACTTATAATGCAAAATAGAATCACTATGGAGCTGACATTATTGTAGTAATAAATTCCTTATCATAGGGGAAATGTACTTTAGAGGTCGCTGCTTGTTTGTACTTTGTAGCTTTTCAATCATTCATTGAGGTGGTTCCATTTTGACGCCATCACTAACTCATTATTGAGGTTGCTACTTGTGCTGCATGTAGGGCTGTAATCGAGCCAAGTTTTGGGTTGCTCGAGCTCGGCTCGCAAAAAATATCGCTCATCCTTGAAACGAGCCGCCAAAATTGGGCTCGAGCTCGGCTCGCAACTTACTGTTCCAGCTTGAGCTTGGCTTGCGTAAGCTCGGTAATAATAGCGCAAAGTCAAGTTTGAAGGAGATGTAGAACTCAATTTAGATAAGATTCTCTCTAAGGCAGTTTTTGTAATCTGCCTGATGTGGGAAAGATGTAGAACTCATTGTTAGCATTTCACTCGTCACACATCGAAGTAAGAAACCTACCAGCCACTCCTTCGGGTATAAAGCCATCCTCTCTCTCTCTCTCGAATGAAATGGCAATGCACAATTTGTTGTCACTTGGCAGCCATTTTTGTCTATTCAGCCATAGTAAAAACACTACATATTATTATTATTATTTGGTGTATGTTAGTCCCCTTCTACTAAGGGTGCCCTTAAACTTGTTAAGTTAAGGACCTCATGAGTTTGACATTGTTCCCGATCAAATTTTGATGATCCGAACCGTTCAATGTGTTTAAAACGTGATTTTAAGGGTACGTGTGACAAATCGGCAAAAATATGACCGGGAAGGGCTTTATCCGAGCAATTTTTTTTGTAAAAACTTGCGTTTTGCACACATTGAATGGTTCAGATCATCAAATTTTGATTGGGAAAGGGGAAGTCCTTAACAAGTTAAGGGCGCCCTTAGTAGAAGTTTAGGGGTTTGGGGGTGTGTGTGCTGTGTGTGTATATATATATATACACACACATACAATGGGCTTCCTCTAAGGTCGCCCTTAGAGGAGTAAAATGCGGACATCGCCTCTCAGTCGTTGGATCGTGTTTTCAATGGTCTGGATCTGCTGATGCCGCCTGATGGTCATAAACCACGATTCAGACCATTAGCAGATCCAGACCATTGAAAACACGATTTCCTCATTTTACTCCTCTAAGGGTGACCTTAGAGGAAGCCCACTGTATATATATATATATATATATATATATATATATATATATATGAGATATAATATACGTATACATGATACACACACACACACATTAATCTTGGCTCATAAGCCCACTCGAGCCGAGCAGTTAATAGCCTCAAAAGTTTGGCTCGAGCTTGTTCATTTAGCAACCGAGTCCAGCTTGAGCGAGCTTTTTCATCGAACAGCTCGGCTCATTTGCAGCCCTTGCTGCATGACATCCGTGATCCGTTGTAGCTTTTTTTGACATTGCAGCCTAGTTTGTTCCTTGTTATTATTTACATTGACTAACTTCCTCAGGCTACGGTTGTATTTATTTGGGAGGACAGTTTGGGTTGTAGAATTGTAGAATTTGTGAATTTACCCTCGAAACAAATCGATTGGATCAGGTCCATGTTTGATTGGTATTTTCTCCAATAAGTTTTATCTTTTATGGCATAGACTCATAACTTGTCCAAACTTGAGCTTATACGTTGTGAATTGATCTTATTCTTTCACTTGTTTAATCAGGCAAATGAAGTTGTGAGGGCAAATAAACTATCTGACACAGTCATTGTTTTGCATGGACGGATTGAGGTAGCTTCCTTAATCCTTAGTTTACTCGATATACTTTTATTATTTAGAAAGAAATCAAAGAATGGTTGGGTTTCATTTGTTTATAATGCTATTTGTCTTAAAAAAAAGGAGTTTTTGCATTTTGTAAACTACTTTTCTACAATAGGCTACTGTGAGTTTTCCTTAGTTTAGTGAAAGGAACAAGGTCGTAGAGCTAAGCTTAAATGTCTCAATATTTTTTGTGGAAACACGGAGTAAAAACATGGTTTATTCCCATGGTTGCAAAAAGAACGAGCTCATGCTTTTACAATTTTATTTGTTTGAGAGTTTGATGCCCATTATTAGTACATGTTGGCATCTTTTTAGCTGCTGTCCATATAGAAGGGACGCATACTATTTGTTAAAGCATTCAACTCAAATCCAACTAGATATAAGTAGCGAGGTTGCCCGACTAATTCACTAGTTTAAGAGGTAATTTATCAAGCTCTAACACTCCCCCAGAGATATTAGACTCAGGTTGGGCGAGGTCTTGGGCTCAAGTCTCTTTGTTTGCATCTTTCCCCAATTTGCATTATGCTTCTTCTCTTCGTATTTTGTTTAGTTCTATTTATGAACAGTTACATGTTCCCATACAAGACAGTGTTGACTGTGAGGGAAGGTGTTGAGTAGCTTTTTTTTTTTTAATCAACAAGGTGTTTTGAGTAGCTTGATATTTCATTATTGGGCCTATTTCCTAACTGCTGTAGTTTTCAAAGGCTGTGGGAGAAGATTCTCTTGATTGATTGCTTCGTTATTTGTGCTTTATGTGCATTTTGTTTCTTTGTGATCTCTATGTTATGGATCCTTCGTTTATCTCTCCATTTGTGAGTCAATGGTCGCCTCTAAAACTAGTATATGCGCCTGGGTGGTCTCTCCGCTCATTGTCAATTGGATGAGTTAAATGCTTTACATGTTCAACAGTATCTGTTTGAATTTTTCTGCTGCTCACTGCTCTCTATTGGAAGTTATAGTATCTGTGTTAATTTGTATGACTGCTTGAAATTTGGCTTCGAAAATGAAAATGCTGTTTTAGTCCCTCAAGTAAAGGAAGTTGCTGAAGTTTCTTTAATGACTTAGGTGTGAGTGCGTGTGTTTGAATGCTCATGTTCATGATTGCCAAGTCTTGTGTAACAATAGACATGCGAAAAACTAGGACTCTAGATGAGACTGGCTTGTTTGGACCCTCTGTCCTCTAAGTTGGGTTAATTTGTTTCTGATTAGTTGACCATTCGGTTGATTGTTGAATATTTATGAGGTAGACGCCATAAGTCAGAGTTTTTTGGCTGTAGAGTGAGAAAGCTTGTAATTTTGTTGTTTGGTTGGGTTTCTAACTCTCAGTTGATGGTTTGGTTCTAGCTTGGGATGAATCTAGTTCAAGTTAGGTCTTCCATATCATAAGACTCCGAAACATTTTGGCAATTTACTACAGGTTCCTATGTTAGTAGATTTCCCTACATAAAGATATTTCGTCTAGAAATTTGTAGGAAACGAAATTTTGTTTCTTTAGTTCTGTGTTGAACAAGGTTGTGTCATTTAGATGGGGAGGGAAGGGGCAAAGTGTTAATACTGTGTCCCATACCACATTGGAAAGTGAAACTAGTGCAAAGCTTAGTGACGGCCGGTTATGGTGAGCCGGACTAGATTTAAAGGACATTTACACCATCGTGAGGGCCTTCTTCCCTCTTAGGCAAGGTTTCAATGAGCATTGGGGTTGCGGTTGCCAATTGTAATGATGGTGGGTGAGGCAGGTTTGATTCGTAACATTATGGTGGCGGCTGATAGAATCAGATCTCAGAATAGAAGAGAAAATCACCAATGTTGGTTTCAAAGAGCACTAGCATGTAGCTTGAGGAACCATACGAAGTAAATAGAACTGCAGTTTACTTATGTAAAAAAATTTATATCTCTGAGTACATCGATAGAAGATTGTTGGATAGAGAGAGAGGCAAGAAAGGGGATAAGCGGAGAGAAGGAGGGAGAAGGGATACATGGAGCTGCAGCCCACAAAGAAACTCTACAAGTTCTCACATCCTGGCCTCCTGTCCATTGACACACTGGAGTCCTATTATTGACTCTTTAAAACCCTGAAAAGTAAGATTTCAAAAATAACACTCACAAAACATTTGCAAAACCATCATTTGATCCCCAATTGTGTCTTCTACATATCCTAACACAGCAAGCAGCTCTCAAAGTAGAGTGTTTAAAATGTCAAAAACGGAATACTAGAGGCCCTTGTTCTTATAGACATAGTACACAGCTCACAGACAACTTGTTTACATCTGGACAACCATAAAACCAACTGCACTAGATTTCTAATACATCAGGACTTCCCTATGAAATGGACTTGTCCTCAAGTTGGGCAGCCAAATTTGCTTCGTATTCAGTCACAAAATGATGTCGAAATTCAGCCCTCTAAGAAGGACCAGTGCTGTATTTTCCTTGTCCATAATCGCTCTGAAAAGGTAGCTCACATTGATTTAAGACTCTGTTTTGTGCCTGTGAACGATGGCCTTGTTTGCAAATATGCCATCCACTTAGCATGCCTAATTGTGAACCAAGATGTGATGAATTAGCTCACCACACATACACGCAAAATATTCCAAGGTTATCCAACGTGGAATGTAGAAGTGCCAGCGCCACAGAATGCTCATGATTTGCTCCAGTGTAGGCTTTACCCAAAGTATCTTCAAGCCATCCCATGAGGTCTTTCCCCTTCCGTGGGCATAACTTGCAGACCGGATTGGGAAAAAGACCTGGGTCGGGCACCAATGAGACGCAAAGTTGAATAACTTGCTTTAGGGGTAGCTTGGAAGGCTCTGCCCCAAAAGGGCTTCAACAGCTTTTGGAGCTTTGAAAATGACCAGCCTCATGCATCTTTGGAAACAAACCCAAAGCATAATCAGATTCATCGCTTTCTCTGCATGTCCTTTGAAGCTGGACAACGGTGAAAGGTGGTTTTGTGGCTGCTTAGTAATTTGTGTATTGTTCGTCCTTCCATCATGAATTGTTTCCTGATAAATTGTCAATGCCTTCCTAGTAAAGATATGGTAAGCATCCATTGGCACATCGCTACACAAAAGTTCATCAAACTACTTCCGAATCCTAGAAGCTACCAAACAAGTCTTGTATACCTTGATTTCGCCACTCTTTTTGAACCATGAGAGTTTGTAGAGATGAGGATGTTGTTTCTTGTTGAGATTAAACTTATAAGCCACCTCTTTTGCACCCCATTTTCCCAACTTCCTGCAATCAAAATATCAAAGGGAATCAAGGATTCAAAGAAAAGAGCAAAATCCCATTCAAGGGGATAAACCCCAAAGGGTAGAGAGAGAAACTATGTCTCAATCAATATATTTAATAATCAAAAGCTACCAAAATGAGAGACAACTTACCTATTTATAGACTCAAAACCCTACACACACTAAAGACACTAAAATGACAACAATACCCCTAAATCCTATTGCATCATACACCTCCTCTAAAGAAAACAACTTGTCCTCAAGTTGGACTAGAAGACTCAAGACAACTAAATCAAAGAAAACATAGAACTATAGAAGTATTTATTATGCAGCTCCGAGGTAGGCATGTGGCTACATTTCCTTGATCCACGTCACCCTCATGCAATAACCCATCTTCAATATGAGCTTCCATTTGTGTAAATCCACTGCATCCATGCTTATGTGCCAAGAAATAATCCATGTACCATGCCTTTTGTGAATCAAAATATCATTGTAGTAGCTCATCATACTCACTCCTAAGTCGCACCAAGAACTATCCACCTTACCATGATAAAAAGTCACAACACTATGCTCAAAACTTGCTTGCTTGGAGACAAAACCCAAAGGATCAACAACTTGTCCCAAATCATCTTTCCCCTCTTTCAGCAACTTTAGAACTCGTTCGGGCACCACAACACCACAAACTTGAACATCTTGCAATTGGGGCAACTCAGGAGGCAATAGTTCAAACCAATGCTCAACCTTTGGTTCAACCAGCACACCATCGAATAGTGGAGCTTCCAAATCATTAATTTGAGAGTGCCTTGTACCAAAGGCGACTCAAGCGGCAAGCTTTGAGAGAAATCTTCAATCTCGAAGTCACGATCATCAATTTTCTCCTCTAAGACTTGCTCAATATATTCCCATAAGTACACGGCACAAAGATCGAAGGATTAGGCATTTCTTGCTCTTCATTATCACCCACAATACCCTCAAGTCTTTCTTTCTCACCTAGACACTCATCATAGACAAGAACATCTTCAAGGCCATCACCAAACTCTTCATTAGGATACTCATCAAAGATTGGAATGGTATTATACTCATAATCATCATCACAACATGGTTCTCTTACCTCCTTAACAAAGAGGGCATTAAGAACATGCTCGCAAGCCTTTTCACCAACTTCCAACTCAAGAGATGATTTCCCAAACTTGAAGCATTCGAATGTTTCACAAGGTGACAGATTTCAAGGTGCCGATTAAAGATTGATTTTTAGTTGGGACAGCCCCTAAGGATTTGCTCTTACCAAATCTAGTCAAGGAATCGGCATCGAGATGTTGATGGAAAGGTAAGAATTCCTCCTTGAGCTTCTTCTTCATCTTACCCTATTCCCTAATCTTTTCTCTGCCTCTCCTTTGTCGACTAACTTTGAGTTGTGTCCACCAATCTGAAGCTCTTCCCTCAAGGCAAGTAGATATCAATTTCACCTTCTTTTCTTCGGTAACACAACAATATTTGAAAACAATTCCTCCTTGAGCTTCTTCTTCATCTTACCCTATTCCCTAATCTTTTCTCTGCCTCTCCTTTGTCGACTAACTTTGAGTTGTGTCCACCAATCCAAAGCTCTTCCCTCAAGACAAGTAGATACCAATTTCACCTTCTTTTCTTCGGTAATACAACAATATTTGAAAACACTTTTAATGGTGTTCAACCAACCAACGAACTCTAGTGGGCTTCCACAAAACTTGGGAAGTTCATTATCAACATCGTTCACCGATGTGTATTCAAATCCAACCAAATTTGCTCTACGCCAATGCGGAGCACCATAACAAATTTTCAATGCAATGGAATCCTTCCTTTTGGTCGGACGTTGCAAACGCCACACCTTGTCATACAAGGTAGCAACTTATTCACTCAACTCTTTAATCTCATTCCTTTTGCAATTTGAATTGCCGTAAGTATCAATTTCATCACCAAAATCTCCCATAACATCTCTACCTCTACCTCTTCTTCCTCTTCCTCTTTGCACCATTTCAATGGTAAAATAAGCCAACTCAATAGCAGACCCGGTCAACTCAGTCCCAAACAGACCCAGTTAACTCTGTACCCAGTCAACTCAGCAAACACACCCAAACTTGAGCAAAATCAAACCCAATCACAAAATCAACCTGCAACTACCCTTTCTACAACAAATCTGAGTCCAAAATCAAAGCAAATCAAGCAGAAATCAACAAAAACTAGCGAAATCACCTGTTTAGGGTCTGAAATCAGTCAAATCTGGTCAAATCGAGTCTCAATCAGGTAGCAATGGCCTCGATTAGGGCTTGCGAACTCTGTAGTGGTCAAAGCGAGTCCCAAACGAGCTATATAGGCCCCGAATCAGATCAAATCGAGTCAACCCATGCAGATCTGGTTGCGAAAGGACTCGAATCAGGTAGAACAGCCTTTGAATCACCAAAATAGGATTCGATTTTGGTGTTTCTGAGTTCGATTAACAGAGACTCAATCCGAAATTGTAATTCGAGCCTCGAAAATGGCTGGGTAATGTTCGAAACTGGAAATCGAAGGTCGATTACAATTAGGGGCTGGGTGAGCTCAAAAACAGAAAACGAGTGCTCTATAGTGCTTGAAATACTCCATATCAGGTCCAACAGGTCCGAAAATGGTTGTGCAGTGCTCGAAATGGGCAGATCTGTAGCCGAGATGGGTTTAGATGTCTGAAACAGCAATAATCAGCTCCGAAAATGGTCGATTTGTGAGTTTTAAGAGTCTAAATCAAGTTTTAGGGTCTTAGGTTGGGTAGATCTTTGGATTTTGAGTGGATTAGGGGCTCCGGCGAGGTTTTCCGGCGCCGTTATAGGGTTCCGGCGAGGTTTCCGGCAAGATGAAGGGCTAGGATTTGAGCCTAGCCTCTAATACCAAATAATGCAAACCAAATCAAGGGATAGATTCATAAGAGAGATAAATCCCAAAATGGGATACAAGGAGCAAAAGCTCTCTATATTCTTTTATCAATACATCCAAAAAAAAACTAACTAATGAGGGCATAGCCGCATAAGACACCTAAATCCTACTGCTTAGCAAAAAAAAAGACACCTAAATCCTACTGCATCACTTCCATCATCAATGGTCATGCTGCAAACTCTTCTACCTATGTTGCAAGTGGTGTTGAAAACATTTGTTCTGAACCAATCTTCCTTATTGTTTGTCTTAGTGGCAAAAAGAGTGTTCTTCCTGAGAGCAGGGCCTTCTTCATCAAATTCACCTCCAATTTTATCATATGTGGGCTAAATACGGGTACAGTTGTTACCACCTTGTTCAATTGAGTCTTACTGAGACCTATCCTTTGTGTGGTATGACTGATCTTCTACGCCTATGGTATTCGTATGATACTTCGGGTTTTGTTTTACGGTTGGGGGTGCAAATAATTTGCATATTAGCTGCATCATGGACCAATACTAATGTTTGGGCCTTTCCCAGCTGTGTAACTTTGTTTTCGAAATCATTCATTTATTGCAATGGTTTCATTTTCTTGTTAACCCTTGTTTGCTTTTCTAAGCCAGTTTACTAGGTGCTTAGTTCCTTGACTCCTTTTCTAACTGTAACAGCTCCAACTCTGAACTCTACAGGACGTCGAAATCAATGAAGAAGTTGATGTTATCATTTCAGAGTGGATGGGCTACATGCTTCTTTATGAGGTGGTTACTGTTTACTGAAATGGTTGTGCTTGATTGCATGCTCAGTTTTGTTGAGATGTACAATATGTCGCCTTGACTAGTGAATTTGCATTTACGTACTAAACTGAACCCTATGGTCTAGTAAATTTGGGCTGACTTCATGGACCCTTTCCTCCCATTCTTAATGGCTTGACAGATTTTTCGAATGTTCTAATACTACCTTGCAGAGTATGCTTGGGAGCATTATTACTGCCAGGGACCGCTGGCTCAAACCTGGAGGTCTTATACTTCCTTCAGATGCAACGGTACCAATTGCTTTCTTGTATTGTTGTTTATATTTACTTGAGAACAGTAGAATACTTGTTGCATTTGTATGGGAGTCTTTTGAAATCTTTGGAATTGAGAACTGAAAGGTTATGATTTACAATTCATAGACGAATTTTGCTTTTATACTACTAACTCGGAAATGAAGATATTTTTTTCATAGCCAGCCCCAAGATCAGCTGAATTGGATTTTAGAATTTGTCATTTGTTGCAATTGAACTAGTCCTGTTGTCACTGATATGTTGTCTTTGCTTTGCAGTTGTACATAGCACCTATTACACAACCTGACAGATACAGTGAAAGCATTGAATTCTGGCGCAACGTTTATGGGATTGACAGTGAGTACAAATCATATGAACTTCTTCGATATTCTAAATAGCCATGATGCAACCTGTATGCATAGTTGCACATCTTGGAATCCATCTAGGGTGGGCTTGTTACTGGAAAGTTACCAATTGTCCCAAAAGTTTAAGCTTTTTGGAAATGAGCCCAACAACATAAATCAAAATATTCAGGTTGAGTTCCGCTAAGATTTTTAGGTTTTTTTTTCTTCTTGTTTTGTCCTTGTTCAATTTTTTTTTTCGCATTTGTTAGTTTTGCGCCTCACTTTTTTGGTTTTCCAATTCATCTTGTCAAGACAAATCGGAAAAGTAAAAAATTATGACTTTTACCCAAATATTTTTGAAATATCCAAGATAAAGCCGGCTTTTTGAGCTTTATCTTGGATATTTCCAAAAATATTTGGGTAAAAGTCATAATTTTTTTACTTTTCCAATTTGTCTTGATGAGATGAATCAGAAAACCAAAAAAGTGAGGGGCAAAACTAACAAACGCGACAAAAATTTGAATAAGGACAAAACTAGAAAAAGCCCAAAAAGTGCAAAAATCCCCTAGTGGAACTTAGGGGTTGTTTGATAACCAAAATTCAGCACTTAAAACAAAATGAATTAAGTAATAAGTGATTTAGTAGGTTTGATAACCACATGTTATATTGCTTAACAAATTAAGTGCCACTTAAAATGTAAGCTAAAAAGTTGAAGAAAAAAAAGTAGCTCTGGCTGATTTATTGTGTACTTGGATTTAACCACCATACCATCACCACATGGCACAACCATCACCACTACTCCACCATCACTCCACCACCACTACCACTTCACCATCACCACCACCACCGGTCCTCCACCACCTTTAAATCATTAATCCACCACCACAACTCCTGTCAACACTTCATCACCACTACTCCATCACCACTTCCAAAAGGAGTGGGAAGTGTCATTTGCTAAGTTTCTAGTGTGTGATAGGTGAGAAAGAAGAAGTTGAGGTGTTATATATGTATATAGGCATATCAATAACCTGGCCGTGCTCAGAGCGTGAAAGACCTTCGGCCAAGAACAACTAAAGTTGATTGGGTTTGGTAAAGTTCATAATAGGCCCCGTCTTGAGTTTGAATATATACATTACTGCCCAAGTGTCTTTACCTCCCATATCCACCTTCTCTTTACCTATGAAGCCATGATATCCAAGTGTTTTGCAAAAGTGACCTTATGCCACGAGAACAACCATTGTAACAGTGAGATGTTGTCAGTCCCCTTTCCCATGAATCCCACCCGCACTCACATTCTGAGTCTTTCGTTTAACAAGCACGGAAAGAAGACCATTGTTGAAAGAAGAGCACATAATGAGCTAAAGGATTTTTCTAGAAGAGCAAAAAATTAGGTAAAATCACTCATTCAAATTCACTTTCCTCCCTTGGGAATATAATCGAGGATCACTTTCGTCTCCAATTTCTAACGTCAAAAGGACAAGATGGCCAATAATTCCCTGTGCTGTGTGACACCAGTCAATGAGAAATTTCATTATATATTTGTAGTTGGTTGCTTGTAAGCTTCTTGTGAGAAACTTGCGTTGAGATGGCTGCTTGTAAGTTGTAAGGAGTAGTTCATTTCTCAGTGCTGATGCATGGCTATTGGCAAGCCACTTGTCATCAAGGTGCCTAGACATCATCCTGGTTACTTGGTTGTAATTGAGTGGCTGTGTGTGCGACTTCTTGATCTTTCATTATTTTGTATTTCACTCCATACTAAGTACTTCATAAAGTAACTTACACACATCTAGAGCCATGATCTCCTTTTGGTAAGGTTTTTTGGGAGGCTAAAAGTTCAGAATTGGTGTTTTATTGCTGCCTTGTTTCCAAATCCTCTCACCTAATTTCAGATTTGTTACTCGAGGAGTTTATGGATTTGTTATCGGCATCTTTTGCCCCTTTTGTGACCAATTTTTCGGTGGTCTTACTTATCACTTAACAGGCACAATTTTAATTTTCTACAGTGTCTGCTATGTTGCCATTAGCAAAACAGTGTGCGTTTGAAGAGCCATCTGTCGAGACAATATCCGGCGAAAACGTTTTGACATGGCCACATGTGGTGAGTTCTCTTGTTTTCAGTTTCTCAGAGGTTTAAAAATTTCCTCACTTATTGGGTAAAAATTTCCTCACTTATTGGGTTGCTTATAGACTCATTACTATGGTGGCTGTAAGAACAGGAGAACTTTTACTTATCACAGAAAATTACAAGGGCTTTGTTTGGTTCCCATCTTTGGGAATTGTTTTTGATGTAATGAGTGGTAATGAGTGGAGAGAGATAGAGAGAGAAAGTTATTGAGAACCTTGTAGGGAGAAAAATATTTTTCTCAAAGATTGGAAAAGAACAAAGCCAAGAATTTCTTCAATCGTGTGATTTTGCAACTAGAAACGTAGATGTTTATCTGTTATTCGCTTTTCTGTCCTTTATGATACAGATTGACTCCCATGTCATCAAATTTTGTGGTGGATGCAAAGGTAAACTGAATATGGAATACTGAGGAATCGAAACAAAGGACAATCGATAAGCCACTAATTGTTTGTGGCTTCTGGTTAAGACAAACAGGTCTGGAAGTTTTTTTTGTTATGAAGGAGGAAAAATAATTTAGTAAAGGGTAAAAAGTTAGAACACATAATGGTGGATATGAGCTCTACCATGAAAGACGAGAAGCATGAAACCCATAAATTTTATCTTACTGCTCTCCAATCTCTTCTAATAAACACGCAGGAATATAATAATATATCCAGTATTCCTAGTAGGTCACCAAACTTGTTAATGAATATTCTTGAATGTCCTTCCAACCACAAGCACACAATGGAACAAGCAATTGCACATATCATTCTGTTCCACAGAGCTAGGGGGTTCGAATTGAAACCAAATTTCCTAAAATAAGGGTAAAGTATCCGAGCACAAGATAGGAGAGTCCACTCAATTTATAACCCCAAAGGAGAGGTGAATTGCACCATAATGACTGCCACCAAACTGTATAAACAGTTTGGAATGGTAAATGCTCTTTCATCCGTTGCAATTCCGTCTCCTCTTCTGGAAAATAGCAACAACATTAAGGGGTACATAAGCATTAGAACCAATCTTGTGAGAAACAAAGGGAGATACATCTAGATTATCAACAAACTTATCGGGGAATTAAAAAAACTCAAAAGAAAGTACACCCGAAGAGTGGGGCCGAGAAATAGCGAGTGATCAAGTATTCTAAACATTAGGAGTACAAGATAAAAGATTTTCAGCAGGGAAATAAGAGATCAAATGAAGTCTCTCCTTTGCACATATAAACCAAAAATATATATTTTTCCAATTAGCAACACCAAAGCAAACAAACCACAGGAAAGTGGGCCAGACCTTTAGGGATGCAATTTCGTGGAAATCTAGAGTTATCTAAGTGTGAGTGGTTTCTTGAGAAACCCCACGTGTGGTTTGAAGCCCAGATTTATTGCAAATAACAAATTGCGACAAGTTGCTCAATAGGAAACCTCCACTTCCCCCGCGAACACGTGACACAACACCGACACTCCAACTTGGGAATTTTAAAAAAATGGAGGACACGACACGTTAGGGGACACGTTTTAAAAAAACATACATGTATACTATCACATGAAGAAAAAGTAACACAATTAAGGTTCTAATTGTAAATATGCAACACCACATATCCGTTACATTATAAGTTTATAACCATCATTATATCATTCATAAAAGTATTTCGACTAAAAGCATTTGACCAACAAACCATCATCTGTCACCCAAAAAATATGGCTTCCCTAAGTTTTAATTAGATCCTACTATTTTTTTTATCAACCCCGACTTGTTTTCCAAGTGTCCGAGAGTGTCCGGAGCATTTTTAAAGTGTCCCCGGAGTGTCCAAATGGAAAACATTGATAAAAAACTAGGACACTAGGAAATGAGTGTCGGACACATGTCCGGAGAGTGTCCAAAGAGTATCGGTGTCCGACAAGTGTCCGACACCGGTACGTGACCTCTGATGAAGTGTCCGTGCTACATAGTCTCTGATCACCGTGAGTGTGCAGTGTCGTTACCTATGAAGGGAAGCCCGTTGATAGGTGTTCAAGAGAGCGAAAGTCTCATATTAATTATTTGTGCAAGTCGTTTAATCCTTGCATGTGTAAGTTGATGTTTAAGCAGCATGATCCTTGCACGTGTAAGTTGATGTTTAAGCAGCATGCTGGTTGATGTGTTTTAGGTTGAGGATTCAATGCTTCATGAGAAGCTTTTTCTTTTCTCATTTTGGATTAGCTATTATAAAATATTGTGCCTAATATATGAACCAGCTTACTTGTTATTTTGCAACTTTAGGACCGAAAGCCGACCTGTTAATTATACTAGCTATATTGCTTATTGCATAATAAGTTGTCATGGTAGAAGTTAAAACCTCCTAGATCTGATTTATGGAAGTCTAGTTGAATGCTTGTTGATAATTTTGATTCTCCATGTCCACTTATATTACATGGACTCGGGTACATTTGTCGGGTGCCGGTACACATCTAAGGGTTGGGTTCTTCTCATTTCTCTTTAAGGACACACCAAAATATTTGAAATGGTGTTTAAAATTATCTTAGGTCATTTCGTGCATGTTGTAGGAGTTATATGCCTGCTTCATGGTAAAATCAAATTATAAAATATGTTTGATGGGTGAATGTTCGACTCACTAAAAATGTCGGACAAGAATCCCACACCATTGTTGGAGTGTTGAGTTACTGACATGGTGCTTTTCACATTCACTCAGAATCAATGAGTCTCATAGCGCACTATAATCTCCTTGCTCCTTTATCCAAGGACCAAGATAGGAGATTTGATGGTTGAGCACCTTTGTAGTTCCTCCCTCGTACTAGTCTTCCCATCCCTCAATGCACGACCCCACCCAACCTATGCCTTTGTTTTCTTTATGTTTTTTAGTTGGGGTGAAGGCGGGGGAGGATAATCACTATGCTTTTGCAAGGGCTTGCTCTTCCTTTGGGTTAATTTGTATTTCACCTTTTAGCACATAGCTCTCGTTTTCCTTTATTGATGTGGATCCTGGTAAAAGAAGGCTTTGATTATTGTATTGGTGCCTTGGTGAGAGTTGATTAATCAAAGTAGGTTTCCTCTCTCCGTTTCTCCTCACATAGCTTAGGCTCCAAATCCCTTCTCTCTCTTGTTCTCTCCTCTTTCTTTCCTTATCACTTATCAAAGCACCCACCTTAGCCACCAACCAAATACACTTGAACAACCAATCAACCTTCCCCGGGACCCTATACTCACTAAGATACTAGCATTTGTTGAAGCACAATCAGAATACCCTCATTGCACTCGGGACCTTTTGCTTATATGGTAGCCATCTTCTTCGTGATATCTTCAGTCATAACAGGAGTTCTAAATATTGCCACTTAAGTATCTTATTATTAAGTTACAAGCAAGTTAATCAGCTAGCATATTCAAATTGTAGTTGTTCTCTTTACATAATTACAAAGAGCACAAGGAGTTTCGGTTTGACATGGTGGAAATTTATTAGTTTCTTACCTTTGTGCTTGGATTACTCCATGTCTCTAGTGTGAAGCACAGCACGGCAGCAGTGTAAGGATTTTAAACTTGTCTGAAGCAGTTAAAAATGCAAGTTATTCATCCTTAAGCTGTATTATCAATTTTCAATTTATGAGACGCTTCATGAGTGGGATGGACTTTCAGGGTATTGATGTGAGTGCTGGTTTCGGTATTGTTCAGTTATGCCTTTAGGTGTTTTCATCTGGTCCTGTTGCCTAGAGATTGTCTCTAGTGCGGCTCTAATAACAGTACAAGACTACTTTACCCTCCCTGCTTACATTTCTTTTTGCAATATCCATGTCTTAAGCTTTGGAAATTGTAATATGATTGTTCCTGGTGACAGGTAAAGCATGTTGACTGCTATACAATTACAAGGGAGGAGCTAGAATCAGTTACAACAAGGTTTAAATTTAAGTCCATGATGCGGGGTACTCTCTCTCTCTCTCTCTGTGTGTGTTTTGAAGGCTTTCTGCTTCATTTTAAAGCTAAATGCATGGTGTAGTCTCTAGTGTTTTCACATGTTTCTCTAGCTTAAATGCATCATCCTGTTTTAATCTCAATCAGCCATTTGTTTAGATTTTCTTGTTGGTTCTCTCTTTCTATTTGGAACCGTTATTTCTTATCTTAATTCTAGATCTTGTGTTCTTATTGCCTGGCGAAGTAATTATTCACGTTTCTTTTGTTCTCTCTCCAAGGTTTTGCTGACTGATTCTTACTCATTGTGGCGTAGACTTTCATTAATACTCTTTCTTTTCTTTTCTTCCATTTTCTGTTTTTTTTTTCCAGCTCCATTTCATGGGTTTGCTTTCTGGTTCGATGTTGAATTCAGCAGCCCTGAAATATTTTCGAACAACAATAATCAACCATCTTCGGTTATCGAGTCTCCAAATGAGCATCCTACCAATGGTAGTCAGAGGAAGAAGCGTGCAAATCCCAATGAAGCACTTGTGCTGTCCACTGCACCTGAAGATCCTCCAACACATTGGCAACAGGTATTGCTGCCACATAGTTTGTGATGGACTCTGGAGTAGTTTTGTGCTGGAGCATGTACTTATGATCACATACTGATATGTCAACTCCAACAACTGGGGTTGTGGCATGGTTTAATTGGTATGGCACAATTGTCCAAGAGCATTGGCAGAGGCGCCATTTTCTCATCAAGGAAATCGTGAGTTATACGAATATTATAGGCCCAACATAACCCATAAATGATATACCATTTGTTAACTTGACCCAAAACCAAATCCATGGATCCATTGGACCACTCACCTCCAACAAATTTGAAATCACCAAAAAAACCCTAAGCTTCTAAAATGTAGAAACTTCGATTTTAGATGATCCAGTTTATCTTTCTTTTGGGCATATATCTTAAGAGTCCTACTAGGCCATTTCTCCTTGAAGCGGTTAATCAACCGTTTCCAACCCTCAAAACATTGCTCCTTGACATTTTCTTCCTTGGGTTGGGGGCAACACCACTATGTGTAGTTTGCTCTGGTACGTCACCCTTGAGAGCAAGCTTCCGGCTGAGATGGCCAATCTGGCCTTCACCAGTTGGATGTAAATGCAGGTGGTCACCCAAACCCTTGCATCTTTCATGAACGGAGAACAGCTTACCCATGTGATTCCGTAGCCTAATCCAATTTCCAATTGCAGTAAGTTATTTGTCATAAATAAAATCAAGACTCCCTATTTGAGGGTGACTCAAAATATATGTATTTGTAATCATCAATTCCTGGCATTGGCCCCTGACCCATGTGTGATTCCAGTGGCGGTAGTAGGTACTTAGATTTTATAGGAGCTGCGATGTAAAATTATTAATCTTTGAAGAGTGAAAATCCACACAATCTCTGGAAGTGCCAGAGAAACATATGCGTTTCTATGGTCCTTACTGTACTGCTAAAAATTAGTGTTCTGAAACAAGGAATTAATCGATGATTAATCGCTGGCAGGGCCTATCCGATTAGGTCCGACTGATGATTAATCGCCGATTACTAATTAATATGCACTGATTAATTGCCAATTAATTGCTCGAAGGTGGCCAACCGCCCGACTAGTGCCTAGCGACTTTTAGAACATTGCTAAAAGTATACAACTTTTCGGCAGGCTTTTTCGATATGATTATTCCAAAATTTGCCAATGCCCTTGTGTGTTTCGAATTTCTGTTGTCCTTACTGGACTGCTATGATTTTTTTGTACACCCACAGTTTTATTTTCAAATGATTTGCTCACTATGCCTGCTGCTATAGAAACCATGAGTTTTAGGTTTCGAAATCTTACTATATACTTGTTTAGCTATATTTGCGAGTGGGGCATCTATGTTTCTTGTATGTATTTACACAGAAAGGATGAGCATCCTGTCATTTGTCTCTTGCTTTTTTCATTGTTGAGTAGCTATATTATGTACACGTGGAACATTCTGGAAACATACTGAATGCACAATGGTAACATGTGACGCATTCTCTCTCTTTTTTGTTCTTAACTTTTCCTTTGCCATTTCCATTATTATTTTATTCCAATTTGGTTAACAATCACTTTTGCAGACGTTAATCTACTTTTACGATCCAATAGAGGTGGAACAAGATCAACAAATTGAAGGAGCTGTGACATTATCGCAAAGCAAAGAAAACCCTCGATTCATGAATATCCATCTTGAATATGCGTAAGTTGCAGTAATATCAGCTTATGAGACTTCTGTCCCAACTCTGTTTTTTAAGTTTTATATAAGCATAAAATAGCAGCATCCTCACATTGATCTTTTACTTTTGCAGATCTGGTGGCCGTTCATTTGTCAAAGAGTCAGTAATGCGATAATAAGAGTCTCTTAACTCTACTTGCGGTGGTTCGTTAAGTTAAAGCTCGAATAACTCTATCTGGTTCAACTGGTGGCTAGACTGTTCTCTGCAGGAATGTTGAATTAAATTGGAAAAATCTAACAGTTTCAGAGGCCGAGTTGATGGGGTTTCAAGGCTTTGACTTCCACAAAGCCTGATAAGAAATTGTAAGTTTATTCTAACTTAGACTGCTAACATAGGTGTATCGGCTTATGCAGAATTTGCTGCGAACCCTGTGGGTGTTTCGAGAACGACATTATTTCCATGGGGTTATTGAGGGAATTTTCAATTGTTTATTGTCGATGTTGCCTCTTTGAGGCCATTTTGTTTACTTTTCCCTATTGATGGAATTTTCAGCTTCTGTAATTGTGTTTGGATTGCAACCTGTTTAGTAATTTTTGTCATAATCTTCCATTTCTCGATATTTAAATTTTCGTTAAATTATGGATCGTTGGACAACATTCTATTCTTGATGGATATGTATTTGTTCTCTCATAACACTTGGGCGCATTTCTCCATCCTCTTATTAGTTGTCTTAGCTTGCAAACGCTTTCTAATTCCTTCTTCTTCTTTTTTAAAAGCGCTTCTTTTCTTTCTTTTTTTTGAACTATTTTAAAAAGTGCTTTCTAATTGCAACCTTTTTGCTCTTGTAGGTTTTTCATTTCTCTCTTCTGCTTTTTTGGCTCGCTCAAGTGTCAATGAATATGTTTTTGCTCAATTTTCTTGATTGATAGTTGACGGATGTTAGTCAGAAGATTTCTTAAGTTAGTAACCTAAGGAGAGCGTATGGAATAGAAACTGAACTACTGATAACACCTCTTGAGAATCGAATAAACTACCATAATCCAAACCTCTTGTGCTTCATCCCATTCCCAGTTTCTCACCAAATGCTCCAGCTAATCTCTCCTACGAGTCTATGACTAAAACTTATAGATAGGCAACCGAGTTGGATATGCATGTAGTGGGGATGCCAAGCCGCGCTCTTGAAAAGAAAAGTGATGCCTGATTTTTCTTTCTTGAAATCTCTCATGAAAAGGTACGTAGGCTTGCACTCATCGCACCTGCTCCATGGGCAGGCTTTGTGGTTAGTTGATGGTGTGGTGCAACTATTTGGACAATCACCAACCGTTGATTGCCAACTGCCTTATTGAACGGTAGGTCATTTAATCTACATCATAGGATTCTATCCAACGGTTGGGATCAATCGGATGTGTGACCCTTCAAATGGGTGCGTAGCAGCCCACCCATAACTAGGCCATATTACAACGATTATATGTTGTTTTTTCAGTTGGTATTCTATCTATTAGCATTTGTGCAAAAACACTCTTTGTATTTTGACGATAAATTTGCAGTAACCTGATGTTTAACATTTGGTGGAAGCAAATACTGTCTTTAGGAAAATGACTTAGTAAGACGTCTCGAAGTCGAAGTGATATTGTGTTTCAAATTTTTTGAAGAGACGTCATCATATTTCAATTTTAGAAGACCAGATTTATAACATAATTCTTCGATGAACAAAAATGATTTCCACCAATGGAAATCTCTCTAAAAACCGTAATAGGAAAATTTCTCTCCCCTTTACCCCTTCAGTTAAAATTAATCCTAGTTCCGCCTACAAGTAGTATTAATTAACGATTATAAAAATCATAATGCTGGTATTATTATTATTATTATTTAAATAAGGGCAACTTTTAGGTGCTAATAATGGTTCAATTATTAGGTAGTCATGGACATCTTATTCACTCCCAACTTGAGTTTCTTGTTTTGTTTTCTCTGCTGGGTGACACTTCCACTCCAATTTTCTATGCAATCCATTTCGACTGATCTTTGTCCTATTAAACTGCACTAACTCATTTCAATATCCTTAGTAGTATCTTAATCTTCTCCAATACATGAATATACTTTATTAATTACTGTACTATTTGCATGATTAAACAAACAAACCATTTCATTGTCTGTATCTTGATATATATATAGGCTGTTGATTTTGGCACTCCCTTTTTTGTTAACGTCACTCCCCTGCCCCAAAAATACACTTGCAGGGGAGTGGTGTTAACAAAAAAAGAAGTGGCAAAATCATTTCCCTATATATATATATGGAGTAGTAGTATATTTTAGCGACACACATGTAGTAGGATTAGTGGAAACATGCTCTGCTATTAGCCTATTACTATATGTTTTTAATTGTTGCATGATCTTTTGTTTTGTTCTGCAATGTGATGTACTAGCACACAATTCGTCAATAATTCGATCCAGCTAATTTTGATAGATCGATCTCAATCTTTGCAAGGTTTCAATTTTTTATTTGTTAATTTGTTCGGTGAGATTCAATTTGATATTCTTTAATTTCCCTCTTTCTTTGGGTTAATTTGTTAGGGAATTAAACTCCAACCCACTTTTGCAAATCCTTTCACTTTTTGTATTTTGTTGATCTCAATGTGTCATTTTGAAGACTTACTTTTGTAGTTGGAAGTCTATTACTCCAACAAACTCTTCAACTCATTTCTAAAAAAATTTATGTTGTCTTTTGTAGGTGAAAATTAAGAGAACCACAATGTAAAGAGTTACTAGCTTTTAAGTCGGCAATTTTGAAGAGCTAGCTAGCTACTAGCTAGAGTGTCGAAATATGAGAAAGAAGGGAGAAAATGTGTATTGCATTCAATAATAAACTGTACAATGAGGTTCCTATTTATACAAGATGAGGAAGCCTGACTATGGAAGGAAAATCAACCTAATTACAATCAAATCAATTACAATAATAAGAAATCAAGAGAATCATATAATATCATAATCATATCAGAATATGATTATGATATTATATGTTTTGATATTCTAACATCCCCCCTCAAACTCAAGGTGGTAGTGCAGACACTAGCTTGAGTTTGGACACCAAGTCATGAAAACGTCCAGGAGGATGAGCCTTTGTGAAGATGTCCGCAGTCTGATCGGATGAGGAAACTGAGAGAAGGCGGATGCTTCCCCGAACAACATGTTGTCGAATAAAGTGGCAGTCGATCTCAATATGTTTGGTGCGATCATGGAACACATCATTGCGGGCAATCTGAACAGCACTCTGATTATCACAACAAAGTTTAGTAGCAGTGGAATGAATAACACCCATATCACTGAGGAGCCAGCGAAGCCATATAAACTCTTGAGTAGTGTCAGCAATAGCACGATACTCCGCCTCAGTACTAGAACGAGAAACAAGAGATTGCTTCTTACTTCGCCAAGAGATGAGAGAGTCACCAAGAAAGAAGTAGTAACATGTGGTAGAGCGACGATCAGTGGGGTCACCAGCCCAATCAGCATCGGAATATGCACATAACTCAAGGGAGGAGTGTGCTGAATAGTAAAGGCCATGAAATAGAGTGCCTTTGAAATAGCGAAGAATTCGAAGAACAGCCTGAAAATGAGCCGATCGAGGAGCAGACATGAACTGGCTAACTATGTGAACGACATAGGCAATGTCAGGCCGGGTGACAGTAAGATACACAAGACTACCAACCAATTGGCGATAAAGAGTGGCATCAGGGAGTGGTGTGCCATCCAGAGGAGTGAGTCGAGTGGTTGGCTCAAGTGGTGTAGATGCAGTCTTGTTGTCGGTGATACCAGCACAACTAAGAAGATCTGAGGCATACTTTGCTTGAGTGAGATAGTAGCCATCGGATGTAGATGAGATCTCAAGACCTAAGAAATAACTCACAGTACCCAGATCCTTCATTTGAAATTGCTTACTGAGGAAGGCTTTGAGATCAGAAATACCAACATTATCATCGCCAGTAATAATCATATCATCAACATAGAGAAGAAGAAAAATAATACCACGTGCAGACTTCCGGATAAAAAGTGCAAAATCATATTGGCTAGAAGAGAATCCAAAATTCTGAATAGTGGTGCTGAATTTGGCAAACCAGGCACGTGGAGCTTGCTTGAGACCATAAAGAGCACGATGAAATTTACACACTTTGTTCGGAGGATGATTATACCCAGGTGGAGGCCGCATATAGACTTCTTCGGTAAGGTCACCATTGAGAAAGGCATTCTTGACGTCCATCTGATTTAGATTCCACTTGCGTACGGCAGCAACCGCAAGTAAACTCCGAACAGAAGTGAGACGAGCAACTGGCGCAAAAGTTTCCTCATAGTCAATACCATACTCTTGATAAAAACCCTTTGCAACCAGACGAGCTTTATAACGCTCTATAGAACCATCAGATCGAGTTTTTATCTTGTAAACCCACTTAGAACCAATAGGAGTCTTGCTAGGAAGAAGGTCAACGATATCCCAAGTGTGTGTTTTATCTAAAGCCTGTAATTCTTCTGCCATTGCTTGCTGCCAAAGAGGGTTAGAACTTGCCTCACGGTAAGAATGAGGTTCATGCTGAGAAAGAATAGTAGAGAAACAATGATAATCACGAAGATGAA
Source organism: Rhododendron griersonianum (assembly GCA_018127125.1). Classification (NCBI taxonomy): domain Eukaryota; kingdom Viridiplantae; phylum Streptophyta; class Magnoliopsida; order Ericales; family Ericaceae; genus Rhododendron; species Rhododendron griersonianum. The sequence continues at coordinate 14,673,894 of CM030799.1, read as the reverse complement.
CAGGTACTTCCCTTACCCGAGTAGAACGACGAGGTGGTGAATCATCAGATAGAGGTGGTACATGAAGCTCAGTAGGAGGAGAGCTGGGTAATATGAGGGGCTCATTGGGAGCAGAACCAAAACATGAAGGCTCAGGAAGGGACGAGCCAGAAGGTGTAGGAGTAGGGCCAGGAGGTGCAGGAGTAGGATCATCAGACAGAATCGGCGCCTCGGGATAGATCGTAGATGAAAGCTCGGAAGAACCTGTATCAACATCATCAAGAAATATATCTACAGAAGGGTCAGTGAAGAATGATGAAGTAGACACAGGGGGTAAGTGAAACTTGGACATGGAAGAGAACATTTTGTGTTCCCAAAATATGACATGCCGAGAAATGCGAAGGCGTTGAGAAGAGGGATCCCAACATTTGTATCCTTTATGCTCAATCGAATACCCTAAGAAGCAACAAAGACGAGCACGAGGTTCCAATTTTGTGCGTTCATGGGGTTGTAAGAGAACAAAACAAGCACATCCAAAAACCTTAAGAAGATCATAGGCGGGCAATATGCCATATAATCGTTCATAAGGCGACTGATTTCCAATGGTAGGGGATGGAACACGATTAATGGTATAGACAGCAGTGAGAGCAGCCTCCCCCCAAAGTCGCTCAGGACAAGAGGCATCTATAAGAAGGGCACGAACAATATCTAAAATGTGTCTATGCTTACGCTCAGCGTGACCATTTTGTTGAGAAGTGCCAGGACATGACCTATGTGTCAAGGTTCCATTTTGACGAAGATATTTTAAAATTTCTGTCTCTTTATATTCCATGGCATTATCAGCACGAAAAACTTTGATTGGGCGTGAAAATTGAGTTTTAACCATTTTGGAAAAATCATAATAAATCTGTTGTACTTCAGATCTATTCTTCATGAGATATAACCATGTAAAACGAGAATAATCATCTATGAAAATAACAAAATATTTGGAACCGCCCATGGTGGTGTTTGGTGAAGGTCCCCAGATATCAGAGTGAACTAAATCAAAGGGAGCAGAGGACAAAGAGTCACTCGAATGAAATGGCAATGCTGGTTGTTTAGCAAGTTGACAAGAAAGACAATCTACGTGTTCATCTTTTACATGTCCTAAATGTCCACTTGAAACTAGGGTACGTATTCGACCAAAAGATGCATGACCCAATCGAGAATGCCAAATACTAAGAGAATTAGAAGAATTAGACGTAACAGAACATTTCGATTGACTCACTGAATGAGTGGGAGGGGCAATGGACTGGGATGGAATATGAAGATTGATGAGCTCATACAGGCGTCCAACCTTACGGCCTATCCCAAGAGTGTTACCTGTCCGAGGATCCTGCACATGACAGCCAGTAGCAGAAAAGATTACGGTAAGCCCAAGTTCACACAATTGACCAACAGATTAAATTCAGTGTAAGTTTAGGGATCAAGTATGTATCAGATAGAGATATGGTGGAAGTAGAGCTATGACCGACATGACTGGCATGCATGTGAGAACCATCAGCTGTTTGGATGGCTGGAGTGTGAGAGGCATGTGACTTGGAGGAAAAAATGGCAGAATCAGATGTCATATGGTTACAACATGCTGAATCAAAGAACCATGAGGATGTACCTGTAGCAGCAGACAAGGCAGTAGAATTCTTACCAGACTCGGATAAAATACCACATTTTGAGAGAATATCCGCAAAAACATATCGCAGTTCACTTTTGGTAAACCGAGTTGACGGAGGGTATTGTTTGAGACCTTCCAAGATGACCCGAAAGTATGGCGCCATGACAGATTGCTCCATAATCAGAGAGCACAAAGTGAATCAACTGCTTGCCCGACCAAAGTGTGTCGTAGTAAAGAGTGCCCCAAGCGTAGGGCTAGGTCGGTTGTAGCATAATAAACTCGGAAGTCCGAGATCGAATCCACAGGGAGCCAATGGAGCTAGGCCTGAGGTTTGATTTACGATGGGTTTTTAGCGTTAGGACCGCCAACCTTTAGATTTGGCGTTGAGACGGCCAACTTTTGAGTGATGAAAATTCTCTCTACCTCCTAACTTTAATTGAAAGCGAAGATTGACTAGAAATTAAAAGCGGCAAGGTCTAGGGGTTTATTCTGTCCATAACTTAGGCCGTTCAATGCTTCTCTTTGATAACTCAAGTGAGAGTCATTGTCATTTGATCTCACTCGGAAGATTTAACCATGAAAACCAAGTTTAACTCATACAACGGGGTTTGGAAATGGAAATGAACTCATTTAGACATTTTATCAAACACATAGAGTGCCATGGTTCTAAGCATTGGGTGTGCCAAGGAGACTTGTCTACACCCAATCAAAGAAGTTAACAACCCTAAGTTTAGACCAAAGATTAGAGTTCAACAAGTTCTTTGAGACATTTTGACAAACACCTAGAGTGACATAGCTCCAAGCATTATATGTGGCAAGAGATCAAGTCCTTGCCTACACATAATCAAAGAGGTTAACAACTCTAGGTTTTGTTACATAAAAATGAACTTAATCCATTCACAAACCACATTAAACACAAGAAATGAGAGAAGTCATTAAACTACCTAAATCATGGGGTAGAAATCACCCCATGACCAAGCCTAAATCACTACTCACCCATAGTGGGTGTAAACACAAGGCAAAATGAAGAGAGATATGAAAACATGGGCAAAAACGGAAATAAAAACTAGATTAATGTAAAGAATAAGAGTACTTACAATATTAATGAAGGAAATCTATCCAAAAACCTTAGCAATCCTCCTCCTTTGAAGAGAGAAGGAGAGCTTGAGAAGAGAGGAGAAGAGGGATGTAGAGAGAGAAAGTGAAAAAGTAACAATGCCCTAAAATCGGGGCTAAGGGTGGTATATATACCCCCTTTACAAAAAATTACAAAAATGCCACTGAAATGTCCGCGCAGGAGTGAGGGATCGATCCCTAAACATTGGGGGATCGATCCCTGAGCTTTCTGGATGCTGCAGGAGCTGAAAGGGAGGGGGGGATCGATCCCTAAATATTGGGGGATCGATCCCTGTGTTGGCTGGATTCTGCAGACACTTTTCCAACTTCGCGGGCTCGCTCCGGACACTCCCGAACTCGGTTTTGGGTGTTCTTCGAAGCGTTGGAAAGCTTGTTGAGTCTACTTTCTAACCCAAGTGGTTTGGGTCAAAAGTATTTTGTACATCAAAAGTTATGATGATTCTACTCTCAGCTGGTCGGACAATGAGTTGCTTTGGGTAACATCCTTGCATCTCCCTTACTTCCCTTGATCCTTGGACATCCCGAGTATGCTTCAAAGCTTCTTTTCATGACTTTTGGGACTCGGTTGCGGAGCGCCACGTGGTTTTGGGTACTTGGACACACTCGGGGCTATTCATGGCCTTCAAATGCGCATTATTCGCACGATTTACCTGAAAACGCCAAAAACACACCTTTCGTGCAATATCGTTCAAATCAAGCAAGTTATGCACTTGTGTGTGACAAAAATGAGAGGGATAAGCCCTATTATTTACACTATTGAGGGCTTATCATCAACACACTGGAGATCTGATGCAAAATAGCGGAGAATAACCGGAAAAGGAAGCAGCGTGAACTGGTCAAAAATAAATGGTGCAAGGTCAGTTTGAAGTTGAACCGATCGAGACAGTAATTGGTGATGGTGGCGATTGAAAATCTGAAAAAATGGAGGTTGCGGATAAACGTGGAAAACCGAAGAGCGGAAATTAGGAACGGATTTGTAGTGATGGAGGCCGATATTGGTAATGAATTTGGATAGTTTTCGAAAAGAAAAAGAAAAGGACAGATTGAAGGTGCCAAGGTGGTATATATGGTGTTGATATATATGTTGTATGGGTTGCACGTGGATGGCAGAAGGCAATGTGATGACAAAACAGATTATGAATTGGTTTCGGTGTGAAAGCTAGGCTTGGAATTTTATTTTCTGGCAGTGGATTTGAGTGGTGATCGGCAGTTGGAGATTGAAAAGAGAATATGATATTGAATCTCTGGCGGTGGGTATGATATTGAGGATGAACTGATTGTGCGGAAGCTCACGGCAGAAGTTAGGTTAAGAACCATAGCTCTGATACCATGTCGAAATATGAGAAAGAAGGGAGAAAATGTGTATTGAATTCAATAATAAACTGTACAATGAGGTTCCTATTTATACAAGATGAGGAAGCCCGACTATAGAAGGAAAATCAACCTAATTACAATAATAAGAAATCAAGAGAATCATATAATATCATAATCATATCATATCAGAATATGATTACGATATTATATGTTTTGATATTCTAACATAGAGAAAATCATCCACAAAGCTTGGTGCTCTCAAGTGTTGTGTTGGAGCAAGTTTTGTCTGTGTGCCTCTTCAAAATATCTGAGAAAAAGTATTTGAAGAGTGCGTTGAAAATGCTCTAAACTTTTGAATAACAATTTTGGATGAGGGAAAATTAGTACTGACAAGAATCGAGTAATATAAGTACTTGTATTTATAAAATATCAGCAATAAAACGCCACACAAATTAATTGTATACGTTATGTCAGCCTGCTTTATCATTCTTAAATTCGGTTGAATCGAATAGCAGAGGTGGAAACCCGATACGAATTGACCAATATGTGAAATCATTGGGAAGATGTTTGTGATTAGGTGTGATCTTAAATTGATTGCCCTTAACCCTTGATTAGTTGTTTTTTTCCCATACAAATTAATCTTCTCATTGCTCACAATATTTTACTCCCAGTTGCGTAGTGTCTGTCTAATTAAAGAATGAGGTAATTAAGCCGCCATTATTGAGCATATATAAACAATCAGATTTCATGCAATCTTTACTTGTAAATTAACCTTAACCACTGATTAAGAGAAAAAGGTACTGGCCAGTGCTAGCTGAATTCTTTACTTCTTTTTTTTTTTTTTTTTGGGGTGAACAACTTAAAAGTGGTGCAACAAAAGAAACACAACTTTCCGTGAGATAAGCTAGCCGTGGGCGTCATAGAATAATACCATTCCAGAAAGCAATTATTGGAGTAATCATTGTGCTAATCTGCAATCGAAACCCGTACGGGGGTTTCAAAATAGTATCAGTGGAAACTTTTGTCCTCGATCGCAAAAAAATGGAAAGTACTGAATGCTAGCCTCATATAGCTCTATACTCCAGAAGAGACCTTGCAGAAGTTATTGATACAATTTCCAAGTCCACCTGATTAGCAAGACTCTAGAATATATACACACTAGTGCTTGTCCGTGCCTACGGCACTACGTACCCCGGTTGAAATTGTCCGTGCCTACGGCACTTGCTAGCTAGTGGTGCAAACACTAAATCGATTCACGAAAAAGAATTACCCGTACTTACGACACTCCCCCAACTTATAGGGGTGGAGCTAGATCTAGGCTTTGAATCAATAACAATATGTGGTGGCTAAACATGAGTGGGCCGCTATCAGGAGGCGGCGGCAGGGATGGAGGGTGAAGTGATAACCTGGGTTTGGGGGGGTTCGCCTCTCTGCTAGATAACCTGGGTTTGAAAAAAAAAAAATTGATCCGACCTGGGTTTGAAATTTGAAAATGGGTTTGAGTAAAACTGATGGCGTTTGTGTAATAAACTAAGAAAGTATGGGCACTTTGTTAAGGGTAGAATTGAAGTGATCTCAGTCATTGATTTGAAATTAATTTGGGTTGTCAAAATATAGTTAAAAGATTAAGTATTACAATTTTCAATCCGTTTGAACCGATGCGAATATCTTAATTAACTGATTATTTTACCATAAAGGGTCGTAATTATTTTTTGACTCTAAAGCTTTCCTGTTTGAGCCCTAAGATAACTGTAGAATCAAATATAGTTAAAAGATTAAGATAAAATGAAAGCCTTATAATCAAAAATTAAAAACCCTTTAGGATAAAATTATCAGAAAAATAAGATTTTCGCACTGGTTCAAACATATTGAAAATTAGAACAATTAATTTTTAGGATAAAATAATTAGGAAAATAAGATCTTCGCACCGGTTCAAAAGGATTGAAAATTGGAACACTTAATGTTTTACTCCCTCCGTCCCTTTTTTAGAGTCCAGTATTCTATTTTGGGATGTTCCTTAATAAGTGTTCATTTTGTAAAGTTAGTGGATAAAAGTTGGTGCATTTATCATTTTGCCCCTAAAAGTAGATTCCATTTTAAAAAATTAGTGAGTAAAAGTGTAATGATGATATCTCTATAGAGGGTAAGTAGGGAAAGTGGAGATAAAAGTTGATGTGAAATGTGTAATAATGATGTCTCCTTAATAAGTTGGAATTACGAAGAAAAACACTTAAAAAGAGACGGAGGAAGTAACTATTTTTTTAATACTATAATCTCGTCAGTTTTGTATCGAAACGGCGCCGTAACATTCTGAGGAGAAGTTATATATATTAAAAATATAGTTAAAAGATTAAGTGTTCCAATTTTTAATCCGTTTGAATCGGTGCAAAGATCTTATTTTCCTCATCATTTTATCCTAAAGAGTTGTAATTATTTTTTGACTCTAAAACTTTCCTGTTAGAACCCTAAGATAACTGTAGAACCAAACAAAGTTAAAAGATTTAGATACTAAAATGAAAGCCTTATAATCAAAAATTAATTACGATCCTTTAGGATAAAATGATCAGAAAAATAAGATATTTACGATGGTTCAAACGGATTGAAAATTGGAACACTTAATGCTTTGTTTGGTTTGTGTTTTTAAAAGTTTTTTGAAAAATAGTAGGGGTAATAAGTGGAGAGAGATAGAGAGAGAAATGTTGGAAGTAGGGAGAATCTAGGGGGAATCTAGGAGGAATTTTTTGAAAAATTCTTTTTGAAAAGGGAAGAGAACAAGGCATTAACCTTTTAAATATTTTTTAAATATATAAAAGTCTTACAAAAATAGTTAATTGATTAAGTGTTCAAATTTTCAATCCGTTTGAACCGGTGCGAAGATCTTAATTAACTAGTTATTTTACCCTGAAGGGTCGTAATTAATTTTTGAAGAGTTTTTTTTCTTTTTATTCCCTAAACTATGTACATTTTCTCTACTTAGTTCCTAAACTATCAATTTAATGATTTCATCCCCTCAACTATCATACTGTTACCTACTTAGTCCAATAGATAACGAAAATTAAAAATTTGGACGGAAAATGTCACGTAAGGCCCTATTTGGGACCCTGTAAAGCAGATACTTGATTATGAGAGTCTTAGAGATAAAAATTAATTACGACCATTTAGGATAAAATTATCAAAAAAATAAGACTTTCGCACCAGTTTTAACAGATTGAAAATTGGAACACTTAATTTTGTAACCATATTTTTTAGTATATAAACCTTCTAAAAAAATTAAGTGCTCGAATTTTCAATCCATTTGGAACGGTGCGAAGATATTATTTTTATGCTAAAAATATTAACCATACAAATTTTTCTTTTAAAAGACTGAGTACTTTATATAGAATTTAAACTGTTTATATATTAAAAATATGGTTAAAAATTAAGCACTTTAATTTTTAATCCGTGTGAACCGGTGTGAAGATCTTATTCTTCTGATCATTTTATGCTAAAATGTTATAATTAATCTTTCTTTCTAGAGCTCTCATAATCAAGTATCTGCTCTATATGATCTCAAATAAAAAACAAATATTTAATTATGATACCCCTAGAGATAAAAATTAATCATAACTCTTTAGAATAATATGGTCAGAAAAATAAGATTTTCACACCGTTCCAAATGGATTGAAAATTCGAGGGCTTAATTTTTTTTAGAAGATTTATATACTAAAAAATATGGTTACTAAATTAAGTGTTCCAATTTTCAATCTGTTGAAATCGGTGCGAAAGTCTTATTTTTTTTATCATTTTATCCTAAAGGGTCATAATTAATTTTTATCTCTAAACCTCTCATAATCAAGTATCTGCTCTACAGTGTCCCAAACAGGCTTTACATGGTATTTTCTGTCTAAATTCCTAACTTCCGTTATCTATTGGATTAAGTAGATAAGGTATGATTGTTGAGGGGATAAAATCGTCAAATTGATAATTTAAGGATTAAGTAGAGAAAATGTGCATAGTTTGGAGAATAAAAAGAAAAAAAAAACCCATTTTTGAATCTAAAAGCCTTTCTGTTAGAGCCCTAAGATAACTGTAAAACCAAATATAGTTATAAGATTAAGATAAAATAAAAACCTTATAATCAAAAATTAATTACGACCCTTTAGAATAAAATGATCAAGAAAATAAGATTTTCGCACCGATTCAAACGAATTGAAAATTGAAACATTTAATCTTTTAACTATTTTTTTAATATATAAAACTCTTTGAGATCCGGGCGTTGAATGTACACTATTCCCGAAACATGCCATAAAAAATTTTGGCCAAACAATGTAAGTTATTTACGAAGATACCATTGGTTTGTATGTGAAGGGTGGAGAAATCTGGATCGTTGGATTTGTTTGTATGTGTAGATAAAATTTGTGTCAGAGAGAAATTTGAACCGTTGAGAAAGAATATTCCTAAACACACACACACACATATATATATATATAGTCCATCTCCCGTAAGGACCACCTCATTTTAATAAAATGTGGACCTTCCATTTCCCGAGTGATCCGAGCCACTCAATGTGTTCATAACGTAATTTTAAGGGTACCCGCGAGAAATCAGCAAAAAAAAAAAACGAGAAATTAATTTTGCAAAAAGTCCTGATTTCTAATTAATTAGAGCAAGAATCTAGAATGAAAATTAATTTTGCAAAGTTCTGATTAATTAGAACATGTCCAAAATCTAAAGACAATTAATATTGAGAAGTAGGCCGAAACCAGCCATGGTCATGATTGATCATGGACCGGACCATGCGCGGTTTCGGTCTAATTTTTTACCTGAGCAGCATTGCTCGATCAGTTTGGGAAAACGGATCGGAATTTAAACCACTATGTTCTAGTATTGTATTCATAACCATTAACTCCATTAATCCTAGGTCTTTCTAGGAGTACATTAACATATAGATCGAACATGAATATATATATATATATATATATATATATATATACACAGGCCGGTTCCTATCCACATCTCTTCCCGTCCGCACCCATCTGCACCTATCATTTCCCGATCGAATTTCGATGATCCGAGCCGCTCATTGTGTTCAGAACATGATTTTAAGGATACTCGCGAGAAATCGGCAAAAAAAAAAAAAACACCGGGAATGGCTTGATTTGAGCAGTTTTTTATTGAACCGTTCAATAAAATACAAACAAAAACTGTTTGGATGAAGCCCTTCCCGATTATATTTTTTGCTGATTTCACGCAGGTACTCTTAAAATCACGTTTTGATCACATTGAGCGGCTCGGAATCGAAATTCAATTGGAAAAGAGGAGGTGCGGACGGGAAGAAGTTTGGACTTGAACCGGACTGTAGTATTAAATTCTATGACAACCAAGTTTGATGTAGTATTAAATTCCATTCAAGACCAACCAGCAGACAACTATCAAGATTCTAGTTTTGAACGGTTCAATTAAAAACTACTCAAAACAAGCACTTTTCGGTCATATTTTTTGCTAATTTCTTGCGGGCACCCTTAAAATCACATTCTGCACACATTGCACGGTTCGGATCATAAAAATTTGATTGGGAACTATGAGATTGAGATTTGGGGTGTTTTTTTAGGTGTTTAATTGGTTGTCTGCGGAACCGCCCCGTATATATATAGGGCACTTCTAATGCGGGCGCCCGCATTCAAGCAAGTTGCGGACTTTGCCTTTCCTGATCGAATTTTGATGATCCGAGCCGCTCAATGTGTTCAGAACGTGATTTTAAGGGTACTCACGAGAAATCAGTAAAAAAAAAGATCGGAAAGGGCTTCATCCGAGCAGTTTTTGTTTATTTTTTATTGAACGATTCAAATAAAAACTGCTCATATCAAGCCATTCCCGGTCTTTTTTTCTGATTTTTCGCGGGTATCCTTAAAATCACGTTCTGAACACATTGAACGGCTCGGATCATCAAAATTCAATCGGAAAATGGGAGAAATGGGGTGGTCCGCAACTTGCTTAAATACGGGCGCCCGCATTAGAAGTGCCCTGTAATATATATATATATATATATATATTACCAGATCGATCGATGTCAAGTTGCATTAATCAAAATAGAAATTAAGTTCACCAAAGTTTTGAAACCCTTATTCAAGAAACAAATTAAAAATTGCAATACAGTACTGGTAACAAGCAGAAATAAAATAAAATTAAGGCCATTACTTCTATTTTTGAAAGCACTCCTGTATTACTAGTACTACCTCCGTCCCAAAATGTTTGTCCGTTTCGCAAAACGAGAACTTAAAAATAATGCATTTCTTTCAAGAAAAAATTTAAACTTTTTTTTATAAATTAAAAGAACTCAACGATATTTAGTGAATTATGGAAAAAGTTTTAAATTTTTCTTGCCAAAATTGTATTATTTTTACGTCATCGTTTTGCGAACCAGACAAACATTATGGGACGAAAGGAGTAATAATTACCGCCAAGGCGCCAACAAAAACAATTCATGAGGCCAGTGATAGTTTATTAGGTCATCAACCTAGAATTCTGAGTTAGTTGAGATGTGCACTAGTTGGCTCAGACACTCGGCAGTTATAAAACAAGGACATTAGAAAAAGTTAAAATTGATGGATGAAATTCAATTCCAGCTAGCTTAATTTGGCAATTAGAGCTAGTGACAATTAAGTTGAATATGTACGTACGTGTGCGCATGGCATGAATGAATAGAAAAGCCAATGAACATTCATGGTCCCATCCAATGATCAAAATCGCAAACAGCACTCCCTTACTTGAGTGGACGGCTATGATTGTGTCACCCAAAAGCATGTGGGTGCCGGTGTGTCTATATGTTGTGCTGCCTGTGATTACATTATTTTTATTTTTATTTTTGATCCGATGGAGTACTTTACTATGTGCATGTTGGAGATCGAAGAGAATATATAATTAAGGAAAATGATTTTGTCACTCTCTTTTTTTTGTTAACGTCACTCTTTTGTAAGTGTATTTTTACATTAAAAATATACTTGAAAGAGAGTGACGTTAAAAAAAAAAAAAAAAAAGTGACAAAATCAACAGTCATGATGGCATATACAGTATGTCTCATCATCCATACTAGTACAGTATGATGCATGCACGCCTGCTAAAGCCAGTTAATTCCCACTACTTCATTACTGGAAGTCTGGAATATTGTCAGTTCAATAGTGAGTACTCCACTATTTATGTAGTAGGAGTAGTTTGTGTACGTGTGTATGTTGTTGAGAAATTGTTCAACCAAATCGACAAATACACAAAGCTAGCGCCAAAAACAGAAAGTCTAAAGGTACATATTTTATATCTGTACTTGTGTGTATAAATTCCTTTTTCGGCCCATTTTGGATTTAAAAAGATGATCGGATCCGCTTATTTTGTTTAAAATACTTTTCTTATGGTCCTTGAAAAAAATAAGCTCAATTTGGTATCGGTAAGAGCATTTAAAAAACATCCAAACTTTGTTTTAGAATTCAGACTTGAATTCGGGGACAAATTTGAACGTTTTGTAGACGGCTTAACTGATATCGGATTGAGCTTATTTTTTGTAGGAGCCGTGAAAGAATTATTTTAAACAAAATTAACGGTTCCGATCATTTTTTTGAGACTCAAAACGGGACCAAAAGGGGGTTTGTACATAAATCTGTACCAATAGCACCTCTGCGCCAAAAACAATCATGCAAGAAAACAAAGAACACAAAAATTTTATAAAAAAATTAATTACGAACACAAATTCGACATGAGTGGCTCCACAAATTTTAGTTTGGCGGTAACAAAAACGTAAAGAAAATTTCTGTATATAATGCAGTGCAGCCTTCTTTTACGAAACTGTTTGCAAAAAATACACAAACAATGTTTGAGTCAGAGGTGCTCCCTCTTTGAACAAACGAATTTGAGATAAATCTCGATTCTTATTAATTCAATATCAAAAAACTGCTATGCCCTAAGGCTTACAATGAATATAAATAGGGCGATAGAAACCCTAAACAACTTAGGAAACAATTAGGGCTGGGAATCAGTCCCTAATCGCAGAAAATACAAAAATTACCAAAAACGGAAAATCCTATGTTGGCTGGAAAATCAAATACTATGAAGAAATCTAAGGTTGCCAAAACAAGCGGCAACTAAAACAGAATTTCCTATCAAAAGTTATTAGCAATCTAAATATTGCTATAAACGGCAAAATAGGCCTTTCGGAAGGCTAGACAGCATCGAATGGCCGAAAAGCATCGTTGGTCATCTTCCGAAGGAACATGAGTATTGATCAGTGGGCCGTTTCGCTTCAACCCTTTGGCCAACGGGTCATTCTGTCGTTGTCACCCCGCTTCCAGTTTGGTTTGGGCTGTCCTCGGTCCAGTCGCTCGAGGAACGTGGACGCGACCCGCTCTACATCAGTATACCAAAATTCTTTACAAATAAACATAATTATTTTGGTTGAAAGTTTATTAAACCTAGTTTATTTTAGATTATTGAGCTATATTGTCAACTTACTTACAAATTTAAATGAAAAGATAAGACCATAAAAAAAACAGCCACCAAGACCAACAAAACTAGACACCAACAACAACAAACAACAAGCAACCTACGGCCAACGAAACCAGGGACAGAACTAGGATTTCTTCAACGTGGGGGACGAACTATGAACAATAACTTTTGAAATTTTAAGGTTCGGGAATCTAATAGTTTATTTGATTTGAGTTTTGAGGAGATTTTTTGGGTAATGAGTGGAGAGAGATAAAAAGAAAAATGAGAAAAATAATTGAAAGAAAAACTGATTGGAGACCGTGCGCAGAGATAGAGGTTGGATTTTGGGACCCAAAACAAATATAGTCTAAAGCATTTAAACGTTTAAATAACATCCAATACAAAAAACAATATATAGTGGCTCTTAACAAACAAAAAACAACAAATCTTAATATTTTAAAAACAAGTGGAGTGAAATGCAAGTGGTGCATCCTTCATAATCCCATGCAAATAGGAAGGGTGCGATTCCTGAAAGCACCCATCCCCCTCCCCAAGTTCCCTAGGATAGAGTAGATTAGGTTTAACGAATAACGAGAAAATTACTTTTTTATAAATATATATATATATATATCGGGGCGGTTCCGCGGACAACCAATTAAACACCTAAAAAAACACCTCATAGTTCCCAATCAAATTTTGATGATCCGAGCCGCTCAATGTGATCAGAACGTATATGGGGGCCATGGCCCCCACAAATACCCAAAACTATGTGGGGGCCATGGCCCCCATAAGCCCTTACATAGTTCCCCGTCTCTTAACGAAACAGCAAACGACCCATGACCATAGACAGCGAGAAAAAACAGCCGAAAAACCATCCCAACAACTGCAACATAGAACTCAGAACACCGAAAACAAAACAGCCAACCAACAGCAGAGAGAGCAGCAAGACCAGCAAACAAAAATCCAAAAGGAGTAGAAGAAAACGATATCAGAACTCCACAGAGATGGAAGCTCCTTCCTCCAAATCATCATAACCATCAACAATAGCCTCAAACTCCTTATCCGAAATCTCACCATCCTCCATTTCCATCTCAATATAATTTTTAATAATTTCTCTTTCCTCGCCATGATATATAATGCCCAAATTATCGCCTACTTCCATTTACTTGCGAGCTTGCTTAATTAAGAGGGAATTTCTATTGCGAATGTCTTGAGAAGAAAGAGAAGAAGAGGGAACCTTCTTAAACTTCTTTAACATGACAGCCTCCTTTAACCCAAACTCGGATAAAGATTTCTTCTTTCGAACCTTCTTTTTCTATTTATTCAACCTCCTCTCTACATATGAATAATTCAATAGCAACGATATAAAATAAAAATCAAATTATATGTAAAAATATTGCGGGTTGCCCGACCGGCGCGCCCTCGAGAGTCGCTACCCAGATTTTTAAGATGGATGATCTGAGAAATCGAGAGTTTGTTTGAGAGAAAAAGGCTTTTGATCTAGCGAAACGTTGAGACTTTGGGTTCGGGAGCCACGTTACAAATGGAGAAGGTTTTGTTGAAAAAGCACCTCATTCGCCCGGTCGAAACCGGTCTCTACTTGGCATTTTCAAAAGGGGAAAACTTTAAATATCATTTAGAAAATTAAACTCTTAATAAACACATACGGGAGAAGGACATGGGATCGAATATATTACATTAGCGTGCTTGTGGTGCTTACTGTACAAGGGATGATAAGCGAATGATGTGCAGGAATAAAATAGCAAGCTAACGACAAACTGTCTAAACCACAAATATCGCCGCACGGTTTACCTAGATGACACGCCCGGTTTTATGGTAAACCGTGCATTGTATTAGCTCACTGTTAAGCAACTATTGGTGCTCAAAACCTCGCATGGCACATTGGATACTCCGCACGATATTATTCAGAACATCATACAATATAGCTCCTGGTCTGTTCCAGAATGACACCATTTCTTCAAGCCATTTGTAACAACCCGTAATTTCCTATATTAATAATAACACTTAAAAAGTATTATGCATAATAAAAATCTTTTTCTTATTAGATAAATACAAAAAAATAAGTATATTATCTTATTTATCTCTTTTATTTTTTATTTAGTTGCATGCATGAATACAACTCCTTCCATCTCACTCTCTCCTACTCCTACCCGGTCTCTACTTCCTCCCTAATCCTATTCTTCGTCCATATTCCGTCCATCTCAAAGCCAAGAGTTAGAATTTCATTAAAACACTATTTTATCACCCTTATCAAAAAAATTCTCTTATATATACCCCATAACTCCGACCCTAGGGCACACCACGCCACTCCCCACGTTCTACCAGTCCAGAGAGAGAGAAAAATTAGAGAGAAACCGAACTCCAATCTATGGAGTTTTAGAGAGAGAAAGAAAGAGAGAGAAAAGTGGGTTTCCTAGTTCCACCCAATCGAAACCCGAATTGATCGATCCAATCATCTTCTACAATTCCTAGCATCACCAAACAAGCCTCAATTCAATCCCAAAGTACCCTCTCGGCCGAAACCGAAGTCATCTTCCCCAACGTTCAAAGATTCGATTTTTGATCAATTCGATCAAACCAAGGTATTATAATCCCTCTCAACCACTCCTATAAGTATATTAAGTGTTTTTAAGCATAACCCTATGCCCCTCATGGTCCCATGCATCGAAAACCGTGAGAAAAACAAAAAAAACAAATCTGGACAGCACCTCGCGGCCGCAACCTTCGGGCCGCAAGAACCAGCCGCAAGCCCAGCCGCAAGGTTGAGCCGGTCAAACCTTGCGGTAGTTCCTGTTTCGTTCCGAATGTGTTTTTTGACCCCCCGAACATCGTTTTCAACCCCCGATCTATTTTTCCTAAACTTCTAACACCTCAAAGATCATAACTTGTTAATGTCATATTTTTTTATTTTTTTTATCTATTTATTAATTATTTATTTGGTTTCATGTAAAAGGTTACAAACTAAAAATCTTTGTGACCTTGTAAACCATTTTATTAATTCCCAAATAATTTTTTTTAGATTCTTTACACTCCCAAGACAAAACCTTGTTAATCTCAATATATTTTTTTTATTAGATTATTTATTTCATAATTAGTTTACTTTCGGTAGTTTTTCGATTATATCATTATCTAAAATAATTTCGCGACCCTCCGGACTCGATTTTGACACTCGATCCCACTGTGTAGAATCATAGGAACCTTTTTAAGGACATGCTAATTATTCCTAATATTATTATTTATTTATTGTGTTCATTATGATCTTTAATCAATTTATTTTCCTAAATAAAATTTATACAAGCTTAGGTTATATTCTTTTATTTAATAAAAGTTCCTTGCTTTATTAATAATTTGTTGGTCATACAGGACTAAGGGCAACAGCCCATTCATAAAAGGTTACGTGATTTTTATGCGTATTGTTTATTTCAATTATTATTCTGATTACTTATATATTATTCCAACTTTTGATTGATATGCTAGATTGGACCCTAGAGACATGGGGTGGTATGCGAAATAGAAATCACCTAGACGATGCTAAGTAATGGATGAATTGGAAAGTTTTTGTTTTAGATTGCCTGCAGGCGTGATTTTGAGATATGACGAGTTTGTGATGAGATTGAAACTGGCGAGTGTCCAGTGATGAATGGATAGACTGGCGTGTGTCCAGTGATGATTGTGATGAATGTGAAGTGGTATATAAGATAGGCGAACCCTAGTTATGATTCAGGCATGATAAGCTTACCCCTTGTTGTAGTTATTGGGGATGCATACTCGGTATATAACTTAGGTGTACCTGCGACAGCAAAGGGAAGTGATCTCATGGGACCGAGCATGGCTAGTGGTTTTGGGAGGAAAGATCTCGTGGATGAGATCTTAGACTACACGATAGGTTAATGGATAGTAATAAATCGATTAATGTGAAATCTCTCTGTTTTACTTTTTCGCATAATTTATATCATGTTGCCTGCTAGTTGTAAAGTAAGAGGGGTAGTTGGGTTGGATTATACTACGGGGTGAATTCCATCACTCAGGTACGGATTGCCTGGCTTCCGTGCCAGATTTTGCAGAAAATCAGGAAGAGACACAGAATCCCGAGGGCGAGCAATTTTATGCAGAGGAGAATCCAGAGGTGGGAGCCGAGCCCGAGTACGCTTGGGATCCGTATCGAACTTAGAAGTCGGCTCTGTTATTTGATCTATTTTATGACCTCAAAGACTATTTTTACTATTTTCCAGTGGTTTGTAGTAATAAATGAATCTCTTGTTGAGAATTCTGTTTGGGATTTTTAAACTTTAATTAGGTGGATATTTCGGAAATTTATATTCAATGCTTTCGATTTTATTTCCCAAAATCGGGGCGTTACACCATTGATCCAAAATAGCTTTTGACATTTATAAAACAGTTTTTAAATCCCTTTTGATGTACTTGATCATTTAGGATGATCAAGAAAGCTTTCTTTGGAAAATGAAGCATGGCTTTTAGATATGGTCTCATTCTGGAATACGCCTGCAGCAATATCTAAGCAATATTAGCAGACCCAACAGTGAGTGAATGTGATTCAGACAATCGGAATAAATGAACAATGAACTCTAAAATACCGTGCATTGGGTCTAGTACAGTAGCTGTTTTAGTTGCTGAAAATAGTTTTTAAGTCAGAATTTAACCAAAAGGGTCGAGTGTGACTGCAGAAAGTCCCCTTCAGGGCCAAGACCGAGCTTGGCCCAAGAAAACTTGCTTTATACCTTCGGTATTGAGCTTGGATGAAGATGAATGATGAAGGACAAGTGTGGGTGAGAACGGATGATATTGGATGAGTATGGGCTTAGAGCTTTGAGTGATGGGGCTCCAAAGCTAGTAGAGTATTAAGCTTTGGAAGAGAGAAAGAATGTCAATAGAATGTCAGGATAAAGTAACTTTCTCAAGACTTGAGGTTGAAAATGAGTGTAAGGGCCCCTCTCACTTAAGAGGAGGGGTGTATTTATAGGTAAGAGCCAAAAATTATCAATGCAAATGGGGAAGGCATCTCTTAGGCCGGCTAGAAGTGTATTTTCTGCCAAATCGTTTTCTAGCTATGGCTCAAGTGAGTGGGACCGACAGCTTTCTGAGCCAGTCAGAACTTTTTTCTAAAATACCGTGCGGTGGACCTCATAACCACGGTGTGATAAAATTTACTACACCATACGGTGCAACGGTGTCCCGTGCGGTGTTCAAGGTTCAATCCTTGGCTTTTGGATTTTTCCAGGCTTTCTGGGCTTTTGGAGCTATGAGAATCCACATTCAAGCTCTTGAAGGCATTATTTCCTTTATTACATTATCGGGGCATTTAAAGAACCTCCGAGGTCCGGATTGGGGTGTCTACCAATATATAAAATTTTAGTGCATTTTTAGAGACCACAGAACTCATTTGAACCCCTCAACGCATGGTGCAGCCGCGCCCTTGACACTCCTTACGTAGCCTAAGAGTGGTTAATGTTACAACTTGGCTAGGTCGGCTAAGTTGGCTAGCTAGGTTGGTTGGGAGCTGAGCAGATGAAGATTTGGCCCAAGTCAAGTGTATGTGAAGAAATACTCCCATGCATCCGTGACTCGTGAGGCATTTATGGTCCTTTCCGAAGTTCAAGAAAGAGAGTGTTACAAATCGTGATTTATTAAAAACAAGTACAGTATATTATTATAGGAATAAAGTCTTAGTGAATTTTATATTTTTTATATTCTGAGGGTACAATATTTGGATCATGAATTCATAAAACATGAGTGATAATTAAGTGAAGAAATTAATTTTTCTTCATGATTTACTTTCCCTTAATTAGTAAACACATCAACAAATTTCATGATCTAAATAAAAGAAAGAATACCTGTAAGAATAGAAAACACGTACTCACGCATTGACATTTACAGTAATTAATAAACAAGGTAAAGCCCTTTGTAATGAAAGCAACAAATTAAAGGAATTAATTATACTATGTTATTCATTCGTAAAAAGATGGTATCTCATCTTTGGGCTTGTACTAAAAGGGAGAATTAAAAAGAAAAAGAAAAAGGGAAGATGATGACTTTGGTAGCATCTCATATCTCATATATAATACAAAATCCCTTGTTCATCGAATCTCAATATATAATTGCAAGAAAGGCATCCTTTATGCAATGTATGGAAAGGCTAGCTAGCTAGTGTTAAGATTAGTTATGTGAACTGCATTATAATACACCTTCCATATTCATCGATCTACTCTATTAACCTGTAATATGTGAAAATGCCATCCCTGTGATCCAAAATTTAGACATTAGAGCATCCACAATGTAATAATCAAAAGTGAATAATCAAAACTTGTCACATCAAATTTTGATTATCTATTTAGAGGTTGTTAAAGTTAGTAATGTCAAGTCCCACATTGTTTATTTTTAGCCCATAATCAAAATGAGTTGGCAAAAATTCAAATCTAACGGTCATTTTTTTCCTTCTCAATCTAATGGTCTACATTGAATGACATTCTAATAAATAAGTGAAAGTGGAGAGTATTTATTAAAATCTATAAGCAAATGCTAACCAATACCCGGCCCCAGGGCACAAGTTAACATGCGATATATATAGAAGATTCACAAGTTTTGGTATAATAAATATGGAAGGTGTAATAAATATGGAATATGCACAAATATCACAAAGAAACATTATTCAATGAGTATTTCATGTAATTGATTTGTATATTTTATTCTCATATGTCCATATTAGTCCGATGTAGATTAGAGAATCAACCTTGTTTAGGAATTAACTAGGACAATCCCTAAACCAAACCCTCCCCATGGCATCTTCCAACATAAAATGACTAATCAATAGAGGGTTCCACGCATACAACAAGGTCTTCATCTTGTTTGAATCCTATATTTTTGTTGAAGTACTAGGCGATGACTCTTTTTGAATTATGTATTTTCTTTTCTTTTCTTAAACATTACCTTGTTTTGGATCAATAAGAGGAACATTTTTTCTTGTAGGATTTTGCGAAAAATTAAATTATAAATGTTGCATTTTATTAATGTCCTGCCATGTTATTTTTTTGTCATTTAATTTTTATGTTAGATGCTTGGATTAGTTTTTAGTCACCTGCTAATGCCATACTTGATAAATCTTAGAGCATGATGAAGCAGAGAAAATGGTCCACGACAAAACTAGAAGACGAAGTGGAAAAGGAAAATGCGGGGGAGAGAAATGGAAAGAGATTAAAAATTAGAACATGAAGTGGAGGGAAAAGAAAATTAATTGTTGTTGGACTTTTTTTTAGGAAATGTTGGAAAATATTCCATATTTGTTGCACCTTAACTTGTGCCCCGGGGCACTTGTTAGCAGAACCGTTGTTTTAATTACCTCTCATTAATCAGATCTAATTGTAATATATATCTTGTCATGTACTATAAATGATTTTTGGACTTAGCTACAATATTCCGACAAGATCCTATACGCAACCAAGGCATTGATTCTAATCATGTTAGCCAAGAGCATCCATAGTGGAATAATCAAAAGTTGCCACATCATCTTTTGATTATCTATTTAAGTGGTTGCTAAGGTTAGCAATGTAGAGGTCCACAATGGTACAATCAAAATTGAATAACCAAGACTTGCCACATCACATTTTCAACTTATAAAAATCTAGAAATTGTGACATAGAAAATAATTTTTTTAAAATAGTTTCCAAACTAATAAAAACTGGTTATTAGAAAAAGAGAAAATAATTTTTTGAAAACTTTGATTTAAAAAAAAACAGTTTTTGGGAAAAAGTTTAAAAAAGGGTTTTTTTTTTTTTTTGTTTCAAAAGAACAGGTTTTGAAAAAAAGTTTTAATAAAAAAACCTGTTTTGAAATAAACAGTTTTTGCACAAAAAAAAAAAACACAGTTTTGAAAAAAACAATTTTGGAAAAAAATAAAAAGTATTTTTCTTAGAAATATGTTGATAATGGAAGGGAGGGAAGGTTTTTGTGTAATGATGATGTACTTGGTTGAGGAAATGTGGGAACAACTAAATTTGATAATTGGCAAAAAGTTGTTAGTTTTGATTATCCAAGTGCCAAAATTTGATGAGTTGCTAAGACCCTAAGTTTGGTTATTCCAATGTGAGCTCTTTTTTGAATAAATGTTGCTAATCTTAGCAACCTTATGGTTTTGATTATACCACTGTGAATGCTCTAAGAGGACAACTCCAAATGACAACTACTTATTGTCTTAATTAAGACACGTTTAGTTTCTCAGGGAAAAAAAGAAAAGAAAAGGTTAAGACACGTTTATGAGGATCATTAGTAGGCAACTTCATTCGAAATAGAACCTCTAGCTCTTATCGTCAATAGTATCATCAACATAACGAAATGGAGTATATAAAAGAGGGAATTCAGATAATTAAGTGGGATACAAGGTTTTACAATATTTTATTTAACAATTTCATGGATAATAATTGTTGGATCAACGGGTTTGAATGAACTGTGCTTGCTTTGAATATATATACGTATGCCTACTTTAAATTTGTTGACCACAAAAGCATTCAACTCTAATAATGCTCTACTTCCAAAAACACTTACATGCATGCACACAATCACACATATTTGATCACTCACGTCAAGTGTGAAGTGCGTCAACACACACAAAACGCATGCACGTGTGAAAGTATTCATTCTAGTATAATTTTCTAACTTAATTTTAACTTACAAATACCAATCACACATATTTGATCACTCACGTCAAGTGTGAAGTGCGTCTACACACACAAAACGCATGCACGTGTGAAAGTATTCTAGTATAATTTTCTAACTTAATTTTAACTTACAAATACTTCATCATTTCTCACCCGGCCACCACAACTCTCCATGCATGTATTTTAGTCACATCCAGAATTCATCAATAGCAATTCAACTTCTTCGACGTTTTTGCAATGACTAGATCGATCGAATATTCTCTTTTGATCATCAACTGACTAGGATTCATTCTTCTCTTATCTTATATATATATTATTTAAAAAATTTTAAGCAAAAACTTGGGCCTTATTTTCCATAGAAGACATCTTTATATTATATACAAATTGTTCCTTGTTTTGGAACAACATGATAACTTGCGCTAGTGGTTCGTGTAAGTATATTGGAGCTGGGCGTCCATAGTTTGAAACCTAGGACGGCTCTTTTGGGCAATTGATTTTTTGCCTTATTTTTTCTGCTGGATCTTGTGTAGATAAAACAAAACGCACCACTTGTATCAAAAGTTTGTTTGCTTAGTGGCAGAAGGTGTTACTCAAGTTCAAGGTTCAAGCCTTTTGCACAACATAAATATTTGAATAAGTTTTTTTAATTTCTTTTTAATCATACTTTGAATATCAGCTTAACAATTAAATCACTGTTGACAATAAATGAACCAACATAATTTATTTTTACTCAACAAACAATGATAAAAAAAAAAAGGTTAAGAATAAATAAATTTGTACTTGCTAAACATAGA
The DNA here is from genome assembly GCA_018127125.1 of Rhododendron griersonianum. Taxonomy (NCBI): domain Eukaryota; kingdom Viridiplantae; phylum Streptophyta; class Magnoliopsida; order Ericales; family Ericaceae; genus Rhododendron; species Rhododendron griersonianum. The sequence continues at coordinate 14,651,881 of CM030799.1, read as the reverse complement.
ATTCTTACAAGAGTAAGTTAATTACATGATTAGTTAGTGAAAATATATAGTATGAGCAGTATTACAAAACTAAAAAAATCATGTTTCTTTTTATCTTGTATTAGCCCCTTTTATTTTATTCTATTTAAATCCTAAGGCCTCAATTTTTATATTGCTTTAGGCCTCCAAAATATCAGGGTCGGCCCTATATATATATATGGTACAATTCCAGGAACCGGTGAAGGCTTAAAAAATTAAGATAAGTTTAATTGTGGATATATATGTATTAATTTTTTTATTTAATTAAGAGGTAGCTAGCGGAATATCTAATTCAAAACTCAATAATATTTTCTTATATCTGTTCTAATATCGATCCCCAAGTAATTTTAATCATGCCTCGTGTGAACAGTAATTAACAGTGTGGATAACCCCCCTTCTCTCTCTTCCTTTTGGCGATTTGGGCGATTCCCATTCTAGGTTTTTTTCCTACCGCCGCTGCCTGGGGGGAGGTGCTCCTCCCTCCCTCCTCCCCCCGGGCTCCTCTCTTCCTCCTTCTTCTCCCCCTCTTCCCTCTCTCACTTTCCCTCTACCTTTCTGATCGAAGCTATCTCTCATCCCTCTACTTGCTGCTGCTGTTTCATTTTTCACCGCCCTCCCCTACATGGGAGGGTGTGGCGGTGCTAGTCTCCGCCTCCGGTTGGAGGTTGCTTGGTCCCTCCGGGAGCCTAGCGGTGTTGGGTGGAGCGGGGAGTTTCGGAGTAGCAGGGGTATGGTTGTTTTGGCGGAGATCTGGCGGGTGGTGCGGTTTGAGGCAGTGGGTGGTGGTGCGGTGATGTTGGGTGGTGTATTGTAGGCTGGTTTTCTGTTCAACTTTTGTTTTGCAGGTTTCAATTTATTCAGAAAATGATCGGTAAAATTGCGGTTTCGATCGGTGATGCTTCCTTCCGATGGTGGTGGGATGGATGTGATCCTCATGGCTGGATGTTCAGGTCGCTTTGTGTGCCGAAGTCCGGTCAGCGGCCATTCCGAGTTTTTCAGTCAGACGAAGGGCCAACATTTTCGTCGCTTCGGGCTTTTGCTGTTGCAGATCGAGATCAGTTGCTGTGGGGGTTTCGCTGGGAATTGATGTTGGTGGTGGTTTGTCCCTCTTTGCCTTGTATGTCCTCAGCCTTCATTTCCGTAGGCCGTTTCTCCCACCGCCGGTCTCTACATCTGGGAGAGGCCGGCTCGGCTTAACGGCAAGGCTGGGCTACGGTGTTTTGTGCGGCTGTGGAGGTTGATGGTGGATAGGGTTTGAGGGTTGGTTTGGGTGGGCCGGTCCAAGGCTTGGGCCGGATTTGGGTGTTTTTGGGGCTTTCTTTGTTTTTTCTGGGTTTAGGGTCAGGCTTTATTGCTTATTTGTTTGGACCCTTTAGACCTTTGGGTGTTCCGGGCTTTTGCCCTTGAGATGTATTGTCCAACTCTCTGTTGGATCCCCTTCCCCTTTCCCCCATTTTTTAATAAAATTTAATTTTGCCGATCAAAACAAAATTAACAGTGTGGATCGGTACTGAGAACATTTTTGTATCTCGTTTTATTTTTAGATGCATAAATTTGTTAATTAGTACTGTACCATTCCAGACAGATAAATACTACCACGAAACACAGCTGAACGTACGTACGCCTCCCAGGTCGTGACTTGAAAATGGATGATGGTTCGAACTTGGAACCAAAAGTTAATGGTATTTTTAAATTTAAGGGGTGATCAGGGGATCTGCTGGCCGGAGTACTTATTTCACAGTTGAGCACTCAAATTTTCTGATATAATTTGTGCTGTGTTCGGGAAAATTTGAAAAGAATTTTTGGGGTAATAATGAAGAGAGAAAATAGGGTAATAATTGGAGATAAATGTAATGAGTGAAGAGATATATATATATATATATATATATAGAGAGAGAGAGAGAGAGAGAGAGAGAGAAATGAGAGTAATAATTGGAGATAATGAGAGTAATGATTAGAAATATAGGTAATGAGTATTTTTTGAGTTGGGAAAAAAATTTCAAGTTATGATCCAAAACAAGGCATTGATGGTTTGAAAGATCTACTTGAGATACTCTTAGAGATTTCAAATTTGAGATCTCGTAAGAAGCAAACTTTGAAGTCTTAAGTCTTGACTATTAGATCAAGACCTTAAAACTTTTTTTTAATAACTCATGATGTCTTGGTTAACTTATACGCACTTTAACTAATCCTTGAAAACCCCATCCAACCATCCACTAGTAGAAAGCTCGACTAAGTCGGGACAAATTAAACTATGTAGAGACTGGGGCCTTCAAATTAAGTTGATAGAACCGGAGAAAGTTTCAAACTTATCAATTAAAAATGGAACAAATTCTTACAGTAAATCTCAAATGTTGAACAACCTTTTGAGGTTGTTAAAGCATTAGTCTAACTTACTTTTAATTCAGACACAAACTTGAGCAACAAATGACACAAAAATCTAAAATCCAGGAGAATGATAAGTACGGATCTATCTATATATACAATTGGTTGGATTGTGAAGATTATGGTGTATAAACTTGAACAAATCATCCTCCGATCCATACATACGGTCCAACATCAAACGAGTGCATCAGATTCAATCCAACTAACTTTTTCTATTTAAACATGGTTCCCCAATTTTTAATATCTTTCTTTTCTTGGCAAAAAAAAAAGTGCTAATCTCCACTCAACTACAGTGGGAGGAATTATATCAATCAGTGGTCGAACCATACCACCCCCCTACCTAGAAAAGACATTATTATTATTATTATTATTAAAGAAGCAAATAGAAACACAGATAGATTGATACATGCACAAGACAGCAAAAAGCCAATTCCCTCTCAATTTCCCTCAATCAAAGCCAAACAAAAACAAAAACATAAAAACAAAAACAGAGAGAAACGCAAATGACAAAAAAACCCCGCATTAACCTCAATCATTCCCCACCCCCTTTTTCTCCTTTTTCCATCTCCTCGATCATCCCAAAACCCAAAACAAATAAATCCCCCCCTTCCACCCCACCCCACCCCAACTCTCAAACCTCCTCCCTCATTGAACAAACCAAGAAAAAAAACCAAATACCCACACACAATAAAGAACAAAAATGGTCTTACTCTCCTTACCATCTTTAGTTGTGGTTGCAGCGGTGCTACTAAATCTCTTCACCGCCGCCTCCACAACCACTGCTGCCTCCGCCGCGACTACTGTCCACGCTGATTTTCAACACTTGAAAGTGAGAGAAGCTATTGACACCATGACCAAAATCCGTGTAGCGAAAACAGGTGAAAACCATGACGAACTAGTCTTCCAAGGAAAGGACCAACGTCATTCTAGTGATGCCAGTGGGAAGTGGAAGCTAAAGCTACTTCATAGGGACAAAATTCCAGTTGGTGATGATTATTCCAGTAATAATAATAATATTACTAATTGGGATTATCACCACCGGTTTAACAAGCGCATGAAAAGGGATGTTAAAAGAGTCGGTGCCCTGATTGGGCGCGTGAGTACTAGTGCCACCAACGCCGCCACTGCCAGTAGTAATTACGAGGTGGCGGATTTCGGGTTGGATGTGATTTCAGGGATGGAGCAAGGGAGTGGCGAGTACTTTGTGAGGATCGGTGTTGGGAGCCCCCCGAGGAGTCAATACATGGTTATTGACTCAGGAAGTGACATTGTGTGGGTCCAGTGCCAGCCTTGCAACCAGTGTTACCGACAATCCGACCCGGTGTTCGACCCGGCCAGCTCCGTTTCGTTCTCCGGGGTGTCTTGTGCCTCCTCGGTTTGCGACCGCCTCCTCGAGAACGCGGGTTGCCATGCGGGTCGGTGCAGGTACGAGGTCCAGTACGGTGACGGGTCGTACACCAAGGGGACCCTGGCTCTTGAAACTCTCACGTTCGATCAAACCACGGTAAGGAACGTGGCGATCGGGTGCGGGCACAGGAACCGGGGCATGTTCATCGGGGCCGCCGGGTTGTTGGGGCTCGGAGGGGGATCCATGTCGTTCGTGGGTCAGTTGGGCGGCCAAACGGGTGGGGCATTCGCATACTGTCTTGTAAGCCGAGGCATCGAATCAACCGGGTCGCTGGAGTTCGGGCGTGCAGCGTTGCCCGTGGGCGCTGCATGGGTACCCCTGCTTCGAAATCCGCGGGCCCCAAGCTTTTACTATATCGGGCTTGCGGGTCTTGGGGTCGGAGGGATACGAGTTCCCATACCCGAAAGCGTTTTCCAACTGACGGAGTTGGGAGACGGAGGGGTTGTTATGGACACCGGGACGGCGGTGACCCGCCTTCCCACTGCCGCTTATGTCGCGTTTCGCGACGCCTTCATCACTCAAACAGCAAGCCTACCTCGGTCGCCAGGAGTGTCGATATTCGACACGTGCTACGACTTGAACGGGTTTGTGTCGGTTCGGGTACCAACCGTTTCATTTTACTTCTCGGGCGGGCCGATCCTAACGCTACCCGCCCGGAACTTCTTGATTCCAGTAAATGAATCTGGAACCTTCTGTTTTGCATTTGCTCCATCCCCTTCAGGGCTTTCCATAATAGGGAACATCCAGCAAGAAGGAATCCAGATTTCCTTTGATGGAGCTAATGGGTTTGTGGGATTTGGACCCAATGTCTGCTAAATGTGGGGTAAAAGATGTGGTAAAAGTGAATTTTGCTAGGCTTAGTTATATTATGTAGATTTGTAATACTTTTTAAGTAGTGTAGTATAGTATAAGTTACTTTGTGGTAAGGTCATATAAGCTTATTGTCCCAATTGATGATTAGGGCAAAAGCTGTATTTGTCTTCTGGTGTGAAGAAATAAGGTATGTAATAAGAATATTATAGTAAACTTTTATATGATCAGTTTTTGGTTAGAGTGCAGTGCAAAGAACACGCTTAGAGAATAGAGAGGGAGAGAGAGAGAGAGAGAGAATTGGTAGCTATGGTTTAAGGAAAACAAAGGATGTCAAATAGTCAGAACATTCAAAATGGAAAGCAGAACATAGTCAAAAGAATCCAGCAAAAGGTATATTTACTAGGGTATTAGAGCACGTACCCTCTATGTAACAGGAGAGGGAAGAAAGAGTTACGAGCATGCATGAAAGCGTTTGGAGTCTTTCAATGCATATAAATCTCACATGATGCACAATAAATCCTCACACATAAAAATGGTGCAAACATGTCTATATCTGTAATATGTGTCTTTCTCATTAGAAATATAATACAAGTAGACATAGTGGGCATCTGCCTGACAACATAATTTGCTCATTGCCCACAAACAATCCCTTTTCCTCTTCCATCTCTCTCCCCATCTCTATATAGAGTAAGAATTATGAGGGAAGGGAGCCACCACTTTAGTGAACATGTGAAGCCATCACTAGGGGTTATGGTCTACATTTTGTTGCAGCATAAGTTGGGAATTCACTAAAGCTCAATGACTTTTGCAAAGGCATTTTTTCACTTTTTGCCTCTTTTCAAAGGATTAGAGTAATTAAGATTACTTTCCCTTTTCTCTCAAGTCATGGAAATGTAAATTAGGAGATGGTAATCCATTTGCCATCTTAGCTAATGTGAAAAATTGGAGGTATTTTGTGGTAGATACTATTCAAAATTGGAGGTATTTTGTGGTAGATACTATTCCCCTTAATCCAATTAACCCCCTCATTCCTAGGCTATGTAAGGACTTTAGAGGCCCACAAAAGTCAAAGCAAATTGTCCATGAAATCGGTGAAAGTAGGGGAATCACTAAAAAGCAGCGTAGGCTTTGTACTATTAAACAAGGATTGGTTTGTCTAAGTTACCTGTAGATACTATTCCCTTAATCCAATTAACCCCGACATTCCTAGGCTATGTAAAAACTGTTTCTTTCCAGAAACTTTTTTTATAAAAAAATCTTTTTTCAAAAATGCTTTTAGTCAAAACTGTATTTTTGCAAAAATACTACTCCGAGTATTTACACAAAACTGTTTTTTTGTTTTAAAAACATACACGTTTTTACACAAACTGTTTTTTTTATAAAACTGTTTTTTTTTTCTTTTCAAAAAATGTTTTTTCACTTAACTACTACTCCCTCCGTCCCTTATTTAGTGTCCAGTATTTCATTTTGAGCTGTCTCTTAATAAGTGTCTATTTTGTAAAATTAGGAGGTAAAAATTAGTGCACTGTCTATTTTGTCCATAAAAGTATATTTCATTTTAAAAAGTTAGTAAGTAAAAGTGTAATGATGATGAGTAAATAGGGAAAGTGAAGGACAAAGTTAATGTAAAAGGTGTAATGATGATATCTTTTTAATAAGTTGGAGTTACAAAGCAGGACACTTAAAAAGGGACAGAGGGAGTATTACTTTCTCAAAAAAAGTATTCAAATTATTAGCTCCATGACCTCGACTAGCTCAATTGTAGTGAATGGGTCATTCGAAATTATATGAAATCCATATATGCAGCATTGCAGGCATGTAAACAAATTCACTTCCAATTTAAGACCCAAAATTGTTTGGTCATCAATGTTTAAAACAAGGAATTAATCGGCGATTAATCGCTGGCGCTCTCCAATTAGGTCCAACTAACGATTAATCGCTGATTACTAATCAATATGCACCGATTAATCACTCGAAGGTGGCCGACCGCCCGACTAGCGCCTAGGGACTTTTAGAACATTGTTGGTCGCCCGCTTTACAAAGGAACAGAAAGAAGAAAAACAGAAAAGGGGAGACGAGAGACAGGATGTTTCAACTGCAAATACCAAGATGTTTGATTTCGATAAATATTAAGTAATATTTTACAGGGGTAATGGCTTACTGTCTCTGCACCTGATGGGAACAAAAATGCCATCCGTGGCAACACAAAACTCATTACCACAGGAAATGGAGACACCCATGGGTCCTTGTAGAGCCATTGTGAAGTCAAAATACCAATTACCAGGATTGAGTGCCAATTCCCCTGGATATATGTCTCCAGACAAAACAAGCAGAGGGAAGCCCAAGGTTCTTACCATAGCCAATCTCCAATAGTAGGAGGATCCAATTTACGCAAAAAATAGGTACTTGAGATCTTCAACAGTTAAGCGGGTAGTGGAGCCCCCACTCGGATCTTCACCAAAAGCAGACGCCACCATTTTCCTTTTTTCTTCCTGCAGCCATGGTAGATAACATCAAACTGAAGTACCAAAAAAAAGATAACAGCAAACTTTTAAGATAACTTCATCTTTGTCCTCCACAAGCAGTGGCACCAGTTCAAATACGATCAAAAGGAACGGAACAGAAAGCCCTACAGAAATTAAAATTTACGCACGAAATTTTCGAAGGACTTTTCAGGGATCAAGGCAAGGCGCAAATAAGACGTGCTAATGTGTTTACATTTATCATTGCACCTGCTGTGCGTATGCTTTAATGAATAGGGGTTCACCTCAGGAGCCCCGTTTATGCTTTCCACCAAAGTAGTTAATTCCGTACCGTACCGGCTGGTACGGTCCAGTACATCCCGTTTTGGGGAAAAAATGGTACAGCAGTTTGTCAGTTCCATCCCGCACAATTTCCCAGCTGGTTCCGGCAAGTACCGAGTGTTCCGGTCCGTTCCGGTCCATTCCAGTGATTTCCGGTCCTTTTCCGGCCGGAATAGATCAAATGGCTGAAGCCGATGAACGCGTTCTTATCTCCTGGGTTACTGTGTCGAGCTCAGATCACTCACATGTCGTCATCATCAGCGTACCCGATCCTCTCAAATATCCTAATCTAGTACATATTTCTGCAATTTGCAGAGTTTTGTACCTTCTCTATTTATGCGTACAAAAATAGCCCTCATTTTCTTGACTTTTGCCCAACTTACCCCAGGATTAGAGTAGTACTTTTTCAGTTTTATTTTGTCCTAATCCAATTTCCTACTGTAATTCTAGATCGTCCGAATGTAAAATTTTATTTTCGAGGTTGTCAATGGAGTATTTCGGAAGCTTCGTATTCAAAACTAAGTTTGACAACTGGGTATAAATATGTTGAAAAAAAATTAAAATTTTTCAGCGGTGAATCCGAAACAGTACCGAGATACACACAGGTACCGGTACGTATCATTCCAGTGGTGGAACCGGTACGCTCGCTGGTACGGGATTAACAACTTTGCTTTCCACAACTAAATTGAGGTAAGGCTCGCAAGGTATGAACAACTGGACGAAGAGACACTATGCAATGCCTTTTGTACTACAATGGAAGGCCCAAATCTCTCAAGCAAGGACCCAAACAATCTTGAATGGCTCTCCACTTCACATAGCCAAATCTCCCATCTAGCCCACAAATACCTCCAACTAGTCACCAAACACTTTAATTCCTTGTTCTAGCTGTCTCTTCCTAAGTTACCAGGACCCTTCTATGTATGAAGACTGTACACATGGCTACGCACATAGGACGTGTTTGACTTTTACATTGGACTTATTGTAGGAAGCCATTTTAGTAATTTGCGCTGAACACATGCTTAGATACACCCGTACAAGCATAGGATGTGTCCGCCATTTTTAGCTAGACGTACATTGCGGAAGCATATTAAGTAATTCGTGTTTGTCTTAGGACTACGCATAAAACTCTCAAATGATGGATTAAATGCCTTATGTCTCCTTATAAGTTATAAACCCTATCCAAATTACAAGATAGCTATATTAAGAAAAGTGAAATTTTGTATGTTCCAGCATCTTTAACTTGGGAATTAGATGAATACACTCCCGCACCCGATACCCATACCAAAGTTTGGGTAACAAAGGTCTCATATGGCTATTTATGACGCATTTTTATCTTGTAGACTACTTATGTCCAATGAAGGGTTTCACTGGGGCACAACTGGAAAGGTTCCCCTCGGTTTACAAAATTACACCAATGTTCATATAAATGAATGCATTTTTCCTTTTACCCCTGGGAAGTAGAGAAGTCTGCTAACCCTAACTCATTTAAAATCCTACAGAAGTTCCACTTGTTCTCTATTCCTTCTCATTTTTTCTCGCTTCTCCCAAATTCCCTTTGGTATCACCTTATATCAATAGTGAGTGTCAAGCTTTAACTTCGAATCGGCCCAACCATTTGATTTAGTGTTTCGCTCCCTTTGGCCAAAATCCTAGCTCGAATCTACTTATAATACTCATTCAAAAACAGAACACAAGTTAATATACTAAAATCAACTTCTACAAATTCATAACACAATAATACATAATATCTGATTATAACTCTTTTAGGCTGTCATTCCTTCCTTAAAAGCACAAAAGGCACTTCACTCTAACTGATCTTTAACTCTACGAGCAGTTCATTGCTCAATCTTCATCTCAAAGTAGTCCAAATCAACAAAATAGAATCTGGTGAGTTTCTTTTACGATCAATTGTCTTGGTGCTGATATATTAATACTTCACATAACAAGGCAAAAATGATAGGTCTTTGTTAACAAAAAAGAGAGAGGTCAGGACTCAGGACTGTGTAATGTCAAGGATATGATCAAAACACTTAACAAAAAGCAGAAGAAATTCTAACCCTCAAAAAGCTTGAAACAGTTCGATTAACTACTTCAACCACATTTCCAACCAGAAATTTACTTGATGAATCCGATACCGAAATAACAAACTTTAAAAGGGTGAGGTGATAATGATTTACCTGGAGAGCTAAAATCCGATCTTCAACTGTGTCTTTAACAGTCATCCGTGAGACAGTAACAGGACGAGTCTGTCCAATTCTATGAGCTCGGTCAATGGCCTGATCTTCTGTAGTCGGATTCCACCAAAGATCTAGAAGAATAACATGACAAGCAGCAACCATGTTTAGACCAAGGTTTCCTGCTTTTAGTGACATCAGCATAACAGTTACCTGCAATGCATTTCAACTTTGTCTTTATAAGAAAGTAGGCAAAAGAAGCTAGGCTAAATGATCTATGCCATCAGTTTACGGCATAGTTCCAGATGAAACCACAGGGAACATAGTTCTACAACAGTAACTTCCACAGAAGGATCCGATTCTCTTGCATAGATGTCAAAAATTGTGGAATGAGATACAAGCATCAAATGGTTAGACACATAATTCAAGATTAGAGGCATTGCTCAATATCGGGAAAGTAGCTTCATGGTAAACATCACAAGCAGTCAACCCAGTCAATTGTGCAAATTTACTCAGAAAATTTTCAAGTTTCTTTCTCTATTTATGTTTCTGAAGAAGTGAAGATCTCATCCCAAGTATCTTTTGGAATTGAAATAAGTTTTGTAAGTAATCCATTATTTTTTTTCATGCACTTTTCCTTCTTTCAGATGATTTGAAATTTTTGCGGCAAAAGCTGCAACCAGTTTTTATTTTTGGAGTAATTTATGCATAAGATGAAGCTACTGGATGTTGCAACTGTGTTCGGTTTGGGTCTATAGACTCAACCTCTCTCTCTGCGCACAGTCCCCAATAAATTTTCTCCAATTATTACTCTCATTTCTCTAGCTATCTCTCTCCACTCATTACCCCAAAAACCTCCCTCAAAACTCAAACCAAACACCGATTGGTTGGGCACTAAAGGTTGTTCTTAAGTTCCCACAACAGGGTACTTTTGTCTTCTCCTTAATCTCATTAAATAAGTGAGTAAGCACAGGTTTACACGAGTTAACTTGCAGTAGAACTTAGAGGAACTGTATGTTTTTGTGTCCCATTCCAACAATCTCGAAATATATTATAATAGAGTTTAGGGAAAGCACAAATCAGGGGAAATAGTCATAACTCATCACATAAGTTGACAACTATGTTTCAAATCTATAGCATGCATGTGCAAGTTCAAGTCACGTTTTTGGCTTAAGAGTGTTAGCGTCCACAATCATCTTTCAAGAAAGAAATTCCAAAAAATAGAATGCTGCCAAAAGTAGTTGGCTATTTCTTTTATCGCAATTTTATGAGATCGGAGGGAAACCTCAGGATACGTGTTAAATTCTTTCACAGCCCTGTCTCTTGCAACCAGAGTCATTGTCCCATCCAGCCTCCTGTATTTTATAGAGTACTGATTCAATGATACTTCAACCAAGTCCAGCATGCTGGTCCACTGAGAGAAAATAATAGCTTTAATCGGATCTTCAGTTTCTGATTCCGAGTCTATTGTTTCAGGGCTGCCACCTGAATGAGAACTCTTTGAGTGTGCCTTTCCCAAGTACGAAGAATCACCATTGCATCGCACCAAATCATGTGATTCCGCATTTGGTCTCTTTGATTTACTGTGTGACTGAAGAATCTCAATAATAGCTCGGATTTTAGAAGAACTGTACTCATTCTTCAACACAATAGATTTCTCCGGAAACTCAGACGAAGCCAGAGCACTGCTATCAGGATCCTCAGATATACAACTCCTTAAGGTAGCCTTGGAAAATACAACATTGGAACCAATTTGTTCCTTGCATTTATGCGCAGGACACATATTGTCATCTCCAGTCAAACATTCGGATACGCACTGATAACAGAAGACATGTCCACACATAGTAATAACTGCATCTTCAGGTGGATCCTGCAAATAAATCAGATGGTAGGAAATTTGGTTAAGGGGGTTGCCATGTACAAATGGAGAAGGAAGGGGGAGGGGGAACGAACTAAAATATGATCTCCAAATATTAGTCACCCTTGAATTGAAGAAAGACCCAAAAAATACCAGGTATTAACTTCATAAACCTAGAAAAAGGAAAAATTCAGATCCCAAGCAAAAGGATTTGAAATATAACCAAGAGAGAACACACATCACCACATTTTTATTCCTCCGAACAGTTGGCTAAAAATCCTACAAAACCCTTTGTAGGTGTTTTTCCAAATTCCAAATAAACTGCTTCCCAAAATACCAACAGAACGTTACCAAGGAACTAGCCTAAACTAGGGGAAACCAGATTGAAGTTTCAGAGACTTCTTCTGGAACAGTATTTTGATGCCCCTCTGTCAATCATTTCCCTCTCGCTCTGAAGAATGCTGCACAAGCTGAGCTACTGACCAAACTAAGCCTTCTGTCCCAAAATGCAAGTCAAGCTACTATTGCCCCACAACACTACAAGCTGTCACCCTGTTCACTGTTGCACTCCTCATTCCAAGCACAAAGAGCAAGCTTTCCAACAAAATACAGAAGCGTCATTTGAAAACTCCATAGAAGTTTTTGCAGATGACTTAGTCACCCCTTCTCATGCAAATACGTTGCACGGAATATTGACATTCTAGAAGAACAGATGCTCAAGGTACACATTATTGTTGAAATATGACATCATATTTAGCAATTGTCATGACCAATCCGATTATTATAAGAGCTAAAAAGTCAACTTGTTTGTTTGGAAAGAAGCAGCATATTACAAACCAAAGAACAACAGAAAACAGAGTAAAAGTAACCAATTTTATTAAAGTCACAAAACACTGTCCTAGGAGCAGAAACTTCTCAACAAGTTGTTAATAAAACAGAATGTAGTGTTAGACAAGAAAGAGTTATGAGGAAACGAAAACTCACACTGCATAACTGACATATGGCCAAGGAAGTATCCAGTACATTCAATAAATTGACAAGCATATCCCTAGGAAGTCTCTTTGCTGTATCCAATGAGTCTCTTTCAACAGGATCAGAAGTGAATCCTTTGACAAGCAGCGGGTGGTCACAAGCCTGACGAAGGCGCAGAAGCATCAACAGAATGTTCGCATAGTTTTGATTCAAAGTTCCAGCAGCAGCATATGCCTGCAAGACAAATTTTTATGAAGTCCACAAATATCATATTGGAGCTCAGCAAAGTATGTATGGATTCATTCTTGGAAGTTCCACAAAACAGTTCTTAATATCTAGCTTGCCCATTCACTTCATGTCATTTTTTGTCATCCAGGTGTAAGTGCAAAGAGGTTGCAGAAGCTTAAGAGGGATATCTCTGCTAAGTTCCCAAAAGCTTAAGCTATTAGGAAATGGGTCCAACAATGTATATCAAGCTATCTAACACCCTACCTCACGTGCAACCCCGTCTTGCACATGAAGATGTAAACAACCAGAAGTAGAACGAAATAGAATGCAAAGGGGAGAAGAATAATGCAACCGGAGACAAATGCAAATGGAGAAACTTGAACCCAAGACCTCTTAGAAACCAGAGATCTGATACCATGTTAAGTTACCAATTGTCCCAAAAGCTTCAGTTGTTAGGAAAAGTGCCCAACATTGTATGCCAAGCTATCCAACAATCTCATGGGGATGTTTGGGGAAGGAGTTTAAGTATCATCTAGAATGTATTGGGACTCTTTTTCCTATTAAACGGGGATTAGAGGCAAGGAGACTCTGTTTACTACGGTTCTTGAGATATGTGTGCGAGAGGGAATGATGGTGGAGGAAAGCCTTGGTTGTGCCGTATGGGAGCAGGTAGGGGAGTTGATATTTGAGGAGCTATTCCTCATGGGATAGGCCTCTGAGGGAGTATATCAGTTTGAGGTGCTTTTGTGAATTATAGTTTTTGGTGAAGGGGATGGGGATGGGAAAAGGGTTAAATTTTAGGGCCATCTGTCGTAATTGGGGAGGGGAGGTGGATGGGGATTGAGAGAGATTTTTCCCACAATGTCCAAAATGGAGATCAACGGGAAAGCTTCAATTAGTGACTATCCTCAGAGTGGGGTGCAATTTGGGAGACAATGCTTAATTTGAATTGGTTCGGGTAGGGCCGGTAGGCATATACTACTAGTAGTAATTCAGCCTGGAGGCTCTATCAGGATTCCATACTATGCACAGTAGGATTATGCTCATACATTTGGATGAAGTCGCCATGAATAGATAAGCAATTCAAGAAAAACCGATGCACGTTAAGATAGCAGACCATTCACCATAGTAACAATTCCAAAACGTGCACAAATTCCATCATACTAGTTTTAGTACTCAAAAAAGGGGCAATCACAAGAATTTCCCCTATGATTTTTCAGCTTCTTTTTCTATTTCTTTTTCGATCTTTCCGAGGGATGGGGTTGGTTGTATCTGGCTTATCCATGTCTAGTACTCTGTGACAGTGCCCCTATGAAAAACAAGCAAGCATGCAAATTACATCTGCATATTTGCGTGCCTCTAGATACCGAGAAACTTCTATGCGGCAAGCAATTAGCAGCAGTGTACTTGGTAAGTACAGTGAAGAATCAGCAAGCCAACATAGTTGATAGTTTCAAAGAGAGGATCAACTAGTGCGTAGAGTATAACATGTTCATTTTTCACCACTAAGCTTCATGAATTCCATGCAAATGAAATCTGCTATCAGTAGTTATCCGATCAACTAATGATTCTTAGTTTCAAAAGCCGAGAGAGCATTGCATTGAACAAAAAAGTATAACTTGATCTTTAATCACCACACAGCACAAGCATTCTGAACCTCTCACTCAAGAACAAAATATAGGACACGACAAAGCAAAAACAAGAACAAACCAAAGAAACAGAAAATAAATAACCAAAAAAGAGAGAAGCACCTTGAATTGAGAGCGTGAATCAGATTCCAACTTTGCATAGAAAGCTCGCTCTTCTGGAGAGAAATCCACCTTAGTCAAGTGTATTGTTTTTGGTGGTAAGCTTATTATAGGTTCCCCGTCAATTAATGTACCTGGGGCGCACAGGTTGATGGTGATCAGCAACAAGTAAATAAAAATGGTTGGTAATACACACTAGTAAGTAGTAACGGAATGTGGATATCTGATCGAAAAAATTAACCAAGAGAATTTGGAAAGTAGCACAAACCTAAAATTCAAGAACACAAAACCCCATAAACAAATGGCATGCAGATAATTAGCTAATTACAGGAAAACTGACCAATGAAGCAACAGGACACAACTGGATAAGGGAAAGTTATCAGGATAGTACTTCATAATTAGTCAGCATTTGAAAAGAGCTACGTAATATCAGCTCTGTATGTAGTCAAATATACAATTCTCTCATCATTTCACAAGAAGGTTTTAAATGAGAACATGAAGATCATACACATTAAAAAGACCTCACAGATGAGAAGACCCGAAATGTGAGCACCCAGGAATTGATAACAAGTGATGTAGAAAATCAACTTGATCTAGATTTTCTGATTAAATTATTAACCAGAAACAGTAATAAAGCAGAAAGCATTTCTCTCGTTACAAGAATTCATGAGGCTTAAAAAATCTCTGCCCACTTGTCCAGTGTCTCGCCATGAAATTTAAACCATCAAAAATTTGTGAAACAGCAGATATCAACAGCTAAAAACCGATGTTGACAACTCGAGGGCAATTTTTTTGTGACACGTGGCCACTTTATTCAGAAACTATTCCAGGCTTAATTGGGCACAGCAACTCTACTAATTGAGTACAATAACTTAACTCAAACTTCAGCACCAAGCCTCAGCCCCACTATTGGCTACAAGAGTCTTGTTTCATAAGTTTTCTAGATAGATATTTACGGGCCGGTCCAATTAATTGGCCCATATTCCCAAGAACTCCAGCCCAATCTAAAAATGCACCATCAAGGAGAGGCCCACACTTTATTACCTAGACTTGCAAGTAAATAAAAAGGCTTAATGGAAATTAAGAGGGAGTTTTTGGACTGGTCTGTAATTTTTCCTTTTCTGGATTGTTATCCTTCGCTTTACCCTGACCACAGACAAGTCAATCTTTTGGTGCAATTAATGATAATTGGTTGACTGCAAAAGTGCTTAGTTGCAGAAACCTATACAACCTTTATTCCGCGATTCAAAATACGGATCAAGCTAGAACCTCTAAACATATAAACCCCAAAGCAACAAAAGAAAAGGTACTAAGCGAAAAACTATTGGGGGCATGGTTCCACAGCAAAACAGGTATAGGTATAGGGGGGCACTGTTGCAGTGGTATTCTGAGAGCATCCACTTTGTGCATATTGCCAAAGGTTAGATCTGTCTCCGATCCTCCCCCGCCCATACCCCCAATGATTGGGGACTACATGGGTTCTGTTATTGTTGTTGTAAGCCAAAAACTATTGGAGCTTGGAGAGAATAAACTGTCACCTCAAGAATAACATAGTAACTCTTATCTACGTAATTCCATATGCATCCAACAAAAACTAACGCCCTAGCTCAGCTTCGTAGCATGACACAATATTGTTGACTGCAGTCCCTTGGTCCCGCATATACCTGATAACCACCAAGGGATAGAAACGACAAGGTGAGTTAGGGGTACTATTGTCCTTTATGTTCTCTTAGTTGATTTGATTTGTACCTAGCTAGCCATATATATTGGCCAGGATATTCCTTCCTCAATAGGTTTTATCATTTTAAGAGTAGATTATTGAGAGCATTGCTATTTGTATTCCCATTTGGGAAGTTTCTCCCTCTAGAACTTCAATGGAAGGTTTGGTTGCATCACACCACAATAGCAATATGGAGCCCTAGAGCATCAGACTTCTTTTGTTTCTTTTTTTGTCAGCAACAAAAAAAAAATGTTGTTTAAGCAATGAGAGAAAGGAAAAGATGTACGAGGAAAAGAAAGGAGAACAAGGTGTCCTCAAAAGGAAACAAAATAAACCATACCAAAACTGCAATTGACAAATGGTTTTCCATACACGAATATACACCAGTAGGGAAGAATAAAAGCAAGGAAACAGAAGAGCAAAAGACCATCATCCATCCACATTACCCAGGGGGATGTTGATATGATGAGAAAGAAACAATGACAAAAAGATATGTCAGAGAAATAAGTATCTAATGAAGCAGATCAAGCAAACTTGTAACATGGAACACCCTAGCCAAAGGATGAATCTATTGACGTATCAACCAAGAGAATAAGATAAATCGACATACATGTCATCAACAAAAGCTACTTACAGCTTCATAAGTAGGTGCTAGGATAATTACGTAACTAAGAACTAATCACTGAGGATTTCTATTTTAAGTAGTCAGCTACAGTTCACAGATCTATGCATGCACAGGTTCACTACATATGATTGAAAGCATTACTTCTCAAACAAAAACTTGTAACATGGAACACCTTAGCCAAAGGATGAATCTATTGACGTATCAACCAGGAGAATAAGATAAATTGACATACATGTCATCAACAAAAGCTACTTACAGCTTCATAAGTAGGTGCTAGGATAATTACGTAACTAAGAACTAATCACTGAGGATTTCTACTTTAAGTAGTCAGCTACAGTTCACAGATCTATGCATGCACAGGTTCACTACATATGATTGAAAGCATTACTTCTCAAACAAAAACTTGTAACATGGAACACCTTAGCCAAAGGATGAATCTATTGACGTATCAACCAGGAGAATAAGATAAATTGACATACATGTCATCAACAAAAGCTACTTACAGCTTCATAAGTAGGTGCTAGTATAATTACGTAACTAAGAACTAATCACTGAGGATTTCTACTTTAAGTAGTCAGCTACAGTTCACGGATCTATGAAAGCACAGGTTCACCGTTCACTACATATGATTGAAAGCATTACTTCTCAAACAAAAATTATTTTCTCATCATCTACATGACGCTAATATGAAACGAGGCATATCAGTTAGTTACCATGGTACCACTACTGGAAGTCTGAGATTAGAACATAACCACGTATATATTAATCGATGACAGGGCGTGCCATTCTTGACTTTGTAGCCTACTAAAAGGCATGATCCTGAGGCTTTATGTGGGTATGTTACTCTGTTTTACACTAAAGTCCTTTCTTCCAGCCTTGATAGACCTGGGGCTCTTATGTGGCCTTGTCATGCCGTCATTTCTACACATCTCCCAATATCATACCTGGGGTTTAGGGTTTATTTCACTTTAGTTGAATTATTAGTTGTAAATACCTTCTCATTTCCATAACCAAACTCACAAATCCTCTATTTGGTTAGAGATCCTTGCTTCATTTGGGGTAATAACCATCCCTTCTGTTGCATTGAATGATGAGTTGCAATTGCAAATACCATCTTTCCATAACCAAACTCACAAATCCTCCGTTTGGTCAGAGATCCTCGTTTCATTTGCTGTAATGACCATCTGTTCCATGCCAGACAACTTGTCTCAGACCAAGTACCTCCGTATCCAAATCTAGTAATTCTTATTATGTTCTCTAGTTCGGAGATTTTTGTAACAAAACCTGTGTATCTAAGTCATTATCACTTCATTTGCAGAAGATGAAGGAAAACCAACAACGACTAAACAAAGACATGAGATGGCCTCAGGATTGTTCAAATAAATCATATGCAAACAAGCATCAAGCTATGCAGGAGCACAAACACTGGAAATAGGTTGCTCGTGTAAACAGATTCACTAATTGAATGGCGGCTTCATGATTTAGGGATCTCGTGTTGTACATTACAAGATAAGTAATAATGAACAGCTCCAATGCCTAACTGAACTAGCACGATGAGACAAAAACACTTACAGAACAATCTAGAAAGGATTCAAAATACAGTTCATGACAATCCCTGTTAAAACTAAATTAGTACATGCAAAACAGGATGCAATGACACATCACATCAATGTTGTAGTCCAAAACATCATTTCTCTACTCTAAACAACTCCAATATCATTTAAAAGAATGAGGAATGCAAATAATTCACCTTTTGTTCGACGTAACATTATAGCCCTTAGAACAGCTTGAAGCTTCTTGTAACCATGAATTGAGTTTCTCGCAATTGGAAACTTTATTTGCTGGCAAAATGATTTATAAGCAGCATATGGATCATATTTCAGGAATCTAAAGTAGCTGTACAGTTCATCAATTGAATTCTGTATAGGTGTTCCCGATAAGCACCACCTTCTTTTAGCTCTAAGGCCACAACATGCTCTAGCCACTTGTGTTCTGTGATTTTTTATTGTTTGAGCTTCATCTAGTACCACCCTAAACCAACCAACTCTTGCAAGTGCACCACAAGCACTATCAATAGCAGAAATATCAAATCCTTTTTTACCCTTTTTGCGTTTCTTACTAACATTAGCCGTACTTTTCCGTTTTTTATTAGAGAACTCTGAAGATATTCCATATTTCTCCCCATTTTTATGCTCATCATCATCTTCATCAACCAAAGGTTGCTTTGGAACTTCATTAGTCACGATAGCATATGTTGTGAGAACAACGTCATACTTTGCTAATTCAAGAGGATCCTTTGTCCTATTGCCTCCATGATAGATTAAAACAGAAAGTTCCGCTTCATCTGCAACTTTATCTTTCAGCTCCCTGGACCACTGTCTAAGAACAGTCGCAGGACACACAACCAATGTCCCAGCTGCAGGCCTCCGCCTACGGAACTCCGAATTAGAAGTAGTCACTTCCGGAATTGATTTAACATCATCAGATTCTGCGGGTTGCTTGCCTTTATCCGGAGCAATGCTGCCATTGTCATCATCATCATCCAAATTCAAGGCTTCAGCTTTATGATTGCATTCACCTTCTGTTTTAGATTTCAACTGTAAAGATCTCTGCATCTGTATAATGGCAATGATTGAGATAGTCTTGCCAAGGCCCTGTGACATAACAGCACAATTAGTCTCAGTAGCATATTCATAAAGATCAAAAGCAATGAATCAAAAATAACGCAACATGTGAGGTCAACCTAACTACTTTCACCTGATCATCAGCCAGAATTCCACCCAAACAATGTAAACTTGCTGCTTCCTTCTGAAGCATCCAAGCCAAAGCAATTTTCTGAATGCCAAAATGATTTAATCTTAGAGCACGAAGTCTACATGTACAAGGACATACAAATTAAGGTAGATACACAAATATAACAAAACATGATACAGCGAACCTGATGTCTTAGAAGAGAGACAGACAAAAGACCATCAGGTAAATTAGCTTCAACTTTAGGTTGGTTAAGATCCTGCAAAAGATCATGAACAGAATGCAACTGTTAACTTTCTGGTGCTTCAATGATGTTATTCAAGAGATATGATTTGCTCTATATTTCTCTCCCACATCTCGGCAATGCCACTATGAATAACTAATTTATCTAGGGATGTAAGACAGGGTTAAAACACAAACCCAAAGTTATATATACATAAATGGTAATTAAGTTAAAATCACAAACTGAAGTCCTGAACAGTGAAAATACCTGTAGGGCAGCTTGATAAATTAGTCTCTCATCACTTCCGACAGCCCTTTCTTCACCCAAACCAGGACGAGGTATAGGATCATTATAACTGACATACGGTGTATTAGAAACAGACTTTCCATGCATCAAGGACTGAGGTAGTATTCTATTCCCACGGTTGTCGTACGCAATAACATCATCATCACTACTCCTTCCAAACTGGTCTTTATGGCTCTTGTTGGTGGGTAGGTTTGGCCATGGAAAATGATGGGATTTTCCATGAGTATCATGAACCTGACCATGACTAACATTCTCCACAAAATTGCTGGATCTGGAACCAGGTGGAAATGGCTGCAGGGATGTAGGAAGAGTCCTCTTCAGAACTTGTTGAGATGGAAGCTTTTCGTAAACTGTACCAAGCATACAAACAGTTCATCATCATCAGTAAACAAGAGAACTTTGAAGAATCTGCAACTTTTGCTGGCGAACCACATTACCATTCTCCTTATAGTACATGGAATTCTCGGCACTCGTTGCATGCCGATTCGAGGCTCCAACATATTTACTAGAACTAGGATGCATCTGGAGCTTAGACTCTGCACGACGGTCAACATTTGAAGAACTTCCATTAGTAGCAGATGATCGCTTACGAGAGGAAACCTGTTGAGAAGGTCCTACATGACCTGAAACAAATCAAGAGCCAAGGATCATTTGCAGCAAAAGAGGAGTGGAATATGCAGATTGTCTACCATAAGAAAAACGTTTTACCCCTTGAAGTTGTACCAACTGCAGAATCCCATTGTGGAAGGACCCTGTGATTGGCAGAAGAAGCAGAGTCCTTCAAAGGTGATGGCGCATCTAGTATTTCTCTGTATTCCTCCAAATCCCAAGAGGATGAATCACTACCAGACGACGTAATCTCTATAGCCTCTCCAGCGTCCATAACAGTTGAATGAGGATCCCTTTCTCGAAGAAATTTATTAGAACCACCAAATGGTGAGCCAACCTGCAATGCAATATCATGATCAGTATCTGGTAATATGACAGCATAAGCCCAGGATACAAGGACTACATCCAACCATAGGAGACCAAAAAAAAAAAACTTCGCTCACTAGATTTGTGCAATGTCGAGAAAGTAAGCTGCACAGCAATCCGCTCATAAAGGAGCAACATTTCTTTGTAGACTCGATGAAACTTTGAAGAGCATCGGCATGGTCAGGCATCTGAATTAACAACTTATCAATTATCTCATGACGAAAGGGGAGATATATATAGATAGAGAGAGAGAGAGGATCATACCAAACCAGGCCTTGTCACAAGTAAATGATGTGGCTATACGAATCCATTTTTTGCCAATCCACTAGTTTCAAGAGCTATATGCTCGATTCAAATTAACTTAAGTCCAACTTTTTTACTACAGTAGCCCATGTCAATTTATGTCTTCCCTCCCTGTAGCGGCCCGAACATTACAATTCACAGGGGCCCAAGGCCCACTGGTTGCTAAGGGTTTAGGGTTGCAAATGAACTGAGCCATTTGTGAACAGTTCAAGGCTCGCTTCAGTTTGACTCGGGTACTAAACAAGCCGAAATCTGAGCCTCAAATTTAGGCTCATTTACTAAATGAGCTTAACCTGAACCTTACAGTATTCCGCTCGTTTAGGCTCGTGAACCTAGAGTATATGTATATCTTTGAAGAATTTCACATATAACCTTGAATATGTATGAACTTTCACATCCATGAAACGAAAATTTTATTTGCTTTTCTAGACCTGTATGAGAGCATAAATATCTAATATCTTTGACTCGTTAACCTCGACCGGTAAGGCACTAACAGTGGGTGTTCATAGAGCAGATCAAGTTGTGCTGCACCACCTGAACCCACATCCGAGCCAAAGGCCCACCTGAGTCCACTCCATGGTTTGAACTATCAGTGATACGTATCGGTATTGGTATTGGTGGGTAAAATCAGCTACGTATATGTAACACCAATACGTAACAGTGGTATCGGTCCGATAAGGCTGATAAGGGCTGTTATGGACTAAATATGGCCAAAATCTTTGGTGTGCATGTGTTATCTTTGCATAATCGAAGGAAACGGAATAAAAAATATCATTATTGGACCTTAAAACATGATTTGAAATATCATGTGAGACACTTTGGACTAATATATTTGCGTGGTTTGTGATATGTAATAATAATTCAGCATAATTTATATTTGCGTGGTTTGTGATATGTAATAATAATTCAGCATATTATGCGTCTTTATCATTCTTTTTGACATGCAATGATGTAAACTTAAACTGAATAACATTAAATTGAAGCACTAGCAATTTAGAACAATAACTTCATACAAAATTAATTTCAGAACTGCGGCCTCTAAGTTAAACCCAAAAATAGGAAATTTATGGGATGCGGTACAAAAAATACAACAAAATAGCCAAACACCATTATAAACCCCAACAAATGTGATTCTTAAGAAAACGTAGATATTGGTAATTTTTCCCTATGTTGTGCGAAAATTTAAAAAATTCTCGCCTCCAGTCACCGATACCGTTACGTGACGACTGATATGGGCCATATGGCCCGAAACCACAACATCGCAACCAATACTGTTATGGCAACCGATACCGAGATTTCGAACTATGGTCCATTCCGGTTATTTCAACACACCATGCTACTCTTCCTTACCATTGCACCCATATGTCTATGTTCTCTACAACCATCTTCGTATCTTCTATTAACTAATCTTCAAGTAATGCTACTCCTTTTAATCTTACAAAAAATAATGCCACTCCTACCACGTTACAAACGTGTACGAATCCATCTCCACATCCTATCTAATATAAACGCATTGTAATATTGTGTTGTTTTTTAGTTGCAGAACATTATGTCTCACACCTTCTAGGCGTACATATATCTACCAAAAAAAATTCTCGAGGTCACATTATCTCCAACTCCTCCTGTCATTATTACTTTTTATAATCGACAACAAAGAAATGTAAATTACATAAAAGGAGAAAAGGCGTACACATTCTTCATCATCATTGGTAATGGCAGCCATAAAACTAAATGGTCACCCTCCATTTCTGCCTCTCTTGACACCAAAGTTACATTGCACATATCCATCTGTTACATTTTACTTTATCTGAAGTTTCTGACTCAAGTCTTCTCTTTTATAAGCAAAACAAAAGCTCATAAACAAAATCAAAACAAATGAGAAGGGGCAGACAAAAGTCATTTAACAACCTCCCAACAACACTAAAGAAAAGATAAGGGGCCGATTTTCTGCTCACAAACATTTGACGCAAACAAAGAAAGGACAAGCAGCAAAAACCAAATAGGCAGGGTTCAGAATTTCGCTCAAGAGGTCTTCTTCCTAAAAGGAAAACAAAACATTTTTAAAAGCAAAGATATAGATATGCAACGATATACCTTATTTTCAAGCAGTTAGATTTCTTGGAGGGTTCCAACCTAAAACCAATTGGCGGTAGGTGGAGTAACCTATAGAATATATTAACCAAGCTTGGGTGGCTTAAATGAGCAATGTGAGACAAGTCTAACACTCCCCCTCACGTGCAGCCCGGATGCCCGTGAAGGGGTCAGATCAAGAGGAGACTAGGAGCTGAGCGATTGCCTCGGGCGACAAAGATGACTGAGACTTTCCCATGAGAGGTGAGGCCACCCAAGACCTAACTTTGATACCATGTTAGATTTCTTGGAGGGTTCCAACCTAAAACCAATTGGCGATAGGTGGAGTAACATCTAGAATATATTAACCAAAATTGGGTGGCTTAAATGAGCAATGTGAGACAAGTCTAACACAAGCTAACCATCTTCCATGCAAACTAAAGCATACATAAGATGAAGCAGAGCATTTAAAGGGCGTTGAATGCTGAAAAACACACACCATGAAACTGAACAAGAGAAAGTCATGCTCTGGTTAACGATTTGTATCAAAACTAATATTAGAACTTCCAAGACATTACATAAATCCCCAATACCGAAAACCAAGAGGATGTTCTTCAAACCTCCATGCCCCAATGGCCCAATCATCCTAACGTAACGTCTGTTTGTTAACACTCACAGGATGTTGACAAAAACAACGAAAAATCTGACAAAGTCAGACATAAGGTACACTTGCTTGCTAAGAGAGGAACATATACATAATACATCTCGTATCTCAGAGCCACAGACCCTTCATCAAGCATGTTATTGCTGATGGAAAATTTTCCCTGGTACGACAGTTGGCTTCCCCAAGGGCCTCTTAGTAACTACTTTGGCTCAAGAACTATGGATTCCTCTTGATGCTAAA
Source organism: Rhododendron griersonianum (assembly GCA_018127125.1). NCBI lineage: Eukaryota > Viridiplantae > Streptophyta > Magnoliopsida > Ericales > Ericaceae > Rhododendron > Rhododendron griersonianum. The sequence goes on along the minus strand of CM030799.1, from coordinate 14,627,596 downwards.
GTTTCCTCTACAGTCAGGGGATTTGGCCTTTCCCTCCTCCTCTATTTCCCACTTTCAATACAGTGGACAGCTTCATCCTCTTCCCTATACAAAGTTCCAGCTACCTCGGATGTTGGATGCTATAAGGCCCATTTTCCTATTGTGCGCTGGCACCATCTAGTTTGGTTTCGTAAATTCATTCCTAGACATTGCCTCATTCTTTGGATAGCAATCCAAGAAAGTCCCATCATTACCTGGGTATTCAAACTTCTCGTGTTTTTTCTCTTTGACAACTAGAAGATGAAAGCCTATCTCATCTATTTTTTAAAGGCGCTTACTCTAGAGCAATATGGAAGCAAGTGTGCCTTCTTTGCGGCATGTCTAAGCCTCAACACTCCTGGTATAATTAAGTTAACTGGCTTATTGGAAAGCAGGGTGGGAAATCCTTCCGCAATGTTATCAAAAAACTTGCTTGGTTAGCCATGGTTTACTAGATAAGACCCTCTTCCACTGTTCTGCAGCCGATTAGATTCGATGTTAGGGTTAAGGGCTCTCAATTCTCCTCTGTTAAGCCCTTCCCTAAACCTTGCCAATGTCATTCTCAGCAAACCACTCATTAAGTTCCCATTTCCTGTTCTCAATTGTTTATAGTTGGTAAAGTTCCTGAGGTTTGGAAAAAAAAACAAAATGTTTGTAGTTGGCAAGTTCTGGTATTTGGAAAGTATCCCTTGTTTCTTTTGTTCTTTACAAAAATCTTGGATTCCGGGGAAAAAACATATGCATCTCTTTACTCAATGACAAAGCCGCATATATACTTGTATTTCCAAAAGAAAGGCACACTTGTTGAACACCCTAGAGCTTGCCAACCATAGCCAGGGTGTGCAACTCAACCATAGGGCACTAGGAGTAGAGAAACCCCTATTACTCATTCACTCGAGTTAAAAAAGCCACAAACCTAAGCCAGTCACAAAATATTATGACTAATACTTTACATTGTTTGACAACACTCACCAGTGACGGAACCGGGATTTTGACCCAGGGGTGGCCGGCTTAATAGACATATATTTTTTATCAGAACGTATACTTATCATATCATAAGGTTTTTGCTTTCCAATTCATTACATTTGTACATTGAAATGATTCTTTAGGCTACTTCAACTGTCACGTGCTTATTTTTTATGTAAGAAAGAAATTGAGAAATGAGAATGCAAAATAACCGGTTTTTTTTATCAAATCGAACCAAAATTATTAAGATTATAAGTAGCTATACACGAATAATTATCATTAATTTTCAAAATCAGATATATACAAAATAAAAATTTTAAAACTCACACACTCGGGGAGTTGGAGCCAGGGACCCCCCGGGCCCCAACATAGCTCCACCCCTGACACTCACTGCTTAATTAGGCAACAGCCCGGTTAGTTAGTGAAAAGCCTAAAAAGACATGCAACCAAATGAGAGTAGCAAGCTAAAAGTTAAAATGCCAATTCCGCTCGACTAGCAACCACGTCTCTAGTCAGCTTCACTGATCAAGAACACACCTCATATCCTTTAATTGGAAAGTTTTCCAACAGAGGAAGCCTCAAAATGAAATTTACCTCCATAACACAGAGTTACAAACTATCTTTAACCTCAGCAAAAGGTGGGAAGTTAGAGTTACTTTACCACTAAACCCACAATTAATGACAAACACCACTAACCCTTACAGATTCCACGAGTAAGAAATCATCTACAATTTCTTCCGAACAGCAAAGGAAGGGAGAGGTGTGTAAGGGGAAGCACACGGAAAGAATTCATTTTGGATTTCAACGCCATACTAATCGTGAAGCCAGGGAATAAAGAATCGAGGGTTTAATACGAAAAAACTCCAAATTCCAGTCACCAACAAGATTCTAGGTCACAGCACACACTAGAGAGAGACATGCATATGAATTCAGAAAGCAATTGACAAGACATCTGTGAGGCATGTATATACCTGCGTCTAAGAGAGTACCTGTAATTGCTGCTTTCAGATGTTCAGTCGCCATTGTAGTGAACTAGAGCTCGGAAAAATAGGAGAGAGAGAGAGAGAGAATGCTCGATTGACGGTGTCACAGATGTCAAGTCGGGAGAGAGAGAATCCTCGGCGGTAGCGCAACAGTGTTTCAGCGATGGGAAGCAAGTACTCCACCGATGGTATTGTAGTAGTAGTTTCTAAACTTTCTATGGTAAATAAATCCCGGCAAGAGCATCTCCACTCTTTGGACATTTCCAATTCACCGTTATTCCTCCAAAATAGAGGGTGGACTTCAAAATAGATGATAGATATTAGATGTGATATATTGAGAGAATATTTTGAATTTTTTTTTTCCCTTTTTGTACTTTTTTAGATAATATTTGAATGTTCCATCGTCCTTTTTAGAGTTTGGAAGGATTTTGTCCTCCAAATTTACTTTTGGTTCTCTATTTTTAGATGACCAAATTTACTTTTGGAGAACCATACTCTAAAAAGGACAATAGGTCCCTCAAAGATTCTTCCAAAAAATACTTTAGGAAAAAAAAGAATAAATTACAAAATATCTCTTCCATGTGTCACATTCATCCTCTATTTTGGATGAATAGAGGTGGATTGGAGATACCTTTAGAGCATCTCTAACCCATCTCTGAAACTCAAAAATGGAGAATGAATGTGACATATTGGTGGGAGAAACATCTTGTTTGATTTCCATCTCATCTCATCTCATTTTCTTCTTTACACGTTTTTCAATACATTTTTCTCTTTATCTCTCCACTCATTACATCAAAAATAACTTTCAAAAATGTGAACCGAACAAGGTGTTTATAATTTATTCGCACTTTTTGCACTTTATGAGAAAAATCTAGGAGAGACTCATAATACTTTCAGAGATTTTGTCTCCAAAATGGGAGTAGGGTCTCCATTTTTTGAAAACCAAAGGCAATTTGGAGACCCAAATATCTAAAAAGTACGATGGGTCCCTCCTAAATTCTTTCATGAAGTGCAAAAAGTGAGAATAAATTATAAAATCTCCCTCTAATATATCGCATCCATTCTCCATTTTGGGTTTAAAGATGAGTTAGAGATACTCTTACCCAATTTTAAACTCAAACTCATACCAAATTTGGATTTTCCTCAAACTTTCCACCAAATTTGATCATTCACCAAATCCTTCACGACTGCTGTGGAATCAGAGCTAACATCAACCGAAAATATGGGGCAGGTCCCGCGAGGAGACGTGTTTGGGTGGGCCCGACAAGTGAGGAGCTTGAGGTTCTTGTCATGCTTAGGCGGGTCCCACATGAGACAAGCTTGAGGTGCTTAAGCGGGGACTTGTCCTACATCGCTTAGTGGGTGGAAGTGATGGACTATATGGTGCAACGGGGACGTTGCAGCCAAGTGGGGGAGATTGTGAAACCCCAACTCTTAGTCCTACATCGGTGGGTTAAGGGAAATTATTGTGGTATATAAGTAAAGGCCGACCAGCTACTATTAACTTGAGGTTAACATTTTGAGACACGTGGTTAGGCTAAGAGTTAAGTAGGTTAGCTGGCTTGTGGTGGTCTTTGTCGCCAGAAGCACCCCGTCATCGTCGTCGTCGTCAACTCAAGCAAGGATACATCGCCGAAAGTGGGTTGTGCTCATCATCGTCGTCAACTCGTCGTCGTCATCAACCAATACCTGACTTAAACCTGATTTGTTACAGCTCCAGCGGCGTTGAGCGGCGGAGGACAGTGGTTGGGGCTTCAAATCTGAGTCAAGAACTGGATACTCTTATACCAAATCAAGTTTTTACCCAAATTTTTACTCACATTAAGGAGTGGAGATACTCTAACAAAAGCTCTGTTTGCAACTAAAAAGAAAGGAAATTTTTTAAAATAAATCCTTCTATTCTTTGGTTGGAAGAAAAAAAGAAAATAAAAATAAAAATTTCAAATTCAGTGAATAGTAATTCTCTCTCTCATTTTTCTGTCATTTTTCTTCTCTCTTTTTTTTTCCCTTCTTTCTTTTCCTTTCCTTAAGTTCCAAATGGAGCCAAAGTGTGTTCTATTTGAAATTTTGAACCCAAAATTGTTTTCCTAACCCCAATTTATTCTCACACCCATTTAAAAGTTTAAAATTTCCTAAAATTGTTAAAAGTACTACCAATATTAAAAGGGCATTTTTTCCCTTCACAAAATGGGAAAATTCCTAGCCGGTCCTTCCTCCTATGTTGTGTACACCCCAATAAGTCCTAACAATTTAATCCAAGAAAAGTCCATAGCTATTAGATTCGTCCGTATTTTTTATCCAAAAGTACCCTCTGACCTATTAAAATTGTTACACACGCTTGGGATAAAAATGTTGCCTCCCTCTTCCACACATGTTTCAAGCTAATTCTCTTAAGAGTTTACATGCCTCCTCTCTCTCTCACTCTCTCCCTCCCTCCCTCTTCTCTCTCTCCTTTTTTATTTTATTTTTGATGATCTAAAAATATGTATAACTTTTATTACACATATCCATTTGTTACAAAAAAAAAAAAAACTCTCTCTGTCCCAATTTAAATGTCTGCTATGGTTTTTTTTGTGTATTTTCAAACCTTTTTAAATTTTTTTACACCAAATTAAAATAGTCATGCCCCAAAGTATATACTTCTATATATTATTTTTTAATTTTCATTCACCAAATTAAAGCAGTCATATGGGAGACATTTAAATTGGTTGAATGAAGTATATATTTGGAATCTACTCATAGAGATCTATTGAATGAGATAAATGTTAAATATAAAATTAATTAAAATTTAAAATTTTCAATGTGAATTTTATATTGTTGTGAATTTTTATCTGTTTTAACTATCAATTGCCTATGAACAAAAGTTAATCGCCTATTCTAACCATTGTTAATTTTTCCTTATTATGTTAGACACTTTTAATTTTTGTCTAAATGCGCAATTAATAGTGAGTTCACTATTAACAGAATTAACAATCACAATTAAAATTACTATTAACAGTATTAATTCTATCTAAATTCATAATTAGCACCTTAGATTACAATTAATATTAAAAATCATACTCCCTCCATCCCTTTTTAAGTGTCCTGATTCGTAACTCCAACTTATTAAAAAGACATCATCATTACACTTTTCACATCAACTTTTACCTCCACTTTTCCTATTTACCCTATATGGAGACATCATCATTATACTTTTACGCACTAACTTTACAGAATGGAATCCACTTTTAGGGGTAAAATAGAAAATGCACCAATTTTTACCCATTAACTTTACAAAATGGATACTTATTAAGGGACAACCCAAAATGAAATACTGGACTCTAAAAAAGGGACGGAGGGAGTAATTAATAGTGTAAATTTATAATTAACGGTATAAATTTGATTTAATAGTGTTAAATTCAATCTAAATTTATAAAATTAATAGGGTAAATTAATAAATAACAGTGTTAATTTCTGTATAAAATGTAAATTTGTCATTAACAGTATTAATTTTAGAAAATAATTTTCACACTCTTCGTTTGTATATTCAAACTTTTTTTTGTCTTTTAGCGAAAAAATTACATACACTTTCAACATTAACAAACACAAAAATGAGTGTGAATATCAAAAAAGGAGTGTGAAAATCACTCTCCTTTTTTTTTTCTTTCCCAAATAGAAAAATTATAAAGTTTATTGTGAAAAATAACAAAATAGAAGCCTACTCATTTAAAAAAAGAAATTAAATTTTTTTTTGTTGAAACAAAATTTCACATTTAATATGGAGCTTGTTTTATATATGTCGTCAAGTAGATTTCAAAAATATTTTTTTAAATCAAATATGTAAAATAAAAGTTATACTCATTTAAAAAAATTTAGATTAGAGAGAGAGAGAATGTGCGTGTGTGGCGAAGAGAGAGAGATAGAGTACCACATATAGGAACTCTGAATCTACCTGATTTTTGGACTTGCTTGTTAGATTGCGATTGGTTCATGGTACATCATATTGGTGCCATCTGGTACACGTGAAGCGGTGCCAGCGGGACAGTGGACAAGGAGATTATCGCACATGGAGAGAGAGAGAGAGAGAGGGGGGGAGGAAGGACCAGCACATGCGACGTGATCGACGAGCGATGTACTCGTTTGGGCTTGCAACTGGGTTATGGCAAAATATGACTGGAAATCGTTATCATATATACTAGGGTAAAATATGTACTTACCCCTTGAACTATTCCGAAATATTTTACTTCTCCCTTCAACTACCAATTAAACACCCCTGCCCCTTCAACTATAAGACCATTACCTAGCCAGGACAATTCCTCCCTTCTGTCCAAATCATGGACGAAAAACTTAACACTCAACCCTACCCTACCTATTTTGGCACCAACAGAAGGGTACTTTAGACATTCACTCCCAAACCCTACTCAATCCCTCTTTCAACTCCCAAACCCTACTCAATCCCTCTTTCAACTGCAAACCCTAATTTCCCAATTCGAACCATACTCAATCAAAGAGAGAGAGAGAGACCCATTGCTTTTGTGGGCAGCATGCCCTTAGGAAATTCCGGTTTCCCAAAGCAAGGTATTGGTTTGCCCAGATTGAGGGAGCGCGAGCGGAGAGGCAAGCGCTCGGAATACAGAGTCGCCACTCGGGTTTGAAGGTCCGACACCCAAGGAACCGTATTTCGAAGCACCTGTCGCGCTGTTTGATTTGAAAAAGTGAAAACACCAATCCGTCATAACCATATCTGGGTTTGGGAGCCCTGTTACGAGAGGGGAAAGGTTTTAAGGCACCCCTCTCGCCCAATCTGAAGATTGGTCTCTACTTAGGCATTTTGAAAACATTGCGATTCTTCTTTTATTAATCGATTTTTAGCCAATTAGGGCGGGGGAACAGTTAATCAGGGATTAAATTGTAACATGTTTGCAGGATGTGAACAATACAGCATGGATGGATGAAATGTTGTAAAAATAAATAGAATAAAACCCAACACAGAGACAAAACATCAAAACAGTGTTGTGTATGAGTTTGGCACGAAACAGTGGCCAACTTGCATGCATGGATCAACGTGCATGCAAGCACATCATCGCGCGACAGACCCATACACTCGCGCGAGTGTTGATGCCTCACCAACAGTTTGAATTTTATTCCCTTCTGGGCTCTAGAAGGACCAGTGCACGCCCATGACAAACCAAGCAGGTTAAAAGCAGCTATAATGTACAGTTTAAAGGCCAAAAAGCCCTACAAATTAACAAAATACCCCATAACAGTCTAAGACCAAGTTACTCGTGCAAGGCCACTCACAGGTCAGAGAAAGTCTGGCGCGCGATGGTGGCGCTCTGGCGCGCGGGACTGAACCAGACCAGTGCTTGGTTTACATGTTTCTGGGTTCTGAGACATATTCAGAAAGGTCCCAGTGGTACTCCATAACAGCATAAAACTCATATAGAACTAAGACTAGCAGTTTATACTAAGGAAAGCAGTAAGCTGATTTTTATCATGCTTAATAGTGATCTATATGCAAAGAAATGCATAAAACAGTAGGACACCAATCCCCACACGGTCCAGCGCGCATAGCAACGGAGTGTCGCGCGCGAGAGTGGGACCGTCGCGCGCTGGTTCCTACCATGACGGTTTTTAAAACCTTGCCAGCTTTAGGACCAGGACTGGTATTGATTACCAGCCTTGGCCCTGCCAGCCCCCCTCAGGGATCAGAACAGAGAGCTGAACAAAGGTAAGCTATACCTTTGGCCTTTGAGATTTGAAAAATGTTTGAATTTTGAGTTGAGGTTGCGATTGAACAAGATGATAGAGCTTGTAAAATGAGTGTATGGAAGTGGTTTTAGTGAGAGAGTATCAAGGTTGTATAGCCCCTTGAAAAGTTGGAACCCTTTGAATCTCTTTTTTTTTGAACCCTTAATAATGAAGCATATGGGGAGTATATATAGAGAGAGATGGAGTTAGATATGGTGCAAAGAGAGGAGTCCAGTCAGCCCACGAGGCTGTCTTTGGGTTGCATTGGTGGCTAAGTTTCCACCTTTGGAAAAGGTTGGTGGGAGACAGGCATTGCGCTCCGGCACGCGATGGAGTCAGTCTGTCGCGCGAGGGTGCGCCCTGGCGCGCGTGGGTCAACGGTCAAGCTTTGACTGTTGACCACCACCTGGCAGCTTGACCAGCGCGCGATGGTTCTCAACTAACACGCGACAGTAGGGTTTTTGGCTTTTGGAAAGTGGCTTAAGACTAGGTTAGGTTCAAATGTTTTGCAAACACTCAACATTCCCGAGGCGTTCTTGATCCATTTCATCATTGGGGAATCAAATACCGTAAGTAAACTAATCTGGAAGCCCAGATTGGGGTGTCTACAGCTTCATGACTGGACTGCTCAAGCCTTTTATTGAAGCAACTTTTGCATGGCATTCTGCTAGGCATTTGGACTCATTCATAATGGTAGGAATACACATCTTCGATTCAATTTCCTCTTCATTTTCAACAACACACGTCTTCAATTCTGCATATCGTAGGATTTTAAATGATAAAGCAATATCTTAAACGAGGTATCTGGCTATGGTCGATACGCTAAGAGAAACAACATTATGGAAATATTATTTCTCTTATTGGATTGTAAAAATTCAACATCAATTATCGAATTGAGATAAATCAGTGATCCAAAAATGGAAACCATGCATGTACGACAAGTTTTTTTTATCAAATAACTACCTTTGGATTGAAATTTTTGTGACTTGCAAATCTGAATAATCAAATCATGTGATGATTCTATTAATCTAGATTAATTGGTGTGTGTGATGAATAAACATATATATATATATATATATCTACTCATCTTTATATGCATACCTTGACATGATTGTTGTGAGAGAGAGTGTGTGTACTGAGAGAGAGAGACACGAACACAGTGATATTTGGTAGGTTAAAAGATTGAGAGAGAGGAAGAAGAGGATAGATACATATACATATATGGTTAAAAGACATTAATACCCTTACACTAAGGCCCTTAGCCGCCTAGCTTCGCTTATGTCCTACTAACTGCGCCTAGCCTCCTTGAGCGCCTAATAAACCGCCTAGGTGCATATCATGGCGGCGACCCACCGCCTAACGCGGCCTTTTAGAACACTGATATTTTTTGCGGTTGCCTTTTAGAACACTGATATTTTTTGATAAATGCACTTCATTTTTTATTTTTTGGTTCCACCTCGTAGAACACTGTTTTTTTTTTATATATAAACGCACTTCATTTTTTTTGTTTTTTTAATTGAAACTTTAATGTATACTCCAATTCTTTCATAAGAACAAGAAGTGAAAGTGGATTTATTAAAACGGTCCGACCAATGAGTGCAATATGGCACCTTTTAACATCGTGAATTGTGGTACCTTTTTAACTTTATGTTACCATCGTGAACTCAGGAACTCTGTCCAAAACTCTGCCACTTCGAGGGGCAATGGCGCCAAAATAGAGAAAAAAGGACCCTTCGAATAACGCATTTGGTTGGTACCCATTAATTATCCGAAAAAGCTATGAGGACCGATCCAAGGAGGACCGAAATCGTACCGACGGCGTCGGCCGGCCGTCTCCGGCCACCGGACGGCCGATCCGAGTCGTCCAAAAATTTTATAAAAAAAAACCGAGGGGGTCCACGCGGGAATTAACGGCATCCGATATGTGTAGGGTGGTTGGATCAAGAACCCATTTTTTTCGTGTATATACACACATGTATATACACATGTATATACACGAAAAAAATGGGTTCTTGATCAAACCACCCTACACATATCGGATGCCGTTAATTCCCGCGTAGACCCCCTCGGTTTTTTTTTTTAAAATTTTTGGACGGCTCGGATCGGCCGTCCGGTGGCCGGAGACGGCCGGCCGACGCCGTCGGTACGATTTCGGTCCTCCTTGGATCGGTCCACTCTTAATTATCTATTCGGTTTTGGTTTTGAGGGAGGTTTTTAAAAGTAATGAATAAGAAAGATATATACAGAAAATTTATAAGGGACCGTGCGTAGGAATTTTGAGATTCCCAAACGAAAAAGGAGTAAATGTTCAAGAATTATTATTATTTATTTGAGGGCGATTACGGACTCTATAAAGATGATTCAAACTGCAAGTTATTCTTAAAATATTTTTTTATGAATTCTTGCAAAAAATTAGCTTAACTTGATATCGGTAAGGGCTATTTTAGAATTTGTACGAGTGCCCTAACAATTTTGAAGCACCTTACAAATTCTAAAACAACCCTTACCGATACTGGATTGTGCTAATTTTTTTAGAAGCCATAAAAATATTAAGAATAATTGTGGTTTGAATCATTTTTGAAGAATCCGTAATGGGCCCCACAACCAGAACACCTCTTATTTTTAATTTTGTCAGGGACGAAGCCAGGATTTTTGCATAGCGGGGGTGAATATACACAATCAAAAAGATTTAAAAAAAAAAGAAGAGACACAATAAGGTGAATTTTTGCTTCAAAAAAATAGAAAATAACACCAGTACATATAAAACTAAACACGTTTCTCATATCTAGTGCCAAAAAAAAAAAAATAAATAAATTCTCATATCAACTTAGATTGCAACAAAATTAACGTTTACCTAATCCTATCTTTGAACAATCAACATACCGATGGTGGAATCAAGTGGTAGTAGCAACAACATGGTGTTCGACGACGTCCTGGTGGTGCTAGTTGTCCTCCCTCAGCAACCGCTAGCTTCGTTAGGGCAAAACGTTGAGGGAAGAAAAGGAAAACACAAGATGAGAGAGAGATTTGGGTTTAGGCAGTTGACAGTCGTTCTTTTACGGTAAAATCAAATAAGGTAAAATTTAATTAGGCTTTAGCCCCCCAAAAATATAAATATTGCTTTTGGAATTAGGCTTTAGCCCCCAAGTTCTCAAGAATTTAATTAGGCTAAATTTTTGGAGGGGGAAGACTATAAATTATGCTAATAAATTTATTTTTCAATGTAATAGTAGTATTTTTTTTAGAATCGTAGGGGGCCACCGCCCCTACTAGCCCCCTTCTGGCTCTATCATTGAGTTTGTGGGACCCATTGTGGGTTCTACAAAGATGATTTAAAGCGCAAGTTATTATGAAAATATGATTTTATGGGTTCCCTGAAAAAAATTACTAGCTCAATCCGATATCATTAAGGGCTATTTTAGAATTCATAGAGTGCCCTACAAATTCTGAAACACCCTACGAATTTTGAAATAGCCCTTGCCGATATTGTGCTCACTTTTTTTACAAGAAGCCATAAAGAACATTTAACTTTAAGAATAACTTGCGATTTGTATCATATTTGTAGAATCCTTAAAAAAAAATAATTGATGTTCTAGTGTAGAAGGTCAACCAAAATCCAACCAAACAAAGATTAAAAGCCAATCGATATTGTGCATTATTTATTGAAAAAAAATTAGTTCAATGCCAATTGATATTCGTAGAATTTATTTCAGAAATCGTACGGCGCCCGATAAATTTTGAAATATCCTACGAATTCTAAAATAGCTTTTACCTGTAACGAATTGAGCTAATTTTTTACAGTGACCCATTAAATAATATTTTAAGAATAACTCATGGTTTGAATCATTTTTTAAGAATCTGTGATGGGTCCCAAAAAATAAAAAAACATCATCCACAGTAAGGGTCATCATCGGGCCGGGCCGGGCCGGGTTGGCCCAGCCCGCCAAGTCATTATCCAAGCCCGCCCACGGGCCGGGCCGATCGAGCTTTTTCTTTTTTACGGGCCGGGCTACATACCATAAATTGAAACCCAGGCCCAGCCCACGAGCTAGCTCAATTGACGGGCTGGCGGGCCAAAAGCCGGGCAGGCTTCTGCCCGTTTCACGGACTCAGGCTGGGTAAAAGCCAGATGGGCCGGGCGGGCTTCGAGCGGATTGCGGGCCTTCAGGCTAAATGATGACCCTTAATCCACAGGAGATGGGTTTATCGAGAAAATGAAAAATTGAACTTGGAGAAAAGTTAAAGGGCAGTACTGTAATCCGTGTCGAGAAAGTAGAACAAGACACTTGTACTGACACCTATGTAAAAAGCTACTCTAGCCCAATACTAAATGAGAAAAATTTGGGTGTCGGGTGGGTACCATGTCACCCGATGAACGTGGTGTCTTAGCAACACATCTGTGCCGTTCAAAAGTGTATTGAACAGTTTAAATTAAAACACATCTGGATGCGCCGAGCGGGCACCCGCTCGGCACTGAAAATCTTCTCAATACTAAACGGATGCACGGTGTTTAGCTTTTACCTTATTATTAAAAAAGAAGCGTGTAAAATCATTTCCCCTCCCCGTAGTGTTACGAGCAATAATTATATAATCACAGTACTCACATAAAACACTTTAAACACACATTTACATCTTTGGTGGATCTCACATACACTTAGTGTAGTGTGTGAGGGTTCTAATGTGAATGTGAATGTGAATGAATTTGTGTAAATGTTTGTGATTATAAAATAATTCTAGTGTTTTGAGTAAACTTGAGGTAGATTTTTAAGAGTAACGAGTAAAAACTATAAAGAGATATACAGAAAAAATTTATTAAAAATCGTGCCCATAATTTTGAGTCTCAAAATGAACATAAAGGCTCCGTTCAGTTGTCGAGAAAGTTGTGTGAGAAATTGGTTCCCAGGAAAAGTGAAGTGAGGTGAAGTAAAAGAAAAAGAAAATTATTTTCCTGCGAGTGTTCATTTGACAAAAGAATTTTGCAAGAAAAATTAAGGTTTAGTTGTTCATTTGTTAGGAAAAAGAAACTTTCGGGAAAATTTTGTGAGTGTTCACTCATTTTCCTTTTCCCGCGACGCAAAATCCTGTATTTTTTACAGGATCACTTTTGCAGGAAAGTAATTCCTGCAGGAAAACTTAAATTGGTAAGTCCTAGAATTTTCCTGCCAACTGAACACTAGAAAAGTTATGGGAAAGTTGATCTTCTCATCCTTTCCTGTACTTTCCTGGCAACTGAACGGGGCCAAAAAGGGGAAATGATTTTAGAAGCGCTTGTTCGAACATAAAAAGAGGGAAACGGAAACAAAAATTTGATTTTCCCGCTGTCCAAATTTGGGGCGGGTATTTGAAACTGGACTATTGTCTCTCCTAATTGCGTCCTCTCTTCTCTCAAACCCTAGAATCTCTCTCTCTCTCTCAATGGCGGGTGGAGTAGCTGGGACATCAAAGACAAACGCTCCCAGAGCCAGGAAGAGAGTGGAAGTTGATTCCTCCTCCTCTTCTCTCAAACGAGCACAAGATGGCAGTGCTTTCACTCGCTGGTATAACATACATACCTCTCTCTCTCTCTCTCTCTCTCTCTCTTTCTCCCTCTCTCTCTCTCTCTATATATATTTATATATACACACCTATATGTATATTCTCTAATGTTTGGTCTCCTCCGTTCAAATTTCGTCACAGGCTTTTGTTTTCACATTTGCGATTTACATTGAATAAGGGTTTTGTTTCCATAAATCTGTTTATGACTTTTTAATTTTTCCGTACTTTGGGTGTTATTTTCAAGCGATTTCTTACTGGGATTATAGTTAAACAAACTTGATTTTTAACTATTTATTAATGGTGCAGTGAGAAGTGCAACAAACAGTTGGCCGTTGCACTGATGGATTTGCACGATTGCCTCATGGAGTCTCAAATCATGAAGGCTCTGGGTAAGCTTCTCTTGCCCTTTCCCCCAGATTTGTCTCACTGATTTTCACGTTCTTTACCTGTACATATATGCATATATAGGTCTGTATAAGAAACTGTGTTTGACATGCCTCTGGTCTTGGCTCCGTTTGTTTTATCTCATTGAAAATTGAGTACATGACTTGGTGTCTTCTACTGTCATTCGGTTGGTGTTAGACACAAGGCATTTTTGAAGGACTTATAAGTACCCAACCCCAAGGGTTTGCTTGGAGGTCAAAGCCTGAGACTTGTGATTTGCTACCTCTAAGTCTTAGGTTCTATTTGTTAGAAATTTATTCCAAAAGTCATGCTTTTGTGCGTAAATTGGTCCGGACCATGACTTATCAAGGAAAAATGACTCAAAATCCTACCTCCTAAGTCCCTATCCCAATTAGCAATGGAAAATATTGACACAATGTATTGGCTTGGTTTGAGACATGACCACTGCAGAGGGTTATTTTTGGAAAAATCTTCCATTTCCTCTGGTCTGTGATACCTTGCACTTAAATGATTTGTACCTTTATCGGTTGGTGATACCAAATGGTGATTGTTTAACTTGTTTTTCTTAATAATGCACCTAATATCTTATTTTGGAGTTTCTCAGAGAGTATTAAGGTGAAGACAAAAAAACGATTAAGTTTACTTGTAGTTTGCATGTGTGCATATGGATTATCACGTTAAGATGTGTAGAAATCAAAGGAAACAAAAGTAGGAAAAGATAACAGCTACATGTGGATGTGGGTATATGAGAAGTGTTCAAGTGTGCCACGTACAAGTATGTGGGGGCATTGATTTGTATTTCAGCAATGAGTAACTTGCAATTCTTTCACAGATAAGGGGGAGAGGGATATGAAAAAAAGAAGAACGCGGGGGAACCGCAGAAAAATGGGATGTATATGGGAAACTAAGTTTCATCACTTTCATGTCCTTTCTAGGCTTATATGTGGTGGTGCTTGAGTTAAGTTAGGTTCAAACAGTCACAAAGATTTTTGAAATTAGAAATGTTTGTTATGTGATTAAGGTGGTGAGATGAGTGAGGTTTTACATGGTGTAAGTGTAACCAAACAGCCAAACTAAAGGAACCAAATTGCCATGTAATCAATGGGAATTGTGTTAATCATGCTTATTAAATGATTACTGACTAATATTTAATTTGACCAGCGAATTGGAATTTGGAAATTTCCCCTAATGGTACATTTAGTTCCCTTTTTCCTCTGTTCTCATTGTTGCAGATGCACAAAAGGCTGAGTTGGAAAGGCAATCTGATGATGAAGCTTCAGCAAAGTAAAATACCCTAGTGCCATGCCCTTTATGTTATGTTATGTTAAAGTTACAGATATAATGTTAAGTTGTTTGCATTATGGCCTGCTGTTTCTTGGAAAATTATGGTATAGGAGGAAAGAAAAATCTACTGAACCCCAACCCAAGAAAACTAAGAAAGAAAAGAAAGCTAAAGATCCAAGCAAGCCCAAGCGCCTTCCAACTGCTTTTTTCCTCTTCATGTGATGCCCCTCTCTCTCTCTCTCTCTCTCTCTCTTCGTACTTGTGGAGGGAGACTGTAATATATGTGTTTTTTATTAATTAAGTCAATTGTGCTTCAGGGACGATTTTAGGAAGTCTTACAAGGAAGCCAACCCAGATTGCAAAAGTGTTTCTGTGGTGAGATTCAAGCTATCATAATGCAGTGAAAAATGCTCTTCTTTTCAGGTTGGATGTGTTTTTATTCACCTCCATTAATGAAATTTATTAGGTTGCAAAGGAAGGAGGTGAGAGATGGAAGTCCATGGCAGATGAAGTGAGTTAGTGTAAAATGTCTTAACTTATTCTTGGTTCTGATAGAACTTGGGTTTTTACTGACCCCTATAACCTTGTTGGGGTTTCTAGGAGAAAATGGCTTATGTGGCTAGAGCTGCAGAACTTAAAGCAGAATATGGGAAGGCACTGAATCCTGATAATGCAGATGTGAGTTCCTTCTTGATGGTTAAGTATTTCAGAATTTGGATTATTTGCCCCTTCCCCCCCTCTATATTAGCATTGCCAACAGCTTCTTGTATCTACAATTTTCAGCTAAAATAGTCATTGAAGACTTGACTTCAGCATCCCAAACTCTCCCTTGTTAGCTATTTCAGGGCATAGCACAGTCACTCTCCAAATCTAGCTTCTACTACTGTACATTATCAAATTTGTTGAATTTCTGCAGGATGGGAAGGTTCATTGGAGATGGAAGTGAAAGTGGACAGTGAGTGAGTAACTGAGGTTAACGAATTTGCCCTTCCTGATACGAGAATGAAGAAGAATTTTTGCCTAATTGGATTCACCCTTCTTTTGGGAATAGTTGTCCTTGGTCTTGGACCTTTGTAAGTATGGACTATGAATCTAGCTTATCCTATTGTGTTCATGGATGTTGGAATGCTCAAGAAACATTGTTCTTTTGAGTTCTCAGCATCTCAATGCTCTTGTCGCTTTGGGTTCTTAAATGCTGGTTAGAGATGAAGTTTAGTTCTTATTTTTTTGGTTGACATTCTACTTCCTAATAAAAAAAAGTCTAGATACACAACAATCTAAACACAACTAATCCATTTGGCATTCATGGATATATTAGAAATGATACTAAGATTTCCCTTTATATGTTTCACAGGTGTGCATGCATGGTTCTATGTCTATATATTGCAGCAGCAAATACTCTTTGCCTTGGCTGCAAATGCTTATAGGGCATCTTCAATCATCCAATACTCTCAAATAGAGTATCAAAATAATGTTTTATATGCAAATAGTAAATTTAGAGAATGTTACTATTCATCTCTATTCCAACCACACACCTCTATTTTCATCTCTATTTCTTACAAAACTCATCAATTTCTCATTTTTCCTCCATAGTTTGAATTTACAAACTTGATTGATTTCTCATTATATATCCAATGAGTCTTGTTCTAAAGATTGTGTTTCAATAATATTAATTTTGTGAAGTATAATTTAAGTGATTAAAAGTTATGCATTTGAATATTAAAATCTTCATCCTCTAAATATAGAGGACCAAAACCCATCCTCTCGACAAGAGAAGAGCTATAGAGGATGGGTTGGAGCTTTCTCAAACTCTCTAATAGAGTTTTGGAGTATGGGTTGGAGATGATTGCTTTTTAGGACTTTGATAGACTGGAATTCAAAAAAATATTGTACTGTCAGATTGAATTCTTGGGCGATACGATGTCTGAAGATACCAGTTATGTGCATTTCACATTTTTGACCTTATAGAACAGCAATTCGAGTGAAACAATTTAGTTCTGCAAGTGAAATTCTTCAATTGGAAGTTCCCTGCTTCTGAGCCTAAATTGAGACTTTTATAGAACAGGTCAAACGAACAATAGACCAGGGATACCTCCAGAAAAGTGTAATGCCCTTTAATTTAATCCCTGTGATTACCCTGTACAAAATTCAGTTTTATAAAGCGAGCATTATGCAGGACCCTTTCTAATACAAACTGCAGCATCGTTGATAAAATAAAATAAAATTACAAACGGAAACATACATATGTAATTCTCACTAAAGCAAAATTTTTGGTCCATCTTTCCCCCCAAGTGAAATTTTGTGCGAAAGTAGTTGTAAAAGGGAGTTGTGATTTTTGTAAATATATTGGTTGAAGGTTCTACTTTTAGGAAAATTATTAATTGCTCTTGGAATACAATCATGTGGTGTCCTAGGGTGCTTCACCACCTCATATTCAAGCGGGACAGTGATCAAGTTTATGGGTCTCATTTGAATACGTGGTGTGTGTGGAAAGTTCTGGACTGTCATGTAGTCGTGTTTCAGGACCATCACTTGGCCTTTTCCCACCATACCCGTGCCCATGGTCGACGCAATCCTTTCTTCTCTCACCTGCTCTCTCTAATTCGGTTTGAGATGGACAAAATGGGTGTTTAGTCTCTGAGTGGATTTTTTTTTTCCTGTTATCGCTTAATTCAACAAAAAAAAATAAAAAATCTATTGATAATATATGAAACCATTACGTAAAAAAAGGTGGCTATCTTCCCAAGAAGAGATAGTAGTAACTAATCTGGAGGTCGAGCTTTTCAAGTTGGAACCTCAGACCCTCACAACCTGTGCGCAGCCAATTTGTCTGCCACTACATTTGCCGTTCGTTGGACAAATGTATTGTAGACACCCCAAATTGAGACTCTCCAAACTACCTTAGATCTCCAATGATACAAGATAAAATCATAAATTTAAAGGCTTGGTCAATGACTTTTGAGCATCTCCGAACCTAAACCCATCAACTGCCCAGCACAAGGCATTAAGTGCCTAGCACAAAGCACCAACTATCCAGTGCAAAAGAGTTTAATAAACTCTCTAGCGCTAGATACTCACTCCCCAGCGTTGAGAATCAATTTCTGTTACTGACAACTCTGACTGTTGCAGGAATCTCATCATGACCCTACAAAGCATCTAGTCGACTCTAAGCTTGCACATATGTTTCTCCTCCGTTTTTTCCTATAAATAGAGGTGTCTAAAGCCATATTCAAGGACTCCACTCCACTCCACTCCACAATACAATATACAATACACCTCTTCTCATCCTTGAAACTCCTTTCCCTCTCTAGAATATATACACATTTTGGATTTTCTTTGAAGAAAAATCTGAAATGTCTTATATTTGAAGAGAAAAATCCCATTTCCATCCAAAACAATCTCTATTTCTTCAATACTCCACTATAATAAATCTTCTTTGTCATTCAACAATTCCAAACGATCCTCAAATCATCCAAGCCGAAGCTCAAAATCCCGTCCAAGCATTCAAAAGGTAATAAACTACCTGCATTTTTGGTTTTTGTTCATCTGAGGAAACCAGGAAACCAACGCAGGGCTACGAGCAGGCTAACACGATCGTAGGTTTTTCTTACGAAAAAAATGTGATCGCGTGTGCTTTGCGTTGAGGAGTCACTCCCCAACGCTGGACATCTCCTTCCAGGGCTTGCTGATTTTTGCAATATCAGTAGAGTCCAGGGGCTTTTACGTCCATTTCTAGCCTTTATTATTTGTTTTCAATACTTTTCAATACTGTCTTTTTACTGTTTCATCTGGAAAGACCTCAAAACACTCTCAAAAGGCTATTATTCATGCATTCTACCAATTAATCCACTGTTTGGATAAAAAAGTAAAATATTTTCAGAAACTGATCAGGACAACTGCTTTGTGCTTTGGGCACTGAGACCCGAGCACAAAGGAGTTGTCCCTGAAGGTGTTTTGTGCTGAGCACTAACTCCCCAGCGCAAAGAAGTTTTCCACATCTTTTGCAGATTTTCGACAATTTGCATTCATGTCACTTATAACATGTAACTTTCTGTTCTGTTTCACTCTTGTATATACTGTACACTCCAGCACATGACTACACCACGCATTCAACTTGCTATGTGTTTTAAAAAGTTAAAATATAAGCATTTTT
Source organism: Rhododendron griersonianum (assembly GCA_018127125.1). Taxonomy (NCBI): domain Eukaryota; kingdom Viridiplantae; phylum Streptophyta; class Magnoliopsida; order Ericales; family Ericaceae; genus Rhododendron; species Rhododendron griersonianum. The sequence goes on along the minus strand of CM030799.1, from coordinate 14,608,522 downwards.
CAAAATTCCACAAGTATTTAGTAGAGACTGGTCCTCGTATCGGGCGAGAAGGATGCCGAACAAAAACATTCCCTTCTCGTAACTTGGCTTTTGAATCCAAAATTTCTGGTTCATTTTCAAACTCGAATATTATTTTCAAGTTCCAGGTTTCTTGGGTGGCAAACTATTTTACAAAAACCCGGGTAGTGACTCTTCAATTTTCAATAAATCCAAAAACAAGCATGGCGGTCCTCCAAAAGGCCTCGGGCTCTCGTAGTCCACATGTATACTCGCAACTCACAAACATGTTCGCTGTCCTTCTGGTATTCTTGACGATCACATCCACTTCCACTGGGCAAATCGCCTTACCGCTCAGAATTTTTACCAACCTGATGTGAATCCCCTTCCACCAAAATTCTAGTTAACCCCATAAATGAATAAACTCCAAGGCAGCTCTCCAAGCCAAAGCTTCCGCGCATAAAGCTGAACTTGCCACTCCCAGATGTACTGCTCTAGCGGCCACAAAAGTACAGTCAGCCCTTCTAATCACCATACCCGCCCCTGCCACAAAAACCACCCCCCTTGCCCAGCCATCAACGCCCCATCCAATTCCTTCTTCGAGATGTCCTCTTCAAATTCCATCGCATCCGTAACAACATGGTATACCGCTCGCTGTGGATCCGTTGATACCCCATTGAAAACCATTCCATAGTGACACTTCCAAATCCGCCCTAAAATTTGTGTCACTAATGATTCCATTTGATCCCAAACATCAGAGCCTTTCCACCTATCAAATATACAATCGAACCAGGTTAAAATCGAAGAGTGCCCGTTGATACCAGGAACATACCCGATCGGAGATAGTCTCCACATCATTTGTGCAAACCGGCAGCCAAAGAAAAGATGTGGAAACGTCTCACAATCCTCCCGACACAAAGGACACAACAACTCTTCAGTGATTTTCCAATGAAACAAATTTTCCTTAATCTGCACTATTCATGAATACCATTCCAAATAAAGTTTTATATCTTATTGGGAGTAGGAAGGGACCAAATTTTATTCCATACTGTAGACACCCCAATCCGGACCTCGAAGGGTCTTTGATCGCCCAGATGATGAAATAAAGGAAACGGAACCTTTGCGAGCTTGAATGAAGGATTCCCTTAACCCCAAACAGATCCTCAGCCCAAATGAACCCTTAGCCCCAAAACAAATCAAAAGCCCAAAAGCCCGGAGAAAGCCCAAAAGCCTCGGACCGAACCTAAAGTACCGTGCGCGACACATCTACACCGCACGGCGTATCGAAATTTAATACGCCGCACGCAGTCATGAGGTTAACCGCACGGCATTTTGGAAAAAGTTCTGACTGGCTCAGAAAGCTGTCGGCCACGCCTATTTGAGCCACAGCTGCAATACGGCTCAGCCGAAAGCACACTTCTGGCCCGCCCAGAAAATACCTCCAACTTTTGAAATTCAAAATCCAAGGCTCTTGCCTATAAATACACCCCTCCACTCAAGGAAAAAGGGCGCTTGATCACCATTATACCCTTTCTCTCTTTTCTTGCTTTCACACCCACTTTCCCATTTCTAAGCCTTGAGAATGTTGTTCTTAAAGGACATTCTCTAGGCCTTTTACTCCATTTTTCTCCTCACCATTGAAGTTAGTCCCTTACTAACTTTGAGGTCCCAACTACCCAATATACCCATCTATTACACACATCTACACTTCTACTTTCTTTTTCCACCTTCCGGCGCCCATTCACCTTCACCAAAGCTCATTCAAGCTCCAGATCCAAGGTAAAAACCAAGTTTCCTTGGGCTAGGCTCTGTCCTGGCCCTGAGGGGACCTTTCTATTTTCAGGCTTGACTCTTTTGGTCGAGATCCGACCCAAAACCTCTTTTTCAAAACAAAACTAGGGTTCTGTACGAAGGTGTTCTACACCGTGCGGCTCTTTATAGCGTCGCACGGCGTAGTATACCAATACGCACGGCATTTCGAAAGAATACATTTTTTTTGATCAGACTGTCTGGATCGCGATCGTCCGTTGTTGGGTCTTTTCTGTATACCAAAAGTTGTCTCAGAATGAGACCATTTCTACAAGCCATGTTTTAAACTCCATAGATCTTTCCAAAACAAGCAAACGAATCAAAAATGGTTTTCCCTTCATGGTTTGAAAGAATGGTGTAGATCTGAGATGATCTGACGGCTGTGAGTCGTCTGAAGCTTTAAAATAAAACCGTGCGATGTAATGGTACACCGTGCGAAGCTTTACAAAACTATAAAAGTTTGGTATCAGGATTGGAACCACGCACGGCATATTGATAAGCCACGCGCTACAAGCCGATATGCCGTCTGACGGAGGGAAATGATTCAGACAGTTCATTTCCAGTTTTCCCTGCTTATATCATCGCCATGTCATCTATGTCATCTCTGTACAGCAAGCACCACTAGCACGGCGACGTGTGATGATCTATCTTGTTTCCCTTTCCCTTTATGTGTTTTCAAGGTTTTCCGAGTTCTATTAATCCCCCCATTTAAAATGCTTAGTAGAGACCGATTTTCACCGGGCGAGCGGGGTGCTTTTCAACAAAACCTTTCCCGTTCGTAACCTGGCTCCCGGATCCAAAATCTCAAACAGTTTCGCTAGATCAAAAGGCCTTTTCTCTTCAAAACAAAACCCCTCTCGGTTCCTCGGATCATCCATCTCAAAAATTCGGGTGGCGACTCTGTCACGAATCGCACCGCTTCGGGCGCGGGAGCCCACAGTGGCGACTCTGCTGGGGACTTTTATTCAAAATTTCTTTTTTTAAAAAAAAAAAAATACATAAAGAAGTGTTGAATAATCAAGAGGGCCAAACTTGAAAGGCATTTTACTTGGGGGACTTAATGCAATTTGGAGAACTTAACTTTTTTTACACTTTGCACCGCACAAGCCTCGCTAGTGTGTTTCGGCTATCTTGCCCGGTTTACCGCTGACAAGCTCTCCCGAAATGCCTAGCAACCCTCGACTATGATGGGCCATTGTGCTGTTCGACCATTGTCTTGCAATACACTCGACATGGGGTAGTACATCTTGGCTCTAGTCCGGGGAACCCCTCTCAAACCAAAACCGGCCTTTGCACTTGTACATAACCATAGTACTTTCCCAACTAAGACAGGAACCCATGGCTAGGACTTATGTGATATATCCTGTTTATGTGTATTTCTGTGTACATACATATCATTCACGCATCATTGCATCTTGCAGGCTAGAGGATTAGGCTCCCGTAGAATTCCTTAGGACTCTCCGGTCAGTCTAGGAGACTATAAATCCATGGAGGTTGCGATACCTCCGGTGTTTGTCGTGCCCAAACGGCTCCCTTGACATGGGATTAACCTTGGAAGTGTGCGTATTTGGATTCTGACGTTCACATTGCTCTGTCTCGGATGGTCAAGATAAGGAGATTGGCTCTGGTTCCGAAAACGATCGGAATTTAACCTGCCTGACAGCACCTACCCGGATCGTTAGAAATCTTCTGTACAAATACCCCAAGTGAAACTCAAGTCACGGTAGGTTCTAGGACCTAGAAGACACGTAGAAGGTAGGACAGACACTCGGGGCGGATTTTGAGTTGTTCCCTTTTGCTTTGCTACAAGTTCAGAAACATTGGACACCTGCAAAAAGAAGAGGCTTTACCCAATTGGTTTCGTCCATCTCGAAGATTGGTCCGCGTAGATACCCTGGAAGAAACCCAACTGGTTGAGGTCCACATAGAGCAGGAAGGCCAGCCGTCATTAGCAGTTTCGCTAAGCCCAGCAATACAGGAGCCTTCATCACTTGAAAATCTCTTACCCATGGCTGACCAAGGAAACGGGATAGAAGAGATTAGGCAGAACATGGCTACTATGGATGCTCAGTTTAGGCAATCCCTTGCTGGGATGGATGCGCAACTCAAAGCTTCGGTTGCATCCATGAAAGGCGACATGAACATGATAATGGAAACTATGCAAGAGGTTTGCGACAAGCTTTTGGTTAAGACCGATGAAGAAACGCCATCCAAGGACGCGCCAGCAATCGATCCTAATATGGCCGCCCTTATGGTTAAAATCGGGAAGTTGGAAGAATCGATGCAAGAAAGCAAGCGATTAGGAAGAGGAGAGATTGACATGAACAAATTGTGCCTGTTCCCCAACGTGAAGTTACCAGAAAAGTTTAAGGGTGTAGATTTCGCAAAGTTTGACGGTACCGGAGATCCAAAAGCTCACCTCCAAGGGTATGTTGGTTCACTCACCATGAGAGGAATCGAGAAGGAAGCCATGGCCCAACTATTCCATGAATCTTTGTCAGGGCCTGCTTTGCAATGGTTTCTTACCCTAGAACCCTCTAAGAAAAGGACTTGGGAAGATATTGGGACGGCATTTGTAGCTCAATACGATTTCAATGTCGATCTAAAAATGACCACAAGGGAACTAGAAAGCACCAAGATGGGTGAGAAGGAAGGCTTCGCCGACTTTGTGAAACGTTGGAGGGCTAAGGCCACTCAGATGCAAAGCAAACCAGATTTAAAAGAACAGATAAGGATCATCACCAAGAATCTCCCAAACTCTTTTGCTCCATACATGGTCCTCTCCCAGGCAGCCCCGAATTTTGAAACTTTTTATGACTCAGGCCTGGCTGTAGAAGAAGCACTGCGGGATGGAACATTAGAAAGGAAGGAACCAGCAGCAAAGCCCAAAAGGGTATATTCAGGGAACAGCAATGTCCTCTACGGGAATTCCAATCAGGCTGGAACTTTATCCGCCAAACCGGCAGAAGTGAACCAAATTTCAGAAAAACCAAAGTCCCAACAAAGAGCCTTTACCCAATTCAGTATCCTAGATCCACCCTACTCAAAAAGCTCACTGAAGTAGGAGTGCTGAATCCCCTTCCGCCACCACAGAACATTCCACCAAATCTAAATCAAAACGTCTACTGCGATTTCCACCAAATGCATGGCCACACCACTGATAACTGTATCCGTCTCCGTCATGAGATTCAAAACCTCATCGACAATAAAGTCATTGATACCCCTCCTTCCGACAAACCAAACACCATGACAAATCCCTTGCCACAGCATAATACCCCATTCCATATCAACCAAATCACCCAAGACAAAAGCCAAGACTTTGATCCTACCTCCTTCATCATCCCTGATACCGAACCGAAGCCTGTCGTGGAAGTTCCCGAAGAAATCGCCCTCTGTTACTTTTGGGATTGGGGAGATTTGATTGCCGATTGGGAAGAGTTTGAAGTCGCTAATTTCCAGGGAGATGTAAATCCATTCTTTGAGCCAGGATGGGAAGTTGATTGGCAAAACCTTTATGCTGACCCTCTTGACGGATTTTCTTTGAATATGATGTTCAACTTGCCTGAGATGCCTGAATGGGAGTGGAACCCAATCCCGGATGAGTACCAACTTTTGACCTGGAATGATCCTTTGGATACCTTCTCCGTACCCATGTTGTTTGCAGAAGAATACCAACCACCGGCGGTGATCTACGACTGGCTTGAACCGATTCCTTTTCGACCAGACTTCTCCTACCTCCTCGATCTCATAGCCAACGACCCATACAACAACGTGGGTCTTGCTCCATGCCTAGAACTGCCAGGTCCCGAAGAAGATGTGGCTAGTAATGAGTTCAACCCAATGGACTACCTGGTCGAGGAAGTTAAGTCGGAGTCATCGGTCACCTTCCCAAAAGATGCTGATGTTGCCATGATGAACTTGTGGGAAGATGAACCAGGTGCTAAGACGAACCTATGGGGTGATACGGATATCATCAACATAAAAGTGGGGAACGAAGAATGGACTGTAAATAGGACGGTAGTAGAAGCTGAGAAATGGAAGCCCGAGGACCTGTGGGAGGACCTGGTTGTCGCTGACCTGGCCGCCAATCTCCAAGACACTACCATTGGAAACAAGCACAAGGCCCTTGCGGATTTGTGGAATGAAGAGTCCAAGTACCAACAGATTGGTCAATTAACCAGGAGCGGTCGAATATACCAACCCCCTAATCTTCAAATCGGAGAATCCTCCAACCCTCCAGCACCACTGACCAAAGAACCTTCCAACCCGTTTGTGACCCCAATCAAAGATACTTTCCAACCCTTTGCCCCGCCAGTTAAAGAACCCTCACGCCCTGAGAAAGACCCAGAAAGAATGATCAAGCGCCAACTCAAACAGACTCCAGCCAAAATGTCTGTTTGGGACGTGCTTGTTCATTCCACCCGCCATCGCGAAGGATTCATCCAAGCTCTCTCTCACCTAAAAGTCCTCTCCGCCATAACCCCTGACGAACTTGTGGCACTCATCAAAACCATACCCGTCAAACATGCTATCACCTTCACTGATCGAGATTTGCCCGCTGATGGAACTGATCACAATTGGCCACTCCATATCACTCTGAAATGCCACGGAAAATGGGTACCGGTAATCCTCATTGACAACGGGTCGGCAATCAATGTCTGCCCACTTCGTGTCGCTTATTGCCTGGGATACAAAAATAGTGATTTCTCTCCATCAGAAGTCAAAGTTCGGGCATATGACAACACCCGTCGGGATGTAACTGGAACTCTCATGCTTCCTATGACCTTTGGGCCCTACCAAACAGATGTGGAATTCCATGTGGTAAACATTCCCGCATCCTTCAACCTATTACTGGGTAGACCTTGGCTGCATCGACCTGATATCATGGCAGTTCCTTCAACACTCCACCAGAAAGTTAGACTGGGACTAGAAACTGGGATGCTCACCATTCACGGCGATTCTGGGATTCGTGCTCCTGTGGAAGACAATGCCCCGCTTTTGGAGATACAACATGGGGAAGAGGACGTTGCTCTGGGCGGTTTCTCTCTTGACACCTCTACTTCTGTTTTCATTGTCAAGATTGATGATGATTTCGTCGTTAGTAATATTGCCATAAAGATAATGAAGAGAATGTCCTACATGCCAGGATTGGGACTAGGAAAGAATCTTCAGGGGCCAGCCCAGTTTGAAGAGCCAGGAACTTTAACCCGCATAACAGGAGTGGGGTACCACCCTTCCGAGGATAGGAAGGAAAAGAAAGGAGACAGGCTGGAAGATTATTTTGTCAAAGAAAAGGCAAAACAGATTTATCAAGGGCAGCCGGAACCGTTTTGGAACAAAGAAACCAATACCTTCCTACCAGGATTTGAGATATTCGCCAATGATGTCTGGCCTGAAAGTGATGAAGAACCAGAAGCAATAATCAAACCAGTAGATGCCACAGATTGGGTTGAAACTCTTGCCTGGGGTAGCTTGGCGACCCTATTCGAGGAGGACGAACCATTGGGTATAGTTGTGGAAGCAGAAGTGCAGATGCTGGGGCAGGAGGCCCCCGAAGACCCAACTTCACTCATCATGGATGCCGCTGGAGATTATAAGAATTGGACTTTCATACCGAGTGCAACCAGTCATGAGTCTGAATCTGAAACTGAGTCCTTTGAGTCTTCCGAGTCTTCTGAGTCTTCTGAGTCTGTTGAGTCTGAGTCGGCGCCTCTTGGCCCAACTCCTCAGAGTCTGTATTTCGAGTTTGAATCTACCCATGTGTACGGTGCTCTCGAGGCCTATGCTAATGATGAAATAAATGAATCTGATTCCGCTTATTTCCCTGATTTTGAAATAAATTGTGTCGACCTCAATGATGAAGAGATCGATTTCGAAGGGGAAATCCCTGAAGAAATTCGGTCCCTAATCGAAAGGGAAGACGAAAGGCATGCTCAGCCTGTAAAAGAAGAAGTTGTTTCAATAAATTTGAGGGATGAAAGGAATCCCCGAATGGTCCAGATCGGTTCCGCGCTGTCAGAAGAAGAGCGTCAAGCTCTTATGGAGTTGTTAAAAGAATTCGAAGACGTTTTCGCATGGTCGCACGCTGATATGCCCGGAATTGATCCTGAAATCGTGGAACATCGGATTCCCCTTCACCCTGACGCGAAACCGGTAAAACAAAAACTGAGACGCATGAGGCCCGACTGGGTACTCAAAATAAAAGAGGAAGTGACTAAACAAATCAATGCTGGGTTCTTAATGGTAACTAAATACCCTCAGTGGGTTGCTAACATCGTTCCCGTCCCAAAGAAGGATGGCAAAATCAGGGTCTGTGTAGACTTCAGGGACTTAAACAAAGCCAGCCCCAAAGATGACTTCCCTTTGCCCCACATCGACGTGCTAGTTGATAACACCGCGGGACATGCTTTACTTTCCTTCATGGACGGCTTCTCAGGATATAACCAGATTCTCATGGCCCCGGAAGACCGAGAGAAGACCACGTTCATTACCGAGTGGGGAACCTATTGCTATCGGGTCATGCCTTTCGGGCTAAAAAATGCAGGTTCCACTTATCAACGAGCTGCTATAACCTTGTTGCATGATATGATCCATAAAGAAGTGGAGGTTTACGTTGACGACATGATCGTTAAGGCAAAAGAGCGAGAAGGTCACCTGCCCGCATTGAGACTTCGAAAGGATAAGGAAGTACAGGATGCGCCTCAACCCTGCTAAATGTACGTTCGGAGTCACTACAGGGAAAATGCTCGGATTCATGATCACCACTCGCGGCATCGAAATCGATCCATCAAAGATTAAGGCCATTCTGGAAATGGAGCCACCACGGACAGAGAAAGACGTAAGGAGTTTCCTTGGCAAAATACAGTTCATCAGCCAGTTTATCGCAAAACTGACTTCAACATGCGAACCCATATTTCGTTTGCTCAAGAAAGGAACACCCTTTGCATGGAATGACAAATGTCAGCAAGCTTTCGAGGCCATCAAAGCCCATCTAAGGAATCCGCCAGTCTTAATACCGCCAGAATCAGGAAAACCTTTGATCCTATACTTGTCAGTCACCCCGTCTTCCATGGGGTGTATGCTGGCACAGGAAGGAGATGATGGGGTTGAAAGGGCCATCTATTACCTCAGTAAAAAGATGGTTGGGGCTGAACAACGTTATACTCCATTGGAAAAGACGTGTTGGGCGCTTGTCTGGGCCTCCAGAAAGTTAAGACATTACATGTTGGCCTATTCGGTAAGATTGATATCCCGAATGGATCCTCTGAAGTACTTGTTCGAAAAGCCAGCACTCACAGGAAGGATGGCACGATGGCTATTGATGCTGGCAGAATTCGAATTAAAATACGTCAGCAGAAAGTCAGTAAAAGGAAGAGCTGTGGCTGAATTTTTGACCGACTGCTCGGTCGAAGGAAAAGAAGATGCTGAATTTGAGTTCCCGGACGAAGGCATATTGACCATAGTTGAGGACGTGTGGCAGCTTTCTTTTGATGGAGCTTCGAATCAAAACGGGTATGGGATTGGTATCCTGCTGATAGCACCAGGCGAAGCACATATTCCGTTAGCATTCAAGCTCAACTTCGAGGTCACCAACAACGAAGCAGAATATGAAGCTTGCATTGCCGGGATGGAAGCGAATTGGGAGTAGAAAAATGGTAAGTAATAGGTGACTCCGCCCTAGTGATCTCTCAGTCCACCGGAGAATGGAAGGTGAAGGAACAGAGGTTGAACCCATGATAAGCTCTTACTACTCATACCCACATTCATGCACGTCCCGAGGGAACAGAATCCGTTTGCAGATTCTCTAGCCACATTAGCATCTATGATCCCTGTTGGGGTGAAGTTTAGGCCACTATTGATTGAGCAAAGGGATCAGCCCGGTATACCAACATGTCATGGCCATCAACGAGCCCGAAGACGGTCACCCTTGGTTTTACGATATCTGGAGATTCGTGGAAAGATGAGAATACCCCTCTGAAGCAAGCAAGAAGGACAGGATCGCCCTTCGGAGAATGGCAGCCCAGTACATCATTTGTGGAGGAAATCTATATCGAAGGTCTCACTGTGGAACCCACAAGCTGTGTATTCATGGTGAGGAGGCCAAAAGGGTGATGGAGGAAGTCCACGAAGGAGTATGCGGTCCTCATATGAACGGCATGATGCTTGCCAAAAAGGTTTTGAGACAAGGCTACTTCTGGTCCACTATGGAGACGGAATGTGTGGAATATGTACGACGTTGCCATAAGTGCCAAATTCACGCTAACCTCACGCATGTTCCACCACATGAGTTGCAGCAAACGACCTCGCCATGGCCTTTCTCGACGTGGGGTATTGATGTCATTGGAAGGATTGTGCCAGCAGCTTCTAACTGCCACAAGTTCATCCTGGTGGCTATCGATTACTTCACAAAATGGGTAGAAGCGGCCTCATATGCAAACCTGACCGCGGTTCAAGTCGCGCACTTTATCAAGCAAAACGTTATTTATCGGTATGGGGTCCCGCAAGCATTCGTGTCCGACAATGGGGTGCATTTCAAAGGCCGAGCAAGGGAAGTCTTGGAGGAATTCCAGATCCAAGTACACAAGTCAACAACCTATCGACCGCAGACCAATGGGGCCGTGGAGGCGGCCAACAAAACAATCAAAACCATCCTGGAAAAGACTATTCAATCTGCAAGGGATTGGCATGAACTGTAGGGAGGTGTTCCCGAACAGGTGCAAATAGTTGCCGAACACGTGGTGTTCTTGATAAAGTGTAATGAGGAAAATGATATGGGGGCCCATATAAGGTGGGCGGCGGCGGTAAGGTCCATTGCTACGAGGAGGCACCAGATTAGACGATCTGTTCGGCTGGGATAAGCCAGTGACATGAGAAGTCATTAACTGGTACAGTTTGTTCGGCCTAGGTGGGCCGGTGACATGAGAAGTCATGTACTTGTGCAGTCTGTTCGGTAGGGGCATATGCCGAACAGATAGAATCATCTGATGAAACAATGTCTTAAGAGATAAGGCGATAGGAGTGTTCTGAAAGAGGAGCCCAGTATACGGTAAAGATAAGTTAAGGGGCAGTCCTATTATGGGACGAACCCCTCTAATTTAAAGACCCTATAAGTAAGGGGTCTCAGTTGATTGGGTAAGAGATTCCCAGAAGAGCCAGGTTTCCTATACGAAGTAGGAGACCTGGGGCGATGAGGATGCTTGAAGAGCAAGTAAGTGGATATCTATAAATACAAGGTAAACCTAGAAGAAAAAGGTACGCAATAAGTTGCATTCATTCCACACTTTCCTACTGAATAGGGTTTTGATACAGGACGAGATACTAACTTAGGCATCGGAGGGCCTTTGCCACGAGAGGCAAAGGTGCGCTCACCCTTGTCTGTTTTGCAGTTAGGGTTCCGGCGAAAGGCTATTAGGGTTTCGGTTGGGCAGCTCGTGAAGGAAGGAGTTTGAGTGCTGTTTTAGGTACTATCTATTTTTCTCCACCTACAATTGGCGCCGTCTGTGGGAAACGAAAGAGTTCCCTTTTGAAAAACGACCATGGTAGAGGTAGATCCAGTCACACCGATTACCGACAAAAATCAGGCTGGTGACGGAGGGGATAAGTCCCCACCAGGTGCCCCGAGAAAGCCAACTAGCGGGCATGATAAGAGGACCACGAGCAGGATCCTCTTACCATCCATAACAACTCCAAGAATAGGGAGGGTAAGACGGCTACAACCTCCACAAGAAGGAGCAAATCCCATCACAGGGAGGAATCAGTTGCATATTCGAGAAGTGTGCACAGCAACGAGGATATCCTCGATAAAAAGAGGCAGGAAGTCGAGGAATATGCTCGACTAATACGGAAGAGGGAACACGAGATCCGAGAGTTAGAGCGGATCCGTGAACATCCCGAGGATTCTGGGTTAGCAGAAAGGGGGTCCAAGGGAGATGGGTTGGTCATGGTGCGGTACAGAAAGGCCCCTTCACGAAGGAGGAGGAGCAGATCCAGAACCCCCACTCCTCCCAAAAAGAGAGCTTCTTCACGAAAAAGAAGAAGCAGGAGTCCAAGCAAGCAAAAGACTCCCCCATGTTACAGAAGCAGGAGCAGAAGCTCCTCACCCGAGGAGGGCATAAGAAAACACCCCAGAGACAGGTATGAGAGACCTACTAGTGATTGGAACAGGGCAGTAACCCACGAATCCAAGAAGAGAGAGGATGGGTCTATGACTGCACGAGAAGCAGCAAGGCGGGCCCTAAGTAATATAGCAGCGTCGCCCTTTTCAAAAAAGCTACAGGATGCGCGTCTGCCGAGCAGAGTGAAGCACGGGACGTTCGTGCTTTACGAGACAAGTGCAGATCCCGTAGCTCATGTGCAACATTACCAACAGGCAATGTTCATGCATGATGGAGATGACGCCATCATGTGCAAGATGTTCCCTTCAAGCTTGGGAAAGGTGGCTCTATCTTGGTTTCATAAGTTGGAACCCCGATCCATAAGAGGATGGACACAGTTAGCAGAAGAGTTCACTGCTCGGTTCTTAACCAGTAGAAAGGCTCCCAAGACATTCGAAAGTCTCTCAATGATGAAGCGAAGGATGGCGAGCCAATCAGAGATTATGCAAAGAAATACTGGGAGACCTTTAACGAGATAGACAGTTGCAGTGAGGAGTATGCTATTGCAACCTTCAAAACTGGCTTGCCTGTTCGGGGCGAAGTTACGCCGGTCATTGAATAAGCATCCTGTGTCATCATTGGCCAGGCTAATGGAGTGTATCGAACAACACGCCAGGATGGAGGATGACATACTCCGGGAGGAAGGCAGAGCTGTTGCCGAACAGCCAAAAACTCCAGCAAAGAAGTCTGATAAGCCGGAACCTAAGACCTATAGGAAAGAGTACGGACAGGCTAAGAAAGAGCCCTACAAGGAAAAACAGGCGCCTGATCCAAAGTCGTTCTTTTCGATAACCACGGTTTGGAAAGAACCAATTTACAGGATTCTTTATCGAATAAAGAATCAGCCTTTCTTCAAATGGCCCCCAAGTCTAGGTGGAGATAAGGAGGCAAAACGTGCTACGAATCAGCACTGCAGTTACCACCAGGATTGGGGTCATATGACAGAGGATTGTGAGATGTACAAGAAACATCTCGATGATTTGGTCTCTCGTGGTTACCTTAAGGAATTTATTCAGGACGATCCCAAAGATAAAGGGAAAGCAATGGAGTTGGATTACGAGCAGAATCCTAGGGGGGTGATCCATATGATACATGGATTGGCCACACCTTATACGAGGAATGAGGTGAGATTGATGCAGAGGCAGGTCAAGCACAATCAGTATGTTATGCGAGTGGGAAACAAAAGGGGGCGAGAGAATGATGTGCCCAATGAAGCTATAGTCTTTACAGATGAAGATCTGAAAGAGGTCCAGGTGCCCCACAACGATGCATTAGTCATAACCCTACGAATTGGGGAATATGACATTGAAAGAATCCTGGTAGATTCTGGGAGCCGTACAGAGGTATTGTATTACGATGCATTCAAGAAGTTGGGGCTGAGGCAGACAGATTTAGAACAGTCTATTACGCCTTTGGTTGGATTTGGTGCAAGTGCAGTATGGCCCCTTGGAAAGGTGACAGTGCCCGTTCGGGCAGGAACAGTGGTCCTGAGAACGGATTTTTTGGTTGTAGATGTACCATCCTCCTATAATGCAATCATAGGAAGGACTTGGTTACACAAGATGAGGGCTGTTTCTTCCACCTATCACCAGATGGTGAAATTCCCAGGGTCCCACGGGATCGAAAAGATAAAAGGGAACCAAAAATCAGCACAACAGTGCTTGATTTCAATCATCAAGAAAGTTCCGAAGGCCCATCAAGTCCATACAGTAGAGGCAGAGATCAACCAACTGTTGAAGATGTTGGAAGAAATCCAACAGACAAAGTAGTGGAAGGCCTAAAGAAAATACAGATCAACGAAACTGATCCCGAAAGGTATTTTCTGATTGGAGAGTCACTACCGGATGAGGAGGAGTCCGAATTGATAGGTTTCTTGAAAGAACATATTGATGTGTTTGCATGGGTACCAGAGGAGATGCCTGAGGTGGATGCAGATGTGATCTGTCACCACCTAAATGTCGACCCGCAGCACAAGCCCGTTATTCAGAAGAAAAGAAGGGCAGCAGTACAGCATGTTGATGCTGTTATTGAAGAGGTGGACCGTTTGCTAGAGGCTAAAGCAATACGAGAGGTGTATTACCCAGAATGGCTGTCCAACACAGTGGTTGTGAAGAAGAAGAATGGGAAGTGGCGTGTCTGTGTAGACTTCACAGACTTGAATAAAGCTTGTCCTAAGGATAGCTTCCCTCTCCCAAGGATTGATCAGCTGGTTGACGCCACTGCTGGGTATGAACGAATGAGTTTCCTCGACGCATATCGAGGATACCATCAGATTGCCATGTTTGGGCCTGATCAGGAGAAGACTTCCTTCATTACACCACGAGGATTGTACTGCTACAGTGTTATGCCTTTTGGGCTAAGAAATGCAGGAGCAACTTACCAAAGGCTGGCTACAATCATGTTTAGGAAACTTCTTGGCCAGACTATGGAAGTATACATAGACGATATGGTAGTCAAAAGCAGGACCAGGCAGGGGCACATTGAGGACTTAAAAGAAGCCTTTGGAATTCTGAGGAAGTACAAATTAAAACTCAACGCCTCGAAATGTGCGTTTGGAGTTGGCTCTGGGAAATTCCTGGGCCACCTAGTGACTCTAAGAGGAATCGAGGCAAATCCTGATCAGATAACGGCCTTACAAAAGCTCCAAAGTCCTAAAACTACGAAAGAAGTCCAGAGGCTGACAGGGATGGCTGCGGCCCTAAACAGGTTTATCAGCCGTTCAAGTGATAAATGTAGGCCTTTCTTCCAGTTGCTCAAGAAAAGAGAAGGATTCGAATGGGGAGCAGAATGTGAGCAGGCATTCAAAGACTTGAAGAAGTATTTGGCTCAAGCTCCTCTCTTGTCAACTCCAGACCCAGGTGAGATTTTGGTTTTGTATCTGGCAGTTTCTGAACATGCTGTAAGTGCGGTTCTATTAAGGGACAAGGGTCCCGAACAGATCCCAGTTTATTATGTTAGTAAAACGCTTCTAGACGCAGAAACAAGGTATCTGCCCCTTGAGAAACTAGTCCTTGCGTTAAGAATAGCAACACGAAAGCTGCCCCATTATTTCCAAAGCCACAAAGTTGTGGTTTATACTGAGTTTCCCTTAAGATCACTGCTACGAAAGGCAGATTTCTCTGGACGAATCTCAACTTGGTCTGTTGAGTTAAGTCAGTATGATATTGACTATCAGCCGTGCACTGCAATCAAAGGCCAGGTGTTGGCTGATTTTGTGGCAGAATTTTCACCAACTGTAGCGCCTCAGCCTCCTTCGAGACAGGAGCAAAAGGTTGAACCTTCAAAAAGAAAGGGTAAGGCACCTGCCGAACAGGACCCTTTGGAATGGAAACTATTTGTTGATGGATCTGCCTGTAACACTGGTTCAGGCATTGGAATTGTTTTGTTCCCTCCCGGAGGGGTTATGATGGAGCAATCTGTTCGGCTAGGATGCAGTGCCACGAATAATGTAGCAGAGTACGAGGCTCTCTTGGTAGGATTGAACAGTGCAAAACTCTGAAGGTTAAGAGAATCAGAGTTTATTGTGATTCACAATTGATCGTAAACCAACTGTCCGGCGAGTATGAAGCTCGAAATGAGAAGATGGCAGCCTACGTGGAGGCAGCCAAAAGTCTACTTGATACCTTCGAAAGGGTGTGTATAGAACAGATAAGCTCCGGACAGAATTCTCATGCAGATTCCTTGGCTTGGCTGGCTGCAGCTGTCCCAACTGAGCTCAAGCGAAAGGTAGCAGTTGGCTACTTGGCCGAGCCGAGCATCGGAAGAAGTATGGATTTGATCCTGGACGTGAACCAAGGACCAAGTTGGATGGATCCAATCGTAGAGTTTTTACATGATGAAACTCTCCCTACGGATAAAAAGGAAGCACACAAAATCAAAACCAAGTCTGCAAGGTTTTGGCTATCCCCTGATGGAAAGTTATATAAGAAATCCTTCACTGGGCCATATTTGCTATGTGTGCATCCCGAAATGGTGCAGAAGTTCTTACATGAGATACACGAGGGAACATGTGGAAGCCATGCTGGAGGCAGATCCATTGCCCACCGAGCAATTTCTCAAGGTTATTGGTGGCCACACATGCAGGAAGATGCCAAGGTCTATGTTAAAATTTGTGAGAAGTGCCAAAAATTCTCACCCATGATAAAGACACCAGCCGAAGATTTGGTGCCATTAACTAGCCCTTGGCCATTTGCCCAGTGGGGTATGGACATCGTGGGTCCACTGCACAAAGCAACAGGAAATCGGAAGTTCTTGTTGGTGGCCACTGATTACTTCACCAAGTGGATTGAGGCAGAACCTTTGGCCAAAATCACCGAACCTATGATAGAAAGGTTTGTGTGGAAAAGCATTATCACTCGTTTTGGGGTCACTTTCTCTTTGATTATAGATATTGGGGGTTAGTTCCAGTTAAAGTTCAAAACTTTTTGTTCGCAATAGGGGATAAGGAACTATTACTCAACCCCGGCCTACCCTCAAGCAATGGGCAAGCAGAAGCTTCCAACAAAACAATTCTTGATGGAATCAAGAAGAGGCTGGACAAGGCAAAAGGCAAATGGCCTGATGAACTGCCCCTGGTCCTGTGGGCCCACCGAACAACACCTAGGAGATCTACGGGAGAGACTCCCTATTCGTTGGCATATGGTACAGAAGCAGTCATACCCCTGGAAATTGGACTTCCAACCAATAGGACTGCATTGGTTGAAAGTGGGGGTAATGACAGGGCTCTAGAAATTGCGCTTGATCTGGCCGAAGAGAGGAGGGAAAGGGCCTTGATCCATTTGGCCTCATATCAGGAACAGCTAACGAAAGGCTACAATAAACACGTCCACCCTCGAGAATTTGGCATTGGAGACCTTGTGCTTCGAAAAGTGCTTGGCAACACCAAAGTGGCTAATGAGGGAAAGCTTGGAGCAAATTGGGAAGGACCGTATCGAGTAATAGAAATTGCGGGCATTGGGGCTTATAGATTGGCTGACCTGGACGGGAACCCGGTACCAAGGCCTTGGAATGTCCACAATTTGAGGAAGTTCTTTGTTTAAAAGACTTTTTTGCTTTTTAATTCTGTTTTAGGATTATGTTACTGTGTGGGAATTACGAAGATAATTCCTTTGTTTTTCGAATTCTGTTTTAGAATTTTGTTATTTTGCGGGGATTACGAAGAAAATTCCATCGTTTTCTCCTTTTAGTTGCAAGGTGTACGCGTAACAACTCCTTAAGTTTGAGAAATAAAAGAAATAGTTTTTGTGAAAAGTATATAGTTCTTTCTTGATTGATGAATCCGAATAACGGTCAAATTGACCCTCCTTCGTATTGGGGAGCATGTGATTGGCATGAACGCCTTAAAACGTACGTATGAAAAATTAGATTATCTAAAGTACGAAATACTTGTTTGCATCAACGGCTGAGTACGAGAAACTTAAAAGTACGAGATATTTGTTTACATTAAAATATCCTAGTACGAAAAACTAGGACAGGTACGAAATACCTTACAGCATACAAACGAATATTGTATGAACGAAAAACTAGGACAGGTACGAAATACCTTACAGCATACAAACGAATATTGTATGAAAAAATCAATAAGTACGAAAAACTTAGAAATAGCTAAGTATGAGTACACTTAGAAATCTGTCCAAGTACGTGAAATTTGGGGAACATACGCAGATATGCAAAACAGACTTAGAAACATTCCTATGAAAAATTGGGATGCACACTTAGATCGATGATCAAGTATGAACACACTTGATAGGCATGTTAAATAACTAAGTATGAAAGACTTAGCATAAAAAACGAAAGGCCACGAAAAGGCCGAGCAAACCAATGTACTGCCACGAAGGGCCAAAATACCAGTGTTAAAAGTATTCAAAAGAGTACTGATGCCACGCAGGACTAAAGATTGTGGTCACGCAGGACCAGCAAAAATTTTACTAAGTGGTCAGGGGAACAGGCCGAGGCGTACCAAGTTAGTCCAGATTCTGGACCTCAGGCGAATGTTGCTCGGATCAACAGGAGCATTACTATCTCCAAATGGTTGTTCTTCCAGGTTGACGGTCTCCACAGCGGCTCCCTCTATGGTTGGCTGTTCATCATGGGCTTCTTGGGATCCAAGATGGGCAGCCTGTGTCTCCATCTCTATCTCTTCATCCGCATCAGCAAAATCGTCAATTTGCTCTTCAATATCATCAAGAGCAGGCTCCACGGAGCCATGAGATGGCTGGGCACGTCTGCTAGGCAAATCATTGTCAACCCAAAGGGTGCAATCATCAAGGGCCTTGATCTTAATCAAGCACGCCTCCCATCCAGCAGCCCAGATGTGATCCTGGATACCAGGCATCTGCTCCACATAACTTGCTGTAGCAGCATCAAACCCTTTCTTAAAACCGTCATCATATGCTATCTTTTTGGTGCTATCAATTTCAGACAGCGCTTGGCGAAGGTTTTCTTCAGCAGCACCCAGTTTCCCGTTCATCTCATCAGAATCCAGCTTCGCTTTATCTCTCTCCCTTTCCACCCTTGTGACTGATCGAATCAGACGAGTGTTCTCGTTCATCAGTCTGATTCTTTCAGCGTCTGCTTCCTGGAACCTTTGTCCCAGGGTGACCATCTTTTGGATAAACTAGAAAGACAAACCAACAAGTTCTTTAAATATGCTGGTAAAGAAATCATGTACCTCGAATACGGTGCAACAAGAGGTGGAAAAGATAAATGAGAATTACCTTGATTCCGCTAACAAGACCAGTGGAGACAAGCCGATCAGAAGTAGATGAGGACTCCTTCTGCATATCCACGGGAAGCAGCAGACTTTGAGCAAGGGCCAATGCGGTTTCCGAAGAGCTCGCACTATCCCCAACATTTACTGGACGGTCCCCCCTCACGAGTCGAGGGGCCCAAGCCTCATGAACAACCTAGGTAACCGATGAAGGAGTCTCCAGGGTTGGTATAGGGGTTTGTGTGTCCGAAGCACCAGCTTCTTGATGCCTTAGGCGTTTGTCCCGATGGGTATCAGAAGCCTCTTGGGAACCATCTTGTCCCTGAGGAGAGGAGGACGATCGAGGTCCTGGCCCTCTGGAGCGTCGAGGTGCAGGGGGGGCAAGGCCAGTAGAGGCCACCCTGACCGGGGCATCGCGTCCCCGGGGAGAGATGGTAAGTAAGGTGCTGAGATTAAGAGGTTGATGAGACATGGTACCTGAAACTGGTGGGGACGGAGAGTATCCTGCCGAGGATGATTGACTGGTGTCTTGTTGAAAAACTAATTGCTCGGGCTGTTGCTGAATGGGCTCCTGATGACGAGAAGATCTTCTTAGATTTAAACGAGGAAGAGGGACCCCTTCAGAGATTGGAACCTCTCCTGGCTGACCGGCGACTGTTACTCCAGCACCTGGCCTCGAACTCCTAGGTGGGGGTGCAGTCGAGGTTGATGCACCGCTGGTGCTTGGGTTCGCAAGTCTCCTATCAATGAACCCCCTGTAGGCTGGATCGTAGCCTAATAAGACATTTGCATCACGCCCTCGTCCAGCAGTGCGTGTACCTACAACACCTTTGTATCTTAAAACTGTGTTGATCTCCCCTTCTCGAATATAGCTTGGTTCCCTCCTCGGGCGTCTATTAGCATTTTCGGCTGAAACAACAAAAAATGGAACTCTCAGTGAGGAACTTCGATGTAAGAGGAAAAAGTGATTAAACTTAAAAGAATGAAAAGCAGAGGCGTACGTGGGAAACCCCATTCGTGGGGGACGTGGACACCCACCACCTGGCCATCTTCCCCCATGGGCTCGAAAGCTCCAGTAATGTAGAGGAAGTCCATCTCGTGGTCCCGAGCAGAGTCTGGCAGGTTAAGCACGAAACGCTTCTCTGCTTTTCTCACTTTAAGGTAGTAAGTATTGTATTCTCGATTCAATACAATGCTATACCACCACTGGATTTCCCAGATTCCTATATTGGTCCCTAAGATTTTGTTCAAAGCTACGACTCCCATAACCAATCTGAAAAAATTGGTGGATACTTGCATGGGGTTGAGTCGGTACCAATTAAGAACACGACGAAGTAGTGGATCGAGGGGGAAACGAACTCCACCCTCGACAATTGCTACGATTGGGATACATGTTCTATCCCATTTACAGGCATTTCTAGTCGCACCTAGAGGGGCGAGTTCTAAACCAACGGTTTCTGGAATATTGTACTTAGTCCTAAACGCCGCCATTGCAGCGGGTGTCTCGCAGAGTTTTCAAAATTTTCCTGGCTTAACGCCACTATCAGCTTCATCCGCCATGGATGAATCACAGAAAACTGAGACAGAATGAAATCTGGAAATGGGATCGAAACCCTAGACGAAGAGGAGACTGAGAACGAAGTCTCGAGACGAAATAAAAACAGAAGATAAGAATAAGAGGTCTTACAGGAATGAAATCGATTTCGCAGACGGCGGCGATGGCGGACTGAAGATGAACAGTTCTCGTCTGGTTTCAGAGAGAGAAGACCGACGCTTTTTGAAACTTTGGGTGGAAAACCCAAAAAGATCCCTTCTTGGGATTAAAGCGAGGAGACGGAGGTGAACCGTCTCCCCTCACAACCGTTATATGAGAGATAACGGAAAAGGAATCAACGAGAACAAAGTTCTAAACACCGTTACACCAAACGTTAGTTCAAATTTAAAGCGAGGTGAACGAAATACGCCACGTGGAGTCATTATTTCCAGGAAATTATGACTAAACCGCCAAAAGACATCAATGGGAACCCAATGACTATATCTGCACGGGATCTGATCTGTTCGGCCTCAAGTTCGTTCTTTGAGCTTTACTCATCACCTTCGAAAAATAGGTGATAAGCAAAAGCTGGGGAGCAATTGTAGGGAGGTGTTCCCGAACAGGTGCAAATAGTTGCCGAACACGTGGTGTTCTTGATAAAGTGTAATGAGGAAAATGATATGGGGGCCCATATAAGGTGGGCGGCGGCGGTAAGGTCCATTGCTACGAGGAGGCACCAGATTAGACGATTTGTTCGGCTGGGATAAGCCAGTGACATGAGAAGTCATTAACTGGTACAGTTTGTTCGGCCTAGGTGGGCCGGTGACATGAGAAGTCATGTACTTGTGCAGTCTGTTCGGTAGGGGCATATGCCGAACAGATAGAATCATCTGATGAAACAATGTCTTAAGAGATAAGGCGATAGGAGTGTTCTGAAAGAGGAGCCCAGTATACGGTAAAGATAAGTTAAGGGGCAGTCCTATTATGGGACGAACCCCTCTAATTTAAAGACCCTATAAGTAAGGGGTCTCAGTTGATTGGGTAAGAGATTCCCAGAAGAGCCAGGTTTCCTATACGAAGTAGGAGACCTGGGGCGATGAGGATGCTTGAAGAGCAAGTAAGTGGATATCTATAAATACAAGGTAAACCTAGAAGAAAAAGGTACGCAATAAGTTGCATTCATTCCACACTTTCCTACTGAATTTAGGGTTTTGATACAGTACGAGATACTAACTTAGGCATCGGAGGGCCTTTGCCACGAGAGGCAAAGGTGCGCTCACCCCTTGTTTATTTTACAGGTTAGGGTTCTGGCGAAGGTATTAGGGTTCCGGTTGGGCAGCACGTGAAGGAAGGAGATTCAGTGCTGTTTTAGGTACTATCTATTTTTCTCCACCTACATGAACGACTACCTTTGGCATTGTGGGGATACCGCACGTCTGTGCGTACGCCAACGGGAGCAACTCCGTACTCTTGGCTTATGGAATGGAGGCCGTACTTCCCATAGAATTAGAGGTGCCATCCCTCTGGACTATGATTGAATGTGATGTACAAGAGGCAGATTGGCTGAGCAACCGGTTTGAAGAACTTATGATTCAAGGATATCAAAGGAGAATTGCACGTGCATTTAATAAGAAAGTAAAGCCTAGGGACCTGGCAGAAGGCGACATGATTCTGAAGGAGATACGAGCCCCAATCTATGATCCACGAGGAAAGTTCCGACCGAAATGGTCTGGGCCGTACATTATCAAGACTATCCTATCTGGAGGAGCTACGCAACTCATCGATCTGGACGGAAACGAATTCTCGACTCTAGTCAACCTGGATCAACTCAAGCGCTACTACCCCTGAGAGAAGCTCGCTGGGCTGAAAACTGCAAGGGCAGCCAGTTCCAGGCAAAAATTAGAGCAAAAGGCCCGCTAAGATGGAAACCCGCAAGGGCATCTTAGGCAAAAGTTAAGGCATACAATGAACGAGCTCGCTAGACCGAAAACCCGAAAGGGCGGTACTAGGCAAAAATTAGAGCGCAAAAGGAGAGTGTTAAAACCAGAGCGAACCCTATCCTTGAACTACGTCAACCTGATTCCTTCATCAAAAGGATACGTAGGCAGTCTCACTACGGGACTCGGTCACGATCAATCAAAACAAAAATCCAGGTTGACAGAATCCAGAAAGGCAGAATCAGAGAGGGGGAGACCCTCTATAACTCACTTTATTAAGATAACTGCTTTTAATACATAAGGCTGAGCATGATCTTAGAAAATAAAAACGCAATACAATAAAAGGAGGGCCATGATTTATTCGATAATTAGGGTAGTAAGATCGAGTCAGTTTCCTTGGACACCCGCCCTTGCAGCAATGTCCCTCCTGAGCCATTTCCTGTAACTCCCATGCACTGCCACAGAGGGGTAAGGATGAGCATCGGTCACCTCACGAGAACTCCAGAATCGCTGATAGTTGCAAAGAACCGAATGGCGGAAGAAAGGCATAACTACATCCACCAGGATCTCTGCAGGAACCTCCTGTCTCAAACCAAGCTGACGCTGAATCCGATAGGGGATGTAGAAGGTAAAAGCCTCCAGCCCAGGAAGAACCACCCACTGGGGACCCATATAATGAACAGTCATGGGTGGAAGATCAAGCCAAGAGCTTCTCCAGGAGATAGTCTCGGCCTGTTGACGCTTAAAGAAGGTGACCCACTCGGAAACGCGCCTGTCCGCAAATTCGAAGCACCGAGAGGAAAGTAACCTAGCCCCATATGCCAAGTTGCCAGGAGGGAGAGTCAGTATGTTCACCTTGTCGCACAGCCAAATCTGCCCAAGAGAGAAAACAAGTAAGAAACCATAGGAGGCCAAGCCCAGCATTAAAGAAAATGGGAAGAGCTGAAAAGAGGGAAGATGAGGAGAAAACTAACCTGCAAGAGAAGGGGGCTGCCTCCAAAAGTCTCAGTCTCTCCAGAACGAACCCTGTCTAAACCCATCAGTGTCTCAGCCAATACCATCGGAATCACATCCTTCCGCGCCCCAATCTGCACTGCAATGCTGACCAATGTCGAGCTAGCATGGCCAGTGGAAGGAACCAAGAAGTAGGCGGCAAGTAAGCACATGCAAAGAGCGGTCATGCGCTGAGAGTGGTAGGTTACGTCCGCTAGGTTGCCAAGAGGAGAAAACATCTCGATAGGGCGCATCACGTTGAGACGACCATTGCTAACCAAGTAGCGAGCAACACCGTCATTCAAACCAAGAGAGGCAGCAAGAACTTTGGACATGTTCTCGCGCACCGGAGGGACAATGACACCTCCAGAGCCGAAACCGCCAAGATAGGCGCGAAACTCCTCGATTGTTGGGCAAAGCTCTTGTCCACCAAAGCGGAATGCATGCACCTCCGGATCCCAAAGACTTATGGCAGCCTTTAGGAGCTCAGGACGAAGGCGGATGTTACGAAGGTATCTCATAGAATAGAGGCCATGCACCCTAAAGTTGAGCCAATCGACCCCCTCCATGGAAATCAACCACGGCCGTAGCGAACCGGTGAGAGAAAGAGCCATTGGGAGGAGATGAAGATTTGAAGAGGAAGAGATATGGTCAATATGAGACCTAAGGCCTAAATTTATAGAAGGATAGAGGAGACACCTCCAACTTCCAAAAAGAGCCTTGGGTTCCAAAAAGTGTAGATTTTCCATAAGTCTTGCATAGGAAAAAGCTTGGTCATGCTCTAAAAGAACAAAGCAGACATGCATTGGCACGGATATGGTATGGGACAGGTCAAACTTTAAACCTCGTGCAATCTGTCTTGGGAAGCAGTAAATGGCAGGATGACAGAGAAAAGGTACCGCGCGGTGTAAAGAGGTGGCGCACGGCATACCAAGACCAGGAGAAAACCATGGCATAACACGGATACGCCGTGGAATCAGAGGAAGCCCCGCACGTCGCTTTATAGCCTCGCACGGCATATTAAGTCTGCATTTCTGCAGACTTTGACAGCAGAGGTTAGAAACCATTTCGAAGCACTTGTAGGCATCACCAACCCTCAGAACATGTCTCAATGGGTATTTGGGACTTCGGGGAACCCCCACTTCAAGTCAACTCTCAAAATTCGACGTGAAGACACCAAAAGTCAATAAAACCCATTTCCCAAGTCATGTCAAGGTATCGGAGTCCGTTTCAAGCCGTTCCAAGTCAGTCTTTCAGGTCCTACAGGTCATAATGACCAAAGGCGACCTGGTCCAAGTTCCGTTTCACGGCCAATGTCGAAATCTGAGAATGTCACCCTCCAAAGTCATGGTTTTCTCGCTTTCTAGGCATATTTTCAAGAAATTTTCAGTTTCCCAATAAGAGTTTGGGTTCCGTAGTCACGTGACAAGTATCCAGGGTCGTTATTGATGAACAAAAGTCCGCAACAGGGGTAGTTTCGTAAAGTCTTGTACAAAGGGATCAGTTTTTCAAAAGTTATTCATTATATCTTCTTTGATTTCTATTCCAACGTCAGTGAATCTTTGCCCCAACATACTGCTCATCATAAAACTCAAAGTTCGCTTCAGATTATGGCTCAAAGGACTAGTCGCACGCATTGGTTAATGTTTCTGTTATTCAAATCTTTCTTAGACTAATGACCATAAGGGAAGTTGAATGACATAAACACTGAAAGGAATAAGCATCTCTATATATAATCTCCGAAATATCCATGAGTCGAAGTACCAAAAGGCGTGCAAGCGTCGAAATCCTATCTACTGAGGGTAAACAGGCACCCTTCCAAAAGAAGCACGCAGGCTCCAGTCAAAAAGCAAAATAAAAGGGAACTCTACTCTAGTCCTCATCCTCGTCGTCGTCCTCACCCTCCTCGCTGTCCTCCCCAGAGGTCTCCTCTACCGGAGAACTAGCCGCCTCTTGAGTACCAGACGCCTTAGGCACCGTACTCCCCGAGGTGTCCGAGAGGTCAACGTCCGTCGGCTCCTCAGTCTCGTCAGAGACGTCGACTGGCTCCTCCTCTGTACCCCCAGAAAGCCGCTGCCTCTTCGACGGAGGCTCCTCTCGCGAGCCTGCAGAGGAAGCCTGAGGCGCCTGCATGCGCACAGACTTCCTGTGCAGCCCACGCGAAGCCCCTCCTCCAGCCTGCAATGACATGGTATTCATCATTTGCATTGTAATCATGAAATAAGCAATAGGAAATAAAAGCAAAGGGTTCGAAAGCTATACCATGGTCCCACTGGCGCGAGGAAGCACCTCTGGGGCGCGCCCCATGGCGTACTGCCTCACCAGCTGCTCCAGGCCCATCATGGCCTCGCCCATCTCTCTCACGTACTCCGGAGTCGCCTGCACAATAGGTCAATTGTTTAGAACGTACAGTGATACTAACAAGTAAGTGCAAATGGGCGAAAGAATGCAAGTTATACCTGAGCAAGAAACTCCGGAGCTGCGACCGTGGGACGCGGCACCACCACTACACCAGAAACCCCCTGGGCAGTCGTCACGTCCACGGTCAGGAGAGTCGAGGCAAGCTGGCCCTGCCCGGACCTGCGCCGTCACCTCGACCTCCAACGCTACCCATGCATCCTCGGCCTCTCCCTCCTCTCCGTCCTCGTCCGCCTCTACCGCCTGCACCGCCTGACGCTCGAAACATCGCCTCCCGAGCAGCAGCCCGTACCCCGAAGCTCGGCATCAAGTACCGAGCCCAGTACTCAGAGTAGTCCACGCCCGCCTGAAAGAGCGGCTCCAGCTCGAGGTCCGGTCGTGTGAACCGCTCAACCTCTCCCCTGGTGTACAAACTCGTCCGCTGCACCAAAGCAGGAAGGAGACCAGGGACTCTAAAAGCGTCCAACCTCAGCGACTGATGTGACACCCGGTCACCCAGGTACCACTGCCAGCCGTAAGGGGACTCGAGCAGCACTCTCCCCCTCGTCACCTCCCTGCTCCGCACCAGGTGCACAAGTGGTTTGTGACGTTGCCGGAGCAGGCTCGGGAGTTAGTACGCGCTGCTGGACTTGAGCCGTTTGTTTTGGGCCTCAATCTTCCAAAGATGGATTGGTCGTTGATGACCTCGCTGGTCGAAAGGTGGTGGGATACTCCCAACACGTTTCGCTTTCCTTCTGTTGGCGAGATGACGATCACGCCAGGTGATTTTTCTTTGCTTACTGGCCTATGAGTAGGTGGAGCTCCTCTTTGGGTTGACCCCAGGCTTTAGGAGCGGATAGGGGCTTTGAAGTGGTTCTTGTGCCCCCTCTTCACTCGCGTAGTCATGTTGATGTCTCTTGGCTGATCAAGACTTTTATGAAGGTTGATATCTCGACTCAGGTGAGTGTTGAGTAGCTGACACGGGCCTTTCTTATCTACCACTTGGGCAAACGTTGTTTGCCAACAAGGATAGTCCAGCACATACACAGTCTCTAGCCCCTTTTGTAGTATTTGGAGGTTGTTTTAGGAGTTTGATTAGGGAGCATCTGCCTTGGCCAACTGGTAGCCCCTTTCCTCTCTGGGCTTTTGAGTATCTTCTTCAGTTTCTTACTGACACTAGACATGCAGATGCGGACTGTGTTCCTTGCTACGAGTAATGGTCTGTGGGGCAATGGAAGCCACACGGTCACCAGTTTTGAGCCTTCCTGAGTGGTGACGGGTTTTGGACCGATTGACGGTTGACCAGGTACCCCTTGCATCCCTTGTTTTTAGATCTCCATTCCTCTGTGTTGTGGCTGATTTAGACTTTGTTTGCAGGCGAGGTTTGACCCTTGGAGTGGTGTATCAGAGGATGCCCCTCTTGCGAGTTCCAGGGTTCTAGATTGTACTCGTAACCTGTTCGAGGGTCCCTTTTGTTAAGCTTGGTACTTATGTGATCGGGTGGCCAGCCAGTAGCGCCTGCGTGCTGAGGATCTTCAGTTTGTTCCTCCTCCTCCTCCGGCGTTGATGAGGTCTACTTCTTTGATGTCTAAAGTAGACTTGGAGAATGCTCAGATCAGAGACTAGGCGGGTTTGCTTCTTTAGGCAGGTGATTGTATGGAGTACTGCCATTTTTCCTTGGTTCTGCCTGTTGTTCCTTCAGTTGCTCTTGTTTGGCCATGGGCCCTTTCCTTTGTCTCCTTCCATTCTGATGATGGAGAAGAGGCGCTTGGTGCTTGCCCTTTGTTTTGCATTCTTTTCCTTGTAGCTTGAGGCTGAGTGAGCACCAGCAGTCAGTGGGGAGGATAGCTAGCAATCCCCTTCTTCATCTTAGAGATCGTCTCGAAGACGGCGTCACAACCAGCTTTAGGATTTTCTTTTTCCTTCCTGTTCATGGTTAGCAAAGAGAGAAGCAGAAACTGTATTTGTATAGTGAAAGCAACCACAGTGATGATTTTGTAGGCAAGCTTTTGTTCATGAAATGAGAAATGCTTTTTATGCCCCTAGATGTCTTGAGTTTGCATGCGATAGTCAGAACATGGCTGTTTGAACAAGTATTTGCTGATAGACAGTAATTTGTGTGAAAATAAAATATTGGCTGAAGAATTGATTAATCGGCTAAAGAATCGATGTTATGGCCGATGTATAGATCCTTCGGCCGTTACTTTGGTTTCTCAAAGGTAGATTTTGTTTTGGCTAAGTGGCATCCTCTTTTCTCTTCCTTCTTATGCTTGGTTTTGATTTTCTTGCCTTTTGCTTTTGCCATGTTCCATAGTCTGATTGCCAAACTCAAGAGTTTTCGAAGTATCCTACTCATTGCGTTGATGACTTTTAGGTTAGAAGGGATGAACTATAATTCTTGTGTCTATTGTTTGTTGCCAATTCTTCGAGAAAAGCATACTCATCTTTTGCGAGCTCAATACGCAGGGTTAGCTATGCCTATCATTGAGTACAAATTTGTTGATGTTTTTCCTTCTCTCCAAATGTTTGGGCCGCATCTCGATATGAGATTGCCTACGTATCCCAATCAGGGAATCAGGCCTTTTACGTAGTTCCAAAATTATTACCTTTGAGGTTTTCCACTCTTGGTTTTTCTTCTCACATACTCTTGATTTTGCCTAGGTTACCTAATGGAGGTTGAGTCCCTAGCGAGCTTTTCTTTGAATGCCTTAAATTTTGCCTAGGCTGCGTTTTTGCATTTTCTTGCCCTAGCAGGCTTTGCTCTTACTTTTGCTTGGGTTTTCAGTTACCCAACGAGCACTTCTCTCAAGAGGGTTTCTGCGTTTCGGAGAGGAATTTGATGGAGATATTTTTCTAAATCTCTCTTGTGTTTGTACTTTCATAATGGGCGAGCTAACCCTAAGTGTTCTCGCGGAGATAGTGTCTTCTTTCTAAGTTTTGACAAAAACCTAGTTTCTTAAGCAACTAGAGTTCATCCTTTCCTTCCTTTTTGTCAGCGACACAAGGAACTTGATTCCTTGAAATTTCCCTTGTTTGGCAAAGAGACTATAGTGTTTGGCAATTGCAATTTAGGAAGTAAATCATTGAATAAGCATAGTCTAGAGGATGAAACAGGAATTCACTTAGCAGAAATTAAATGCCCAAGCAGGGGCTCAAAACAGGTTTTAGCTTGATAAAAGCAATGTTTAATGTTCTTTGCCATGTTGTGACTTCTTAGCAATTGTAGCATTTCGAGGTCGTTTTCAAAACCCTTGCCTTTCGCAACTTTATACTCTTTTCCACCCTCTTCTTTGCCAAACAGGGCCTTTGAACTGGATCCATCTTCACTGGTGGCTACTTCTTTGAGACATGAGTAGTCCCCAAATAGAAGTGTTGGTCTAGGTTTTCATCACCCTTTCTTCCTCTTTATTGATTGTGTAGTCGTCAACTATTTCCACTTGATTGAATAGTGATACTAAGGAGATTCCATCGAGTGGATCATCGTATTCTCCTTCCATTCCGTCAAAGTCACTTTCCCCTTTGCTTGTTCTTCTTCATTACTTTTGTCAGACATGTCGGGATCGATCACTTCTGATTGATTGGACTCATTGTTTTCTTCCTCCTCCATCATGAAACATTCGTCCTCCTCTGGGAAGGTAAAGGTTGGCTTGGTTTGGTTGTTTTGGACAATGTATTGGCCAGGATTGTATGTGGGGTTGTGAGGTAGGTTTATGAGATCAATGTTTCGGGGTGGTGGTTCAGCATTGTGAGTAGGAAGCGGATTGGCTTGCACATCAGGTTTTGGAAGTTTTATAGTTCGGCTATCAATGAGATCTTGAATGTCATGGCGGAGACGCATGCGGTTATCTGTTTCATGCCTAGGGTGTTGGCGGTAGGCGCACAGTTTGTTAGGATCATGGTTTGGGCCATAGGGTGACTGAGGAAGTGGTTTGTTTAAAGGTTTGAGATGCCCCTAATGGCTCAGAATGGCTAAGGCTTGAGATGAGGTCATGTAAAGATGGTCAAAGTTGCAACGGGGCGATTTGAGCTTTGGGATGATCTAATTTGAAAAGGGTCTTGTGGTAAGATTGAGTTAAGGGTGTTGACGGAGGCAGGAGATGTACGGGTTGTGAAGGTTTTCTTGGGTGGAGGAGTTTCTTCTTTCCCAATGAGGCCTAGCTTGATCCTCTCTTCAATCTGCAGCCCAGGAGCTGCAGGCCCTTGAAATCAGTGATAGCCCGAGTGTAAATGTGCGTGAGGTACTTGGGCTGCAAACTCTTGACAACTATTCTCACTTGATCTTCCTCAGAGGGGCGGTTCTTCATCTTGGCGGCTTTTTCTCTCTATCTAGCCACAAAGGTTGCAAAGTCCTTGTTTGATTCCTGCTTAGTCGTTTCCAAATCTCGAGTTGTCAACTCAATTTGGATGTTGTATGCATATTGCTTGACAAAAGCATTGGCAATTTCTGGCCAAGTATGATAGTGCACAAACTCCAAAGTCAGAAACCAATCGAGAGCGCTTTCAGTAAGAGTCCTTTGAAATAACTAAACAATGAGCTCATCATCCAAGCCCATTGGCTTCAGAGTGTTGATGATATGGCGGACATGGCTAGTGGGATTGCCAGTTCTATTGAACTTCTCGGGTAGTTGAGAATATGGAAAAGGCAGAGTCCTTCAAAATCTAGAATTTGGTCCCCTTGTGAACGGGCGAGTACATTTGATCTCCTTGACTTGTTTTGGCCAATTCAGGGTTTTTTGCCAATACCTCTTGAGGATTCTCATCTTCCACCGATTTCTCTTCGTTCTCGCATCTCTTGCTGCTTTCTCTTGATAAGGTAGCGACTTTGAGCTTGGTGATTAGCAATGATGGCGTCGTTATCTGCCATGAGAGTGGGAGGATTACTTGATAAAGCTTAGGATTTGGTAGATGATTGAGTTTGTTGAGGAGATGACCGCGGAGTCCCTGAAAGTAGCAGTGTAAGTGTTTTGGCCAGTGAGGGTGACAGACGAGAAGGCTGCAAGGACCTCTGTTTGGCGTGACTTCGGGTGTTGTAAGAGTATAAAATTGGCTGTGGTTGCTTCTTTGTTTTACTTATTGTGTCTGCTTTGAAAAGTAGAGTACCTGTAAGTCAGTACTTGGCTTGTGTAGGGTTAGGATTTAGGCTGAAAATCCCAACCCTTCTGCACAGAAAAAGTTATTTACAACAACAGATGATACAAGGTGTGAGGAAGGACTTGGAAGTGAAAATGCAAGTAGGTTCCTTGCCTGTAGGTTCCTGTCTTAGTTTGATAAGTTCTATGGCTTTCTAAAATATGCAAGGTTTTGGTAGTCTCAGGGTGCTCCGTTGTCAAAGGGCACCAGTCCTTTCACCAGCCCATCATAGGCGGTGATTGGGTGATTCCCTTTTTGATATACCACTAGGTACGAGTGACTGTGGAGTTTGCTGGAACCCCCAACATAGCCCGTGTCATGCCGGGATATCAGGTGAACTCAACGGGTTGCCTGCTCGATGCATATGATAAATGAATTAAACAAGGCATGTATTAGTCTTATGTTGAACTTTCTGGTTATGACTCTCATATCCCCAGCGGAGTCGCCAAAAACTGTAGACACCTCCCAAACGGGGCATCGCCATACAGATTGATCATGTTTGTTTGCTCGATTGGTTGCTCGCTTCATAAACCAAAATCATGGACATTCCCATGGCTAGGAACATCGCCACATGATAACGATTATCATCAAATAGAGTCGCCACCCAGTTTATTAAAACTGGGAAAACAGAGAGCGATTCTGGATACGGAGCCAAAAGTACAATAAGGGGAAGGTGTTAGGCACCCCTCTTTGCCCAGTCGTGAGACTGGCCCATAATCGTTCAACATAGGACGTATAGATGCTTTATTTAATTCTAACACATAGTCTGTTTAATTAGTCCTTTAAACAGTAAGTAAAGTGAGCCAGGACTGTAATTGAAGCATGCATCAGAAAGCAGGAAACAAACAAAGCTGTCCCAGGGTAATGGATCCCGCGGCCGGTGAATGGATGTCACAGCCGAGGATCCTCCTGGTTTGATATATCGGCCGAGGATCGAAGCCCCGGTCGATGTTCTTCCTCACACCGAACAAACGTTAGTAAATAATCAAAACGCTAAAATCATGATTATTGACAGAAATAAAACAAACCAGAGGCCGTTGGGCCTCACCACCTTGATCCCTCAGTTGCTTGATTGCTTCGGATTGCTTGTGATTGACTGATTGCTTGATTAAGAACCCTAGGGTTAGGGTTTGAACTTCGGGGTTTGATCGCCGGATTGACGGCTGCCTTCGGAAGGTTAGGGCTTTTGGAGTATGGGATTGAGAGAGTATTTTGACAGAGTTTCGTGGCTTGATTGAGTGTGTAGGTATCTCAATTTCTGTGTGTTAAATTCGAGCCCAAAGGCCCCTTTATATAGGCATAGGGATGACTCACTCCGGCCAATCAAATCACGAGATGGCAATTGCAATTGCAATGCATCTCTAACTCTACGTCGTGATCTCCGAACGTAGCCCGAACGCATCGGAAAGGTAGTGTAGTTGGATCAAACCAAACGTCTGACAGAACGTTCGAGAGTCTGGAAAAAGGTCGATCTGGCGGCCGAGCAAAGGATGTCGCGGCCGTGGAATGGATGTCTCGGCCGAAGGATAGATCTCGCGGCCGAGGGATTGATCTCTCAGGGAGATTTTGCTGGCAACAGGTTGCTCGGGTGAGGGATTGATGTTGTGGCCGTGGGATCGATGTTACGGCCGTCAGATGGATTCTCCTAGGCTTCTGTATTTCTGTCTGAAAGGCTGTATGGCTTTGAATTGGGTCCTCTAAGTGGTCAAAGTTCTCACCGAAAGTCCTAAGGTCCTCAAGGAAGCAATCAGCAATCATTGTATCCATTTCATCATCGGGATTGTCCCAAGGTGGGACTTGAAATAATCGTTAGGCCAAATTGGGGTGTCTACATCTCCGGCCCCTCCCCGACTGCCGCGACACTCTCCGGAACCACCGTGGCCTGCACAGCGTCGTCCTGCGGGGGATGATCATCCCCGAGTATATCCGCGTTATCCATGAGAGGGAGAGAATGAGAGAGAGAGAGAGCAGCAATGGAGAGAGACGAGAGAGAGAGGGAGAACAGCGAGAGAGAGAGAGACAGCGAGAGAGAGAGGCAGCGAGAGAGAGAGAGGCAGCGAGAGAGAGAGAAATGAGAGAGAGAGAGACCAGAGAGAGACAGGAGAGAGATAGGAGGGAAATTCGAACGATCGGGGCGTACTGTGTACGCCCCGTATATATATATATATATATCCCCTAAACCGGTTCGTCTGGACTTTAAGTGGACCGGGTTTGAAGAGAGGTGCACCGCACGGCATAATGTATCAAAGCGCGCGGCATAACGGCTTAACTGGATGAAAATTCTCGAGTTCCCACGACGCACGGGATTACCCATGCTGCGCACGGCATACTGGGTTATTTCGACAGTTCAGACTCTGAGAGCAGTCTTCTGGCCATGGCATTCACACTCAGTATGTGCATAAAAAAAAATGCAGACGAACAATGACAAGGAAGGGACTTTTCATTTCATCAAACCCGAAGAAGTCCCTGGGATTTTCATTACATCGTTCAAAAAAAAAAAGAAAAAAGAGGGGGGGAAAATCCTACTGTCCCTCTTCTTCTTCATCAGTCCTCCTCCTTAGTCGCTCCCTCCGCCGGACGCGCCATCTCCTTCGCCGGAACGGTCATCCGAGCCATTCGGATTCCCCTTTGAGTCCTCTGCAGTCCCGTCCGAATCATGCCCCGGCGCATACTCCGGGTCATGCTTGCTGTCCATGTGATCAAAAGCGAAGTCCTGAAAGTTGGACACCGCGCGACGGAGGGTGCGAATCGTTGATATGAGCCTCGCGATCTGGTGGTTCAGTTGCTCAATCTCCTCGCGGTAAAAGCCCATCTCTGCCTCCAAAGAGATCACACGTGCTGTCAAGTCGTCTGCCGCCATGTCTCGAGATTACGAATCTAGGAACCTGGAAAGATTTGGGAGAAGTGTGCATAGAATGAGGCACCCCCATTCCTTTTAAAGAGGTCCTGACCGACGAAAGGGCACGCCTGTATTAATGGGCACCCTTAAACCAGCCAACTGATCTCGGAAATCGAAGAGGTGCATGGGAAAACTAAAGGCCGCGCGCCCTTTTGATCACCCGCACTGCATTTTGACTTCAGAAGAATAAATGTGTTTTCGCGGAAATTGAGCACTCTAGCCACCAAAATCATCTCGGAAACCAAAAAGCTCCAGCCGTTTTGTAGCAGAAATCCTTTGGAATAGCGTGCATTAATGATAGGATTATTTGATCCTAGTCCCCGGGGACTCGCAAAATTCCCCGTCCCCCGAGGATTGGTCGTATTTACGTCTGCTCGCAGTATTTGCCAGATTCGCGTCTCAACCCCATTTCAAAAATTCGCCTCCCGAAGGCTCGTCTCAATTCAAGTCTCAAGTCTCAAGTCTCAAATCAATTTCAAAAATTCGCCTCCCGAAGGCTCGTCTCAAGTCTCAAATCAATTTCAAAAATTCGCCTCCCGAAGGCTCGTCTCAATTCAAGTCTCAAGTCTCAAATCAATTTCAAAAATTCGCCTCCTGAAGGCTCGTCTCAAGTCTCAAGTCTCAAATCAATTTCAAAAATTCACCTCCCGAAGGCTCGTCTCAAGTCTCAAATCAATTTCAAAAATTCGCCTCCCGAAGGCTCGTCTCAATTCAAGTCTCAAGTCTCAAGTCTCAAATCAATTTCAAAAATTTGCCTCCCGAGGGCTCGTCTCAAGTCGCAAGTCTCAAATCAATTTCAAAAATTCACCTCCCGAAGGCTTGTCTCAATTCAAGTCTCTAGTCTCAAGTCTCAAACCAAATTTCAAAAATTGAATTTCGCCTCCCGAAGGCTCGTCTCAATCGAATTTTTCGCATTAGTTGCTACATTTTGCATCGTCCCAATTGAACTACGTTGGTCTGATCCCTACAAATAGGGTACGTAGGCAGTTCCACGAACGCGACCACCATTGTCATTTATTTGCATTTTCAAGCATTTTGTTTTTGTTTCTGTTCAAAGACTTTAGAGCAAACGGATCGGGATGCCTATTCTTTAAGCGTCACTCGTATCAAAACAATGGTATCCGAGTTACGTTAAAGAGGGACTACTGTAGATACCCCAATCCGGACCTCGAAGGGTCTTTGATCGCTCCGATGATGAAATAAAGGAAACGGAACCTTTGCGAGCTTGAATGAAGGATTCCCTTAACCCCAAACAGATCCTCAGCCCAAATGAACCCTTAGCCCCAAAACAAATCAAAAGCCCAAAAGCCCGGAGAAAGCCCAAAAGCCTCGGACCGAACCTAAAGTACCGTGCGCGACACATCTACACCGCACGGCGTATCGAAATTTAATACGCCGCACGCAGTCATGAGGTTAACCGCACGGCATTTTGGAAAAAGTTCTGACTAGCTCAGAAAGCTGTCGGCCACGCCTATTTGAGCCACAGCTGCAATACGGCTCAGTCGAAAGCACACTTCTGGCCCGCCCAGAAAATACCTCCAACTTTTGAAATTCAAAATCCAAGGCTCTTGCCTATAATCCCTTCACTCAAGGAAAAAGGGCCCTTGATCACCATTATACCCTTTCTCTCTCTTCTTGCTTTCACACCCACTTTTCCATTTCCAAGCCTTGAGAATGTTGTTCTTAAAGGACATTCTCTAGGCCTTTTACTCCATTTTTCTCCTCACCATTGAAGTTAGTCCCTTACTAACTTTGAGGTCCCAACTACCCAATATACCCATCTATTACACACATCTACACTTCTACTTTCTTTTTCCACCTTCCGGCGCCCATTCACCTTCACCAAAGCTCATTCAAGCT
Organism: Rhododendron griersonianum; assembly: GCA_018127125.1. Lineage (NCBI taxonomy): Eukaryota > Viridiplantae > Streptophyta > Magnoliopsida > Ericales > Ericaceae > Rhododendron > Rhododendron griersonianum. The sequence goes on along the minus strand of CM030799.1, from coordinate 14,573,103 downwards.
CCAGATCCAAGGTAAAAACCAAGTTTCCTTGGGCTAGGCTCTGTCCTGGCCCTGAGGGGACCTTTCTATTTTCAGGCTTGACTCTTTTGGTCGAGATCCGACCCAAAACCTCTTTTTCAAAACAAAACTAGGGTTCTGTACGAAGGTGTTCTACGCCGTGCGGCTCTTTATAGCGTCGCACGGCGTAGTATACCAATACGCACGGCATTTCGAAAGAATACCTTTTTTTTGATCAGACTGTTTGGATCGCGATCGTCCGTTGTTGGGTCTTTTCTGTATACCAAAAGTTGTCTCAGAATGAGACCATTTCTACAAGCCATGTTTTAAACTCCATAGATCTTTCCAAAACAAGCAAACGAATCAAAAATGGTTTTCCCTTCATGGTTTGAAAGAATGGTGTAGATCTGAGATGATCTGACGGCTGTGAGTCGTCTGAAGCTTTAAAATAAAACTGTGCGATGTAATGGTACATCGTGCGAAGCTTTACAAAACTATAAAAGTTTGGTATCAGGATTGGAACCACGCACGGCATATTGATAAGCCGCGCGCTACAAGCCGATATGCCGTCTGACGGAGGGAAATGATTCAGACAGTTCATTTCCATGTTTTCCCTGTTTATATCATCGCCATGTCATCTATGTCATTTCTGTACAGCAAGCACCACTAGCACGGCGATGTGTGATGATCTATCTTGTTTCCCTTTCCCTTTATGTGTTTTCAAGATTTTCCGAGTTCTATTAATCCCCCCATTTAAAATGCTTAGTAGAGACCGGTTTTCACCGGGCGAGCGGGGTGCTTTTCAACAAAACCTTCCCCGTTCGTAACCTGGCTCCCGGATCCAAAATCTCAAACAGTTTCGCTAGATCAAAAGGCCTTTTCTCTTCAAAACAAAACCCCTCTCGGTTCCTCGGATCATCCATCTCAAAAATCCGGGTGGCGACTCTGTCACGAATCGCACCGCTTCGGGCGCGGGAGCCCACACATACCTTCTTGACTCGCCTCTCTTGACCCTAGACCCCTCTCCTTGTTTCTTCATTAGCAGAGCACTCTCGTACCTCGAGCTTTTTTCTTTTTTTGGGATAAATTAGCTTGAAATAAAAAGAGACTAACTGAATATACAGCCTAGCATACGCTAGGAGGAAAATGAAAAAAGAAAATAAAATAAAACACGATAATTAAACTAGGTTCTAGAGGCTACAATGCTCGAATTTTAAACAACTACCAAATGTTTCCAACCTATCTAGACAGAGGAGAGGGAAACAGATGGACAAAATTTTCCACTGGTAGGAGATAACTAGCTATGTAAGAGCAAGTCCAATGAGGGGATGAATAGTTATTTTAGTGTCAAAAAGTGGTTAAAAGTTAGTTAGATGGATAATAGGACTCCTTCCTCTCAAATGGGGGAATGGAAAATGAGGGGATGGATAATTATTTTAGGATGAAAAATTGATTAACTAACTTCTTCTCCATTTTATTTTTCCCCAAATTAATTCATCTGAATTCTTACCTCCTTGATTTTCAGTTCCACTGGAGATGTAAGGCTAATCAATTGATAAATCTTTGCTTCGCTGATGATCTAATGATATTTTGCAAAGGAGAGCTTCCATCTATCAAACACATCCATAATGCATGACAGAATTTGAGGCTCTTTCTGGTCTCTCCCCTAGCCCAGGGAAGAGTAGCATATATTCTTTTCTGGAGTTAGTGTGGGAGTTAAGGAGACTATTGTCACGACCTCAATTTTAAACATAATTAGCAATACACTTTTGATAAATGAAGTCCTCGCAGTAATACAGTTAATACCCAAAAGCCCTTTCTTTTCCTTGTTCTCAAATAGAACTCAAATATTACATTTTGGCTCGATGGCCCCAAGTTATCAAAACACCAATATTTTATGGAAATAACATTACAGTTTACAATAAACATCTTTCCAAAAATACTCCTTTCGAATCAAATGCAATAGACTTCCTCTTGTATACCTTTGAAAAATATGATCAACCATGCATAGTAAGCACTCCATGTCAATTCCATTGATTTGTACCTGAAAAATGATAGGGTTGAGCAAACACGCGCTCAGTAGAGAAATCTATACCCAAGCTATATGAAAATGCGATGGATTATGCAACCAGAGTGAATGAGTACAATAGGATATCACAAGAGACAATGGTCTTTCACCACGAATGAGCATTCTACGACCCAAGAGAATTTAAAATCTGTAAGAGTACCCTTAACAGCTCACACGTCTAGTTGGGAAGGGAACCAACTCAAATCAATCTAACTAAAATGCAATATGCTCTCAACCGTCGCTTGTCTATCACTACGCAAATTCAAAATTTATTGCCTCTCACATTAACCCAATTTCACTTTATCGATTATCAAACCCTTTCTTTTCAAAACTTCGATAGAATCAATCATTTATCCCTCATTCGCATCGTCCATCAATCCTTGCATTGTTATTCCCTATTTTCGCTAGGTTTCACATGTTGTCCGGTCTTCTCACCGAATGGTGATACCCGTTCATCTACCCGCAGCTTAACAATCACTAAAATTCTCCATTTTCATTATGTCTCATATTTCAATTTCATTTCCGGGCGTTAAGGACCCCGTTCGTCCCATTTCTGGCATCACACCCTATGATGGATCCATAGCTTTCTTGTGTACTTCCGGGCATTTGGGACCCCGTGCGTCCCATTTCCGGCATCACACCTTATGGTGGATCCGTGGCTTTCTTCATGTCGTTCCTACGTTCTCATTCATGTTAACCATTCTCAATCTATAATAACCTCAAGTCCAACCAATAATACCTCTATCACAATCATGTCATTATGCCACCATTGTTCTCCACATCAATCTAGTTCATAAACAACAAACGTATGCTACATTCATCTTTATACAACATACTTCTATCTTCCGACGAGGGCCAAAGGAGTTAGAGAGATCAATGAACGATTTGAGATACCAACAATCAAGTCAAGACGTGATCCAAAAGTGTTTAAAGAGTGTTATAATTGATCAGGGTTCGAACGAGCTCGATACGATCAACAAGAGCCAAAACTGTCCAGACTAGGGGGAGGTATCGATACCCCTAAAATGGATATCGATACCCATCAGCAAACTGGTCCAGAGAGGATAGAGGTATCGATACCCTCTACCCTCAAAATGGGTATCGATACCACGAAACTTTTATGTGATTTTCAGACCTTCGAATGGCAAAACCCGTCAACAAACAACGAACCTTAGCATGATCTAAGTACATAATCAACTCATAAACGCATAGAGAGAGCAAGAAATCCCTACCTCAAGCTTCCATGGCCGAAACCCAAGATCCACAAGCGAGCCCTAGCTTTCAAACTCGAAACCCACCGTGAAGCTCTTCCTCCGAGCTCTACCCACGCGATCCACGAGCTTGAAATCACATCTAGAGGTTGGAATGGAGGTTGATTGCCATGGGTTTTAAGCTTTAGGGTGAAGTTTCAAGAGAGAAGGTGAGATGGTCGGATGAGAGAGGGAGAGAGAGGGAGCCGAGAGGGAGAGATGGGGAGCCGAGATAAGGGGGACTTTGATCCCCTACAACACACACACACCTTTTATACTAGCACCCAAACCAATTACATTCACACTCCCTCAAATAACAATCCTATCATTTAAGCCCCAAATCAAATAAACTCACAAATTTCTCATTTATTCAATATTTTAGCATTCATAAAACCCTTACACCATTTTCTGAAAATTACGGGTTTCTACAACTATTTTGCAAGAGCTTGGATTCTAGGAGGGTTCCTTTCCAGTGAGATATTTGGGAGTCCCATTACTATTTACTAAACTCAAAGTTGTTGATTGTCAAAGATTGGTAGATAGTATCACTGCCAAAACTAAAAGTTGGACTAATAGGGACCTTACTTATGCTAGGAGAGTCCAGCTTATCAAGAACATTTTGTTCTCAATGCAAACATTTTGGTCCTCCCTGTTCATCTTACCAAAAAAGGTCATTAAAGAAGTGGAATATATCTTTAGGGCCTTTTTGTGGTCTGGCCCTGACCTTAAAAGAACTAGGGCTAAGGTTGCTTGGGAGAATTTATGTGCTCCCAAGGATGAGAGGGGTCTTGGTTTCAAATCTATAGAGGTTTGGAATAAGGCTGCGGTTGCCAAGCATATATGGTTCTTGATTTCAGGGGGAGAACAATCAATGTGATGTCAATGGGTTAAATCCTATTTATTAAAGGGAAGGAACTTTTGGAGTCTTAAAATGCCAAGTGATCCCTCATGGGTTTTGAGAAAGTTACTTAATCTAAGAACTTTAGTTCATCTCTTCATACTTCATATTATAGGCAACGGGGATAACACATCCTTGTGGCATGATCATTGGCATCCTTTAGGCCCTTTGTTGAATAAGTTTGGTTCTAGAATTGTTTATGATTCTGGCCTTCCCTTGAATGCCAAGGTGTCCCAAATAATTCTCAGTTCTATATGGGCATTCCCAATCACACAAACATGGGAGTTGAATGAAATCAGACAACAGCTTCCCCCATTGAGAGGTACAAGGGATCAAATTAGATGGACTCTTAACTCAAATGGACAGTTTAGCATTGCCTTTCTATGGGAGGAATTGAGAGAACCATTTTCCAAAGTAACTTGGCATAAAGCTGTTTAGTTTTCTGGCCATATCCCAAAGTGCAGCTTCATTACATGGCTTGCCATCCAGGGTAGGCTTTCCACTGAGGATAGACTAGTTCTTTTTGGGATTAAATCTAGTTCTCAGTGCAGCTTCTGCCAAGGTAGTGAAAGCCATGACCATTTGTATTTTAATTGTATATTCTCCACACAAGTTTGGAATGCTATTTTAGCAAAAATGGATGAGAGGTGGCCCCCCCCAGTCTTGGGCAGCCTGGATTACACATTTCTCCACTTTTAGGGGGAAATCCCTTAAGAATGTTGTTACTAGATTGATACTTACTATTACAGTGTATCACCTTTGGATTGAGAGAAACATGAGGAAGTTTCAAACTACAACTAGCACATGGGATAGGGATAGCAATTACCTCCGACTCGTCCCCGCCTCCGACCTCCCCACCCCGATCCGAGCGGGTATTCCCCGATCCGATAGGCAAATGGAGCGGGTATGGTATTTGCTTCCTCCGCCCCGTTTAAACCCGATCCGAACCCGATTATAGATATTTATATTTTGTATGTATATGTCTAAATAAATTTCATTGTTTTGATATAATAAGAGCAAAATACTAATTAATAAAACACTAATTTATGTCTTTGTTTTTTTTATTTCTATTTTTTTAACTCTTATAAATCATCAATGTCTTGTGTTTTTTTCAAAACACTCTAAAAAGAACAAAACTTGTCAAATTATGATGATGAATGGGGATCCAATTTTCCCCCGACCCCGACACCTCCCCGATTTCTCCCACTCCGACTCCGATCTGATATAGAACGGGGCGGGTTTGGGGGACGCTAAATCCGACTCCGATCCGCCCCATTGCCATCCCTACCTGGGAAGTAGTAGTTCACAAAATCTATAACATGGTTAAGGGTAGACTTCTGTCTCTGCCCAAATTGCCCAAAGGCTCACATGATTCTAGATTTATTAGAGAATGGGGCATAACGATGGAATAATCATATATGTTGCATGGATTATAATTTGCATGTGTGACTGGGAGTTGAGTTGCATTTGTTTTCCAAATCCTACCTTGCATTTGTGTTCTGTTTGGCAGGTTGTGATTGGTGCCATTCTGCTAGTTGGAACTTGTTATCTTCGGCTTTGGATGGTTGAGTGTGCCAGCATATGTGTGTTCTTGTAAGATGTGTGCTTGAGCCCCATCCTTCTTGAGAGTGGAGGTAATATCTAGTGGGAGACATTTTGTGAGGGAGAGTGGAGGGAGTTGAAGTTCCCTTTTTGCTTCTAGTTGATGGAGAGTTAGGCTTTGAGGGAGTAATAGGTGAGCAGATATGTTTGTTCTCTTCGAGATTCAAGTTGGAATTATGATGTTGTTCTCCTTGTCAGTCTATGAGCTGTGTGTTGGCTTGATGGACTGGGTATTATATAACCTGTTGTTTCAGTTACTGTTCTGTTTTGTAACTTGTCATACATAGAGCATCCTGTGTTTTGTATCATGTCATATTGCTGTTTTCTATTAATTCTGATGCTGTGTTTTGCCTTTGTGTTTGAGCATCCAGTTTGGATGTGAAGACATCTTAGAGCATCATAGAGCACCCTAAGTTGAATGAGTAATTTAGGAGATCTAGAGGCTGCAGATCAACACCATGTTTACAATATTTGCCTAACCAACAAGGGTTGTCATTGGGATCTCCCTTCGCAGAGGGGGACGTCCTCTGCTTAGTGACAAGTTGCAATTTGCTGCTATCCTGTTGTGTACAATCTAACAGCTCTCTCATCTGCTGCTGTTTTGTTGTTTTGTTCTACTGCTGTTCTGTGAGGAGCAGCTCCAGGAATCGGGTTCTACTGCTGGCATTCTGTTGTTTTGTTGGCATTTTTGCGCTCATATCATCTGTTTAGCTGTTGGTCCAGCATTTGAATTTACTGCTGCTATTGGAAGCTGGCAGCTTGTTGCTGCTGCACCGTGAGGTTGCTTTGTCCAAGAGATGGTACCAATGCCTCAACAGTTAGAAGGATTAAAGCGGCCAAAATCTGGTCCAAGCCTCATTTGTAAATTCTTGTAAGGCTCATTGTATTATGCATCTACTGCTATGCTGTGTTCACGCATAGTTGCTGCTGTTCAATCTATGGGGATCAAGCTCAGCTCTTGTTGCTGTCCAGAGCTGCTACCATTTGGGAGAAGCTCATGACACAAATGGCTACTGTTCAATTTTGATTGCTGTCCAGATCTGCTGCGGTCCAGAACTGCTCCTGTAGCTGCTGTTCAATTCTGATTGCTTGTTTACTGTTTCGGTTGCTTGCTCTGAACCTATCCATAAGGAGCAGGCCCTGCTATTGCTTGTTTATGGGCTTAATGTGTCGTTTGTTTTCCTCCCCTCTTGTAAGATGGATTGAAAACAGCGTGTCTCATCTACCTTATGTAGCCATTTGGCTTATCAAATTTTCTATTATTTTCTTTTCTTTTCCTCCTGGGGTATGCCCTTTATAGGCTGTATATTCGGTTAGCCTCTTTTTTCAATTTCAAGCTGATTTACCCCAAAAAAAAAAGTAAATTAAAAAATAAATAATTAAAAAATACTCCCTCCGTTCCAAATTAATAGTCCGGTTCGGTCTCCAACGCAACTTTTAAATTGTTAATATCTTTCAATCTATAATGTCTTAAAAGATTTTAAAAACTTTGTATAATAGAACTAATTGAGATCTATCATATGAGATCCATATTGCACATAAAATTTATTATAGATTGAAAGATATTAGCATTTTAAAAAATGCATTGAAGACCGAACCGGACTATTAATTTGGAACGGAGGGAGTAATAATTTTTTAAAATTCAATATTTAAAAATAAAACCCCAACGGGTAGAAAAAGGCCCTAGAGAAAAAGGCAGGCCTATTTCTTTTTATTTATTTTTATATAAAGCAGACCTCTTTCATCTCATCTCTCCCTCTCTCTCTCTCTCTCTCTCTCTCTCTCTTCGAAGTTTGGGAAGAGAAACGACTGTGGGAGGATGAAACCCTAACCCCTTATCTCTCTCCCCTCCTGTTCTTCACCAGCGATCTCTCTCTCTCTTTCTCACCTCTATCTCTCTCCCTCACTAGATTACCCCTCCCTCTCACCGATCGACTTAAACTAAAACCCTATCAAGCCAAGACCCACGGTTGAAAACGGCAAGATGTCTCTCTCTCCCTCTCTCATCTTTATCTCTCTCTCCAACGACAGATTTGCAGAAAACGACAACCTTTGCAGATTCCGGAGATAGATTGCAGAAATCGGCGACAAATTGCAGATTCCGGCCAACTTTCCGGTGAATTAAGGTAACTCCGGCCGACCATTTTCTGGTAGTTGCAGTTGGTTTTGATGATGTGTGATGATATGGCAAGTATAGCTATAGTCATTTGGTATCCATCCCCATATCCATCAAAGCTATTTTCCATCCCCTATTGGAGCCCTGATTTTTGCATTTGGTGATGGAAAATGACTATCCATCCCCCATTGGACTTGCTCTAACTATGACAATGCCAAGAAGTTGGAGTAGTGGAAGTCGGAGCCCAATCCTTGAGCTTCAACTGCCCTAACGTAACAGATTAGCCCATGTGGTGCCAGGTTAATTGTTCCAAAGACGGATCAGCCCCATCAGAGCCACGAGCCCGAGAAGACTAGATTGAAGATATTCACTCATGGTGCTAGATGCAAAAGAACAGCTAAATTAATTGCCCAAGGACAACCCCGATTGGCTAGGTACTCCCTCCGTTCCAAATTAATAGTCCGGTTCGGTCTCTAATGCAATTTTTAAATTGTTAATATCTTTCAATCTATAATGTCTTTAATGATTTTAAAAATTTTGTATAATAGAACTAATTGAGATCTATCATATGAGATCCATATTGCACATAAAATTCATTATAGATTGAAAGATATTAACAATTTAAAAAATGTATTGGAGACCGAACCGGACTATTAATTTGGAACGGAGGGAGTACAAAATTAGTTCCATGGGACAACCCCCAACAATAGGACACCAGCAAACACACTACGGTTAAGATTCCACAGCAGAAGCTGAAAATGTAAATGAAAACTATAGCCAAAAGAGTAACATTCCACGGACATCCCCCTTGGATAGGCATACATTAAAATAATGCCACAGATAAGATTCCACAGCAGTCAACAAAATGTGAATTGCGTACTCTTCAAACCCCATATAGTTAGGATTTCCCCATACGGTTAGGATTTCCAAAGCTCACAAAGCAGTGATCAAAACACGACCGAAGTAGTCTCCTTTTGCCTCATCAGTAGCAAATAAGCATAACAATAAAAGAAGCCATTACACCAGTATTCACAAAAGAAGATGCCATTTGACTAGAAGGTAAATGATGAAAGAAGGAAAATGAGAAAGCCTATTGCAGGTATATGCTTACACTATAACACCCTCGAAAGACTCACACCTCCTTACTTTCCTTTAAATGCAACAGACTTAGGCTCCACAACTCCCTCCACTTAGCTAGAAATGCAATATTTCTAGTACTTAATTCACATGGACAGAAAATAGCGAAAACATATTTTCCTTAACCCCTTCTTGTTTAAATACATTTCTAAATATAATTTACTGTACATAATCTGAAAAATTATGCAACATATCCTGTATAACAAGTGTTCAGGGACGTGTCCCCATACCCATATCCAATTTGGGGACACATATCCCAGTATCCTAAGATTTAAATTTTGGAAGGTTCGACGCTTGAACTTGCACTTGCACTCGCACCCGAGTCCATGTAACTTAGATCATGGTTTTTACCGCCACTGCAAAAGCTACAACATGAAGTAGGTTTGATTTCAAAAAGTAGTAGCCTGTCCTCTGTGGATAGCCTGCTTCGCATAGCAAACCAAGTAATCAAGCTACATCTCAAAATATGGGAAGGGAACCATACAATGCGACTCCAACCAACCGTGGGCAGGTGAACTCTCAAATTGTCCCAGAGTGAAGAGATGGTGAATTGTCCATTAGTAGTGACTAGTGAGGGTCCACATATATCTGAATGTTAAGAGTTTTGGTTTAAAAGAGGAGGAAGTGCGTTCCCGACTTCATTCAATTCGAGAGTTTGAGAGACTAGAAACAATAAAAAATTGGTGGGAGATCCACTGTAGCATGTTTGTAACCCACTAAGTCCACTAATCAAATCTCTAACCCACTAAGTCCACTAATAGGTATTTGGTAAGGCATGAAGTCCACTTCATTTAAAAGATAAATAATCCCTGACAAATTTACCCTTCCATTCAAATCCCATCCATTTAGCTCATTATCTCTCCATTATCCCTTCTAATTTTGTACTTATCCATTCAATCACGGGTATCTCTCTCTCGTCTCTCTCTATTTGAAATCACGTCAATCACGTTGTTGTACTTATATAATGTTATATAACAGTCGAAGATTCTCCTTTTCTCTGATACACTATATATAACGTTATTGTACATATATAACGTTATATATTCTCCTTTTTAAGAGTTTAGCCGCTGCGCGGACCAATAAATATAAGGTTGTCTATGGTTATATATGATTATGATTATATGTTTATGCATATATATGATCAAGTTTTAACAAGTATTATGTTGGATCAGTTTTGTATCTAACGTTATTGTACTGATATAACGTTGTATAACATTGTATATTCTGCTTTGTATAGTTACATCTTGATCTCAACTGCTTTGTTGAATTTTTTTTGAGTTTCGCTGCACAAAAACTCTCATATAACATTATATTTTTACTTTATTGAATTGGTCCGCGCAGCAGCCTCAATGACTTGTTTCTACTAACAATAATACACAAAAAAAATCGTAATACATGTGACAAAAAATAATCATTTAACCTTATAACGTTATACATGAGATTTTGTCCTTTCTAACTCTAAAAAAATAAAAAGAGGAGATCTCGTAACTTCTTTTCCTTCGTCGCCGTCGCCTTCTTCACAGTCGACTTCACAGGTAACTAAATACTCTTCACCCATTGAACAACTGCACAAATAACAGCCGTTAACAAAATTAGTATATAACCAACATTGATATAACCATATATACTATCAATCGAATCCCTAACTTAATTCAACCATACCATAACATTATATGTTCAGGTTTGTTAGGCCGCTGCGCTGACCAATTCATATAAGGTTATATATGATTATGGTTTATTATTCTTTTATAGGGTTATATGGTTATAACGAGTAAGGAACAATATGGTTATATGGTTATATATTCAGATCATACATAACCTTATATGTTTTTTTGTTCTGCTTCTTATTTATGCAACCATACATCTTCACAGAACAAAATGACATTTTATAAACAACCAACAGGAGAATATATAACGTTATATAATGTTACACAATAACATATGAATGACATTACAATGTTATATGTTTACATCCGGGGGCGTGGGGGCAGGAGTCCCCACGGCACAAAATTGGGGTGTAATTTCAGCCATAGAACCCGACCTAGTTATATATATATAACCACATATAACCTTATATGAATTGGTCCGCGCAGCGGCCTAACAGATCTGAGTATATAACCATATATGTACCTAACAGCCACTAACAAAAGTACAAAAAATAAAACCCTAACAGATCTTAACATATAACCATATATGTTCCAACAGCAGGTAAACAAAAATACAACATACAAAACCCTAACAGAGAGGAATTCTTATGTTTTTACTGGTGTATAAACCCTTCAAATGCAAAGAACCATACCGAGGGACACAAGGCGACGAAGATCGAGTTATTTGTTACGATTTGGAAGGGCACCTGATGTTTTGAACAGATATATGATGACGAAGGTGTCGGCGACGGTGGTAGCGGTGATGGAGGGTGGGAACTCGGCCATGGTGGTAGCGGCCATGGATGTCGACGAAGGGCGGCGAGGAGAAGGAGGAGTGCACCGCGGCGAGCAGGCGAGGAGGAGGAGGAGCAGGCGGCGAGCAGGCGGAGCAGGCGATGTGACGGCGAGGAGGAGGAGGAGCAGGCGGCGAGCAGGCGATGTGACGGCGACGGGAGGTGGGTGGCGATGGAGACGAGATCTTTGTCGTTGTTCGTTCTGAAATTGTGGGGGGGAGGCGGCGATGGGAGGTGGGTGGCGATGTTTGTCGCTGTTCGTTCTGAAATTGTGGGGGAGAGGCGGCGACGGGAGGTGGGTGGCGATGGCGAGTCGCTGTTCGTTCTGAAATTTTGGGGGGAGGGGGGGCTGGGGGGGAGGGTTTTGTACTGAAGGGAAGGATAAATTTTCGGGAGAGAAATCGGGAGAGATTTTAGGGATTAGAAATTTCAAACGTTTTTTTTTCAAATAGATAACAAAACGTGGCAAAAGGTTTTTTAAAAATAGGGGTATATTAGACTAAACAGGTTTATTATATCCTGATTAGTAGGTTAGTGGACTTAAGGGGTTATAGAATTTAGAAGTGGACTTATGGGGTTTGGAATATGGTACAGTGGACCTGGGGAAAATTCCCCCTAGAAACAACCACTAGTAGTTATTATGAATTATGGTAGACACAATGGAATCATTGGGGAGACCAGAATCAGAGATGACTCGGGAGGACCCGGGGGCTCTGCTGCGCCAGGGAGGCAGCAGCCCCTACCCAGTGTACCAAAACGTTGCCGTTTTGGTGGAAAAAAAATTCCCTGCTTCAGTTTGCAATCTTATGGAGCAGAAACGTGATTATGAGAGTCTTAGAGACAAAATTTGATTATGTCTCTTTAGAATAATATGATCAGAATAATAAGATCTTCACACCCGTTCAAACAGATTAAAATTGGAGCACTTAATTTTTTAACCATATTTTTTAATATATAAACGGTCTAAAAAATTAATTGCTCAAATTTTCACTCCGTTTGAATCAGTGCAAAGATCTTGTTATTCTTATCATATTATTCTAAAAGGTCGTAATTTATTTTTATCGCTAGGGCTCTTATATTAAGTATATGCTCTTTATTTAGGATCCTGTGGACTAAAAATGTGATTATGAGAGCCCTATAAACAAAAATTAATTATGCCCTTTTAGAATAATATGATAAGAATAACAAGATCTTTGCACTGATTCAAATGGAATGAAAATTTGAGCACTTAATTTTTTGAGACCGTTTATATATTAAAAAATATTGTTAAAAAAATTAAGTGCTCTAATTTTTAATCCGTTTGAACGGGTGTGAAGATCTTATTATTCTGATCATATTATTCTAAAGAGACATAATCAAATTTTGTTTCTAAGGCTCTCATAATCACGTTTCTGCTCCATAGAATTGCAAACTGAGGGCAGAGATTTTTTTTCCCACCAAAACGGCAACGTTTTGGTACACTGGGTAGGGGCTGCTGCCTCCCTGGCGCAGCAGAGCCCCCGGGTCCGATTCGGGAACCAAACTTCTCATGAAGGGGGCACAATGGGTGCCAATTATCATACCACAAGGAAGTGGAGTGTCCATCCCAAATTTTACTTTTACCCAAGTATTTTGGAAAATAATCATTTTTTAGCAAAATAAGTGACTTATTTTGCTAAAAATTGGTTATTTCTCAAAATACTTGGGTAAAAGTAAAAAAAAAATTTAATTTTTCGATTCCTTTCGTCGAGACGAATCAATTATCCACAAAAATTGGGCGCCAAAACTAACAAATGCAAAAAAATTTAAATAAAGACTAAACAACTTTTTTTTTTTAAAGTTTAGGATCACTCACCTGGATAGAGAAAGATTTGAAAGATTAGGAGAGAGAAAAGGTAATTTGTGATTTATTTGAATTTAAGGATGAAAAGATAAATTTTCAAACCCACTAGGATGGTGACTTAAGTATATATATAGGGCCGGACCCCTATTTAAGTTCCCTTATGAAAAATAAAAAAATGAAAGAAAAATGTTTGTACATATTGGACGGTGCGGCAGAGTTGGGGCTGGCACAATTCACATTCGGACTCGGAGACACTACCACAGCCACTTCCTCGACGCCGCCTTCACTCTCACTCACTTCGTCGAGAAGGTTTCCACTCGTGCTGTTATCTTCCTCATCATCATCAGCGACAGTAATGACGACAATGACTTTTTCTTCTTCTTCTTCTTCATTGAAAAGTATGAAATGGAGATGATCGGAGACTTGAGGGTCGACAACTACTACTGGCTCTGCGACGATTCTCGTTCTAATGCTCAGATTAGGGGTGATTTTAAAAACCGGAAAACCGGACCGATTTTCTGGTTTTCATTTCAAACCGGTTCGGTCCGGTTTGAAATATTTCAAAAATTCATTTTCGGTTCCGGTCCCGGTTTGGGAGACTTACAAACCGGTCTAAACCGGACCAGACCGGATTACACATGTATACAAAATATTGCAAGAGGTGTGGCTCGAACTCGCGACCTCAGGTTTCAACCAAACGCCACTTACCGCTGTGCTACAATGGTTGTTGTGAATTCTATGTGTAAAAAATATATTTATTACATAAATACGATAGATATATCATATATAAATACAAACCCTAATTACTTATCCAGATTTCATTTTCTTTTCCTCACACACCCCGCCGACTTCACTCCAAGTCCAGGCGATGGCGATTACACGACTCTCTCTCTCTCTCTCTCTCTCCCCTTCTCCTTCTCCCTCTCCCTCTCCCTCTCCCTCTCCCTCTTCTTCTTCTTCTTCAGTGGCGATGGCGAAGTGCGGCGGCCGGTGACTGGTATACGATGACTCTCTCTCTCGTCCACGTTTGTTGATTTTTAGTTTTGTTTGAAACCCCAAACTCAGATCTGGTCTGAGATGGAGCTCGGTGACGGCGCCGGCGGTTGATGCCGACAGGATCGTGCATATTTTCTCTCTGTCGTCTTGAAACCGGATAAACTGTAAAACCGGACCGAAACCGGATAAACCGGACCGGATTATTTCGTCCGGTTCCGATTTCCATTTATTCCAAACCGGATAACCGGTTTTGACCGAAAAATGTGTCAAAACCGGTCGAAACCGGACCGGTATCACCCCTAGCTCAGATGCTCTCTTTCCTCCAAGACGAGAATGCCTACCCCGAATTCGTCATGTCTGGTATCTACGGATTGCAATCTTTTACTTCGTTTCTATTCAATTGATCAACTATTATCAAGAGTATACGTCCTTGATTTGGTCGTTAAATTGGGAGTCTTCATCCCTTCCAGTTGGGCCCCCAACTTTGATTGAAACCCTCCCTCAGAAAAAAAAAAAAAAAAAAGCTTGCTCGGACACCAATGATTATATGAAAAGTGTGGGGTTATCGATCAAGATCGGTTGACATCGCCTAAGCCTCCTAGTTCAGCGAATGGGTTCGCCTAGCCCTTCGCCCGAGCCACCTAGTCAGCGACTACCTTCGCCTAGCACTTCGCCTGACCTGCACAAGCAAAGCACGACTAACAAACCACACTGGAGGGACCCCAGAATGGTCCTCCGGCGTGAGAGTGAGATAGTGTAGAGAAAGAAGGTAAAGCATTAGGGTTTTGAGGGTAGGAGACGATGTACCTCTTTAGGGTTGCTTAGCTTCCTTTATATATAGCATCCTTACTTACTCCCCAAGTACTAGCATGTGCCAGGCACGCTTTGGCTCACGTCGCCTGACGTAACAGATAAGGTTGCCAACAACCTTACGAATGAGTTGGCAACCGCTCGGATGATGTCACCTTCGTCATACCAGATAAGATGGTTATGTGTACGTGAATGAGCTGGCATAATGTTCACCGCCGTACCTAGTGTCCGAACACTAGATCGATCGTAGCCGTGCCTAATGTCCGAGCACTAGATTGATCGTAGCGACTCTATGTCTATTGCTGAAGGACTAGCAATCCTCAGTTGCCTGCCCGAGCATCATCATTGCCGAACCATAATATCCGAACCATAGAGAGGAACCTTAATGTTTGAACCATAGAGAGGAGCATTGGCCGAACCATAATGTCCAAACCATAGCGAGAAACGTCGACCTCAGTATGAGTTGGCCAAACCTTAATGTCCGAACCTTATGAGCACCGACCTCGGTATGAGTTGGCGGTTGGACACTCCATAACTGAATGTTGCTGCCGCCGAGCCTGTCTATCCGAACCTAAGAGTTCGATGCTTGACTCGATCTTAATGCAAGTTGGTCTGTAGAGACTCGTAAAATTTTTAATTATTGAAAAGTTATATTAATGTCGGAAATTGGGAAAAATTGTGAAAAGTGTTGTGGTTATATGATTTGGGGTTGAGATGGAATTGAAAGTAGAAAGGTGTTTGTGTGATTTAAAGTTGTAGTAGTATATAAGTGTGTGTGTGTGTGTATGTGTAGGAGATTATAATATCTCATCTCTCCCTCTCTCCACACACGGTTCTATCTATCTATCTCTCTCTCTCTCTCTCTCTCTCTCTCTATATATATATATATATATATATATACTAGAGTTTGCCCGTGCCTGAAGGCACGGCGCCACGCGTTTTGAACACAACTGAAATGAATTGCAAAACTATTGACCACCCCTGTCAACGAAACTGATTTATATGGGAAGATTTTTTCTTAAATTAGGATCAAAGGAATATTTTTCTTACCCTTTTGTTTAGTTTACAAAAAAAAAACACTCACACCAAAAAAATTGAAATTGATCAACCGATAAACAAAAATATATTTCTTACCCTTTTGTTTAATGCTTTTTATCTTTCCATAACAAAAGAGAGTTGGAATAGAAAATGTTAGAGAAGATTGAAAATAGAATTTTCTAACCTTAGAACTCTTCTCAGCCGTAGGATTTATGAGGTATAAGTTTGGGCCGTTAGATTTATGTAGATAAGATTCAAATACTGAGCTGTTTTATTATATATTTATATATATATATCACCCAAAAACCCCACTCAATCACTCACAAGATCAACCTCCATTCCACCTTGCAATCATGTTCTTGAGCTTGGGTTTTGTTGGTTTGAGCTCGAAGAAAAGATCTTGGTCGATTTCGAAGTTCGTGGAGCTAGGGCTTGCTTGAATCGCGTGGGTTTTGGTCCTTGCTTTGAGGTAGGGACTTCTTCTCCTTCTCTATGTGTGAATATGTTGATTTGGTGTAGTATTTGAGCTTGGATCATCACCCTTTGTATCTCGAAAATCTGCAAAAATCGTGGCTGGAAATGCCTGGGGATCAATCCCCTTGCGCAGGGGGGTCGATCCCCTTGCTGCCTGGACTTTTTCTATAGTTGTTTGGGGATCGATCCCCATGTGGTAGGGGATCAATCCCCACCATCTCTAGACAGTTTTGAGCCACTTTGTGATATCTTGATTGTTTTGAGCCCCGATCGCTTCTAACCCCTTTTGGACACCTCCTAACCTATTTCAAGCATGGTTATTTGAATTCCATTGGTTAACCTAAGTCATTCTCGTTCCGTTGGACTTTCATTATTAAAGAAAGAATATAAGGTTACTTGATTAAAACCATAGTGAAATGTCTCTTGTGTGCTTGATCGTATGTGTTGGATAAATGTGGCATGTTTACAATGTTGGTATCGTATTGTATGATCATAAGTGTAAGAATGTGAACATAGGAATGTTGTTTGCTTACACATTGATTGATAGTGTGTGTGAGTTGGGCATTGGAATAGGAGAGTCCCGTAACGCAAGGAGTGGTAATACGGAGACTCAAATGGGTCTCTTAACGCAAGGGGTGACAATACGGTGACCCAAGTGGATGGAGTTCACTGTAACGCAAGGGTTGGAAATACATTAACACTAGGAGTGTTTATGTTGTAACGCAAGGGGTGGTAATACAGTCGAATGTGACGTGAGATAGAGTGTGGTATGGTTGACGTCGGTAGTACATGTTGTTTCTTGAACTATATGCTTACTTGAGATTGTGACATACAATGGATTGATTCGAAATGAATGTTGACTGACTTGTTGCATCTTAAACACTTTATATACTTGTCACCTTGGACATTGCCTGACTTCATAGAACGTGCCATTCATGCTATCATAGAAAGAGTTGAGGGTTGGTTGTGTCTCTTTCGATTGAACCGTATTCTCCATGCCTTTCATTCCATTGCACTTGTCTTCATATTTGCATATAAAATTGGTAGAAGATTTTCCTACTGGACTAGTGTAGCTTAACCCTTCATCATTTTTAGGTACAAATCCCGGTCAATAGCCTATATGCATTGAGTGCTTGGATGAAGAAGAAAACTTTTTGGAAGCTAACTTGTGGAAAACTTTTTGGAAGCTAACTTGTGTAGTTACTTAATCATCTTGTAATGACTTTCTTTTGGGTTAAAGATGCGTATATAACTAATTTCTACAAATTTCCTTTTGACTGAAATAGTTGTAACCTCTAAACTTATTCGTACTCGTACTTGAGTAAATTTGGGCCTGAGTGCCACTGATATAATCTCTCAAAACTTTGAAGTTGGATTTGTATGTGGAACTTATGGGAACTATATATGCACTCTTTTGGGTACTATGCTAAGAAAATGTGAGTTTCTCCTTTTGAAAGATTTATTTATTTATGTTGAAAATCGAGGGTGTGACAAGTAATGCGAGTGCTTTATTTCTGAAAAGCTTATTTAATTATGTTGAAAATCGAGAGCGTGACATGGCTGAACGACCATGTCCCAGCCTAAAGAGAGCTTGATTGTCAACCTCAGCATAGGCCGGTCATTCGTACTTACTTGTTCGAACGCCGTCTATGCCGAACCGAGTCTAACCAGACCTAGCAACCCGGTCAATGCCTCAATCGGATCAAATAGAATCGAGGAGTTTAACCTAGCCTTTCGCCGAACGTAGTGACCGTTGCCGAACCAGCATATCCAGCCCACTGCAATAGCCCCTCAACTTCTTCTAGTACATTATTGTACAAAAGGAGTTGATTATGAGTTTGGCCGAATATCAGTGGCCGAACCGCCACTTCCGAACAATGGAAGATTTTTGAAACCTTGGCATGGATTGACTGTCTGAACGTGCTTGTCCAAACGTTAGTGATGCTGAACGGATCTGGACCAAGCTTAGCAACCCGGTCAATGCTTTGATATGGAATCGAGGGGCTCGTCTCGTACTTTTGTCTAGCTTCTGCTGAAGTGATTTTTCGAACGTTACGTGGGTATGGACCGAACATTTGCCGATCGTACCTTCAAAGCCCTAGACCTTCTTTGTTCAGACGAATGCCTTGTGGTTCCTCGAAAAGCCTTGTCATGAGAGAGATTGGCTAACCGACACGAAAGTCTTGATGGCGAAAGCGCCGAACGCCAACGGACCGTATCGCCGAAGCGCAGTAGCCCCGGACCAACTTTGTCCAAGCAAACACCTTGTGGGCTCTAAAAAGCGTTTGATCGTATCGTCGAAGAGAGAGTGCGGCTATCCAATACAAAAGTCCGAACGCTTACCGACCGTCAAAGCGTGGTAGCTCCAGACCATCTTTGTCTGAGTGAACGCCATGTGGACTATAAAAAGCCATAGCATGAGAGAGTGCGGCAAGCTGAAACAAAAACCTTGATGGCGCAAGCACTGAATCGAATGCCATTCGACTGTATCGTCGAAGTGCGGCGCGGCAAACCAAAGCGAAAGCCTTGATGGCGCAAGCGCCAAACGCTATCCTACCGTATCGTCGAAGCGTGGGGCAGCTAACCGAAGCAAAAGTCATGATGGCGCAAGCGCCGCAAGCTATCCAACCGTATTGTCGAAGTGTGAGAGCCCCAGACCATCTTTGTCTGAGCGAACGCCATGTGGACTCTAAAAAGCCTTGACGTGAGTGAGTACGGCTTAACAAAGCGAAAGCCTTTATGGCGCAAGCGTCACACGCTCTCTGACCGTATCGCTGAAGAGGAAGTGTGACTAACCGATACGAAAGCCTTTGTGGGGCAAGCGCCGAACGCTCTCCGACCGTATCACCGAAGAGGGAGAGTGGCTAACCGATACAAAAGACTTGATGGTGCAAGCACCAAACGCTTCTGACTGTATCACGGAAGAGGGAGAATGGCTAACCGATACAAAAGCCTTAATAGCGCAAGTGCTGAATACTCTCTGACCGTATCGCCGAAGAGGGAGTATGGCTAACCGATACGAAAGCCTTGATGGCGCAAGCGCCAAACGCTCTCTGACCATATCGTCAAAGAGGGAGTGTTGCTAACCGATACAAAAGCCTTGATGGCGCAGGCGCCGAATGCTCTCCGATCGTATCATCGAAGAGGGAGTGTGGCTAACAGATACGAAAGCCTTGATAACGCAAGTGCCGAGCGCTCTCCGACCGTATCCTCGAAGAGGGGTAGCTCCGCCGAACTTCACTTCCTTTTTGTGGATGCTCTAGTGGGCTTTGCTAGGAGCTTTTGCCTGACATTGGGCACGACTTTTGTCCTTGGATTTTTCGTAGCGATAGCTTGGTTCCTTCCTTTGCCGATTGTTAGTGTGAGCCTCACATTGAGCCTCGTGTGGCTCAGTTGTCTGCTCGACCACTTCATGGTCCGCATTGTCGTGGAGTTTGTTGCCTATCTTTTGCCGAACGTTGAAGGTGTACATTGTCTATAAACAATGACCTTCCCTAAACAACCATCTTCAACTGAAGAAGTGAGCCAATCTTTCGCCGAACATAGAACACATTGTCTGTAAACAATGACTTTCCATGAACGGCGATCTTCAACTGAAGGAGTGAGCCGATCTTTCACCGAAAATAGGAGGTGCACTTTGTCCGTAACCAATGAGCTTCCCTGAATGTTGATCTTCAACCGAAGGAGTGAACCAATCTTTCGCTGAACATAGGAGGTGCACTTTGTCCGTAAACAACGACCTTCCCCGAACGGCGATCTTCAACCGAAGGAATGAGACAATCTTTCGTCGAACGTAGAAGGTGTACGTTGTCTATCAATAACACTCTTTGCCAAACAGCCATCTTTAATTGGAGGGGTAAGCCAATCTTTCGCCGAACATCAATAGGTATGATCTTCAGGGAGATGGCGTATCGGAGGAGGCCGCCTTTCACGCCGCCTTTTGCCTTCGTAGAATCTCGAAGTTGATGAGGAGATTTTGGGGACAGCCTCCTTGAGCCTTGCCATATCCACCTTGAGGAGGGCCATCTTCGTGTCGGGTTGTCCAGTTGCTAGAGTAGCGACTGGACCTAAGCCATTTTTGCATCTGAGGTAGGGGAGAGCCCCACGATAGGAGGGATGGAGACAGAGATATAGTCGTCGACCAGACGAGGAGTTGGTGGTGCCATTGAGACCAGAGACACCACCATCAGTCTATTCGCCATCCATTTCACCGAACTAAAAGGTCGATCCAAACGAAGAAAGGAGGTTTCAGAAGGATCTGATCAGAACCACCGTGGATCTGGTTTCTTTTCACTTCGGGTTCACCAATTGTGGGGTTATCGATCAAGATCGGTTGACCTCGCCTAAGCCTCCTAGTTCAGCGAGTGGGTACACCTAACCCTTCGCCTGAGCCTCCTGGTCAACGACTAGGTTTGCCTAGCCTTTTGCCTGACCTGCACAAGCAAGCATGATTAACAAACCGCATCAGAGGGACCCCGGAATGGTCCTTCGGCGTGAAAGTGAGATAGTGCAGAGCAAGAAGGTAAAGCATTAGGGTTTTGAGGGTAGGAGATGATGTACCTCTTTAAGGTTACTTAGCTTCCTTTATATAGAGCATCCTTACTTGCTCCCTTAGTACTAGCATGTGCCAGGCTCGCTTTGGCTCACGTAGCCTGACGTAACAGATAAGTTTGCCAACAACCTTACAAATGAGCTGGCAACCGCTCGGATGGTGTCACATTCATCATACCAGATAAGATGGTAATATGCACGTGAATGAGCTGGCATAATGTTCACCGTCGTACCTAGTGTCCAAACACTAGATTGATCGTAGTAATGTTCATCGTCATGCCTAATGTCCGAGCACTTGACAGATCGTAGCGACTCTATGTCTATTGCTGAAAGAATAGCAATCCTCAGTTGCCTGCCCAAGCATCATCATTGCTGAACCATAATGTCCGAACCATAGAGAGGAGCATCGACCTCTGTATAGTTGGCCGAACCATAATGTTTGAACCATAGAGAGAAGCATTGGCCGAACCATAATGTTCGAACCATAGCGAGAAGCGTCGACCTCAGTATGAGTTGGCCAAACCTTAATGTCCGTACCTTAGGAGCACCGACCTTAGTATGAGTGGGCGGTTGGATACTCCATATCCGAATGTTGCTGCCGCCGAGCCTGTCTATCCGAACCTAAGAGTTCGATGCTTGACTCGACCTTAATGCAAGTTGGCCTGTAGAGACTCGTAAATTTTTTAATTATTGAAAGGTTATATTAATGCCAGAAATTGGGAAAAACTGTGAAAAGGGTTGTGGTTATATGATTTAGGGTTTAAAGTGACGAAATTGAAAGTAGAAGGGTCTTTGTGTGTTTTAAAGTTTTACTAGTATATAAGTGTGTGTGTGTGTGTGTGAATGTATAGGAGATTATAGTATCTCATCTCTCCCTCTCTCCATACACGTTTCTCTTTCTCTACTATCTCTCTCTATATCTCTCACCCAAAAACTCCACTCAATCACTCAAAAACTCACAAGATCAACCTCCATTCCACCTTACAATCACGTTCTTGAGCTTGGGTTTCGTTGGTTTGAGCTTGGAGGAAAGATCTTGGTCGATATCGGAGTTCGTGGAGCAAGGGCTTGCATGAAATCACGTGGGTTTTGGTCCTTGCTTTGAGGTAGGGACTTCTTCTCCTTCTCTATGTGTGAATATGTTGATTTGGTGTAGTATTCAAGCTTGGATCATCACCCTTTGTATCTCGAAAATCTATCAAGATCTGCAAAAATCGTGGATGGAAGTGCCTGGGGATCAAACCCCTTGCGCAGGGGGATCGATCCCCTTGCTGTCTGGATTTTTTCTGTTGTTGTTTGGGGATCGATCCCCATGTGGTGGGGGATCAATCCCGACCCTCTCTGGACAGTTTTGAGCCACTTTGTGATATCTTGATTGTTTTGAGCCCCGATCGCTTCTAACCCCTTTTGGACACCTCCTAACCTATTTCGAGCATGGTTATTTGAATTCCAGTGGTTAACCTAAGTCATTCTTGTTCCGTTGGACTTTTATTATTAAAGAAAGAATATAAGGTTACTTGATTAAAACCATAGTGAAATGTCTCTTATGTGCTTGATCGTATGTGGTGGATAAATGTGGCATGTTTACAACATTGGTATCGTATTGTATAATGATAAGTGTAAGAATGTGAACGTAGGAATGTTGTTTGCTTACATATTGATTGATAGTGTGTGTGAGTTCGGCATTGGAATAGGGGAGTCCCGTAACGCAAGGAGTGGTAATACGGAGACTCGAGTGGGTCAACGCAAGGGATGGCAATACGGTGACCCAAGTGGATGGAGTTCACTGTAACGCAAGGGTTGGAAATACATTAACACTAGGAGTGTTTATGTTGTAACGCAAGGGGTGGTAATACAGTCGAATGTGACGTGAGATAGAGTGTGGTATGGTTGACGTCGGTAGTACATGTTGTTTCTTGAACTATATGCTTACTTGAGATTGTGACATACAATGGATTGATTCGAAATGAATGTCGACTGACTTGTTGCATCTTAAACACTTTATATACTTGTCACCTTGGACATTGCCTGACTTCATAGAACGTGCCATTCATGCTATCATAGAAAGAGTTGAGGGTTGGTTGTGTCTCTTTCGATTGAACCATATTCTCCATGCCTTTCATTCCATTGCACTTGTCTTCATATTTGCATAAAAAATTGGTAGAAGATTTTTCTACTGGGCTAGTGTAGCTCAACCCTTCATCATTTTCGAGTACAAATCCCGGTCAATAGCCCGCATGCATTGAGTGCTTGGATGAAGAAGAAAACTTTTTGGAATCTAACTTGTGTAGTTACTTAATCATCTTATAATGACTTTCTTTTGGGTTAAAGATGCGTTTATAACTAATTTCTACGAATTTCCTTTTGATTGAAATAGTTGTAACCTCTAAACTTATTCGTACTTGTACTTAAGTAAATTTGGGCCTGAGTGCCACTGATATAATCTCTCTAAACTTTGAAGTTGGATTTGTATATGAAACTTATGGGAACTATGCACTCTTTTGGGTAATATGCTAAGAAAATGCGAGTTTCTCCTTTTGAAAGATTTATTTATTTATGTTGAAAATCGAGGGCGTGACAAGTAATGCGAGTGCTTTATTTCTGAAAAGCTTATTTAATTATGTTGAAAATCGAGGGCATAACATGGCCGAACAACCATGTCCCAGCCTAAAGAGAGCTTGAGTGTCAACCTCAGCATAGGCCGATCGTTCGTACTTACTTGTCCGAAAGCCGTCTGTGCTGAACCGAGCCTAACCAGACCTAGTAACCTAGTCAATGCCTCAATCGGATCAAATAGAATCGAGGAGTTTAACCCAGTCTTTCACCGAACGTAGTGACCGTTGCCGAACCAGCATATCCAGCCCACTGCAATAGCCCTTCATCTTCTTCTAGTACATTATTGTACAAAAGGAGTTGATTATGAGTTTGGCCGAATATCAGTGGCCGAACCGCCACGTCCGAACCATGGAAGATTTTTGAAACCCTGGCATGGATTAACCGTTTGAACGTGCTTGTCCGAACGTTAGTAATGCCAAACGGATCTGGACTGAGCCTAGCAACCCGGTCAATGCTTTGATATGGAATCGAGGGGCTCGTCCCGTACTTCTGTCGAGCATCTGCCAAAGTGAGTTTTTGAATGTTACGTCGGTACGGACCGAACATTTGCCGATCGTACCTTCAAAGCCCTAGATCTTCTTCGTTCGGACGAACGCCTTGTGGTTCCTCCGAAATCCTTGTCGTGAGAGAGTGTGGTAACCGACACGAAAGTTTTGATGGCGAAAGCATTGAACGCCAATGGACCGTATCGCCGAAGCGCGGTAGCCCCGGACCAACTTTGTCCGAGCAAACGCCTTAGGGCTCTAAAAAGCATTTGACCATATCGTCGAAGAGAGAGTGCGGCTATTCGATATAAAAGTCTTAGCGGCGCAAGCTCCGAATGCTTACCGACCGTCAAAGCGTGGTAGCTCCGGACCATCTTTGTCCGAGTGAACGCCATGTGGACTCTAAAAAGCCACGGCGTGAGAGAGTGCGGCAAACCGAAACAAAAACATTGTTGGTGCAAGCGCCAAACGCTATCTGACCGTATCGTCGAAGCGTGGGGCCACACACTCTCCGACCGTATCGCTGAAGAGGGAGTGTGACTAACCGATATGGAAGACTTGGTGGCGCAAGCGCCAAACGCTCTCTGACCGTATCTCCGAAGAGGGAGAGTGGCTAACCGATATGAAAGCCTTAATGGTGCAAGCGTCGAACGCTTCTGACTGTATCACGGAAGAGGGAGAGTGGCTAACCGATACAAAAGTCTTGATGGCGCAAGCGTCGAACGCTCTCCGACCGTATCGCCGAAGAGGGAGTATGGCTAACCAGTACGAAAGCCTTGATGGCGAAAGCGCTGAACGCTCTCCGACCATATCGTCGAGGAGGGAGTGTTGCTAACCGATACGAAATCCTTGATGGCGCAGGCGTCGAACACTCTCCGTTCGTATCGTCGAATAGGGAATGTGGCTAACAGATACGAAAGCCTTGATGGTGCAAGTGACGAACGCTCTCCGACCGTATTGCCGAAGAGGGGTAGCTCCGCCGAACTTCACTTTCTTTTTGTGGATGCTCTAGTGGGCTTTGCTAAGCCTGACACTCGGCACGACTTTTGTCCTTGGATTTTTCGTAGCGATAGCTTGGTTCCTTCCTTTGCCGATTGTTAGTGTGAGCCTCACATTGCGCCTCGTGTGGCTCGATTGTGTGCTCGACCACTTCGTGGTCCGCATTGTCGAGGTGTACGTTGCCTATCTTTTGCCGAACGTAGAAGGTGTACATTGTCTATAAACAATGACCTTCCCTGAACAACCATCTTCAACCGAAGAAGCGAGCCAATCTTTCGCTGAACATAGAACACATTGTCTATAAACAACGGCCTTCCATGAACGACGATCTTCAACCTAAGGAGTGAGCAAATCTTTCACCGAAAATAAGAGGTGCACTTTGTCCATAACCAATGAGCTTCCCCGAACGGCAATCTTCAACCGAATGAGTGAGCCGATCTTTTGCCGAACATAGGAGGTGCACTTTGTCCGTAAACAACAACCTTCCCCGAACGACGATCTTTAACCGAAGGAATGAGATGATCTTTCGTCGAACGTAGAAGGTGTATGTTGTCTATAAATAACACTCATTACCGAACAACCATCTTTAACTGGAGGGGTGAGCCAATCTTTCGCCGAACATCGATAGGTATGATCTTTAGGGAGATGGCGTATCGGAGGAGGCCGCCTTTCACACCGCCTTTTGCCTTCGCCAAATCTCGAAGTTGATGAGGAGGTTTTGGGGACAGCCTCTTTGAGCCTTGCCATCTCCACCTTGAGGAGGGCCATATTCGTGTCATGTTCGTGTAGCGACTGGACCTAAGCCATTTTTGCATCTGAGGTGGGGGTGAGCCCCACGATAAAAGGGATGGAGACAAAGATATAGTCGCCGACCAAACGAGGATTTGGTGGTGCCGTTGAGACCAGAGACACCACCATCAGTCTGTTCGCCATCCATTTCGTCGAACTAAAAGGTCGATCCAAACGAAGAAAAGAGGTTTCAGAAGGATCTGATCAGAACCACTGTGGATATAGTTTCTTTTCACGTCGGGTTCACCAATTGTGGGGTTATCGACCAAGATCGGTTGACCTTGCCTAACCCTCATAGTTCAGCGAGTGGGTTCACCTTGCCCTTCACCTGAGCCTCCTGGTCAATGACTAGGTTCGCCTAGCCCTTTGCCTGACCTACACAAGCAAGCACGATTAACAAACCACACCGAAGGGACCCCGGAATGGTCCTCTGGCGTGAGAGTGAGATAGTGCAGAGCAAGAAGGTAAAGCACTAGGGTTTTAAGGGTAGGAGACGATCTACCTCTTTAGGGTTGCTTAGCTTCCTTTATATAGAGCATCCTTACTTGCTCCCCAAGTACTAGCATGTTCCAAGCACGCTTCGGCTCAAGTCACCTGGCGTAACAGATAAGGTTGCCAACAACCTTACGAATGAGCTGGCAACCGCTTGGATGACATCACCTTCATCATACCAGATAAGATGGTTATATGCACGTGAATGAGTTGGCATAATGTTCACCGCCGTACCTAGTGTCCGAGCACTAGATTGATCGTAGTAATTTTCATCGTCGTGCCTAGTGTTCGAGCACTAGATCGATCGAAGCAACTCTATGTTTATTGCTGAAGGACTAGCAATCCTCAGTTGCCTGCCCGAGCATCATCATTGCCAAACCATAATGTCCGAACCATAGAGAGGAGCATCGACCTCAGTATAGTTGGTCGAACCTTAATGTCCGAAACATAGAGGAGCATTGGCCGAACCATAATGTCCGAACCATAGTGAGAAGTGTCAACCTCAGTATGAGTTGGCCGATTCTTAATGTCCAGAACCTTAGAAGCACCGACCTTAGTATGAGTTGGCGGTTGGATACACCATATCTGAATGTTGCTGCCGCCGAGCCTGTCTATCCGAACCTAAGAGTTCGATACTCGACTCAACCTTATTGCAAGTTGGCCGAACCACCATGTCCGAGCCTAAAGAGAGCTTGAGTGTCAACCTCAGTATAGGCCGATCGTTCGTACTTACTTGTCTGAACGCCGTTTGTGCCGAACCGAGCCCGACCTAGTAACCTGGTCAATGCCTCGATTGGATCAAATAGAATCGAGGAGTTTAACCCAGCCTTTCACTGAATGTAGTGACCATGGCCGAACCAGCATATCCGGCTCACTACAAAAAGAATTAAAGAATATATCAACGGTTTAAGCTTCTAAATCATCATTGTGCTGCTCATTTATTCAATCCACCGTTGGTATCTAATCAAGCTAATTTTTGGAAGGGTAGCTTTATCAACGAGAGCCAGGTTCTGATCATTGTGTGGGCCCACAACGGTTCAACACTTGACCAAAAAACTGGAGGAGATGGAGACTGGATGGGAACTGAGTTCATCAAATGAATTATTATCACAAATGACAATGTGGGATTTTCTTACTACAGTTTTTCGTACCCAATTCAAAGATGTTATGGCAGTGATTGTTTTTAGTCGTTGGAATTAGTCTGGTTGGTCCATGTTCAAGTATACACCAATAGCCTTTCTATTAGTCTAGCTTGTTGAAAAATGGAGGTTTGGTTTGAGTTTTTTGGGATTTTGACCCCAAAATGAAGTGGGACCTAAACACCTATTAAGTAGGGGTGAGCAAAAAATCTGTCAAACTGCGAATCCAGACCAAACCAATCCAAACCGAAAGGTTTGGTTCAGGTTTTCAGTAATATGGTTTAGTCATGGTTTAAAAAAATTAGAAACCGCGTTATATGGTTTGGTTTGTGGATTTACGTTCATGGTTATGGTTTCAAACCGATCCGAACTGTATAATACATATATATACATATAATTTAATTATGATTCATCAAATAAATATGGGAGCCTTAGTCAACTACTTTTCTAATTTATTGATTCTATCAAAATTTACCGCAATATTTAGTTTTCCTTCTCTGCCAAGATAATTTAGACCAAACTTCTATATATCACAACTCATTCCTAATTTCCTATGCTTATTAATTTATCATACAAAAAAAACACATGGGATCACCAAATTAGTCAACTTACACTGCCCAATTCCTAAATTTCTCTAAATTCAATTCCTATAATTCCTTCACTACCAAGACTTAAGGCAATTGTAGTATTCCACTCTTAATTAGTTGGTTGATGTTAGTGTGTTTTGATAATTTGAATGGAATTGATTTTAATATAAGTTTTCTTTTAATTTATCTTCGTAACTTCAAGTACTTTAAATATTTTTTGAAAATAATAGCTTAATTCAAAGCAAACCGTGGTTTAAAACCGAAACCAAACCGTACTTTAATGGTTTGGATTGGTTTGGTTTATGTCTTTTGTGGGTTGATTTGGTTCTCTAAATTCATAATCCGTAAGTATTGGTTTGGTTCTTAGTTTACTATAAACCGAACCAATCCGGATCATGCTCAACCCTACTATTAAGGTAGGTCCAATTGGATTTAGATACTCCTAAGTAGGGGTTTAAACCATTGAAAGAATTTTCAAATTTCATTTAGAGATGAATGTGAAATTGTCTCTCAAAAGAGAAGGTGAAGACTCACCTCCATCCCACGTTGCCCAAAGATGCAAATAAAGTAAGTATAACCCAAGTTGGACATAAAGGGCTGGTCCCTTGAGGCACCCAAGTTTTGTAGGGGGAGAGGGCAAGGAAAAAGTGGGCTTTGACCAATGGACTGTCCTTTCTATCACTTGCGCTTGCTTTTCACTTTCAAGATAATGGTCTCTCTCTTCTACTCAAGGGAAGCAATTTCTTTCTGCTTCCCAACTCCATGAATATATTGGGAGTTAGAGAAAAATTTCATGTGCCAATATATCTCTCGGTAACAAAAAGGTGTTCGGGAAGAATGAATTGCTCCCGAAACGGAATCTAGTAATTCTTTGCCAATTGGTTGGACCGTAGGTGTGGTGATTTACTTCGCTAGATTCTTTGGGTAAAACATTTATATATATATATATAGGGGCCGGTTCTAGAGACAATACATTTTTCAGAGCCCCACGCAAATAAT
This sequence comes from Rhododendron griersonianum, assembly GCA_018127125.1. Classification (NCBI taxonomy): domain Eukaryota; kingdom Viridiplantae; phylum Streptophyta; class Magnoliopsida; order Ericales; family Ericaceae; genus Rhododendron; species Rhododendron griersonianum. Next base: position 14,543,798 of record CM030799.1, on the reverse strand, counting down.
CGGAGCTGTTCATTTTGTTTAAAACATGTTTTTAAGGGTTCCCGTAAAAAATTAAATCATTTGGATATCGGCAAGGGCTTGATCGGCTCATTCAATTTTATCCTGTCAAATTTGACAGGAATCAACTAAATGAGCCGATCAAGCCCTTACCGATATCCAAATGCGTTAATTTTTTACGGGACCCCTTAAAAACATGTTTTAAATACATTGAGCGGCTCCGATCATTTGTTTGAAGGTCCCATTCGGGGTTTCAAAAAATGTATTGTCAAAAGTATTGTCAATATATATATATATATATATATATATATATATATATATATATATATATATATATATAGACACACACACACAAAGTCCGTTTCAAATGAGGACTCCCTTATTTTAGTTAAAATGTGGACCTCCCCATTTCTGATCGAATTTCGATGATCTGAGCCGCTCAATGTGATCAGAACGTGATTTTAACAGTACTCGCGAGAAATCAGCAAAAAAAAAGGCCGGGAAGGGCTTTATTTAATAGTTTTTTATTGAACGGTTCAATAAAAAACTACTCAAATCAAGCCCGGTCATTTTTTTTGCCGATTTCAAGCTAGTACCCTTAAAATCACGTTCTGAACACATTGAGCTGCTCGGATCATCAAAATTCGATTGGAAAAAAGGAGTTTGTATATATATATATATATATATATATATATCCGTTTCAAATGAGGTGGTTCTCATTTTAGTTAAAATGTGGACCTTCCCATTTCTCCTTTTTCCCGATCGAATTTCGATCATCCGAGCCGCTCAATGTGATCAGAATGTGATTTTAAGGGTACCTGCGAGAAATTAGCAAAAAAAAAATGACCGGGAAGGACTTCATTCGAACAGTTTTTATTGAACAGTTTAAAAAAATGTTCAATTAAAGCCCTTCCTGGTCATTTTTTTTGTCGATTTCTCGCGGGTACCCTTAAAATCACGTTCTGAACACATTGAGCGGCTCGAATCATCGATTCAATCTTAAAAGGGGAGTTTGCATTTTAAGAAGTCTTCATTTGAAACTTTCCCTATATACAGTGAGCTTCCACTAAGGGATCCTTTAACTTGCTAAGTTAAGGACCTCCATTTCCCGATCGAATTTCATTGATCCGAACCGTTCAATGTGATCATAATGTAATTTTAAGGGTCCCCGCGAGAAATCAACAAAAAAATATGACAAGAAAGTGCTTCATCCAAGCAGTTTTCATTGAATGGTTCAAGAAAAAACAACTCGGATGAAGCACTTCCCGGTCATATTTTTTGTTGATTTCTCGCGAGGTCTCTGGCCTCGTTTGATAACAGTGATAGATGGATGGGATTCGTAAGGAGATGGGATTGGTAATGAGAAGGGATTGATAATGAGTATGTTTGTTTGGGATGGGATTAAATGATGGGATTATTAATATCATGTTTGTTTGAGATGGGATTAGATGATAGGATTGGATTGATAGAAGAAATTGGTAATGAAAAGGGATTGGTAATGTGAAGGAGTTGGGATTGGACTATTAATACCCCTCAATACCAAGTCCCACGGGGTATTAGCAATACCCCCTATTACCCGGATTTTTAATCCCATCGGACTACTAGTCCGAACCATTTTTGGTTACCAAACAAGGTATTAATAATACCAACACTCTACCAATCCAATCCCAACCCCTTGGAGGGTTATCAAACGGGGCCTTAAAGTCACATTTTGCAGATAGTGAACGATTCGGATCATCAAAATTCGATCGAGAAAGGGGAGGTCCTTAACTTAACTCAATAAGGGATCCCTATATACTTCATTCCTGCAGATGAGCCCTGCATATCATGCTTATTGGAGAAGGAATGAAGTATCTGTAGTAGGCCGAAATATCCATAGTTCGGAAGGGTCAGTGAGGTCAAGGACAAACCCAACATTAGCTCTGGACGCGTCATCCCCAGGGGCTTTCATAGTGCTGGAAGCCACGTGGCTTGTCTCGTGTTCGGCTATCCCGATTCGTCTGGAACATCGTCGCATGTCATAGGGAAGCGTCCCACTTTTTCGCTGAGCCTTCGCCGAGCCCCTGCGTGTCTCTCGAGCGCTTCATCTCTATCTTGTGTTCCACCGGCCCGTCGCTCATCATGACCCTTGATCGTTTGGCGATTTGAGCTTCCGTTCGGATAACGTTATCGTTCGGAGGAAACACATCCACTCAGGAATGAAGCTTATCCGTGGTTGTTGAGGAACCTTTTGGAAGCTTCCATTGATATCCGAAGTGACGTCCTAACATTCGCGCATGCATTCTGCTGGAGGCGCAACTCATTTAATGATCCTGGCACGTGACGTTATTTGAGCGGTACGACGTGCGTGGGAGGCACGACCTACTTGATCAACACTTCAAACTTTGCCTATAAATATGAGACTATCCCTTCAGGTGCAGGGGTCTGGAAAAATCCCTAAGAACACACTTGTTTCTCTCCTCTCTTTCTCACTAAACCTCTTTTTCCTCCTCCATTTACTAACTTGTTCGTCAAAGCTTCTACCCAGAGGAACATCCCCCTCCGGTTTTCAGGTGCACGACTCACCGTTCTACTCCATCGTTCAGAGGAAAGGAAAGGGTCCAAGTTTGTTTCAGCCCCCCACAGTATCATTTAAACTTTCTCTAAGAAATTTTTTAGTGTGTAGTTCTCCACCTTTACGACAAAAATAGAAGAAGGATCTTCAATATAATTTAAAAAAAAAAAGAATATCATGCTCCGTATATCATTTGAATTTTCTAATTATAGGAATTCTTAACTATCATGGAATCTAGGAATACATCGTTCTTTGAACATGTTTTGCTTGCCTTATAGATTCAAAGAAGAGTCAAGTTTTGTCAAGCAAACTTAGGAGACTACTTGAAAGCAGTTGAGACCAAGATGAAAGCAGTTGAGACCAAGAAAATGAAGTTGATGATGAACCTAGACGTAGCAAAAGGTCTAGTGCGTCAACATTTTTTGGTCCGAACTTCCTTACGTATCTGTTAGAAAATGAGCCTCAAACCTTCAAGGAAGTTGTAAGCTCTCTAAAGGTCTTTATGAAAGGAGGTGATTAAGTGAGATTGACTTCATTCTGCAGAACCATACCGAGAACAATTGGATCTTCCTCCGGGTGGTAACCCTCTGGCTACAAATGGATCTTCAAGAGGAAGATGAAGGCATATGGGTTAATAGATAAGTACAAAGAGGGGCTTGTTGTCAAAGGAAATAGACAAAAGAAAGGCCTAGACTACTTTGATACTTATTCACCAGTCAAAAGGATCACATTCATTCAGCTGATAATTGCGATCGCAGCATTGCGAAATCTTGAGATACATCAAATGGATGTCAAGAGTCAATAGACTCAAGACAGCTTTCCTAAATGGAGATTTGAATGAAGAAATCTACATGGAACAACCTGAAGGGTTTCCTACTCCAGGGCTAGAACGAAAAGCTTGTAGGCTTGTTAGATCATTGTATGGTCTACAAGAAGCACCTAAATAATGGAATGAGAAATTTGAGAGTGCTATGTTGTCAAGTGGATTTAAGATTAACTAGTGTTACAAGTGTCGTTATGTCAAGTACGCTGACTATGGGTATGCCATTTTGTGTTTATACATGTAATGACAAGATTATCAAATGGAACAAGAGAATGTTGAACTTGAAGTTTAAATGTCTATCACATTTTAAATGTCTCACTTTCTATTTTGGGATGGCCCAAAATAATTGTCCCCTTTCCATATCCACCCAGCAAATTAGGAGAAACTTCCAATTTTGCCATTTAACTTTTGAATGGCAATAATCAATCCAAATCAAATACAAAACCAGACAAAAACGTTGTTGAACTGAATTGCGAAGTACTAGTAGGTATTAATTATGGCAAAGTCCACTTTCACCCCATGTGGTTATCGCCATGTGCGGATACCCCCCTTGTGGTTCAAAACTCAACATATAACCTACCTGTGGTTTTGAAAATGTACGGATAGACCCTCTGCCGTCATGTTTTTCATATACATTAATGGACACAACATTAAAAGACCGATATACCATCATCATGTCCCTTGATTCTTCTTCTTTTTTAAATCTAACCATACCATCCCCTATACCAAAAAATTGAATCCAAACCGTTGATATTGTAAATTTTGACGAGTACTACATCTATGCCAAAATTCAAGTCAATCAAAAAATGAAAAACTCATGGTCGAATCGATTTTGTTATGAAATTAAAATTTCAAATTTGGATTTACTAAAAATTAGATCACTGGGTTATTGATGTCCGATCGAGATGATTTTTTCAGAGATACTCTATTCTTTATTTAATACATTATGAACGACTCAGACTACATTCTAGAGGCGTGTGAGATACACCTCCGTTAATATGGATGGAAAACATGACGGCAGGGGGTCTATCCGTACATTTTCAAAACCACAAATAGGTTATGTGCTGAGTTTTGAACAATGAGGGGTGGTATCCGCACATGGCGATAACCATAGGAGATGAAAGTGGACTTTGCCCTATTAATTACACCATGTTCAAACAATACATATAATGTTCAAATGCATCAAAATTAATCCACCTTCAACTTTTTCCGTCTCAGCCTCTTCGTAAATTCTAAAACACGATGAATTCTTTGACCAATGCCATCAAAGAAGTCGAAAAGAACTAGACAGCCTTCAAAAAAGATTCACCCAAAACTTCTGAATATTGACCTCCAAATAAAAAATGAAGAAATTTTATGTGATTGGACAGTTTTTGTCAAGTGTTAATAAAAAGTAAAAAAACTGGCTCACACTGACAAGTGAAAAAAAACCCTAACCTACTATAGTTAACTCATATATGGGCGCCGCATTTTCAATGGGTCGTCCACAAACCACAATGAATTTGGGAAGGAAGATTACTTACCATATCTCATTAATTGGTTTTTTCCCAACTGCGGCAACTTGTCGTTGTTTCCTCCATAAACCTTTAACAAGTCTGAATAGCTCGAAAAAACCCGAGATCGAGAACATTCGTATCCAACTGTTTGGAGGTTGACAAGGCAGAAGAATAGCGTCTTGCTGAATACAGATAGTCTCCATTTGGAAATATCGTGGCCACTTAATTTGAATCGGAGGCAATACCTTCTCAATCATACCTAAGCGATTAATGCCCTTTAGTCTCCGATGCCATTGCTTTCGTCTCTAGTGTACATGCAGAACGATTTTTACTGCTCCGTTTAGTGTTCTATGTAACTGTATGTGAATGGGAAAATTCCTATCTTGGCGGGAAATACTTCGTTTTTGTGAGCATCCAACCGTGGCCATGGCTAGCCAACTGACTTGCTAATCATTTGCCTAATCACGTGGCTCAAAAGGTTAACCTCAAGTTATACAGCTGGTCGGCCTTTACTTATTAACCATACATATATTACTTCATCCCTTTTCCGATATGGGATTGTGCCAAGGGATGGGTCTCACAATCTCTCCACCTCTTAGCTCTGTACAGCACAATCAGTGTGCTCGTACCAGATTCCCCCACCATGTAGACGAGGGTTGTGTTTTGATACCAACTGTAACGACTAGCACTAACTGACCTGCTAACCATTCGCCTAACCACGTGGCTCAAAAAGGTTAACCTCAAGTTATACAGTAACTAGTCGGCCTTTACTTGTTAACCCATATATTACTTCATCCCTTTTCCGATGTGGGATTGTGCCCATGGATGGGCTCTTATATTCTATATATGTTTATCTGGTTCCATAGTATAGTATAAAGTAAATCTTTTCATTTTATCTAGTTTAAAGAGCTTCTATTCTAGATGTTCAATCTTAAAGTTGTGGTGGCCAATCGCACTACAAATTGAATATCCGGAAATAGATTCTCAAAGTATGAGAAAAGCAAGTTTCACATTCGTTATATACATTCATGTTTAGCAATCAACATTTCACTTAGCATTCACATATTGGATGCACCATAAGTTCAAGATTTACCATTCAAGATAACACAATAAAATCAATCATTACACACTACTCTCTTATTTCCACACCAGATGTTCCTATAATACGACACACATAGAGATCGGATAATTTTAACAGGTCAAGTAGTTCGGTTAAGAGCTGAATAGTAGCAAGAACATATGCAAAGACAACACCATATCTAATTACCAGGTGCATTGGTAAAACATGCATACTTCCCTTAAATTTCCCCATGTACTTCTCTTAAAACCAAGATGCACATTTAACCCTTCATATATCCACCACATACATTCTATAGCCATAAATCATGGATTTTAAATTTTTTATCACACCGCTCACACCAATAATCGCTACTCTCCTCTCCGTACTACCGTACTATGCACCTGTAATTTTGGTTCAACGTTTTTTACCTCTAATTATCACAATTTTCTCATAGAGCACACCTCAACACATAAATTTCTACAAATACACATATTCGCAAAGCTTGAAATTTCTAGTTACTAAAATAGTTAAACAACGGAAACTACCAACCACCACATCACTATGAGGTCTGCCTCCAATTATATACACATTAACACCAAACATTGTCCCCATCATTATATACACATTTAAAGAACTCAAGCACATATCAAAAATTGAAATTAAAGAAATGAATTATGGGTCTCTACAGACGTCATGTTTGACTCATCTGGATAAGGCAGCTAACCACACGTGGGTGAGCTAGCATGAGTCAGTTAGCCAAACTGCTTGGCCGAGCCTCGGCGTCCGACAAACGGGAAGTTCGTCAATCCCAGTATGGATCGAATCCTATGGATCTGCATATCTGAGCGTGATGCTAAACCTAAAAGTACGACCGCTTTCCAGACCAAGCCAGACAGAATAAAGGGACCTAACCCAACCTTCCGCTAAGCATAGTGACCGTGGCCGAACCGTCACATTCAGCCCACTGCACAATCAATCCACTTTAATCAATTGTATTGATCCCACTGTCAACTCGCATCCCTATTAGTTACTCCATAAGTTATAACATTTGCAAATTACTATATGATATTTGATCCATTGAAACAGATTGATCGATTGATTTTTAATCAGATGAATCGATCTACTAGAATAAATTATATCAATCATTCATGTAGTTGTCACTCTGACAATAATCGATTTACTAATCTGTATCAACCACCATTAATAAAAAATCGGCATTTTTAGACATTATATATCAGGTCGAACGAATGAATGACTCTATTATCTGTTAGGTATCTAAATCAAAATGAACATTTCAAAATGATCCAAATCATTTTTCTTTGTTATTCAGATATCAAAATTTTAAACTACACCTACATTTATATTCCCACCCCAATTTTTAGGTTCTCCAATACACAATGTCTTCTGAAAAGAGACAAATTATACTCTCCGTTCCAAATTGCTCGTCCCTTGAACTATTTTGGGATGTTCCAAATTGTTTGTCCTCTTTGAAAAATCAAAACAAAATGCGTTCAATCATCCAAAAGTCCATTTACCAAAAACAATGATTTCATTCAAAAGTTGAAATATAAAGGCATTGTTGGAAATCAACGTATCTATTTAAGTGTGAATGCATTTATTGCATGTCTCCTTAAAATTGAAATTCCCATAAAGGACCAACAATTTGGAATAGTCAACATAGCTCAAAGTGGTGTGTGTGTTTAGAAACTCCCAAGATTTTAAAAAAATTTGGTTGGTCTTCAACCTCACTTTCCGATAGATGTAAAGTGTTATTTCGGGAATCATAAATGTACATACATGTATCATGGTAAGAGTGGCCGTAGTAGATGGTAACTACAGTAAGTTTTTGTCGTAAATAAACTGGCAATTTTTTTGCAAAAAAATCACAAAACCATCTTGTTTTTAGCGAATTTACCCTACTTTTGTAAGTCATTTGATCAAATGGTTGTGATTTGGGGCATTGACGCCCCAAAAAACACTATGGGGCATCATGGAAAATTTTCAATCCTTGCTAGGGCTACAAACAAGCCAAGCTTTAGGTTGCTCAAGCTCGGCTCTCAAGCTAGAGAAGAGGTCGAGCTCAGCTTGAAACTTTATATCTCGGCTCTTGCTCGCTTGAGCTCGGTTTATCGTTCAAGAGAGAAACGACTTTAAGAAGTTGAGGCCTGCTGCTGAACTCATAGAGAATTCTCTGTGTACCAGGTTAAACTTTCGATCTGGGACTAAATCGACCGAGGAACTTTCATTTGCCTTTACTTTCGCTTGTCCCACATCAAAAAAACCCAAAGACCCACCACGCATTCCTTTCGCTATAAATGCCCTCACAGCCCTCTCTTGTGCGCTGATTGGGCTTGCACCGGCCAGCATCTAACTGATGCCGGCTGTACACATCATATTAAATATAGTAGTCATGGCTTGGCTCCTCATTCGAGCCGAGCTCTAAGTAACTCAAGCTTGGCTCGTCTTCCAAACAAGCTGAGAAATCTGGCTCGAGCTCGCTCATTTATACACTGCCGAGCATGAACGAGCCCACGAGCAGCTTGGCTGATTAGAAGCCCTAATTCTTGCCCATTTTGAGAATGCTGGAGATATAAAGCGCAGGAAAATCCCATAATATATATAACATCAGAGTTGAGCCTCGCACACACTTGAGGTTCAAGGAAAGTTCAACTGTTCCCAATTTAAACAAACTTTTAAGCTACCAGTGAGAATTTGCTGACACTGAAATGGTTGACCTTAATAGCTAAGAGGTGCAACGTTCAACCATTCATTCCATCAAACAAACCATTCATTCCATCAAACACGTTTTGGTGGAACATATTGGACGCGCTCATCTTCACAAAGATTCTGCAAAATAATGCAGATATCAACCCAGATCAGTTTCCATATTGCATCAAACAATATTAAAAGAAAAATTATAACAGAATTTAAAGAAAAATTGTGTAATCAAGCATGTTTCATCTCACATTAGCTAGGGATAAGCTTAGTTCTGTGAGTGCTTTGTCCCTGCGCTCTTATGCTATGTGCCAAAAAGTATTGAGATCAATCCAGGCTGTTGCCTGTTGCAAGTCCCGGAGAAGACCATCACTAATATTGTGCACTGTCAAGATATGCTTTGGCGTTCACAAGCAGTTTGTTTATACTTCTAGGTGCATATATTCCTAAAAAATATCCGTTCCAGTAGCAAGAAAAATTGGGTCATTCCCTCTACAGCCACCAACAAAGGACAGAAACTGAACAGAATAAATCCATGTCTTCAAACAAAGCCTCTGACAGTTGAATTGTTTCATGAGCCATCAAAAATTTGCCAGTTCATAAATTGTAATCGCCACTAATCGATGAAGGTAAGTAAGAAAAATTCACAGAACAACATAATAATGCCACCTAAAGGAACAAATTTCTTAAATAGCAGTAAGTGCGAAAATTCAAACCTGAAGATCCTCTGGGAGTGCCTCTGAGACTGCAAGCGTGTAACAACCAGGGGCAAATCTTCCTGCAAAAGGTTTCATCTAAAGTAAAAGTCAACCCATAAATTTCCTCAGAAATAAACAATCTAAGGGCTCTGGAAAACATAATACTAATCATTTAAGTATATCAGAAATAGCTTCACGTCTTCCATTCAATAAATAGACTGGCCACTTTCATCAAGGGCATGGTTCTGAGAGAATCATTATTCTTCTAGACTTCCAGTTTTTTCGAGTGGGTTATCTCATCTCCAAGACTTTTCTCCCTTCCCCACATTCTCTCGCCCACTCATAAAGATAAGAATGAATAGAAACAGCAGCACCTGCAATAATAGAAAGGGTAAAAACCGTAGATTGGTAAACCCCCCTTAAACTATAACCCGTTTTGGACTTTGCCTCTTAAATGTTTTAACACTTGACTTTAACCCCCTTTGACTATAGATTGCAAACGGGTGGATGCTTTAACGGAAGTATCAGTTACTTTTTTGGTATTCAATAATTCCTACCATTGTCTTCTTCAAGCCCATTCAATCTCTTTCTCCCTCACGCAGACACTTAGCCACCACCAGCTCTCAACCCCTACTCAGTGTGCTAAAGTTGCTAGGGCTAGTCGGCCGGCTGGGCATGGGCACCGCCCAGCATCTAGGCTGATTAATCGGTGCCTAGAGATTAATTGGTTTTTCATTTCTTTCATTTTTTCAAAAATATTCTCCTCCCCCCTCATGTTTTGATTAAGTAGAACAAAATATTATTTCACAACAAACAGAACCTAAATACAAACAGAGCCAACATACACATAATTTCACTTTATTTTCCAGCAAACAAAGGAAAAAAAAAAAAACAGAGCCTACATGCAAACAGAGACGCGCAGCACAGAGAGGGAGAGAGAGAGACGACAGAGAAAGAGACCACACAGAGAGATGAGAGAGGAGGAGGAGCTTACCATCGGTCCTTTTGAGCAGCAGAGGAGACGAGGGGATCAATTAGATTTAGATTTGGGTGTGTTCCACTAAATAAAATAAGTACTTATTTTTCAAGTACTCATCGTAAAGCAGGAAATAAGTACTTAAACAATAAGAACCTTGCGGAACGGGGCCTTAGATCATTAACACTGTACAGTGCATATGTATATATTATATTAAAACTACCCTAAAAATTTTATAGTATATTACCACGACATTTAACCCCTTAGATTTGCAAATTTGCGTACTTTTCTCCCAATTAATCCCGCCTAGCCACCTAATTCTTGTAGGGAGGTATTCCCAAACAGACACAATTAGTACCCGAGCACGTGGTACAGGGGACCACACGATAAATAAAACGGATCACACCACCGATGAGAGCGGTGGTCGGCAATAAGGACAGATGACATGAGAGGTCATTGGAGGAAGCAGTCTGTTCGGCAACGAGATGGCCGAACAAAGGAAGAACTCTTGTAAATACTCCCTTAAGTGATAAGGCGGTAGAAATATTCCAGAAGGTACCAGTTCAGTTGTACTCTGTAAAAGAATAGGATTCCGCGAATAAAGGATCTGCATGAATCTCCTAATGAAAGTAGGATGTTCGGCTGGTTATGGAAAGGAGTCCTAAAAGGACTAAAGAAGCGATTTGAGAAGGGAACGAGAATCTGGAGTATCCTGAGTTTCCTATACGAGATAGGAAACCTAGGGCAGCAAGTAGGGCTGTAAGTGAGCCGAGCTGCTCGCGAGCTACTTGAGACTCAGCTTGAGATGAGCTCGTCCAAGCTTGACTAGAAGGGTTAACGAACGAGCTCGAGCCAAGTTTCTAGGCTCGTTTTCTTAACGAGCCGAGCTCGAACTACTAATGGCTCGGCTCGGATGAGCTCGCGAGCTATATATATATGTATATATGTACATACAAAACTTAGGTGATGTACAGCTGCCAAGGGGAAGCCGTTCGGACACGCGCGTCCAGGGCACACTGAGTGTGGAAGGCAGGCTTTATAGCATAAGGGAACGGTTAGTGAATACATAAGTTTTCGATGTGGGACAAGTAACTCCCACCAAAGCCTTTTGCAGTAGTCCCACATCGGAAGTTTTGCAAAACTACCACAGAGAGAAACATATATAAGCACAACACTACACTAACCCTCAGCCTACTTCGCTCATACTAGTGTGTCGAGCTTACACGAGCCGAGCTCGAGCTTAGGAAATTAATTTCGAACCGAGCTCGAGCTCTCCTCCACAGCTCGTCTCGAGCTTGAGCCGAGCTCGAGCCTAGTGAAATTGTAGTGAGCCGAGCTCGAGCATCTCAAAACTCGACTCGGTTCGGCTCGATTACAGCCCTGGCAGAAAGGATGCGTATATCTATAAATATGAGGTAAACCTAGAGGAAAGAGGTACGCAATACACTACAATTATACGATTTTCCTATTGATAATTAGGGTTTCTCTAATACGTGATACTAACTTTGCCATCGGAGGGCTTTTGCCGACGAGAGGCATAGGTGGGCTCACCCTTGTCTGTTTTGTAGTTTAGGGTTCCGGCGTGAAGCTAGGGTTCTGGTAAAGAGGCATGTGCGTGCTTCTACTAGCACCTTTTTGTCCACCTACAATTCTAAGGTTAATCTTACCTCGCCGCATAATCCCGCCCAGCCAATTAGTCGCCAATTGTTCCACGATTCCTGCCTAGCAGCCACCTAATCGTCTCGCGGCCTAATTCAACGCGTATGCCCCTAGATGAGGCGGCCAATTTTTCAAGCACTCCCCCACTACCTCCAATGCGTCCAATTTCCTCCTTATGGGAGCACCTTATATTCACTATAGATAATCTTCCAAAACATAGGCGCTGAATAGGTGCTTTGTTAAGCGAAGTCCCACATCGTTTGGGTACTAAAGAAATATGAATAATATAAGCATGAGGGCACCCTCACTTCATTAGCTAGATTTTGGGGTGAGTTCTACCAAGACCGTGTAACATGGTATCAGAGCCGGGTATGCCAAAGATGGGTAGGGTGCATGTCCTTGGCCTGCACGCGGCAGGTGCTGTCGAGTGAGCACGCCTGGGCATGAGGGAGGGTGTTAAGCGAAGTCCCACATCGCTTGGGTACCAAAGAAATATGAAGAATATAAGCGTGAGGGCACCCTTACTTCAATAGCTAGCTTTTGGGGTGAGTTCAACCCAAGACCGTGTAACACATGTTTGAGAGATGGAGAGTCAGTGGTGCATTTGCTCATTTGTTGTCTGGTTGCACAGGATCTTTGGAATGTGGTTCTTGCTTCGTGGGGTATGTCGTGGGTTTTCTCTGCACTAGTGGTGGAGATTATTCAAGAATGGCATGGGGCTAGTCGGCTAGAGTGGGTAGAAGTAGACATGAGCTATGGATCTTGATCCCACTGTACTTCATGTGGTTAATTTGGAGAGAGTAATTGAAGATATTTTGACGGGGACGATAAGCCTTTGTTCAAAATAAAGAGTGCTTTTTCTTTCTACTTTGTTTAGTTGGGAGTCGAGGGAGTGCAACCTTCCATTGGATCAATTATTTGACATGTTAAATATTTTTGGACTCTTCAATTCCATCCAACTTACCCATGTCTATCAAATATGAGAAGGGTAAGATGTGGATATCTAGATATATAAACAAAGACAACGTCATCTTCTTTTAAAATAGCTTTTTTTTTTTGTTTAGTTCCATTTTTATAGACAAAAGATTGGTTTGTTTTGTAGTTGTCTCAGCAACACACCTAGATATTAGAGACGTACTAAGTGCACAACTAACACATGACGAGATGCTTTGTCACACTTCACAGTTGGATAAGCACATAGTGAACAACTATTGAATTGCTGAACAGATATTAGGCTTCGGAAAAGGAAAGGTTATGCATCAAATCATAAGCAAAGACCGTTTTGGCAGAAAAGAAACCAACCACGGTCCACGGTAGTAAGAATGCTACTTTGTAAAATACAGCTGCTTGTTCTATTATTATTACAAATCAACCATACTGCACAATTTGTTTCTGATAGTCATTTCCGCCCAAAGGTGCCCTACGAGGGCTGGTCACCGGGGATGAAGTCAACTTGCTTCTGATTGAGCATGAAAGTCTGCTTTTTCGATGAATGGGAGTGATTCTCTTCTCCGATGTCATATGCTTAACGCATTGAAGTTGTACGGTGTTTTCCGTGAAGCGCTAGCATTATAAGGTTGGTTACTTTTTGGGGGAAGCTTGTGAAGAAACAAATTTATCCCCGCCCTAGGTTAAGCTATAGTATTGGGCTATGTTACATGGACTCAGGCAGTGTTCTAAATAACGGAATTCCTCAGCGAGTACTCGTTACTCGGTGCCTGGTCGAGGCGACAAAGGGCAAGTCAGCGGGCATTAGTCGGCCAAACGATTAATCGAGCATTAGTCAGTGAGAAATTGGCGAGTCGGGATAACTCAGCGAGTCAAAAAGTCGAAAAAAAATTGGGAAAAAACAAAAAAATAGGGGTAGAATACAGCATATGCTAATTTCAGGGGGCTTTAGTGTAATTTTAGGGTTAGTTTTATACTTACCCTAAATTGATATGTTCATCCTCTTCTACGACTGTTGTTGTTACTCTTCGACGCGATGAAGACTGTTGTTCCTCTTCGACGACGACTGGTAAGCTCGTCTCTCTCTCTCTGATCGTCTCTCTCTCTCGGCTCTTCCTTCTCTCTCTCTCCTAGTCTCTCTATCAACTCTCTACTGATGTTATACAATTAATATCAAGATCTTTTGAACCCAATAGCTGGCAGTGTTCTAAAAGGCGGCCTAGGCGACGGGTTGCCGCCACGATTTTCCCCTAGGCGGTTTGTTTAGGCGCTCGGCGGGGCTAGGCGGGCGGAGCTAGGGTCTGGAAACTCCAAAAAAAATAATAATAATAATTGCAAGGTGGCGTCTAGGCGGCCTAGGTGCTAGGCAGTGGGTCGCTGCCCGACTAGCGCCTAGCGCCTTTTAGAACACTGATAGTTGGTGTAGTTTAGATTTTGATGTACACAAGATGTCTGCAAATCTCCATGAGAAATTATAGCTAGAGTTGACAAAATCCACTTAACAAAGGATTTGGTTTATTATTATTGTTAATATACTGTTATAGATGTATAATGTGTTAGGGTTTACTTCTAGGGTAGTGATAATGCCAAAACTGTTTTTGTTGGTGCCAAAACTCAAATGCATAAAAGTCTTGTACATTGCACATGGTACAAGCTTTTTGTGCACTAGAGTACAGTTTTGACATTATCACTTCCCTACTTCTATAGTGTTACTGTATTAGAGTGTTAGGGTTTACTTCTATAGTATTACTGTGTTACTATGTTAGAGTGTTAGGGTTTACTTCTATAGTGTTACTTTGTTAGAGTGTTGTTCCTTTTTCCTTCCTGTTTCTTCCATGTCGAGCTTGTTTTGGGTGAGGGTTCCTTCTCCTATTGATTCTTTCCTTAAAAGGAATTTTCCTATTGATTTTTTCCTTAAAAGGAATTTTGTCCATTTTCTTCTTTCCTCGGGATTCAACGGCAAAAAGTCGACGTGAGGCACAATTAGAGTCGACGGACTCTTCTATTCTAGTCTCCCCGGTGACTGCAGGTGACTGCATGCACAATTAGGTCTTCCCGCTCCGCCCACAGAGCTTGCAGCTAAACCCTCTATGCACTCTCTGGTAGCCCGAATGTGCGCTTCTTTCCTTGCATGATCCATTGTTCTAACACTTCTCAAAAGGAAGTTTAGCACTCTATGGTGCTCTTGAATTTCATTTTGTAGTTGCTCCACTTTGGTAGCAATTGTAGAAAGCCAAAAATATTAGAAGTCATTATTAGAAGTCTCCACTATTAATCAATATTCTGAATTAAGTATTTAATTTTTTTAACGATTAACTATCCTTCTTTTTTTTTTTTTTGTGTGTGTATTACTATGTAGGGCTAGGTAGTAGTATCAAATATCAATGGCTCAATCTCATTATGGATGTCATTTGGGGAAAAAAAAAAAATTCCGAGTAATTGCTAGGCGCCGAGTAATCGCCAAGTACTCGGCCTTGAAAGTGGGAGGTGCCCGATCGCTCGACTAGCACCTAACGAGTTTTAGAACATTGGACTCGGGTACGTGTGTCGAGTGCGGGTATGTTTCCAAGCGTCGGACGCGTCTAATTCACATCTCCAGGAGATGCGGACATGGCAATTCGTATTCCTCAATATGAAACGTTTGTTTTCAAGGGAAATGGTGTTTACTAGGTAGGTTAGGGCATTTCATGCATGTTATGGGAGTTTTATGCAGAGTTTGTTATAAGTTCAAATTAAAAAGTTTGTTTTCTAGGTGAGTGTCCAACTAAATATTGCAGACATGGATCCCATACCCATGTCGAATGTGCAACACGGGTACTTTATAGTTTTAGATGAGTCCATGTAACATAGGTTTTGAGTAATCGGATATGTTTTTGTCCCGCCAAAAATAGATTCGGCCTCCAGTATTTCCAATTATGAGGTTCTAGTCCTTGGTGGCGTCGAAGGTGTTCTAAATTATTCAAAGCCGCCAAACAAACACTATTTGGCCTCTAGTTGTTTCTTATCCCTCTCCTTAGATGGGTTGGAAACAACCGGTAGCAATATATTTAGCTTTCATGTAGCCGTTTGGCGGAGGTATGTTCTTTCTTTCATTTCTTTTGTTTTCCTCCTGAGGTATGCCCATAGTAGGTTGTATATTCAGTTAGCGTTTTTTCTATTTCAAGCTGATTTACCCACACAAAAAAACACTATTTGGCAATTGGCACTACCAAAGAATATTCAGTCGCATCAATCCATCCACTTACATTATCCTCAACTATCATGCAAACATATTTGGCGAGTGCCTACTCCCGAGAATGAAGTTTTATCTTCAGCTACTAGGCCATGACAGTTTGCCCACAGCTTGTTTTTTGAATCTGAGACAAGTTAATCCTGACTCCAAATGTTTACTATGCTCTAACCACGAAGAGACTTTACATGATTTTCTCCTCCAGATATCTAGCTTTGAGCTTCTTCTTTTTTTTATCGGTAAATGAAGCTTTGATCTTCTTTGAGATTCTTCACCCTTCTGTCAAGGGTCAAATAGTAACTAAAATTCGGTAAATGTGGATTGAGGCTTTGTTAAAAAACAAAGAATTCATGCTTCTAAAACCAAGACCAATATTCAGCTTGATTTGGATCAACAAGAAAACTTGTCCTCATGCTAAGAGTGGAAATTCAAAGCTCTGTTCAATAATTAAGTGGGAGCATAAATCTCGACATCGATGTGTCGTCCGACAGAAATCCAGGTATAGAAGATTGGTGGCAATTCAGAGCCTGTCAAACCAGTTTTCTGCAAGCCAGCCCTACGGATATTACAACTAAGAATGTGGTAGAGGTCTGGGCTGCCAAGCATGCTATTTGGACGCAGGGAATGGACAGGAGAATGAACAACCAGCGTCTGCAAGACTGCTTCCACCTTCTAAATAGCTTAAGCTCAGTTATAGTTTCTTTTGCATATGGAGAACTTAACCAAATAGCAATATTTTGACTCAACATGAGGCTACTTTCTTTCAAAAGGAATGTCAATCACATGAAGTCCCTTCTCTTCAGAATAGCCATCTACTTAGGGATATGATGGGTCCTCGTTTTGTTAAGTTGGCTAAAAATGTATCGTACGTCCTTTTGCTTAATACAAGCTATGGTAAACGTCCAAAATAGGAAAACATTATTTCATCCCCAAAATCTTAGTATAGTGAGGCGTACTAAACACCCTTTTCCAGTAACACCTGCCTTTCAACTTCAAAATCAAACCAATAATATAGAGTCTCTATAAAGTATAAGGCATGCTGAGTATCATCCCTGGAACAGATGAAATGTCCTTCATTTAATGACAATTAGATAGAAGACCTCACATTGGATCTTTCAGAGTCTAGGCTTCAATCTTCCGTGGAAATCAAACAACCTCTATTGCTCGTATCTAGTCACCGCTAAGGAGGGGTACGTTCCATCTTGTCTTTTCAACAGAGTTTCTAAACTAGCAACTGCCTTGTGACCTTGTCCTAATTCAATGGACCCATGTTAATATATAACCCTAAATGTTAGCCACCACACACATATCAATATGCACCAAAACACACGAATGTACTGAACGTGTCCGCACTCCAAATGGTCTTGGAGACATACATTCTTTTCAACATACAACCCCTGAATATAATGATGTTCCTTTTCTTGATATTCATTGGGGAAAGAAAGAGGCAAAAGGAAAGAAGGTGTGTTCAACGAAGAAGAACGAAAGGAACCAATTGAACACAATGTCCTTGCTTTGTCCACCACACAGCAATAAATTTAACTTATTAACCTTCAATTACTGTTACAGTTAAGACCAAGAGACAATCCTTGAATTCAGTGACTTTCTGCATTAAAAGCTAAATAAACAAGAGGTTCATAATGTAAACCAGAGCCCAAAACGGAGAAAATTATGAACAAGACTAGCTCGCTCATTCGGCAAATACAGCATAAATGAATCATAGTGTAAGTGGTAAACCCTAGATGCTTCCAAGATAACCACACAAAAATAGGAGGTAAAAAGCTACACATACCAATACGAAGCCACCGAGCAGCCCAACTTCTGCTTGGATCCATGACTGAGATAATCCTGCAGAAACAACTCACCAAAACATTTATACTAAGGTAGAAGGTATTTATTTATGAGATCATGAAAGACCCAAAAACTAAAGACGATGACAGTACAAGAAATTACAAGGGCTAGTGATATTATGTAGAAAGATGTTATTACCCATTAAAATTAGGAGTGGTGCAATCGACAACACGCTCATGATCTTCGTCCATCTTAAAGAAAGGGCAGTTCTCGCATCCTGATTCCCTAAACTGTTTATCACACAGCCAATTGAATTAGTATTCAAAGTGTAAATTCCAAATCCGTGAATAAAACCCAAATATAACTGTCTTTAGACAAGTTTTTTTTTTTTTTCTTGCTTTTGGTCATAGTTTTTTTAAAACTAATTTTTAGACTGTGTTCGCCGAGAGACAATGATTGATCTAAAACATATAAGGGGAATATAAAAAATTCAGAAAACACTGAACAAAAACACCAAGAGAAAATGTTAGGAAGAAATTAGGAAACAGCAACAGAAAACAAGCCTAAAAGAAAGAAACAAGTAGATGCAGAGAAAACTAATCCATCGAGTATGAAATTTACAGAAGCATATATAAAAGTACATACATACACACACACACACACACACATATATATATATATATAGAGAGAGAGAGAGAGAGAGAGAGAGAGAGAGACCTGGTCATAGGTCTTGACAAGTCTGCAGCGGAGGCATGCCCTAAGCTCATGACCGAAGCTGGTTGGTATCTGCGCTGCTGCTGCGCTTCGCATTTTTCTCTCTCTTTTCTCTCCTGGTTCTTTCTTGGTATCAAGGACTGCTGTGGAGGGCGACCGGGAACAGATATAGGAGGCAGGATCACTGTGCTGAAAACCTGTGCGATGTGGGGAGGGTTTTCGACTGTTAAATTTAAATCATAAAAAAATGAAGAAATTAAATAGGCATCCTAATTGGGATACTTATTTAGGTGTACATCCTAGTCCTAGTGTGTATAAAATACTTATGTCATCATCCTCAAATTATTATATTACCCCATTATGCCCTTGGTAATTAATTAATATCTATATTGTATTTTACGTATCTTTATCTCTTTAACTATAAGATTAGGGTGTTCCTAAGTTTGTGGGATTTAGTTAAATTTGGCATAAGTGGTTGACGGGAAACAATACACCCAATTACCCACTTTGAATCACAATCAATCTCTCTCTCTCTCTCTCCAATGGTAAACAACCACGTGAGAATGGATGCAAAAAATCACTCTTCTGCACTTACCCATACACACTCTACTTCGTCCAAAGCCCATCAATTGTACTCTCCCACTCCAATATCGATCTCCGACTCACCACCGAACTATCACCACCCAACTCCCCTTCCTGACCAGAAAATCGCTACATGGATTTGTATCGATTTCGGTATTTTTTTGTGTGGAACAAATGGTGTCGGACGCGAGTAAGAAGAAGGCGGCGAGGGCCGCCAACGGAAAGGGAAGGTCGTGGCGGCTGTGTCGTCATCTAAGGATGCCGCAACTGTTGATGAAATGGCCAACAGACTCGACACGCTTCAGATTTCGGATCGGACTTGTACCGGTGCCCTCTGGCTTTTTAATGGTAAGCACCGGTGTCCTCTGTTTGCGCGCATCTTATGCCCAGGGATATTCGAGTAATTTCATCTGAAAAGGGCCCATTTTTTTTTCTTTGGATTGTTTCAGTTGGTTTCATTGTGTAGAGGTATGAAATCATGTGTAGCAGCACAATATTAATTCTAAAGTGTATACGTGTAGTTATCGTTTTGATTGTTCGACTTGGAGTGTAAATTAATCATATTTGTTATGAATTCATCATATTGGAAATGAATACTAATCCCGGCGGATAAGCCAGTAAGCCACTACTTCTTGTCATATTTTCGGCGTATGTGTTTCGATTTTTTTAAATTTTGTTATGATTTCTGTTTATTGTAGTATTGTTGGGACAATTTTACGATGTGTTCATGATTTTTTTTTTTTATGTTTTATGGTGATTCCACAAATTTTGTCATGATTTTTTTAATCGCCGCCGTTACCGGATTACGTTGCCGGAATATCAATTTTAGGTATTATGTTTTTCGATTTTTGTCATGTTTGTGAATTGATAATATTTTGTTCATCTACCTCGATTGAAATCCACACTTCTCAAAACTTGTCATGTTTTTTTTTTTTTTTGGTCAAGTTTTTATTTGATCATTTTTTGTTCATCTACCTCGATCGAAACCTACACTTCTTGAAACTTGCCATGTTTTTCGATTTTGCCATTTTTTTTAATTGATCTTGTTTTGTTCATCTACCTTGATCAGGTTTTGCCATGTTTTGTGTATTGATCATGTTTTGCCATGTTTTTCGGCTTACACATTCGTTTTTGTAAGAGTTATGTTTTCTTTTAGATTTTAGGGGAATGAAAATATGGGAGAGAAGATTAGGAGAGAGAGAAAAAAATTTCAAAAGATTAGGTGAGAGAAATGTTTGAAAGAGGAGAGAGAATTGAGATAATTAGAAAAGATAAATAAATAAGAAAAGAGAGAAAGATTTGAAAAATTAGGAGAAAGAAAGGGTAGTTTAGGATTTAATTGAATTTGAGGATGGAAAGATAAGTATTTAAACACATTAGGATGAGCACCTAAATAAGTAGGGTAAAAAGGATGAATAATTAAGTTCCCCTAAAAAAATTGTGCAATCCAATGACCAAAAAATCTATTTTGTACAAATGCATAAGACTCTGTTTGGAACATGCTGAAAGGAAGGGAAAAGTAAAGAAAGTTTAAAAAAAATTCTTTCCCTTGTTTGGTTTTGAGGGAAAGAGTTCAAAAAATAGCAAAAAAGAGTTATGGAAATAGTAAAATTCTCTCCTTTATTTTCTCTAATTTTCCTTCTTAATTATTTTCCATCTTCTTCCCCTTCTTTCCACAATTTTCAAACAGAGCTTAGATTTTCAAAAAAGAAGAAGATATCAAACCCCACATATAGACCTTATTTATAGTCCAGACCCTTAGAGCATCTGCAATGGGTTTGTTATATTTGTGTATCAAAATGTTTGTTAAGGTATGTGTTAAGATAAAAAAAATGGATCCCATAAGTGTATGTTAACTTAGAAGTGTGTTAGTAAATACATGAGTACCTCAATGGGTTTGATAGGAGTGTGTTAACTCTTTAAAATAATGTCAAAACAATGGCTATAATAAAAAAAAAGTAGTGTGCGCATTTATGTTTTATGGTTGAAGTTTGGATTTATAGAGATATGGCCCACTTATTGTTTGTTAGCTTCGTTGCCAAACTTAATAATCATGCTAACACACTACTAGATTTAGCACACTCTAATGCACATGCATTGTGGCACCAAAAAATACAATTTTGTTTGTTAAATCTTAACACACTAGTTAACAAACCCATTGCGGATGCTCTTACCCTATTTCGTTACTCGAAACCAAACCAAAATCTGAATAAGAACATTAAAATCTATGGCTTATTTGAGATGCATTTATACTTTATTCTGAATTATAAATTCAGGTAAACTTAATTATTGGTCAAAACCCTAGTAATAATTAAGTCTTCTTCCTAATTAGATTAAATTCTTAAGTCTTCATCCTTGCATTCCAATAATACCGAAACCACCGTTAGGGATTGTTCTTCTAAATAAAGACGCGACGTCTTTATTCAAAAAAAATTGAATTTCGATCAAAAATTTTTACTTTTTAGATTCCTCTTGTCATGAGGATGCAATAATCCCCCCAAAAAATGATGATAAGCCAAGTGATAAATTTTTTTGAATATGGACAAAAAATAACCCAAAGTGTCTTATTTAGAAGAACAACCCCTTAGAATACCTTAACCAATGTGCATATTTGTGCAAAACATTAATGACAATTTTAAAATCTCGAGTCTTTAGTGCTATTCCCGTGAAAAGAAGAAGAAGAAGTCTTTGGTGCTATTAATAAATATGGGGCATTAGAGCATCTTCAATCTTACCTAAACTCTTCCCCAAATTCAAAATTTGGGCAAAACCCACAAAAATCTCTTTCCAATCCTTTACCCAAACCCTTCCCTATTTTGGTTTCACAAATTTGGGACAAAAAAATAATTGACCCATTTTTCCAATGAGAGAGAGAGAGAGAGACCTGGTCGGAACATACTCTCTGAACTAGGTATTGATGACCTTGTCGGAGGTCTTGTTGGTGCCGGATTGGGCCTAGGCGATGGTGGAGGGCTTGTCGTAGCCGTAGTTGTAGATCCCGCAGAGGAAAGTGAGAGATACTTGGTGGAGAGGAGAGGCAGTGTAGTGGTACTGGATTGGTGGTGGTGGTTCGGAGGGAGAAAGAGGGGTGCGGTGGTGCAGAAGTCATGGGTGAGAGAGAGAATTTGGTTTGATTGCTCTACTTTATTTACCATTAAGCCATTAAGAATAAAATAAATATGCACCCTGATTTTGTTAAGGTCCGCACCTCATTATTTTTTATCGAATTTCGATGATCCGAACTGTTCAATGTATTTAAAACGTGTTTTTAAGGGTACCCGCGAGAAATCGGTAAAAAATAGGACCGGGAAGGGCTTGATCTGAGCAGTTTTTCATAAATACGTTTTAAATACTGCTCAGATCAAGCCCTTAAAAAACTACTTAGATCAAGCCCTCCGGTCATATTTTTTATCAATTTCTCGCGGGTATCCTTAAAAATACATTTTAAACACATTGAATTGTTCTGATCATCGAAATTTGATCGGGAAAGTGGACTTCTGCACGAAGTCCATACCGTAACAAAGTCAGAGATCCCTGACTTGAACCGGACTGATATATAGTCCAGTTCCTATCCACACCCCTTACGGTCCGCACCTCTCGCTTACTGATCAAATTTTGATGATCCGAATCGTTTAATGTGTTTAAAACTTGATTTTAAGGGCACATGCGAGAAATCAGCTTAAAAAATTATTGAGAAGGACTTGATCCGTGCCGTTTTTCATAAAAATAGTTTGTCAACATTTATGAAAAACTGCTCAGATTAAGTTTTTTTCGATCATTTTTTGCCGATTTCTCACGAGTACCCTTAAAATCACGTTTTAAACACATTGAACGGTTCAGATCATCAAAATTCGATCGGAAAATGAGAGGTGCAGACGGTGGGGATCATAAGATGGTATGGACTTGAACCGGACTGTATTTTATGAAAACTGCACGGATCAAACCCTTCTCGATATTTTTTTGAGTTGATTTCTCTCGTATTCCCTTAAAATCACGTTTTAAACACATTAAACGGTTCAGATCATCAAAATTTGATCGACAAGTGAGAGGTTTGGATGGTGCAGACTGTAAGAGGTGTGGACTTGATCTAAGCAGTTTTTCATAAAAACGCATTTTATGAAAAACTGCTCAGATCAAGCCCTTCCCGATCATAGTTTTTGCCTATTTGTTGCGAGTACCCTTAAAAACCAATTTAAACACATTGAACGGTTCGGATTATCGAAATTCAATCGGGAACAATGAGGTCTGGACCGTAAGAAAATCAGGGATCCAAGACTTCAAATTTTTGTTATGTGTGTGTGTGTACACACACACACACACGGGCGCGGTTCCGGAGACACCTTAAAAAACATTTAAAAAAATACCCCAAATCTCAATCTCATAGTTCTTGATCAAATTTTGATGATCCGAGCCGCTCAATGTGTTCAAAACATGATTTTGAGGGTACTCGCGAGAAATTGACAAAAAAATGACCGAAAATAGCTTGATTTGAAATATATATATATATATATATATATAGGCAAATGATAATGCCAAAACCAAAAATGTTACTGCCAAAACTCATCCTTATGAATTTACATCTCTGCCCTCCTCCCAATCTCACCCTACTTTACTCTCTCTCTCTCCTGAACAAACCTAAACCCAGTTTCTCCACCACCAAATGATCTCATTATCGTAGGCTAAAACACAATAATGGATTTTCATGGCTCAACCCCACCAAATACTGCATAACTCCAAATGACAGGCAAGCTAAGAGAAAAGGCTGTGGAAAAACTCATCTTCCATTGATATACACATGGATCATCTTCCATCACGGGGCCATGGGGTGAAGGGAGGCTTGCGGAGCTCGCCGACAGAGAAGAGGGCGGAGGCGGCGGCGCGGACCTCCGGGTAGCGGAGGGAGGGGTGGTCGGCAAGGAGCTTGTGGATGGGGATGATGTTGTACAGGGTGTCTTCTTCCGGCAGGCGGGTTGGGCCGGGGGTTTGGGGTTGGACCGGCGGCGGGCGCTGCCGGAGGCTCATGGGGCAAGCAAATCTGGTGGGTGGGATTTGTTCTTTTTTTTTTTTTTTTACTAACCGTGAGAGTGATTGGGGTTTTGGGTTTGAGAATGCGGATGGGATCAAGGTGATAATTTCTACAAACCTGATCCAACCCGCTCCCCTGGTAATTTCTCCTCCATCACCAGTGGTAATTTGGGCTTTTCTTTAATTTTGCCGAGCTCGAGGTCTCGGTCGCCGGAGTTTCCATCGCCGTTGTCGTTTTCGAGATAGCTCGAGAGCTCCAGTACGAACAAGCTCTGTGATGGAATCCACGAGATTCAACTCCAGGAATATGCTCGAAAATCAATCTCCTCGTCGACTCCAGAAAAAGCGGTGGTGGAAAGGTCTATGAGAGGCGGCAGCGAGGTGGGCGCCGTGTGGAGACGACGCGGTCTGTTGGCGTTGAAGGGAAGGGCGATTTGCTAGTCGACTTGGCGGGCGGTGGTGTGGAGAAACTGGGTTTGGGTTTGTTCAGGAGAGAGAGTAAAGTAGGGTGAGATTGGGAGGAGGGCAAAGAAGTAAATTCACAAGAATGAGTTTTGGCAGTAACATATTTGGTTTTGGCATTATCATTTGCCTATATATATATTGATTAGATATCAAGAAGTACATCTAGCTCAATCTGATTACCTAAGATAAGAATTTCAACAATAAAAGGGGGAGAAATTAGTTTTGACCACCACATGAGCAATTTTATAAAAGTTCAATAATTAACTAATCAGAAAAAAGTAACAAGCGAGTAAAGCTCGGATAGCTCCCAATTCAGAGCAAACGCTTCACTTGATAACTATTTATAATTAAACAAACTGTAATTGATTAAATTGTGAGAAGTCAACGTTCCAATAAATGATATGAACTAAGAATTCGATAAAAAGGAAAAAAGTTACTACGAAAAGATAAACAAATGCAGTGTTTGAGTCAAGTGCTGAAAATAAATTTGTTTTTGGGTTTATTGGTGTTGTTTAATTTTCATTAGGTTTGGGTCAACTATTTTACTTTATTGGTGTGTATAGACGAGGTAAATCGCAAAGATAAAATAATATTTGGAAATTTTAAAGTAATTTAAGAAGGTAGTTTGTTTTTGCTTATTTTTAAATTTTCAAGATTATTTTGTTGTTTCTCTAATTATCGGGGAAGACCAAATATGAATACAATATTCTCATTTTTGAAAAAAAAAAACAAAAAAAAAACAAAAAAAAATCCTTAAAAAAAAAAATACAGAAAAGATAGTGGAGTATTTGAAGACAGTTCAAGGTGGTGAACCTATTCTTTCCTTGGGAGTTGTCCATAAGCGCTTCGGCAGTCGCACGTTCCGAAGAATAAAAAATGGCTTGGAAGCGGCGGTGAGAAGAAAAGGCAAGTGGTAAACGAGAGGAGAGGAGATATCGAAGAATGACGAGAGAAAACAGTCCAAGGAAAGGCGAATTGGAGAGCTCAAGCAACAGCAGCAGCAGCAACAACAACAACAGCAAGGAGAATCTGAATTTCTTCAAGTCCATCTTGTTCTTTAACAACAACAAAAGCAAGTCCAACGACGGCGATTCAGCCAATCCCATACCCTTTCTCTCTCCGCTCTCCAATTCCGTCGTCTCCCGATGTTCCAGGTATAATCATGATACTATTTGATTCGTTTCCCACTGACATGCGTACATTCTTTCTTTTGAGTCCGCTGCATTTAGGGCAACTGATAATGCCATTTTTCTCTTTACAGTTTCTGAAATACAGAATCTTTTGACGTGCGGAATATATATATATATATATATATTGACGTGATTAGTTGGGTCATGTGACCTGTGTCGCGAGTTTTTCTTGGGATTTGTTAGTGAAATAATGGCTCTGTTGTTGTTAGCGAGTTTTTCTTGGTTTGCTGAAGTTTATTTATATTACCTTTTTTAAAAATGTTATTGAAGTTGTTTCCTTTCACAGTTTCATGTTGTAGTTGAAGTTGAAATCAGTGGCGACCAATGCCGGCCCCGGCATATGGGTTGTCCACTTCCTATTTTGAATTACATCAAAATCAAATTGCAACCCTGGTTATAGTGATTTATGATTAACACGATCCATTTCAAAGAAAACAACTTCACCTTGCATTTTTTTAAAGCAAATTCTTCAATTAAATCATCGTATTTTAACTTATCCAAATACTCATTTTCAATTGAGCTCATAGCCAATCCACATATTCTCTTCTACTACATGGTAGTCCTAAGGTAAACTTTTATGAACTCCAACTTCTAAAAGCTCCCCTATGTAGCATGGACACTTCAACAGAGGTCACATATTGGTGTCGGACACCGACACTCTCCGGACACTTTTCCGACACTCATTTCCACACTCATTTCCAAGTGCCCTAGTTTTTTTTTATCAATCTCTTCCATTTGGACACTCCGGGGACACTTTAAAATGCTACGGACACTATCAGACACTTGGAAAACAAGTCAGTAGGATCTAATTAAAATTTAGGGAAGTCATATTTTTGGGGTGACGGATGATGGTTTATTGGTTAAAAAGGCACACAAAATGATCAAATGCTTTTAGTCGAAATACTTTTATGAATGATATGATGATGGGTTATAATGTAACGTATATGTGGGGTTGCATATTTACAATTAGAACCTTAATTGTTTTACTTTTTCTTCATGCGATAGTATACATATATGCCTTTCAAAACGTGTCCCCTAACGTGTCGTGTCCTCCATTTTTTTTAAAATTCACATGTCGGAGTGTTGGTGTCATGTCATGTGTCCGTGTCGGTGCTACATAGAGCTCCCCTCTGCTGACCGAAACAATTGTGACCGGTATAGTCAACAAAATTCGATTATCAAGCCATACCATTTGAAAACCAATAAGACCTTATAAAATCAAGGTTGTCCATCGATCTCGGCAATATTGTTTTCAAATGTGCAAGAAACTTTCTAATTTTTTTTGGGAAATTGCCTTCTACACTCCCCTTTTTACCACATACACTTCTTTTTTTTGTCTTTATTTGGTGTGAATTTACTCTATTGCCCCTTAATGTGTAAAAAAGTGAACTTATGAAAGGGTTAAAAGGTAAATTCACATGAATAAAGGCAAAAAAGAGAGTATATGTGGTAAAAAGGGGAGTGTAGAAGTCAATTCCCTTTTTTTTTTGGATGGAAACTATACATACTCCTAACTGTTTTCTTTGTTGGATTTATAATTTTTTTTTTAAAATTTATGGATTATTTTTGTCTTTTGGGTTGCCCAAGTCTGCCGGCTTGCGGGGCTTACCCTCTGGCAGTGTTCGAAAAGGCGGCCGCCTAGGCCGATTAGTCCCCGCCTAGGCGCTAGGCAGTGGTCTGACGCCTAGATTAGACAGCCGACTAGTCGGGCGCCAAGTCCCCGCCTAGGCACTAAGCGGCCGACTAGCCTAGGCGCCTCTTTTCTGTCCGACTAGTGCCTAGCGTTTTTTAAGAACATTGCCCTCTGGCCAGCCCTGGTGGTGACTCAAGGAATTTGTATTGATGGGGTCATTTGCGAAAACAAACTTCACTTGTTCTACACCCTAGCACCTAATCAACCATTAAAATGGAATAATAAACAACTCACAAGGTTCATGTTTTTTTCCAATTTACTTGGTAGCATATAGTTTCCAAATTATGTATTTCACAACTTGGACACCATAAACCCTTGAATTTTAGTGATTGCAATCCTAAAAGAATATTGCCCCAAATCATATTTTTCACAAATTAGAATAATTGACACTTGATTCTTACCAATTGCAATCCTGAAGCAATACCTATTTAAAATTACTTCTTGCCATAGTTGACAGGGAGAGAGGAATATGTGTGGCCAGTTGAGAGAGAGAGTGAATGCATTCCAGAGGAAAAATTATTAGGTGGTGGTGCCTCATGGATTGGGGTCATACGTTTTCAAGTATCAACCAATCAGAAAATTCCAGTACTATAGTAACAGTAACTCCTTTCTCCATGGGGTCAGCCAACCCACTCCTCCACATATGGTGTCGCCTCCGGTAGAATTGCTTTCTGAACACAGCAAAATTATATTGTCGTACCCAAGCTGTACTGATTGTGTTATCACCTTAGAATGCTGGTGAGGGTCAATCTTTTTCCGATTGTCTAGGGAAATTAGAACATTAGTTGCATTGGGACACAATTTGCTCATAGGGACATGTAGGAAATGAAGTCTATTTGACACGTTGTGTGAAGCCATTCCTTAAGTCAAGGGGCATATGCACAGTCCACCATGGGCTTTGTATTAAGCTCGTACAATCTGGGTCGGCACTTGTAGACGCGCTAACAAAGTTGGAAGACTGGACGTTGTGGAGCGGAATTCTCAAGCGAACCTCGATAATGGCGAGGTATGTATGATCTCTGACCGAAGCTCTATTTCTCCTCCCTCTTCTTTTTTGTTTTCGGAAGAGTGTGGCTCTTGTTTGGTGGGTGTTTCGAAGGTGGGCAGAACGGAACAAGTGTTTGAAGCTGTGGAGGAGATAGGGACGGGTGAAAAATCGGTGGGGGTGAGGGTGGGCGGTGTGATTTTGAGCGCGCAAAGAGTTTGGGGGAGGTCAGGGAGGGTGTGGGCAAGGGTAGGGAGTTTAGGGGCTGTTTTGAAGGGGTCGGGGGAGGGAGTTTGAGTGTGTGGGGGATGGAATTGGTGCCATATTCAGGGGTGGATGAGGTGGAGGTAGGGGTTGGGGGTGGTGTGTTTGAGGAGGATTCGTTTAAACATTTGGGTTTAAACATTTGGGTTGGGTGCAGGAGTTGGTAGACGATAGGTTGGCTCTGAGTACTCCAGTGCTTAATCCGTTGGCGATTAGAGAGCCGATGGATTGATTCAGGGGTGCTGACGGTCGGGATGTCGCAGGAAGAGGTGTTTAATTGGGTGATGAAAAGGATTAATGGTTTTAGTAAATTCTTGGGGGTGTCTTATGATGGTTTTGAAGATAGAACGATGCAGTTGTTTAAGGATATCGAAGATAGATGGAGGAAAGATTCGGTGACGAAAGCTAAGAAAGGTGGGAGCAAGGCTAAAAAAGGGGCGAGGGAGTTAAAGAGATTACAGTGCTCGGTTAATTATGAGGGGCGTAAGAAGATGGGGGAGGGGTGTAGTGAGGGAGTGGAAGGTACTAATCTCTTATCACTCTATGAAGATTAAAATTATTAGTTGGAATGTGAGAGGGTTGAATGCGAAGGAGAAGAGGGTGGTAGTGAAGTCATTATTGTAAAGGTGGAAGGCGGACGTGGTTTGGTTACAAGAAACTAAAATAAATGAAATGTCTTCGACATTTGTGAAGGAGTTATGAGGAAGTCAATGGGTGGACTGGATTCATTTGGATGCTAGGGGGGGGGGGGGGGTGAATAGTAGGGTTTTGGAAAAGATCGAAGTTAGTACGGAATGTTCTCGGTGTTGTGCTTGTTTAAGGATATGACAGATGGCTTTAGGTGGGTGTTTACTGGAGTGTATGGACCAGTTACTAATCGCCATAGGGGGGCTTTGTGGGATGAGCTTTCTGCAGTGGCGTTCAGATGGGAGTTTCCATGGTGTGTACGGGGGATTTTAATGTGGTTCGATTTCCGCACGAGAGAAGGGGGTGTGTCTCAATTTCTCGTGACATGAGGAGATTTTCAGATTTTATAGATGATATGGAGCTAGTAGATCCTCCACTTTGTGGAAGCAATTTTACTTGGGTTGGTGCTCAAGAGAATAGATGTATGTCTCGTATTGATCGGTTTTTGTTCTCTAGCTCTTGGGAGGAGCATTTTTCAAACGTAGCTCAGTTTTCGCTTCCAAGGCCCATTTCGGATCACATTCCTATTTTGTTAGATAGTGGGGGAATTCGCCAAGGTAGCACTCCTTTCAGATTTAAGAATATGTGGCTATTGTCAGAAGGGTTTGCGGACAGGGTTGGTGAGTGGTGGGGTTCTTACTCTATCATGGGAACACCAAGTTTTGTATTGGCAAAGAAGCTGGAATTGTTGAAAGAGGACTTGTGCAAATGGAATTCCGAGGTCTTTGGGAGGTTGGAGTTTCGAAAAGGCAAGGTTATTGATGATATTCGACATTGGGATGGGGAGGAATCCGAGGAACAGGTTCGGGTCTTAACGGAGGAGGAGAAGGGTCTGAGAAACGATGCTAAAGAAGAGTTCGGAAAGATTGCAAAGTCTGAAGAGATTAGTTGGAGACAAAAGTCTAGAAAGTTGTGGCTAAAAGAGGGAGAAAGGAATACCCGTTTCTTTCATAGGATGGCTAATTGCAATAGGAGGAACAATTTCATTGGAAATATCAAAATAGGAGATAGTATTCTGGAGAGGGAGGAGGAGAAGAGAGTTGGAATTGCTAATTTCTATGAGGGTTTGTTTACAGAGATGGGGGCGAGTAGTATTCTGGAGAGGGAGGAGGAGAAGAGAGTTGGAATTGCTAATTTCTATGAGGGTTTGTTTACAGAGATGGGGGTGAGTCGTCCTCGTGTTGATGACTTGAATTTTGATGCTATTTCGGAAGAGGAGGCGTTCTGGTTGGAACAACCGTTTGATGAGGTAAAAGTAGTGGCGGCATTTAAGTCTTTGAATGGAGACAAGACGCCTGGCCCTGATGGTATGTTGCTGGCCTCTTTTCAACACTGTTGGGGTGTGGTGAGGGGGGAAGTGATGGGGATGTTCTAGCACTTCTGGATGCATGGGGAGTTTGAAAGGAGCTTGAACGCTTCCTTTGTGGCTTTGATTCCGAAAAAGGGAAGAGCGGAGGATATTCAAGATTTCAGGCCTATAAGTCTTTTAGGGGGAGCGTACAAGTTGTTGGCCAAAGTGTTGGCAATCCGTTTGAAGAAGATGACGGGGAAAGTCGTTTCAGAGTCATAAAATGCTTTCGTTTAGGGGAGGCAAATTTTGGATGCGGTCTTGATTGCCAATGAATGTGTGGATTCGAGGTTGAAAAGTGGTATTCCTGGAATAGTGTGTAAGCTAGACATCGAAAAGGCATATGATCATGTCAATTGGGACTTTTTGACCTATATTATGGAACATATGGGCTTTGGGGAGCGGTGGAGGAAATGGATTAAATTTTGTATAACTTCAGTCAGAATGTCAGTTTTGGTGAACGAGACTCCAGCTGGGTTCTTTCAGACTTCTAGAGGCCTACGCTAGGGTGATCATCTGTCCTCTCTTCTTTTCATTCTAGTCATGGAAGTATTCAGTCGGTTGATTCAGAAAGCTGTGCAAGGAGGTTTTTTACAAGGTTTTGAGGTGGGAAGAGAGGATGATTTGGGTTGGATGGTGTCGCACATTCTATATGCCAATGATACTTTGGTGTTTTGCGATGCGGATCCGACACAGGTGGGTTATCTCATGTGCGTCCTCTGCTTTGAAGCGGTGTCCGGCCTGAAGGTAAATTTGGGAAAGTCGGAGATGATCCCAGTAGGAGCGGTGGAAGATATTGGTGCTCTTGTTCAGATTTTGGGTTGCAGGGTGGCGCAATTACCGGCGTCGTATTTGGGTTTGCCGTTGGGCTCATCATTCAAGTCAAAGCAAACTTGGGATTCAGTTGTGGAAAGATTTCAAAAGAGATTGGCAGGGTGGAAGTGCCAAGCCGCCAACATATTCCAAAAGGAGGTAGATTGACTTTAATCAAAAGTACGCTCTCAAGTTTACCCACCTATTTTATGTCTCTCTTCGTCATCCCAGTTTCTGTTGCTAAGAGACTTGAGAAGATTCAAAGAGACTTTCTTTGGGGAGGAGTCGGGGAAGAGTTTAAGTACCATTTAGTTGATTAGGATACGGTCTGTGCTCCCATTAGAAAGGGAAGTTTGGGAGTGAGGAAGCTAAAACTATTCAATCAAGCTTTGTTGGGTAAGTGCTTTGGAGATTTGCATGTGAAAGGGAGAGATGGTGGACGAAGGTGGTGGTAGCAAAGTATGGATGTGGATGGGGAGAGTGGTCTACCCTCACTGTGAGCTTGCCCTATGGTGTGGCACTTTGGAGGGGTATCATGAATGGGTGGGATGCCTTTGCAAAGAATATTCATATGGCGGTTGGCGATGGGAGAAGGGTGAAGTTCTGGGATCATGTGTGGTGTGGGGATGTAAGCCTTAGAGATTCCTTTCCGAGTATTTATAGTTTGGCTTGTGACAGGGAGGCATCTGTTTCTAATTATCTTCAAGTTAGTGATGGGGCTAGAGTTTGGGACATTTGGTTACGGAGGGACACTCATGATAGGGAGGAGGAGGAGTTGTTATCTTTGATTGCTAGAGTGTATAATACTCGTGGAATAGGAGTTGGGGGGGGGGACGAGATGCGATGGAAGTTGGCTAAATCAGGATCGTTTGAGGTGAAATCCTTTTACCAATCTTTATGTGATTTAGGTAATACTTCTCTCCCTTGGAAAGCAATTTGGAAAACTAGGGTGCCTTTGAAAGTGAGTTTTTTTTTGTGGTGTGCGGCCCAAGGCAAGATTCTTACTTTAGACAATTTGATTCGAAGAAGGAGAATCATTGTTAACTGGTGTTGTATGTGAAAAAGGGATGCGGAGACGGTCGATCATCTCCTCATTCATTGTGCGGTGGCATGGGAGCTTTGGTGCTTGGTGTTGTCATGGTTTGGGTTGCTATGGGCTATGCCGATGAATGTAGTGGAACTCTTAATCGCGTGGAGGGGCATCAGAGTTGGGAAGAGTAGACAACATGTTTGGGCCATGGTTCCTCTTTGCTTGATGTGGATTATATGGCGAGAGAAATTCGAGATGTTTTGAAGGAATCGAAAATTCATTGGTTAGACTTAAAAGTTTTTTGGTGAATAGCTTGTATAGCTGGGAGAAAAGAGAGTGTAATCCTTAGACTTCAGTTAGGGTAATATTGCTAACTCAAATCTTTGTGAAGGCAAGACTAAGATTAGAGGCAGGCTCATGTGTGCAGATGTCTTCGGCACATGCAGCGCGACTCTGGGGATTCTGTGGCTTGAGGTTAGAGACAGAATTTTCTAATCATATTAGGCAGAGTTTAGACCTGGAGCATTCTTCTAACCATATTGTTGCTTTCGTTTTGGAAGGCATCTTTCTTCGTCTTGTCACTGGAACTCTACGTAGCATGGACACGGGACATGGGAAATCTTAAAAAAGGGGACGCGGACATGGGACTTCTTAAAAAAGGGACGCAGAAAATATAAATAAATAATATATATGTGACACCTGCCGTGTCCCTATACGTGTCCCCAGTCCCTGTGTCCCTTCGGTATCCCCCCGTGTTCCGCTAAAAAAATTAATTAAATTTAGTGGACATGCCACGTGGCGTGTCCCATACGTTTTTTGCCATGTACCCGTGTCCCGTTAAGCTTTACTAAAAATGGAACTTGATGGAATGTAATCACTTTCCCAGATACTTCTCTCCAGTCAACAGGCAATACTTTTTTCCATTTTGTCAACACTAAAGAAGTAGTTCAAGATTAGGTTACACCGTTCGAAAGTTCTGTGCTACAGAAAGTCATCAATTGTTGATTTTGAATGCCTAAAGCGTATTTGAGGGAATTGTAGGATTCTTCAAATCCCTACGGAAGAACTACAACATTGGTTTGAGACAGAGGTACCTGATACTGTTAAGCAACCATCAATCTATGCGAGGAATTTTTTAGAGTTCTGTTCATACCAAGCACTCCATCTGGTGACTACACATCCAGATTACTTGAGTGACAAGGAGTTCCGTCGGTTGACTTATGACATGATGCTTGCTTGGGAGGCCCCTGGTGTTGAGAATGAACCACTAAACACTGTAAGATTGCTATCGTATTTTTGTGTCATCCAATAATTTGCGATCTATTTTTCCAGGTGCTCGATAGGAACTCCATTGTAAGGGACCGAAAAAGTTCAACCACTTCCTGATTGAAATGCACCCTTATTTTTCTTCAATGACAGGAAATTGCGTCTTGCAGTACCCAGGAAATGGAGGGCGAGGATGGCTGGTCACTATTTTATTCTAGTTCCACAAAAACAGCCGTTCAGGTTGTGTTTGTCATTTTCTTTGTTGTTTCTTGGTTCTTTCATAAAATGCTGTCTCTTTTCGTTTTATTTTCGTGTTTAATGAGGATGATATGGTGAGCATTGTGCTGTATCAGTCTTGTGTGCTCATCCTTCAAGCCGTTTCTCCCCATTCATGTCATTCTGTCCATCAGGTTGATAACAAGAAAACTGTTGGACCAGAGGCTTTTGCACGGATAGCTCCTGCTTGTGCTGTGATTGCAGATATAATCACTGTCCACAATCTTTTTGACGCACTGACTAGTTCTTCTTCTCATCGACTTCATTTTCTCATATACGACAAGTACCTTCGAATGCTTGAAAAGTATGCTCCAGCTCCTTGAGATATTAGGACTTGTATAAATGCTAGTTTTTTTTTTTTTGCCATGGCTTATACTGACATTTCCCACGTTAACCCCATCCTTTCAGCTGCTTCTTTTGAAAAATGGGTCTTCATTTATCTATCCAGGATCAACATTTTTATGCATCTGATGTTATCGAATCTCATAATGCACCTTTAAGAACCTTTTCAGTTCGCTTGAGTTGATGAGTTCCCTTGCTTTCATGTTCGGTCACAAACTTTTGGTTCGATCCTCCTGTAACTCTGTTGTATACCACGATTTAAGGAATATATAAGCCTGTGAACTTAAGCACTACACTTATTAGTTACATTAGAATGATGAATTATTTTTCAATAACTCCTATAGATCCCAGTATTTCAGGCATATATGGTGTACTAATAACTTAATCTTATGGAATAGAAGAGATGGGCAAAGTGTTGAATGATGCGAAGGCAAAATCCTCATAATGAACGCTCAGTCAGTTGCTCCTACTTCTACTGCAGGGTGATCAAAGCAGTGAAAAATGCAAGAGGAACCCAATCTGCATCCAACCTTCAGCTTGCTGAGGGCGAGTTCATATTAGATGTTGACGGTACAGTTCCCACTCAACCAGTTCTGCAACATGTTGGAATATCAGCATGGCCTGGTGAGGCATCAATTTATGATTGAAGTTGATTGTACTTCGGCGAGGTTTATTTTGTTGAACGGGGCAATTTTAATCTAGCTTTTTAAACATGACTAGTGTTATGCCTGTGCTGGTAGTTCAATCAGATTATTGTGTCCGTGAATAGAATAACTAAGATGGTGGTATCATGTTGTTACGATGAGGTTACCTCAACTGTTTTTGTATTGATACTAGACTGCCAGTTCCATTGTTATGATGGGCTGATCAAATCCTTCTGGCCCGATTTGTGGGAAACAAATCAAATATCGAATATCGAGTTCTGTCTAGCTTAGAATGTTTCTTGAGTTTTTTGTATTTTTGGTTCTGGATTTGTAGTTTGCGATATATTTGCCGAGACCTATTGTTGAGTCTATGAAATGGTCATTTATTGAATTTGAGTCTTGAACTTAGTTGCAACTTGCCTGGCTCTCGCAGTGTGTTTTGATTAACATCCTATAGGATGGTGTTTGTTAAAGTTTATAAAGTTTATCTCTTTGGCAGGGCGGTTGACACTCACCAATTATGCTCTGTACTTCGAATCTTTGGGAGTTGGTTTGTATGAAAAAGCTGTGAGATATGATTTGGCAATGGATATGAAGCAGGTAATAAGGCCTGATTTAACAGGTCCATTGGGTGCCCGTCTCTTTGACAAAGCTGTGATGTACAAGTCAACATCTATGTATGTGTTTCCATTGTCCATTATCTACTTGAATTTGTAGGTTGGTATATAACTGTTGAGACCCTGACTAAATTCTTGTGCAGACCAGAGCCTGTTTTTTTGGAATTTCCCGAATTCAAGGGCAATTCGCGGCGGGACTATTGGTTGTATGCCTGTCTTGAAATCTTGCATGTTCACGGGTTCATTAGGAAGTACAATCTCAAAGGGATCCAACAATCCGAAGCACTTGCAAGGGCAATCCTAGGTATTTTCCGTTATCGTGCAGCGAGAGAAGCCTTTCAGATCTTATCATCCCATTATAAAACCTTACTGTGTTTTAACTTGGCTGAAAGTCTTCCTGGAGGAGACATGATCTTGGAAACTTTATCAAGTCGTTTGGTGCTTTTGAATGCCAGCACCAGCCAGCGTGGTTCAGTTGGGCTTTTAAGTGCAAAAGAGGGGATGAAACTCCCAGTTTCAGTTTTGACACTGCACAGACATGGGATATTAGGAAAGGGGGAAGATGATGATGGGGAAGCAATATATGCAGGCGTGGATGTGTGTGCTGGTGAAATAAGTACGTTAGAAACGGTAGTAAAAAAGTCCCAGCTGAACATGGGAAGGGCAGAAGCTGCACAAGCAACTGTGGAACAAGTAAAAGTGGAAGGGATTGATACCAATCTAGCTGTAATGAAGGTTAATTAAAATATTACCTTCTTGTTTGGTATTATAGTGGAAGAAATGAGGATTACAGATTTTTTATTAGATAGTCGGTGATTAGAGTGTTACTAGATTGTTCCTAGAAATTAATATCTTCACAGAAGTGATATCTCATGTTGTTTGCGTCTATAGTGGCTGAGGATAAAGGCTCTCAGGTACATGTCATTATTTATCAATCAGCTTTTGGATAGATAGGAGCTTTTACAATTACTGAACAGTCCTACTCCAGTGGATAATGTTCTGGTAATTTTTAAAATAGGTCAATGGACATGATTTGAGGAGAAACTAAGCAACAACTTTTTCAGTTTGATCTTTTTTTTTGGGTCAAGTTTTTCAGTTTGATCTTTGCTGTTCAAAAAAAAAAAAAAAAACTTTTTCAGTTTGAGATGTATCTATCTTATATTTCAGTTTGAGATAGAGGACTTGCTTCAATTTAATTTGTGTATTAGATTTGAATGGCTGCCATTTTCATAGTTTCTCTCTCACGCTCATCAAGGTTGACGTTACATTAGTCATCAAGGATTTGATTCCTCCATGTTTTGGGTTCATAGAACTTGATTGTGATTTTGCTGTTATTTACTAACAACAAAAATGATCCTTATGATGGGATTATACAGTTTTTATGCTTTATTCCATTACATTTTACCTTTTGCAGGAGTTGCTTTTCCCCCTTGTGGAATCATTTAACCGTCTTCAAGTTTTGGCTTCATGGAAAGACCCTTGGAAATCAACAGCCTTTCTGGTTTCCATTGGCTATACGATTTTTAGGTAATTTACTTTTGATTAGTTTTATGTGTTTCTGCTTGTGGCGAAATTAAGTTAGGTAAAATAACTAGACTTGCATGTTTCGACTAGACTTTTTTTTTTTTTGAGCATAAGGTGGTTAAATAACTCAAGTTGTGGTTTTATCCGCAAGAATCTTCAGGAAATGTTACAGTGAAAGTGCTGCCTTAATTTGCTGTCCGACATGTCAAGTATGATCTTGTTTTGAGTTTTATTTTCTTTTTAATGAAACACAAAGCATAAGAGTTGCTCTTGTTAGGATTAATGAAACAGATATCTTGTTTGAGGTTTGGAGCCTTGTTGCTAATTTGGTCTCTACCGCTAAGGCGCTAAGCTTGGGCTGGTGTATTGGAGGCTGAAATCTATGGTGTCATTTGTTCTTGGTATCCTTGGCCTACCCATGATAAGGCTAGGGGTGATTTTGATCTTGGTTGTGTTGGATTTAGGGGAAGTTATAGTAGTGCATGACTTGCCTTGTTTGTGTGTTCAATGAGTAGGAAAGAGAAGGATGGTCTACCACTTTTTTTTTTTCCGCTCTTTGTTCACTTTGACAGTGAGAGCTGGATGAGAAAAGCTGGTGTGTGGATTGTTTGATCGTTCAACTCCCCCTGCAAGGGGCCTGGCCCGACTAGCTATAGCCTAAAGGGAAGGCAAATATACCCTTATCGCTGAGTACTAAACAGAAGTATCAGATTTCTCTTCCTCTTCTCCCCCAACCACTATAACTTTCTGTAACCCTTTAGTGGGATCAACAGTAAACCCTAGGGTCTTGTGCTCAACTCATGTTGGCAACGCCTTGGCTTATAAGATACCCATGCCTTATGGATAAGTTGCAGGTATCTGGGTTTACCGTGGACTTGCAAGGTTGGATCCAAAGTGGCCCTCCTTTGAGGGCTGCTCATTACCAAGAAAACAATACATACGGTTACATACATCTGGATATATGGGCATAGTACCTTCCTTTTTCTTATTTTATCATCCAAATAAGAGGAAGGATAGCTTTTACCTCTGTTGTTCTCTTGTCTTTGCCCTCCTTCCAGCACTTCACTTCTCTTTCCTACCATGGTTCTTCTTCTTCTTTTTTTTTTTTGATAAGTATTAATTTTATTTGAAAGGCATCAAGGGGATTGGGCTTGCCACCCATGTACAAAGAAAATGAAGAATCAAAAGGCCAAAAAGCCAACACCACCAAAAAAGACCAATAAAAATGAGCTTATACACTGCTCTAAATAATGCCAAGAGTTGCTTTGTGCCAGATTACTCGTCCTTGGACCATGGTTCATTGATACTCAAAAAGAAAGTCTCCTTTTTTGGAGGCAGCAATAGGAAATTGTATAAAATAAAGTGCCTACTGCCAAGGGGCACAACTCACAAACAAACGAGAAAAAAGAGGAGACTAGATAGTGATTAAAGGTACAGCCATAAATTATTCAGTACAATCCACTCGCGAAAGATCATAAGTCGTATAGAAAGCTTTCTCAAAGTGTCTTGGATTTCCATTAATCGCCGCACACTTTTCCAATCATAACTACTGACTTGAGGTTAGGATGATACTTATTAAATTCCTCCTTGAACTCTTCATGAAGATAATCTATTCTTCTTGGTGTTCCCTTGCTTTCTTAAAGGTAAGACCGGCCAGCTGGTTTTGTTTTGTTGTATCCACGTTGTGTGTTCATTTGTGAGTTTTTGTAGTTCAGGCTTTTCTGTTTTTGGCTAAGAAATTTGAGTGTTGGCCATCATATGATTAAAACTTGGGGAAAACGATGAACTACTAGTATTGAGGGCCCATTGGCCCAATAACCTGTAAAAGTGGCCTACCAAGATGGCCTATTTTGGTAGGAAGTGGTGTTTCGTTATACTTGTAAGTGGTTGATGTGGGATGACTTAGAGATGGCAACGGTGCGGTTATTGGTAAAACTAAAACAAAAACCTAACCTTGTACCTAAAATTGAAACCATAACCAAAACTAACGGTTTTCTTTTCATCTAAATTTTTAGAATATTGTTAGTCTTTGCGTTGTCCCATATTGGTTAGCTAAGCCTTCTAAGAAGTTATCATTTAATATAAATAAAGATTATGTGTGTTAGGGTTAATTAACACCCTATACACTTTCTTTATCTCTAACGACATGGTATTAGAGTGGTTTTGATCTAAACCCTAATAGCCACCGTACCCTTACACCCCAGAGACCCTCCGGTGTGTCTGAGTTGAATGACCCCTGTTCGAAACACTCGTGTACCATACCCAGCCCTAACCCAGTAGTGTTGTGCATCCCCGAAAACCCTTAAAATCCCTAAATCAAACATCGACCTTCAATAACCCTCAATCTACCTCCGAAATCCTTAATCCCAGTTCGAAAAATCCCCGATCGTGCTCGAAATCACCTGAATCGAGTTTGAAATCACTCAAACCTTGTTCGAAACACTTACCCAGACCTTGCAAACCCTAATCCTGCCCTACCTAGTACTTGAAAACCCGAACCCAGCCCTACCTAGTTGCCGACAACACTCGAAAACCCTAACCCAGCCCACCCAAGCACTCGAAATTCCTACCCAGTCCTTTCCAGCCCCTGCAACAGCCTGAATAGTGCTCGAAATAGCCAGTGTTTGAAATTAGCATCCAGTGATCGAAATCTCACCTATCACCTCGGAAATCGCGATTTGTTGGTCACTTAGTGCTTGAACATCGCGATATGGTCTTCGGTTTCTCTTCTGATCCTTTCATCTGATGTGGTAATACGTAGTCGTTGATTCCTTGCTTTCTATATTATGTCGCTGCTCTACTTGCTGGTTGCGTTCATCTTCGGCTGCTGCTATGCTAGTTGGTTGGTGGGGTTCTGGATTACTTTGTATCGCTATTGTTTTTTAGTTTATTGGAGTAGTGGTCGGCTGATTCCTGTTTGGTTTGTTGGTTGATTACTGTTTGGCCTATTCTGTTCTTTACCTCGGTCGCTTAGGAGGATTGTTGATTGGTTGTTCATTGTTGGTTGTTGAGATTTTGTGTGATGGGGTCTAAGGATAGGCAATAAGGATAATAAAGTATGCGTACAACTCGTTGAAAACCTCAAACTGATGCCTCACAAACTCATAGCAAGAGGCCTCAAAAACTAAAAAAAAAGGTATCCACAACCACATATGGTAATTCGGTAAAGTAGCCATACAGGCCTGAACCCGAACAGAAGTTGCCAATTTGATCACAATGCAGCCCATGTTGAATTAAACCCGGGGTTCGATCAATTAAATGTCCACGAACAAACACGAACAGATGCAGGCCGAAACCTGCGAGGTTAGGATAATCCTGGGATGCCACTCGACCAAGGGTAGCAGATGTACCTCGACGTTACTAATCGTGGATGCTACTCGACGCGACCAAGTCACACACTTGATTATGGGAGGAATCCTCAACTCCAAGCAAGAAATACTTGCAAATAATGCAAATATTTGGGTAAATTTCGGACACCCCTTGTACTTTTCCTAGTTTTCAACTACACCCCTTCTACTTCATTTTTAAACACTCACACCCCTTATACTTTAGACTAGTTTGGAACTGTTAACAATTTCGTCAAATATAACGAAAAAACAGTTAAAGGTGTGTTGATGGGAAATTTTCCTCCTAAAATAAATTCGATAAGATTAGTTTGCCCTTGAGCCCTTTAGAGCATGTCTAACAGCCTCAACCTCTTCACCGCCAATACCATCATGCCATCTCTGGCACTGTCACCCCCTCAACCTCCATAGCAACCACTACCATCCACCATAATTAAAAAAATTCATTAAATAACGACTTTATGTACCATTTCATCTTCATCCCAAAAAACAAAGACCTGTCCACGAGAGGGATAGATAACTTCTCTCTCTCTCTTGGTTCTGGGTTTCCCATTCTTTGATCTCTTCAATTCTATTTTTGTCACCAAAATTCGTCGAAACTCCCAATGATACCACATTGATTGTTCTCTTCCAGAGATGAGAAACCAAATGTGATTGGCAATAGCTGCCTGGTTCCATAGTTGCATAGATTTGAAACCAAGTCCACCCTCATGTTTAGGGGAGCAAATATACTCCCAAGAGACTTTGGATCCAGTTTTCTTGAGGTCAGGTCCAGACCACAGAAATGCTCTAAGCATCGCTTCAACTTCCTTGATTACCTTCTTGGGGATAATAAAGAAGGAAGACCAATAAGTTTGCATTGAGAAAAGGATGGTCTTGATCAACTGAGCTCTCCCAACAGATGTAAGATCTCTGTTGGTCCAAGACTTGGTTCTAGCAGTGATTTTGTCTTCCATGATCTTGCAATCAATGGCCTTAAGTTTGGTGGACAGCAATGGGACTCTTAGATACCTCACAGGGAGATGACCTTTTTAAAATCCCATCACCTCCAGTATGTCCTTTTTGGAGTTAGCGTGAACTCCAGAGAAGAAGTTGCTCTTGTCAAGATTGGAGGACAACCCAGAAAGGGATTCAAATTCATTGAGTGCATGTTGGATATGAAGAATGGAGCTCACCTCTCCTTTGCAGAATATCATAAGATCATTAGCAAAGCAGAGGTTGATGAAGGGATTTCTCCTTTCCAATGGAAGTGGAAGTCATGGAGAAGGGATTTTTCTTTGAGAAGACAAGTCAGGACTTCCATGACAATGACAAATAAATATGAGGACAATGGATCCCCTTGTCGAAGAAGGAGCTCTCTCTCTCAATGGATTTGTCAGCCTATTTCTACCAATATTGCGGTTATGCGTTGCAAAAGTGAAAACTTGAATTTGGCTCGCTTCTTGTCTAGTTTGCCTTAGTCTTTTGATCCTATTTGCTGTCAGCTACTTGGGGGCAGGAGTTGCCTCCTCTGAGTGAAATGTTTAGTCATTTTCGTTAGTCTTCTATATCTGATACTAGTACTGCTTCTCCACTGCCTCCTTACCGTTTTGCTTTGGCCGCATCTGCTTTTGGTGGTTACCATTCCCGTGGTTCTGGTCATGGTGGTCTTGAGTCAGGGGGAGGTGGCCATGACTTTGGCCATGGAGGTTGAGGGTTTGGTCATGATTTTGGCCGCGAAGGCCGTTGGCAACCATTTGGCGGTCGTGGCCGAGGTCGGGTTTCTTAGTATTGTACTCATTGCAATGGGACCAATCACACTGTTGATTATTGTTGGGTTCTTTATGGTCGTCCGTATGCGCATCAGGCTACTATCTCTGAGGATGATAAGCATTTATTGACTTAGGGATCTAGCTCCACGCCTCTTATGGTTACTATTACAGAGGATGAGTACCATCGTCTCACTTCTATGTCATCTTCCTCCATCGTTATGTTCGCTCAAAAAGGTTCATCTTATGCTAGTCTTGCTTCCAATACTCCTTGGGTCATTGATTTTGGTGCTTCGGATCATACTGTCGTTTCCACCATCTTATCTGGTTCTCGTTTTCTTGGAAAATTTTCTAGTGTCACAGTAGCTGATGGTTCTACTGCTAATGTTTCTGGTTTGGGTTCTGTTACTTTGAGTTCATTGCTTTCATTAGATTCTGTTTTACATATTCCTTGTTTTTCATAGTCTTCTCTCTGTCAGTAAGCTTACAAAATTCTTAAATTGTTCTGTAACATTCTTTCCTGGCTCTTGTGTTTTTCAGGATCTCACGACGGGGAAGAAGATTTTTTTTTTTTTTTTTGGGAGGGGGAGGGGGGGGGAACATGGTGGCCTCTATTATTTTAGTGATGGCAATCTATCTTCTTCAGTTGCACTTTAGTCCTCTGTTTCACCATATTAGCATCATTGTCGTCTTGGGCATCCGTCTCTTTAGAATCTCAAGCGGATGGTCCCATCTTGTGGTCATGTCAATGTCTTACTGTGTGAAGTCTTGTGAGTTTAGTAAACACCGTCGTGTTTCCTTTCCCCCAGGATAGAGAGTCGGGTGTCGAGACTTTTTTATTTAGTTCATTAAGATATTTGGGGTCCTATTCATATTTCCATGTTCTGGTTTTCAGTATTTTGTTATTTTTGTGGATGATTATTCCCAGATTACTTATGTTTATCTTATGAAAGAGCGATTTGAGTTGTATGTAGTTTTTAAGTTATTTTATTAGGAAATAAAAACTTAGTTTGATGTCCCTATTCATATTTTTCGTTCTGATAATGCTCGTGAATATTATTGTAAGGCTTTATTTGTTTTCTTTAATGATCATGGTATTATCCACCAAACATTTTGTCTCGAACTCCACAACAGAATGGAGTCGCCGAGCGCAAGTTGCGACATATGCTAGAAGTTTCCTGTGCTCTTCCAAATCCTATTGGAGTGATGCTGTTCTTACTGCAGCATACCTTATCAATCGTATGCCGTTTATAGTACTAAGGGGTCAGATTCCACATAGTGTTTTGTTCCCTGGTCGTCCACTAC
Source organism: Rhododendron griersonianum (assembly GCA_018127125.1). Classification (NCBI taxonomy): domain Eukaryota; kingdom Viridiplantae; phylum Streptophyta; class Magnoliopsida; order Ericales; family Ericaceae; genus Rhododendron; species Rhododendron griersonianum. The sequence continues at coordinate 14,499,990 of CM030799.1, read as the reverse complement.
ATTCTCTACCCCTCGCGTGTTTGGGTGTACATGTTATGTTCAAGCTCTAGATCCAGAACGGGGTAAACTGGATCCTCAATCGGTCAAATGTGTGTTTCTTGGGTATTCTTGCACTTAGAAGGGGTACAAGTGTTACTCTCCTTCTCTTCATCATGAGTTTGTGTGTGCTGATGTGACCTTCCTTTTTTCCGTCCTCTTCTTCGGTGGATCCATCTCCCTACAATTTCCAGGTTCTCTTACCATTGCTCTTCGCAAAGGTACTCGTACTTGTACTTCTCATCTCATCGCTCATTCTGTCTCCTATGATCACTTATCTCCATCTCTTCGTGCATTTGCTTGTCTGTATTTGTTCCAAACACTGTGCAGGAAGCCTTGTCTATTTTTGAGTGGTGGACAACGATGAAGGATGAAATGTCAGCCCTTCATCATAATGGCACTTAGGAGTTGGTACCTCTTCCGCCTGGAAAGACCATTGTTGGGTGTCATAGGGTGTTTAAAGTCAAGTACCATCCTAATGGGTCTGTTGAGCGCTACAAAGTCCGTCTCGCTGCTATGGTTATATTCGGACATATGGTGTTGATTATGCCGAGACTCTCTCTCCAGTTGCCAAACTTGGTTCTGTTTGACTTCTTATCTCTCTTGCGGCCAATCTTGGTTGGCCCCTATTTCAATTGGATGTTAAAAATACCTTTCTTTATGGGGATCTTCAGGAGGAAGTTTATACGGAGCAATCACTAGGGGTTGTTATTGAGGGGAGCCTAATAAGGTGTGTCGTCTTTGCAAAGCGTTGTGTGGCCTTAAGCAGTTTCCTAGAGCCTGGTTTGGCAATTTCAGTGACGTTTTATAATTTGGCATGCATTGATGTCAATGTGATCATTTCATATTTTCTCTCACATCTGATTGCAGAAAGGTATTATTGATCGTCTATGTGGATGATATTATCGTTACTGGTGAGGACCAGAAAGACATTGATGAGTTGAAAGGTTTCTTACAGCGTGAGTTTCATACCAAAGACTTGAGAAAATTGCGATATTTCTTGGGTATTGAGGTGACGTGATTTAAAGATGGTATTAGTTTATATCTCAGCAAAAGTATGTTTTGGATAATTTGGAGGAAATTGGTTTGTTGGGGACTAAGCCTGTTGAGACCCCTATGGATCCCAACATCAAACTTTGTATTAGTCAGGGGGAGTTATTTTTAAAACCGGAACAGTATCGCCGCTTGGTTGGTAAGCTAAATTATCTAACTAATACATGCCTGGACATCTCGTTTGCCGTTAGTATTGTGAATCAGTTTATGTCTGCTCCTCGTCTTCCACATTGGGGGGATGTTGTTAGAATTGTGAAGTATCTTAAGGCACATCTAGGACTTGGTTTGTTCTACCGGGCTATTGGACACTTGCGTGTTAAGGTGTTTACCAATTCTGATTGGGCAGGAGGACCATCCGACAGAAGATCTACTATAGGGTATTGTGTCTTCTTGGGTGGAAATCTTGTCAATTGGACGAGTAAGAAGCCAGTGGTCGCACGGTCAAGTGCAGAAGCAGAGTATCGATCAATGGCCCACATGACATGTGACTTTGTATGGGTGCACTCGTTTCTTGAGGAAATCGTATTTGGGGTGAAACTTCTAGGGGTGAGCATGGGTCGGGCCGGTTCAGTTGCGACTGGTATATTTGTTGAAACTGCAGATTTCGGGTCGGCTGGATGTCGGTCGGTTTCAATGGGTTGAGATCTACCCATCTTCCTGGTTTCTTTCAATGAAATGGAGAAGAGAAGAGAGGCCTTGGACTGCAAAAGAGAAATGGCTTCGTGATTCTCTCATGGAACGGAGATGGAGGGCGTCACAGTGGTTATGGTGGTCGCGTGTTATGGATCCATTTTCACATTTGCAGAGGGAACAGAGAAGAAAGAGTGATGAGAGAGAAAGAGTGCTTTGCGTGTGGACCTAGTTTCAAATGGTGGAACTGGTTTCAAAATTGCGCACAGAGAGAGAGAAGCACTGCAGACTATATCCACTTTTTATGCTGCAAGCATCTGAAAAGTAGTGAGAGTGATAAGGTGTATCATCCGTCAGGATTATGCCATGTGTATTGTGTAGCTAGCTTATTTTAATCAGACTATTCGGGTTTGACGGGTAGGGATTGTTTGCATCTGAAGGCCGAACTGAAAATCGAATATTTTACATCTAGGATAGGAAATCGAGGGCCCACCGAACACTTGATCATGCGGCAATTCACATTGCATCAAATTCAGTCTTTCATGAAAGAACTAAACATATTGAAGTGGATGGTCATCTTGTGCGGAAAAAGTTAACTAGTGGTGTGATAGCTACTCTCTTTGTATCCACTAGCGTCTAGTTGACTGACATGTTTACTAAATCGTTATTCAAACCACGGTTAGAGTTGCTTTGTAACAAGCTGGAACTTTTTAATATTAGCTTGAGGGGGAATGTTAGAATATTTTTAGTCTTTAACGTTGTCGCACATTGGTTAGCTAAGCCTTGTAAGGAGTTATCGTTTAATATCGATAAACATTATGTGTGTTAGTGTTAATTAACACCCTATACACTCTCTCTTATCTCTGACAACATAAACCATAGTCAAAACCGTCGGTTTCCGGTTTGGTTTTTCACCGAAATCAGTGGGCAACATTTTTAGTAACCTAACCTTAATCAACCACTCCCGGAAAAAAAAACCTTAATCAACCACATGAAGGGGCAGAAAAAAACGTTGATAACAATGTAAATTATAAGTGTAATTAACACAATGATTCAATCTCCAAACATGGACAAAAATTCCAGCTTTGTTGAAGAAAAGCTAGAACTCAAAGCTGTATAATAGCTATATATACTGTAAGGGTATTTTTCGTAATTATATTGAGGTTAGATTTTGGTGCGGTTATCATATAAAATCGAAACAAAAACCAAACTGGATGATTTTTACAAATTAAAATCCAAAACCATATCCGCGGTTAAAAACTGCCCTGGTCGGTTCAATTTGGTTAACCATCGGTTCGGTGTAGATTGCCATCCCTATAGGATGTCACAATCATACCCGCTTTAATGTGCACTGTCCTCATTGCGCCATTGCCCAACAAACTTTCTCTAGGGGCCATGGTGTAGCACTTAGTTCTATGCGGCACCATGTTCTGACACAATGGATTCAAGAGGTGGCTGGCACAAATGCTAGAGGTGCCCCCACCACGTAGAGCTTGGTTGTGCTATGATTATTTAAATCAACTCTTCCCGTGCTAGCCCAATAACTTGTGAAAGTGGCCTATCAACATGGCCCAAATTCTTAGCCCAATATATATTTTTGTTTGATAGGCTTAGCCCAATTTATTTTGGTACGCGGTGTTTATATACCATGTACACAACTTGTAAGTGGTCGATGTAGGATGTGACATGAACAGTCTCCATAGGAGAAATAAAAGTGAGGATTTTCGTGTGCACGTTCAGGGAAAATTTGCTTGCTATAAAGCTAGGCAATTTAATATGTAGGACTCAAGACTCAGTAGGAGTAGAGAAATGAAAATTAGATTTCAACCAAATTTGGCTAGGAATGTTAAATTAAATATCACAAATTTTCTTTTCTTTTGTCTCATGGGATATGCCCCTTGCAAACTTGTACACTCGCTTAACCTTTTTTATATTTCAAGTTGATTTACCCAAAAAAAATATCACAAATTTCTTTGCTAAAAATATTCTAAGCATGATATGAGGATGGGCCAAGTGAGCTTAGTTAAATGATTTGGTTTGTATATAGTTGTCAAAATCGCACGATTCAAGATTCACACAAAAATGGTACGAATCTATAGGTGAATCAAGGTTTATATAAAATCGGTGGTGAATCGTATGATTCACGATTCGATTTGCGATTCACGCAGCAATGATACGAATCTTTAGGTGAATCAAGGTTTATCATAATTGGTGCATTCGACAAATATGAAAAGGATTGTACATGTGTTGGTCTACAAGCTAATTTCGTACCTATTAGGCTACAAACTTTAATTGTGTTGAGGCTAAGTTTTCATTCTATAATGATCAATCTTTAACATCTATATGCAAATTTATTTTACTATAGTATTTACTTTCCTATTATGTACAAGTGTAAGCCTCATAGACTAATAATAGAAAACAAACATCAACATTGACTTAAGCTTAAATTTTACAATTTTACAATGTATCTTTATCATGTAGGTGTATACATACATGTTCCAATGTAATTTTGAAATTTGGACCGAATCGTTACAATTCACGATTCGATTCATGATTCAGAAAAGGGTCAATCCAACCCTCGATTCGATTCGTGATCTGATAAGCTTTCTTGAGGCCGGTGTCCAATTCATGATGGGTGCTAGGTAGAATCTTTTTGTATGAGCATTTATTCCAAAATTAGAGTGCTTATAACGTTGTAATACACTAGATATGGAAGAGTCCAGAGCTTGTCCTTGGGAGATTGCAAATAAGTATGCTTGGTTGTGAAATGGTTGTATGGCTGAACTTAAGCACCTGAACCTTTTGTCCATTTGAGTCTACCTATGGATTGAAACTTGTTGAAGCCCCCACAACACGACGACCTTGTGCATTTTCCAAGAATCCAAGTTCCAAATCCTAATTGCTTTTCTGAGCAGACCCTAAGAAACCACGGTTTTTTGATCCAGCTGCACAAATAAATCTCTGACCCTGATCCTTAATGGACCCTGCATATTGGAATCTGAAAGCAATCTTCGTGCCTGAGTTTTGGAGTGGAACTTATACTAACCTGCCACAGACCATCTCGTATGTAGAGAAACAACAGTGTCACCTTACTATATGCGATAAAGATGGGAACACGTGACTCATATATAGTTAACTGAAATGCCCAACCGAGGGCACTGTGGGTGTTACAGTGAAGACTTTTGGCATTGGATTCATTGTAATTTTATAGTAAATGCTTGAACAAAGAAGTTTTCCGGCCTTGCCCCTTATAATCGTGGTTATAATCGTGGAAATAACATAGTAATCTTCCTCATTTGTGTTTCGAAATGGGTTGTGGTTTGGGTCTGTTCAAACTGTTTCTTGAAGGAAGAAATCTAATGAAATGGCTCATTTTCATTTGCAGGGGGTGGATCAGGTTTGTACTACCGTCCATTTTTGTAATTCTTGCAGTTCTCATGAACTGGCGTAAGCATGCAAACAATGGGAGGCCATTGGAAGCATATAAAATCACAGTTCCCCCAACTAAAAATGCAGTAGAACAGCTGCTAAGCTTACAAGAAGCCATCACTCAAGTTGAATCTCTAATTCAGGCTGGAAATATTGTTCTATTGAAAGTTAGAGCTCTCTTAATTGCTGCACTTCCACAGGTATTTGCCTTAGTCGGCTAAGCCATTCCATTTTTATATTCTCTTCTTTAAAGCAGTTCAAGAATGCACAAGATTTTATTAGTTGTATTCTTGAAGGAAATTCAGATAATTTGGAGGTAAGATTTTCGATCAATGATGCGTGCACACACACAGAGTCACACATATATGGAGATTTGTATCTATATCCCAGCTGAATATATTTGTGTACCACTGCCCAACTCATACATCTTTTAACTTATCCAAAAAAAAAAAACTCATACATCTTTTAACTGTTTCTTTGTTTCGATTTTCAGGCCACCGAAAGGGTTGCTATGTTGTTAGTTTCCGCGGCCTTGTTTTTGGCACTCATACCTCTTAGACTCTTGATCTTGTTGGTTTTCATCGAGTCTTTCACAAGGGAGATGCCACTGAGGAAAGCCAGCAGCGATAGATGGCTTAGGCGGGTGAGAGAATGGTGGTTCAGTATTCCAGCGGCTCCTGTTCATCTGATCAAAGCTGATGACAAGAAAAGGAAATAAATGATTTGTAAGCGAGAAAACAATTGCATTCGAAAGTCACTAGCAGATTAATTGTGGTTTCTACCAGTCATCCTCTCTAATGTGCTTTGTGTATATACCAGGGTGATTTCGGTTTTCTGCGAGCAAGCATTTCATGCAGAAAGACCTATGTTGTGTACATCTGCCGTTTTTTTTTTTTTTTTACGTTCTGTTTCTTAAATTTATATACTTGCTTTGACCACAAAAACAATAACCTTTCAGCCGATTTTTGTCCTTGCTTGACGAGTGAGTCTTGCAATCGAACTCCATTTTGCATTCTATCAATCAAGGCTGGAACGAATCAGGGTAATTTTTTTTTCTTTTGGGTAAATTAGCTTGAAATATAAAATTAGCTTGAAATATAAAAGAAGGCTAAGCAAATAGCCTAAATGGGGCATATCCCAAGAGGAAAAAAAGCAAAAGAATACAAAATGACTAGAAAATGGAAAAATTAGGCCAAATGGCTACATTGAAGATGTCTTGGAAGAGAATGAGGAAAATGACACCAAAAGAGTGATTTTAATCCCTTTGAGGGAACTTAAGTAAAGAATAAACTGTGCTCCCACCTCTATCTAAACACATGCTCCCTTTCCTTTCTATGTACTGAATAAGTACCCAATCATACGGTACCGCTCTTGCTCTTTATACCTCTGGCAAGCTCTGTTTCCTGCTCTAGCGTTCGTTTCTCATGCGTTTGAGACCTCTTTCTCTGGCGATGTGCTCTGGCGACTCTGTATTTCGCTGCCAATCACGCATGCAATATGTTTTCCCCTTCTTTTACCAGTCGCTCGGTCCCCCGTTCCGTTTACCCCTTCTCCGTTTGAGTGACTGCTCTCCCTCTCTCTCTCTCTCCCCCCCTCAACTGATCACCCCCCATCTCCCATCCTCCCCTTCTCGTCCGATCGATATGTTCTTCTTTTCTCCGATTTGATCAGGTTTCCCGCCCCCTTATACCCTTTCCTGTCCAATCCAATCGTGGGGCGTGCTTGCATGTGGTTTGATTGGTTTCGACAGGTGCTGTTGAAGGGAGCTTGGATCTGTTGGAGTCCTTGTGGTCTGTTTTGTTGCGGCGCTGTTGATGTAGGGGCGTTGATGATAGGTCTTCGGCTCACTGATCTATGCCGGTCGCCGTTATGAATGGTCGTGATCCGGCTAGCGGCTTGGTCGTCCTTGGCTGGAGTGTTCAAGTGGTTTGCCGAGGCGGTGGCGCACGGTTGCGGTTCTAGTTTTTTGGGTTGCCTTTTTAAAAAAAATTATTTTATGTTATTTTTGTGTGTTTGTGCTCATGCACTCACACTGTGTTTTGTTCCTTAGGCTTCAAGGCCTTCGCATGTCGTCGGTGCTCTCTATCTTAGGAGATAGCTCATTTGTATTTTGTTTGTTAAACTCTTGTACTCTTTTCTTTTCATACGACTGTATACAGTCTGTTTCAAATGAGGTGGTCCACATTTTAGTTAAAATGCGGACCTTCCCATTTCTCCCATTTCCTGATTGAATTTCAATAATCCGAGCCGTTCAATGTAATCAGAATGTGATTTTAAGGGTACCCAGTAGAAATCAGCAAAAAAAATGACTGGAAAGGGCTTCATCCGAACAGTTTTTTATTGAACGGTTCAAAAAATTGCTCAAATCAAGCCCTTCTTGGTCTTTTTTTTTGCCGATTTCTCGCGGGTACCTTTAAAATCACGTTTTGAACACATTGAGCGGCTTGGATCATTGAAATTCAATTGGGAAAGGGGGGTCCGCATTTTAGGAGGTCTGCATGGGAAACAAACTGTATATACAATTACTAAAATCCGGACTTCTATTGTGGGTCGTTGGATGAGCTATCGGGAAAGGGGGTCCGCATTTTAGGAGGTCTGCATGGGAAACAAACTGTATATACAATTACTAAAATCCGGCCTTCTATTGTGGGCCGTTGGATCTCATCCAACGGCCACGGGCCATGAAAAGAGAAAGGATTTCACAAGTACAAAACGAGTTAAATAAACCCGCGGTTCAGGGATTCGGGTAAAATACCCACACGCGGGTTAAGCCCCTCCCATTCTTTCATTCACGCCTTCCAGTTAGAAGAGAAACGACGAAGAAGACGAAGAACGAAGAAGAAGAAGAAGAACGACAAAGAAGACAACGCTCGCAGAGCATTGCTCCGGTTCCCACCAAGGTATTGCTCTCTCTCTCTCTCTGACTGGAATGATAGAAGTAAAATTAGGGTTAGAAGTGGCTCAGATTTGGATGTGTCTCTCTCTCTCTCCCTCTCCCTCTGGTATGAACAGAAATTAGGGATTTTTACCGATTCAAACCAGATAAGGGCTTTTTTTGAAAGAGTAAAGAAAAAGATCGAATCTCTCTCTCTCTGGTTAGGGTTGATTTCGATTTTAGGGTTAGGTTTCGTCTAATTTTGATTTCGTCTGATTATGTTGGATTAATCTTCGGCTTAGTAATTATACAATACCTATTTTAGCATTTTTACCATATTTCAAGGCCTTTTCTTTTGAAGTTTGGTTGTCTGGGTAAACATTTTTGGGTAAACGTATTTCGAATTTTTTTCTCTCTTCTTTTTAACTAAATGTATGGAATATTTCGTTGATTTTGGTTCTGGGTGTTGGACTTTTATGATTCTTTGGTTTAATGCAGAGAGAGAGAGAGAGAGAGAGAGAGAGAGAGAGAGAGAGAGAGAGAGAGAGAGAGAGAGAGAGAGAGAGAGAGAGATGTGATTTGGGTAACTTTTTCCTGTATTTTTCATTGTTCTTCATAGAGAAGAATCTTGCTGGTCCTCTTTGTTTTGGGTTTTACTCCACGTGTTTCATTTTTCTGTGCATTCTATTCCCTCTCCCATATTACTGTTTCTGATTGTTTGATGAAGGTTTAGCTAAAATTTACTTAAGGAAGTTATTTTCCGTTGTGATTGCTTTTGTTTAAGCTTAAGAAAGTTGCGTTTGGTTTTTTTTACTCGTCTTACTGTCTCTGATTGTTTGATGGCATTTATTTTTGCAGAACTTAGTGGATTTCAGGACGTGGAACCCAAGCATCTTTAGGCATTCAAACACATAGCTTGAGTATTCCATCTTCCATCTATTCCATCTTCCACAGGGTTTGATTTGTTCAATCTTCCATCTTCCACATAGTTTTGAATATTCCATCCCTCGTCTAATATTTTGATATTCCATCCTCCGCCTGGTTGTTTAATATTCCATCCTCCGTTTTCTGCTGGATTTTTGTTGTGACTTGGGTACAGCGTCATGGGTATTCCATCTTCCACAAGGTATTTCATCTTCCACAAGGTCAGATAATAGTGAGCATTGGCTCAGAAGCAAATTTTGACGGCTTTCCATCTTCCATTTTCCACCTTCCACTTTCCACTATTATGTATGGGGTTGCGAACTGAGCTGTTTTGTACTTCCGAAGTACAGTAATTGAGGTACAGAACTGATGTAGTGGTACCAAGGATCCTTGGGTTTTGTGAGCAAGGGCTCAGAGTTTCATGATCCTCAATAGGTCGGGTGACCGGTAATTGCGAACTTGCAGTTCCGGAGAGAGCTCAGAAAAGTCCCAAAGTGGGTTCAACACCAGTGCTTGAGATTCCATATGCTCGGGGATGCCCCCAAGGCTCATTCTAACCATCCTTCGTCATTGGTTCTATTGGTCATGGACCTAGAACTTCATAATTGGTTGAAGATAGTAGATTGAGCAAAATCTGTTGTTGCTGTGGGAAATGGAATTGCGGGCCAGCAGATCGATTCAGCGGCCGAGTAATCGAAGATCAGTTGTGAGATTGCTTAATTCTAGAGCTCTATTTAAAGGGCCAGTCCTCCGCTCATTTCATAACCTCTGACCTTTCTCTTTCGGTTTTTCTCGCTCCCACCTCCTTACCGCCATCACTACAATCCTCTTCCACTTTCGTCTTTCTCCGTCTTTTCCTTTCCTTCCATCCTCACCGGGCCAAGCCATGGGTGGCGCACGAGTGCGCACGGAAGGAGACCGCGTCGACCTTGGTTTTGTCTTGAAGTTTGATTAGAGACTTCCCCATGTGGGGCTTGCTTCCGTGACTAGGAACTCCTGGGGTGGCACTTGTACATGGTATGATGGTTTTTCTGGGCCATGTGGTGGTTCTTTTGCACCACAGTGCTTCTTTGGTACACGTCACCGCAGGAGCGATTTCCTCTTTTGCCTTTTTGCTTCGGTGGTTGAACCACTTGGAGCTTCCTCTTCCTCTTCTTCTTCTTCTCTTCTTTTTTTCCCTTTTCTCCTTTCTGCATAGGTTAGTCCGACAAGAAAGCATATGCACAGTTTTGCTAGGAAATATGCGATGATCCACCTTTTGATGTAAAAACTTTTGATCATATATGAAATAAAATCTTTTGCTCTGACATCTAATTGTGTATGCTGTTTTGTACTGTTTATTTAGCATGAAATCGCAATTCAATAGACTGATCAAGACCGTGGAATTCTCCTGTTAAACGAGTCATTTTGGCGGCCGAATAATCGATTCCCCTTTCAAAAGATTAACCTAAGTCGACCCCAATTTCTACGGGCCAGGGAATCGATCTCATAGCCGCTTTATCGAAGTCGCGGCCGACAAACCAACTTAACTGATGTGTATTCATTAGAATCCGATTTTGATTCAAACTGGGACTCAACCTAGCCTATAAAAACGTTTTGCGAACTCGATAATTTGTCAGCTACAGCCCTCAAAACACCCCTCCTTCATGGCACAACCGATTCTTGATCAATGGATGATTTCCTTCAATGGCCTAGACCGTTTACACTTCAAGTCCTTTGGTATGGACTTTCTTTTCTCCCTCCGCCAAATTCCTATCAACTTTGCTTTCCTCCATGCAGCTGCTAGTTTGTGGGATCCTATGCTCCATGTTTTTCGATTTAGAAGAGAAGAATTGTGCCTTACTCTCGAGGAATTTGCAGCTGTCATGGGCCATTCGGATAGAGAAGGCCTCATTATCCCTAACCCTTTGTTCAATCGTGGCGACCTCTTGAAGGCCTTGCCTCATATTCTGAAACACAAAACCAGGTTCTTCATGGTGAATGGAAGGTTAGAAACCTTACAGCTTATTCAGCGCTTTGGTACGGCCGAAGCTCATCGCCAAATTCCTCAACAGAAATTGTGCTTCCATGCTTTGTGCGTTTGTCTTCTCCACTACTACCTGCTAGGCCCTTCATCAGGCCATGCCGACTCCATATTGCTTAATTTTGCTCAACAGATTGGTAAACGTGTGGGTTTTGCTGGTTTGGTGTTGGCAAAGACCCTGATGGGTCTAGATGCGGTGAGGTTTAATCCAATAGCCCAGTTTGCAGGCAGTCCCTTGTTACAACAAGTTCACTCTTTATTTATTTGTTTATTTCCAAATTATCTTTCCACTCATCGCTCTTTTGTTTTTTGACTCACATGTTCTCACAACTCGCAATTTTCCCTTGCTTTCTACAGGTGTGGCTTTTTGAGAAGCTGAGGGTATGGGATGTGCCAGAGCGTCTTCCTTACAATTCAAACCACTGCGTTGAGCGTCACATAGTCAAACAATTTCTAACTAAGGCTGCTTGGAAAGCATGGATGGAGGCTCGCAAGGGCGACCGAATTCAATAGGTTTGTTGTTGGTATGGCGAGAATATGACCGTGAACACCATGAACCACTTTGGTATTGCAGTAATTGGTATTACTCAAGTCACCTTCTACTTTCTTGCTTGCTTTCAAAGACAATTTGGGGCCGATCAAGCTAAGATAATGGGCAATCCCGAGTATGCTACTTCTAAGGCCCATGACGCCAACCTCCGTTGCAATGTTCTCCGTCTATGGTTGAATCGGGTGACGCAAAATATCACTGAGGACTTCACTGACAAGTTATCCAATTCGTACAAACGTTGGTTGGAAAAAGACCTTTTGGAAAACAAGAGTGTAAAGAGGAGGAAGACCTAGAGATCAACACTTTGCTTATGTTAAAAGATGTTCTTTTCTTTTCCATGTTTAATTCTAGCTTTCATAGATCAAGAGTTGTTTAAGCTTGCCTTTCCTTTATCTTGAAAATAATAAAACGTTGAGTGCTTTATTAAAAATGCCTTTGCCATGGGTTGAATGGTAAACATGATTAGGATAGACCAGGTATTTGGAAGTGAAAGTGGCCGAATCTCAATCTATAGACTGGCTACGTATCCCTGGAGGGAATCAGGCCATAAACGTAGTTCCAAAGGATTTGTTTATTTGTTTCTTTTTTTAGTTAGGGTTCACTCGGGTATTTTCCTCTTCTTTTACGCTCTTAATTTTGCCTAAATTGCCCTTGCGGGTCCTCAGTCTAGCGAGCTCTTCACTTATACCTTAATTTTTGCCTAAGTCGCCCTTGCGGATTTTCGACCTAGCAGACTGCTCTAATTTTTGATTGAGTCCACCCACCCTTGTGGTTTTCGGCTCAACAAGCATCTCTCAGGGGTAATACTTTCTCAGCTTGTCACCGTTGACCGGTGTTACAAATTCCATCCCATCCAAATCTGCAATGTATGCCGCTCTTCCAGATAGTATATGTTTGACAAAGTAGGGTCCTCCCCAATCTGGCCTAAACTTGCCTTTCGGGTCCGAAACGTGGCGGCAGATTGCAGTGATGTGTTTGTAACTTAAACTCGTGATCCTCTTTGACTATTATGTCTGTAAACTTTTGACTCCTTAGTAGATTGTACTTATATTTTTTTGGGCCGGAGAGCCAATGATGTAATCTTTTGAAACTTATGGAATTGGAGTTGTAACCCGAACTTGTGGGAACTTTGGACTCTTTTCTGTATTATGTTATGTAATGCAAGTTTTTTATTTCCAAAAAGCCTTATTTATTTATGTTGAAAATCGAGGGCGTAACACCGCAGCTCCGCGCTCCTATATTTTAGTCACTTTACAGCTTCATGCACTTGTTCTCAACAAGATCCATGCCCCAATTACTGTACTCCGGAAATACACTAAATGACAAGTCATTGAGCTCCGCGCTCATTTATTCTCAAAGCCCCGCGCTTAAATGCTCAAAGTTCCGCACTTTGAATGTTCGAAGCTCCGCTCTTCGAATGCCCAACCACTGTGTACTGGATGCTCAAGCTCTGCGCTTGAATGCTCAAAGTTTCGCACTTCGAATGCTCAGGCTCCGTGCCCTAAATTCTCAAATTCCTGGTTTGAATGATTAAAGTTTCATACTTTAAATGCTCGGGCTCCGCACCTTGAATGCCCAACCACCTTGTACTGGATGCTCAAAGCCTGTACTTTGAATGCTTGGACCCCGTGCTCCAAATGCTCGAACTCTGCGCTCTGAATGCTCTAGTTCAGAACTTGAAAAGAAGCTTCATGCTTATACACACACATGGGCCCATGCACATAAGCACTCACATCTAGGATTCATCTAATTGCATATTGTCATCATCATATACACATCGTATTCTGCATCTCTTTCATGAAACAGGTCATTCCTGCATACAGCTAGCTCTGCACTTTGGTTTATTGATCGCCTTCATACCTTGATCCACAGTTCTGCAACCAGCTCTGCACTTCGGTTTATTGATCGGCTCCGTGCCTCGATCCTCTGTTTCACAGCCAGCTCCGCGCTTTGGCTCCTATTATCAAGCTCCGTGCTTCAATTCTTATCATTAACTACATGCCTTGGCAACTAGCTCCGCGCTTTGGTTTCCATTAATTGATTGGCCCCGCGCCTCGATCATTGGTTCTGATTACCAGCTCCGCGCTTTGGTTATTCATCAGTCCTACTACCAGCTGCTTCGGTCTATGTCAAGCTCTGCGCTTTGATCCCTGACTCTTGGCCCTCTAACTACAACCAACTCCGTGCTTTGGTTTCTGTCAAATTCAGCTTTGTGCTTTGAACACTAGTTTCGTGCCGATATCTCTCAAGACTAGCGTTCGACTGTCTCTAGAAGATGGTTTGAATTCCACCCCAACTACATCAATTCTATCGAGCTCATTCGCAAGATTAAACTACCCAGCTGGGATTCATTCGGTCCAAGTAAGGATGGTCGAAGAAGGTGATTGGCTCTATCTCCTTTCTAAAGTGAGATTAACCTACTGTACAGTGACTTACCTTGAACAGTGGAAAGGATTCCCCCACCCCGAGCTCCGCACTCGCATATCAGGTACATTGCCTGAAGGCTTGGTATGGCCCAATGGCAAGTTTCTCCTTTAAAACTCCGCGTTTTTATTTTTGGTTTTTGGTTGCCCTGAATTACGATTGGTCTGAATTTCCCTTGTGGAATACGTAGACAGCCACCCGGCTCGACCATAACTAAAAATGTTTTCAAAAGCTCTTAAGATAGTTGTTTCTCTAAATTTGAGTTGTTTTACGGCTTTGACTTTTACTTGAATACGCCTCACGGTCTATCCAAGTTCCGTCAAAGAGGGGCATCTGTAGATACCCCAATTTGGCTTGACAAGTATTTCGGATCCCACCTTCGGACCGTCCCGATGATGAATAGGATATGTGGTTATTGTGGTTGACCTCATGAAAGCATTAGGAACTTTGTGAAGCTTTAAGGGATGAAGGAACATTTTGGAATGAGGGATACGAGTGCCAAACGACACTTAGAGTGAATAGAAATGTGTTGACACGTGTTTTACCTTAGTAGCGCCGTCGATCTTCAATTAAGTCTGCTTTCAGCCCATTTTTCATAAATCAAACTTCCTTATTTTTATTGTTGGAATCCACCATCATGTAGTACTTTCAAAACCCTCTTTATTGATATATAATAGGCCTTAATCTGGTTTGAAATGAGAGAGATATGAGGATTTTACCAAAGCGATCCATTTTCTGACCCACTAAGGGTAAAATCGTCATATCTTTTGATGTCCAAAATATTTTTGATCCAAACCACTTGGGTTAGAATGTAGACTCAACAAGCTTTCCAGTGGTCCAAAGAACACGCAAAATCGAGTTCAGGAGTGTCTGGAGCGAGCCCGCGAAATTTGGTCTTTTGCTGGGAAATCCTTTTCTCGATTGCGAAATCCTTTTCGCGGCCGGAAAATCGATGTTTTCCAGATTCTGGAATGTTCAACAGCTTTTCGATCTGTTTGTCCAAACCCTAGCAGCCATAAGCCATTACTTCGGGGCTACGAATACACTTACCATAGAGGTCTTAAAGCCCTAAACTTTCATATCAATTGGGTTGATCTCGTTCGTTTGATCGTTCATTCGAAATCTTATAAATAGGGGCCCTCTAGAGCTCTGAAAAACACATCTCTCCACTCCATCACCCGCCCCCAAATTATACATAAATCATCTTCTATCAATCCTCTGTAAAAGCCCTAATGTCTTGTGAGTAGCCGCATCTGAGAGTGAAAACCCCCAAAGAACCACTTTGTTCTAGGGTTTTGTAAAGTTGACCACCACAATCAACCACCATTATCCGCAATCAATCGCAATCCGAGCAATCAATCTCTGAGGGATCAAGGTGGTAAGGCCCAAAGGCCTATGATTTGATTTAATTTCTATCTTTTGCATTTAATCTGTTCTTTCTATTAATTGTTCAAAATCTGATGTGAGGAAGAACACCGGCCAAGACATTGTTTAGTGCCTCGGTACATTAATCCAATGGGATCCCACGACCATGACGTCCATTCACCGGCCGTGGAATCCATCCGCTGGGATAGATTTTGCTTTCGTTTGTTTATGTTGCATGTGGTTTACTTACTGTCCTAGGTCACCTATTAAACTGTTTAAAGGCTTAATAACCGGTTTAATTGCGTAAGATTAAATAAAGCAAACGTTAATTGTGTGTTGAATGATTATGGGCCGGTCTTGTGACCGACCGAAAAGGGGTGCCTAACACCTTCACTTCATCGTACTTTTGTTTCCCGTACCCGGAATCTCTACTTGTTTTCTTAGTTTTAAATAAACTAAATGGTGACTCTAATTTGTGGAAACCATTATCGTGTCGCGATACTCCTAGCCATGGGAGTATATTGAAGGAAACTTGTAGCGAGGATCTCTGTGTGGCGATGCCCCTTTGGGGAGGTGTCCACAGTGCTGTGCGAGTGGTGACAACACCTTGCTATGCACCATCAAAACGTCTGTTAGGCAATTCAACGATCTAGATTTCATCTCCATCGTGTAGCATTCGAGCCATTCATTACCAAGATAAAATCTGGACCGCATTAAATTGCCGAACGGATGACTTGGATGGTGGCACCACCCTTAGAGCTCTATCCCCGGGTTTGCCCAACTAATAGATTTCTTGTGAAAAAAATATCAAAGTCTTTTTTTTTTCTTCACGAAAACAGTGTGGTATTTATTTAATCGAAGAGTGATCCGAGGATCGAACATCAGCAAGTGCAAGATTAGATATCAATTGAGGGACAGGATGCCCCAATTTTTAATCGACTGCCTGATAGGACTTTCCCAGCTAATGAGTGAGCTACCCTATTACAAGAACGTGTAACATGGCTTAGCAAAAAAAAGAAAGAACGTGTAATATGCACAAAAGTACATGAATAAAATAACACAATAAGCTCTAAACAATCTGAAATTATCTGAGTTTCAATATGAATAATTTCTTCCTTCCTGGGTAAGAGCCTGGACACCAATAGCAAAGGGTATCATGGTCACATGTATACCCACATTCTAGTAATGTGAATACACTATCAAGATGCATAATCTATTTTTCAAACACACATTTTACGAACACTTTCACATATTTTGTTTATGAATTATCCAGAATTTTTTTTTTTGCCAATCGATAGAAGAGATTATTTTACATCAGATATGAAGTACAGAGTACAAACCCAGGATACTACACCAATTGTGAGAGAATTCACGAGACAACCAAGTTCAACAACTCAACCAATTCAAGAAATAAGTAGGGTAAAAACAAAGAAAGAAAGAAAAATCCTACAAGGGAAGAACACCCATACGCAGGTTGGGAGACTCGAACTCCTGATCTCCTAAGAGTATCCCTATTGAAATAAACAAATGAGTGTGGATAAACAAATTTAATAGCAATGCTCAAAAAACACCCTACATTGTAATAAGTAAAGTTACAAGTCTTTAGCAAATAACCAAATTCCACCAATTTCATAACCAAACTTAACAACTTTTACCAATAACCAAAACTCAATAACCAAACTCAATAACTCAAAAATACCACACATTGGAATCGTCTCATCGAGACGAATAATTTGGTGTGGTCAGGTGCGTGATTGAAACTCGTTTGCGATTGGACAAATGTGCATTGTGTATTGTGGGGGTTTTTTTAGTTAGGGATGCAAAAATAACTAATATGAAGGTAGAGATTGTTAAGTTTGATTATGGACTAAATGGGATAATCAAATGTTGACGTGACACATTTTGGTTATTGATTTTGATTATTACCATATTATTACCATTGCGGATGCTCTAAGAGCATCCACAGTGGAATAATCAAAAGTGGATAATCAAAAAGTGTCACATCATCTTTTGGTTATCCATTTAAGGAGTTGCTAAGGTTAGCAATGTAGAGGTCCACAGTGGTACAATCAAAATTGAATAACCAAAACTTGCCACATCACATTTTTAACTTATAAAAATCTAGAAATTGTGACATAGAAAACATTTTTTTAAAAATAGTTTTCAAACTAATAAAAATAGGTTATTAGAAAAAGAGAAAAAAGTTTTTTGAAAACTTTGATTTAAAAAAAAACAGTTTTCGGGAAAGTAAAAAAAAATAGTTTTTGAATAGAAAAAGTTTTTTCTTTCAAAAGAACAGTTTATGAAAAAAAGTTTTAATAAAAAACCTGTTTTGAAATAAAACTGTTTTTTTAAAAAAGGGGAAAAGCAGTTTTAAAAAAAAAAAAGTGTAAAAAAACTATTTTTTTCAAAAAAAATAAAAACTGTTTTTAAAAGTATTTTTGTTGTAAACATGTTGAAAATAGAAGAAAGAAAGTTTTTGTGTAATGATGGTATACTTTATTGAGGAAATGTGAAAACAATTTAATTTGATTATTGACAAAAGGTTTATAGTTTTGATTATCCAAGGGCCAAAATTTGATGAGTTGCTAAGATGTTTCTAAATTTGGTTATTCCAATGTGAGCTCTTTTTGAGCAAATGTTGCTAATTTTATAAACCTTTTTGTTTTGATTATATCACTGTGGATGCTCTAATGAGATGAAACTCTAATTATCTAAAATCAGCAGATAAAAAAAAAGGGTCTAAAATCACAATCCAAAATCTAGAATCCACCAAAATAATCAGAAAATCAATTGACTTCGGGTTTTGGGTTCAGATTGGCTGTACTACTACTACTCCCTCCGTCCCTTTTTAAATGTCCTGCTTCGTAACTCCAACTTATTAAAAAGACATCATCATTATACCTTTCACATCAACTTTTTCCTCCACTTTCCCTTTTTACCCATCATCATTACACTTTTACTCACTAACTTTTCAAAATGGAATCTACTTTTAGGGATAAAATAGGCAATTCACCAACTTTTACCCACTAACTTTATAAAATGGACATTTATTAAGGGACAGCCCAAAATGAAATACTGGACTGTAATAAAGGGACGGAGAGAATAATATATTTGGTTCCGGCCTGTGTCTAGATGACTTTGATAATCCAGACGGATTCGTACTTCCACAGACCCGGCCCGAACCCTAATTACTAGGGCAAAAAACGGAACAATAACAAAAAAAAAATGGCGAATAGACGAATACGCCCCGGACGCCCTAGACGACTGGAGAAGGTGTAATCAAAGGCCGAGATCTAGCCGCTTCGAGAATCCAACGACCTACAATCTTCCAGAGCCCATATATAAGCACCGCTAATGTTTGCCCTACCCGCCTCTCAGGCATTTCAGTCGCATCCCTCCTCCCCTCCTGCTGTAGTCGGCGATTCTGCAATCGAATCCTGCTCTCGCTTGCTATTCAGCAAACATGGTCAGTTCCTTTCGATCTCCCTCTGATTTTACTCTTGTTTTATTTGTTTCGTGGGTTCGATTGGTTTTTTTTTTGGGTGGGAGTTTTCTTTATCTTATACTACCTATGTGTTTGATTCTCTGTTATCAGGTGCTTCCTAACGATATTGATTTGCTGAACCCACCGGCTGAGCTCGAGAAGAAGAAGCACAAGCTCAAGCGTCTTGTGCAGTCGCCCAACTCTTTCTTCATGGTATATTTCCTTTATCCGTTGCCATGAATTCGTTGATTTTTATTGATGCCTTTTACACATACATTCGTTGATTGTTATTCAGCTGTCGGTATTATCTGATTTCCTTTTCCTTTTTGGTATTTGTAGGATGTTAAGTGCCAAGGTTGCTTCAACATGTAAGTTCCTCCATTTTTTGTTTATTTGTTCAATTTTCGTCGTCCAAGTTGTCCATCTTATTATTCTCTGATGATGGGGTGTTTCTAGTACTGGACCTACTGGTAGAATAGTTTAGCTTGGTTAGTAGAATTGGAACTTATGTTTTATAAATGATGCGTTTCTACCAATTTACGCTCGTTTTCTACTTTATGAGGTGATTTCTTTTCTGGTGGCGTTATTAAGCTTGATTAATAGAATATTAAGTGACATTTAAAAATGATCTGCAGAACAACCGTGTTTAGCCATTCGCAAACAGTTGTGGTATGTGGGAACTGTCAGACAGTGTTGTGCCAGCCGACTGGTGGTCGTGCAAGACTCACCGAGGGGTGTTCTTTCAGGAAGAAGGGCGATTGAATTGGTATTCTAATGGTGACGCAGTTGGTAAATGCCGGTTGAGTTCTTTTTAGTTGGTTTCAGGAAAGGAAGAGGCACTTGTTTTGTTTCATGTTCTGTTTTTTCTGATGTAGTAGTTTAACGGCATGGGATTTTGGTCTCTGTGGCCTTTTCAGTTTGGGTTTTAAGTTTCACTGTTGGTATGTAGTAGTCTGATGACAAAAAGATTTTGATCTTGATGGCTATGTGTTTTCACTTCTATATATCTCGTGTTTTATTTGGTTTTTGCCAAATGAAATTGGGTTTACGCATCAAGTTAAGACAACTTTTCCATTCTTTGGTACTTGGGATGGCTATGGTGCGCTGTAAGTACAAAGTTCCATGTGTTAAATTCCTAGAGCCACCTAGTAGCAGAAGATTTAAGTAGTTTACATGCGATTGGAATCTAATTCTGGTGGATATAATGTTCAGTGTTAGATAAACATTCTGAATGCAACAATGGTCAAGGGTAGCCAATGTGGATTCTGTATGATTTAAGCTAGAATACGTTGTAATGATGTTAGCCTAGGTATTTTGTTGGTTACTGTTCTTGCCGCTGTATTGGCGTATGCTTTGGATGTTAGTTGCATTAATGGAGGAAATACAAACACTAGATCATGTGGTGAACAAGCTGATGTCTGCTTTGGATGTTGGTCGCATTAACAGAGGAAATACAAACACTAGATCATGTGGTGAACAAGCATTCTCTACTCCGTGAAATACCGCCATCATTAGGATAAGCAAGGATTCTAGTTTATGGACAAAATACCCGTTAAATGTGGTGAATAAGCTGATGTCTGTAAGATTCTCTGCTCCGTGAAATACCGCTGATAAGAATTCTAGTTTATGGACAAAATACCCGTTAATTGGTGTTTCAATCTTAATATCTTCACATCCTGGAATAGCTCATAAGAAAAATACTGGTAATTCCGCTTTGCTGTGAGAGGGTTTTCAGGGTTAGAAAACTGGGGTGATTTTTTGTCAAATGGGTCAAAAGCTCGTCTTAATTAGCCAGTCGATGGTAAAAAGTTCCAAAATTCTGTTCAAAAAGCTTCTACTCTGGGCGCTTTCCTTGTAAATCTGTTCTCATTGAGTTGATGATTCAGTACTTGATGTTAATTGGTCGATCCTGTTATGGTGCGTTGATTATGTACAAGTGCTAGGCTTGTAGATTTCCTCAAGTTATGTGAGAAAACGATTAGGTGCTGCTATTGCTTGGCCAGTTTTCCAGCTCCAGAAAATAGCAGGGTGCTTTCTGTGGTGGGATGGGAATTGACATGGGATTTCATTGAAATCCGTGCGGTGATGGGATGGCGCTGCTGTGAGAGACACTCATAGCAGCTCCAAAACGGACAATGTGCTGTCGTTTGGGGCTTTGGATTATTGCACTCCACCCTTCACGGAGTTGATACAACTGCAACACAACTCCCAGGCACAGTCTCCCTTATCTGTGTGACCTTTCGCTTCTCTCGTCCTTCCCCAATCCCCATCACAGCCGAAGTGTAATAAAAACAAACTAGCAATTCAAAGTGTGGAATAGAAGAAGATTGGCACTGCATTTGATTTATTCATTCCAGCATCGAGGATTGGGGGCAATGTTCATTAGTACAATCTCATCATAAAGCTTCCCCTAAGAACTATGTAATTTACGCTCTGATTGCGTGTGTAGCGTTAGACCCTTTACATTCAACTGAGTAGGTTAGACTTCCTCTTCTTCTCCTTTGTTTCTATGTTTTTCCCCCTTCGTGAAGAGAGAGTACTCAGCAGATGATGGGAGCGGGTTAATTTTCATTTCTTCTCCTTCATTTTCCCTTTTGAAAAGAATGGAGCAATGCCATTTTTGGGGTGCAGCTTTGCTCACAGCAGATTCCGGGATCTGCTTTACTGACCCACAGTGACAAAGTGGGAATATTTCCCTCTCTTGTAATTGTAGGTTAAGCAATTTCATTTTGGTTAGATGTACCTGGTGTCTTCTTTATTTGGCAAATCTTTTTTTTTCACTTTATGTGGTTCAGTGGTTGGATATGGTGATGATACAATGCACATCTCAGGCCCTGGGTGTGTGTTGGATCACCTGGGTGGTATCGATTTGGAACAGGCAAAAATGTGTTCTGGTGTAATTCTGGCATTGGCAACTTTTGCAACAGTTGTAATATGAGCAAACCCGAACTGGGGACGAGAATTTTCATTAATCTATCAAAATTCAAAGGAGGTTTGTGTTGTTGAAAAGACTCGCAACAATGTGTCTTTCTCCTCAAGCATATTTGCCAGCTGATACACTGCACCTTATTTCGGAGAAGGTTTCAAATATAGAGATATAAATATTCCATTTTATTCGTAGTAAATAAGAAGGGATGACACCTAAGGGCCAAGGCTGAGTCAGTTTCCAAAGCACGCGTTGGAGCATCCAAATAAACCAGGACGCGTTGGAGCATCTAAACAAACCAGCAGATGGGAAAACCCCACGCACTCCGGCGCTCCAATGAACAAAAGTTCTCCCAAGCAATGCCCCAAGACTCCCATGCCTTTCCTGGTCGGACCAACCGGCGATTTCGGACAAGTCTTTGTTCATTTTTAGAGAAACAAGCAGAACTACTGGTGTGAAATGAAATCCTTACCTTAAAATTTGCCAGCTGATATGCTGCACTGTTTCCTTACCTTAAAATGTATGCAAGGGTCCATTTGTTTGACCGATAATGTAGGACAATATTTTTTATTCGAGTAGATTTTGTTTTTTGGTTTTATTCTACTATTAGAATTCTGGGTCTACAAGACCAAGATTTTCTTTTTGAATTTTGCTTATTCCTTAGTTAATTAGATTCATACTAGCGTTAGAACAAATGATTACTCCATTATTATTACACATGGCTAGGGATGTAAGATTAAGGGCAAATTTAAGTTTCAATTCATTCAATAAACTTTTTCAGAGCTCTTATTCAAGGTGTTTTGGTTTTTGTTGGGTGCTCAATTCAAGAACCTACTAGGTAGAACGAGATCTAGCAAAATACATATGCTAGTGTGGCGAGGTGTGGTGGTTTCTCCTGGACTCCCTTCGGATCCTCTTCCCGTTGCTCCGCTATGTACTTGCAGCAAGGCGTGAGGCAGTTGGCCGCCTTAGGGTTTATCCCTTCCCTTTTATGGGCGAACGTACTTGCCCTCCAAGCTAGGTGCGCGCGACACATGTTTATGACATCACAGATAACTGCCCCTGCTCTGGAATGTTCCAGGCTCCCCTTGAACCAGCTGTAGGGATTTCCACGTGTCCTCCCGGGTCAAATCGACCCGAGAAGCCAAACCGACCTACATTCCTGACCGCAAACTGGGCCTTTGAAATCGGTGGGCCAGACACTTCGGTCTAGTCCACTTCCCCTCAGTTCGATCCATAATTCACATTGGGCTTTAGGCCCAAACTCTGTGCACAGGACCGGCTCGTCACATTCGTTCCCTAGCCCTGCCGCTTCTTAACATGGGTCAGCCCATGGCTAAACTCCGTTCGACCCACCACAATAGCTCATCAACTCCTTGTTTGGTTAGCAAACGAAAGAGGTTGAACCAGGTGCGGGCCAAACCGTATCTCAAACTGAGCCGTCCTCCTGGAGAAAACTGGACTGGTCTTGCTGTATCCATCCACGTGTCGCTCCGGCGTGAGCTCTCTTTTATGGGACTTTTCGTCTGATAGCTTTGAATGTGACACCACATGTCACGACCTTATTGGTCCGAGCAGACGCTGTCGCTTCGTACTCTGCGCGACTCTTCGTTTCACGCACATTACTTTTTTTTTAGGGAAAAATTCAAAATACCCCCCAACTTTTACACCAAAATTCAATTAGACTCCCAACCTTTTAAAAATTTCAATTTTACACCCAACGTTATCTTCCGTTAGTCAAAACGCCTCCTTTCGTCCGAATGACTAACAGAATTCGTTAAAGGCTCCGTTAAATATCGTCCCGATCGAATTTTGATGATCCGAGCCGCTCAATGTGTTCAAAACGTGATTTTAAGGGTACTCGGGTGAAATTAGCAAAAAAAAAAGACCGGGAAGGGCTTCATCTGAGCAGTTTTTTATTGAACTATTCAATAAAAAACTGTTCAGATGAAGCCCTTCCCGGTCATTTTTTTTGTTGATTTCTCGCGGGTACTCTTAAAATCACGTTCTCTTCACATTGAGCGGCTCGGATCATCGAAATTCGATCGGAAAAGGGGAGATGCAGACCGAAGCAAAATCCGGACGTCCGGACTTGAACAAAATCCGGATTGATCCGTACCTCCCCTTTTCCGATCGAATTTCGATGATCCGAGCCGCTTAATGTGAAGAGAACGTGATTTTAAGGGTACCCGCGAGAAATCAACAAAAAAAATGACCGGGAAGGGCTTCATCTGAATAGTTTTTTATTGAATAGTTCAATAAAAAACTGTTCAGATGAAGCTCTTCCCGGTCTTTTTTTTTTTGCTAATTTCTCGCAAGTACCTTTAAAATCACGTTTTGAATACATTGAGCGGCTCGGATCATCAAAATTTGATCGGAACAATATTTAACGAAACCTTTAACGAATTCCGTTAGTCATTCGGACGGAAGGGGGCGTTTTGATTAACGGAAGATAACGTTGGGAGTAAAATTGAAGTTTTTAAAAGGTTGGGAGTCTAATTGAATTTTGGTGTAAAAGGTTGGGGGGTATTTTGAATTTTTCCCTTTTTTTTTATTTAAAATCTCTCACACCTATAAATAGGTAGGTGAGAGGAGAGAGACCCACCTTGCTCCTTCTCACTCTCCTGAATTCCGAAAGCCAGAGCTTCTCTCTCATCCCTTCTCGTTTTCTCGATCAATCCATGCTTCCAGGACTTCCCAGAGCTTCTGATCACGATGTAAGTTTCTCTCCTATGCTCTGATAGACCCTTTCGTACTGCTATGTACATTTCTTTATATGTTTTAGGCATTGAAACTGTATTCGGGTCCTATAACTGAGAAAGTGACGTCTCATCGAGGCTGCGGCGTCATATCACCTTCCCAATTAACGCCGAACATCCCAAATAATTCTCAAATATTCATTAGGATCGACCAAACATTCGTAAGTTCAACTATTCACCATGGTACGTAGCAAGACTGAATATTTAATATCATTGACCGAGTCTCCCTCACGCTTCGACCGAGCATCCTTTTCTATTGAGGCCAAACCTTTTCGTTTGCACACTGCATTAGAATTATTAGCCGAGCCTCCCTCCTGCTTTGACTGGTCATCCTTCTGAGGTTGTAGCTAACCTTCGCCCGTGCAATGTCTTTCTAGGTCTTTTTCAAAGGTCGACGACTACGAGTTAGGTACAACTGATGAAGAAGTGATGGTTCAGGGATACGATGCGAGGGGTTTGGTGGAGAGTGAGGTCGATACCGAGATCGATGTTGATGAAAATGACTTCCGTCACTGGGTTCCTTGACTTTGCTGTTGGTGAGGCCGAGTCTGACTCTTAAAACCCCGAGGGTGAGTGTAGACACCTCCCAAACGGGGCGTCGCCATACAGATTGATCACGTTTGTTTGCTTTCCACTCCATAAAACAGGATCGTGAATATTTCCATGGCTAGGAATATCGCCACACGATAACGGTTATCATCAAAACAGAGTCGCCACCTAGTTTATAAAACTAGAAAAAACAAATAGAGATTCCGGATACGAGAGCCAAGAGTACAATAAGGGGAAGGTGTTAGGCATCCTTATTTACCTAGTCGTGAGACTGGCCCATAATTATTCGACATATGATTAGTATTTGCTTTATTTAATTCTAAACACGTAAACTGATTTTAACCTTTAAACAGTTGATACGGTGAGCCAGAATAGTAATGAAAGCATGCATCAAAAATAAGCAGAACCGAGAGACTATCCCAGCAAATAGATCCGTCGGCCGGTGAATGGATGTCACGGCCGAGAAATCCTACTAGATCGATGTATCGGCCGTGGAAACGATGTCCCAGCCGATGTTCTTCCTCATACCAGAATGAACGATTAACAGAAGGTCAAAATACTATGATTACAATATGAAAACACAGAAAAGATCAAACCATAAGCCCATGGGCCTCACTACCTTGATCTCTCAGTTACTTGATTGCTTCGGATTGAGGGTGATTGACTGATTTGCTTCTCGAAACCTTAGGGTTAGAGTTTGTACTTTGGGGGTTTGATCGTTGAATTGCGGCTGCCTTCGGGATTTTAGGACTTTTGTAGAGGGGGTATGAGAGAGTATTTCTGCAGAATTTCGTGGCTAGAGAGGGTTGATTGTATTATGAATTTCGAAACTCAAAGGCCCATTTATATAGGCAATGGATGACTCACTCCAACCAATCATAATGCACGGTTCAAATGGGAAGTTTATAATCAAAAGATCTCTTTTCATAATTTCCTTTCGTAGTTCGAAAGAATCGGAATTTGGTTGCTAGGGTTTCGAGCATGGATCAAACGATTGACAGAACATTCCAGAATCTGGAAAAAGGACGATCTGGCGGCTGAAGAATGGATCTGGCTACCGAGGAATTAATCTCTCAGGGAGATTTTCTAACAACATGTTTCACGGGTGAAAGAATAAAGTTGAGGCCGTGAGATAGATCTTGCGACCGACAGATAGATTTTCCTAGAATACTATATTTCTGTCTGAAAGGCTATTTGGCTCTGAATTGGGTCCTCTAAGTGGCTAAAAGTACTCACCAAAAGTCCATGGGTTTACGAGAAGTCAATCAACAATAACATGTATCCATTCATCATCAGGATGGTCCTCAATGTGGGACTTGAAATAATCGTTAGGCCAAATTGGGGTGTCTACAGATGCCCTTCGTTGACTGAACTTAGACGGATCGCGAGACATGTTTAAGTAAGAGTCAAAGTCGTAAAACAACTTCAATTTGGTCGAACAACAATTCTAAGAGTTTTTGAAAAAGGTTTTAGTTATGGTTGGGCCGGGAGGCTGCCTACGTATTCCACAAGGAAAATTCAGGCCAATCGTAGTTCGAGGGGGCAATAAAGAAAAACAAAAAGTTCAGAAGGTTAGAAATAGAAGACGTACCTTCGGGCTTTAAAAGCCGTAGTGCAACGTACCTGGGCAATGCCAGGATTTTGGCGGAGTGTAGTTGAAGGAGCATGGGGCTGCTAGATAAATTTTTGCGGAGAGCATCTTCAGAATTTTTGGGGTAGATCAATACATAGCGGGTGAGTCGTTTGTTTTTCATGATCATCCTTACTTTGACTGAGTGGAGCTCAGTAGAGTAGCCTATCCTTGCGAATGAGCTTGATGGAATTGATATAATTGGGGTGGAATCCAAACCATCTGCTGGAGACAATTGGACGCCGATTTTGAGATTTAGGGGCACGAGACTAGTAACCGGAGCACGGAGCTTGAGATGAGAGAACTGAGGCGTGGAGCCGGTTGCAGTGATGGAGCTTGAAGTGATAGAATCGAGGCACGGAGCCGGTTGCAATCATAAGGTGAGAGCCTGCGGAGTCAGAGCGCAGAGCTTGAAGTAATCGAACCGAGACACGGAGCCGGTTGCAATCATAAAGCGAGAGCTTGAGGAGTCAGAGCGCGGAGCTTTTCCATCTTCCACAAATTTTGGCGTAGAGCCAAGGGATCAAGGCACGGAACCGATCAATAAAACCGAGGCGCGGAGCCGGTTGCACGCAGGATTGACCTGTTTTATGAGTGAGAGAGATGCAAAACATGTATGCCTATGATGATGGTTAGATGTGAACAGATATGATGATGCAGACTCGATGATGACAATGGCGATGCAATTGATGCTTATGTGCACGGGCCCGTGCGTGTGTGTTTATTTTTAAGCGTAGAGCTTCTTTCAAGTTTTGGACTTGAGCATTCAGAGTGTAAAGCTCGAGCATTCAGAGGGTAGAATCCGAGCATTCAAAGTATAGGCTTTGTGCATCCAATACGCAGTGGTTGGGCGTTCAAACATAGAGCTTGAGCATTCAAGTATATAACTTGAGCATCCAGTACACAATGGTTGGACATTTGAAGAGCTTCGAGCATTGAAAGTGTTGGATTTTGAGCATTCAAGCATAGAGCTTGAGAACAGATGATATCTTGTTGATTGTTACGGTATAGAGCCAGTTGAGATAGTGGGCGTAGAACCTGTTGAGATAGTGGGCATGAGAGCCGTTGAGTTTGTCGGCGTGAAAACCGCTGAGTGACTTGAGCAAAGGGCTGTTTGAATGAGTTTTCAGGTGTAGAGCTGCTGAGTTGGTATGCTAGTGATCATGGAGTTTGGAGCATGGTGCTGCTAATAGTAAGTGCAAGGCTGCTGAGATAATGAGCTCGGGGCTTGCATGATGATGGAGCTGCTGAATAGTTGAAGTGGCGTGTACGGAGCTATTGGAGCGAGCATAGAGCTACGGGGATATTGAGCTCGGAGCCGCTGAGTAACTTGAAGCGGTGAGCTTTATGAAGCTATTGAATGGTTGAGGTAGTGGGCACATGGCTGCTGATCTTTTGAAATAGTGAGCACAGGGCCGCTGGATGACTTGAGCTATCGAGGTAATGAGCACGTGGTGCTGCTGAGCTAGCAAAGCCGTTGATGGTAATGAGCGTGCATGGTGCTACTCGAGGCTTTGATTGATGAGTGAGTACATAGCTGTTGAATGGTTGAGATAGTGAACGTGGGCACGGAGCTTGGATAATGAGCACAAGGCCGCTGCTGAGTGATTACGGGCATAGAGCCGCTGATAGCGAGCATAGAGCTGCTGAGATGAAGCTGTTGAAACGGTGAGCAGGGAGCTTGAAATAGCAAATTTATGGGCGTAGAGCCGCTGAGTAGTGAGCATAGAGCTTTGGCACAAGACATGACATGTAATGACCCTAATTTTTGGCCCAAAATTTTTCTAATAAAATTTAGTAATCCTACTTCTAAATTCGTACTATGTAGTCTAACAAGAAAGCCTAATCGAAACTTAACTAGAATTCCTTATCTAAAAATCCTAACTAAACTACCCTTAACATTTCCACTCCAGCTGTCTCTCTCTCCCTCCTGCCGATCCACAATTACTCCCCTACTATTATTATCCTGCTAGCACAACAATACACAATGGGTTTCCCTTCCCCTTCCCAAAAATCAGCAGCCTCCTATCATCTCACCCATCAACCATCTTTAGAACCAACGGAATTCCACCACCACCTATCAACTCCACCGTCACCCACCTTATTACTCCATGGTTACCTCCCCTCCTCCTTGAAATTTCAGCCCCCAATGGCTGCAAATACTCAGACCTCTCCCATCCACCATCACCTCCTATGCCTCCACCACTCCTCTCTCTCTCTCTCTCTCTCTCTCTCTCTCTCTCTCTTATACTTCCACTGTAAATACTACCCATAAAAATAAACACAGCAACACTACTACTCCATTCACTTACAAGTCCAGAGCAAGAAAGAAAAGAGGAGAGAAACCTTCAAATTTGTCCATGGTAGTATAGAGAGAGAATAGGGGGTTTACGGGTCTTTCACATACACCACCTCACTAAACGAATTCGGGACTCCGAACTCCTAGCACGACCTCAAGAATCTCAGAGCCATTCCGAGAGCCGTTTCCAAACCGTTACCGAGCCATTCCTGAGCCGTTCCCGTCGTCGTCATCTTCCTCGTTTTTCCGAAATCAACTGAACCGGGTTCCTAGCTTTTTCCGACCAAACCCAAGGTAGATTAATCTCTATTCTACCATTTCCTAAGTATATTAGAGTCCTATTATGTTGTTTTAATGTTAGGAAGTGAAAGGAAATGAACCCATGCATCAAAACTTCCGAAACCGAATTGCTCTGTTTTCTTCCGAAAATGGTTACTGTGCTTGAACGTTACGGAGTATTTTGTTCAAAAATGTTACACAGATATTACGCTTGCACCCTTGTCCTTATATTAGTTTCCCAATTCGACCCTTACATGTTATTACCTTGTAGATTTGAACCCACTTAGTGCTTTTATCTCATTTTCATCGTACATGGCTAACTTTAATTCTTAGGAATGTGAAATGCATATTATAATCAGTGTACTTTTGGTTGAAATGGATTTTATTCTATTATTGTGAACATGTTTTAAAAAAAAAAAGGTAAATGGATTTACTTACTAGGTAAATGATTTTTAGTAGTAAATGATAATAGGTAAGTAAAACATGTATATTTTTTTTATATAATACTTGGCTAATAAATGAGTCACAATATTTCTTTTAAAATAATCAAGGTACAAAAAAAGAAGAAGAAGATGATGATTAAAGAGATTGACTATCTTACTAGTAAGTAAAAAGATAAATAGAGTTAATAATGTCATTTTAAGAACTAATAAATTGCCTTAAGAACTAATAAATTGCCTTACGAAAATTTAGGATCCTAATTAAAACCTAAAGCTACTGTGTTTCTTTTAAAAATTTATAATCTACCTAATACACTTGAAAACCCTCAAGTAATTCTATTGTACATCTAATGCGAAGTATTTATAAAACTACTATATGCCTAAGGTCTACAAAATAATTGGTTCAATTCTCTAGATAACTGAATGTCCAATGAATTTACTTGCTAATAAAACTTTAAATAGCTTAAGGGCATTGGCCCAATCATAAAATACTATGTGCTGTATTTATTTGCACAATATCAATTGCCATGCTCGCTTTCACATTGAAACGTATCCTGTTTATTGTTTAAGTTGTTATGAATTTATTACTGTTGTACTCGTTAGATCGGATTTAGTTTCACAGGGTGGTTTACGATGAGAGAACTGATAGACGTGGTTAAGTTAATGGAAATCAGATAATGTGTGGAGAGGGTATGTGTTGTGGAAATCTGAAATGGGTGGCCAGGTAGGGCCCAGTGATCAAATGGTGACCAGGTAGGGCCATTGTGATCTTGAAAGTACTATGATTCTGAAATGGGTGACCAGGTAGGGCACAGGGTGCTAACCAAGGCCCAGTGTGTGATGTGTTGTGTGCGACCCTAACAGATGGCTACGTCATGGGTAACTTAACCCCTTGTTATGGTCTAAGTGAAACATATTCGCTCAAGACCCCGGTGCAGGACAAGCAAGAGGTGGGTTGTCCCATGAAATGGGCGGAGTTAGTGGTATGGGAGGAAAGGATCTTGTGGAGAAGGTCCCTAGAATTCACTTAAGTTAATGGATAGTAAGAAAAACGATGATGTGTTACTTTTCTGTACTTTCTTTTGATATCGATTGTTATATTATTTAACTGCTTAGTTGTAAAGTAAGGGGTTAGTAGGGTAGGGATTTATCTACTGAGTATCGACTCACGACGTTTTTACGCCAGGTACTGAAGACGGAACAGAAGGAGCATAGACAAAGAATGATTTGACATTGGCTGAAGAAGATATTATCGAATTTTGGTTACACCCTTAGTTGCTCTGTAATTTCAATTAATTATTTTGATAATGTACAGTAAGAGAATCTGGCAAAATACTTTAAGGTTGATACGTTGTGATTTGATTGGAATTGACAAAACTTTTAAAATTTTAAATGTTTCGAAATGGAAAACTAATTGAAAATCTCTTTTCAATCTTTTTTTAATGTCTCTGAATTTTCAGGGCGTTACATAACTGCTATTGTATTCACGGGGTATCGTAATTCGGGCGTAGAGCCTGAGTTGGGTGTACACCAAGGATCCTTGGGTTTTGAGAGCTTGAGATTGACAATCCTAAATGGTCAAGAGACCGGTAATTGTGAGCTTGCTGCCACGGAGAGAGAGCTTTTGGAAAATTCCAAATGTGGGCTTTAATGCTGGTGCTTAATGTTTTTCGTGCTTGGGTATGCCCCCAAGACTAGTTCTGACCATATTGTATTTGCTTGGGAGTGCCCCCAAGGCTGATTCAATCAATATTCATCATTGGTTTTGTTGGTCATGGACCCAAAATTCCATAATTACTCAAATTGGTGCACTGAGCAAAATCCACTGGGGCTGTTGTGGGAGATAGATCAGGGGGCCAGGAAATAGATCCAGCCGCCGAAGAATTGATATTTCGACCGAATAATCAATGACTCGGCTGTGAGATGTCTTGATTCCAAAGGTATATTTAAAGGCCCAGATCGGCGCTTCATATTTTCATTTCTCCTGTTTCTTTCTACAACCGAGGACTCCTCTTGTCCTCTATGCCTTCGCTCTCCTCTTCCCCTATCCTCGCCGGACCTGAGTCATGGGTGGTGCATGGAAGTGGCTGGTACGTGCGGAGGGAGACCGCGCTGATATTGGTCCTATCTTGAAGCTTGATTAGGGACCCTAGCATGAGGGGCTTGCTTCCGTGACCTGGAGCTCTTGGGGTAGCGTTCGTACACGGCATGGTGATTTTTCTGGGCTGTGTGGTGATCGTTTTGAGCCACATGATGACTCTTTTGCGCCGTAGTACTTCTCTGGTATACGTCACCTCAAGGGTGTCCTCTTCTTTTTTGCAGCTGGTCTCTGGTGTTCGGGCCACCAGAGGATTTGGCATCCTCTTCCCCTGTTTTTCTGTTTTTCTTCCTGCACGGGTTAGTCTGGCAAAAAATCTATGTATAGTTTGTTTAGGAAAAATGGGATGAGTCACCTTGTGATGTAAAAATCTTTTGATTATATGAAACAAGATCTTTTGCTTTGATATTTGATTGTGTATGCTGCATCTGTACCGTTTGTTTAGCATAAATTCGTAATTCGGTGAACTGGACAGAACCGTGAAACGTCTTTGTAAATAGGTCGTTCTGGCGGCCGAGTAATCGATTAGGCGGTCGGGGAATTAATTCCCCTTTCTGAAGTCTGAATTGAGTTAGCCTTGATTTTCATGGGCCAGGGAATCGATCCCACGGCCGCCATATTAAAGTGCCGACTGAGAGACCGACTTGATTAATGCGGATTTAGAATCTGATTCCAATTCAAATTAGGACTCAACCTAGCCTATAAGTACGCGTTCTACGAACTCGATAGTTTGTCAGCAGCAGTCCCTAACATATGGCACAACCGATTCTTGATCAGTGGTTGAATTCCTTCAATGGCCTAGACCGTCTGCACTTTAAGTCCTTTGGCATGGACTTCCTCTTCTCCTTTCACCAAATTCCTGTGAATTTTGCATTTCTCCATGCAGCCACCAGCCTGTGGAATCCTGTTCTTCATGTTTTTCGATTCAGACGGGAAGAGTTATGTCCCACATTTGAAGAATTTGCAGCTATTATGGGTCATTCGGATAGAGAATGTCTCATTTTCCCTAACCCTTCGTTTAATCGCGGTGACCTTTTGAAGGTTTTGCTCTAAGTTCAGAAACATGAAACCAGGTTCTTTATGGTGAATGGAAGGTTGGAAACCCTTCAGTTTATTCAGCGTTTTGGTACAGCCGAAGCTCACCGCCAAGTTCCTCAACAGAAATCGTGCTTCCATGCTTTGTGTATTTGCCTTCTCCACTATTATCTGCTAGGTCCTTCCTCTGGCCATGCTGATTCTATATTGCTTGATTTTGCCCAATAGATTGGTAAACGTGTAGGTTTTGCTGGTTTGGTATTGGCAGAGACCTTGATGGGTCTCGATGTAGTGAAGGTTAATCCAACAGCCCAGTTCTTAGGCAGTCCTTTGTTACTTCAGGTTCACTCTTTACTTGTTTATTTATTTTCCAAATTACCTTTCCACTCATCGCTCTTTTGTTTTGACTCACATGTTCTCAAAGCTCGCAATTTTCCCTTGTTTTTCTATAGGTGTGGCTTTTTGAGAAACTGAGAGTATGGGATGCGCCAGAGCGTCTTCCCTATAGTCCAGACCATTGCATAGAGCGTCGTGTGATCAGGCAGTTTCCAACTGAGGCTGCTTGGAAGGCATGGATGGAGACTCGTAAGGGCGATCGGATTCAATGGGTTTGCCCCTGGTACAACATTGAAAGCATGAATGTAAGCACAAAGAGCCATTTTGGTGTTGCGGTGATTGGTATTACTCAAGTCACCTTCTATTTCCCTGCTCGTTTTCAAAGACAGTTTGGGGCTGAACAAGCCAAAGTCTTGGGTGATCTTGAGTATTCTACTTCCAAGGCCAATGATGCCAACCTTCGTCGCAATGTGCTTCGTCTATGGCTGAATCGGGTGATGCAAGACGTTGTTGAGAACTTTGCTGACAAGCTATCCGGTTCGTACAAGCGCTGGTTGGAGAAAAATCTTTTGGGAGACAAAAGTTTAAAGAGAAGGAAGACCTAGAGATTGACACATTGCTTATGCTTTAAAAGATGTTCTTTTCTATGTTGTAGACACCCCAATTTGGCCTAACGATTATTTTAAGTCCCACATTGGGGACCATCCCAATGATGAATGGATACAGTGATTGCTGATTGACTTCTCGTAAATCCATGGACTTTTGGTGAGTACTTTTAGCCACTTAGAGGACCCAATTCAGAGCTAAATAGCCTTTCAAACAGAAATACAAAATCCTAGGAGAATCTATCCATCAGCTGTAACATTGATCTCACGGCCTCAACATCATTCTTTCACCCGTGAAACATGTTGCTTGAAAATCTCCTTGAGATATTGATTCCTCGGCAGCCAGATCTATTCTTCGGCTGCTAGATCTATTGCTCGGCCGCTAGATCGTCTATTTTCCAGATTCCAGATCGTCTATTTTCCAGATTCTGGAATGTTCTGTCATACGTTTGATCCGATCACCAAAACCCTAGCAGCCAAATTCTGATGCGTTCGGGCTACAAAGTAGATTTCATCTAGAGATCTTATTCACCCTATATTCCTTATTGATTCACGCCATTTGATTGGCCGGAGTGAGTCACCAATTGCTTATTATATAAAGAGGCCCTTTGGGTTTCAAAATTATCAATGATAATCACCCTGATCTCTAGCCACGAAATTCTACATACATACTCTCTCATACTCTCTCTACAAAATCCCTAACCTTCTGAAGGCAACAGCAATTCGACGATCAAACCCCGAAGTACAAACCCTAACTCTAGGGTTTTTGAGTACTGATAAAAATATTCCTTCTTTATTTCAGTCATTTTTCTAGACTTTTCCTGCATTTTTATTATTTTGCCTATTATTCTTAACTTTTTGTGTACAAGTCCATTTTTAGTACTGAGTAAAATTTATATTTTTAGAATCAACTTCTGACCCATCTTATTTCGGACAAAAATACCATTGGCTATATGAACTGGCTATGAGAACTGCCAATTCTCATAGCCAGTTAACATAATATTTCGGACAAAAATATCCCCGCCAATTCACATAGCCCGGGTTAACATATGATTTTGGACAAAAATATCCCTAAACTATGGCTATGAGAACTGGGGTTATGAGAGCTACTCCCTCCGTCCCTTTTTAAATGTCCTGCTTCGTAACTCCAACTTATTAAAAAGACATTATCATTATACCTTTCACATCAACTTTTTCCTCCACTTTCCCTACTTACCCATCATCATTACACTTTTACTCACTAACTTTTCAAAATGGAATCTACTTTTAGGGATAAAATAGACAATTCACCAACTTTTACCCACTAACTTTACAAAATGAACACTTATTAAGGGACAGCCCAAAATAGAATACTGGACTGTAATAAAGGGACGGAGGGAGTATATTTTTATAATCAATTCCTGAATCATATTATTTCAGACAAAAATACCCTTGGCTATATGAACTGACTATGAGAATTGCCAAGTCTCATAGTCAGTTCTATGAGAATTGGTTATGTGAATTGAGCTATGAGAATTGGCTATGTGAATTGCCAATTCTCATAGTCAGTTCTATGAGAACTATCAGTTTTCATAGTCAATTCTATGAGAATTAGCTATGAGAAGTGACTGTTCTTATAGAGAACTAGCTTTGTGAACTGATTATGGGAACTGGACTATGTGAACTGAAAAATACATAGTTCACATAGTCTTACCACACACTAAATACACAGTTCTCATAAAAAATATATAGTTCTTATAGAAAATACATGGTTCTAATAGACAGTTCTTATGGACAATACACAGTTCTTATAAAAAAATTCACAGTTCCCATAACAAATACACAGTTCTCATAGGCAGTTCTCACAGAAAATATACAATTCTCATAGAAAAATACACAGTTCACATAGCCTTACCACACACTAAATTACACACTTCTCATAAAAAATACACACTTTTCATAGACAGTTCTCATGGACAATACGCAGATCTCATAGAAAAATATATAGTTCTAATAGAAAATACACAATTCTCATAGACAATTTTCATGGACAATACGCAGTTCTCATAAAAAAAAATACACACAAAAATATACAAAAATAGCTCATCACACAATTCACATAACCGAAATACTTCCAATTTGAAAGTATTATCAATTAGAAATTATAGATAATTTTTACAAAAATAGATGACCAAGAATTCTGACAAATACTTGAGGATGAGTTCGACACTGCATCACAGATTGATTCGGTTTTAGTGTTGTTCAACTTTCCCATGCCTTCAATCACCGCCACCACTGGCGCCGCCGATGATGATGTCCATGATATCCTCGTTCCGGATCTGCGTTTTCCGCTAATTTCTGTCGTTGTTGTTGCGGCGGCGGCGCTTTCTCCCTGGCCTTTGGAGTTACCATAAGTAGAAGCCGCTAGAAGCTCAAGCGGCTGCTGATTGTTGACGATCCCAAGGTCACCGACGGCGTCTCTCGCTCCGACTTCAAGTCCTCCCTTCTCAATTATTTTTTTTTTTTTGTAGTACTGTGGAGTAGTATTCAAAGGCAAGGATAGTTGGCATATTGGCTTAGATAATGTAGCCACTTGGCTTAGTTCAATTTTCTCAATCTTTTTCTTTTCCTTTTCTCCTCCTGGAGTATGTCCCTTGTAGGCTGTACATTCGCTTAGCCTTCTTTTTATTTCAAGCAATTTTACCCCAAAAAAAAAAAGGACGATAGTTGGCATACCACAATTAGGGTGCTGGGTATGTGGCTTACATGCAGGGTAAAGATTTTACTTGATCTTTTTTGTTGCGTATTACAGTTATTAAATTAGGTGAGAATTGTTTGTACCTGTATTTTTGTAGACTCGTCGGTGATGGAGAGGTTGGCAGCGCCCCAATCTGCGCCGTAGAGGACAGAGGTGGGGTGGTGGAGGAGGAGGATGATGGCGTTGCCGGGGCGGAGTTAGTGGTGGACGGCCCAGCCCACTGGACGGCGAAGGCGGACTCCTCATAGAGGTCGAAGACGATGACGATACGGCGCTGGGCATTGGCAGGGGGATAAGAAGTCGGAGCAATTTATGGGAGAGACTGAGAGAGGCATTTGGGTTTCGGGGTAAAAATGTCATTACAAACTATTACCGAGCCTACAGCTTTGGAGGGAAAAATTTAGGGTTGGGATAGAACTGAACCTAAACAACGGGGCCGGTCTCTAATTTTCATAAAGAAGATTGTTGTCAACTATATATGCCTATAATTTCCTGAGGAAGAACTTTAGACAAGGGGAGAATGTCGTGGGAATACCACGGAGCAAGCTTCTCAGGGTAGGGATGACGTACGAGATATGACACATGCAGCTAACCCTAAGTTCAACAATGTTGTGCCTTATACGATACCTATATCTATCTGCCATCAAAGACGACTGCATTTTATGTTTCTCGACACAATCATTAGTAGATTCCATGTTGTTTTCTTATGAGAGACTTTATGATAATCTCCGGCATTAATTTGGGTTGTCAAGCCTTGTTAGCTTGAGGTGTATGCTTAAAGTTGTTCATAACCAACAAAGATACCAAAAATACGTTTGTTGGGTAGATGGCGCGACTCCAGTTTTCACCACAACGAACTAAGACAATTCAAGTTGGTAAAAAATCTAGCAGGATAGCTATTACAAAAATTTGGCGTTGATACAAGACACGTTGAAGAACATCTTACCTTCCTACTTGATTTTTGCATCGTACGTTGGTATTTCCCATTTGATCGATATACGCAACAGTGCTTCTACAATTATACTTGTACAAAATTTGGGCATTAGAACTTGTTTCAAAACAATCTAAACAACAACGCGGAAGACAAGATGAGAGTCGAATCACCTCGCTCTGAAACATTCTCAGTCTCGCTTATCCTTAAAACTTTGTTAAAAATAATCTCTTCTTGTTAATTTGTATTTTTGGGCTCTAGTGTTAGTTTATGTATGTGGGTCATGTATGTTTGTATGTGAGTCAAGTTTTATTTTCTTGTATTTAGTTTTATTTTCATAGCTTTGCTGAGGGGACTCTTGCCTATAAATACTAGTTTCGAAGATGGAAAAAAGGTTTAGCACCACATAAGCCAAGCGCTTCAAACAACCTTAAACTTTGTAGCAAAGTTTAAACTATCTTTTACTTTTCATTGTATAGAGAACCTCGTACTCATTGGTCCTCGCACCAACTTTACTTTCCTTATACCTTGATTTTATTATTCCGATATAAAAAAGTTCTTTTTACATTTGTTCTTTTTCTCACACGGTTGGAAAATTTTAAGTCCACTTCGTTGTGGCAAATCACGAACCTTTTTGTGGCCTCACCCTTTGGGCACACGCAATCGCTCTCAGTTACATAGTCAGAAAAGGGCAATCAGTCCTTTACATTGGACGCCAACAAGTCTTGGCATGCCAGTGCTCACACCGCACACACTATTGATTTTCCGCTCACGCCTACGCAACGGAAAAGTGGGAAACAGTTTCACATGTTTTCTTCTCTCTGCCCTAAATCATGCATGGCACACCAGACCTCTCTCTCTCTCGACACAAAAATCCCCAATCGTTAAGACTGGGAATTTAGGCAGTTTCGAGGAAGTAGGTACATATGAGAAGAGATTTTAGAAATCCTAGGTAATATTGGTGAAATCTAAGTTATAGATATGTTTTTGTTTAATCGTTTTACCAGATACGCTGAGGTGAGTCGTTACTACTTTTGCAATCTATTAATTTATGAAAAGCATA
Organism: Rhododendron griersonianum; assembly: GCA_018127125.1. Taxonomy (NCBI): domain Eukaryota; kingdom Viridiplantae; phylum Streptophyta; class Magnoliopsida; order Ericales; family Ericaceae; genus Rhododendron; species Rhododendron griersonianum. Next base: position 14,461,507 of record CM030799.1, on the reverse strand, counting down.
ATTAAGTAGGAGTGTTGCTATTTTTAGTAATTTTTTGAATTTTAATGTATTTACTTTTTCTCTCACATACATGATCGCCCCTGTGTAGTAAAATTCCTACCTCCTGTGCCTGTACATACTAATGCATGCTGGGGACTTCCTAGTTTTAACCGTAGCTTATCATGGACCTTTGGCAGTTAAGCATGTCCTTGTTAACCATTGTCCCGGCCACATGGATGGATGATACTCATGGTCTTTAGAGGTACTCATGGTCTTTAGATGGTTATGATGATAAGTTTCTATCATCATGTTTCACTTGGTATGTATATGGTGAATTTCCTGGTTTTTGCTTAGCTGTTAGTAGTTTTGGTGTTCATGGAACTGAAAATCTTTGACCAGCATGCATTTGAAGCCGAACCAATAAATCTTATACCCATTTTATGTTTTTAATAGGATAGTGATTTTGCCACACCCTTTTTTGATAATACCACACCCTGCAAGTGTATTTTTTGGTGCAAAAATACACTTGCAAAGTGTGACATTATCAAAAAAGGTGTGACAAAATCATTTCATTTTTAATAAAATAAACAATTACTAATTAGCTGACAACATCAACAAGACAAAAAGATTTTCTCATTGCAATAAGCAAATCAAACGAACTCTAAACTATAGATTAATTTTCTCTCTTCTCAGCATGTAGCTGTATAGCGTATCTCCTCATGATACATGGATACCTTCTTAGAATGTCAACCATAGCTATATAGCATATCCTCAGATACCTTATTTAGAAAGTCAACCTACTTTGAACGAATCTAAACGTACATGTGCATCACGTCATCCCATGTCTAGTAGAGTAATTAATAAGCAAGTAGCTATAGTTCGTTTTATAGTTTTATTTTTGGGAGGTTCACTATAACATATTTCTAACCTCACTACTCGATCTACTTCTTAAGTTCCTAACCCCTGTAGTCTATTAGCCTAATAAAATAATTCATATGACAAAAATACCCATCCTATAAAACCACTTATAAAAAGAGAAACCCTAAAAATATTTCTAGATCTAGAGCCCTCCCCTCTCTCTCTCTCGTTCTCTTTCTTGCCGCAGTTCACAAAATTTGATCGGAAATTATGGGATATTTTTTTAGGTGTCCCCGGAACCATCCGATATATATATATATATATATGTACAGTTAGCTTCTTATAAGGACGTCCTTACCGTATTAAGTTGCGGATGTTCCATTTTCTCCCATTTTCCGACCAAATTTCGATGATCCGAGCCACTTAATGTGTTTAGAACGTGATTTTGAGGGTACCCGTGAAAAATTTACAAAAAAAAAAAGACTGGGAAGGGTTTCATCCGAGCAGTTTTTATTTGAACCGTTCAATAAAAAACAAACACAAACTGCTCGGATGAAGCCCTTCCCGATCTTTTTTTTTTTTTGCTGATTTCTTGCGGGTATCCTTAAAATTACGTTCTGAACACATTGAGTGGCTCTGATCATTGCAAATTAGTTTGAAAATGGGTGTCCTCACTTTAATACGGTAAGGACGCCCTTATAAGAAGTTTTGTGTATCTATCTAATAAAACACAAGACTGTTTAGGAATATTACTTTGGACCGTGCTTTCATCACCGCACTCATTGAGCGTTGGCGGCCAGAGACTCACACATTCCGTTTGCGTTCAGGCGAGTCCACAGTTACCCTACAGGATGTGGAAATAATTACAGGTCTCGCAGTTGATGGTAGACCGGTTACTGAGGACACAAGATTTGACCAAAAAAAGAAAAAAGAATTATGCAAGCATCTACTAGGGTTGGATCCACCGGGAGAAGTTATGAGTGGGTTTAAGGTTAGTTTGAAATGGTTGCCTGATAACTTTAACGGAAAGGTCAAGGAGGATGACGACGAAGTCACGGTATTGAGGAAAGCTCGGTGTAACATTCTACAACTTATAGGTGGCATAGTTTTGCCGGACCAATCTAGTTCCCATGTCTACCTATGCTTCTTGTCTTTGCTTAACAACCTTCAACTTGCCGGTACTTACAGTTGGGGGAGTGCTTGCGTAGCCACCCTTTACCATTACCTAGACTTCGGCTCTACTATTGGATCGAAAGACTTGGGGGGATGTTCGTACTCTTGCAAGTTTGGGGTTGGGAGCGCTTTCCTTTCCTTGCCCCCGCACGTAATGGGAAGCGGGTCATTCGTCGTGATTCTCCTCGATCTTAGTGGACGGTACAGTTTCTTAACGAAAGATGTCATTTACATTTAGTATTGAAATGTTTTTTCTTCACTAATATGTTAATGTTGCTTGGTATCATTCGACGCCATTGATATATTAATTTTGTAATTGAGTAGGTGGGACGATGAATTTCACTCGCCGAATTTGCCGACCCATGTTGTTGGACATTATCGATTCTCTTTAGACGTGCAGAGGCCGGATGAGGTTATTGTTTACGTTACTTTCCGTTAGTTTGTCACAAATTGTTGGTCTTTTAGGAAAAGACTTGTGATTTGTGGATCATAAATAAAGTAGTTTCGCGCATAATTTTTAAAAAAATTTGGCACCAAATTAGAGTTCTGAATTAGTTCTTTAACTCAGCGTCACTTAAAAAATATGCACCAACATATCCGATTTTTTTATCCAAAAATTACCCATCTTTTCATATAAGACCAACAATTTGGGACGGAGGGAGTACTTATGATTTAGTTTCTTATGTTTTTTTTTTATTGTGCTTTCTTAGGTGGTGTGACAACCGTACACTAGACTTGATCCAATTTTTGCCAAGATTTTGCAGTGCCGGAAGAGGTGTTTGGATGACAAGTGTCCCACTCATCCAGTTCTCTCATGTTGAGCAGCACCAGCCAGAGCGGGTGTTGCGTCAGTTTGGAGGGAGACAAACCATCGCCCCCCCCCCCCGTCTAAGTCTCTAGGGGAGTTTCACGCTATGGATCTTAGGAATGGTGCGAAGGATTGAAGCAAGCCGAAACGTTTGTGGAATGATAGGGCCAACAATATTGTAAACATTACCGATCCTGACATTCTTGTCTACCTCGCTGACGACCCGTACCTAGATTGGTACGAAAGGATTACCTTACGTTTTGGTAGTAAGATGGGTGTAGCTACAAACACAGTGGTAATATATGATGATATTACTCTTTTTAACCTTCCATTTACTTTCATGTATATAATTTTTTTTAAAATACATTGTAATGCAGATGCAACTATTTGAGAGGCTTTCTATGTCGTACCTCTCTGTTGAGGCAGTTCAGGCAATGGCACAAAAAGGAATCGAGTGCTTGAAATTCCAAGAGAAGTTATTCCGAAAGATAGCTCATGAGCATAAGATACGAGATCCACAAGTAGAGGAGGAATTTGATGAGGACTATGACCATGTGGACCCCCATTTACAGGCAGAAGAAAGGGTCCACCAACAGAACCAGCCTCTACCACAGCACCAGCCTCAGAGTCCTCCCGAAGATACACATGCAGAATACCAATACGAGGAACCCGTTGCAACAAGTAGTTCAAGAGGACCAGTGCACCCTTCAGAGCTTTCTAATCCTTTCAATTCAGCTATATTAAATATGGATGGGGTCTCGATGAGTCCATTACTTAACTACTCACCAGCGGCAGGGGTAGGGGTAGGGGCAGGGGGTTCATAATCGCAAACTCCTTTTGACTTTGAATGGGCCAACATGCAGATATCCACTGTTGGTGGTGGAGAGACCATTTCTGAGTGTTAGTCACTTTTGAAGAGGAAAAGGATGGTAGAGTCGCAGGATGGGGATTCACTAGGCCAAGTCACACAGCTCACAGAGACAATAATTCAGTCCGAGGAGACACCAGAGGAGGAGGGGGGAGAGGAGGAAGTTGACATGGAAGGTGGAGGTCATGTTACCCCAGATGGGCTGCATAGGACTACGCGTGTCTCTAGGCTTCCGCGTTGTGGTACTGGAGGACATCTTCAGAAGAAGCATGGGGACACTAACCACGAGAAGGTCGTTCATGCTACAAGGGGTAGAGGTGGGGGTAGAGTTAAGGCTAGGGGTAGGGGTTGGGCCAGAGGATGACATACAGGTACGTTTCTTTTTATTTGTCATGCACATATGCATCACGCACATGACATATGCGTCATGCACATATTATGTGCATCACGCATATAGTATGTGCATTATGCAGCTGTTGTATAATAACAGATCCTCCCTTCCAGTAACCAGAATCTGATATTTCTTTCCATTATCGGTTTATACACTCGCAAAAAGATGACTAGTTCTTCTAATGAACGAATAATGTGTGTACATGTTGGTGGTCAGGTAGTCCAGCAGCCAAATGGTCCGTCGTACGCGGGGGGTACTGTTCTATTATTATCAATACCGCGTGGGATAACACTAAGAGATTTGAGGCAATTTATTACTAATGCAGGAAGATTGCCGAGTACGATGATGAAAATAACATACGCCTTTCCAACTCTTAGCTTCCCTCACACAATGTATACATACGTTGGGGTTGAAGTTGTTGACGATAATGGCGTCAATATAATTTTCGATGTTGCTGACGGCATATTCGGTTACACCCCCACTCTGTACACGGAAGTTCTTGACGACAATAATTTCAGACAAAAAGTCGGGGGATCACATTGCAATAGTCTCCCAATCCATCGTTCTACTGAGCAGTCTCATAGGCCGCATGAAAGGGATCCTTCTAAACAACAATATTTATACATCCATTTGCATGGTTGCACGTTGCGCAACCCTTTTGCCGTTTGTTTTGTATCCCTCTATTAGATGGGTAGGAAACAAATGTTTCATTTTGTCTTAGTCCTTTGTAGTCTTTTGGCGTAGGCTCTCTCTGTCTTTATCTTTTCTTTTCTTTTTTCTTTTTCTTTTCCTCCTGGGGTATGCCCCTTGTAGGCTATATATTCGGTTAGCCTCTTTTTAATTTCAAGCTGATTTACCCCAAAAAAAAAATATTTATACGACGACACATGCTTTGCAGGTGACATGCATGACGATTCCACAATTTTGGAGCAACACAACGACTACGTGGAACACGACAGCGCATTTGACAATAATCTTGGAGATGGCGATGACGTCTCACAAAGCTCCAAGGAGGATGTTGATGAGGGTTTAGAGGCTGAGGACCACGAAGAACACGAGATTCCTGAGTTTGAGCCACTAAGTTCCATGTTCACCGATGACACATGGATGAACATCGTGGACCCTAGTCCACAAATGCCTACTAAAAGTCACATCGGGTGGGACGGACATTGTGAGCTATTTAAGGGACATGTATTTATTATTACTCGTAATTTAAATAAAGTCATTTTTTTAGTAGAATGTGAAACAATATGAGCTCAATAGAACTTTATTGGCAGGTTTTCTTTTCAAAGGAGGAGGTTCAGAATATGGTGAAGAAGTATACCATGCAACAGAATAATGTGGTGAAGACATCAGCATCGTCACCGACTACATTGGTGTACAAATGCAAGAACTCGGTCCCATGTCAGTGGCGACTAAGAGCAAGAAAGTGTAAGGATGTCGATGAGTGGATAATCAGTCGCTACGCAGGACCACACACTTGCGTTGCGGAGAGTGTAAGCCAAGATCATCATAATCTTAACGCACGGTTCATTTATGAAATTATCGTCCCTATCGTGAAAAAAGACGCAAGCATAAAGGTGAAGGTCCTTCAAGCAATGATTTTAGATAGGCCAGAGGGATTCCAACCATCGTATGCGAAGACTTGGGCTGCGAAGCAAATTGCTATAGAAAGAATTTTTGGGAACTAGGATGAGTCGTACGCAGAAGTCGAAAGTTTCTTGGCCGCGGTGAAAGTAAAAAATTCAGGTACGGAGTACATCTTGCTGTCGAAAGATACAAACATACCAGGATGCCTCATATTCAATCGTCTTTTCTGGGCATTTGGGCCGGCCATCGAAGGATTCAAACATTGCAGGCCTGTGATAAGCATTGATGGTACCTTCCTAACAGGAAAGTACAAGGGCGTAATCTTGGTTGCTGTCAGTCAGGACGCGGAAAATCAAATATTCCCTATTGCATTTGCCATTGTGGAGAAGGAGGATGCTGATAATTGGGGGTGGTTCCTGTCATGCCTCAGACATTTTGTCACCAATCGAACAGAATTGTGTCTAATTTCAGACAGGCAAACAGGTCTATTGTTGTACATCAAAGAAGATCTGCTTTGGAGACCCCCCATGTTTATCATCGCTATTGTGCTCATCACATTGGGGCAAACTATATGAGGAGGTTCAACAAAATTGTGGGCAACCAAGTAAAAGTTACGGCCATGGAAATCCAAAACCGAAAGTTTAAAGCTCAACTTGAAAAGACTAAAAAGTTCGACGACAAAAAGGTCTACAAGGAACTAACGGAGGATTTGCCTTTAAAGAAATGGTCATTCACGCATGATGGAGGTAGGCGTTACGGATCGGAAAAAACAAACATCTCAGAGAGCTTGAATGGGGTCCTAAAAGAAGCTAGGCACCTGCCCATAATGGGAACGGTTATGATGACATTCTACAAGAGCGTTAACTATTTCAATGATAGAGCCGTAGAAGCACGGAAAAAAATTGAGACGGGGGGAAATTGGAGCACGTTTGCCATAGACAAGTACAAACACTGGAGGAATAAGGCATCGAGACACCAGGTCATTGAGTTTGACCGCGTGGCACAAACTTACGAGTTGCAGACCCCAATGAATCGGACGAGCCCATATAAAGGAAATCATAGGCATTTAGTTGACATGACCAATAGTACGTGCAGTTGCAACAAGTTTCAACAATGGAAGATGTCGTGCTCGCATGTGCTTGCGGTGTGCATGTTCATGAAAACTTCCCCTTTTGAATACTTCAGCGATGTTTGGTCGCTCAAATCAATTTTACAAATGTATGCCTCTCAACCATTTAAGCCCCCGCATGACAAGGTGTATTGGCCTGAAATCAATGGGCCAACCATCATTCCAGACCGAGAACGTATCCGCGGGCGAGGGCGACCCCAAATCACACGGTTCAGAAACGAGATGGACTAGATTGAGCACCAACCATCATAGAGACAATCATGCACATTGTGTGGACAAGAAGGACATAATCGAAGAAAATGTTCCGAAAATAGGGCACAAGCGTCGAGTTCAAGAACGAATTTTTAATCGGTAGTAGTAAGACATTTACATATGTATGGAGCCATGTTGTCTTGTACTTGTTTTAATTTGAAATCTTTGTTTTTAAATTCATAATTTGTAGTTTGTTACTTTCGATTATGTTTGTAGTTTATGATTGTGGTCACATTATTGGAGGAAGGTTGAGGCTTCTTTCCAGTTTGTAACTTTCGATTATGCTTGTAGTTCAAGAACGTTGGTCCATTTTCTTGTTTTTTTCCTGAACGAAATCATCGATCCATTTTGTTACTTCAATGACTGATATGGTCATACATAACGCATCACGCACATTCAATATGCATGACGCATATTAAATATGCGTCATGCACATGTAATATGCATCATGCATATTTGGTATGCGTGATACACGTTGGACATCCAGCTAGCCCAGCTCGCATATGTCAGCGCGGATAACGCGCATCCTATATGCGTGACGCACATAGAATGTGCGTTTTGAACTATTTTTAAAAATAGTTTGAGAAAACGTATATTTTGGCAAATAGTTATTTGGAAACGTATAAATTGACAAATCCCTCGGTTGAAACCAGATCTATTGACGAAGACCAAGTTCAAATTTTCTCAATCTGAGTGTTTGCTACAGCTTGAAGTACTCCTTTTGCCTCAGAAATTGTGTCAATTTGTTCAGAAGCATAAGCTAACAACTTCAAAAAGCTGATAAAACAAAAACTGATCCTTCAGCACATTCCAACCCTTCACTTTTTGTTTCATCAGATTTGGGTTGGAATTTTGGTTCAAAGCTCGAGTTGACATTGAAGATCAAATCCTTTACCTTCCAAGAATTTCACAAACGTTTGGAATTTTTGCCTTAACCTTATGAAGCAAAGTTCTTGGATTTTCTCTTCCCTCAAACATTGATTGATGTTCGTTCTTTAGGTTGGATGCAGCCCTTTGCATCGTGCTGCTAGCACAGGGAACTCTGAGTTGTGTGAACTTTTAAATGAGGAAGGAGCAGAGGTTGATGCTACGGATAGAGCAGGTCAAACTCCCCTAATGAATGCAGTGATATGTGAAAACAAAGAGGTAATTTTGAATAAATTCGCAAGTGAAATTGAATTACATTACCAAACATGTCCATCTTGCTTTTAGGAGTCATCTTTCTGTTGTATCCAAATAAAAGAGTAGGAAGAGCTTTCTGAGTTCCTGCATTGTGATACCTTGTGGAGAAATTCAGTTTCCTGTAAGATAACGGAGGACCAAATCTTTAGCTCAATTTCCATTTATTTGTTTAAAGTCGTGAGGAATTTTCTAATACACGTAACCAATTCTGAATCGTGGAGGATAATGTTTGCTGCTCGACTTTTGTCAGTTGTGGTTGTATAGTGGTGATAGTGGTAGCAATGGTAACAGCCGTATCACTGGCGTTATGGTCCCTCATGCTTGCTTTTGATTTCATTGTTGATATGTATTGATATGTATGCATTGGGATACAGAAAGAGGGAGGTGAATTTGAAAGTCTTGAAGGTCCCCGAGATCGAACAAAAGGTAAAATACTTCCATTACCAGCTTAATTTTCAAAAAAAAAACATATGCTTTTCGTTTAGGAAATAGGTGGAACGTTTGTTTTGATATGGCTGGCAGGCTGGGTAATGTTCTTCACACTTTCATACAGTGTGATGTGGGTTTTACACAATTAGATGAAACGTGAGTCTCTAAGGTTCCATTTAGATAAGACTAGTGCTTGCCCGTACCTACGGCACTACGCACCCCGGTTAAACTTGCTGGTGCCTACGACACTTGCTAGCTAGTAGGGTTTTGGAATTGGGAGATCGGTGGCATTTGCGCAATTACTACAAAAAATGTGAGCACTTGCATTACATTTGCAAGTTCCTTCTCAACTCTTGGATCAAATGAATCTCAGCTCTTCTAACAACTTGTGTTTTTATGGGGCTCATACCCTTGTGTTTTATAATAGAGATAGCGAATTGCCCGTGCCTACGGCACTACTACAACGATTCAAGCCACATCAAATACCAAATTGCATTGAAGAGGTAGGGAGTTGTTACTTTTAAGCAAATTAAGCTATCACTAAAATCTCACAATCAAAATTCAAGTCATGCAAATGTCTTACTTCGGCATGGTTAGGACTTAGAGCTTTGGAGTATAAATAATAGGAGAGTGCTAGATAAACCAACGAGAGGAACCGACGGCCGTGCCGGGCCCACTATGGTGCCCAAACGGCTGATCCAAGCTATTCAAAAATTCTAAAAAAAAACCGAGTGAGCTCTGCGCGAGAATCAACGGCATCCAATGAGTGTAGATGCTCGATCCAAATACCCCATTTTTTTGTATATATATGTGTATATGTCTCAGATCAGCCATCTCGTCGCCGGAGTGGGTCCGGCGCGGCCGTCGGTAGCTAGTCGATGCCTCCTCCATCGGTTTCCTTACCATTAGCGTAAATAATAAAGGTCATCAATGAATCCACCATCGTACCATGTCAATGATATCCACACCCATGCTTACGGCATTATCCGTACAATTGCGGTGTGGCCTTTTATCAAACACGTGGTGATAATGGCACTACTTGGTCATGGACCATTTTGCAGGCATCTAAGAAAGGTAGTTAATGGCCTGGCTTCACCTTAAGCCACGAAAAAATAGAATTAAAGAAATAGATGTGTAGAAATCGTTCACCATATATACTAATCAAATTGACGACTCCTAAAAATATATATTAAAAAAAAACTAAGATGCATGAAATGGGCAAGGAAATCTAAGAAGGATCTCAACATATAATGGTTTACCATCCAAATGACGACCATAATCACTTCTTTGGTTTTTGTTTCGTGTAGAGATCTGAGTAACAAACTGTTCAAAAAACAGATATGAAAAAATCAAAGATGCATTTGAAAAAGACAAATTACAAAGGTGTCTTTGATGGAAGATGCGTCGACCGCAACTAAGACGACTGGAAACTCGGCAGCGGCGGTGGAATACATGAGTGAGATTAAATCATAAAGTGGAATTTCTCCGAATGTGGTTCGAACGGGCTCTTTGATGGAAGGTGCGTCGATCGCAACTAAGACAATTGGAAACTCGGTGGCGGCGGTAGAAAAGATGAGTGAGATTAAATCATAAAGTGGAATTTCTCCGAATGTGGTTTGAACGGACTCTATCAAATAGCCCCTAAATCTAGGTTAGAAACAGAGTGGCGAAAAAAGTGGAATTTCTCCGAATAAGGTTCAAACGGACTCAACGCCGATTTTTTTCTAGAAGCGCTGGTAATCGGTTCGAAGCAAACCTAATTACTACGTACAACATATATTGGGGCGCAGCTGAAGAAGAAGACGAAGGAGGAGGATTTGATTTTGCATCATCTGGTTCCATTTAATTTAGAATGGTGGCAACTGGGTAATTACCCGAAAGAGTATGGGCACTTGTCATGGTAATTACCCGAAGTAGCACCTCAACCCTTGGATCATATGAATTTCAACCATTGGATCAATTTTGTGTTTGTGTGGAGGCCCACATCCTTGTGTTTTGTTAGGTAGACGGGTTTGAAATGAAGGAGTTGGATTAGGAGGATTTTAGTTTAATTAAATTATTCTGGGTGGCAGGGGGAGGGATCATTGCCCCACTGCTTTTCTTTGATGCTTTACAGGTTACACCAAAGAATGCATTGAAGACTGAAGAGGCAGTTTTCCTCTGTGGATTGACCCCACCCTCTTTAATTTGGTAGTATATTCTCTCTTTTTTCTTTCTTTTTTCTTTTCTATTTTTACTGTCTTCAAAATTTAATAGCAATACCGATAAATTAAAAAAATATGAGAACTGGCTGGTGACTGGTATGCTTATATCTGCTCTTATGTTGTTAAATGCAAAGCATTGCCTGTTGTGCTTATATCTGCTCTTATGTTGTTAAATACAGAGCATTGGCTGGTGTGCTTAGATTTTTTCTAATTCCGTTGATGCAGAGCACTAACTGATGTGCTGTTTGGTTTTAGCTTTTTACCTGGTATCCATAAGCAAATTGATAGTTCTTTGTAGTTAGCTTAAATGTATAGTTGGGGGAGTGCCATAACCACGAGTAATTCTCTTTCGTGTCACTAAGAAGAAAATCACATACTACACACTAATGAATCGATTTAGTGTTTGAGCCACTAGCTAGCAAGTGCCGTAGGCTAATTCTAACCGGGGTGCGTAGTGTCGTAGGTACGGGCAAACACTAGTATATCTATAATACAATTCGCGACGGTATGGTAGCCCACACATTTTTTCTACATAAATCTTGACCATTGGCTTAACACACATTTCCCTGCACAAATCTCCACCCTTGATTCAACTTTGACATTTTTGTAAATACTTTGCATTTTCTGAAATGAATGGTTGAGTAATAAATTTTTCAATTTTGGTAATGGCAAGTCATAATGTCGTTGATTGGGTGAACAAATTGGTAATGAGTTATTTGCCGTTGAAAGAGAATACAATGAGGTGGACTATGGAATTTTTGGTAATGAACAAATTTTTGGTTAAGTCGAATTTTGGGTAATGGAATTTCTCCCTCTCCCTCTCCCTAATTGTTTTCTTTCTAGTTCTCTTTCCTGTCTCCTTGACTCTCGCCCTCTCTCCAAAGGTATGGCTCTTTGTTCTCTCTTTTTTTTAAACGGTTGTGACGGCTGTGAATTGAAAAATTAGTTCTCTATCCAATTCTTTTTCTTTTTTCATGTCTTGGAATATCAAAGCTTCCTACTTTAATTTAAAGCACAGTAAGCGTCCGTGTTCTCATTTTGATGAAAATAGATAGGTAGATGTGCCCTTTTTCTTATTTTGGACATACTCCAAAGCATAATTTTCCTTCATTCAATTGGTGTGAAAGCATTTTACTAAGAAGTACTGGAACTAGGTGCATATGGCTTAATCATGGTGTATAAATGAGAGAGTGAATGCAGATATGAAGCCCTTTGCCGATTAAAAAACCCATGAAGCCCTTTGCCGATTAAAAAAACCTTTTTCTTTCTCATTTTGGAAGTTTCTCACTCTCTTTCTTCTTACAACTGACATGGTGTATAAACTGTTGTATATACTGTTTAGATTTCAATGTGTTTCTTAGCATGCATGTCTCCCCTAAACATTGGCAAAGAGGTAGTTGATTTGATCTAATTAGCTGTAATCGACATCAGCCCGCCACTACCAGAATGGGTGATTTTATTACGGAAACGCAAATCCCTTTGGTTTTGTGTTCTAGGATTTTATTCAACGTGAGGTACAAAATCCCTTTCCTTTGATCTTTGTTATATCTTTTGTCTTCCAATAGTGTCTTGAGTAGTTAGTTTGATTAAAGTGTATTATTGTGATTTTTTTATTCTAGGTGTTTTGATAAGGTCATTGAAGTGGGTTCAATTCCCATTTCTTGAACTCTAATCAAAATACAAGTATCCTTTGGTTATGATAACTGAATTTGTATAGGCTTTGATGTTCTCTCAAAATCATATCTGACATAATTTGGACAAATAAATCTAGACGTATATAGTTTGTTAGTATTTTAAGTTACGAAATTTAATTCTAGACATATATAGTTTGTATTTTAAGTTACAGACAAATAGATCTTGCATGTAGAGACTCGCAAATTTATCGTTAATTCGAAAGTCGTTTAATAGTTAATGGGGATCGTGTAAATTAATATAGTTGTACGTACGTTTGTGGGGGTGTACGGAGATACGTATTCGGGTGTGTATCGGACTCTCGGAGAATAGTAAAATGTTAATTTTGATGTTGTAGTGTTGCTTGGAAGTGTTGGTAGCATGTGGAGTTGATTCGGTAACAGTCGCAAAAAAATTCATTTTCTGCCCTGCTTGAACCGGCACTGGATGTTTGCTCAGTACCAGTACATGATGTCTAGAAGTTATGTTTTCTGACATTTTGAAGGCTCATGAACCGGTATTGGGAGTCGCCCAATACCGGTACAAGCTCTGTTTTCTGCACTTTTTCAGCACGCTTTTTGGACCACTATAAATACCCCTTTATGTCATTTCTCACACCCCAAAGCCACGAAATTAGATCTCAAAACCCTCTCTCACCCACCCAACTCCAATCTCACCCAAATCTCTTGATTTCAAGTTCAAATCTTCAAGATCCAAGGGTTTTCTTCATCAAAATCACTTGAATCTCACATTTGGTGAACAAGGGGTAAGTTTTATATTCTTGCTCTCACTTTGGGGCTCTCACCCACGTTTTTCTCTCTCTCCTCTCATACACTTGTTGATCTTTGATTGTTTATCATGTTTATGGGTCGTATTCGCTCTAGGTCTTGTATCTAAGCTCGGGTGGAGCTCATTTTTGGTGGTTTCAAGCCTACTCCTCTTGGTAAACCTAAGGTTTTGCTCAAAACCCACTTAGGTAGGGATTTCTCTCTTTCTCTACATGTTTTGTGGTGGATTTGTGTGATATTAGTGTTTGAATGCTATGTATGGTCCGGGTGGAACCCTTTATAATTCGTGGATTGTATATGCTTATGGATACCATATTTTAGTCTTGATTGTTGTGATCCATGAATCATTTGTGATGTGTTTGGTAATGTTGATAATGTAGTTGTTGTTGTGAAGTTGAATGTGGAGTTATCGTGACGCTAGGGGTGGAAATACGAAAGGAAACGCAAGGGGTGGAGTTTATTGTGACGCAAGGGGTGGAAACACAAGTCGCAAGGGGTGAAAATTTGTTGGGAGAAGCGTGTGTGCATGTTTGTGTATGAGAAAGTTTGATGTTAGTAAATTGTGTTGGCATGGGTTATTTTGGATTTGCCATTTAGCTCAATTCACTATGTCCATGCTTTTCATCTCATTTACATGTAGATTTTGTAGAGATTTTTCTACTGGGCTAGTGTAGCTCAATAAAATCCTTCTTTTTAGGTTCGATTGTTGGTCAATAGCGTGTCTGCATCAAGTGTTCGGATGTGAAGACATTCTTTTTGGAAGCTAACCACATTTAGTTACTCATTCATCTTTGTAATTAACTTTCTTTTGATAAAGATGGGTTTGTAACTATTTATTCGAGAATTTCCTTTTGACTAAACAGTTTAACAAGTTATCGACTTGTTCGTATTCGTACTTAAGCTTATTTTGTGGCCGGTGTGCCAATGTTGTAATTTATAAACATGGGGACTTGATTTGTAAATTAAATAGGTGGGAACTCCTTTTGGATATAATTTATCTTATGCGAGAATCTTTTATCGAATTGGTTTATTTATTATGTTGAAAATCGAGGGCGTGACATTGCAAATTTTCTTTTTTTAATTCTTTTGGTTTATTTAAGGGGTAGTTACAAATTCTCTCAAGTGCCGTTGGCACGGGCATAAGGTCGTAGTTCTCTTGCGAATTTCCACAACAATACCACACCTGTAGGGTTTTTTTTTTTTTGGAGATTGGGTACAGTGTATGTCAATTATGGTCAATTTTCTACAATGGCTTAATGATTTTAGTGGTGCTATATTTTTCTAACTCAATTTCTTTAAAGTAAGACAGTAGACATGGTGATGTTAATGGACAATATTCGCCATTGATTTATTCGAATTTAGCAATTCCATCTACCCCTTCCCGTACTATTAGCCAATCTGTTTGAATTTATTCTCTTTTTCTATTAGCTTTATTTTGCTTAAGGCTAAGTTATTTTAGATCTGCTTTTTATCACTGGACAATATTTGCCATTGATGGTAAACTAATTTTCACCTGTTTTAGACAACTTCTTAGGACTTTTAATTTTGGACAATCTAACCATCTTTGGACATATGAATTTTGATTTGTCCGTTTCATATCTAATTTGTCATTTTCTAGACTTGAAGAAATATGTGGGTGCCAAAGGGATGGGATGGGACATTGAAGAAATGAGAATGAAGGCCCTAAATTAGGAACACTAGCACAACCGAAGAATGCTGAGTTTGAAGCAAACAATGTATTTATTTTACTTACCCTCCCCCCACAAACAAGAATTTGAAGGCCTTGCATGAGTGCATTTATTGGTTAACGGATTGGGAATATTGTAGCAGTGTTCTCTGGTTGTATTTGGTGGTTTTGTATTTTGTTATTGTCTTTTTTATGGAAATTGGAAAAGATGGTTTTGATAGTGTTAGTTATTGATCCGGTGCAATCCCTCCATCTTGGAATATTGTACTTGGGTTGCATTTGTGGTAAGGCGTAGGGAGATTTCACAAGGGAAATTGTCGAGTAAAGGGTTTTGAGAGATTCTGGCCTCTTTTTATTTTACTACACACATGCATGAGCTAATTTGAAATGAACATTGCAAATTAAACCAAGAAGCCATGGCTTATGATCAAGGGCAGCAACACCAGAACCCAAATGGATTGAGTTTTCGGTGGTTTGTTTCCTTTATGTGTTTCGCTCAGATTTATTTTTTACACGGTTTGACCCGTAGCCAAGCTACTAAATTGAATTTTGGAAAAATTTATAAAAAAATTATCACGTTCCATCAAACAAATACGGGAAATTGTTGGGAGGTAATCCACCTTTGATAGGACATGCATTTAGTAAAAATTTCATATAAATTGGTGTCTATTGCCTCATCTTGATGAGGCGATTCCATTTTGGATACCCAACCAAAGTGATAACCCCCTTTTGTATTCTCTTTCTCATTGAGTTCGTGTTACTGATATTTCTTTTTCAGATGTAATTTGAGTGAAAATTCACTAAACAATTTGCTCCTGATGCCAATATTTTTTTCCAGGTACGATTGGCAATTGCATCGTCCACCAAGATGGAGCGGCTCGACTCTTCCTTTGTCTCCCTTTATGAAGGCATTGATTTTAGCTTCAATTTGAGGTCACACCAAATTACTTTCTTTGGTAATAGACTCTTTCCTATTAACTTTTTTCCCCTTCCTGAAATGGTTGGGGTTGGTTAGTGATTTTTTCTTACGTTGAATTAGATGTAGAGGATTTGTTTCTCCATTAAAAGTAGAGAAAGGGAATGTGCATTTTTATGCCCGTCTATGCTATGTTCATTTCTTTAGTGTTGAACCTGTTGGTGTCGGTAACTTATGTTTTGACTATTTCTTTTTTGGCTTTGTTGGTTCTTTGATGTCTTGATGTTAGATGTTATATCTTTAAAGGGACCGGGTTACTTGGGAGGCATCAGCTCATGTGTAGGGGAGAAATCGGTAGGTAAAAACGGAAGGTTTTGTTCCATATCAAGTTGCTTTTTTTTTTTTTTGCCTATTTAGTTGTTAGCTTCTTTGGATTATTTTAAAAGTTAGTAGCTTATCAAAAAAAAAAAAAACTTAGTAGATCACTTGCGGCTCTTTGATGTAGATTTGCGTCTTTTTAATTTATCTTTGACTTCAGTCAATTGCATTTTTATTTTGGCTTCAAGTTGTTACAAGAAAAACAGTTATTTTGGCTACGGAAGTGATTAAGTTGGTGCTTTGAAGATGAAGGAGGAAGCTTCATTATACTATTGGTGTTTGCTTTGATCACTATTTGTGTTCTTAATGTGTTTCCTTGAATGTACCAATTTGTTGGCACGTTTACCGGAAAAAATAGCGGTTTTGTTGATGTAATCTTGAATAAAAGCTCCTTAATTTTTTGAACAATTTTGCATTTGTTTTGATTCCTTGGGTAATATCTTTTATTGAGATTAAGCAACTTTAGTGTTGAGGGTGCATAAAAGTTTTTCATTATTTTATGTCAATACTTTTTAATTAGTGCCTTTAGGCAGTGGCACAATTGCACTCCTCATATTTCAAAATTTAGAAGTGAATTCATTTTAATTGTGTTCAAAAACGTGTTGCGTTGTGCCTTCAGGCACGACAATTTCAAGTAAACCGGTGGATATACTTGGCCTTCAAAATTGGATATTAGTTGAATACCAATTTTGATCAGGCACGGGCAATCCTAGTATATATACGGGACGGTTCCGGAGACCCCTAAAAAAACCTCTAAAAAACCCCCAAATCATAATCTCAAAGTTTCCGATCAAATTTTGATGATTTGAACCGCTCAATGTGTTCAGAACGTGATTTTAAGGGTACTCGTGAGAAATCAGGAAAAAAAAGACAAGGAAGGGCTTCATCCAAGTAGATTTTATTTGAACCGTTCGATAATAAACAAATAAAAACTGCTCGGATGAAGCTCTTCTTGGTTTTTTTTTTTTTTTGCTGATTTCTTGCGAGTACCCTTAAAATCATGTTCTAAACACATTGAATGGCTCGGATCATCGCAAATTGGTCGGGAAAGGGGCGTCCTCACTTTAATACGGTAAGGGCGCCCTTATAAGAAGTTTTGTGTGTGTGTGTGTGTGTATATATATATATATATATATATATGCAGTCAGGATCCTATAAGGGATCCCTTACAGCCTTACCGTAAGGGACTCCCCTTTCCCGATCGAATTGCGACGATTCGAGCCGCTCAATGTGTTTAGAACGTGATTTTAAAGGTACCTGCAAGAAATCGCCCAAAAAAATGACCGGGTAGGGCTTGATCCGAATAGTTTTGCATAAAATGCATTTATAGTATTTTTATGAAAAACTGCTCGGATCAAGCCCTTCTTGGTCATTTTTTTGGGCGATTTCTAGCGAGTACCCTTAGAATCACGTTTTGAATACATTGAGCGGCTCGGATCGTCGCAATTCGATCGGGAAAGGGGAGTCTCTTATGGTAAGACCGTAAGGGATCCCTCATAGAATCCTGACATATATGTATGTATGTATATGTATATGTCATTAGTTTACTAGTATGAATTACGTCAAACAAAAAGGGCCAGATAAAATAGGTGAATGCTTTTTTTGAACAGATCAAATAGGTGAATGCTTTTTTTGAACAGATCAAATAGGTGAAGGCAGCTTATCAGAGTCTAATTGGACCATGATACTCCTATCTGTCATCTTGCTAGCTACCAGCTACATTGAGGCACGGATATAGGAACTTTCTAATTTCCGGGGGGAAAAAAAGGTCATATGTGAGGTCCATGTGTATATAAGATGATAATATGCACATATTTTGTGCATGCAATTACGTACGCAATTGGGTAACTATTTTTATGGATTCCCAACCACCAAGACTCCATTATTTTATGGGACCGACAATAAGATATTTTAAATGGTATGTTCGTTCATTGGATATATATATGTACTGACAACACGGAGATGGAAAGAAATTTGAGTTGGAATAAAAGCACTTCAGAGTTAATTGCAGTGTATCTTGAGTCAATAAAATACTCGATGGGAGTGGACTAGCGAATTAAGCTCACAATCTAAGAGCATGTATATGAGACTAGCAAAACTCACCTTTGTAGCTGTTTTACCTAATCAAAGGCACAAAAACAGTTTGCAGTAGTCTCTGCAAACAGGAAACTATTTTTCCTTTTTGAAAAATCCTCTCTACATCTACCGAGCAACTATTCATGAGCAAAAGATTAAAATATTGTTCTTTCTCTCTCTCCTCTGTCCCACACCCACTCTACCCGAGTACCTTACCAGAGGTGGAGTATTTTTTTATACTGTTTAATGGGAATAGAGAGGAGTAGTAGAGAGGTTGGTGTGGTGGGATAGAAAATAATGGATAGGTAAAATAGAAAATGTGCTTTTTTACTAGGTATTTAAGCTATTGTTGATGTACATGCTCTAAGATCATAGCCAATATTTACTTTGTAATATTTTATTATCGATCGACACATAATTAATTACCTAGTATATATAATGCATGACACCCATCTAAAAGAAATGACACTGCTACATAATACTCCCTCCATCCCAATTTGTTTGTCCATTTTAGGGAACTCAATTTTTTTAAGAAAACATAATGATTACACCTACAAACATATAACTTTTCAACATTTACCCTTTTACCTTTTTTAAAAAAGTAACTTTATTTGGAAAAAGCAAGGGCAAAAAGGACATTTAGTTCAATAAAAAGTCAAATGAACAAACATTTTGAGATATGAAAAAGTTAAAAAGTGGACAAACAAATCGGGACGGAGGGTGTACTATTACTTGCAATCAAAAGATACCGGCACGTCATGTGATAGCACTATTGTACGTAATAGTATCTGGACCAAATTTGCTTCAACAAATATTCGTAGAATATCCAGGGAATTTCGCTAACATTGTTTATACGTTCGTATATTCTGCATCATGAATTGCCGCTTGTTTACTAGTAGTTGGTATGGATATTAGTAGAAAATAGCGGCCTCCCCTGGTACTAGACGGCTAGAGTTTGACTTTTGAGGATATAAATGAAGCATGCATGCACCAACCAAATGAGTGAGAGACTCAACCTTTAGACAGATCCTATATATATATATGATCTGGAGTAGTACTGGTGGGGCGGTTGCTGCTGCATTTGATCGATCCTATATAGAAAGAACAAATTAAGATGGAAAATGAAAAAGAGAATGAGCAGGAGACGATTAAAGAGAGAAAGGGGTCGTGGGCAAAGTTGCGATATGTGGACTCCCTCAACATGGAGGCTGGCAGAATTACTGTTTCTCAACCTCGCAGGCACACCTCCCATGTTAGTTTCTATATTTATATATTGTCACACCGCACCGCACACCACACCCTTTGTAGTTTTCTATCAAAATTGTTTACTTTGACGATTTTTTTTAAAGGATAAGATTCATCAGAAAAGTTCAGAAGTTTTCAAATGATGAAAATATTGCTTATGGTTATGTGCTTATTTTAATTGAACTTCTACAAAAAAAAAAAAAAAAATTAATTATTTTACTTTTCAAATTTCTCGGTCGAAAGGAATAAAAAGGAAAACAATTTTGAAAAAACAAAAATATAACATTCATTACGTTTCAGCTAAATTAGTGTTCCCACTCTCTCTTGCACCTCTTTTTTGTAAAGTGATTTACCTTTCCTTCTTAATTGATTACTCCATTATAACTTCTAGCAAGGAGCAGATGGGCTTGGTACAAACGGAGTCACTTCACCCGTTATTTGTGATTTCTAAACAAACAATTTTATATATTAGAGTCAAATTTTTTTATATGAACCCAACAAAAAAAATTTTAAATTGCCTCAACTTATTTCAAGCATGCATGAGTCAAATTAAATAAAAATTAAAATTTCAAACGTTCTCTTCTCCTCGCAAGTCGATAGTATTACAATAGACACTATCAGGCATCGTTCTTAGTGTACGTATGAAAGGTCATCGGAGTCATGAATTATAAACCAAAGATAAATTTATCCATAGAGATCTACTTAATAGTTTGATTAGCTTCTTAATTCAATCATTGTTTCCGATTAGCAAATAGGAAAAGTAAGTCATATGGTTCTAAATTGTTGAACCTATTAATTATGTCCATGTAAGTTAGAAGTTAGTAGAATCATGAATGAAAGATGGAATAACTAATTAAATAAATTTTTTTTGATCGGAGAATAATTAATTAAAGATGAATCGAGGGGACTTAATTAACCACGTAAGTGGTGCAGGTACATTGGAAGGTAACATTGCGTTTAGCATTTCAGAGCCTAGGGATGATATATGGTGATGTAGGGACCTCCCCATTGTACGTGTTCTCCAGCTCTTTTCCGGATGGGATTGACCACACCGACGACGTTTTGGGAGTGTTATCTCTCATTATCTACACCATTATCCTTTTGCCCATGATCAAATATGTCTTTATAGTCCTTTCGGCTAATGATCACGGTGACGGTACGTGATCAATATCACTTAACTGCTCCCTCGTTACTATAGTGTGTATATATATCATCTTCGTACACATGTTTAAAATAAACACGCATCTCTCATTTTTGTGCATGTCTCAACTTTAACGGAAATGTATGTGTCCATTTTCAGGTACTTATTTTGAAGTATGCATATATTATATCCCTCTGTCTATTTTTAAGTGTCTAGTTTTGTAACTCTAATTTTTTAAAATCATTATACCTTTTATATCAATTTTTACTTCCACTTTTTCTACGGCTTTTTGACTTTTTCGGTCCCCAAAGTATTTCTGCCGTGCCATTTTGGTCCCCAATATTCTAATTGCTAACATTGCATCCCCAAAGTATCAATTTTGTCTTTAAATAGTCCCTGCGGCTCACGCCGTTCCTTCCCTCCGTCAAACCAAGGGCAAGCTTAGTATTTCACCTCAAAATGGTGTCGTTTAGTTGGAAATATTGATTTTCCTCTTCCATGGTTCTCTTAGAGTTCTCATTGAAAACCTCAAAGTCAAAAAAATAATTATGACTCTTTAGGATAAAATGATCAAAAAATTAAGATCTTCGCATAGGTTCAAACAGATTGAAAATTTGAACACTTAATTTTTTCACCATATTAATTTTTTAATATATAAATAGCCTAAAAAAATCAAGTGTTTTAATTTTCAACTCGTTTGAACCAGTGCGAAGATCTTAATTTTCTGATCATTTTATTCTAAAGGGTCATAATTAATTTTTTGACTTTAAGGCTTTCAATGAGAACCCTAAGAGAACCATGAAAGAGAAATATCAATCTTATATATTTTTAGGCTGTTTATATATCAAAAAAATAATTATGACCATTTAGAATAAAATGATCAAAAAATTAAGATCTTTGCACAGGTTCAAACAGATTGAAAATTTGAACACTTAATTTTTTCACCATATTAATTTTTTAATATATAAATAGCCTAAAAAAATCAAGTGTTTCAATTTCCAACCAAACGACATCGTTTTAAGGTGAAATACCAAGCTTATCCTTGGTTTTGACGGAGGGAAGGAACAACGTGAGCCGCAAGGACCATTTAAAGACAAAATTGATACTTTGGGGATGCAATATTACCAATTGAAATATTGGGGACCAAAATGGCACGACGAAAATACTTTGGGGACCAAAAAAGACAAAAAGCCAAAAAAATCAATATTTCCAACCAAACGACACCGTTTTGATGTGAAATACCAAGCTTGCCCTTGGTTTTGATGGAGGGAAGGAACGGCGTGAGCCGCAAGGACCATTTAAAGACAAAATTAATACTTTGGGGATGCAATGTTAGCAATTGAAATATTGGGGACCAAAATGGCACGGCAGAAATACTTTGGGGACCAAAAAAGTCAAAAAGCCCTTTTTTCTACTTACTCTCTAAGGATTCATTATCATTACAATTTTACTTACTAATTTTTCAAAATGAAATATACTTTTAGGAACAAAATGGAAAAAAAAAAAAAAAAGATTTTCGCGCTCCATTTTTTACTGATAGCGCTCCACTTTTAACGTGAAATTACTAGTAACTTCATGAACAAAGTGAAGCGCAAAAATCAAAATCCAAAAGAAAATATACTAACTTTTACCCCCTAATTTTATAAAATGGACACTTATTAAGGGACATCTCAAAATGAAATATTAAATTCTAAAATAGGGATGGACGGAGTAATTTTTTTAGGTTAACTAGTACTCCCTCCGTCCCTTTTTAAATGTCATGCTTCGTAACTCCAACTTATTAAAAAGACATCATCATTATACCTTTCACATCAACTTTTTCCTCTACTTTCCATACTTACCCATCATCATTACACTTTTACTCACTAACTTTTGAAAATGGAATCTACTTTTTGGGGACAAAATAGACAATACACCAACTTTTACCCACTAACTTTACAAAATAGACACTTATAAAGGGACAGCCCAAAATGAAATACTGGACTCAAAAAAAGGGACGGAGGGAGTAGTAGAGTAATGAATGTCAAAGTATAGTACCAACTCACTGTACGTAGTTGATTATGAAAATAATAAATTCACGTTCTCTGATCGGTGGTAGTATATACGTCACTGATTTGTTTCTTAGACCGATAAATATTAAGAAGTAATTGTATTCGTAGGGGGTACATTTGCGCTGTATTCGTTGATATGCCGGTATGCAAAGGTAAGCTTCATACCAAATCACCAGCCAGAGGATAGACAACTATCAAACTACAACCTAGACATACCATTCAACCATTTGAAAAGGGCTCAAAAGATCAAACACAAGCTCGAAAACAGCAGAGCCGCACAACTCTCGCTCTTCCTTCTCGCCATTTTGGGAACTTCCATGGTCATTGGGGATGGGGTTCTTACTCCCTGCATCTCAGGTAATTAACTATTACTCTGACTTTAGAGTTTAGGCTAACTTTTTTGGGATGGTCAAGTGAGAGCATGACAACAAATAAGGAACTTTCTCTCAACCCAGGGTTTTTCAAGCTATTTTACCAACAAAAAAAAAAATTCTCATGGCATGGGCTTTGATTCCACTGCCAGCCATTAATTTGTCCAACTATTAGATTCATGACACCGAGATTAATCGAGGCGTGTATACACAAGAACAGACCCGATTATCCAAGAAAAAAAAAGTCATTTTCATGATGTTTATTTTCATTTTTATCTATTAAATTTGTTTTTTATTAGATAAATTTAAGTTCTGATTGATTTCAACTAGAGAAGGACAGGTATAATACTGTTCGGATCAAATCCTTCCCGGTCATTTTTTTGGGCGATTTCTCGCCGGTACCCTTAAAATCACGTTATGAACACATTGAGCGGCTCAGATCGTCATAATTCGATCGGGAAAGGGGAGTTCCTTACGGTAAGGCCGTAAGGGATCCCTCATAGGATCCTGACTGTATATATATATATACACACACACAGTTCGGTTCAAGTCCACAACCTCTTACTGTCTGCACCTCCCTTTTTCCGATCGAATTTCGATGATCCGAGCCGCTCAATGTGTTCAGAACGTGATTTTAATAAATAAAAAAATGCTCAAATCAAGCCATTTCGGATCATTTTCTTCCTGATTTCTCGCAGATACCCTTAAAATCACATTTTGAACACATTGAGTAGCTCGGATCATCGAAATTCGATCAGAAAATGGAAGGTGCAGATGGTTTGGACGGTAAAAGGGTGTGGACTTGAACCGTGGTGTGTGTACGTGTGTGTGTATATATATATATAGGAAATTTATTAGAATTGATTATTATGCAGCTCTGAATTAGATATGTGGCTACATTTCCTTAATCAATGTCACCCTCATGCAATAACTCATCTTCAATCTTGAATATGAGCTTTCATTTGTGTACATCCACCGCATCCATGCTTCTGTGCAATGAAATCACCAACTTACCATGCCTCCTGTGAATCAAGATATCTTTGTAGTACCTCACAATACACACCCCCCAGTCGTGCCATGAACTATCCATCTTAGAATGTTGAAAAACTTTCACATTTTACTCTAAACTAGCTTGATTGAAGACCATTTCCAAGGAATCTACAAGCTATCCCAAGTAGTCCTTACCCTCTTTTGGCAACTTTGAAGCTTGTTCGAGCTTCACCACAACACAAACTTGAACATCTTGCAATATAGACAAACCGAGAGGCAAGAGTTTTGAGGGCAATGATCGAGTATCGGCTCTATAAAGTCCTTTAAAACTAGTGAGACATCGGAACCAATATCATTAATCCTTGGTAACACACACAATGTAACATCAATTCCATTCCATTCTTGTACTTGTTGCATATTTTCCTAATGCAATAACCAAGGCTCATTCACAAGAATATCTGAACCCAGTTTTTTTTTTTTTTTGACGATTTTCACGTGTGCCGATCATGTATCAAATAAATTAAGTCCGATGAACACGTTTTTTGGTATGAATAAGGTTTTCACCGAACTCTAAAAAATGAATGGAGTCGATCATCAAAATGTGATCTGAAAATGACCAAAAAATGCGAAACAGATCGGAGGGGATATCCACCCCCTTGATATTCCTGGTAGACATTTCTTATTCTTCATTATTGCCATTAATGTGCTCAAGCCCTTCATTACCCAACTCTTCTTCAAACTTGTCCCATATATATTGGAACATCTTCAAAATCACTTCAAGTCTCAAAGACGGAATTATCCTCCAAATCTTCATGTGAGTGCTCATCAAAGATAGGAACATCATCATCGTCATCACTATCCTCCTTTCAAAACTCATCAAACTCGGGAACGCTTTCCAAAAATTCTCCAAAATGTTCCTTTGAGACTCATCAAAGATGGGTAAATCTTCACACTCATCTTCAATCTCAAACACACAATCATCTCCAAGAACACCCTGAAGTTCTTCACTTGGATGGTCATCAAAGATTGGAACATTAGAATACCCGTAATCATCATCACAACTTGGTTCTTTCACCTCATTGACAAAGAGAGCATCAAGAACGGGCTCACAAGCATTTTCACCAACTTTCAATTCGATAAATGGTTCTCCAAGCTTGAAGCATTTGAATATTCCACCAGGTGACAGATTTTTAGCCTCCAAGGTGCCAATTAAAGGTTGATTTTCAGTTGGGACAACCCCTAAAGACTTACTCTTGCCAAAACTAGTCAACGAACTGGCTTTGGGATGTTGATGGAATGGTAAGAATTCCTCCTTGAGCTTCTTCTTCATCTTACCCCATTCTCTAATCTTTTCTTTGCCTATCCTTTGTTGACGAACTTTGAGTTGTGTCCACCAATCCGAAGTTCTCCCCTTAAGGCATGTAGATGTCAACTTCACCTTCTTTTCTTCGGTAACATAACAATATTCAAAAATACTCTCAATGGTGTTCAACCAACCAATAAACTGTAGTGGGCTTCTGCAAAACTTGGGAAGTTCATTATCAACATCGTTCACCAATGTGTATTCAAATATAACCAAATTTTCTCCATGCCACCATAACAATTTTTCAATGGAATGCAATCCATTCTTTTGGTCAGATATCGCAAATGCCGCACCTTTTCATACAAGGTAGCAAGTTGTTCACTTAACTCTTTAATCTCATTCCGATTTTGACTTGCATTTTCATACTCAAGGCCATCACCATTGTTCACCTCAAATCCTCTACCTCTACTTCCTCTCCTACCTCTACCTCCATGAGCCATTACAATACAAACAATCACTCCAAAACAAGCAAATCAATCCCAAAGAACCTGTACCTAGTCAACTCAATCACAAACTTAGTCAACTCAGTGATTTTAGACCCAAACTCAGTCAATTCAGTACAATAACTCAGCCAACCCAACCAAAATCAATCAAACCCCAATTAACTTAGTACCAAACAGTCTAAAAATCGCAAGCAAACAGCAAAAATGGGCACTAATCGTAAAAAACGAGACTAACCCTGACCTAATTCAACCTTAAACTCAATTTTGAGTGCCAAAAGAGTATATCAGGGCCCTTACCACTGTTTCGAGTACAATTGAAGGTTGTACGAGCCTCAATCGAGTGATAGTAACACCGAAGAGGCACTTTACAGGTATGGGTCATTGTTCCGCTCTGAAATGGTAGAATCAAGTTCAAAAAATTCAGAATGAGTGTGAATATGGCTGGGTCTGAATTGAGCAGATCGAGCCTTGTTGAGCACCATAATGGCTAGAAAAAGTATGGGTTAAGCTTCAAAAATGGAAAACGAGGGCAGATCTGGGTCGAAAAAGGGGATTCGAACACTGTGTCAAGTGTGAACAGTGCCGAAATGGGCAGATCTGTAGCCGAGATGGGTTTAGATGTCTAAAATAACAAGAATCAGCCCCAAAAATTATCGATTTATGATTTTTAAGGGACGAAATCAAGTTCTAAGGTCGTGGGTTGAGCAGATTTGGAGAAAACGAGTGTATAGGGGCTCCGATGAGGTTTTCCGACGCTGTTTCAGAGTTTCGACAAGATTTTCCAGCGAGGTTAAGGTTTTCGACAAGATTTCCGGCGAGATGAAGGGTTGGGATCGAACCTAGAAACTCTGATACCAAATGATGCAAACAAAGTATTAAAAGAAATCAAATATTCAAAGAAAAGAGAAAATTTTCATTCAAGGGAATAAACCCCAAAGGGTTCGAGAGAAAGTATTTCTTAATTAATCTATTCAATATTTTTAATAATCAAAAACTACCAAAATGAAAGACAATTTGTTGGGAATCAAGACAGACAATTCACTCACAAACAAACCCTACTCTTTATTCATCTGAACACAAAATACTAACTATATACAAATTACATTTCACTCTCACTCTCACTCACTCACAACTCACACACAAACACTTAATCTGGTGGGGAGAGACCCCCTCAGGGGGCTTTCTCTCTTTTCTCACTCTTTCCCACACATTATACATTCACACACATACAATACTTATACATAATTCACTCAATACTCACACTCTCAACCATCACAATTAAACTCACCGAATAATGTAGCTAGACTTGGCCCATGTCCATTATTCTCATTTCCTCTCCTGTCCCCTAACTCATAAGCGCACCAACACGTCACACATACAAACAAACCCAAGCAAAGATTATCCTCTACAACATTACATCACAAATAGCACGCTTCATATAATTAAGTTTATTTCCAACACAATTTACCTATTTATAGACTCAAGACCCTAACAACACTAAGGATGCTAAAATAACACAACTACCCTTAATTCTACTGCATCAGTAAGTACTTAAAAATAATAATATGTGAAAAGAACTAGTGAATTAAAAAAATTTACTTGTGCCTTCAGTGATTTGTTTTAGTTTGTGATAACTGGTAAATTTGTTTTACCTTTTAGACTAGGGAAACACAATCATTTATACAACATGCATATATAGGTGACATTCTATCATTGGTGAGTAAATGATTTGCACAAGAAGGCATCCCTTGGGTTACGTACTGTGATATTAGGAATCAAAGATTGTTAACCAGGTATGCTTCACCGTGCGGAAATGCCAATGCATCATTGGGGACGGTGCCGTAGCCGATGAGTTCTTTTGTTTAAACCCATTGACCAATGAAATAATTAATGTCACATAGATAGTGACACAACGAAATTAACAAAGAGATTAGTTGCGTACTAATCCGAACGAAATAAACAACTCGAATCCACAAGCAAACCTTGCGCACAAGGGAAAGAGAGAAAAACTCTAAATATTATTGATAAAAACTGCATAATTGAATAGGTTACAACCCTTTTTATAAGACCCTAACCCTAGAAATCCTACTAAAAAAGAAATCCTAAATCATGCCAAAACAAGCGGCATTAAATAAAAGATATTTCCTATTTAATTCAAATAAAATCCTAATTCTTGTAGACCAAGAATCCTAATAAAGGTAGAAATCAAAATCAAACTGAATATGAAAAGTTAATAATTCTAACCTGAACGAAAATACCCCTAGTCAAAATCTTATTCTAAAACAATAAAAATAAAATACAAAAACTTGCCATTTTTGTCCTACATCAGTCTCATTTTCTTCAAAAGAACTCGCCCTCGAGTTCTCATTAGAAACTTGCCACATTCCATTCCAAAGAAATAGATATTTGGAATACTTCAACCTCTCGTTCGTCTTCCAAAAATCATTCAAAGAAAAGTGTTTATGCAATGACTTTTTTTTCTTCATGCTTCAACTTGTTGATAGTGATTTAACCACAAAAAAAAAATTCTTGTTGATAGTATCCACTAGATGGGAATTGAAAATCAAATCAAACTTCTCAACACCAAGAAAATCAACAATGTAAATTTTACGCTGACTTTGTGGGTTCTCTCGATGTTGTCCCATCTTAAAATTGGTTGGCACTCCTTTGTCAGAAAATCGATTTTCCACAACAAATATATTTTCTTGTAATGTTGCAGTCAACTCCGTTGTGGGTGATTCATCAAGCCCAAATACACAAACCTCCGATGCAATATTATTTTGGTCCTTCGCAGTCTCATCTGAAATAATTTCAATATTCTCTTGCACACAAGTATTGATGCCAATTTCATCTTGATCACGAACTTCAATTTTGCATTCCTCTTTTTCGCTAATATCAAGGTCAACTTTCTCTTTATCGTCAGCTTTAATGTAACCATGATGATTGCATTCTACATCGACCTCCACTGTTTCTTCGATGTTAGGCTCAACAAATATCACCTTCACTAGTTCAACTCGATCTCCTTCCTCTTCTATAATCTCATATCCATCATAGCAATTAAGAAGTGTCGAACTTGAAGTTGAAAGAGCATGGCTAGTTTGTTGACTTTTAGAAATTGCTTGGTATTTACTCAAATAACTTGTAATTCTCTGTGAAAAATATTGCAAATCAAAAGTTTCTTGGAAGGAATGTTTTGACTCAAGCTTCCTTTGATACTCTTGATACAACATCTGTCTATGATTTGTTTGAAGAAATCTACCACTCATCAATCGTCTCATCCTGCGCCATGTCCTAATGGGTTGTTTATATTGCTACAGTCTATCGGACTGCAATCGTTCTCACCATGTAGAAGCGTAGCCATGTAACAAGCCACATATTTGACTTCCTTTTCTTCCAAAATTCCCATATACTCAAGAAACTTGTAAACTTTACAAAACCAATAAATTAAATTCTCAGGATGGCAATACCCATTAAAACTAGGAATTATTGGTTGTACCTAAAAAGTTAAAAAGTCGTCATTTGTGCTATAAAGTTGGTAATAAACCTTGAATGTCGCTTCTTCGACTGATATCCATAATATTCTTCAAATAACTCGTCTTCAGATTCATCCTCACTATCAAGTTGGTAATATGAATATCCTCCGGAGACATTTTCGTTAATAGGTTGGTTGTGGCAATCCCTCAACGCGGTTCCTATCAAATTTGTGTTTAACAGATTGACCATGAGCAAATCCCTTGGTGCAAGTCTTATTAAATCCTTCCCCACGACCAACGTCAATGAGTGTGTCTTCAACTGTTTTTGGTGCCATCGAACCAGGCAAAGTGTGGCTCTGATACCACTTGAAGCGGCGGAATTGACAAGAAGATTAGTTGCGTACTAATCTAAACGAGATAGATACTCGTAGCCACGAACAGTTCTTGAATCCACAAGAAGAATAGAGAAACCTCTGAATTTTATTGATATTAACTTGAATTATTGAATAGGTTATAGCCATTTTTATAAGACCCTAACCCTAGAAATCCTACTAATAAAAAAGAAATCATAAATCATGTCAAAACAAGCGGCATTAAATAAAAGATATTTCCTAATTAATTAAAACAAAATCCTAATTCTTATAGACCAAGAATCCTAATAAAGGTAAAAATCAAAATCAAACCGAATACGGAAAGTTAATAATTCTAACCAAGACGAAAATATTCCTAGTCAAAATCTTATTCTAAAACAATAAAAATAAAATACAAAAACTAGTCTTCATTTTTTGTCCTACATCAGATAGATTGTATAATTAGTTGTGTTAGTAGATTTCCCCTTTAGACTATTCTTATTGAGATATATCGGATTATGACAAAATATTGACCAAAAATTTTTAAAATAAAAAAATAAAATATTCAAATAAAAAAAAGAAAAGCAAAAGTCCAAAATTAGGTTTAACGGGGTTTGTTTGCTCACTTTCACTTCTCTGGCATCTGCTTTGATGTTCACTTTCACTCACTTTCACTTCTCCGGCAGCTGCTGTAACACCTCATCCCACATCGGAAGTCTACATGGATAATCTTGGGCATATAACAAACCTTATGGGCTACTACTAGTACCTTGGGCTTAAGCTTTTGGGCCATGTGGTGTGGCGTGTGGATCAAAATCAAAGTACTAGGCTAGTGGTCTACTTGGGGCGTTACAGGTGGCCATACATGTACACGACCATGTGGACCTTGGAGTGTGGTTGGATTTGGTTATTGGTTTGATTAGTATCGGTGATTATAGTGTTCAACCCCTTGCGAGGGCGCGAGGCTATAAAGTTGTGGAGATTGTAACACCCCCTCTCACATCGGAAGTCTACATGGATGATCTTGGGCATATAACAAACCTTGTGGGCTACTACTAATACCTTGGGCTTAAGCTTTTGGGTCATGTGGTATGGCTTGTGGATCAAAATCAAGGTACTAGGTCAGTGGTCTGCTTGGGGCGTTACAACTGCTTTGATTACTCTAATCACTATGTATTTCTGATCAGCCACTTGGTCATTTATAATGAAATCCCTCTATATCTCTATTCTTGAGTAATTTCAGTTGCAAGAATAATTACTGTTCGTGTCGTTTCCGTACCAAAAATATATTTTAAAACAGAACAATTACTACTACAAAAAAGATAGTGATAAGTACTCAGAATATCGTTCTTAGGGATTACAAAGGCTAAGTTGTAGTTATTTCAATTAATTTCTAAAATAATTCGGAAAGAGAGATGATTGTTAGATTTCTGAAGTATTAAAAGCTAAATTAAATTATAGCAATTAAAAAATAGGGAGAGTTTATGAGAGAAAAGATATACGGTACGTCGAATCCACTCGACCCGTTGTAACAATTTTTGTGCGATGATAAAGGTTAATTATTTGAATCAATTCAGCTATCGTTAGAGTTTGCGGGCCCTCACGGTATTGCCGAAAGCTTTTTATGAATCTCCAAATAGCATAGGGTATCGTCTTCTAGCAAGAATCGTCTTACTATTACGACCCGTCTCTATGGCACAAATCGATCGTCTAATAGCACGACTCCTATTATAGCGTATAACTCATCTTACCCAATTCTCACAAAACAATTAAGAACCATTGTTAAATGTGCGTAAAACCTAAGAATTCATACACAAGAGGTGATGGAAAGAAATAATATTGTAAATAAATCCTTGAAAGTCATACAATCACGATTCAAATAAAAACCTAAATCAGAAGATAAATAATGTTACTGGGAATTCGAGCTTCATATTTTCACCCTAGAAGAGGATCTAGCCAGCCATCGAGGTGGAAGGCATCGAAGTTCTCTACTTCAAATGAATGTGATTTGGTCCACGGCCAAGGTCTGCCGCCGAAGTCAGTAGGTTAACGTTTCATTATATGGGTATTGAATTGAAGGCACTAATCACATAAAGGCCCCTTGGACTTCATGAAATAATGGACGGACCACTTAATTTTGAATCATTTTGCATTTTAACCCTAACTTCTTTAAAGTTTTCTTTTTATCCAAATTCTTAGACAACAAGCTTAAGCAACCTATAAACACAAAAGAATAAAATAAATATCAATTAACAAGAATAAATGACAAATAAATATAGTTTGGAGGGCTAAAATCTGTATATGTTGACACTTATCAGGAACATAGGCAAATCTGGCACAGGTTATTTGACTGCCCTCATTACATACATTACCAATAAAATTGATAACTGATGCTAGCTACATCCTTTATTTTGCAGTTCTTTTTGCTGTGGGTGGGATCACGTCCTTGAGCACAGGTATACATAATAGAAAATAGAAATCAAGTCCTTTCTATTTTGTATCATTTCCTTTCTTGTTTCTTCACTACTACAAAATGGCATACAGATCATGGTCCAAAAATTAAGATCTCATTTTTTGTAAAAACCACGGGAACTACGATGTATTGAAGGCATAACAAGTTACACAAAAAAGAAACAAGAATGCTAGAAATTAAATTATGGGAAACAAAACAATATCAACATTTTCGTGTTTGATTAGAAAGATGAGAAAAAATACAAGAAATTAAAAATAATGTACAACTCATTTAATGCATATACAAAGTCCTTTTTTCGTTGCATTTTTTTTTTGTGACTTTTATTGTTGAAAAAAACTTTATAACGGGAAAAGAATTTAAACTTTCCTACAATAGGTTTATAGTAAGCAAACACATGCAGGGAAACAAATGTTCTCTTTCATTTTCTTTTCTTTTAATTTACTTTTTGTCATTTTCATTATGTATTATCTTTTCTTTCTAATCAAATGAACCCTCAAGAATGTTTGTTACACTTTTATTTTGTGCAAAAAATCATCCAAATATGTTGAAACGAGAAAAATTACAACTAAAGCAACAGAAGAAAATACAAAAAAGAAAAGAAAACTGCATGAAATCGGCACTGGTATCAAACCCATCAGTCGCACTCCTTTGTGTCCTATTGTTATGGTTACATGCATTTAATTACTTCTTTCGTCTTATTTTTTCACCTTCTTGTTGTTATATAAAAGATGTGTATTACGAAAGAGACAGAAAGAGAACAAAAGTCGGTAGTGTTTTTTCACCTTCTTGTCCTATTGTAGTGTTTCATTTTTTCCCGTCTCTTTGAAAGTATTTGACAACTCCATAGATAGACCAAAGAGTGGAGAACCCCTTTTGCTCTAAATTTCAAAATTAGTGACACTTTAGAAATTTCAACGTTTTAAGTTACTTTATCTCCTTAAAAAGATGATCGAATTTCTCATAAATTAACGAACCAACAAACCAAGGGGCGGAGGGAGTAATTTTTCTCGATGATTATTAATCTTCCAAGTTCTTTATTTGCAGATGCCATTGTGGGAATTTCAGTCGCGATCCTGATCGGTCTGTTTTGTGCTCAACGATTTGGTACAAACAAAGTGAGCTACTTGTTCGCTCCGACTATCGTCTTGTGGTTTTTAGTCATTGCTGTGATCGGAGTCTATGACCTTTTGAAGCACGATGTGGGTGTGCTACGTGCTTTTAATCCGAAGTACATAGTAGATTACTTCAAAAGAGATGGCAAGAAAGCATGGACATCTCTTGGTGGAGTTTTTCTGTGTATTACAGGTGAGGTGATCGGCCGTGAGTGGGTGGAACCCACTCATCCCTTCCGACAATTATATTGACATTCACTTCGGTTTGTGGAACCCACTCATCCAAGTAGCTAGGGCTGGTACACGAACAAACTGCTCAAGTTCCAGCTCATATTAATTTGCTCGTTTAAAGTTTGTTTGAGGTTGGTTTGTGACACATAATCAAACCAAGTTTGAATATATTTTTGAAGCACGTTCGAATCAAGCTCAAACAAACTACTGCTCGGCTCGTTCGACTTATGATGTTTAAAAAAGTCAAGCTACTCGAAATTGGTCGGTGATCTGCTCGATTACAGTTCGATCGAGATCGGTTTGTATAAACAAGATAAACTCGAACATATTTTTAAAGTTTGTCAAGTTTTCAGATCACCAAGTTACAACAATCCACTGTTCGGTTTGTCGTGAATCTCGACTGTCAATTTCAGTTAAGACTTTGAGCATTTTGTTGAAAGACTTTATGGGACCAAAGACTTGCTAATTAATTTTCTTGCTTGTCTTTCAGCACGAAAAGGGTAATCGATCATGAGGGACTAATTTGCTTCTTCCTGAAACAGGGACAGAAGCCATGTTTGCTGATCTTGGGCGCTTTAGTGTCCGTGCAATTCAAGTAAGTGTACGAGAGACCTGCGAACAAGTGTGTTTAGGCACTCGATAAGCTGCTTCGAAGATTTTTTTTTTTTTTTTTTTTGCCGTTAAAAAAAAAAAAAAAAGATAAGCTGCAATTATTAAACCTTAACTCTCTTAATAATAAGACTTGAAGGATTAGTATTTTTTTAATCAGCGACTTGAAGGATATTCAGTAGAGACACAATTAATTTTACAGCATTTCTTGTGTCATTACTTGTGTTTTATTAACTACCAATAATAGATATTAAAGTCAAGTACCAAGTAACCAGAAAAAAATGGAGTAACAAAAATTTCAAAGGGATGAATTTCCCAACTCTTGAGAATAATTTTTGTTTCCTTTTGAGTCCAGAGAAAAATAGGATTTGAAGACAATAATAAATTACAGCATATAGGACACAGTTAACCCATTTTCGAATTCGGTCTTTGCAAGAAATTGAAAATGAATAACCTCTTCATTCCATATATACACATGTGTAATTTATAAACATGTAAATAATTCATATGAGAACAAACTAATACGACCTAGGTCTCTAGCCAGAAACGGACCAAGAAATCTATATGTGGCAGAAATTAGTTATAACAGTGAAATCTTTTTAGCTAAACTTTAACATGTATGTTTGTAATTCATTACGACAATACATATTGGTGACTATATGTATAACTTCACCTTATGATTAACAGAAATGAATATATTTGCACAAAAAAAATGGGTGTGAAAGATTTAGATCTCTGAGAAATATAAAATTAAAGAGAATTTAGCGTAATATGATTGGGATATTTATGTAGATTTTATGGTACGAATAAAATATATACAAATACTGAAGTAATTATACAATATCGAGTTGACGAAAGCAACATCGGCATGGTATATATTGTAACTTACCAACTACTATAAAAAAAAATTAATACAACAATTAGTAAGGAGGGATGGTGCAGAACATAACCCTAGCGTTAAATTATGTTTCTAACGGGGGGGAACTGGATGCAGATTAGCTTCTCTGGAGTAGTGTTTCCAGCATTAATAGCTGCGTATTGCGGACAAGCTGCCTACCTTGTCAAATTCCCAGAAAATGTGGGTAATACTTTCTACGCCTCCATCCCAGGCAAGTCAACTCTCAACACTAGTGAAGCAGTGCATATATTATGCATTGGATGCCGTACTGGCAATCGTACTATTTTTCTTTTTGGTACCGTACGTACCTATACTGGCGTAACTTTAGGTACTGTTTTGAATTTTGCGCTATAAATATTATGTTACTATCAAGTATGTGATTATACTTAAAAAGCTCAAAACATACTACGAACATGAAAATAAGTATATATTAAAAATGGTAATAGATGTGAATATGAATCATGTCAATAAGAGACAAAGAAAATTATAGTAATATTTTTAGCCCAAATAATTATTATGGAATTGCCTCCTATAAAAGCAAAAAAAAAAGAAGACAAAACATATAGTACAACCGATTTGTACCATCTGGTACTCTCCCGGTTCCGACTAGTAGTAGCCGGTAGTTCATAGTATGATTGGTATGGGCCGGTATTTGAACCGAAACGAAATTATTGAGTAAAGATACTAGTTTGTGAACAAACGGTACGTACTGGCCGGTCAGTATGAAACTGTATCAAAACCTTGATACTAGCTAGCGGCTACTGGTAGAAGGCGGCCCGGGTACAATGGTAAGGTTGTCCCCTGTGTGACCTGGTGATGGTAACGTGTATGAGTCACTAAAACAGGCTATCCGCTTGCGAGGATATGGTTGCATACATCTCACCATTGCAGTAGTGGGAGTCCCGTGTACTCAGTGGCGGAGCCAGGATTGTTAACCCGGGTGGGCCGGCTTAGTACACATACTCCCTCCGTTCCATAATATTTGTCTGGTCCGCAAAACGGGGACTAAAAAATAATGCATTTCTTTCAATAAAAAATTCAAACTTTTTTCATAAATTACAAGAACTCATCGATATCTAATGAATTGTTGAAAAAAATTTGAATTTTTCTTGCAAAAAATACATTATTTTTACGTCCTTGTTTTGCGGACCGGACAAATATTATGGGACGGAGGGAGTATATTTTTTTCAAAACATATACTTATTATATATCATAAAGTTTTTATTTTTCAATACATTATATTTGTACATTGAATGATTCTAGCATAATGCAGTTAAAGTATACCAATTATTTTGTATTTTTTCTCTAGGTTACTTCAACTGTTACGTGCTTATTTTTTATTTATAAAAAAAATTGAGAAATGAGAATGTAAAAGAACCGATTTTTTATTAAATCAAACTAAAATAATTAAAATAATAAGTAGTTATCCACGAATAATTATCAATAATATTATATATAAATAAAAAATTTAAAACTCAGGAGCTTGGGGTACTAGGCCCCGGGCCCTAACATAACTCTACCACTGCTTGCACTAGGTCTACCTTTTTCCTAACTACTAGTTGTTACTCTTCGCAGGTCCAGTGTATTGGCCAACATTTGCTGTAGCCGTTGCCGCTGCCATTATCGCGAGCCAAGCATTGATATCAGGAGCGTTTTCAACTATCTCCCAGTCCTTGATTCTAGGTTGCTTCCCCAAGGTCAAAGTTATCCATACTTCAACGAAGCATGAGAGTCAAGTTTACATACCAGAGATCAACTACATTCTTATGTTGGCATGTGTTATTATCACTGTTAGCTTCAAGACCACTGAAAAGCTTGGAAATGCCTATGGTATGATAGGAAACTTAATTTCAAAATTTGAATGTATTTTGTTTTTCTTTCCCGGCCCTTAGCATGTTCGTTTCGACAAAAAAACTAAGGCACCTTCATTACAGGGATTGCTGTGGTTGCTGTGATGCTCATAACAACATGCATGGTGACTCTTATCATGCTAGTTATATGGGAAACGCGAATATTGTGGATTGCTCTCTTCTTTGTGGTGTTTATTTCCATAGAGGGCCTTTATCTGTCAGCTGTCATTTCCAAATTCATTGAAGGTGGTTATCTTCCCTTAGCCATTGCAACTGTTCTAATGATGATAATGGGGATATGGCAGTACGTACACAAACAAAGGTATATATTTGAGCTCAAGAACAAGGTTTCCAATGAATTCATTAGAGACTTGTCCCTCAACTCGGATATCAACCGAATTCCAGGAATCGGACTACTCTACTCTGAGCTTGTTCAAGGCGTTCCTCCGATATTCCCTCACTTCATTGCCAACATACCCTCTATCCATTCAGTTCTAGTGTTCGTCTCTTTGAAGCCCATTCCCATCAATAAAGTGGCAATGGAGGAGAGATTTTTGTTTCGGCATGTTGAACCAAGGGACTACCGCATGTTCCGTTGTGTGGTCAGGTATGGTTATAACGATGTAACCGAGGAACCCAAGGAGTTTGAGCAACATTTGGTCGATAACTTGAAAGAGTTTATCAGGCATGAACAATTCATTCAGGAAGGAGGAGGGGTACCGGAACAGATAGTTGAGCCTACAAACATCTCCCATTCGACTCTGTTTGGGAATGAAGAAAAAGTAACTCGGTCCAGTTCATCCAAGGTTCATATTGAGGAACCAATAATTGAGGAACCAATAATTGAGGAACCAATACCACAACAGCAACACTCATCCCGCGTGTCATCAAGAGACATCCAGTCCTTCAACGTCGCAACTAGGTCACCGAATTCTTCAAGCCGAATCATATCAGGACCCATCCAGGGAGCTGAAGAGGAGATGCAATTTGTGCAAAATGCGATGGACAAAGGTGTAGTTTATCTACTTGGAGAAATAGAAGTGATAGCAGAACCGAAATCATCCTTCTTCAAGAGGATTGTTGTCAACTACGCCTATAGTTTTTTGAGGAAGAACTTTAGACAAGGAGAGCACGTAATGGCAATACCACGGAGCAAACTTCTCAGGGTTGGGATGACATACGAGATATGACTTGACGTTTAACCCTTCGTTTTAAACTTTTAACAGTGTTATGACTCGTACTTAAATAAATATTTGCAATCAAATTAAGAAGACACTTTATGTTTTTCTGCGCAGAAATTTGTAACCTCCATTTTGTTTTGTTTCAAGAAACTCTATGACAAACTCCAGCATTGATTTGGGTGCTCCAGCTTTATTGAGTAGTGTGGAATGTTTGAATTTGTTCACAAATTAAAGTAACCGGTGGTCTAAACGGTGGAAGGAGAAACCTTTAGAAATTTTCAGTTTGGTATATGTAGCAGGGTTAAGGGCGCTACATGTACCCAGCGAACAGAATAAAAAGTCTAGTTTGGGTACATGTACTAGTTAAGGGCACTACTTGTATCCAGCGAACTAAATATAAAATCTAAGTTTGGTACATGTAGCAATTCAGGGCGCTACATGCACCCAGCGATTTTGCAGTTCTTCAAGCCGAATCATATCAGCAATTCTTGTATCTTTTGATGAAATCTGTAATGCTTTCGGGCTTTGATGCGATATGCATTGACATTTTCAAAAAAAAATAATAATAAGTATAAGAAAACGTTTATTTGGCTGCTTATACGTACGACTCTGATTTTCACCAAAACAAACTACTCCACTAAACACACTTCAAGTTGGTACTGAATATAGCCAGAAAGCTAGCTATCATAAATAACTCTTGCATTTCACAAGAGACAGAATCACTTTGTTCACTTCCCATTTATCTTTAGTTTTAGTTTAGTTTTTCAATCATTACCCTATATCTTTCTCCAATCATTACCCTATATATCCAATTATTAATTTCATTTCTCTCTCTATCTCTCTCCAATCATTACCCATCTTTCCAATCATTACCCTATTTCTCTCTCTACCCACTACCAAAACTAAACTAAACTAAACTACCAACAAAACAAAGCCTTATGTTAAGAACTTCGTACACTTGATTTTTGCATCCTTGTTCGGTATATCCCACGTGCTTTCTAATCACGACGTACGGTGCTTGCATCACTATAGTTGTACTTGTACATGATTTAGGCATTAGAACCTGTTTCAAACAATTAGAACTTCTCAAAAATAAAAATAAAAAACATTTTGAAGAACAATGTACCACCTATATAAAAAGAACCAGTTTTGGGTTGCCATTTTTTGCTCAATTTTTTCAATTGTACCCCTTGATTGTAGGAGCCGCAGTGTTGTACAGTGTCTAATATGGTAATTTTGCGTGTTGTTGTGTTAGTGGGCCACGTGCCGTGATCCTGGTGCCTCCTGCGCATTGTACGTACAGGGTTTTGGGCAGTTGATTTGGGTGGCATTTCTAGCTTCTTCTGCATTTGCTTTCTCTCTCTGGGAGTTTTTCGTTTGCATGTTCCAGGACCTTATTTCTAGTATGCTTGGGTTTTGGACGCTTTTCATTACCAGTAGCTATTGTCGTCTTTGTTTCTTCCCTATAGTACGTCCGAAATAAACCCTCCGTTCTGTTTTTCTCTCTTCCTCATTCAACTGTGGTACACACACACACTCACACTCACACAGTAGTCACACTCACTCACTCACTCTCTCTCTCTCTCTCTCTCTCTCTGCATTCTTACAAGCTTTGTAATTCTTTCGCATTAACGTGACCCATTTGGAAATAAAAAATTTCCAAAAGCCATTCGAACACATAAACTTTTTAAAAACTAATGCGGTTCGACTAGATATTTACGAGTTGAAAAAAAAAATACTCTATACAAATACTATCAAAAAAATTCAATTTAGAGAATGGTAGGTTTCGGATTAAGAAAAATTTATATCGTATTGTGCATTTGCATACCACAAGAGTTGAATCAAGCCTTTATTTCTTTTTCAAAAAAGAAAAATCCACGACAAAACCTAATTTTATGACTTCACACTTAATTTTTTCTTCATATTTTTCCGCGTAACATATAATTAAATACATTTTCATTGAACGGTGTCACCCCCACGTGCAAATTCTGGCTCCGCCCCTGGTTCCCCGATGTGTGGGTATTCGTCATTCGTGATGTGCCTTGGTTAGATTGTGATAGGAACTTAACCCTTGTGTACCCAGAAATAGTTCTAGCTTGTACGATCTGGTTTACTGAGTTATATGTTTGGCGTTGCCGACGTGTGCGTTTTCTACATACCGAGTTCCCGACGCGTGCGTTTTCTGCATTTATTTTTGTTTGGTGTTTAAATTGCATCTGTATGATTTGTAATACTGTTGGTGCTTTATTATTTACGCTTTGATTGCAGTCAAAACATATTTGACTTTCATTTGCGATGTGCGTTGGTTAGATTGTGATAGCCACTCAATCCTTGTGCGGTGAAAAATAGTTCTTGTGGAATTTGGTTTACTGAACATATTTGGTATTGTTTTGAGGCTGGGTAGTTTAATCAAGCTTGGTTTTCATGGTCAGATTGCATGTTTGGCTGTTTGGACGTATATTTTATGTTGTGAGCTTGATAAAATTAATGTCTTGTTGTAATTTTGTATTTGGGCTAAAATACTCCCTCCGTTCCAAATTGATAGTCCCTTATTCCATTTTGGAATGTTTCAAAATGATTGTCCCTTTCCAAAAATAGAAGTGGAAATTTCATAATTTTCCAAAAGTAACCCTCTTATTTGAATTCAAATGGTGCAAAATAGATAGAATATAAGGGTAATGGTGGAAAGTAGATATAATGATTGCATGTCCCCTAAAAAAGTTGGAATTCCAAAGAGAAACTCTCTTTTAGAAACGGAGGGAGTATTATGTTTAGTTTTGGACCATAAAATGTTGGGGTTCTTGCAAGCCGGCCCCGTTTTGTCCTTCTCTAGCTGTCTAGGTCCACCCAGCGTCAACCCCTACCCGTATAAACCCTGTTTTAAGTGGAGTACCCAAATTGCCCCGTCCATGAGTAAGCAGCAGCAGCAGAGTAAGAGCGTCGACGAGAAGTTACCATCGCTCAACCTCAACCACGACGGCGTCCTGTTCCGATCCGAGCTGCGCGAGGCATTCGAGTCGTTCCGGCTCCTCGAGACTGGCGACGGCGCCGGAGGAGCTGGCGCGGCTCTACGACTCCATCTTCGAGAAGTTCGACTGCGACGGAAGCATGTTCCTCCATCTGGAGGAGTTCCATTTTGGTTCTCCGGCGACAACGGCGAGGACGGTAGCCGGCATCGTTATTGAGCAGGATGGTGGTCGGTGAAGATGTGAATCTGACAGGTGTGATTTTATGAATCTGAAGGCGAGATTCAGTGAATCCGATTTGGGAGAGATGAGTTTTCGACGTGACGACGACGCCTATCGGGAAAAAAAGGGGAAAAAGGTTAAATATTTGTTTACCTCATCTAAATATTTTCCACACACAGTAATATCTTGGTTTTTGTTTGCAAATCTACTTTGGTTGTTGCAAATGCACATGTAATCTATTGAAAGAATCAATCTATTATGCAGATGAGGTGTGAATTTTGGTGTGTGAATAGTGAAGATGATGTGTGAATTTTATAAAAAATAAAATAAAAAATTGTGTGAATTATGTCTATGGATGTGAATTTCATAAAAGAGTACGAATTTTACAAAGAGGAGTGAATAGTGTAGATGAGGTATAAATTATGAGTTGTGAATTCTGTAAAAAAGGGTGTACTGGGGCAGAATTCAGGTCTTTCAATTCTTAGGAGTGAAAATTATTAGTATAAATTCTTTGGGGTGTGAATTCTGCAAATATGTGTGAATTGTGTGTGTAAATTATGCAAATAGGTGTAGGCCGTGAACGATTAGCTTGTTTGGGACAACGTTACACAGCCACAGCAAGATAGGATGTGAATTCTTAATTTTGAGACGTGAATTCTATCTTTTTTCGAATGAATGAATTAATTATTTGGGTGTAAATTCTGTCTTTCTCAAATGTGTGAATTCTTAATTTGAAAATATAAATTCTGTTTTTATCGATTGCGTGAATTCTAAAAATTAAGGTAAAGAATTCACTTCCTCCCAAAAATGGAGTGTGAATTCTAAAAATTAAGATAGTGCAAAGGGTTGTGAATTCTGAAAAGGTTTGTGAATTTTGCCCTGCTCAAGAATTCACTCCCTCCCAAAAATGTACAGCTGTGAATTCTGAAACGAGTGTGAATTCTATGACTGTGAATAGTGCAAAAGGGTGTGAATTCTGTGGGGTGTGAATTCTTGAATGTGTGAATTCCGTGGGTAGGGTGTGAATTTTGGAGGGTGTGAATTCGTGGAGGTGTGAATTCTATGGGGTGTGAATTCTTAAAAAGGGTGTGAATTCTTGAATGTGTGAATTCCGTGGGTGGGGTGTGAATTTTGGAGGGTGTGAATTCGTGGAAGTGTGAATTCTATGGGTGTGAATTCTTGATGTGTGAATTCTGTCGGGTGTGAATTCTAGTAGTGTTGAAATAGTGACAAGGGTAAAACAGTAAAAGCATCTTTAAAAAGGGGCTAGATGGGATAGCTCTACAAAAAGGGGTTTGCATGGAACTCCAAATAAAAAATGGGACCGGCCAGGAATTTCCTGTTTAACGGGGAAATGACAGGCCGGTCCTATTTTTTGGGTGGGGTTCCATGTCAATCCTTTTTTGTCAATGCTATCCTATCAAGACCCTTTTTAAAGATGCTTTTACTATTTTATCTTTGTTACTTTTTATACCCCGAGAATTCACACCACCCTAAAGAATTCACACCACTTTACAGAATTCACACCTCTTGCAAGAATTCACATCCTTTTGCAGAATTTACACCCTCATAATTCACACCCCCAGAATTCACACTTTCGAAAAAAATACATAATTCACATCTCATCTACACTTTTCACATTCCCAAACTAAGAATTCACACACCGAATTCACACCAAAATTCTTCTTAACACCAAGGAATTCCATTATCTCAAACAAGACAAACTCGGAAGAAAACAAATCTGGAGGTGTACTCTGAAATTGTTACGCGGTGAATATACAAATCGGAAATGGAGAGACTCACAGACACCCCGTTGATGCATGCGTTTATACACGTATGTCTTGTGTGTATATATATCGATCTTGGCGGTCGAATCGATTAGATTGAATTTCAGAATTAAGAAAAAAACTTGCAATAACTTCAATTTTTCAAGGTACCGTTATATAGCTCGAAGCAATCCCGCATGTCGACGGCCAAGTGCGAAATGAGGCAAACTCTGGCAACCACGCAGTACAGCCGGGGGGGGGGGGGTGATGGGGTTGGGGTGTGGATCGGAGACGGCGACGATGACAGCGACGGAGAAGGGGAAGGAGACAGAGTTGCCGTTGGAGAGGGTGAGGGTGAGGGAGTTGGGGTGTGGATCGGGGACGGCAACGGAGAAGGGGAAGGAGTTGCCGGCGTTGGAGAGGGTGAGGGAGTTGGGGTGCGAACGGCTTGGGAAAGGAGTGGCGGTGGGTGAGAACGGGAAGAGGAGGAGGTGTGTTGGATCTGGTGATGGTCGCTCATAAGAGGCGTGGGTATGTTTGGTAGTTTACTAGTTTACTTAAAACTGAACTTATACGGAATGGACTTGACATGTGATGGGTTTGGACGGGTAAAC
The DNA here is from genome assembly GCA_018127125.1 of Rhododendron griersonianum. NCBI lineage: Eukaryota > Viridiplantae > Streptophyta > Magnoliopsida > Ericales > Ericaceae > Rhododendron > Rhododendron griersonianum. The sequence continues at coordinate 14,417,779 of CM030799.1, read as the reverse complement.
CTTGACAAAAGAGGACTGGCCAGTCAGAACCCGAAATTTTATGACATGTTAATTCTGCATTTTCTTCACACAGTGCCATGGTTATTCATGTTCCATTTATCTACTGCTAGATTCATGTCAACCATGATTACCATGATAGCCCACATGGAGGGTTTTATTACCTTGTCCCCTTTTGAGGTCGAAGGGTAATTGCAACTGTGATTACCATGATAGCCCAAATGGAGGGTTTTATTACCTTGTCCCCGTTTGAGGTCGAAGGGTAATTGCAATTGCAACTGTGGCAGAGCATCGTGCCACTGGTGACTTGGAATATAAAGATTATAGCAACTTTGGACATGATTATAAAGATATATTAGACCTTGGTGATAATTTGAGATGGTCTTCGATAAGTAATTTGATTACGTGGTTAGAAGCTCTTATGAATCTTATGTTTCTTGTCTTTTACTTTCTACAGAATGCTAACATTTCAAACAATTAGTGGCTATATGAATCCCTGTCAACTTGCAAGCAAAACCGATGCCTAAAGTCATGAGAGAAGCAGGTAATCGCAATACCTTTGTCTCTTATCTGAAATCTACCCGTTCCTTTTCTAAGAAGGAAGTAAATTGGACACAATTCTTCATTTGTAGAATCTACTTCAATTTCCAGCACATGCGATTACGTTTCTGTCAAAATCGAAATTATAACCTATCCCCTCTCAGATTTGTAGCCTTCAAGACCAAATTCAATGGCCTCCTTGAATCAGCTCTGCCCCTCCTGCCTTATGCTCCTCTCCAAACTCAGCAACAAGCATGTGCACATCACGGGTAATCTCCCAGTGGCTTCTGTGATCCCAGCTGGGTTGTCTTGGTTGAGTCCCACGTTTTTCTAATTGTCCAACACTCTCAATTTGGCTCTCTATATCTTCAAGCTCTTCTGCATCGACGACTTGTGGTTTCACTCTTTCCATATCAAAGCTCGTCTTGGGCATCTCTGGGCTCATGGGTCGGCCCAGAGACATTGAAGCACTGACAATAAAAGATGAGTCACCCTTCACCTTTGCACGGAAGTTATTCTTGGATCTGGGTATCTTAGAGCAAAAGACCTCCTTAAAATTTCGGGCACATCCAACGTTATAAGGATTCCTCTTCCCATCATAGTGATAACGGAAATTTTCATATGTTGTCTGCACTAACAATTGACAATGTAAAGGTGCAAAGGAACTAAGATTCAATTAAGCGCCATAATGGACAAAGAGATAATAGCAACCTGGTTAGTGAAAATTAAATGAAGGTGAAATGCAGTGAGACCTCCAACAAACCAAGAAGCTATGAATGTATACAGTATAAGAATTCCTGAAACAGGTGACTTCGCAAATGCCTTTCCGAGGCTGCAATGGTATGCTTCCATTATAATGCTGATATTGACCCAACAGAAGGCAAAAACATATAGGCAGAGGACAGTTGTTGAGAATACAAATGTGAAAAAGAACCGATAATTCCTCTGCAAATGGAAACAATTAACCTCTTAGCTTGAGGATAACAGGGAAAGAAAAGTAGTGGAAAAAGAATAAAGGTCCTCAACAGGCTTTAGGTCAAAGCAATGATTTTCGCAAGGCCACAAAATAGGATGACCAATTAATATTTTCCAATGGAAGTAACTTACTGGGGATACACATCCGGCACCAAGTGTATAGATGTCTATAAAATGGTGGGCAGGAACCCCACCTAATCATGATCAAGAAACCAAATTTCGTACTTTTCCACCAACAGAAAAAAAAAATTTATTCTAAGAAACCAAAGCGAAACAACTATGATGCAGAAATTTCATTGTTTCCAACAAAACACACAGAAACAAACCAAAGCAGAGATTGTTTCGGGGTTTTTGGCAGCATTTGGAACATTCAACAGTGGTCAGTTCTATTGTCCTTGATACTTTGGAAGATAGCAACCACAACTTTTTTTTCACTAAAGCATACTACTATAACTTTGTACGTTAAAATGTTTTTTTTTCTTGCAATGGAAAACCCCCTTCCCGTACTAGTCCTCCAAACTTTTTGTCATTGAGCTTCGTACATTCCGAGAATTCCTGTTCAATTATATATTTAATCGTCGATATTGTATTAACAGTTGTCTTGATTTTAGAATTTTATCTTAAGCATTCTAATATTTTAAAAAATTCTTCAGAGAAAAATACAAAACCAAAAAAAAAAAAAAAGGGATGTTCAAAACGGAAAGATAATTCTGACTTGTTATTACCTTCCCGATACATTGTCCCACCCACGGGCAATGATGATCAAAGCGCTCGACACAATTATTGCATATTGAGCAGTGGGAGCAGCGTGGTGGCCGATATAGCATGCATGTTTGGCAATATTTAACCCTAACAACCATCCCATTTACAGTTACTTCTTTGGTAGGGGGTAAAGTAGGACCACCACTCTGACTTCCAGCCCAGTCCGTGGAGATGCTAGACACATCATCATCTGCTTCTGGAGGATGTGGATTTCGAGGAAGAATGCCAGGATCTCGTCCAGAGATGAGGAAGAGAAGAATAATAATCTGCAATAAATAACAACTAATAGAGTCAACTGCATTTTTGTCAGAACCAAGGTGCAGAGAACATTGCAATCATCTATTTCAAATGACCATTACTAGGATGGGTGCCTAAGTTGTAAAAAGGGTCACCCAGTACATGAGACTCCCGCTACCTGTGACCACCAGGTCAGATCGGGGCAATCGTACCGTTCCCCTAGGCCGCCCTTCATGCGTGTGTAAGGTATGAATTATGAATTGCTTCCGCAAGCTTAAAAAGATTAAAAACCTGCTCTTGGTTCGAAACATATTTCCAAATCAACTTAAATTAAAAACTTAAGAAAGACGGGGCATCATCAAACACTCAAACAACTAACCATCTTACTACAAGAATTTAGCAACGGGAGGTCCTGTAGAACGAGTTTATGGTTACTAGTCCACACACTCAACAACTAACCATCTTATTACAAGAATTGCCTTCACGTTTAGTTTTGGTTTTCAATTCTTAAGTTAAGACAACTTTTGACTTGATGTCTATTCTTAAAATAAATATCTTCTATAATCCCTGTATTAAGATCTATCAAACAATTTTCCATTAATAAAATTTTTGCTTCGCCATTTAAAAAAAAAAGATTTATCAAACAAGACCCATGTTGAAGTGAAACCAAAAAATTGGTTTAGTAGAGCCAAGTTTTGTGTGTCAAGAAAAAAGAAATACTGTAGTATCACTCCATTACTATTCAAAGATGTAAAACAATCCAACTCAAAACCAACTCCATTCAAATTCAAAGATGTCAAATCATCCAAAACAAAACTAACCAAAGATGAGTGAAAAGGAAAGGTCATTTGCTAGTTTCAGAGGTAATAATTAATTGATGTGTGCCAAGCTTTAAGTCTCTAGCACTCCCCCTCCCTTGCACATGTGACCCCCAACTCCCACATCTAGAGATAAACAATAGCCCATTCTGTTGGGATGATAGTACAAGGCCCATCAGCTCAAAAAGAACCATTGTATTCTTTCATCACATTCGATGTAAACGCTATATTGTTTACCTTGACTTAGATTATATCATTTCATGGATTTATACGTAGAATCAAGAAGAGGAAGAAAAACAATCTAAACTGGCTATACCTAATAATCAGCCAACCAATTAGTCAAGATGGAATATACAAGAAACATTAAAAAAAGGAATCTTACACAAGTCGTGAATACAGCAGATAAAACTACAATAAGACGGCCCAGGTGGTGTGGGAATTCATTAACAAGCCCTTGAGAAACAAAAGCACAAAACAATATTACTGGAGCCACAATTAAACCCATTGTAAGGAATAGTGATCTGAAATCCGGACCAAATATAAGCCGGCCTCCAATGAAGAATCTCTGCAGGAAATACAGAACAGTGATGAGTGGTTTGGTCTTCATTTAGGAAAATATAAATTCACATTACAGCGAATACACAGGCCAAAACAATACAGAAAACGGTGTAATTGTAAGGTCCTTTACATACTAAAAGAGCAATTGGAGCTTAAACTTTCTAGGTAGCCAAACGGTGGTGGTCGTTGCTTCCACCCTTTACTGGCCTAACAACTTGCTGGACCCTAACAACATACATGGCTCAAAAGTCTTAAACCCAAGTTATTTGGTTTTAAGGAGTGGTCCTTGTATTCCGTTGAAACTTATTCCAACGCCCGCTAACGTGGGACAAACATTGAGGTGCTACTTTCTCTCCTACTTCAATGTGCAACATCCTCATTGCGCCATGGCCTGTCAACCTTCTCCCTATGGCCATGGTGTAGCACCTAGCTCACACAACTTAGAACGGGATTGTGCTCTGATGCCATTTGCAACGACTCACCTTTTACTGCTTCAATTACTTCTTGAAGCCTAAGAACATAGCCCAAAATGCCGAAACCTAAGTTAGCTGGTAGTAAAGGATGGTCGTCTTATTCTGTTGAAACTTCTTCTAACCCAACAACATGGGACCAACATTGGGGTATTACAGAGCGAAAGAACAAAATGACAAACAAAATGGCGATAAGATGTAGTAGGTTGGTGAAGAAGTTACATCTAACAAAACAGGCAAACAGAGTTAGTATAATCTAAACACGGAGAAAATTAAGAAAGGGGAAAAGAGGGGGTGGCATACATTGCTTCCTTTCCAGACTTGATAGAGTCGGGGAGAGGGGCCATAGGTGGTTTCGATGAAGATTCGGCTATTGGATTTGGAGAAGTGAGGAGGCGGGGGACCACCCTCGCACATCCTTTCCCTTCAAACCCAATTCAACAAATAAGATGGGTTTATTTTGATGCCCAGGTTGAGTAATGCGGTTTGGTACCCTCCCCCACACCACCCGTTTGACAAAGTGATCTGTTGAGGCAATACATGAACATAGCACATAAAAATTCGGATCAGCGATCGAATACGAATGTTTCGTTAAGGAATTGACAGAGGTTTATTATCCAATTACTATGCTGATAATAATAAGAATAACAAAAAGTTGGTCCAAGAGGACAATGTGAACAATGCGGATTCTCAAACATCTGCATTGAGATAAAGCATACGTCCTCTTATACAATATGGGCTTTGCATATAAAGGTTTTTTATTTTTTATTAAATAAAATGCAAATGCAAATGCAAATGCTCATGTGAATAGAGGTAGAGAATTGAAAGCAAGGATTTCGAATTGGACTGATTTAAGCAGCAGAAACATACGGAGAAAGAGAAGAGAGAAAACCCTAATGTTTTCTTGGCGTATTTCTTTCTATGGGGGAAGAGAGAGGAGGAGGGGTTCTCTCTTTCCCTGGTGCTGGGTGCTGGTGCTGATACGTAAATCTTTCCCTTCGTGTGATTTCTGAAATGGTCAAAATGGGTCACAGGGTTTCAGCCCCCGTTCGACGTCGGCAGGGGGGCACCGAATTTCGTTGAAAAAAGTGCATGAGAGAGAGAGAGAGAGAGTTCCTCCACACAGACACATCCAGAAGAACCTCTCTGCCTCGTTGCCAATTTCTCCGCTCGGATAGCCGCGATTTTTTCGAATCATTCTTAAAAAATAGCTTCCGTTTAAAAAAAATATATATATATATATATCCTTGAAAATAGCTTCCTCCTCTAGGCGGCACTAACCGGTTTCTTTGAAAGGTTTCAATTTCGAAAAGGTTCAACTTCCCACGACTTGGTAAACTACCCATCAAAGGATAATTTCTCATTTGTTTTCTTTCAGAGTTTACGTTTTTTTTTTTTTTTTTCTCTCAGTAGAAGTCCAATAAAGTTTTCTTGGCTTTTCACTTCAGACAATTAATGGTCAAATTCCTACTTTTCAAATGTGGGAAAAACTATTCTCTGACCCAAATAGATTCTCAAATATTCTATAACTACATTCAAAATCACACACAATATATTCCCTCTCACAAAACACAAGGATCCTATACACACTGCATTCCTTGTGTTTTGTGAAAAGATGTGTATTTGAATATGTAATTTTGTGTGTGGTTATAACATTTCTCATAAAAACTACTATGAGTAAAAAACTGCCACTAATATATTTAGGATTTTGCTATACTATGCCCAATGGGCGTAGCATTGGGAGGAACAAATTCTAGGTTCTTTAAATATCAAGCTTCCACGTGTAAAATATGTACCTTCCTTTAACAGATTTTTTTAGAAAGTCTCTACTGCACTACTGTTTCTTCATTTAATGCCCTTAAGCATTTTTATTTCTTTTCTGGTGGTACTGATTTTCGCTGTTCATTTTTTTTTTTTTTGCCGAGTCTCCACTCTGTTCATTCTTTTCCTCTCTGTAGATGTATAATCCTCTCTCGTGTACTAATGTTTTTCAAAATAGTTGTTTAGGTGTGGTAAAAAATCATCCGATATCGGTAAGGCCATTTACAAAACAACCAACTCTGCTTCAGAATTTGACATGGATTCTAAAACAAAGTTTGATATTTTGTAAACACCTTACAGTTATTGAATGGAGCTGATTTTTAAAAAAAACCAAAAACAAAATGTTTTTAACAAAATAAACTATTCTGATCATCTTTGTGGGGCCCGAGAAGGGTCCTAAATTGCGCTATGCACGCTCTGTACAGTGTTTTGATGTACTCATAGCAGCTCTCTATCAAACCCACTCACACCAAGTAAAATCTCCTAACCATGGGAACTACTCGGATGGAGATCAAATTATCCAAATCATAAGAATAATTATGCAGATCACAAGACTCACAACTCCTTTGGATTGTGTGTTTGTTTACAAAAATAGAAAAAGAATTGAACTTTCTTTCTGGATTCAGATTTTATGTTTTGAACTGTTTCTGGGTTCAAATAACCCGTGTGAAATCCGCATTCTCCATGCCCAAATTTTGGTATTGTTGGTAGTGATAATCTAAAATTCCCATTCTGCACTTCCCCACCTCTTCTCCTCCTACACCACCATCTCCCCATTGCCATCTCCTTGTTGTGTTCTCTCAATTTTCCCCTACCATCCCCAGCTCGGGAGTGAAGAAATTGCACAAAATTTGTTAAACAAGGTGAAGAATTACAAGAACCAAACCCAGATAGAGGGCAAAAGGAAAAAAAAAATATATATATCAACCACATCAAAGTCTTATGTCAAAAGACGAAGGAAAAAAATTGTTCAATCAATAGAGAATGGAAAGAAAAGTAGAGGAGACAGAGCAGATGATACCAAAATCCATCTACAGAAGTTAGCTCTTAAAATAACAAACCCATTTTTTACGTACATTTATTTAGGATTTTTTATGAGAATTGGTTTTCACACTCTTTCTTGATACCCAATACCCACACTCCTTTTTTTTTAGTATTAAAAGTGTATATATTTTTGTTGTTAAAAGACAAAAAATGATGTGTGGATATTAAAAAAAATGTGAAAATCAACTTCCTTTTTTATTAATTACTTTCTCCACTCTTTCTGTGTGGTCTTGAAATTAGAGATGTAAAAACAAATGGATTCATATGCATTGTCGTAGTATTTACCTCTTTCATGGTGGTACTGGTAGTATAAACGGTCCAGATACAAAGAAGGAGAGAGAGGGAGAGAGTAATGGGGACAGACAAACTTGATGGGGTAGTTTTGTACTTGGCTTCATGCATTAACCACTCAGGACCTCCTTACTGCGCGTGTCCTACACTTCTGACATTGTCTTGGAAAAAGTATCAAATTCATGCGCGTGTGTGACACAATCGTGCACCCTTTGGTCATATGTTAGCATTTGCCATGTACTTAAACTACTGTAATGATCCACAAGGTGGAATGAATTTGTCCAACCAAAAAGTGGTTTATAATCCTTTGGACAAAAATCCCCCCAAAGAAAGAACTCTACGTGGATAAAGACATCGAGACCAAAGTCCCTCACCTCCTGTCCAATACCGATTTAATACATACAAAAAAAAAGGGGGAAGAATTATACCGGACTTTTTTTTTTTTTTGATAAATCAGCTTGAAATTAAAAAAGAAACTAATCGAATATACAGCCTACAAGGGATTTACCCAGGAGGGAAACAAAGAAAGACAAAAACAAGAGTCACTACAAGAAATTTGGGATCTTCCAACGGTTTTTTTAGCAACGGTTCAAAAAACCGTCGATATAGATAGTGTGTAGCAACGGTTTACAAAACGTTACTAGAAACAGGACTATAGCAACGGTTTTCATGCAACCGTTACTAGATTACAAGACTATAGTAACGATTTTTCATAACCGTTACTAAAAACCGGACTATAGCAACGGTTTCCAATAACCGTTACTAAAAATTATTTTTTGAAAATTTGTTAGAAGCCGTTTTAAAAAAAAAAAATTTGTGTTAAAAAACAATTTTTTTTTTTTTGAAAATTTGTTAGAAGCCGTTTTAAAAAAAACAATTTTTTGTGTTAAAACACTTTTAAAAAAAAGTTTTTGGTAAACACTGTTTTTTTTAAAGTTTCTGGAAAAAAAAATAATTTTAAAAATAATTTTCTGGAAACATTGTTGAGAAAGAGAAAAAGTTTTTATGAAATGATGGGTGTATTTGATTGAAAAAATGTGGAGACCATTAGATTTGATTATTAGCAAAAAAGATGCTAGTTTTGATTATTCAAAAGCCAAAATTTGATGAGTTACTAATTAAGAGGTTGCTAAGTTTGGTTATTACAATGTGAGCACTTTTTTGAGCAAATATTGCTAACTTTAAGAACCTTTTGATTTTGATTATTACATTGTGGATGCTCTAATGACATAATATAAATATTAGTAGTCCCTTAATATTACACAAGTGCTGGGCTAGCCCAGTTGGTTTGCACTCACGCGCGCATACGCGAGGTCCTGGGTTCGATCCCAGGAGGAGTAAAATTGTGTTGCCTTCCATGCGCCACGTGGACGACATGTGGAGGCCACCTGGCTGCCATGTCATATTTTACCCCAGATTTTAAAAAAAAAAAAAACTTCCCTTTAGCAACGGTTACAAGCCTTGCTAAAGAAACCGTTACTAAAAAAAAAAATCTCTACCAACGCTTGTCAAAACCGTTGCTATACCTCTACACCAACGGATATCTCGCAACGGTTTGGCCAACGGTTGGTGAACCGTTGGTATTGCTTTTAGCAACGCTTTTTGTGTTTTTTAGTAACGCTTTTGACCATTGTTAGATCCCGATTTTCTTGTAGTGAGTAAATAAAATTGTCTACGCCAAATGGCTACATGGGCTAAATGAATTGCGATGTTTCCAATCCATCTAGTAAGAGGGAAGGAAAACAAATGACATAATGACAACAATAAAATAGGATAACAGAATAATAGGAAGGATACGACCAGATAGGTCACTCTGTTGCGCAATCCTGTCTTGAACTGATTGAATGTCATAACCTGTGCTTGGAACCCTTCGGTTAAGGACTTCATTTGTTTCCTAAGCATCCTAAGCATCTACAAAAGGAACATGGCAGTAACTGGTAGCAGTCCAGACTGGAATGAAGCCCCAGCAGCTGTCAAGAGGAACCACCAGCAACTAGCAACTTGCAATCAGCAATCAATAGTAACTGCAGCACGCAGCTGCACATGAACAAGGCTACCAATTTCGTGGAGTACCATTGATACTCCATGGCACCGAGCTCCGACATGGACACAGTTGAATCCCAAAAGAAATAGTAGAAAGTTAGGGACAAGCCCCCTAGAAAAGCTTAAACAGCCTAAGGGACAACCCCACTAGGGTAGATACAAAAAACAAAGGCAACCAACTCATTTGCATGGAGGCCAAAACAAAAACTAAGTTATCCACAAACGACCTAAAAAGTAACACACATAGTCCAACCTGGACATCACATATACACTTTCTAATAGCACACAAGCATACAAATGCCCAACAATGAAATTGGCAGCAAGTTTCAGTAATAACAGATGCCCTAATGCCCTGAGCACAAAAACCTCAGATAGGATCAAATGATATGAGGCTAGATATAATCCAGCAAGTAGATGACCTCATTGCAACAGAACACAGTAAGGAGTAACAAAGACAGCCAAGCAAACAAAAACAAAAACAAGGCCCTTGAAGAGGGGATTAGAAGGCAGTTTGAAATGGGTGCTCGACTGGGTTTTCCTTGTCCTGTTCTACCGGATTCAAGTGCTCAAGAGCTCTTGCTCAAAGATCTTGCATGGACCAAGAAACCCGAATCTGCCATGGGTTTCGAGTGGGCATCATCCATTAGAGGTGAAATAGTCTGAAGTTGTTCTACTCCTTCAAGAAGTTTCTGGTTCAGCGTGGATGCTGTCATTCTTAGAGCTCGTGGGATAGCCTTCTTCAACGTTTGCTTCATGTTGAAGGTATTTTGGTTTATTGTTAAAACCGAGTTTTCAGCTTGTCTTAATTACTGGATTTACTTCACAGATCTGGTTGGGATGGCTGCCATTGTAACTCCAACAATGGAGTTTTGGTGGTTTTGAAAACCGGTTGGGTTTTAGAAAATAGTGGGCTATATTGTTTTGCAATAACCATTATAATATTTGTACCGAGGAACTAGAAGCATGTGGCTGGCTATGGGCCCATGCTTTGTCATCATATAAATGAGTGTGGGTCCAGTTCATATAGGTCACCCATTACTCTACTATTATATTTCCGTAGGGGACAGATCACCTTAATGTGTTTTATCATGCCCAGTTTAGTTTATGGGCACATTGCCAAATTTGGGGCTAAAATGCTATGCAACTTGTTGTGGAGTTCCATTAAATTCCATGATTCTTTGATTCACTAGCCTGGTTCTTTAGCGTAGTGTGGTGTGACTGGGGCTATCATCGACTAGATTGGTGGTCGTGCACTGATTGAAAGGGGTAGCTTCGCGGGCTGTCATTGATTAGATTGGTGATTGTGCATTGATTGAAAGGGGTAGCTTCGCAGGCTGTCATTGATTAGATTGGTGGTAGTGCACTAATTGAAAGGGGCAGCTTGGTTTCACCTGTGGTTCGAGTGTCTACAATTTGGTGGTAATGCACTGTTAATGGTTCTTGAACTATCCCACTTTTAGAGTATAGCGAGCCTAGAGGATTAGGATGAGGGTGTAGTAGTTTGGATAGAATGGGCGTGGTGTGCCCACTTGGGAGGGTATCCTTGTTGGATGCCGACATCTCCAGTTTGAGCCTCTTCTCGGTGCCTAGTCCCTCTATAGTAGTTGTTCTCTTAGAAGTGGGTATTATGCTTGTTACTCTGGATTTGGTTGGAGTATTAGTATCTTGGTTTGCATATCCCATCTCTGGAGTCTGTGGTGATTGGTAATTGGTTGAGAGCGGGTTGTTTTCTGTCGAGCCTTGGGAATTTGGTTGAGGGAGTAGTAGTCCAGGCAGAATGGGCGTGGTGTGCAAGGTTGGGCCCCCTGTCGGATGTCGACATCTCCGGTTCGAGCCTCTTTTCAGTGCCTTGTTCCTCTGTAGTAGTTGTTCAACCTTCCCTTGATGCCGAGTTGCTATGTACTGCTTTTCCTTAGTGATGGTTCATTAACTGGTCATTATCTGACCGTGACTATTTACGTTATATCCTAGCCTGGCGGGATGTGCCAGGCAGTAGGTAGCTATCATTATCTGTTATTACTTGCATTACATTGCATATTTTGTATCATCCTGTATCCTACCTCCGTTACTCTATCTTTCTTCACAAACGGACAGTGCAACGGGGGTAGGATACCAAACCACATTGCATGTTGTTATGTTACAATACTCTACTCTACTCTCCATGCGGGTTGTGCATTGGTTATCGCACTTTTTTCACTCTTCTTTTTCTTTCTTTTTTCCTCCTAGAGTATGCCCCTTGTAGGCTGTACATTCGATTAACCTTTTTAATTTCAAACTAAATTACCCACAAAAAAAAAAAAAAACAAGGCCCTTGGTTTGTATTGTGCTCACACTTCTACTCCCTTGGAATCTTACAACTCCACTCTCTTTTTCAATACCAAGAGCTGGGGATCCACCTTCTCCCTCTCACTGTTCCTCACATGATTCCCTTGGTAATTATTACCTCCTCTCACAAGGAATGTCGGGGATCTAGCACACAGCTCATTTGGTTATCACACAATATAGTAAGAACACTCATATGCTATGAATTACCAAGTCAGCCTGCAGAGAGTAAGATAACTACCTGAATACTTGGCCCAATGTGTGGGAAACTGTGAATGTAATTGCTTTGAATGACTTGGTAGCTGAATGATTGAGCTCTCTTGGTACTTTGAATGATGCTGCCAGTAATAGCAGTGCACAACTATTGCTGGCCCCTGCTGAATCATGTGTGAATCCAAACCTCCTGGTAATGGAGGATTATAGGATCAAGGGGTATAGCTTTGAAGCTGAATACCCCTTGAACAGAGACCTGCAAATAAAATTATGTGAGTAGAAGGGACCCTCTAATCTAACAAGTATATTTAGTTTAAAAGTGGACAAATTACTCACCCACTGCTGCCAAGAAGCCAACCCTACCATATAAAGGGTCTTAAGGAACAGAATTCCCCTAATCTGTGTAGCCATGGGGCACTCAAAGAACAAGTGATTATGGGATTCTACACCCATACACAGACTACAAATGGAGGTAGATTTCATGCCAAACATAACTAATCTATCCTCGGTAGATAACCTATTCAGAATGGCCAACCATGAGATCACACTGTACCTAGGAATGTGCCCTGAAAACCATACCACTTTAGACCAAGTGATAGCAGGAAAGCGTGTTCTCAAATGTTCCCATAGGGAGGAAATGGTAAATTTTCCAGAGGCAGTGAGAGTCCAAATGCATCTGTCCCCAATGGCATCATTGATGGGGACAGCTTATCATATCTCACTTCATTAAGATCAGGAGATTGAGTCAGTGGGAAGACCCACTGATTGTTCCTAATGATAGCCTTCACAGTGACATCCTTGGGTAGCCCTAAATCATATAGACAATTCTAGGCCCAAACCTTGGCAAGAGGGGACCAAGGGGATGCCAGTTTTCAAACCAAAAAGAGGTTAATTGGCCATCCCCAATTTTATACTTAATGTGAGGCTGAACAAATGGTCTAAGGTTAAGGATTTTCCTCCAAACCCAGGAGGGGTCACTTGGAGTTTTAACACTCCAAAAGCTCTTACCCTTAAGTAAGTAAGACATAACCGTTTGGCACCACATAGATTGCTCCCCCCCAGTGACAAGCAACCAAATGTGCTTGGCTACAGCTGCCTTGTTCCAAATGTCCATAGAATTAAAGCCCAAACCACTTTCCTTGATAGGAGAGCAAAGGTGTAACCATGAGACTTTTGCACCTGCCTTCTTGAGATCAGGACCTGACCATAAAAAGGCTCTAAGGATGGATTCAATCTCCTTAATTACCTTCTTAGGGATAATGAAGAGAGATGACCAATAAGTTTGCATTGAAAATAGAATTGATTTTATCAATTGTATTCTGCCAGCATAAGACAGGTACCTATGTGTCCATGATTTAGTCTTGGCTACAATCCTGTCAACCATGACTTTATAGTAAGTGTGCTTGAGTTTGGTGGATAGAAGAGATACCCCCAAGTATCTTACTGGTAAAGACCCTTCCTGGAAACCCAAAATATTCAAAATGGAAGCTTTGGTGGAAGGGTTAACACTAGAGAAGAAGATGTTACTCTTAGTAGAGCTGGGTGAGAGTCCAAACAAAGCCTCAAACTCAGTCAAAGAATTTTGGATGTGAGTAATGGAACTCACCTCACCTTTGAAAAAAATCATAAGATCATCTACAAAACAAAGATTGACAAGTTTGGTGGAGACACATTTCCAGTGACTAGGGGCATAACTAAGTGCTACGCACGATTGGTCATGCCCGTTGATTCGATAACTTAAATTAATATACAGTGAATGTGTTTTAGATTGTTAGCTCATTATGCAACAGTATGTGAAAAATATGGAAAGTGCAAAGAGCATATATTTACATAGATGAGAAGTTTAAGTGTGGAATATTATAGAGATAAACACTCTAAAAGTTTGTTCTTGTACACACGAATTACGGAGATAGTGCGTTTAAATTTCTCCACTAAATTTATGAAACTCTTTCCACCAGAAAGCATTCACGGTAGAAGGCGGCATTTTCCCCTCTCCGAAAAGGACAAAGTGGATGAGAAATGGCAAATGAGAGGAAATCAGTTGAATTTAGCATCTATTGGTTCAACCATTAATGAGACAAGAGGAGGAAATTCCAATAACATCGTCAATAGAAGGATTGAGATTTCAAACCATACAAGATAGCAGATCAAAAAAAATACACATTATAATAAAAGAACTGACTAATATCAATCTCCTTTAAATCATCCAAGAAGTTAGTCAAACTCAGTGCCTAAAATCAACACATTGAAGAAATATGTTGCTGCTCTTGTTTGATTTTTGTTTCATTTCTGCCCTCTTTCTGAACTACTTCATTTGCTAGGGGAGTGATCTTCACTTCATGGGAGGAAGATATTATGCAGTGGTGCTACTGCTGCATGAAATCCCATGACAGCTAAAATAGGAAAACTTATGCAGACAAATGTTTTTTTCGGATGAATGAGCATGCAAACAACTTCGGCTTTAAACCATTACTAAAATTACATGCATATTATTCAAGCCCATATTCTAAACAAGTGTGTTGACTTTACACAACCACGGAACATGTTCAACCAAGTTGAAGTAGAGAATTCAATCCTGTCAAGCGAGATGAAACTCTCCACTTGCATGTACCTCCTTAACTCTCTTATCATATTCATCTTTGTCGGCTTCTTCCTCGGCTTCTTCTGCCTCTCTTCTTCCTCCTTTCCTTCATCTTCTTCCCCTCCCCAGCCAAAACCTCCAATCAAGGAGGGGACTGAAGGAGTTCTAGCCCCTTCGACAATTTCCATGATGTCCTCCAGTGTTTGGAGGGAAAAGCTAGGATTCTCTTTCCTAAAATAGATGGCTTGAGCTGGTTCGGTTAGTTTCCTTGGAAAGTTCTTCAAGAACCCTGGATGGCCTTTGATTTCCTTAATAGATGGCTTGAGTTGAACCATGGATGGCTTCAGAAACCATTGAGAGAATTGGTTGGTGAGAGTTGGAGTCAGGTAAAACTCTCCTCGGTTGAAACTCTCCTGGGGGCGTGTGTGATAACTTACAGAGGCTGTTTTCCAGGAAGCTTTCCAACAATAGCTTATTTTCAGAAATATCTTTATGAAAAATAAGCTAGTTAATCTAAAATAGGCTATTTTCCAGAACCAGTGTGGTGTCCAGACTTCAAAAATATAAACCTCATGCATCTGCAATCCAATTGAACTGTCCATTGGTAGGACAGGTAGAAATTGAAACAAATATTAAACGAAGAAACAGTTGTATAAAATTGGTCATTGACCCAACAAAATGAAAAGAGAAAACATAGGAAATAGAAAATTGCATCATACCATTACCATCATACTGGGTTTGTGATCAGAACTCGGTACAATCTACCAAAATCTACTGGCAAAAAAGGAATGGCTAAAATTAACCTGCGGGATAAACCCGAACGACTCAAAATCTCTTCTTATCACAGCATACAGGTAAAAAACAATAAAACTAATAGACATAGTAAGGAACACATTAAAAATTCCATGCAAAGAACCTCTCAAAGAAATTAACTTAATCTGATTAAACCAACCACAAATTAGTGTACTTAATTGAACAAAATAAAAAAAAGAGAATGGTGAAATGTCCATTTATAAACCTCTTCTGTGATCAAAAGACAAACAGATGTACAGAAATAAGAATGGAGATACTGCACCCTATTGATTAAACCAACCACAACATTAGTGTATTTACCAGTTGCAAATGAAGATGACCCAGCTGCAAGATCAGATGCATCATTTGGAATATGTGTTCAAGTTCTATGACTGTCAATTTCCTTTAAGTCATCATCATCCTCAAGACCCTCGATGTCATCTACAGAGAGTTCTTACACTTGCGTGGAGTTAAGAGACTCTTCCATATGCGTGGACTCAATATAGACTCTTTTTTCATGGGGTAGAGATAAGAGAGAGATCAGGATATGTGACCAGGAAAAAACTCATATGTTGAACCCATATTATTCTGGGCACAAAAAAGAAAAGCATAAAAGTTCAGTTGCAGTATCCAATGTACTATTGGCAAAATTCCGAGGATAGAGTAGGATGCTTAGACTCCACATATCAGAAGCAATTTTATGGAAAGTAATAGACAACACAAAATTCTAAATAGCTAGGCAGCACATTCTTTTGTTAGGCTACTAATAACTGACATCAATACAATTAAGAGAACAATAAGATTCAAAATATTTGCCTAACTTGCCTAAACGGGGTAAATTGACAGATCAAAATTTAATTCATTGGTAAGCTGGATAGAGAGACAAAGAGAAAGGGTACTTGCTTTAGCCTATCGGGTGTTAATAAATTTAGACCAAAAACGCGTCCCAAGCATAGGACTCTCGACCAGTGTAGCACAATAAATCCGGAAGTACCGGAGTCGAACCACAGAGACGGACGGACGGTGCTTAACTTAAATGTGAAGAATTCTAGTTTAATCTGGCTCTTAGGTAGCCACCCCTTGTCAATTGATTGATGGATTGATCGCCTAAATTACTAAATTGAATTAATTAACTATGAATTTAAAGGAGAGTACAGCCGTGGGAACCCAGCGTCTGCAACTAGCCTAACCAATATTCACTCGGGACACAATTATTCAATTCACTGATTTCAGAATAAGGGAAGAGGGGGTTCCCAATAAATG
The DNA here is from genome assembly GCA_018127125.1 of Rhododendron griersonianum. Lineage (NCBI taxonomy): Eukaryota > Viridiplantae > Streptophyta > Magnoliopsida > Ericales > Ericaceae > Rhododendron > Rhododendron griersonianum. Next base: position 14,401,052 of record CM030799.1, on the reverse strand, counting down.
CCTACCGCCTGTCACCAGCCCTCATGCGCATTTGAAATCTGATGATGCCTGGGTTTTGTTTATTAGAAAAGGATTCTCTTTCGTATCCCAAAATTGTCGGAAAAATAAATTAATTCGTACCCGAGGTGAAATATTGATTAAATTAGTCACAGGACGCCTTCGTCCCGTGGCTGCACCCTAAGGAACTACTCACACATGCTTGGAGTAACAGGAAATAAAAACCTAGATCGAAACATGATCATCTATTTTAAAAGAAACGGAAAATAAAAGAACAGATCCACGTAGAATAACTAATAACGAACAACTTTAATTAATGAAGTAAATACTCAAACGTTACCAGAATCCAAGCGATTGAAGGAAGTAGTGCAGAAAACTTAAGAACTGAGAGAAAACAAAACAACGTTAGTGAAAAAGCTGCTACGTAAAGTCTGGAATGAAAAATCTACCCTAAAACTAAGTTAAAACGGGGTATTTATATTAATCCCCTTAAAAACAATTAAAATCCTAATTATAATCGGAATTCGAACCGATGCTAACCCAAAACGACGGCGTTTAAAAGGCCCCTAAACCCCTCGGTAGCGCTACACCAAAAGTGGTGTAGCGCTCGCGAATCTGTTATGACGTGTTCTGTTTGACCGCTGACGTTTGGCCGTTGACCTCTCAAAACCCATTGTAGCGCTATACCAAAATTCCTATAGCGCTAGCGAACTCTCTGTATGTTTCTGGCACCTTTTGTTCCACTTTTGAGCGCTGGGCCATATTATTGTAGCGCTCACGAAGGCTTCATTCACTTTTTCACGAATTCTTGCTCCCATACTTAGTCTCCACAGCCCTCTTGCTTTCCGAACTCCATCTTGGCCTTTATGAATACCTCTCAATAGCGCCAAAACATCTCAATTTCCTGCAATTTAAGCACAAACACAAAAACCAACCACGTGCACGCATTAAACGGAAAATGAGCATAAAAGGCACGTCTAACGCGCTAATTTCCCCTACTTAGGCGCTAAAATCCTATGCATTTCACGCGCCTATCACATCCCCAACTTGAGCGTTGCTAGTCCCTAGCAACCAACGAAATAAAAATAACAAAACAAGACTCAACAGGGGATACGAGAGTTATGCAACCTGTATGAAAATTAAGTGAACATAAAATTTCCTCCTCATTGCCACCTTTAACTCAGTCACATGCATGCCCTAGCTATTATTTGAACCATTCCGCACCAAAACATACTAGAGATGAAACGTCCCCACAAAGTTACAATGTTACTCTTGCTCACCGGAACACTCAACATCCCATGCGAGGCGCTTGGCGTCCAACGTGAGATGGAATAAAAATCACCACGTGCCAATCAAACTAACGCCAATTAAAACAATGAAAGCTCAACGGAATAAAGATACCACATGTTCATAGCTAAATATAAAACATGCATGCAAGAGAGTTAACAACGTGCATTGGGTCAACTAAGGGCTTCATTGGCTTTTAACGACCGTGGTTACGAAAAAACAAGGAACATGCAAAGGGTAGCGGCCTATAGAAACGCATGGTTAGTCTACCCTGACTGGCCGCCACCTTGACTCCTGCACCACACCGGTGCTCAACACAAAACATCAGTCACAAACATAACAAAGTACGAATTATTACACAATATCTGAATGACAAGACTCAATCCACCGACTCACAAAACACATGAAATAACACAAAAACTGACATGACTCGACAATGGAACATAAAATAACACCACCACCACCATCCCAGCTCCATGCTCAGTTCCCATCTCCAGCATCCGAATGCTGCTCCTCCTCAGGCTCATCCCCAAAATCATCGCTCACTTCTAATGCCGGCCACCTCCTAGGTCGGAAAGGCCCTGGATTTTCCCCAGACATCTGTGCCTCCATGTGGCGCTGCCTATCAAGTAAGTCCGCCTGATTCCGAGCCAACTGCCTTTGCTCTCTCTTTAACTTGCGCTGGCTCCTAGCAAGGCCCGTCAAACAACCAAAAATCTTTTCCAGCCAAGTCTTAGTACTAGCACTAGCCGGTGGCGGAGACAGTAACGATCCCTCAACTCCTCTTAACTGGGCCATACTCCGGTGAATAAACGAGGAATCCAAATCCCCCGGCAGTAGATCGTCATTACTATAGAATCGCTTTCCCGGAACATTTCTAGTCCTCAAAATTTTGGTAACTAAGCACGGGAAAGGCATTCTCAAAGTAGTTGGAGCATCTCTAAAATCACACATTTGCCCAAAAATATATAGGGCCCAATCAGAAACCGTGTCCTCACCCATGAATGCATACATCAAGTTTCCAACCGACCTCTGGGGTGCGCCCTCCCGACCCCGAGGATACAAATTAAAGCAAATCACTTGGTTGATAAACCTATACGCAGTCGTGAATCTACCAGGCCAATGAGGAATCCTAGCATTCCTTCGGTGCTCATACAGATATCCAGCTATCTCATTTTGATCAAAAGTTTCATCCGGCCTAGGGAAATTAACAGGTCTCGTGGGCCTCTGATAATCTAAAGCAGTGGCTATCTCAGCCACATCAACAAAAACTGAAGTATTACCTACTCGTGAAGTAATCCGGGCACCCGGAGCCAAAAAGTGACCCGGCTCCGGCACAACCATATTCCTATAAAACTCCTCACATAAAGCATTGTTATACCCAGGATTAGGAGCGAACCAATACCTTAGACCTTGGTCCCGAATGGCGGCAAAAGGTTCAAAATTTGCCGGCCATAACCCATCATCAACAATGTGTCTCTCGTTCTTCACGCCCCGCTCCTTTATGGAAGCCTCCCATTCTGCCTGACTATCTCTGTCAATCTGCTCCCGGTCTCTACGCTTAGCCCGGGTCTTTGGAACTTCCTCCGGCGGACCAGAGGTTCCAGCCACTGCCTTTCCCTTGCCAACATTCTGCTTTTTGGGTGCCATACTTGGTGGGTTTTGGGCTAAAAAGGTTGGTTTGGAATTTTCGGATCTGAAAATTTTATGGGGTTAGAATGGAATTTGGGTTGGATAATATGGTAGAGGAGGGTGAGAGGAGTGTTTTTGTGAATTTTGGTGAAGATTGGTGGAGTTTTGAGGGAAATATGGAGTTTTGGAGGTTAGGGTTTAAGGTTGGATATGGAGTTGAGAAGTCTGGTTTGGAAAGAAGAAAGGAAGAAGATGATGGTGATGGAATTAAAAGAGAGAGAAAGATTCGTGGGGTTAGTGGGGTATTGGGAAAAAAAAAAATCTGAAAAGGTAATAATGGGGTGGACCCCCCTTTGACCGTCCAGCTTTCTTTTTTTTTTATTTCGCTGGACCCTAGCGCTACACCACTTTGGGTGTAGCGCTCCCGAATGGCTAACTCCCTTTTTTTTTTTAACTAATAACTGCTGAACGGGTCAAAGGTCAGTTGACTTCGGTTTTCTTCTTTTTCAAAATTTCTCTCTTATTTAAAAGGGATTATGGCTAGGCTTAAGAATGGTTTAAGGATTTGGGTTTTTACCAAGATACAGCACCAAAAGCAAAACTTTAATTCTCACCGAATGACGATGCTCCTTAATCTCAACAATTTGAGGCCTTCTAAAAATGTGCATATAGCTGGACTACCAAACACTCACCCCATCCAAACACCGGTTTCCTAAGTTGACACAGATATTGACTGACACGGACGGGTCTAAAACGGATCAACGGGACTCATTTAGTGGTTTAATCACACAAGAACTGCCTTGTTTCATCCCCTAAGCACGTTTCCAACTCTCAATCATGCATGCAAAATATTTAGACTACGACAAGTGGTACAAACGCCTACTATTTTATGCAATTGCGGAAATCAAAGAACAAAGAAACATGGGATTCAGGACACACTGTGAACTGAGTGGGAATATCTACTCAACATTGCTTATGGTGCGAAAATACTCAAACAGAGATACCAGATATATGCATGTAAACGAGTTAAACAGGCAAACAACGAGACAAATATCTAGCATGCTCATCTAACTCATACAAATAAGCATAACAATCGTATCCCCAGACAAAAATAAAAATAATAATAAATACGAAAACCTAAACCAACTAACAACGCTCAAAAATAAAAAATAAAAACAAAAAGTGTACAAAGTACACCCCTTCCCCCAACTTGAAATGCGCTGGTCCCCAAAGCATGGAGACACAGAAAAATGAGAGCAAAAAGAAGGAAAGAGTGAACCTGGGGTGGCAGCCAACCACTGTGACCTCGGCCGATGTTCGAGGAATTTACTGTCACTGTTGTTTTTCGTCATCAGAAGTCGCTCCTTCGGACCTCACGAGGTCCACAGCTAGTCACATAGAGCCGCGCCAATGCTTTATCGGACTGACAACCGCCACACATAGTGGCACCCCTGCTCGAGGCTCCTGAATGCCTCACTCACACCGGCGGAGAGGCCCAAACCACCAAGGCTGATGTGGTAGCATGCTCATCCTGCAAAAGTCTTAAGAACCAACTACCTACTAGGCAACATATGACATTAGTACCGCCCGCTAATAGAAGCCGGGCCACAACAAGAAACAATAACGAAAATAAAAGAACACCACCAGACATTCACGCAGTCGCACGAGTCATACTTTTCTTCCCGAGTCTCACCGAAGAGACAAAACTCGGGTGGCTATACTAGACCGTCAAATGTGTTACATTACGCCCGAAGTAAAATTTACCGCTTGACCTCGCCAAGCAATTAAGCCCAGCGTTCCTTAGTCGAAACAAAGTGAGACAAGAACAAAAGCAAATCTCACCCACAGACCTAAGCTGCCACCGATAGGGACAATTTCGGAGAGCACGGATCATTAACGGAAAACTACCACAAAGACGGACTACTAAAAGTCCGATACAATAATGCGTTGATGAAATCTTTTGAATGAAAAGCCCGAAACACCAAGAAACAACCATCCAAAAAGAGAACTATGTACATAATATACAATATGTGCAATATGTACAAAATGCATGAGTTAATACCAGAACTCGGAGCGTCCAAGTCACCGCTGGACTCCGCCAAACAATTAAGTCCAGCGTCCCCTAAGATCGTAACTAGGCAGGCACAAGATAGGGCCAAGTGCGGTTATGGAGCACGGGAATACCAAAGCCTAACCTATGATCTATACCGCCCTCGATGGGGCTAATCTGGAAGACGTGAGTGGTGCACGGTGAATTGCTCCTATCAGAAAAGCTAACTAAAGCCCTATGTCACTGATATTAAAAATTATCCTAGTAATAAAGAACAAAGAAATAAAAGACGAAAATACATAGATTGTGCCAAAAGCAAAAGATCCTAGGAAAAATCCAATGCGACCGACACAACATTGCCCGTACTAACCGGAGCTGGGCACACGATCCTTATTTTAATAGCGGCGTGCGGAGCTATAAACCCAAGTCAATGATGGGTACCCCTATCGCTAGGGGCCGGGCCCGACAAACAATTAAGTCCAGCGGTACGCTTTCGCTCCCCGTGCAAATCATGACTATCAAATTATGCAACCGGGTCATCCTGATAGACAGGATTGACCAATTCCTCATCCGGTTCACCTACTTCTAGAAATTCCAAATAGGGTTTCAGACGCTGCCCATTAACTTTAAACACATGATCATCCTTAGAATCTTGGACATCGACTGAACCATTTGGATATACCTGAACCACTACATAGGGACCGTCCCAACGTGACCTCAACTTCCCTGGAAACAAATGGAGACGCGAATTATAGAGCAACACTTTCTGACCAATCTTAAAGGTTTTGCGCTGGATATTCCTATCATGATACGCCTTAACCTTAGCCTTATAGATGCTAGCGTTCTCATACGCGTCATTCCGAAGCTCCTCGAGCTCACACAACTGTAACTTCCTATGCTCACCTGCCTCACGTAAACTCGAATTGACTTTCTGTATGGCCCAATAGGCCTTCTTCTCTAACTCAACTGGTAGATGGCAGGCCTTACCGTAAACAAGCCGGTAGGGTGAAGCACCCAACACGGTCTTATAAGCAGTGCGGTAGGCCCACAACGCATTGTTTAACCTGGTGGACCAATCTTTCCTCGTCACACCTACAGTCTTCTCTAAAATCCTCTTAATCTCTCTGTTAGCTAATTCGGCCTGCCCATTAGTCTGGGGGTGGTATGCAGTGGATACCTTATGAGTGGTTTGAAACTCCCCCATCAATTTCCCAAATGACCGACTCGTGAAATGCGTGCCCTGATCTGAGATAATGGCGCGTGGCACGCCAAACCTCGACAAGATATTAGCCTTAAGAAACTCTAGGACGACTTTAGATTCCAAAGATTTAGTGGGAATCGCTTCCACCCACTTTGATACATAATCCACTGCTAACAGAATGTACTCAAAACCATGAGACATAGGGAACGGACCCATAAAATCGATGCCCCAGCAATCAAATACCTCTAGCACGAGAATGGGCCGGAGGGGCATCTCCTGACGTGAAGACAGCTTGCCAAGCCGTTGGCAACGGTCACATGACCTACAGAACGTATACACATACTTAAACATATCGGGCCACCAGAACCCGCACTGCAAAATCTTGGCGGTGGTCTTCTTCGAAGAGAAGTGACCCCCACACGCCTCCCCATGACAAAACTCTATAATCCCCTGCTGATCAGCCTCGGGGACACATCTATGCACAATTTGGTCCGCACAGTACTTGAATAAATAAGGGTCATCGAAAATGTACTGTCGGACACTCCTTAAAAACCGCTGCTTTTCCTGGGTAGACCAATGGGAAGGAATCTGCCCGGTTACCAAGTAATTGGCAATATCAGCATACCACGGGCACTCGTTAGCAGCAAACAACTGCTCATCTGGAAAAGAGTCTCTAATGGGAAGATCCGAGGTGGGATCCTCGAACTCTAGGCGAGACAGATGATCAGCTACTACATTCTCTACCCCTTTCTTATCCTTAACAATGAGATGGAATTCTTGCAGCAACAAAATCCATCGAATAAGGCGAGCTTTCGCATCCTGTTTGGTCATTAAGTACTTCAGGGCCGCATGATCGGTGAACACCGTAATTTGCGACCCCACCAGATAGGATCGAAACTTATCTAAGGCAAACACCACTGCTAACAACTCTTTCTCGGTAGTGGTGTAATTCATCTGTGCCTCATTGAGTGTCTTGCTCGCATAGTAAACCACAAATGGGTCTTTCCCTCTCCTCTGTCCTAAAATAGCTCCGACTGCATAGTCAGATGCATCACACATTAACTCGAAGGGAAGACTCCAATCAGGAGACTGCACAATAGGCGGAGTAGTGAGACTCCGCTTCAACTCTTGGAATGCCTCCTCACACTTATCGGACCACACAAAGGGTGCGTCCTTTGCTAACAACTGACACAATGGGCAGGAGATAGCACTGAAATTTTTAATGAACCGCCGGTAGAAACCAGCGTGTCCAAGAAACGAACGCACATCTCTTACAGACTTGGGAGTAGGAAGTTTACGAATTAAGTCTATCTTAGCCTTATCCACCTCGATACCCTTGGAGGACACAATGTGTCCCAACACAATCCCTTGGGTTACCATAAAGTGGCATTTTTCCCAATTCAGCACCAAGTGCTTCTCCTCACATCTCTGTAAAACCTTGCCTAAATTTTCGAGACACCCATCAAATGAGTCCCCGAAGACCGAAAAATCATCCATAAAGACCTCCACTATTCTCTCCACCATGTCACTAAAAATCCCCATCATACACCTGGAAAAAGTACCAGGTGCATTGCACAACCCAAAGGGCATGCGACGGTAAGCATAAGTACCATACGGACACGTAAAAGTGGTCTTTTCCTGGTCTTCTAACGCAACTTCTATCTGATTGTATCCTGAATACCCATCCAGGAAACAATAAAAAGCACGACCAGCTACCCTCTCCAGAATTTGGTCAATGAAAGGGAGAGGGAAGTGATCTTTCCGGGTGCTCGCATTGAGCTTCCGGTAGTCTACGCGTACTCTCCATCCCGTTGGAACTCGGGTTGGTACGGACTCACCTCGCTCATTAGTAATAACTGTCACCCCAGCCTTCTTAGGCACTACCTGAACTGGACTCACCCACTCACTATGGGCGATTGGGTAAATGATACCCGCATCTAAGAGCTTTAAAACCTCAGCTCGAACCACCTCTTTCATGTGGGGATTCAAGCGCCGCTGAGGCTGCCTAGAGGGTTTCACACTATCCTCAAGATCAATTCGGTGTGTACACACCGTTGGGCTTATACCATGCAAATCTGCTACAGTCCAGCCAAGTGCGCCTATGTGCTCTTTCAGCAAATCAAGCAATTTCTTCTCTTGATTCTCCTCAAGGGATGAGGAGATCACTACCGGATAAGTATCACTGCCCTCTAAAAAGGCATACTTGAGTGTGTCCGGCAGAGGTTTTAACTCTGGTTTTGGCGGCTGAACTGAAGACGGAAGAACCTTGGGCGGAGGGTCGCCGAGAGGCTCAAACAATGGGTCATAAGAGACCCCACATACTTCCTCTACTGAATCCTCAACATTTAATAACTCTAACAAACTTCCCACCTCTGGAGAATCTAAAAGTGACGCCTCCTCGGCGGTAAGAGCAATCTCCAGAGGATCCTTATACAAAACTGTATCTATATGCTCCTGCACGAGCGCATCAATCAGACTCACCTCTTCTACCTCCTCATCATCCTCCTCAAGAGTGTTAACATTATAGACATCCACCTCCATCATCTCCTCGCCAACAGACAACTGGACTCTGCCAGTTTTGCAATTCATGACGGCATTGGAGGTGGCTAGAAAAGGACGACCTAGGATAATGGGAGTCTTCTCTAGAACCTCAGGGTTTCGGCATGTGTCTAGAACAATAAAGTCTGCAGGAAATTGGAACTCACCTACCTGAATCATCACATCCTCCACCACACCCTTAGGTACTCTCACACTCCTATCTGCCAACTGCAGTGTGACAGGAGTAGGTCTTAGATCCCCCAAGCCTAACCTCAAGTATACTGAATAAGGGAGCAAGTTAACACTTGCTCCTAAATCCAACAATGCCTTATCGAACGTCTGGCCTGCTATATCTATGGTAATGGTGGGACACCCAGGATCCTTGCACTTGGCAGGAATTTCAGTCTGAAGGATGGAGCTCACCTGCTCGGTCAGGACCACATTATTCTGCCCCTTGTGCTTTTTCGTGCAAAGGTCTTTCAATACCTTCGCGCACTGGGGGAAAGATTCAATAGCCTCCATTAGGGTGATAGGGAATTGCACTCTCTTAAAAAGCTCAATCATTTTATGGTTCATGTTTTGCTTAGGTTTCACCGCCAACCTCTGGGGAAATGGAGCTACTGGCCCAACCTGCGGTGTTGGAGTCATGGGGGCTGCAGCTGCAGGCACCACCACCTCTGGTGACTCCTCATCATCTTTAACCTCTGGCCTAGGGACATCAACAACATCAGGGGTTGCTTTTGGTGTATCAACCGGCTCCGGGGGTGGAGCTGGTTTCTGCTTTGGCTGGATGGACTTATCGATCTCCTTCCCACTCCGAAGAATGGTGACCGACTTAGCCTCCTCCTGATTTGGGTTATGAATATTGGAACCTGAAGAATTTTCTAAATAATGGGCCCCTGCTGTACTACCCTGGGCCGGAAACTTACCTTTCTCCTACTGCAGATGACCGATCACCGCAGTGAGCTGTGACATTTGGGTTGTAAGAGCCCCAATTTGCTGTCTCGTTTCCGTCTGAAATGTCATCTGTGACTGCATCAGGGAATTGACAGTATCATCTAACTTATGGTCACGCGCGGTCATCTCTGTGAATAACCTGGGGGAGGACCACGAGTGGATGGTCCTACCCCTCTACCAGCTTGTGGCTGGAAGTGAAATGGGATAACTTGGCCCTGAGGGGGCCTGGACGATTGGGCCTGTTGAAACTGCTGCGGCGGAGGTGGCCCAAAGGATTGAGCTTGGCCTCCACCTACGGGTCTGGAGTCAGACCACCCAAAATTGGGGTGATCCTTCCATCCCGCATTATACGTGGTAGAATAAGGATCCCAAGTCCTAACTGCATTGACTTCCTCCTGGGTAAAATGACTTGCCCCCTTGGCAGCAATAAACCCAGGGCAATCGGTCGCGGTGTGCCCTTTACATTCACACCACACGCACACTTCCTCAATTGATACCTCATGAACTGGTCGAGCCTGCCTCACCTCTAGCTCCTCTAATCTCTGAGCCATTTTCTCAACTTGAGCCTGGAGTCGCTGGTCACGAATGGTGACCGGGACAACACTAGACCCAGAAGGTCCGGACCGCTCAAAATCGGATGGTTCTAAAGCCCTCTGCCTATCAGCTAGGTCATCTAAGAAATCCCATGCCTGGTCTGCTGTTTTGGACAAGAAGTCGTCCCCTTTACAAGAATATTCTATATGCTGGACTGACTCAGCATTGAGACCAAGATGAAAGAACCCAATTAACTGAATTCTCTCAAAGCCATGGTGTGGCAGCCTTAGGAGCAATTCCTTGAAGCGCTCCCATGCCTTGAGAAATGACTCATCCCTCTCCTGCCTAAAACCTTGGATTTGACGCCTATAAGTCTTAGTCTTAGCCTCAGAGAAGTACTTCCTATAAAATGCATCACGCACTTGTGCCCAAGTGGTGAAAGACTGAGACTTTTGCATTCGAAACCACAGAAGCGCGCCATCTTTCAATGTCGCCTCAAAAAGCTTGAGACACGCATTCTCATATTGGGTATTAGACGCAAGGTTGCGCACCAATCCCTCGAATGTCCGCACGTGCTCATACGGATCATCACACTCTCTCCCGTGGAAACTAGGGAGACTATTCAGGACACCAGGTTTGACTGTAAAGGCATTACGTGCCTCTTGTGTCTCTTGAGGGAACACAATGGGTCCGAGAGGAGTGGTCCTCTCGGGATGCATGTGCTGTCTCAAGGACGGCTAAATAGCTACTTGCCTATCTCCCATCTCGACGGATTCTGATTCTGACTCTAAAACTGACTGGAAAAGTGGATTGCTGACACTAACTGACTCAAAAGGCAATTCTATATAAAAATCACTAATGGGAATAGACTCTGACTGCTGCTCAGCTGAGTCTGACTCTAAACTAGAAGATGAAGAACTAGACAACACAGGCTGACTCGACTCCAGTTCTTTTCGAACTAAACGATGTGTCGGTCGCGATAATAAAGAGGGTCCTGTTTAAAGGACACCTTCTTCTCTCTACCTATGGTGACTCAACTAAAAGACAAAAAATACGAAAACTCACACTCTAGAACACACGTCGCCGTCCCCGGCAACGGCGCCAAAAATGCTTTAGCCTATCGGGTGTTAATAAATTTAGACCAAAAACGCGTCCCAAGCATAGGACTCTCGACCAGTGTAGCACAATAAATCCGGAAGTACCGGAGTCGAACCACAGAGACGGACGGACGGTGCTTAACTTAAATGTGAAGAATTCTAGTTTAATCTGGCTCTTAGGTAGCCACCCCTTGTCAATTGATTGATGGATTGATCGCCTAAATTACTAAATTGAATTAATTAACTATGAATTTAAAGGAGAGTACAGCCGTGGGAACCCAGCGTCTGCAACTAGCCTAACCAATATTCACTCGGGACACAATTATTCAATTCACTGATTTCAGAATAAGGGAAGAGGGGGTTCCCAATAAATGCCTACCGCCTGTCACCAGCCCTCATGCACATTTGAAATCTGATGATGCCTGGGTTTTGTTTATTAGAAAAGGATTCTCTTTCGTATCCCAAAATTGTCGGAAAAATAAATTAATTCGTACCCGAGGTGAAATATTGATTAAATTAGTCACAGGACGCCTTCGTCCCGTGGCTGCACCCTAAGGAACTACTCACACATGCTTGGAGTAACAGGAAATAAAAACCTAGATCGAAACATGATCATCTATTTTAAAAGAAACGGAAAATAAAAGAACAGATCCACGTAGAATAACTAATAACGAACAACTTTAATTAATGAAGTAAATACTCAAACGTTACCAGAATCCAAGCGATTGAAGGAAGTAGTGCAGAAAACTTAAGAACTGAGAGAAAACAAAACAACGTTAGTGAAAAAGCTGCTACGTAAAGTCTGGAATGAAAAATCTACCCTAAAACTAAGTTAAAACGGGGTATTTATATTAATCCCCTTAAAAACAATTAAAATCCTAATTATAATCGGAATTCGAACCGATGCTAACCCAACACGACGGCGTTTAAAAGGCCCCTAAACCCCTCGGTAGCGCTACACCAAAAGTGGTGTAGCGCTCGCGAATCTGTTATGACGTGTTCTGTTTGACCGCTGACGTTTGGCCGTTGACCTCTCAAAACCCATTGTAGCGCTATACCAAAATTCCTATAGCGCTAGCGAACTCTCTGTATGTTTCTGGCACCTTTTGTTCCACTTTTGAGCGCTGGGCCATATTATTGTAGCGCTCACGAAGGCTTCATTCACTTTTTCACGAATTCTTGCTCCCATACTTAGTCTCCACAGCCCTCTTGCTTTCCGAACTCCATCTTGGCCTTTATGAATACCTCTCAAAAGTGCCAAAACATCTCAATTTCCTGCAATTTAAGCACAAACACAAAAACCAACCACGTGCACGCATTAAACGGAAAATGAGCATAAAAGGCACGTCTAACGCGCTAATTTCCCCTACTTAGGCGCTAAAATCCTATGCATTTCACGCGCCTATCAGTACTGAATCCAAATCCAAACTTATATTCAGTTGAGAACCAATTTCAGATATAAATCTGATTGGAGATCACAAAGAACAACAAAACCATTCGACAAACAGATTAGCTCTCACCCAATATAAGAAGACACACACAAAATCACCAAAGAAAAATCTGAATTCCGAATAATTTGTAGCTGTAACAAAGAAGTAGATTGAAGACATACATACAACCATAAACACACACACAGAGAGAGAGAGAGAGAGAGAGAGAGAGAGGGGACCTCTCATCGCTGGTGGTTGAGTTCTTGGATCTCCTTTCGAAGCTCTTACTCAGTCTTCTTGGTGATGGGAAGAAATCATTTATCCAAAGTATTTCCAAGTGTTTAGGCACAATCTTACTGCAATGGTATAAATTCTTATAGTATTGGTTCAACATCTCTAGTCCTACACTGTGTTGATTGCTCCTTCAAAGTTGCAATTGCTGAAACAACATAAAAGTGAACCTTAAAAACAAAAAACAAAATATACTTAAATTATCTCCAGATTTCACAGATACCCAATATATCCCAATAACATTACAACAACTACCAAAACCAATGTCCTGAATTTGTAACTAATTTGATTTGTCAGTTTATGCACCTCACACTCATGAACACGAATCCATAACCTCCATAAAATTTAATTCAACCTGCAGTCTTTCTTATCGTTTCCAGTTTTAAAAAAAGTGTAACTAATTTGGAATTTTGTAAATAAAGCCAACGCATAAAGGAAAAATATAAACCCATTATGGACCTCACACTCATGAACACAAAACTGTAACCTTCATAAAATGGAATCTAATTCATACCTATCCAAACAACCATACAAAAACTACATGTATGTGGTTCAGTAAATGAATCACTCATCAAAGGATTATTAAAAACACCCCTGAAGCCTGAACAAACCAACTGGAATAAGCTAAGTGAGCCACCCTTATAATCTCCCATAGGAGTCAATCCTTGCCAAGAGCAAAGACCTAAGCCATTTTTGCAACAAGAATGACCTAAGCCGTACGAAATCAAACAAAACACTGAAGAAACAAGCCAAACCCAGACCAAAAAAAAACCTACGTACAAACCTAAATACAAAGGCGTTTTGCTTTAAGTTTCTAGCTCAACAAAATTGATTATTACATTTGCTCGAAATTTCGTCTGTAAAAATTATCGAGAATATTCCTTCACCCAAAACTGCATACATATAACATAAACATCACGAGGGACAGAAATAGCAATACCTGATTTAGTCTTTCCAACTATTCACCTTGTCGGGCACGATCCAAATGAAAAGCTCCGTTTGAGGATCGAGCTTGCTCTTGTCCGTCAAGCTCTCGAACCGTATCTTATCCATCGCCTGTTAAACATACCCGAATCCGCAACAAATTTAAAAAAACACAAGAAATTACGTACTCGCAACTCCTATATATACAAAGAGATAAAAATCAAGTATATAGATGGTTTACGTCAGAGGAGTTGCTGATCAGTTCACGGAGGAAGATCTCTTTGTTGCTGTAGAAAATGTTGATGATGAGGCTGAGTAGCTGGTTGATCTCTGCCTGGAACGCGAACGTCTCTGCCATTGATTCCTAGAAAACTGTAGAGAGAGAGAGAAGGACGCTCTGGAGTATTTTGCAGAGAGAGAGAGAGAGAGAAAACGCGTGAACTGGGGTATTTTGCAAACACAGAGAGAGGAAGAGATACACGTGACCTGTCAGGGATGGGAAGGTAGGAAGACGAAAATGACCCTGGACAAAACTTAGAATACCGGACGGATAAAGACAAAATAGCGTAGCTTTATTGGGGACACAAACAGAATAGTGTAAAAGTCAGAAAACCCAAATTAGTCATTTGGAAATTGGAAAAACAGTACCAGAGGCCCACCACTAAACAGCCGTAAAGACGGAATTACCCCTGACCATTGCACTGCAAGTTCTTTCACCCAGGGGCTTGATTGGAAAAATTGGCAAAGATCGGACCACGGTGAAATTGAGATTCGTCGCTCATTACTCCCGGTTTTGGAAACATAAAATCAGGGAGGAGAGACTTTTCCTTAAGGATACAAGTCAAGACCTCCATGACTATTACAAACAGGTAAGAAGATAAGTGATCACCTTGTCTTAAGCCTTTCTGCCCAAGAATGTACCCTATTGCCTCCTTATTAAAGCACAAGGAGTAATTAGCTGTGGAGACACAAGCTTTCAACCATTGGATCATCTTAGGATGGAAATTCATGGAGGCAAGGACATCCCAAAGGAAGTCCCATCTGACATTGTCATAAGCCTTCATGATATCCACCATCATGGCACACCTAGGGGATGAGGAATATTTATGGTAACCCCTCATTAACTCCTATGTAAGGAATATGTTATCAGCTATCCTCCTACCCTATACAAATCCAGATTGGGCAGGATCAATAAGGGATGACAGGATAGGTTTGATTTTGTTAGCTAGTATTTTAGCAATACATTTATAGACCACATTGCAGCATGAAATGGGTTTGAAGTCCCTTACCTTAGAAGGGTTGGGGATCTTAGGCACCAGAGCAACTAAAGTAGCATTAGCTTTCTTCAAAAGCTGACTAGATGTAAAGAAGAGTTTAACAGCTGAGGTTACCTCATGGCCTATCACAGGCCAAGCTTTTTGGAAGAATGCAGCATTTTAACCATCTGTGCCAGGTGCTTTTTGAGGATTAAGAGACCAGAAGATGTCCTTGATCTCTTTATCAGTTACCTCCATTACCATTTCCAAACTTTGGGAAAGGGAGAGTTTCCTAGTGATGAGTTGATGCACTCTAGAGGATCCAAAGTAAGTATTCAGATGCTTGGTACCTAACAAATTAGTGTAATAGTTGATAAAGGTCTGCTTAACCAACTCAATGTCCTGGGTAATAGATCCATCCTTCAAAACCAACTAGAAATTATGTTCCTATTCCTGGAATTACTAATGGTTTTGAAGAAAAATGAGGAACATTGATCCTCCAACTTTATCCACTGAATCCTTGACTTTTGCTTGGCAAAACTTTCTTCAGCCCTAGCATAAACAAGGTACTTCTTGCATAATTCCCTTTCAGTGGCCTACTTAGAAGGATCACTAGGATTAGATCCTAGCTCTCTTTGGATGGCTTCTAATTGTTATTTATAGGAGGCCTCCCTTGATGACAGTTCACTGAACTCATTAGTATTCAGCTTTTTAAGGTCCTCTTGCAAGTGCTTAAGTTTCTCAGAGACATAGTACATTGGATTACCAATGATTACTTTCCTCCAAACCTGCTGAACAGTGTCAAGGAATTTAGGGTGTTCAGCCAAAAAATTAAAGAATCTGAAAGGCCTTTTCCTTGGAGGTGAAGCAGCTGTCAAATACACAACAGTAGGGGAGCGATCAAACACTCTAGGGTTGAGAAAATGAGCATTGTACCAACAAAAGTCTTTGATCCAACTTTCATTGACCAGAACCTTATCAATCTTTGTGCTAATGTGGGCATCCCCTAGTTGCTTATTAGACCAAGTGTAGTGGCAACTAGAGTATCTGAGGTCAACTAATTCAGTTGATTGGAGGCATGTATTAAACTCCTCCATCCAGGGCATCCAAGTCCTATCCCTACCTACTTTGTTAGTGGAATTCTTTATGGCATTGAAATCCCCTAATACCACCCAAGGGGTAACAACATAATGCTGTTGTAAATCTGCCCACAGTTGCTGCCTATCAAGGTAACAATTAGCCCTATAGATAAAGGTGGCTACAAAGGAGTAATGACCATCACAGGAGTGCACTTGACAATGGATATACTGAATGGATTGATACAGAATGTAACGCCCCGAAAATTCGGAGGCATTAATAAATATTTAAAAGATTATTTTCACAAAAGAAATTTATAGATTTACTACGTCACCATTTCAAAAGCATATGTCACTATATTACAACCGTTTCGATTAAATCAAAATATTACAATTTCCAAACAAACTTAAAAGCTTCCAAAATAAAGTCGACTTAAATTAATCAGAGCGACTATGCGCACAGAAACCAAGGTTTTCAGCTTCTTCCTCAATAGGATTGAACTCGATCGGATCGTACGACACTTCTGTTCCATCTTCGGTACCTGGCGTTCGAGTTACCAGGGCAACATAGTACCGTGATCGATAACGCTCAATAGCCAAAACCCACCCGAAACCCATAACTTACAAATAAAGGCATGTATAATACGGTTAAATTAAAAGGCAATTTAAGCAGCAAACGATCAATTTCAATTGCTAGCCATTAACTCAGAATTTCACTTAACATACTTTACAGGTTCTTCTCTCACAATTCTAGGTCCATCAGGCTACCCTCAAGGTCTTGCTAGGCTACCCTCAATATCTGAGGTCCTGCCAGGCTACCCCTGAGGTCCTGCTTGGCCACCCTAGCTACTCCAGGTCTTTCAGGCTGCCCTCAAGATCCTACCAGGCTACCCCCGATAACACGAGGTCCTGTCAGGCTACCCTCGAGGTCCTGCTAAGCCCATAACCTTTCACATTATTCCATTTTTCCATTAATCCTATTTTCACGTCTAAGGTGATAAATCCATACATCATAACCTATTCCGGGAACTTATTTGTCCAATCTATCAGTACAACAACATATCACGCAGTCCAACATTTTTACGAAACATATTAACAGGCTAACATTATTAATTTCACGATAATAATAAATCACGCGATAAAATCAATCATGCAATAGAATTAATCATGCGATTAAACTAAGATCGTATCGGGACTAATTAACTTGGGGCTTATAATATTAGCTTTTAATATTTAAGGGTTAGGTTTATAAACTAGACAAACTTCATAGGCTAAACTATAATTTATCCAAATCCCATTTCAAATTCCAGTAGCCACTGTTTCATTTCGGGAAAACAGGGGATTCCGGCCGGGCTCGACTAGTGACGTCGGGTCCAATTATTTTCACACCGAAACACTAAAATCACCATATAAACGCGATATATATTTAGGGAGGTGAGTTCCGAACTACCTCTCGTCCGGCGAAACGGTTTACGGAGTGATTTAGGCGGCGGTTCGGAACGGCGACGGAGGAGCTCGGCTGGAGGAGGTGACTCGGTTGGTGGTGAACACGGCAGTGGGGTGTTCCGGTGGTGGCTGTGCCTGGCAGAGGTGAGGTCCGGTTGATCGGTGGTGGTGCGGACCAATGGTGATGATGATCGGCGATGATGGTGGAAACCGGCGGTGATGGTGAGATCCGACGGTCGGTTCGGCTCCGATTCCTTTTCTCTCTCGCTGATTCTCTCTCTCTCTCTCTCTCTCCTGCCGTGTATGTGTGTGTGTCTGAAATAAGAAAGAAGTGGGAAGGAAGCTTACCTGGGAAGGAAGTGGGTAGGGAGTAATATCTAATGGGTTGAATTTTGGAGGGAGGATACTAACTCATGGATAAAGATGAGGTGTTGAATTGGGAGGGAATTAAGGAGTAAAATGGGGGATTTTGTTTCCTCTTCTGCCGAAAAAAATAAGAAATGGGGGAAAGGAGATGTGAGGTGATGGTGAAGTATTGGTTTGGTAATAGTTTGGTTAGGATTCTAGTTTAGAATTTAGTTAGGTTAGGATTTGGATAAAACGATCTAATGTACACACACGCACCCAATAAATAATTAACTCGTCGGACACGCGCGCGCACAATCGATTATGGAATTAAATTTGGTGTGATGACATAAATAATTTTCCGCATTAAGTTAACTAACGAGCAAAATAATATTTTTTTTGTTTTGGTAATTATTGTTATTTATTAAAAATACCGGGTCTTTACAATCTATCCCCCTTAAAACAATTTCGTCCTCGAAATTAGAGCGTACTATTGGTTGAAAACAGATGTGGGTAGTTTGCATAAATCGTGTCTTCTTGTTCCCAAGTTGATTCTTCTCATCATCGGTATCTCCATCCTCAGTCTTCTTGAAAGTTTGGTTCTTGTCTCTAAGTCGCTGGATGATACTTTTCTCCAAAAGCAACGAGTAGGCGAGAATTTTCAAGAGATTTCAAACACGACTCAAATGCTCAAAGATCATAGAACCTAATAGGAAGTACGTACAGATCCTCCTTCGTGAGTCAGAGGCATGAGTAGTTTTGAGTTGAGTTTAAACAAGAGGACAACAAGAATTAAGTTAACCAAAGTCAAACTCAATGATTGGAATTGAAGAGTCTCATCTTGTAATATTGCAGATTAAAGGCGTAATAGGCGAATGGAACATACAAATACTTGGCTTCAAACATTGCAATGGAATAAACAAGGGTTCTCGTAAGAAACATAGATCGCGATAGGTTCTGAATGATACAAGCTCAAACGATGAAACCAAATTAGATATTGATTTTGCACCAGATTGGCCCATTAGGTTTCAGAACAACATCTCACTCTAGTTATCTAAAAATAAATATTGGGCACAACTGAAAGTAAGCAATGGCTTACAAGTCCATTCCTAGAATAGAACAAGGAATTGATAGAACGATTATTGAATTTTATTAGCTCAAAACAGGATGCACAGCTCTAAGAGAGTGAGGTATTGGAAAAATATGTGCGTTTGACAACTCCAACAACGAATATTGAATTAGGTTTGTGAGTTTGGAGTTTTGAAGAGTTGGAGACATGTCTTACGGTGATATCAAAAGAATTGAAAGTCGTGAATGATTCTTACACGACTTGTAACGAGGATAACTTAGAATTTACTGAGAGTGCACAGATCCAAGATTGGCAAGGATTGCTCTAAGCATGCAGTACGCAAGGGATTAAGAAGGCTAGACTCATATTTGAGTAAATTGTTGACTTCACAATCAAATCTAATCAAATTAAGAAAAGTTGAAACAGGATGACCTTTACGAATAACAAACTCACAACGAAACAAAAAAAATGTCGCGAGGATTCGGTGTTTGGAATTCACAAGGTATTCAACGATTTAGGATTGAGTTGAATTCATAATTCTAACAATGAAGAGTCACAATGAAAGTGATTTTAGAAAGAGTTAAAAGAGATTCAAAATAACGGCTGGTTAGGATACGATCAATCAAATGAGAAAAAGGATTAGGATGAAAAATCGTCAATAGCTCTTCTATCCCCCTTTAAAAAAATAGAACCTCCTTGCAAGAAAATAGTTGTCGGTTTCTCAGGTATTCACGACTTTGAACTCATATCGATCTGCTTGAACTATGATGGTGTCGTCGTTGAATTCAGTTTGCATAGTATATAACTGGGTGACGATTGTGAATCTCTGGCATCATCATGTTTTTATTCGTTGATCTATCTACTATCTTGAGGAGTCTACGACGCTTGAGGTTTGGGGTGTCGAAATAGTCGATGTGGCAATCGCTTATAAGAGTTGCATAACCTCCATGTTACTCGGTATCACATTGGGCTTCGTGTTGCGTTGACCTCGAGATTGACATAAGCATGTTGATGACGTGGGCGGCGTTGGCATTAGTGTTCATGCGAAGTTGTTAAGGGGTTTCTAACTACAGATTCATGGCAAAGGATTTTAAAATTGCAAGAATAAAACAAATTTTGAATTTTTCTATACAATGACATGCAAATATTCCCTTTCCCTCTTTTTTTTTTTTTTTTACACAAACTTTTTCTTTTTTTTTGTTACAAAACAATTGAAAGTATTTATGCAGAAAGTACCACATATCTATGCAGAAAGTGCACATAGGCCATACAAGCGTGCTTACTACAGTTAGCCCTAGCTGCTAGTCAAACATGTAAGACCTATGTTATCTCACTGTACGTTCTCACAATGGCCCTACCCTTTTCAACCTATCTTTGAACGTAGTCTAGATGGGGAAGGAAGATCCTCTTTTAGTAGGTGCTCAATCTCCTAGGTAGTCTCTTCATCAGCCTCAGTTTCTTCTCCCACGCTTGTCAAGGTCAACCTCTTCGTCTTCGAACTACTACTTTTTGACCCCGTTGATCGGCTCTACATAAACAATAGGAGCGAGTTCTTCTATCTCTTTCCTTGGATCGTTGGCTTCAATGCTTCGACGGAATTGATTCAAGTGACAACTAGTAACATATTTATATGCTACTCTTACAATAGAATATCGTATAGTATCTAAGATAGTAGATAGGTTGAACGGTTAACTACCCAAGGAGAACACTCTTGGAAAGTGATCTACCCAATCTACCCAAGGCCGAGAGTTTGAACCTATAGCTCTGATACCATTTGTAACGCCCCGAAAATTCGGAGGCATTAATAAATATTTAAAAGATTATTTTCACAAAAGAAATTTATAGATTTACTACGTCACCATTTCAAAAGCATATGTCACTATATTACAACCGTTTCGATTAAATCAAAATATTACAATTTCCAAACAAACTTAAAAGCTTCCAAAATAAAGTCGACTTAAATTAATCAGAGCGACTATGCGCACAGAAACCAAGGTTTTCAGCTTCTTCCTCAATAGGATTGAACTCGATCGGATCGTACGACACTTCTGTTCCATCTTCGGTACCTGGCGTTCGAGTTACCAGGGCAACATAGTACCGTGATCGATAACGCTCAATAGCCAAAACCCACCCGAAACCCATAACTTACAAACAAAGGCATGTATAATACGGTTAAATTAAAAGGCAATTTAAGCAGCAAACGATCAATTTCAATTGCTAGCCATTAACTCAGAATTTCACTTAACATACTTTACAGGTTCTTCTCTCACAATTCTAGGTCCATCAGGCTACCCTCAAGGTCCTGCTAGGCTACCCTCAATATCTGAGGTCCTGCCAGGCTACTCCGGGTCTTTCAGGCTGCCCTCAAGGTCCTACCAGGCTACCCCCGATAACACGAGGTCCTGTCAGGCTACCCTCGAGGTCCTGCTAAGCCCATAACCTTTCACATTATTCCATTTTTCCATTAATCCTATTTTCACGTCTAAGGTGATAAATCCATACATCATAACCTATTCCGGGAACTTATTTGTCCAATCTATCAGTACAACAACATATCACGCAGTCCAACATTTTTACGAAACATATTAACAGGCTAACATTATTAATTTCACGATAATAATAAATCACGCGATAAAATCAATCATGCAATAGAATTAATCATGCGATTAAACTAAGATCGTATCGGGACTAATTAACTTGGGGCTTATAATATTAGCTTTTAATATTTAAGGGTTAGGTTTATAAACTAGACAAACTTCATAGGCTAAACTATAATTTATCCAAATCCCATTTCAAATTCCAGTAGCCACTGTTTCATTTCGGGAAAACAGGGGATTCCGGCCGGGCTCACTACTACAAAATAACATAAAGATCACGGTCTAAAAATTAATAAGATCTCACTTTTCGTAAAAGCGTAATAAAATATTATGGGCTATAGTTTTAACCTCAGTTATACAAAAAAACTGAGATGAATTTTTTTTTTGATCTCAATAATCTAAAAAGTGAGATTGTAACTTAAAGAATATATCTCGTTTTCGAAAAACTGAGATTGTATGTAAAAGAATATATCTCGTTTTAGAAAAACTGAGATTGTTACTTAAATATTTTAGATCTCGTTTGATAAAACTGTGATTGTTTACTTAAAGATCTCATTTCAAAAAACTGTGATTGTAACTGTAATTAATAACATAACCATTGAAAAATGGTAGGCCATGCCCAAGGCTCGAACTCATACGCTCGTGCTTTTCACGCGACCAGTACCAACAACTTACAGCTTGCAAGAATCTATAATATTTTAGGATAGTAAATATATATATACTATTTCTGACTGTTGCTTATTGAATCAAAGCAACCACGCACGGTCCTAATGTTCAACTAATAATAAATAAGGAAAAAATTGATTTTAAAAAAATAATCCCTATGGGGATCGAACCCAAGTTCTTGAGGACTTGACACACATCTCAAACCACCAAGGCCAACAATCTTTTTGTGCTTATAATTGGAACAAGTAATATATATTAATAATTCTATTGTATAAAAACGGGCCTCTTGTACAATAGCCATATAATTGCAACACAACTATGACGATCCATTCTGTTCATATTGTTGTTCTTGTTTTTTAATCACTCTCGCAAATTTTTGGGTTTATTGGGTTTTGGAAGCCCTTTCATCGGGACGTAGATTCATTAATACGAATTTTTTTGTTATGTGTGATCATGTATATAACGATAACCAATTTACTTCATTTTTTGCATGAATGGTATAATCACTCCCACATAAAAGGTAGACGGTTCCGATTTTCAAAAAATAGCTCGGGCGGCCCTTGAGTGATTCATTATAGGATTTTAACGCCTTTGGAAGCACCGAATGTGTTCCGATCACGTGGTTTCCAACATCCGATTATCACCATTTTAGGGGAGAATGATAAATTTGATAAGATCTTAAATCGTAACGGTTTAGATCGAACATTTGAAAAAATGAGTCTGTAGCTACCTTTCAAATTTATACATCCAACTTATCTGGTTCTAAACCAATATATCCCGCTATAGTACAATGTACGCTAGCCACACGATTGCAACACAACTATGACGATCCATACCATTCATCTTGTTGTTCTTGGTGTTTTAATCACTCTCGCAAATTTTCGGGTCTATTGGGTTTTGGAAGCCCTTTCATCGGGACGTAAATTCATTAATATGATATTTTTTGTTAAGTGCGATCAAGTATATAACAATAACCAATTTATTTCATTTTTTGCACGAAGTATATAATCACTCCCACATAAAAGATAGACGGTTCCGATTTTCAAAAAACAGCTCGGGCGGCCTTTGAGTGATGCATTACAGGATTTTACGAGAATTTTCGATAAGTTGGTGCATATGGATTATGGTGTCTCATACGCACATGATCACACAGATCATATAAAGGCAATGAGATCTGCCCTAGCAGTCATCTGATCTCACTCTCTCAACGTCGGCGACTCTCTGTTAACTGTTCAACGTCTCTTTCTCTCTGTCTCTCCAACTCTCCGTTCTCAACGTCTGTCTCTCTGAGACCGAGCTAGTTGAGCAGCAGGAGGAGAATCGTTCGAATCTCAGGTAAAGCACAGTCGCAGTCTCTCAACGTCTCTCTCTCTCTCTCTCCGACTCTCTCATCACCTCAGCTCACCGACTCACTCACCAGTCACCGTCGCCCGCGAAAGAGGCAACGTTTGGGCTGGGACGTCGTGCCTCAGGTCCCTAAGGTATCAGATTTATTCTCAAAATCTTCGATTTACATTTTTTTTTCTTTCTTTTATATGTTGCTGTTTTGCTAGATCTGGTCGAATTAGATACATCCTAGATCAGGTATGGCGAAAGATGATATATAGGTGTGTTCATTACGTATACAATTGGTTGTAAAATGGATTATTCAATGAAGAATTTACAAATATCATCGTGCTTTTGCCAAATTTGTAATCGAGATTGACTTTTTAATTAATACAGTCTATTTTTATTTTCTCATTGTCCAATGATATGTGGAGGCTGGCTAACACTCGGTGGTGCACATTTTCTTGATACACTTATAATGGCTTAAATAGCTGGAGTTGATGTCAAGATACCCTAGTCAACTTCTGTTATGGGTATATCAAACATATAAACAAACTATATCTTGTGGTAGTTTTCTTGTATTATGGTCAGTGTGCGACATGAGTCTTTTAGGGCACTTGTTTTGTATTTTTTTGCATTCTGTCCTATAGGACTGAGTCAATTGACAGAGACGAAGGTGAGGATGTGCTGCTGTAGAGTCCAAATACATGCTTCCTTTTGACATATATGTTTTCTTCTCTTGGACTTTGAGAAGAATAAGGACTATTCTTGAAAGCCAACGAATACCGGACCTTTTGGCAAACAAGGTCGCCGTAGAGCATGGTGCTACCAATCAATGTATTGCATTTTCTATGTTATGCAAGATGGGTAATCCAACGGATATGTAATCCATATGCAGGAAATGATCTCACAGGAGACTGATTGTTTTCGTTTTCATATCTGAAAAATGTTCTACGGAACTGATTTTTAAGACAAGCCTTATATTTGTTAATCGGCACAAGCCTTATATCTGAAAAATCTTTTTATTAATCAGGTTTGTTGTCATTAATGAAGCCCATGCATATAAAGGTGCGTTTGGATATCATACCGCTCTGATATTGAGGAGACTTCGTCGGCTTTGTTCCCATGGTACTTTTTCCCTGTATGGTGTGCAAACGATGCGCGATTTTCTTATAATTCATTTGTCCTTATCTCTGTAATGCGGAGCTTATCTTCTGAACTTCCTTACTCATGCAGTGTATGGTAGTGACCCTTCTTTTGTATTTTGTACTGTAACTTCTGGAAACCCTCGTGAACATGCTATGGTGAGTTGTTATTCTCCTTATTTTGTACCTTATTAAACTGCTTCAGTCTCTCTCCCACTTGGTAACTTTAGTTTTTTATGAGATTCATTAACACTACATGGTTCATTCCAAACATATGTTCTCCTACATTAGGAACTTGCTAATCTACCAACAATGGAGTTGATTCAGAATGATGGTAGCCCTTCTGGTCGAAAGCTCTTTGTTCTCTGGAATCCTCCTTTGAATCCAAATACTGTATGCTTTTTGCTACCTTTTTTTTTGAACGACATCTTTCACTTGTATTCTTGTGCTCTACTTTTAAGTGAGTAGCTTGTTTTTACAAGGCATGCTTACTGTCTTGGTGTGGATGCTGGTCTTTTGCAGGTCTTGAAGACAACAAGCAGCAGAGATACTAAGGTATCTTTAGATAAGAATATGGGTCATACACGCTCAAGGTAAAAGTTCCAATGCTAATTGTTATGGAAAATTATTAGACATACTTCATCGTGCAATGTTCTTTCTTGTATTCAAGATGTTGGTAAACTGCAATTAAGAGTGACTTTCAGCAACAGATTTTGTCGTAGCAGATATTAGCTCGTACTTGCTTCTTGAATTCGAAGATGAGGTGACCATCACAAACTGAAGATTGCTTATATTGGTGGAGGACAAAATGAAGGTCTACTCCAGGTTTTGGATTTCATGCCACAATTTTTGTTTTGTCCCTTGTAGAAAGCATTCGTTGTGATAATACCTTAAGGACGTTTGGATCATATTTATTGAGAGGGACAATTGAGATTGCGTATGATTTTAGAAGTTGGATGTTATTAAACCTGTTATCTATTCTAAGCTAAGCATGATCATAGATTCTTTCAGAAATTCCGTTTGACCAAAAAAAAAAGATAATAGATTCTTTCATATTCTGTCTTGTTATATGTTGATAACTTTCTTTTAGTCCTCGTCGGAACATAGACTTGGAAGTTCATTGATCCCTTTTTTATTGTTTGTTATTATTCAGGCAAATGCAGTAGATGCCCTTTTGAAGGGAGCTAGTTGTAAGGATCGTTTGGACCTGTTATCTATTCTAAGCTAAGCATGATCATAGATTCTTTCAGAAATTCCGTTTGACCAAAAAAAAAAGATAATAGATTCTTTCATATTCTGTCTTGTTATATGTTGATAACTTTCTTTTAGTCCTCGTCGTCTATAGACTTGGAAGTTCATTGATCCCTTTTTTATTGTTTGTTATTATTCAGGCAAATGCAGTAGATGCCCTTTTGAAGGGAGCTAGTTGTAAGGATCGTTTGGACTGTTACGCACATGGACGTGTCACCGGGATTAGATTACTTCTTAGGGTAGTTATTTTGTACTGTATGTTATTTTTCAGTTTTCATTGTATAGTTTCTACTTTGTTAGGTTGTGGATGTACCAAATGTTCCTAATTCAAAATGTACGATCAATTTGTCAGCTAATATATATTTTTGATTTACTTGTGTCGTCATAATTTAATTGTAGACGTTGGGTGTTATCTAATTCATGAAAAAAATCTATACGAGAAAGTACCTCTTATGTAGAAGTGAGACTGTATATGGGAAAAAATAATCTCTGTTTTATGTAGAAGTGTGGTCTCTTTTTTCTGCAATAACCACGGTTTAGGTAAAACTGAGATGATAAAATGATAAAGATCACGGTTTTAGGAAAAAACTGAGATGGAAAAAAGTTAAAGATCACGGTTTTAATGAGTTTTAATCACGGTTCTAAACTGTGGTTAAAAGATATGGACTTTTGGTTACACCTTGATAGACCACGGTTTTGAAACTGAGGTTAAAAGTGAAAGATCACACTAAAAAACTGAGATCTTTAACACTTTTTCTAGTAGTGGCTCGACTAGTGACGTCGGGTCCAATTATTTTCACACCGAAACACTAAAATCACCATATAAACGCGATATATATTTAGGGAGGTGAGTTCCGAACTACCTCTCGTCCGGCGAAACGGTTTACGGAGTGATTTAGGCGGCGGTTCGGAACGGCGACGGAGGAGCTCGGCTGGAGGAGGTGACTCGGTTGGTGGTGAACACGGCAGTGGGGTGTTCCGGTGGTGGCTGTGCCTGGCAGAGGTGAGGTCCGGTTGATCGGTGGTGGTGCGGACCAATGGTGATGATGATCGGCGATGATGGTGGAAACCGGCGGTGATGGTGAGATCCGACGGTCGGTTCGGCTCCGATTCCTTTTCTCTCTCGCTGATTCTCTCTCTCTCTCTCTCCTGCCGTGTATGTGTGTGTGTGTCTGAAATAAGAAAGAAGTGGGAAGGAAGCTCACCTGGGAAGGAAGTGGGTAGGGAGTAATATCCAATGGGTTGGATTTTGGAGGGAGGATACTAACTCATCGATAAAGATGAGGTGTTGAATTGGGAGGGAATTAAGGAGTAAAATGGGGGATTTTGTTTCCTCTTCTGCCGAAAAAAATAAGAAATGGGGGAAAGGAGATGTGAGGTGATGGTGAAGTATTGGTTTGGTAATAGTTTGGTTACGATTCTAGTTTAGAATTTAGTTAGGTTAGGATTTGGATAAAACGATCTAATGTACACATACGCACCCAATAAATAATTAACTCATCGGACACGCGCGCGCACAATCAATTATGGAATTAAATTTGGTGTGATGACATAAATAATTTTCCGCATTAAGTTAACTAACGAGCAAAATAATATTTTTTTGTTTTGGTAATTATTGTTATTTATTAAAAATACCGGGTCTTTACACAGAACTTGTACATTAAACACCAAAGGGTTCCAACAAATCCAAATTCTCCCCATTGGAGAATTGGAATGATTGCTAACAAAATTCCATCTAGGGAGCATAGTGTTGACAATTCTAGAGACCTTGGGATCTTTGATTTTATGTTCAATGAATCCAACTAAGGATAATTTATTATTAAAGACCCAATTTTTTGCCTCCCTCTGTTTGAGAGGGTCATTAAGACCCCTCAAATTCCAAATTCCAAAATGTATAGGTCAACAATCCATAAAATGATTCTAAATATAACCACAAAGTTACAAATTAGTATAAATGAGAGTGAAGAGCAATAGCACTAATATAACTATATGTGGACAAAAAACAAGGAAAGAGAGTTACTTCCCTAGTCTGTGGGAAGAGCCCTTAGTAAAGCTCTTCTGCCTCCCAATCTGCCCAGCTTTGGTAGAACCTCTCATCATCAGTTTGATATCTGAAATGGCACCAGCATCAGGAGGTTCTTTATCTTTAAGTTTTGCAGCTATTTTGGCAGCTTTCTTAGCTGCTGATCTGGACACTAGAGTAGCAGGACTAGGAGTTATTACTGTAGGCTGCTAACCGAAGGAATTTGCTACCTTATTATTGCCTTCCACCTCTTTTAAGGTTCCATTGTGCACAGGTTTAAATGAAAGCAATTGCTGAGACAATGAGTCTGATCCCTTAGGATTGCTGACAACTTCCTCAATGGCTTCTTGTTGCTCAACAGGTATGCCAGTGCTTGGGTTGCTAGTGGAAGGAAAGTGGAAAGAGTTGACAATTGCAGACAACTAGGGGTTGGGCATTTCATTCTGAGACAGGATCAAGGTCTCTTGAGAACTGCTTACAATACTTTCAAGCACCTTTTCCAATTTGTCCTCTACATCAGCAATCACAGCTTTAGGGCTATTGGCAGCATGCTTGATAGAGGTAGGTGAGATAATTAAGGTAGTACAAGGACTTATCTGAGTAAAGTCATTCTTCTTATTTCCATTACCCACTAAGGTACATTCCTGATTGAGATGACTGGATGTTGAGGGTGATTTCTTAGAGCACTGGGTAGTAGAGTGGCCAAAAACTTGGCATTGCTTGCATATTAGAGGTAACACCTTATTTTCAATAGGTATCGCAACTGATTTACCCTCTACAGTAATTCTTACATCTTCAGGAAGGTCATGTTCAGCACTAGTCTCAATACATACTCTAGCACTGGTTGACTTTGTTTGTAGAAGGCCTGGTTGTCTAAAAGTTTTAGCTGTGGCTTGGTCCACATGTAGTGGTTTATCAATGGTACTAGCCACCCTGCTCAAACACTCCTGGGTCCATAACTCTAGGGGTAAATCATGCAGTCTTACCCATGTTGAAATATGGGAAGGTTGGTGTAACGACCCTGATTTTTTGTAAATAAAAATTTCGTTAAAAATTTGAATTTTAAAATTTCTTTTAATAATCTGTCATAATTAGATTTAAGACTTGTAAAATTCAATTTCGTCACACTAGGCAATCTAGTCATTTTCTAAAGACAAGTGTGCTAGTATATTTTCCTAATAATTGAAATAAAGTCTTAGATTATATTTCTTGACTAGAAATCCTACTTGGCAAGTCTAGTAAATTTCTAACCGGCTAGTTGAAGCAACCGAACTACCAATCCACTTAGTTACATGCTTCCAACCGTAGTTGAACCGTTTGAACCTTTCAAACCCTAATGGAACCTTTTGGACTTAGGTAATTATTATACATATACATACACATATATATAGGTATTCATTGACTAGTCAATCCAAGACTTACTTGTCACCTTGAAACCCTTATCCATTGGACAATAAAAGTTAGGGAAACTTTTATCCATTGGACAATAGGCTTTTCATTAAAGATATCTATGCTAGATTTGTTAATTACATGTATATAATTATATATAGGTATATATACACATGCCTAAAGGATATATAGGTATTATTCAAGTATATATTACCTCACCCCTTTAACCATTGGTCAATAACTATTAGGGAAAATATTACCCATTGGATAATAGGGTTAGTCTTACCATCAAGTACTAGGATAGACTAAACAAATCATTTCCTAGATTCATCATGTGATTGTATACTATATATATATATATGTACCATAGATTTATTACCAAAGATTCACAAAGTACATTAATATAAAAATACTATAAGAACATGTGCCAATTTGGACTATTTTAATAAGGAATTTTGACTTGAAAATCTACCTAGATTGCATAGTACATACTTATATATATATATATATTACTTCAAAGTACAAATGTGCATATTAGGTTATGTACTTTTATATATATATATATATATATATATATATATATATATGTACGCTCATACAAGTACAAGGGAGAGAGAAAGAGAGAGAGGGAGAGAGGCCGAGAGATGGAGAGAGAGAGTGTGTGTGTGTGTGTGTGTGTGCATGTGATGCTCACTCAATCAAGTCAATCTCTTTTGGCCAAATCCATACACAATCCAAGTACAACCAAATCTAGGTTTCCTTGGCCTTTCATATATAAACAAGTTCCCTAAGTACTAGACAAGACTAGGAACCCTTTAAAATAACCTAAAGATTGTCCTAAAATGGAAGTACAAGAGAGGAAGATCTTTGTATGCTTTCAAGGCTTGAAATGACAACACAATGGAACAAAATCCATTGGACAAAGGAGGAGAGAGAGGCCGGCCAAGGAGGAGAGAGAGGGAGCCAATCTTTGGCTATAAATAGCACCCCATGCTTGCCATTCAACTCACACCTTCAAGCATTCCAACTTCTCTCTCTAGGATTCTTAAGTTTGTTCTTTGTTCTTCTTGTTCTTGAGTTATTCTTGAGTTCTTCCCAAGTTCTTCAAGAAACTCATCCAAGACCGCCACTCAACCACCCTTTCGATCCAAAAAGTTTAGTAGTGTTAGTCAAGATCTAGTTTCGAGAGAAACCTTTCTCTTTCAAAGCTACCAGAAGCTTACCATAGGAAGTCACTCCATTCGTTAGCCGACGTACTTCTTTCCTCCGTAGTCATCTCTACCGCCAAGAAGAACGGTAGTTTATCCCATACTTACTACTCTAAATATAAATAGTATGTGTATAAAGTTATGTTGTTGAAATAAATGAAGAATATCTCTACTTACTTGCCCAAGTATAATCGGAATGTGTTAAGAATGTATGATGGAAAGTATGATCGTTAACAACTTAGATTACTATCGGAAGCATGAACATGGTTAGTAATCATTCTTTATTTCAATAAACATATGTTATTTTGAACTTCCTAAAAAGGAAGAAAGTATGGATTTTTTTGAAAGATAAGAATTTACTGCTTGAAAGGAAGTATTCGTATTTTGATCTTAAGGATGGTTATGAGCACGTATACATGATTACTAGGATTATTTGTCTTGATGTGTGATTAAGCATAAGTGGTATCCACTCCAAGGCGTCCGTACATGTGGCGTTATGCTTTAAGTGTGAATTGAGCATGAATAGTAATATAGAGTTGAATGATCTTGCTAGTTTAGTTTCAAGATTACGATGAATGATTTATGATCACTTACCGCGGAGTCTATGCATGCGACGAGACACAAAAATGAGAAAGTAGAAACATGACACTTAGGGTGTGTTAAAAGCATATAAGTTTTGAAACCATGATGGGGCCGGACTTGGCAGCGCATTGTGTGGTGTGTGTGTGTGTGAAAACATTTTCAAAAGAGCCAATGA
Source organism: Rhododendron griersonianum (assembly GCA_018127125.1). Classification (NCBI taxonomy): domain Eukaryota; kingdom Viridiplantae; phylum Streptophyta; class Magnoliopsida; order Ericales; family Ericaceae; genus Rhododendron; species Rhododendron griersonianum. The sequence continues at coordinate 14,369,560 of CM030799.1, read as the reverse complement.
GAACCCGGATCGGCGAAATCATTGTGGGGATACTCGAGAACCCGGAGCGGCGGAACCGAGGGATGAATTGTGGTTTGGTTATCCGCAGAAAGGAGCCAACGCAATTGTTTTAATGATTTTCGAAAACCCAAATGGGAACCCGGAGCGGCGGAACCATTGTGGGATACTCGGGAACCCGAAGCGGCGGAACCGGTTTTGAATTGTGGATTGGTTATCCATGGAGAGGAGCCAATGTCAAATTCAATGTTTTTGTGTGCCAATAGGAACCCGGAGTGGCGGAACCGAGGTTGGGTGTGTTAAATGTGATTTTCAAAATGTTGATTTGGAAATGAAAAGTGAAATGGTGACACGGTCTACGAAACACTGCGTAGGAGGAACTCTAATGACACGGACACTTACGCTAGTCGAGTAATGAATGTGCATGTGTTATTGTACATCTCTAAATGTGAAGTTATTAAATGCACATGTGGTAGTTTGGTTACTATCATGTATCATGGCTTATTGACTTGCTACGTGTAAGATAAGGGTTAGTGGGTATAGGTTTACTCTGCTGAGCTCTTGTAGCTCATGGTGTTACCTTTGGTAACCCTGACATATTATACTGGTGGCGATGCTGGTATAATGTGTCAGACTTTGTAGATGATCAAGATGAACAGTACGCCTTGGAGGCTTTTGGAGCTAAGGAGCTGGCTAGGATGGAGGAGCAGGCGGAGCTGTAGTTAGGAACCCTAGAACCCCTTCATTTGTGTAAACATTGAACTCTTGTGGGAGTTTTGTTGTAATAATGAGCTAGACTCCATTTGGTTTTATCAATAAAATGTTTATTTAACGTTCCCAAAAATCAGGGGCGTTACAGTTGGTCTTTAACTGGTTTCATCATTCTATGTCAATCGTTGAAGACTAGGTATTTTTGTGAAAAAAAATAGGAACCACCATCCAATACTTGTTGCTTGGCCTGCTCATTTCTAAATTCAAATAGATAGCAACCTGCAACATCTGGCTTAACAACAGGGGATGTCGTTGGGATCTCCCTTCGCAGAGGGGGACGTCCTCTGCATGATGTTTAGTTGCTGTAAAACTGATGTTTCTTATAGCTACTGCTACTGTTCTGTTGGGTATAATCCAGCAGCAAAAGGGGTGTTCAAGAAAATCGTCCGAACCGTAAAACCGATCTGATCCGGACCGAAGTGTCCTATTTGGTCCAGTTTTGCGGTTCTATGGTCAGGTTATGGTTCCAAAAAAATAAGAATCGTTAATTTTGGTTCGGTTACTGGTTCTCAATTAATGAACCGTGCAGTTAGAACCGAACCGGACCGTTTAAAACTAAGATAAATATAGAAATACAGATATGTGTGTGTAATTAAATATGTATTTGAATTTCGTAGGTTAATTTTTTCCTTACTAAACTTAATTTATTTAGAGATGAAATCTCATTTGTTAGGAAAGCTTTTATTTTCTTCTTTCCTTTCCTATTCTAGCAGATTATCTTCCTATTTTTTTAATTTTATGAGTTCATATTTTGTGAATAAGTGTTTGGATGCTTATTGGATAGAACCGGAACCGAACCAAAACCGAACCGGCCTTGCGGTTTGGTTCTGGTTAGGTTCCATGCATATATTGGTTAGGTTCTGGTTCCCAATTTTCTAGAACTGTTTGAAATGGTCCGGTTATTGGTTTTCTAGAGAGCCGAACCAATCCGGACCGTGTACACCCCTAGCAGCAAGCTGTTCCGTGAGGGTAGTTCCGCTAATGTCGTGTTCAAGTTCAGGTTGAGTGCACAAAGGATTGTTGTCATGCACAAAGGATTGCTACTACTGTTCAATATAGTGTATTGCTGCCGTGTCAACATATGCATAGATGGATTGGAAACAACCCCCATATTTCAAGTTCATATGGATTGTATGCTGCTGTTAGTGGGTTGTATTCTGTATATTTTTTATGGTTTCTTCAAGGCGTTATTTTCCTTCCTCTTACTAGATGGATTGGAAACATCGCGTAACTTTTAGCCATGTAGCCATTTGGCCTAAGCAATTTTCTTACTCTTATTGTTTTCCTTTCTTTTCCTCCTGGGGTATGCCCCTTGTAGGCTGTATATTCGTTTAGCCTCTTTTTTCAATTTCAAGCTGGTTTATCCACAAAAAAAAAAACATCTGGCTTAACAGCCACAAATAATTCCTTCCACTGATACCTGGCAGTGGAAACAACCAAGGGGTAGGGCATTTTCCCATCAAGGAAATGACCCACTAAGTACTTGTTCCACTTACCAACATCAGTTAGTTCAATGTTAATCTCTTCTTTCCCTCTAAATAGATCAGGATAAAACTCAAGTTTCATATCCATTGAGGGACTTTGGGATTGTAGTAAGGACGCCCAGTTTTTAGGCTTGGGTTTAGGTGCATTTTGGAGTCGGTCTAGGTTTATTGAGAATTTGATGTGGTAAGGTTTGTGGAGGGTGTGTAGGCAAAGTCTGGTTTGGCTGATTTTTGGGAGATAGTGGGCGCTTAGGTTTAGTATCAGCTTCACTGTATCCCATATTGGGATCCCCTTCCAAGTATAGGGTGCCTCTGGCGTTGAATAGAGTTTTTAGATTAAGGTTTGAGACTCGTGCCTCTTGTTGTTGAGCGTGACGCGCTCACTCTTCTGGTTCCAGTATCAAGCTCTCCTCAAAGAGCACTTATTGGAGTTTCCGAGAGGGGCTAGGGTTTTTGTTTGATTTAAGACTGTGAGTCCCAAACCCAGTTGAAGATGATGTTCGGAAGGTGGATCCTAGCTTGGACTCACTTGAGTTGCTCAAATGTGGAGTTCCCAGCTCAATAGGGATTGTGTTGTTAGGGTTTTCAGACTGCAGTATCTGGAGTTGAAGAAAGCTTATAGGATCAGAAATGTTCTTCTGCTTCCTACGAATTTCATTAGAATCAAGGGCTTTAAAACCCAGCCCTTCCACCATGGAGATCATTCCATCTGCCATGGAGAATCACTGTTTCTAACCCAGCCCTTCCACCATGGAGATCGTTCCATCCGCCATGGAGAATCACTGTTTCTCCAAGGCCTTGTCAGAATTTCCTGAATCGCCTCACATGTCAGAGCCAGCCCATGATCCATAAAGGAATTTTCTCTCTTTCAAAGTGGATTGTACAAAGAAAATATAGAAAACAAAAAAAAACCCTCTAGAATTGACCGTGGGACAAATAACTTTAGGTAGGGTTAAATATCTACTTTTGTTGGAAAATGCACATGAGTTAGTTCTATTGTCCTAGTCTTTAGAAAAGTCTATCTTTTACCTAGTCTTTAGGAGTAAGTTGGAGTTTGTTGCACTATTTACTGAGTCTGTTTGCACTTTGTTAGGAATTAGTTGTTGGTTATTAGCTCTATAAATAGAGCATGTTATCATGAGTCAATGTATTGAGTTTCAGCAATAAAATTCAGTCTCTTGTTTCCAATATTCAACAATGGCATCAAAGCCACAGAGTGAGAAAAGTGAGATAGAGAGTGGGTATAGCAGCAGCTTTACTGCTTTACTTCTACTTCACTTGTTTTTTCGCTGTGTAGCAGCATAGGAGAACGATAGTTTCAGAAACTTTTGTGCAGCCAGCCATTCCACACTTTGATGGTCACTATGATCATTGGAGCATGCTCGTGGAGAACTTATTAAAGTCCAAAGAATACTAGACGGTGGTTGTTTCTGGAGTAGCAAAACCAACCAAAGGGGTTGTGCTGACAAATGCGCAAAAGGCGGAGCTTGAAGGGCTGAAGTTGAAAGATCTCAAAGCAAAGAATTATCTCTTCCAAGCTATTGATCACTCAATCTTGGAAACCATTCTTTGCAAGGACAGCGCCAAGCATATTTGGGATTCTATGAAGAAGAAGTACCAAGGATCAGCAAGGGCAAAGAGGCTGCAGCTTCAAACCTTTCATTCGGAGTTCGAAATGCTTCGAATGAAATTAGGAGAGTCAGTTACAGATTATTTTTCAAGAACGATGACAATCATCAACAAGATGCAGATCCATGGCGACAAGACCAACGGCGTCACCGTTGTTGAAAAGATTCTTCGATCCATGGCAACAAAATTTAATTTTGTTGTCTGTTCCATAGAAGAAGCTAATGATATTGTGGGCAGCATGCCCTTCGGAGAAAGGATTTCGTTCCTTTCCGCCGTTGCGGCCCTTTTTTGAAAAATCAAGGGAGCGCGAGCGCTGGTGGCAAGCGCTCAAAAATACAGAGTCGCCACTTGAGTTTTTGAGGGTCCGACACTCAAGGAACCGTATTTTGAAGCACCTGCCGCGCTATTTTGTTTGAAAAAGTTAAGGAAACCAGTCCGTCATAACCATATCTGGGTTCGGGAGCCAGGTTACGAGAGGGGAAGGGTTTTAAGGCACCCCTCTCGCCCAATCCGGAGATCGGTCTCTACTTAGGCATTTTTATGAAAACTTTTGTGATTCTTCTTCTTTTAATTAATTTTAGCCAATTAGGGCGGGGGAACAGTTAATCGGGGATTAAAACTGTAACAATTTGCAGGATGTGATCAAATAATAGCATGGATGAATGGCATGACGAGTAATAAATGGGATGGACCTAAAACAGCGATCAGATGCCAAAACCAGGCTCGGGATGGATTTGTCCTGCACGATGGCCAACTTGCATGCATGAACAAGTCTGCATGCAAGCAAACCATCGCGCGAGACACACGAACCCTCGCGCGAGTGTTGTCATCTCACCACAGTTTCAATTTCATCCCCTTCTGGGCTCTGGAAGGACCAGTGCACACCCAGGAGGCAAACCAAGCAGTTTATCAAAGGGACTGTAAAAATACTAATTATTACAAACAGCTTGAAAATGGAACTGAATAAAGGAAAATACAACCCCTAAACAGTGGGGGATAAAAGAGAGGCCAAAGGCCTAGTTACCCATGCAAGGGCCATTTCTGGAATAAACAGAACTGTCGCGCGACATTCCTGACTGGACTTCCAGGAATTGCTTTGCATGCTTGGGGTCCTGAGACAGATCCAGGAAGACCCAAGGGCATTCCATGCTATTCAAAACAAATAACCTAGCTACTGTATTTTGTTTTGCATGCATAACAGTGATCTAAAAATCAAAAGAAAGTACAACAGGCATGCTAATATTGCAAAAATAGAAAAGGGCTAGCCTCCCTTCCCCACAAGGTCCATTCTTTTGCTGACACAAGTGTCGCACGAGTGTTGTGGACCATCGCGCGAGGGTTTGGCTGCCACGGATTCTTGTAACTCTGCTGGCTTTAGGACCAGGACATGGTATTAATTACCAGCCTTGGCCCTGTCAGCCCCCCTCAGGGATCAAAACAGAAACAGGCCAAACATTATGCCTTTGCTTGGAAAGGGTTTGGAAATGGATTGGATTGATTGGTGAAGCCCTTTGACTAAGTGTGAGTGTAGAACACTTAATTGGAAGACTAGGAAGTGGTTTAGGTTAGTGACTTTGTGCTAGAGTGCTAATTGCCTTGTGAAGGGTAATTAAGCTTCTTAATCATTTTCTTGGAACCCTTAACATGGAAGACCAATAGGGGTATTTATAGGGGAAGTGGAAGGGCTAGGTGGTGGCCAAACTTGGCTTTACAACCAGCCAACAAGGCTGGTCACAACTTGGTGGATAGGATAGCCAACAAGGTGAGTGGGAGTGGTTGTGAGGGTGTAGCCTGCCAGAACCCTGTTCAGCTGAGAAAAACGGATCATCACAAGTCCAGCTGGATTCTGTGATAATGACAGGAGGGAACCATCGCGCGAGGGTTAGGAACCATCGCGCGAGGGTCAACAGTCAACAGTTTGACTTTGACCACACCTGGCAAGCTGAGTATCGCGCGAGAAACATGAAGGGTCGCGCGATGGTCTAACCTGACCCTAGGGTTTGACTGAAGGTTCAGAGGGGTTCAAAAGGTTCAAGCAAGGTTCTAAGCACTCCAAGCTCAATCCATTCCCAATCCAAGCTCGTTTGATCTGATTTCATCATCGGGAAAACAAGAAAACCGTAAAACAAAGTAAAACAATTGGGAGACCCAGATTGGGTGTCTACAGTAGTCCCTCTTTGACGGCACGCGGAGCACCATTGATTGGTACGGGTAACGTCAAAGATTTCAAGACACCAACCAAATCCGCCAAAAAGCCGATTAAATGGAAAATGCAAACGAGTATATAAAAATACCGTGCACCAAGGGGAAATTTGAAGATCGGACGGATAGATCGTCGCTGATTGATGATCGGACGGATAGATCGTCGCTGATTGAAGATGGGACGGATGGATCGTCCCTGATTGATGATCGGACGGATAGATCGTCGCTGATTTAAAGATCGGACGGATAGATTGTCGCGGATTGATAATCGGACGGATGGATCGTCGCTGCTTGATGATCGGACGGATGGATCGTCGCTGCTTGAAGATCGGACGGATGGATCGTCGCTGATTGAAGATCGGACGGATGGATCGTCGCTGGTTGATGATCGGACGGATGGATCGTCGCTGGTTGATGATCGGACGGATGGATCGTCGCTGGTTGATGATCGGACGGATGGATCGTCGCTGCTTGAAGATCGGACGGATGGATCGTCGCCAAGATCGGACGATGGATCGCGCCGATTGATGATCGGACGGATGGATCGCCGCGGCCAAGATCGGGCGATGGATCTTCGCCGCTGATGATCGGACGATGGATCGCCGCCGCCAAGATCGGACGGATGGATCGCCGCTGATTCAAGATCGGACGGATGGATCGCCGCTGATCGATGATCGGACGGATGGATCGCCGCCGCCAAGATAGGATGGCGGATCGCGCACGATTTGACGATCCGGACCGATGGATCGCCGCCGCTAAAGATCGGACGGATGGATCGCCGGCGCCGTTGATGATCCGACGATGGATCGTCAGCCGATGATGATCGGACGGATCGGATCGCCGCCATGATCGGACGGAGATGCCGTTCTTGGGCTGCTTCAGCCCCACCTTGTCGAGCAGGCGCTTGAAGCGGTCGCGGTCCTCGGCGAGGTCGATCGAGTCGACGGTGGTGCCGAGGATCGGGATGGATCGCCGCCGCCGCTGAGATCGATTGATGACGGATGGATCGCCGCCCGTCAGGATGATCGACGATGGATCGTCGCCGCCGTGCACCGCGATGGATCGCCGCCGTTGAGGATCGATCGGGATGGATCGTCACCGATCGATGATCGGACGCGATGGATCGCCGCCGATTGACGATCGGACGGATGGATCGCCGCTGGTTGATCGGATGGATGGATCGCCGCCGATCGGACGGATGGATCGCCGTTAAAGATCGATGGATGGCGATGATCGCCGCCAAGACGGACGGATGGATCGCCGCCGCTGACGACGGACGGATGGATCGCCGGCCGATCAAGATCGGACAGATGGGATCGCCGTTGAAGATCGAACGATGGATCGCCATGGAATATCGAACCGATGGACGGGCCGTTGGCGATCGACGGACGGATCGCCGCGTAATCAAGATCGACTTCGATGGATCGCCGATTGAAGATGGGACGATGGATCGCTCCCGATCGATGATCGGACGGATAGATCGTCAGTGTTTGATTGAAGATCGGACGATGGATCGCCGCTATCAAGACGGACGGACGTGTATCGCCGCGACGATGATCGACGCGATGGATCGCCGCCGCTGATGTGATCGGACTGATGGACTGCCGCCGGGCATTGGACGGATGGATCGTCAGCCATCAAGATCGGATGATGGATCGCCGCCGATTAATGACCTGGACGATGGATCAAGCCGTCGATGATCGGACGATGGATCGTCACCGTTGATGATCGGATTGGATGGATAGCTGGATGATATTTGAGGGCCTCACAGGTTTGACCAGCGGGCGCATGTGCCCTGACTTGACTTGGCGTTTTCGATTGGCCGATGTGCCGTTGATATAGTAGTTGACATGGATAGATCACGGTTGTTAGAGAAATTTTGCATTTTTTAAGTTTGTCGTTTCTCGTTATGAATAAGAGAAAGTAAAACCCGCCACTAATACCAAACTTGCATTGACAACACACCAAGACCACTCACAGACACATATGAGTATAAAAACTGGCCTAGCTCTGAATGAAACAGGAAAGGTACCCTAGGATACGGCTAGGATACGAGGATACGAGAAATAATGAAATTTTGGGCATTAATACGCCAAAACTCACAATACTCTGCTGAAGACAAAACTGACACTCATGAAAGGTCAATGACGGTCAACATGACCTGTACCGATCAACGGAACTGAACAAAACGTCCCGAGAATAGACTTACGCCGAAAAACGCATAAAACGACACAAAATGGCATAATACGTCCAAGAATGACTCAATTATGTCCCGGACTGAAACCGACACCTCCACACAGTCACTCAAGGTCTAGTGGACCTGTATGGCATGACCAAAACAGGCTAGAGCCTCCAAGACAAGTTTCGACCTCCCAAAACCTTGATTTGAACTTAAAACGAGCCTCCAAGGGTCCAAAATCTTCGTTGAGCATGGCATTTGGAAACCGATGCTTGGATATAGTCATAAATACTTATAATGATTTGCTGGAATCATTAAAAGTGCAAAAAGACCCTTGGAATGAAAAATGACCAAAATTGGACAGTAGCTGTTGGAAACTGTCAATACTGCAGACCAACCATCGCGCGATGGTTTGGAACTGTCGCGTGAGTAATCTCTGTCGCGCGATGCTTTGGAAGTGTCGCGCGATAGTCAAATCCTGCTAAGCTGCCTTGGTTTGACCAAATTATTGCCATCATCCTGTTCATTGTTCCACGTCTTGGGAGCTGTTCTGATGTTGCAGAAAGAGGGGAGTCCTTGCATGGCAAGGTGGTAGGACACCAAAGCTTCCATTCTACCACATTTGGCCTATAAGAAGGAAGGCTTCTAGGAGGAATATAGTGTGCACCCCTCTTCATTACCAAAAATGGGAGACGCATTGACGGAATTACTCGACTTTTGGTTACTGAAAGAAGAGACCATAAATTGGGCGAGCCCCCGGTCTCGATGCTTGTCCTCAATTCGAGACCTCCGATTCGCTCGACCGTGCGTCGAGCTCCTCCAAGCCGCATTGCCTTTTTGGGATCCGATTGTGCATGTCTTCCGATTCCGACAAGACGAGATGTGCCCTACGATAGAAGAATTTCAAGCGTACGTGCCAGGCTTCGCCAACCTAGACGTTCTTGCTGTTCTGCCCGTTCACGAAGACATGGAGCAAATCCTATAGGCGAGACTCAATATTCCAGAGGCACTGACGGCCAGTATCATTCAGAATGGCGAACTCAACGTCTTCCGCCTAATTGAGCTGTATGGACCCGAGGGAGCCCTGGGAGACTACGTGGGGGAAGCTCACAGACGCTTCGTTTTGTCCATATGCGCACTGGCTGCGTATATGCTGATTCCCATTGAAGGAAGAGCGAATCCCAAATTAGTGAGCATCGCCTTGCAAATGGACGCCCAGAAAAATATCATGCCCGTGATTTTAGCGGAAACGCTCCTGGGTTTAGACATGCTGAAACTTGAGCAAGCTGATTCCTTCAGCGGGTGCCCTATTCTGCTCCAGGTAAATTCCCATTCGGCACAATTTCTTGCATCTTCATTTTTTACCCCAAACACTCAGGCTGTACTTGATTTCTGATTTGACCTCTGCTCCCATGCAGCTCTGGCTGGCGGACAAAGTGGGGGTTTTAGAAGAGCCACAGGCTGGCTTTGAAGAGTTCCCCAGGCTTTTGGTCGAAAGACCAATGATATTCCCTGACCTGATGGTGGACATATGGTTTGCGTTTCTGAACGATCTGCACTCTGAGGACATAGTCTGGAGATGTCTCTGGTTAAACCTTCCAGCAATGACGCTCAATTCAGCTGGATTCAAGAGAGTGATAATTGCTGGCCTATCGAGCTTCACATTTTACGTCCCAGGGCGTACACTCCGACAGCTCGGAAGAAGCCAAGGGTATAAGCGTTATGGGGCGGAGGATTTCGACATCCCTGCATTTGACTCATGGCAATTGCGTTGCTACAAAGACAACTGGGGCGATAGGACGTTGAAGGAACCAATCCCAGAGTTCAAGACATGGCTGGAGAGTCGTTACATAAGGTGGCTTCGCGTTGAAGTCGAAGCAAGGCTGAGGGGATACTTCTGAATCCCGTGGGAAAATCCGAGCTGTAATTAGTAAGACCATCAGGCTGCCTGAACTTCTGGCTCTGCTTTTCAATACTTGCTTTGTAAATTGTACGACCCTTTGCCCGGCTTGACCGGCCAAATAACAACTTTAAATCATCCGGCCATTATCCATTCGAGGGACCGAATTCACCACCAAACGTGCAATTTGAACAAACAACGCTTCGACGTAGTCATAATCACCCATAATGACCTACTGGAAGCATCGGAATTTCAAAATCTGGCCCGAGTCAAAATTCGGAAAATCACCCGAAAAAGACAGTAGCCTGCCTTACTGTGCCGAATTTAAACTTAACCCTCGCGCGAGCAAACGAAACCATCGCGCGAGTACAAACCGTCGCGCGACACTTCAGAATCATCGCGCGATGGAGAACTCCTGTTACAATGGCCAACCTTGACCCATTCGGAAAGAAAAAGGTGGCAGGCTTTGTCAGCAGGTCTGGACGTGCAGGGGCTTCTGGTTCCTCCCAGAGGTGTGTCCTTGCTTTTAATGACTAAGGAGGACACCTTTCATGGACACTTCATCCAAGGGAAAAACATTACACCCTTCCTTGGCTTATAAAAGGGGAGTGACTCCCTGAGTGAAGGGTGTGCTCTCCATAGAAAACTTCAGACACTTTTCCCCAAATGGTAAATCATCTCCCCACATTAATCAGCCCGTGGCTCGAAGAATTTGTCGCGAGCGATTGGCTATGCTTCCGTTCTCACGGGCTGGCCGCCTTTCGCTTCTTAAAAAGTGTAAGGCTCCGCCCCGAAATCCTGAGAGCAGCCCTGCAGTTTTGGGACCGGGACGTCCACGTGTTTCGATTCGGGGACAACGAGCTGTGCCCGACCGTAGAAGAATTTCAGGCATATCTCCAAGGCTTTGCTTCGAGCGTGATTGTCGTGCCACCTTACAGGCAAAGCATGTCAAAGCTGCTGAAGAAATATTTCACGAGGCGCGGCGGAAGGCCTGCTGATTGGCGGACAGATAAACGTCGTGCGCCTAATGGAATGGTACGGGCCCGACGGCAATCCAGCGGATATTGTTCTGCAGGCTCGACGTCGATTTGCCATGTCAATCGGCATACTGGTCGCATATTTGCTGGTGTCTCCGCATGAGCGGCCCGACCCCTCGCTGATTGACGTGGCTACACAGATGGGTGTTCAAAAGAACGTAGTTCCCATGGTGCTCGACGAAACACTCATTGGTTTGGATTTGGTGGGCACAGGTCAAACGAACACGTTCGGTGGCAGCCCACTCCTGTTGCAGGTAAATTCTCACTCAGCTCACCTTTTTCCGGCTTTCACACAGTCTGTTTTTACCTCAACTCTCGGCTAAGGCTATATAGAAGCTCCTTACTTGTTTTCTTTCGCTCAGGCTTATGTGGCTCCTTACTTGTCTTTTCGCTCATACAATTATGGCTGTGCGATAAACTCGGGCTAATCTCAGCTCCAGAAGCGAACTGGACCCGTCTGCCCGGGCGAATGCATCAAAGGGGAATGCTGTACCCAGAAATGTCTGAGGAGGAGTGGTACACCTTCATGAGGGAGATGTCTCCGCGCGAGATCGTCTGGCGGCACGAAGCCTTGAACATCCCGGACATGGCTATGCACTCTGTAGGTTTTGAGAGAATGGTGACTGCTGGGCTGTCGTCTTTCACGTTCTATATTCCAGGTCGTATTCTGCGGCAGTTAGGCATGAGCCAAGGCTTTCATCGAGCTGGGATAGAAGATTTCCAGATTCCAGCATTCACAACCCAACATCTGGTAGGGTATGAGCGTAACTGGGGCTTGAGAGAACTCGGAGGAGCGGAAGACGACTTCAGCACGAGACTCAAACGCCGCTATGTAGCATGGCTAAGAGAAGAGGTTGCAAGGAGACAAAACACAGACTTACTCCTGACACGACTCCAATGATCTAGAATAAACTGTGAGCCCGTGAGGGCCTCTTAACAGAAATAATAGTTTTTGATGCTTTACTGCAATTTTTTTAGGGTTATGCTAAGCCTATGTAACAGAAATAATAGTTTTGAATAAAGGTGAAAGATTAAGAATTTTCCCCTTTTTGGTCCAAGTGTTGAACACCACGCCGCTTGAATGTTGAGGTACACTTTGGAATAAAAACCCTGGATCGAGTTGGTTGATTGTGACCGAATCTCACAGAGAGACTGCCTACATATCCCAAGCTAGGGAATCAGGTCAAAACGTAGTTCAGACTAAGGTTCGCTCGTGTATTTTGGCTCTCCTTTTGCGCTCTAATTTTTGCCTAGAACTGCCTTTGCAGGTTTTCAGTCTAGCGAGCTTTGATCGAATGCCTATTTATTTTTGCCTAAACTGCCCCCTTGGGTTTTCAGTCTAGCAGGCTTGCTCTAATTTTTGCTTGGGACCGCCCACCCTTGTGATTTTCGGCCCAACGAGCTTCTCTCAAGGATAGTAACGTTTAAGTTGATCCAGGTTGACCAGAGTGTTGAACTCGTTGCCGTCTAGATCAATGAGTTGAGCTGCCCCACCTGAGAGGATGGTCTTGATAATGTAAGGTCCCGAGCGCTTCGGGCGGAACTTACCACGTAGATCGAAGATGGGAGCCCGGATTTCCTTTGTGACCATATCCCCTTCAGCCAAGTCACGAGACTTCACTTTCTTGTTGAATACCCGAGCAATTCTGCGCTGATACCCCTGAACATGATATAAGGCACGAAGCCTCCTCTCATCAAAGAGCATAAGTTCAACAAATCTCCCACTAAGCCATTCGGACTCCGCGAGTTCACATTCAGCCATGATTCTCAAAGTTGGTACTTCAAGCTCGATGGGAAGCATAGCTTCCATCCCATAGACTAGGGAAAAAGGGGTGGCCCCTGTTGATGTTCGAATTGACGTGCGATACCCCCAAAGAGCTAGAGGCAGCTGCTCGTGCCAGTCCCTGGCGGACTCTGTGGACTTCTTGATGATAGTCTTGATGTTCTTGTTGGCTGCCTCGACCGCCCCATTCGTCTGAGGGCGATAGACCGTTGAGTGATGAACCTGAATCTGGAATTCCTCGAAAAGGTCTAACACCCTGCCTTTGAAATGGACCCCATTGTCAGAAACGAACACCTGTGGAACCCCGTATCGATAGATGATGTTCTTTCGGATGAACTGAGCGACCTGAACTGCCGTCAGGGTCTTGTAGGATTCAGCCTCGACCCACTTGGTGAAGTAATCTATTGCCACCAAAATGAACCGATGCCCGTTCGAAGCAGAAGGCCTGATCATGCCGATAACGTCGATACCCCAAACAGAAAAGGGCCAAGGCGATGTCATGCCGAACAGTTTAGAAGGAGGGATGTGCATGAGATTAGCATGGATTTGACACCTATGGCAGCGGCGCACATAATCCACACACTGAGATTCCATGGTAGACCAAAAGTAACCCTGTCGCAGGATTTTTCTGGCGAGCATGACCCCGCTCATGTGAGGGCCACAAACTCCCTCGTGAATTTCCTCCATGATTTTGATGGCCTCAGTACCACTGACACAGAGCTTGTGCATTCCGCAGTAAGATCTCCGATACAGCTTCCCTCCACAGATAATGTATTGAGCAGCCAACCTTCGTAGTGCTGTTTGATCCTTCTTAGTGGTGTCAGGCGGTTACTGACCACTTTCAATGAAATTCCAAATGTCATGATACCAGGGTAGGCCGTCATCAACATCATCGACGGCATTGATGTATTGATAAGCAGGCAAGTCCCGCTGTTCAATCAGAATAGGTCGAAGCTTGACACCAATCGGAAGCTCGACCATGGAAGCCAGAGTTGCTAGAGCATCGGTGAACTGGTTCTTCATCCGAGGGATGTGCGTGAACGTGACTTTATTGAAACGAGGAATGAGGTCCTCCAGCTCTTGGTGATAAGGCTTCAATCTGTCCTCCCGAACTTACCAGTCCCCGTTGGCCTGAGAAACGACAAGGTTGGAATCACCAATGACTTCGAGTTTTTCCACCCCAAGCGCAAGAGCAGCTTCCATGCCAACAATGCAAGCCTCATATTCAGCTTGGTTGTTCGTGACATCGAAATTGAGTTTAAATGCCAGCGAAATATGAGCACCTTCAGGGGTTATTAGCAGAACTCCAATCCCGTATCCCTTCTGATTGGCTGCTCCATCAAAATAAAGGGTCCGGTGTCTTTGACAATCGCCATTATCCCTTCATCTGGAAATGCAAAATCCGAGTCCTCTGGCCCATTGACAGGATGATCAGCCAGGAATTCGGCGACCGCGCGCCCCTTGACAGACTTCCTAGTGACATACTCGAGGTCAAACTCTGCGAGCAAAAGCAACCAGCGTGTTAGCTTACCAGTGAGCGCGGGCTTCTCAAACAGATATTTGAGAGGATCCATTCGAGAAATCAACTTCACTGGGTAAGCCAGCATGTAGTGTCTTAATTTCTTGGATGCCCACACAAGAGCCCAACATGTCTTTTCAAGAGCGGTGTAGCGTTCTTCAGCGCCAACCATCTTCTTACTCAGGCAGTAAATGGCCTTTTCGACTCCCTTTTCTCCCTCTTGAGCTAGCAAACACCCCATAGATGAAGGACTTACAGATAAGTAAAGTATCAAGGGTTCCCTGGCACTGGTGACATTAAAATCGGAGGGTTCTGCAGGTAGGTTTGAATGGAGGCAAAAGCCACCCGACACTTGTCTGTCCAAACAAACGGAGTATTCTTCTTCAATAGACGAAACATCGGCTTGCAAGTTAGAGTCAACTTGGCGATGAATCTGCTGATGAACTGTACCTTTCCCAAAAAGCTCCGCACCCCCTTTTCAGAATCTGGTGGCTTCATATCAAGGACTGCTTTGATTTTCGATGGGTCGACCTCAATTCCACGAGAAGTGATCATGAAACCCAGCATCTTACCAGCTGTAACCCCAAAGGTGCATTTCTGAGGATTCAGACGCATACGAAACTTTCGTAATCTCTCGAAGAACTTCCTAAGCACAGGAACGTGGCCTTCTCGAGTTTTGGATTTGGCGATCATGTCATCGACGTAGACCTCGACTTCTTTGTGCATCATGTCATGCAGGATGGTGGTAGCGGCTTGCTGATAAGTGGGCCCGGCGTTCTTCAAGCCGAAAGGCATGACAAGATAGCAATAAGTCCCCTATTCAGTGATGAACGTGGTTTTCTCACAGTCTTCGGGCGCCATGAGAATTTGGTTGTAGCCAGAGAAGCCATCCATGAACGAGAGCAAAGCGTGCCCCGCAGTATTGTCCACAAGCACATCGATGTGTGGCAGAGGAAAATCGTCTTTGGGGCTCGCTTTGTTCAAGTCTCGAAAATCAACGCAAACTTGAATTTGGCCATTTTTCTTAGGAACAGGGACAATGTTGGCCACCCATGTGGGATACTGAGAGACCATGAGAAAGCCAGCGTCAATCTGCTTGGTAACCTCCTCCTTAATCTTCTGAACCCAATCCGGCCTCATCCGTCGGAGCTTCTGCTTCACAGGCTTGGCATCTGGAAATAAAGGAATGCGATGCTCCACAATCTCGGGATCAATTCCAGGCATATCTCGATGAGACCATGCAAAAACGTCACTGAATTCAGTGAGCAGCTCTTTGAAATCGCGATGCTCCTCTGGTGAAAGTGTGGAGCCCACTTGAACCATCCGGGGATCGTTTTCATCTTTCAAATTTATAGAAACTATTTCTTCTTTTAATGGCTGAGCATGCCTTTCGTCCTCCCTTTCGATGAAGGCACGGATTTCCTTGGGAATGTCCCCATCGAAATCTATCCCCTCATCGTCAGGGTCGACACAGTTTATATAAAGATCATTGAAATAGTCAGAAGATGCTTCGTTCATTTCACAAGCCCCTGAAGGGTCACCAAGTACAAGAGAGTCAAACTCGAAATAAAAGCTATGACGTGGAGGGCCCAGAGGCACAAACTCCGACTCAGAGCTAGACTTAGAGGACGAAACAGACTCTGACTCTGACTTAGACTCAGACTCAGAAGTGTCGTCAATGCAAGTCAGGCGTGGCTTGAAAATGCAATTATTTAGAGAGCCCTTGGCTTTCACAATGAGAGAGGTGGGATCCTCAAGGGCGTCGGGCCCGAGCATGAGCACTTCGGCCTCTTCAGCTTCCCCAGCCAAACCCACTTGGGAGAATTCCTGGAATAGCAGCTCCAAATTTCCCTGATTGATAGATCCCAGGCAGTCAGTCTTGATCTTCACCTGATTAAGCTTCCTCTTGAATTCCTCCTTTGCTGGTTCATCATCACTGCTTGACCAGGTGTCATCAGCGAAAATCTCAAACCCAGGCAGCAGCTCCCCGGTTTCGGAATGAATAAAGGGCTCAGCCTGCCCAGTGTAAGCGGCATTTCCCACCTCACGTACAAATTTGGGACCGCCGTAGAGGGTCCGAGGTTTTCCCATATATTTCCTCCGCTTGGCATCTTTGGCAGAGGCGATATACCCCAAACCAAAGCGGCCCTCGTTGAAAGGAAAAGTAGGGAACTCCGGGACCCCTTGACGGCGAGAACCTAAACCAATGCCCGGAAAATAAGACATCCTCCTCATAATGTCCAGCGCGACAGAGCTTATGAGGAAGTTCCCGTCCACGTTGATGGCCATCACAGTGCCTGAAGTATCAAAAGAGAAACCCCCAAGATCGACGTCTTCTTCGCCGTGTTGAATTCCCAAAATAGGAGTCCCATCCTCCTTGAACGGGCGGATGCCAGAATCCCCGCAAATGGTTAAAGTACCGGTAGGTAGTCCTAGAATAACCTTTTGGTGGAGAGTGGACGGTACAGCCATGATGTCGGACCGATGAAGCCACGGCCTGCCCAACAGAAGATTGAAAGTCGCAGGAATATCCACGACATGGAACTCCACGTCCATCTTAAAACCCTCAGCATCGAGTTTAAGCTTCAAAATACCCTCGACTACGCGACGGGTGCCGTCATATGCCTTGACAACCAGATTGGAAGGTGCCAGGTCCTTCTTGGTGAGTCCTAAACGATAAGCGACCCTCAGAGGGCAAACGTTGATAGCGGAGCCGTTGTCAATAAGAACAGTCGGGACCCAGAGTCCTCGACACTTGACGGTGATGTGCAAAGGGCGGTTATGGTCGACTCCTTCGACTGGCAGATTCTTGTCTGTGAAGGTCACTGTATGCTTGGAGGTTGGAGGTTGGAGGGAGGATGAGAGATATCATTGCCTCTGGCGTGACGTCGGCCTGGACTTCAAGGCAGGATATGGCGTGACACAGCCTCTGACGATGCTCCTTGGACGAACAGATCAGTCCCCAGATAGAAATTGCGGCAGGAATCCGCTCAAGTTGCCGCTGAACTAAGTCAGGAATCGGATTGCCAGCTGATACCTTAAGAGGTGCAGACTTTGGGAAAGAAACAGGTTCGTTCCTTTGATTAGCAGGATTGGAGGAACTCCCGGCCTGCAGATTAGCAGGCTGAAAAATCCGTCCACTCCTTGCAACATTGTGAACGTTCCCCAAGGAGGGCACGACTTGAGGGTCTTCCTTTACATCCCAGAGGTCAGCAGGGACATCTCCCAGTTTGCGCTTTCCCTTGTCAGTAGTTGGTGCAGAGACGGGCACTTCCATGTCTAAGCCCAGATCCTTAGCCAGATCTTTCATCAGCAAGGAGTCCCAGAAGCTCAAGTCTTTCACAGCAGCCACTTCAGCAACAGGCTCCGGATTTGCAATAAAGGGAACATCCCAAAGACCAGTGTCAGCCAGGGAATGATTTACAGCCCAGACTTCATTTCCGACCTGGACATCCACGATGTCGTCCACTTCCCAAAGATTAGCAGGCGGAGCACGGTCCGTGACCATGATACTGCAGTCCCTGTTGTTCGGGTAAGGCACCTGAGGGCGCGGATTTTCTTCGTCGACAATGTAGGAATAGGGGTCATAGTCAGCGTCGGGATCAGTATCACAAACTGAATCAAAGACCGAACCAAAGAGGGAAACGTGGTCTCCCAAGGCCCGTGGATCTTCCTGGACAAGTTCGTCCTCTGCGTAGTGAAGCATGTAGTCTGGTATAGCATAGCCTTGAAGAGGGTTAGGGTCAACACCCATAGGAGCATTCCAAGTTGGTTCAGGATCCCAATAATATTCTGCTTCGAGAACCGGAGGCTCAATTGGGTTGAACAGCATGTATAAGGGGAACCCATCCAGAGGATCGAGCATGGCCGCTTCATAACCAGCCAACCAGCCATCATACCAGGCTTGATCAAACGGAACATTTTCGGGTTGTGGAGGAATCCCGTCCATTTCAAAACTTGACCACTCGTTGATTAGAGGAATGGCGTAGTCCCAATTGTCTGCTATGGCCCAGCCAGTAGCTTGCATGTTACTATCTGAGGGAGGCACCCAAGGCTGGTAAGGATCAGGAAACGGGCCAGCAATGGTTGCGTACGGGCTGTCAAGCGACGAGGCAGAATTAATCCGTACAACAGGGATTGATCGATGGAAGAGAGAGCTGAAAGATTCTTCGGATACAGGCGATCCAGCTTGTAAAGGTTCTGAAGGCGCATCAGCGTCAACAACCTGGCCTTCAATCACATGTACATAAGAAATCTCGGTGGACGATTCGAGCGGGAAAGGCACGATGGGCCTGGGTTGATCGGTTGAGGCTATATAGTCAGTGGGGTTGAATATGGTGGAGTTGGGGTTGATATAAATGGAGCTAAGAGATATCTGGCTGATATGTGGTACAACAGTGTGCTTGGGAAGAGAGTTGGCAATGACATTGGGTTTTCTGAGGTGGTGGAGGGGTTTCCAGCATTCCATCGTCAATGAGATCCTGGATTGCATGACGGAGGTGAAAGCAGGAGTCAGTGAGATGACCCGCTCCTTGATGGTAAGCACAGTAAAGGTTGGCTTTGAAGCCGGGTAAAGGGTTCTTGGGTAGAGGAGTTGGATCCAGGGGCTTGAGATGCCCTGATTTGACCAACTTTTCCAAAACCGAGGATAAAGGTGCCTCGATAGCGGAAAAGCTGCGGGGTTGGTTTCGAGGCCGGTTGTTCTGCGGAGTTTGAACTTGATTGACATCCGCAATGTGATTAGCAGTGCTGGAGGGAGTGGTGTTGGTACCGGCGGTTACCGTGTTGGAGTAAGTCCCTGTTCCAAACAGCGCATTCGCGTTCCCAGAATAAGCCCGGGGCTTTGACTTGGTGGCGTGCGGGGATTCACCCTTTGATAGAATCCCACTCTGTAGAGCATCTTCGATGGCCAGGCCAGAGTCGAAGAAGGTTTCAAAGTTGGCAGATGCCTAGCATAGTCTGGTTGGAGATTGCGGGAAATGATGCAGAGCTGATCCTTCTCACTCGGGCGGTCAGTCATCTGTGCAGCTTTAGCTCTCCACCTTTTGACGAAGTCCGCAAAGGACTCCTTAGCTTCCATCTTGGTGGATTCAAGTTCCCGGGTAGTCATTTTCAGCTGGGAGTTGTAGTTGTACTGTGAAATAAACGCAGTCCCAATGTCCTCCCAAGTCCTCCTTTTGGCAATGTCGAGTGACAAAAACCAATGGAAAGCAGGGCCTGAAAGGGTCTGAGGGAAAAGTTACGACATGGCCTCCGGCTCGACAGAAAGAAGTTTCATAGCAGCATGGTAGCTGTAGAGATGAGTCCTAGGGTCATCGCTCCCATCGAACTTAGCCAAGTCCGGCATTTTGAACTTTTCAGGAAGTCTGGCATTGGGATACAGGCAAAGGCGATCCAGATCAATCCCTCCGGCACTGATCTTTTCTGTCTTAGCAATGGATTCTTCCAGCTTGGTCATCTTGGCCAGGAGTGCGACCACATCCGGATTCTGAGTTGGTTCTTCTGGGTTTGGAGGCAGTCTGCCACCCGCGAGGTTTGCAGCGGGCCTGCGGCCTTCCCTCAGGTTTAGCACCATGAGACGTCCTGCGTGAAGCGGATCTGGAACCAAGACGGGTTGTTCCTGGTCAGACTCATCGTCCTCACCTTCTTCCTCGAGAGGGGGCGGAAGGCGAGTGTGGATGAGGTCGTTCAGGCGGGTAATGTTAGCATCTGTCTAAGCTGCCCTATGTTGCATGGTGGTGATGCTGTCCTGAAGGTTCATGAGCATGGTCTCCAAGGTAAGAGGTTCTGGTTGTGGCCGTTCCATCGTGACAGGTGGTTTAAAGCTGCTTGATGCGGATACTGGGGTAGTCGGACGCCCTTCCTGTAAAACCGGTGGTGAACCTGCTTGAGAATCTGACTGTAGAGCAGTCAACAGAGTGTGCGGAGAGTCTTCCGTGGCGACTGACTGGGATTGTGACCTGACCAGCCTTTGAACGGGATTCAGATGCAAACGTTCCCAAGCGGGTTTGGCGACTGGCCTCAATACTTTCCTTGGCGGTGCAATAATTCAGATCTTTGCTTGCAAGGAAAAAAAAGGTTTAATAAGGGTCCTGCAGTAACTTTAATCTAAATAAAAGACTAAAGCGGATGCAGCCAACGTCGTCAGTGTCACCCTAGACTTTAGAACCAGAAGACAAGTCTGTCTCACTACGCTTTGGACATTCTTTTAGGCCCTCAGAATTCTTTTCGAAGATGTATCCTTGTTTGGAACGAGCAGTCCTAAAGGATGTCAAAAGGAGTCTAAACCTTTGCCCATTTTGATGCTCGGGGTTTCAAGTTTTTTGAGGCCAGAACAACTCGGTATGAATATCATGATGCCATAACCAGATTGGCGTGAGCAGCACTGTGCTATTAGCCGGGCGGTGTAAGTGACGAGGCACTTGTTACCTTTTGGTGTAAGCATCATGGCATTTTACTACGTGGTTCCTTGTTTTTTGTTTGAAACCCTAAACAGGTACGTGGGCAAAGGTGTAGAAAAGCTTCTGATTTCCTAAAGTCCCACCGTAAAAGGACTTAAAAGATCATAACGCGCATCACTGAGATGCATGACTCCTCATCGGGCCATGACAGTGTCCTACTAAGCCTAAAGACAGACTTGGAACAGATTGAGAACCTAGGAGCCATCCTAGACATGCTTCTACGCTGAACGAGATGTATGTACAGTTCATGCGATAAGAAAAACAGTAACACATAGGCATTTACGGGGTTAGATGTAAGTAGATCCTAACCTGTGGGTACCTGTCCTAGTTTGGAGAGTTCTAATGCTTTGTATATGCAAAATGCCGGTTTTGGTTCGTAACAAGTTCCTCGGGCTAGGGCCACAGATATACCTTTTCGGTGTTCTTCCATTTGGATCTCTCACGATCCATGCCATTGTAGATCTCTCTCTCTCTCTTTCTCTCTCCCCTCTGAATTTGATGATCCAGTTAGTAGGTTTTGAGATTAGAAGGGGTTTCAATGGGTTTCGTGAATACATGTTTTAGGGTTTGAGCTGGAATGTCCAGATTACCCTTTTATTGGCACCAAAACCACATTTCGTGTTAGGTGTTGAGTTTTCTGGACAGGAATGGGGGATTGGATGCAGTGGCTAACCTTTTGGAAGTTGAAGGGGGAAGTAACTTCAATTGGTAGTTGGAGGGGGAAGTAACTAAAATCAGAATAGTTTGAGGGAGAAGTAGATATTTAACCCTTTGGGGAAATAGCCTCTAGAGTTGACTAGTATTCAAATGGAGAGAGAGAGAGAGAGAGGGGCAAGTACCCTTTTTTTTTTATAAACCAAAAAGTAGTGTTTGCAATTGAACAACCGAAACAGATCTCAGAAGCTTTTGCAATTGAACAATCGAAATAGCACTGGACGAGACGAAAACAGAGTGAAGAAGTGTACGTACGAAGGGCTTTAGCAGGCATGGACGACGTACAGAACACTGGTTTGGAGTATGGGAACTGATCTAGAGTTTGGTAACTGAAAAAGTATGTATATGGGTATGTGGTCATTGTATTTTATTGTTTTGCCCATACGGTTATTAGGTTTAGAGGAGTACACTGTAATTTCTTGTTGCGTGTGTGGTGGAAGACAAAAATGTAAGTCAACTTCAAGGGGAAGTCCTCACCAAAAGAGCCTCTCTCTTTATATAATAGAATAGATAAATCTGTTTACAATGCCTTTTGTTGTTTGTTGTATTTGGGCTTGAGAACCCAAGTAGTCAATTGAGGCATTTACTTCACTATGAAAGTTGACGAAATTGGAAAAAAGAAAGTTCATATTACTTAAGAACAAATGACATAAGCACTTGAATTTGAAATTAATGTATAATGGGGCTGGAAAAGAAACCTACTATAGTGAAGTAATTAGAGACCTGTAATAAACTTAAGCGAGTGAGTGAGGCTATCATTATAAGCCTAGGGCTTGTTTGGATGCGGGATAAAGATTGAGGGTATTATTTATAAAGGGGGATAAAATAGTAAAGGGTATTGGTTAATAAGGAATGACCCACATTGATGTGATATTTATGGAGGGATGATTAAATAGTAGTTGGTTTGGATGACAGTGATAGATGGGTGTGATTCATAAGGAGATGGAATTAAGATTGGGATTGATAATGAGAAGGGATTGGCAATGAGAAGGGATTGGTAATGAGAAGGGATTAGTAATGAGTACGTTTGTTTGAGATAGGATTGGATGATGGAATTATTAATATCATGTTTGTTTGAGATGAGATTAGATGATGGGATTGAATTGATAGAAGGAATTCGTAATGAGAAGGGATTGGTAATGAGAATGTGTTGGGATTGGACTATTAATACCATCTCCCCCAGGGTATTTCTAATACCCACCTTGCTAGTCCTAAGGACTAATAATCCCAACTCATTTTGAGTTACCAAACACAGTATTAGTAGTCTCATGGGATTGGTAATTCAATCCCAAGAGCTAATATGGTTATCAAATGGGGCCTAAAAATGAGGGATAAAATGGGGAGATAAGGTTATTTTGTAGTTGAAATGGAGGAGGAGAAAGTATTATTTCGGCCTTATTTGGGGTATTAACTAATAACACCCAAAATCACCCATAAATAATCCCCCCGCAGGGGGTATTAGCCAGTATAAGAGAAAAGGGGAGAAACCTAATACCCCTGCATTTTTTGGTTGCCAAACAAGGTGATAAACCTAAGGGCTTGCTTGGATGAAGGGAAAAGAGGAGGGGAAATATTAGAAGGGGTATATGGAGAGGGGCCCACGGCTTTCCCCCCGTTTGGCATGCCATTTACCAGCCCCTCTTATTTTCCACCCCCTCTTCGTTTTCGCGAGTTCTAGGGTTTCTCCGGTCTTACTTTTGGGCTCCTCCTGAGGTCCCCAAATTTAATCCGGCTTTGGAGGGGGGTTTTGTGGACGAAGATACCCCTCGTTATCCCCTTTCCCACCCCCAGGCCTCGTTGCTTTACCATTTGTGTTGCCGCCCTTTTCTGGTCTGTGGAGGAGAGGGTTTGGTGGCGATTTGGTCGATTTCTCCTTCCGCGAACTCAGGTATGGCATAAAATTCGTGGTGTATGGGTTCTCACGCACTCATCTTCGTCACACGATCTATATGTATCGATGCTCATAGCTGTTTTTGTGTGTGTGACTGTGTGTACGAGATTTGGTTGTCAAGCCCTCGTCTTCATCACGCCATTATCTCTGTATGTGTTTGTGTGTATATTTCGTATAGGGTTTATGGTGATTTTTGTGATTATTTAGGGTTCTTGGAACAAATATTTCGGATTAGGGATTTTCGAACAGATTTTTCTGATTAGGGTTTTGCGAACTGAGTATTCAGATTAGGGTTGTGCGAACCGATTTTTGTGTAGGGTTTGTTGAACTGATTTTTTTGATTAGGGTTTTGCGAACTGAATTTTCTGATTAAGGTTTTGCGAACAGATTATTCTGATTAGGGTTTTGCGAACAGAATATTATGATTAGGGTTTTGCGAGGTGATCGTTCTGATTAGGGTTTTGCGAACATATATTTATGATTAGGGTTTTGCGAACTGATTTTTCTGATTAGGATTTGTTAAATGTGTTAAATTTGCAAACTGATTAGGGTTTATTGAATCATTATTTGTGCAGATTTTGCGAACTGATTTTTCTGATTAGGATATGTGAAATGTGTTAAATTTGCAAACTGATTAGGGTTTATTGAACAAGTTTTGTTGCAATTATAAAACCAGTTGGCTTTTCAAAACAAAGAAGCTGTGGCTTTTTGATACTTGACATTTGGAGTAAATTGGAAAGCATAAAGTTCATAGAATTTTGCTATGGGTACTACACATTTTTGTACCAAAGGTGTACAACGCTGTGGTGGAAGTGGGCCACACCCAAAATTTTCAAAATGAAGGCAAACGCACAACCCGGGAGGAAAAAGAAACCCAGCTTTGACCCACCCCCAACCAAACCGCCATTGACGCCGACGACGAACCTCCTAAAACGCCATTGCGACCATGGAACTTCTCCATCTCTCTCCCAAACACCCATTTCTGTCTTCCACTCCTCCCTTTCCTCAAACCAAACTTCTACCTCCTGGTTCTCTCTGTCTCTAACACCATTTCCAGGGATTTACCATACACCAACTCTTTCTCCAATATTCAACAAGATATGAAGCCAAAATCCATCAATTAAAGCTACAGAATTTTTCCAGTTTGAACTTATGCTGGCACTCGGTGGTTGGATTAGCTTATTGAATTGAGGTATGCAATGCCAAAAAAAAAACTGGAAAACGAATCACAAAAAAACACAAAAAATTAGAAGAGAAAGTGAGATTTGGGGAAAAGCTGGGTTTGGAGGCCCCGGTCGCCGTTAATCGACAGTTTTGGGGGTTTCGATGGCGTTTGGGTTGGGGATGGGATTCAGTACGATTTGGCCTATTGGGGAAAAGCTGGGTTTCTTTTTCTCCCAGGTTGTGTTTTTTTCTTCAATTTTGAAAATTTTAGAGGCCCCGGTCGCCGTTAATCGACAGTTTTGGGGGTTTTGATGGCATCAATGGCGTTTGGATTGGGGATGGGATTCAGTATGATTTGGCCTATTGGGGAAAAGCTGGGTTTCTTTTTCTCCCAGGTTGTGTTTCATGGTTGCCGTTAATGGCGTTTTAGGAGGTTCGTCGTCGGCGTCAATGGAGGTTTGGTTGGGGGTGGGTCAAAGCTGGGTTTCTTTTTTCTCCGGGGTTGTGTTTTTGCCTTATTTTGAAAATTTTGGGTGTGGCCCACTTCCACCTCAGCGTTGTACACCTTCGGTACAAAAATATGTAGTACCCATAGCAAAATTCAAGTTCATAAATAAAGCCACTACATAACATTACAAGTTATAGTTTTGGTGTGTTCTAAATTGCATGAAGGCCTTTTTTAGGTTTTTTTACGATGGCAAGATTAAACAGAACAGAAATAAGGAGAAGAGAAGAGGAAGAGGCATTCATTGCGTTAAATATGTACATTCGTGCTGCAATGGGTGTGTTTCGGATGTATTGCTTCATTGTGTCCACGGCACATTATCCCCGTCCTGAGTTGTCTCCTAATCCAAACTACTACCAGACCCAAATAGATGTCGTCAATAGGCTTGTCAAAGGTAATGAAGTAGATTGCCACGAGCATTTGAGGGTAAATAGACATACATTTTTTAGGTTGTGCTGTCTACTTCGAGGTGTTGGGTTAGGAGACTCGCAAAATGTTTGTCTTGAGGAGAGGGTAGCCATTTTTTTGTTCATCCTCGGTCACTATACAAAACAGAGGCGTACGAAATTGCAGTTTTGGAGATCGACTGAAACTGTAAGCCGACATTTCAATGTCATACTCCAAGGTGTGTTGCGCCTTTTCGACATGCTCCTAGTAAGGCCCGAGCCCGTACCTCCTAACTACCATGACAGTAGATGGAGTTGATTTCAGGTAAAGTTCATTTAAATTGTTTGTAAATATTCCATTTGGTTTTCTCTACTCCACCATATCGACGTAGTATTGATTTTGTCGTATTAATGGTGTCGTAGAATTGTCTCGGGGCATTGGATGGGATGTACGTTCTAGTTAATCCCCCGGCAGTTGACAGGCCACGCTATAGGTCAAGGAAGGGTGAGATTGCCACAAACGTTTTAGGTGTATGTAGTCGAGACCTAAAGTTTGTCTTTGTCTTGTCTGGTTGGGAAGGGTCGGCCACTGACTCTAGGATCCTGGGAAACGCCATTTCAAGACCCGATGGTTTGAGAGTCTCCCGTGGTATGTGCAAATTCTTAAGTTCACCTTCCTTTCCCTCTATTCCTAGTATGAACCGTTCCTTTAATGCCATTACTTCCATTTGGAACAGGACAATACTACCTTGTGGATGCCGGATACCAAAATGCTGAGGGTTTCCTAGCACCGTACCGCGGGCAGCGATATCACATTAACATTTGGATGCAAGGTCACATGCCTACTACGAAAGAGGAGTACTTCAACATGAAGCACTCCGCTGCTAGGAATGTGATAGAGAGAAGCTTCGGTGTGTTGAAGATGCGGTTTGCAATATTGAGGTCTCACTCCTATTACCCCATTAGGACTCAAACACGTATCGTGACAGCATGTTGTCTTCTCCACAAACTCATCAAAAGAGAGATGCCTAACGATCCCATTGAGAACGAATACACGGCATGGGAACGTGATCACATACATGATGTCGACGCAGATGATCACATCACTACCATAGAGACTTCCAATCAATGGACCGGGGAGAGGGATGCGTTGGCTACAGCCATGTACAACCATTGGCTAGGAAATGGTGGGGGACAAGAGGTTTTCCCACCATGACGAAGTTTCTTTAGTGTATTTGTATTCAAGTATTTTAAGAACTTGTTATGATGTAAACATTCTAATTGCGGTTTGAAGAACTTTGGTTATGTAAACATTATAATTAAAACTATTGTAGTAAGTTGATTGTAATTCAATTTCTTGTTTGTACTTCATAATAGACTTGTCATATAATCATTTGTTGTGGACCTTCAAATCTATTTTCAGCAATGGATACCCAAGAAGGTGATGTGCCTACAAGAAAGGCTTCAAAAACGCGTAGGGTGTGGAGGAAATCCGAAGAGGATGCCCTCATAAAATGCATGCTCACGGAATTCTGTGATAATTGGAAGGCAGAGAATGGGTTCAAACCCGGGTTCTTCACCCTCATTGAGAAAGAGATGGACAAGGTCATGCCGGAGAGCAAACTGAAGGCCTCCCCCCACATTGACTCCAAAGTCAAGTATTGGAGACAAACATATGCCAAACTAACGGACGTTCTAAAACTTAGTGGCTTTGGGTGGGACCATGTGAACAAAAGGATTGAAGTGGATGACGAGGTTTGGAGAATCTACGAGGAGGTAACTTCCAATGCTTTAATTCATATGTTATGGCATGGGATGATGTACTAAGCTTCTAATCTTCGTGTAGGCGTACCCTAAGAAGGCCAAAGACATTGGTGGGAAGCGTTTCCCTTATTTTGAGGATTGGGAATTCCTATTCAGAAAGGATAGGGCGAACGGGGACGGGGCGGAGGTTCCTTCGGGAATGGCGCGATCGCAAACAAATGAAAATGTGATCCATAATGAAGACATTGAGGACAATGACGATTGCTACTATCCATACTTCGGTGATGAATTTCATGGCACCCCCACAAATGGACTCACGGGGTTGAGCAATGAAATTCCTTCGGGCTCGACACCTCCACTCTCCACACCTCCCACCTCCACACCTCCGGCCTCCATACCTCCGGTCTCTACGGCTGCACATTCCGCACGTCGTACGTCGCTCCCGACGTCCACTCCCCGCAGCTCCACTCCTCCGGCCAATGGCAGAACTCAAAGGGGGAAGAAAAGGACACAAATGGGTGATGTGGGATCCCTTGCTGCTAGCATGGAGGTATGGCTCGAGAAGAGTGATAGCCATATGGAGAAAATCACTAATGCAATGGGGTATTCGAAAGACGTATCCGCTCGCCGCACGCAAGTGCCGCAGGAGCTTGAAAAGCTTGACTTGACAGATACCCAAAGATTCAAGTTAGGTGCCATCATTTGTGCATCTGAAGACAGGTTGGACCAATTCTATGGCATTCGCGATCACTTGAAACAAGCTTGGGCTGAGGCCGTCCTAGATGGTATAGTCTTTGGTCCCGTTTGGGCATGAAGGGGAAGAAGTAGACGTAGAAGTTTTTTGACTTGGCTGATCTTTAACTCCTAACCATATGGCCCATTTTTTTAAGTGGCCGGAAAATCAATCCTATACATGTGGTCACTTGTTTTGTAATAGTTAGAGCCTTTTGTTCATAAGCTCTTCTTGTTGCTATGGTTTGTACTTATCATACGATGGTGTACTTATATGAAACTGAACATGAACAATGGTGTAGTAAGTTGTGTTTGATTTGTTATTGGGATGTCCAATGCAGGTATCTGGGTTATCTATGCATTCTACTCTTCTTGTTTATGGGCAATGATGAAAATAATTCGAACATTAATTAAGGTAGATACCTTGGCGGGGTAACATTAGTTGCAGCCATGAGTACCCTTATGATTGGTATGTATTGTCTGAGCCCAATCCAGGCAGCAGTACCCTTTCAATTGCAGGTTACATGTGTGTGTGTGTGTGCCAATGGCTGTGTGTTCTCTGTTTATATGCTGCAAGTTTTGGCCTATGTTTATCAAGTTTTGGTCACTTTGGAGCAGGTTTTGGCCTCTGTTTTCAGAACCAAGATGTTAGTTTTGGTTCTGTTTATCTGGTGCAGGTGAAAAGTGTGTGCTTATCAGGTTTTTTGGCTGCCATTTGGTTCTGTTGTGTGGATGAACGTGCAGGGATTGGTCATGCTTTATGGCTGCATTTGTTGGCTGTTTTCTGCCATGGGTTTGGTTCACTCAAACCTGCAGGTTTTGGTTCAGTTTTGTGGTTAGTTTATGCTTTAAAACTGCAATGCTTGGTTCAGTTTTCTGGGATAAGAACTGCATGATAACAACTGCAATTTGGTTCAGTTTGTGGATGAAAATGCAGGGTTTTGGTTCTGTTTTATGGGTGCAATGACTTTCTGTTTCCTGCAGTTGTTCTGTTATCTGCACTGGTTCTGTGTTCTGCTGTAGGTTATGTTTTCTGTTAACAGCACTGGTTCTGTTTTGTGTTCATTTGGTTGACCACTACTGGTTGTGTACTCTGTTGGTGGGTTAAAACTGCAGGTTTTGGCCAATGTTTGTGGGTTAAAACTGCTGGTTTTGGTTCAGTTGGTTAAAACTGCTGCTTTTGGTTCAGTTTTGGGATATATTTATGGTTTCAGACTGCAGGTTTTTTTGGCCAATGTTGGTGGGTTAAAACTGCAGGTTTTGGCCAATGTTTGTGGGTTAAAACTGCTGGTTTTGGTTCAGTTGGTTAAAACTGTTGCTTTTGGTTCAGTTTTGGGATATGTTTGTGGTTTCAGACTGCAGCTTTTTTTGGCCAATGTTGGTTTGTGTCCAGGTTTTGGTTCACTTTTGTGGTTCAGTTTGTAGTTAATAACTGCAGTGGGTGGTTCACTTTGGTGCCTGCATTTCTGGTTTTATTGAGCAGGTGTTGGGGCCTCTGTGTGTGTATTGAAACTGTTGGGGTTTGGTCATGTTGTCTGAATTGCATTTGGGTGGCAATGATGAATGTTTTCTGAGTCACGAACTGAACAAAAACCTGCATGTTTGGTGTGTTCCAAATTGCAGCCACAAACTGAGCCAAAACCTGCAGTTTTAACCCACAAACAGAGGCCAAAACTTGTATGTGTGTGTGTGTGTGTGTGTGGCTGTGATGATAATTTAAGAAGACCAGTTGGGGACTTAGGCGGGGCAACATGAGAGGGTCATTTGGCAACTCATGTTGTAGCCTAGTGCCTTGCAATAGTTGTCTACAAATCTGAGCCACATGTTAGAAGCTATTTTACTACAACATTCCTCATATTCATGGCTGCATTGTTACAACATTCCTCCAATTCATGGCTGCATTTTTTAATAGATTACGGCCATCTTTTATCATAAAGTTTGTGGTGACTTATAATGTTCTTCTCGAATAGATTATTCAATGACAGGTGAAGAAAAAGACTACTATTGGGTGGTCTTCGTTGGTCATAAACCGGGCATCTATACAACTTGGGGAGAAGCTCAACTCCAAGTTAATGGATACTCAGGAAGCATGGTGAAAAGGTACAAGACATTCGATGCAGCCGAAGGAGCATTGCTGAAGTTTCACGAGGAGAGATACGCCCTCAAAAAGTTGGAAGACAAACATTCCACATCCACAAGTGCGTTGGGAGTTGAACATCAAATCAATGGGTGGAAGACGTACGTTGTATTTTTTTTCTTAGGTTTCGAAGGTTGTATTTTGTTGGCACTTCTTCTCGATTCCGAATGAACTTGAACGTTCCAAGATTATGTAAAATATCACGTTATGAACGGAAACAAGTTGTAACATTATTTTAAATTTAAGACGTTCCAGCATCATGAACAAAGACGAAAAATCACACAACATCCATGGGTAATGCTATTTATTCTTTCGCCATCTTGACCTACTCCTCGGGCTCCTCGGGAGGGGGAATAAAGCAAACACGCCAATCATCAAACAATGGAAATTGAACACCTTTTGCCTCCCTAGCTTGTTTGTTAACCTAAGTCAAAATGAAAAAATTAGGAACAAATAATATTTTGACCTTTTAAAAAATTTAATAACACAGGAACAAATAATATTTTGACCTTTTAAAAAATTTAATAACACTTTATTAAGGCTTACTTGAAAGAATGCAGTCCAAACATCGTCTTCAGCCACCACCATGTTTTGACTTGCATCTCATTCAAACCCGGGATGATCAAGTAGGTTCACAATGATGAAGCAAGTACGGCGCCACTTCTTTATCTTCGCTTCAATATGCCATTCCTCAATGGCAGCATCAGGAAAATCACTGTCCATGATACGCTTCAAGTACCTCAAGTAACCTGGATGAAAGTGTCCACTCCCAGTGGTCCACAATCGGGACTCCACCATTGATTTTAGTACCGAAATCAACAAGATCTCTTCAGCCTGGACCCAATTGTGACGAGGAGGCAGACGACCAGCCATACAACAAAAATGAAATCTGAGACTTGTTTTGTAATTGAAATTTTTGAATGAGTTTGACAATGAATCAACTTGCTATTTATAAGCAAAATTTACCAAGTATTCTACCACATATCCACCATTCAATAACATATCCACCATTCAACATTCAATCAACTTTTACTCTCTATTCTAACCCAAAATCATACTTTCCATTCAAACCTACCATAATTTGTCTTTTCTTTTTCAAAAATTTCACTTTCCAAAATAATTGACAAATAATTACAAACCATTCATTAAAAAAACGTTTTTTAATATTAATTTTTTAGAATATACATTTTTTAATTCATTTAGTTTTTTATACTTTCAATTTTCCGAAATTGATTAAATATAGTGATTTTTGAATTAAATATACTTATTTTCATATATAATCAAATTTCACACTGCACATGGGCAAAATAATCATTTGACAGCTTTTCCCATCATCCACCCCTTCTTATCCCCCTCATTCTATACACCATCCAAACAACGTCAAATTTTATCCCCCTATTTAATACCCCATCCAAACCACATATTATTTTTCCCCCCTCCATAAACATCAAATCAATGTGGGCCAACTCATCAAAATTAATACCCCCTACTATCTTATCCCCCTTCATATTTTTTACCCCCGATTTTTCCCCCGCATCCAAACGGGCCCTAAGTCCACAATTTTAGGAGGGGGGAAAACTAATACCCCTTCTCAATACCCCATCCAAACAAGCCCTTAGATATATTATGCGTGTATGATTTAGGTCTACATGCTACCTATTATGTCATGTACATATATTGAACATGTATGTTAATCTCACCCATAAATGTTAGTTTTGCTCATGCATATGCTAGTAATATACTTTGAGCATCTGCAATGGTAATAATCAAAACCAATAACCAAAATGTATCACGTCAACCTTTGATTATCCATTTAGTCCATAATCAAACTTAACAACAACTACTTCCACATTGGTTATTTATGTATCTATAACCAAAAAACCTCTCACAATACACAATACACATTTGTCCAATCGCAAACGAGTTTAATTACGTACCCGATCACACCAAATTATTCGTCTCGATGAGCTGATTCCAATGTGAGGTGTTTTTTGAGTTATTGAGCTTGGTTATTGGTAAACATTGTTAAATTTGATTATAGAATGAGTGGAATTTGGTTATTTACTAAAAGTCTTATAACTTTATTTATTATAATGTGAAATATTTTCTGAACATTGTTATTAAATTTATTTATTCAGACTCATTTGCTAATTCCAATGGGATGCTCTAATATATGTGCATTTAAAAGTACCAGACGTGAAGGAAGGAGACTTTGCTTTTGGCTTTTTGGTCTGAAAATCGTCCGAAAGTGGTCGTCTTCTCTAGATATTCCTGGTGGTTTTAGGGCAAGGAAAATGGAGGGGTTGAATCAGACGCATCCTCATCCATACGTTCCTGTGGATTTGGATCTACCAGGTTTCGTACCAGGTTTCCTTCCACAGTCAACCATTCTCGGCGTTTTTGTCCTCGCTTCCCTCCTCGTCGTCTCCCTCGTCTGGTTCCTCTCTGGTACCTTTTCAATTTTCTGATTTTCCTAGAATTGATACTACAAATCAGTAATTTAGGATTTACAATTTGCTTCTCTTCTACCTCTACTACTATCGAGTGACTTAAAGCATGTTTTGTGGTCTTGTTATGTTTTGGTCTGCTAAAATCCGTACTGATTTTCTGTTAAATTATCACCTTACAAAAACAAGTCAAGTATTGAGTGCTGCCTAAACCGAATATTTGAAAGATCTTACAGCCTCACTTTGGATGCTGTGGATGGTGATAAAGGGTGAGAAAAGAAAAAAAAAGAAAAAAGGAATCCTTTGTGAAATTGTGAGAAAAGATGACAAACAATGACTTTGGGGTGTGAGAACCATCTTTATTGGTCCATTTTGTTTCTCAGCAGATCTCATCACTTTGCACAACCCTTTCTTTTCTCTCACTTTCTCACGATTCAAAGGGCCTGTTGTTAGCAAGCATATTCCAAACGTGGGAAATAGCATGGAGGATGCAGGAATCCACCGGTAAATGGTCAAGTACTTATAAAGTATAAGATAAAAACCATGGAGGACGCACAAACCCACTCGTAAAGATAAAGCACTCACGAGATCGATAAGGGAAGATCCTACCCGCGAGCATTATGTATTGGATTTTCAACCAACTCTCTGACAGTCTTCAAACACTTTACCATCTTCACTAGCCATGCTCAATCCAACACGAACACAACTAGGTGATTGCACCAAAACAATTACTAGAACGTCATTTTTCGTTACATTCCATCTTGAGGTTTCCGGGCACAACCCTTATCTTGGCCTGGTTTGGTTTTCGCCTGAAGGTTGTCTAGCACCCATGGACTTCCTGTAATCCTCTTGAAATTAAAACCTTTTGAGCACTTCGTAAATTGAAAACAAATTCCTCTAATAAAGCATTTTTGTGTGTGAGCTAGCAGATGTTTAGCCATGTACTTTTTTAAGTGTGTAGTGGCCTTATCTTTATGATCTGAACAGCTGGATCATAGGATGTGAAATTAAAACGTAAGAAGCGTCGTGGAAATGAACCATATGCCATGAATTGCAAATGTCCTTATAATATTTAGCTTAAATTCTTCTATTGGTTTCTTCGCGTTTGTTTTTTGGCTTGGTTTTCACTTGTATTAGGTCAATGCCGTTATCAAGCTGCTTAGTTTTTCTCTCTCAGTTTTTAGGAGCTTAAGATGAAAGTTAAG
Source organism: Rhododendron griersonianum (assembly GCA_018127125.1). Classification (NCBI taxonomy): domain Eukaryota; kingdom Viridiplantae; phylum Streptophyta; class Magnoliopsida; order Ericales; family Ericaceae; genus Rhododendron; species Rhododendron griersonianum. Next base: position 14,335,653 of record CM030799.1, on the reverse strand, counting down.
TCTGTCTGTTGAGGCCACCACGTAAGACACAATGTTATAAGCTGATCAATTTTCAGGGAATAAGAGTTCATTTTCGCTCATTTGGAACACCAAGTTTTTGTTTGTGGGGTAGTTTTCCGAACTGTTTAACCATCTGTGCAATCCCAAATAATTTATTACAGTTTATGTCAACTGTCAAGTTTTTGCTGTGTTTACGTCGGTGAAATCTTTCTTTTTAAGTTTATATTCTTATTTTTGTGGTTGCTTAAATTGGAGATTTAGGAATATGTGAAAAGGAATTTCTACGAGATTCTAATGAGAGGATCTTGTCTAGAACTTGCTATTTTGGTTTCTTCAAAATTTGAAGACCAATGGAATATCAAATCCCACTAAAGACGTGTCTCTATGTAATATTAGACTGGAAGCTGTTTTTTGGTATTTTCTTTATAAATAGAACTTAGACCTTATGCAATTCTACGTTTTTTATTGAGACGTAAGGCACTAAACCTGGGATGATAAGTTAGCTGGCGAGCCTTGTGAGCTTCCCTGCACATGCAGAATGACCTGCAGTTGCTGTCATTGTGGATATCCTTTTGACCCCTATGGTTACCAGTTCGGAGGTGACAAGGTCTTGTCTTTTCCACAAGGCAGTGACCCTTGTACTACTTGTATGGACGGCCATAAAATTAGGAAGCAACTTGCCCTTGCCCATGATCCATGCCATCATATATCAGAAGCTTCAGGTTGATAAATAGAACTTAGACCTTATGCAATTCTACGTTTTTTATTGAGACGTAAGGCACTAAACCTGGGATGATAAGTTAGCTGGCGAGCCTTGTGAGCTTCCCTGCACATGCAGAATGACCTGCAGTTGCTGTCATTGTGGATATCCTTTTGACCCCTATGGTTACCAGTTCGGAGGTGACAAGGTCTTGTCTTTTCCACAAGGCAGTGACCCTTGTACTACTTGTATGGACGGCCATAAAATTAGGAAGCAACTTGCCCTTGCCCATGATCCATGCCATCATATATCAGAAGCTTCAGGTTGCAGGTTGCTTTACTGCATTTACCCTGCTTGTGGTAAGTGTTGGAAGTACTTGGAACTGCACAGAAGTGTGGTAATAGAGAAAGACATATTGTCCTTCTCCCATATGGTGGATTGTCAATCTTTCTTGGAACTTTTGACAAGTGATGAAAATTTCTCTCCTAATAGGGGGAAAATCCATGGTATCCCCCTCTCATGGTGTGACCCAAACATAACATGTTATGCCTTTTCATGGCGATGCTATACCATTTTTGTGGTGGATGTTATGATGGGGGACACCATAAAAATGTGATTTAGAAAATGTCGTGCCATTTTGGAAAATGTTATGAATGCATGATATGGTGAAAATATTTTGTCTTCTTTTGGTAAATGTTTTTATATGTGTGAAGGGGTTGAGAAGCTTCTCTCTCTAGAATCTAGAGAGAGAATGCACTCCCCCTCCAAAAAAAAAAAATCCACCAAAATTCACCATAGATCCGTTCTAAGGTAATTTAAGCTCAGTTCGGAAATTATGAAGGGCTGTTCAAGATGATTCCTATCCAGGTCGGCCCTCTCCAGGTGTTCATCCAGGTGAGGTGTACCCTTTCTTGGTTCATCTCGGGCAGATCTTCTATATCAACACCGTGGTTCAATCGCCATCACCATGGTTTACCGTATTACTAGTGCGGTCCAGTACCCGTGGATCTATCTCAGAGCCGGATTTAGTCCAGTACTAAGCCGGATTAAGTTCTTGGCTCTTATCTTGTTCTACGAGAGCATGCATCTTCAATCTTATAAATGGGTCTCCTTCTTCACCCATTATCAAGTTAGACCAAGGGGACAACAGGAGGTAATCTTCTCCACCTCCCAGGCCTTCGTTGGTTGTTGTCAAATTGTTAGCAAGATAGTGCTCTGGATGGGTGCTATTGGTTTATCCCTTTAGATCTCCGGTGAGGATGTATGCTGAGTAGTGGGGTTCTTCATTGAACTTGCAAGTGGTTTTGCAATACTAGGGCAGGTATTCAACGTACCAGGCATGGAAGAGCAATGGACAATAGCTGTACCTCTGGAAATGGGTAAGGCTATTTATCTTATTTTATTATATTGCTACTCCCATGCTGGGGTTCCTTCCACATCTCTTGTAGCTTTGCCCGAGAAGGCATAGTGGAATGTGGGATAATGGGAAAGTGTGGCTTACTTTATTATCTTGTGCAATTGGCACACGTGAAAGGAAGGAAGTGGACTTGCTTTGGTTAATTAATTGTGGGTCCACACACTAAGACGTTAGTGCTTCATAATCACAGTGGGCTGGGGCTCAATTCGCCCAGTTTAGTTACTGGATTCATCAAGCTCATTGAAGTGCGCAATACTGGGTTTCTCTGAGAACCTCGATGGGCAGTCACCTGTTGGACTGAGATCGGGTTCGTTCAAGCTCTTGTCGAACCTCCTTATATCCCTAGTTTCTTTGCTTCTTTAGCCCGGTGGTTGTGCGTAGTATGGTTGTGGTCGTGGCTATCGTTAATTAGATTGGAGTCTGTGCTGATTGAAAGGAGTAGCTTTGCGGCTGCCATTGATTAGATTAGTGGTTGGATTCTGATTGAGCGAGGTAGCTACTAGGGCTGTCTTTGATTAGATTGGTGGTCGTGCACTGATTGAAAAGGGTAGCTTCGCAGGCTGTCAGTGATTAGATTGGTGGTTGTGCACTGATCGAAAGGGGCAGCTTGGTTCACCTGCGGTTTGAGTGGCCACTTCTTGTGGATCCTCTTTCTGTCCCTCTTTTAGTTGGTAGCGAGCCTAGGGGATTAGGTTGAGGGTGTAGTAGTCTGGATGGATGGAATGGGCGTGGTGTGCAGGGTACTTGGCAGGGTAGCCTTGTCGGATGCCGACATCTCCAGTTCGAGCCTCTTCTCGGTCCCTGGTCCCTCTGTAGTAGCTGTTCTCTTAGAAGTGGGTATTATGCTTGCTCTCCGGGTTTGTTGGAAGTATTAGGTTCTCGGTTTGCTTATCCCAATTCTGGAGGTTGTGGTTTTGGTAGTTGGTTGAGAGCTGGTTGTTTTGGTGAGCCTTAGGCTTGGATGAGGGAGTATTAGGCCGGAAGGATTGGGCGTGGTGTGCAGGGTACTTGGCAGGGTAGCCTTGTCGGATGCCGTCATCTCTGGTTCGAGCCTCTTCTTGGTGCCATGATCCTCTGTAGTAGCCGTTCAGCTTCCCTTGAAGCCGTATTACTGTGTTGCTGCTTATCCTCAGTGTTGGTTATCATGTGGTCACCTCTGACTGTGATTACTTATTTTATTTCCTAACCTGGCGGGATGTGTCAGGTAGTAGTAGATCATTTACAACTATTATTAATTGTATTACTTAATATCATATCCCGTTGTATGATCCTTGATAGTGCAACGGGAATATGATCTCAGCATACATGGCATTTTTTGTTATGTTATTTACTTTATCTTACTCTCCATGCGGGTGGTGCATGGACTATCGCACTTTTTTTTAATCTTGTTTTTTTTCCTATTATTTTCCTCCTGGGGTATGCCCCTTGTAGGCTGTACATTCGATTAACCTTTTTTAATTTCAAGCTAAGTTACCCAAAAAAAAAAAAAAGTTTTTCCATTTTATAGCATTATTTTGTTACACTAGTTTGTGGTTTTTGTTACGCCATTCATGGTTTTTGTTATGCATTCTTATGGTTAATGTTATGCCTTCTTTTTGTGAAATCAAGGGCCGATACGGTATCCCCAAACAAGGGGGGGGGGGGTACCTTAGCATTCCCCCTTAATATGGTCTCCCTCCGACCTAATTTAAATGTTCCCTACGGATTTCTGTGGATTTTCAAACCCAAAAATATATATACTTCTACATATTATTTATTTACTTACACCAAATTAAAGTCCCCCATTAGGGGATTTCCGTGCATTTTCAAACCCAAAAAATATATATATTTCTGCATATTATTTATTTTATTTTCAAGAAAATAATGAGCACTTTAATTTGGTGTAAGAAAATAAAAAAATAATAATGAGCACTTTAATAATGAGCACTTTAATTTCGTGCGTAGTATGGTTGTGATCGGGGCTATCATTGATTAGATTGGGGTCTTGCGCCGATTGAAATGGGTAGCTTAGCGGCTGCCATTGACTAGTTCGGTGGTTGGGCTCTGATTGAAAAGGGTAGCTTCCGGGGTTGTCATTGATTAGATTGGTGGTCGTGCACTAATTGAAAGGGATAACTTCGTGGGCTATCATTGATTAGATTGGTGGTAGTGCACTGATCGAAAGGGTCAGCTTGGTTCACCTGCAGTTCGAGTGGCCACATTTGTGGCTCCTCTTTCTGTCCCTCTTTTAGACTATAGCGAGCCTAGGGGATTAGGTTTAGGGTGTATTAGTCTGGATAGAATGGGCGTGGTGTGCAGAGTTCTTGGGAGGGTAGTCTTGTCGGATGCCGACATCTCTAGTTCGAGCCTCCTCGGTTCTTTGTCCCTATGTAGTAGCTGTTCTTTAGAAGTGGGTATTATGCTTGTTCTCTAGGTTTGGTTGGAGTATTAGTCTCTTGGTTTGCTTATCCCATCTCTGGAGTCTGTGGTGATTGGTTGTTGGCTGAGAGCGGGTTGTTTTCTAGCGAGCCTTAGGCTTGGATGATGGAGTATTAGGCCGGATGGAATGGGCGTGGTGTGCAGGGTGGGGCCCCTGTCGGATGCCGACATCTCTGGTTCGAACCTCTTCTTGGTGTCTTGTTTCTCTGTAGTAGCTGTTCAGCTTCTTTTGATGCCGTATTGCTATGTTGCTGCTAGTCCTCAGTGTTGGTTATCTTTTGGTCCACTCTGGTAGTGACTATTTATTTTATTTCCTAGCGTGGCGGGATGTGCCATGTAGTAGTTCAAATTCATGTTATTTCTTCTCGTATCGCTTTATATCATACTCCGTTGTACTATCCTTCCGCTTAGATGGATAGTGCAACGGGGGTATGATCCTAAGTAGCACGGATACGGATACGAGATACGGATACGCTACGATAAGGGTCATCATTTGGCCCGCGGCCCGTCCAAAGCCCGCCCGGGCCCGTCCAACGGGCGGGCTAGCCCAGCCCGTAGTTTGTAATGGGCGGGCTTGGGCCTATGAATTTTTACTCGGCCCGCCCGTAGGCCCGGCCCGTGAGCCCGCCCACAAGCCCGCCCGTGGTACCCGCCCAATAGCCCGCCTACGGGCCCGCCCATTAGCCCCAAATCCCACAAAATCCTTTTTTTTTTCCCTTGGTTTAGTTTCTACCCAAGGAAATTAAGCCCGCCCGTTGGCCCGCCCGGCTTTTGGCCCGCCGGCCCGTCAATTGAGTAGCCCGTGGGCCGGGCTTGGGCTTCAATTTATGACAAGTAGCCCGGCCCGGAAAAAAGAAAAAGCCCGGTCGGCCCGGCCCGTGGGCGGGCTTGGGCATAGACTTGGCGGGCTGGGCCGGCCCGGCCCGGCCCGATGATGACCCTTACGCTACGATACGGATACGCGGATACGTGATTTTTCCAAAAAGTAGGATACAATACGTTGGGGATACGTTGAATATAAAATTAAATAAAAATAATATTCCATTGGCAACTAAAGTTATCCATTACACAAATTCACCATTTACATGCCAAGCAAAAAAGAGAGTTCATTTAACATCATCAAAAGTCAAAAGATTTTCATTGTCCATCCAAAATATTGCAATCATCATTGCATTTCGCTAAACCTCCATTGCTTCATCGCCAATTTCACCGTCATTACCATCGTCCGTAAAAACTACGGCCTCCAACTCCGGTTCGTCAAGAGAGAGTTGTGCGATTTCAAGTTCCCCAACATCCCCAAATGTATCAAAAGCATCTCCGGCAATGTCCCACATCTTCGTTTGTCCTTCCATGTATTGTCGAGTTCTTCTTGATAAGAGGCGGAGGTTGCTATGAATGAAAACCAAGTCTTCCGCACGTTTTGGAGTCATCTTATTCCTTTTAGCCGAATGCACAAATGAGTAAGTACTCCAATTTCTCTCGCTACATGATGATGAAGAAGGTTGCACAAGTAGCTTTAAAGCTACGCTTTGAAGCAAAGGTGCACTTGCACCATAAGTAACCCACCAACTCTTAGGGTCCATTGCATAGCGATCATGGATGGAATCACTATCCCCAAACTCTCCCGCCTTGCTTGAAAAATTGGCAAATTCCATGTTAGCCTTTGAGCGATCCGCCGAATTAGGAAAATACCTTTTCATGCATTTCATTCTTTCTCGTGCAACCTCAACATCTTTATGTGGAGGCACTCTACTAGGACCCTCGTGAAGCCATTCATCACTATAGTACCTTCGTAATACAAAGAAAAGTTGAAGTTTAATTTATGAATAATAGAGTACATAATGTTCACACTATTTATGAAGTGAACTAATGAAGTTAGAAGTCACCTCGGATTTAGTGAATGAGCTAGGCAATGAAGTGGAGTGTTGTTCTTGTTCCACCAATCAACGAGAATTGCGTGAACAACTTCATAAAAGGTAGATGAGTCCTCATGCCGCTTTCCTTCATGCCTATATATTGCAACATTTACCTTCTCTATCATTGTATCCCACATGTCATAGACCAAATGAAGACAAGGCTTATCCGTGTCACAAGTCCTTAACATATCATACATGGGAGAGGTAAAGGAAAGTATATAATCAATGTCATCCCACCAAATGTCATCTAGCACCTTCTCTTTCACAAACTTTGCTTTTCCCGTATCATCCTCTCTATAAGAATTTCACCTCGGGTTTATAACCATGGTTTGAAGACTAGTTTTAAAAAGCTTGAATCTTTTAAGCATAACCATTACAGAAGCAAAACGAGTACTTGCAACCGAGAGCAACTTCAAAGGAACGAAGTCATTGAAGATAGCCAACCTCATGGAATGGTTCATGATGTAATTCTTGATGAATGAAACATCATCCGCAATGATCGTGATCCAAGAACACTCGTCATAAGTTACTTGATTGTTTTCCACATTCTTTGCTGCACAAATATTTTGCAAGGCAAGGTTGAGAGTGTGGACCACACATGGTGTCCAAGAGATGTTAGGATATAATCCTTCAATTAGAAGTCCCGCACCGGCACAATTCTTAGCATTATCTGTGATTACTTGAACCACATTTTCAGGGCCAACCTCCTCTATCACATCTCTCAACAACTCACAAATGAAATACTTATCCTTTGTGTCACCGGAACAATCCACGTCTTTGAGGAACATAGGCCCGCCCTCCGTTACCGCCATAAAGTTGATCAAAGGCCTTCTTTGCGAGTCACTCCATCCATCACTCACAATGCTTACACCTTTCTCTCTCCATGTTCCCTTAATCGGAACGAGCAATCTCTCAACATTTGTCTTTTCTTGTTGAAGTAAAGTTGTCCTCAACAAATTATATCCCGGTGGGATATATCCAGACAAAGGATTATTTGCGGCAAATTGATAAGAGCTCACATAATAAGGGTTTCTTGCCAAATTAAATGGTACACCCCCGGAATAAAACAACCTAGCAATTTTCGCATGCAATTGATCACGTTTACCCCTGTCAAATGCCTTCTCAACGGGTGATGTAGTTTCACTTCTCCTCCCACTTGTTCTTTGTTTCTTTGTCTCATAACCTTCTAGAACAAAACCAGACGATCTAGTAGAAAGGGGTAGAGGTACTTTCTTTGGCGCATTTTCTTTCATTCTCGCTTTAATTTTCTCATCTAATTTCCTCATAGTTGCAAGAACTTCCTTTGTAACATTTTGACAAGGTCCAATTCCATTCGACAACTTTAACAAATGGCCCCTAACTCTAGTGTATGAACTCTTTTTGACAACACTGCAAAAATTGCACTGCCACAAAGTATTTCCCCCTTGATCACCCAATTTCTCTAATTTAGTAACATAACTCCAAAGAGGATTATTAGTATCCACTGCATTCATTTCTGAGGATGAGGAAACAGAGCTACTACCAGTAGGTCCAGTACCAGCAGAAGCAGAATCCATTTGGATTCAATATACTGTTGTTAAAATAATAAAAAAAATCAGCTGACAACAGTAGTCAGTAGATACTAGCAACAAGCAATCCCACATTTCTTGATTCAATATACTGTTATTAAAAAAAAAAAAATTCAGACGACAACATTAGCTACTAGCAACAAGCAATCCCACATTTCTTGATTCAGTATACTTATTAAAAAAAAAAAAAAACAGATGACAAGGTCACAAGATATATATGGCGTGTGTGTGTATATATATAGAGAGAGAGAAAGAGTAGACAGACGAGAGAGAGAGAGAGAGGAGACAGACGAGAGAGAGAAGAGACAGACGAGAGAGAGAACAGAGACGAGAGAGAGATGAGAGGGACGAGAGAGAACTTACAGTTCAGATCGAGAGATGAGAGATGAGAGGCGACAGAGGTGTCCAGATCGCCAGATCCCTTTCTTCCCCCTTTTCGTTTTCTTTTCGTTCTCGGCAGTAAGGAGAAATTGGATTATATAGCCCTAATTACACTTCAAACCCATAATTTTTAAGTAATAACAAATTTACCCCCGAACGTATCCGAAACGTATCCCAACGTATCCAAAACGTATCCGAGCGTATCCGAAACGTATCGGAACACCAAAAAATAATTTTGAAAATCGGATACTCTACAAAACGTATCGGATACGTATCCGGAGCGTATCCGAGCGTATCCGTATCCGATACGCGTACGGTACGTGATACGGAGGTCCAAATAGAGTATCCGTGCTTCATAGGTATGATCTATACACATATGGCACTTTTGTTATTTTATTTACTCTACCCTACTCTCCATGCGGGTTATGCATGAGTTATCACACTTTTTTCAATATTCTTTTTTTTCCTTTTCTTTTCCTCCTGGGGTATGCCCCTTGTAGACTGTATATTCGGTTAACCTTTTTTAATTTCAAGCTAATTTATCAAAAAAAAAAAAGTTGAAATATACTCCCTCCGTCCCTTTTTAAGTGTCTTGCTTCGTAACTCCAACTTTTTAAAAAGACATCATCATTATACCTTTCACATCAACTTTTTCCTCCACTTTCCTTACTTACCCATCATCATTACACTTTTACTCACTTACTTTTCAAAATGGAATCTACTTTTAGGGACAAAATAGACAATACACCAATTTTTACCCACTAACTTTACAAAATGGACACTTAATAAGGGACAGCCCAAAATGAAATACTGGACTATAAATAAGGGACGGAGGGAGTATATTTTTTGGGTTTGACAATGCACATAAATTCGTAGGGTTCATTTAAATTGGGATGGAGGGAGTACTTTTTTTTGTTGTTTCTCTCGGTGCTCATCTTTTCTTCAGTATGATGTATGATATTCTTGACATTTTTTTGATTTCGTTGTGTTTAGTTATTTTTATTTGAAATCTAATTTGTCTGCTAGCAACTAAGAAACTTATTGGACTTCGTTGAATGAAGTTAATACTTTTTTCTTAACAAGGTCGGTTGCCAAAATTGCAAAAGATTGATAGATTGCTGATGTGCTGGTGGCTTTTCACGGGCCTGACCCACATGGTCCTTGAGGGTTATTTTGTTTTCTCTCCGGAATTTTACAAGGAAAAGACTCCCAACTACCTCGCAGAAGTTTGTAAGTTCTCATTGTTTTACCTGAACTTTTGGTCTACGCAGTCACTCTTTATAGTAATTGGGAGGACTTCAATTAGAACATTAAGGAAAGTTGATAGCGTTTCTGTTTCAAATTAAAATTGGTAGGGAAAGAATATAGCAAAGGTGATTCAAGATATGCGGCAAGGGAATCTGGAGTTGTTGCGATTGAAGGAATAACTGCTGTTCTAGAGGGTCCAGCTTCACTTCTGGCAGTGTAAGTTATAAATTTAATACAGTTCTTATGAAGTTAGTACAGTTCTACAATCATGCCATGAGGATGAGATTCGTTCAGCTCTTGGTCACTCTGATTCTCCAATGTATAATCTTACTTGACCAGATTGTTCACTCCTTGCAGATATGCTATTGCCACAAAACAGCCATACAGCTACATTCTTCAAGTCGTCATTTCTCTGGGGCAGCTTTATGGAACTGCTGTGTATTTCATAACTTCTCTTCTTGATGGAGATAACTTTGCTGCAAGCATGGATTACTATTATGCCTATTACATCTTTGCAAACGGCTGGTGGGTTGTAATACCAACGCTGATAGTTATAAGGTGCTGGAGGAAGATATGTGCAGCGTTCCCGATCCAAGAAAAGAGGAAGACCAAAACTCGCTGAGGAATCCGAAATGCCCTTCGAATATGCTGATTTCATTTTCTTATTTCATAAGAAAACAAACTGGGAAGATTTGGACGAACTTAGTTGCCTATCTAGTGTTGCTACATTAAGTTGTGGACTTTGTGTGATTTTTCCTGGTGTTGGAATCCAGTGACATCTACTTTTGTTTGGAAGAACCTTTTTTCTCGGTTGATATTTTTACGTGTGAAATTGGTACGTGATTAATTCACCTATGCTGTTAAATAACAAATCACTGATCTGCTACAGCTTGTATGCTGTCCCACCCTCCAAAGAAGGCGGGTATATCCATTGCTCCTTTTTCGGTAGCTTTCTAGATTGTATTTCTTGCTAGAGCTAAGTTAGAACTTAGCGGCATCCCTTTTGTGGAGTTGATGTCACACTTATTAACCTTTTTGGTCTCCAAAGTATTACAAAAATCTCATTTTGGTCCCCAATAAACACATTGGAGAAATTGAGTCCCCAACGTTATTAAATGTGTACCAATGTAGTCACCCACCCCTCACGCTGTTACCCCAAACGTTTAAACCAGGGGCATGTTTGTCATTTCCCTTCCCCCAACCTTTTTATTCTCCACAGCACCTATCAAGGTTGGGAAAATCACTTGCTCCTCGTGGAGGGAGAGATTCAGATCCCGTTCGGCTAAATAAGCCAACTGGCTTTTTTTTTTGTCCTTATTCAATTTTTTTTTCGTATTTGTTAATTTCTCGTAAATTTTTTGGAGATTATTGCATCGTCATGACGGGAGGAATCTAAAAAGTAAAAAATTATGATTGAAATCTATTTTTTTTTAATAAAGACGAAAAAATTGGCTTATTTTTGTCTTTATTCAAAAAAATTAGGTTTTGATCATAATTTTTTACTTTTTGGATTCCTCTTGTTATGACGATGCAATAATCTCCAAAAAAAATGACGAAAAACTAACAAATATAAAAAAAAAATTGAATGAGGACAAAAACACTTGGCTTATTTTTTTGTCCTTATTGATATTTTTTTCCACATTTGTTAGTTTTTTGTCAATTTTTTTAGAGATTATTGCTTCTTTATGACAAGAAGAATCTAAAAAGTAAAAAAATTACAATTGAAATTTAATTTTTTTTGAATAAAGACAAAAATAGCCGAGTCGGGCACTGTGCCGGCCCTAATCCCTATAATGAGGTGCGCCGATCCTTTGGCCCAGGAGCACGCCGTCACGGTCTGGTCTAAAAAGTAAAAAATTACAATCGAAATCTAATTTTTTGAATAAAGACAAAAATTGTAAAGACTCGTGATTTAGTTTATTTGTTTTGTAATTTAATACATGATTGAACTTTTATTTTGTGGAAGATGAGTTGGGGTTAAAGTGTATTGACATAGTAGTTATGGGAGTTGTTGTAGTGTTGTAAAGATGGAAGGGTGCCTAGTGCAATTTGGAGTATAAAAGGGGCCAAAATATTGGAAAAATCATTTTTTCTCTTTTCTCCCCATTCTCCTCACGCATTACACACACACACACACTCTCTCTCTCTCTCTCCCGTTACTCTCTTTCGCGGCCTCTCACTCTCTCTCCTCTAGATCTCTCTCAATATTTCAAATCCTTGAAAACCCAAACATGTTTCATCATATTGTAGAGGTCTTGACTCGTTGATCGCTTGGCAAGAGCTCGGAGGTGGAGTATTTCGGTGTATTTCGAATTTGGTAGCTAGGGCTTGGAGTTTGAGCTTGAATCTTGGCTTTGATCTTGACGTAGGGATTCCTTCTCCATCTCTATGTGTTTAGGTGTTGAATAGGTGGATAAATTGTTTCTTGATGGTCGTCGTCATGTGGCTGAAAATTTGTAAACAACCAGCAAAAATCGTCACTCGAACAGCCCGGGTATCGATACCCATTCAAATTTGGACAGTGCTCACTTGGGTATCGATACTCTCCGATTGAAATCCTTGTCCTTTGACGGATATATCTCGATTCTTCTTATTCTCTCTGTGTGTTTTGAGACTCCTCCCAATCACCATTCAAACATCGTTAGAGCCTGAAAAATGAGTCTTTTACTGCCTATTTTTGAATCATGGACTTTAGCCCATGTGTTGTATGTTATGGTGTTAGAATTGAATGTGATGGAAAGTAGTTTGACTTGACAGGAATGACTTGTTAAGCTTCTGATGTACTATTATGAATGATGGCACGATGAATGTTTAATTGAAATATGTGTAGTATGGAAAGTGGAGTGGAGGAGTTCCGTAACGCAAGGGATGGAAATACGAAGACTCGAGTGAGTTAAATTCACTGTAATGCAAGATGTGGAAATACAGTAACCAAGAAGTGGAATGTACTGTAACGCAAGGGGTGGAAATACAGTAGAAAGTGATGTGTGCTAAACCGAATAGTAATTGATGGTAGTACTACATGTGGTTTCTTAAGTTCTATGTGCACTCGTGATTTTAGAAACTAAGCGAAATTGTGGAAACGTATATTCTTTGATTTATTGTTCGAGTTGTGGGGTGATTCACGTAACATAGATTGCACCTTAATTACTAAGCCTTTCGTTCTCCATTCTAGTCTTCACGTTTGCATATAGAGTTGGTAGAAGATTTTCTTACTAGGCTAGTGTAGCTCAACCTATCATCATTTTCAAGTTCGAACGTCGGGAAATAGCTTGCATGTGATGTGTGTTGCATTTGAAGGGTTGTATCTTGGAATCTAACTCGGATAGTAACTTAGCCAACTTGTAATGACCTTCTTTGACAGAGATGTATTTGTAACTTAAATTTCTTAATCTTCTTTGATAGAAACGTTTGCAAATTCAAAATTTATCGTACTTTGTATTTGAGTAACAGTGGGCCGGAGTGCCATTGTTGTAATTTCTTTAAATTTTGAAGTTGGATTTATAAGAAGAATTTATTCGAATTTGGGACTCTGTTTTGGGTATTAACTATGTAAAGCGGACTTTATTTCTGAAAAGATTTATTTATTTAAGTTAAAAAAATCGAGGGCATGACAAAAATAGTCGAGTCGGGCGCTGTGTCGGCCCTAATTCCTCTAATGAGGTGCGTCGATCCTTGGGCCCAGGAGCACGCCATCACGGCTTGGTCTAAAAAGTAAAAAATTACAATCGAAATCTAATTTTTTTGAATAAAGAAAAAAATAGCCAGGCCATGACGGCGTGCTCCTGGGCCCACGGATCGGCGCACCTCATTAGAGAGATTAGGGCCAGCACAGCGCCCGACTCGGCTATTTTTGTCTTTATTCAAAAAAATTAGATTTCGATCGTAATTTTTTACTTTTTAGATTCTTCTTGTCATGAAGAAGCAATAATCCCCAAAAAATTGACAAAAACCAAACAAATGTGAAAAAAATTTGAATAAAGACAAAAAAATAAGCCACTTGGCTTATTTAGCTGAACAACCCCTGAATCTCTCCTTCCACGAGGAGCAAGTGATTTTCCCAACCCTAATAGGTGCTGTGGAGGATAAAGAGGTTGGAGGAGGGGAAATGACAAACATGCTCCTGATTTTGACGTCTGGGGTAACGGCGTGAGGGGTGGGGGACTACATTGGTACACATTTAATAACGTTGTGGACTCAATTTCTCCAATGTGTTTATTGGGGACCAAAATGAGATTTTTCTAATACTTTGGGGACCAAAAAGGTTAATAAGCCTGATAAATTGGCAAACATCACCCCGTTATTGTCAAAGATGCGTAGAAAACCAATGCTCCTTGTTTATAGGATTTAGGAACAATTTTCTTCTTTGTCACGTTAAGTCTGATGAGTCTGATGTTCAAACCATTGAACCAGATGCCTGTCTTCCTGATCACACTGGTGTTTCTTCGTTTTAGGTTTTTGGTGGGTGAGGGTTATTGCAGTAGTTGCACGCTGTAATGATAGGAGATTGAAGAAATTGCCCATTGCGTGCGATAAAATATGCAAACAATTTATTGTAATGCTTGCATGGGAAAGCCGATATTTGTGGTTGGACAATGTTTGAGCTGCATGTGTTAAATTTTGTGGGGTTCTTGATCTTCGGTTAGGTCACCTCTCGAGCGTTTGGTTAGGTAGGGTTAGAGCCTAGTGTCTTCACCTAGCCTGCACAGGAAAGCACGGCCACACCGAAGGACTCCGGAATTGTCCTCCGCTTATGGATGAGAAAAGTGTAGAGCAAGAAGGAATATTGTGCTAGGGTTTTGAGGTAGGAGATGACACATACCTCTTAGGGTTGGCCTTGCTTCCCTTTTATTGAGCATCCTTCATTGCTCTCCAAGTTCGGTCATGTGCCCAACACGTGTCAGTTGACGTCACATGTGACGTAGTAGATAAGGCAGCTAATAGCCCCGTGTGTGTGTTTACACCCCTATGTGTGCTCATGATTATTTTTTTAGGCGACCGCCTCGGCTGACGTCATATGTGTCATCCAGGATAAGATAACTGCAAACACGTGGGTGAGCTGTTAGGGAGCTCACCGCTGAGCCGAGTGGCCGTACACTCATCCACCCAATAAAGTGCCTGAGCTCGTTCCATAATGTTCTAGAGGTAATGACCGTCGTCTTTAATATAACCGAGGTCGAGTGCCAAAGCCAAGCCTCCAAGCTCTGCCATATGTCTGTGAGAACCACCTCGGTCCTATGGGTTGGGCTCAGCCATGTGCCGAGCGTCCATGTGGTTCGAGCCGTTACATTCGACACATTACAATAGCCCCTTAACTTCTGTTGATACTTCGTATAGGAGGAGTTGACATTGAGCCTGGCTAAATCCCCAGTATGCCAAGCAACAACGTGTTGGTTTTATGGAGTTGCAACGCCGAGCTTCGTCCCTTAATGACGTGCAAATGTGGAATCTTTTCGAATTTCAAACGATGTGACCCTTCAACCTGCCAAGCTTGGCCGCCATAATGGGGACCCATGGATTGTATGCCACGTGTCCCACTAGGGCTGAGGTTAGGGAGGCGAAAGGACGCCTTAGTAGACGCGTGCATCATGCATGATCAGTAACCACCCTTTCATTGCCTCATTGGCTCACGATTCGGTGGTTTTCCAAGAGGCGGGGTTTTTGAATTTCATCCTCCCTCTATAAATAGGGTTGAGACAAGAGAGAGGAGGTTACTTAGCCCTTTCTCTGTAGAACTCCATCGTCAGAGCTCCCTTCTCCATGCCGTTCCATCTCCTCATCCATTCAAGGCTAGATCTTTAGCTTCAAGGCTTCAAACCAAAGGGAAACTCAGGTATGAGATCGTTTCTCCCTCCTCCCTACGTTCTTCACTGTTTTTCCTTGATCTGGAACGTTTTACATGGCCCGATTATTGTTTCCCCTCCCCTATTTATTTTAAAAGTTCAGAGTTAAAATGATTTTAAGATCCCACAAGCATTAAGTAGAGACCGACCTCTACGTCGGGCAATCCTTTTCCTCAAGTAACTTGACTCCCGAACCTATTTTGTCTCAGGTTATGATGGACCGGTAAAAAGAAAAACAAAGCCTTTTCCAAATAAAAGCGACAGATGTTGGAGTTTCTGATGGCCGACACATAGAACTGCTTCGAGGCAAGTTGATCACCGTAAAGGTCTTCCTGCTGATTGGTCGTCCCAATGTAACAGACAAGGATGGGATCAGAGGGGGTCTAGTGGCGGCGACCGCCACGACAAGAATTTTAGAAAACGCAATTATTATATGTAAAAAAAAAAAAATATGCCCAACTTTTATAGTCTCGCCACCACTAGATTTTTTTAGTATACATTTCGCCACTACTAAGGTAAAATCCTTGTTCCGTCCTTGGTAACAGACCACCACCTGGTGCCTTGATCCTAAAACTAAAAGGGTTTAATTTCTAGACATGTGAAATTTTTAGAAAATGATTTTTGCTCTTCTATCAGGTGCCTTGATCCATTCTTGAAGTAAAACATATGAAATTTGTCGAGGAGGAAGTCTTCAATTAACCGTAATGGGACATCTCACTAAAATAATATTTTTGCTCTTCTATCAAGTACTACTTCTCTCCTACGGCAAACTAACAACATTTTTACTGCCTAGTGAATAATGACTAGTTTATCCCTGTTGTTCAATTCAAGCTTGTGCCAACCACTGCAAATACTTCAAAGGAGCAAAAATAAGAAGATGGCTTAAATTATGCAGGATTTGGAGGGAATTCCCTTTATGAATTTTCTCTGGGCAACACGGAGAAATCTATGGTTAGGAATTGTATCCTAGCGGATCAAAAAAATAAAAATAAAAATTGTATCCTTAAGTTGGGATCCTACATAACAAATACATGGAGATGGCTGAAATGCTTTCACATGCTTAAAAAATGCTTTATTTATTTAATTATTATTATTTTTTCCTTTCACATGCTTACAAATACTTTATTACCTGTAAAGACTAAAAAAGTAAAAAGCATGTGCTCTATGTTCCAGAGAGAGAGAGAGAGAGAGAGAGAGAGAGAGAGAAGTCATTAGTGTTTAATTCAGGTTGCGAACTTGCGATTATTAATCACCCCACCTTTTTTTTTTCCCTTTCTCCTTTTTTCTTGGGGCGGAAACTCCTCGAATACTAAATACAGTCCAAATATTACTCGCGATCCTCATTTATGGTTTTTGTAGGCTTGTGGCTACTTCCATTTTCTTCTCGGAATACTTCATTTCACATAGAGCCAAGAGTGATTGAAATGCTTTCACAGAAAGAAACTTAGAGTAAATTCCAGGCCGCTCCTATTTTTGGGCATCTTAGCCCGCCAGGTCCTTTGCTCAAAAGTGCAATTCTTTACCAGTCCTGTGACAAATTTACTCTTATTTGATCACAGTCAGCAAAACACTCGTTGGGAGAGACCAGATGGAGATGGTGTCCATGGAGAACTCCGCCACCATCCACCAGATCATCGTCAACGGCGTCGCCCTCCTTGCATCCACTGCCCAGATCAATCGCGCTCCGCCATCACCACCACCTCCTCCTCCACCAGGCTGCCGAGAGGTCTGACAGATCCTTCGACCGGACCAACCACCGCCACCGACTCCAGGCACCAGAAGTCCGACGTCCTCCACACCTGGTACTCTCTCTCTCAAACCCCTAACCACGACGCCCAATGTCGATCGAAGATGACGAAGAATTGCTCTAGCACACGCTCCTCGTCGTCGGCGAGGTCTCCGTCTTCAAGATCCCGCCCTAGTCCACCTCGGGCGGCTACAAGTGCGGCGAGTGGCTCCAGTCCGACAAGATCTGGATCGGCCGCCTCCGCGTCGTCTCCCGCCACGACTGCTGCGAGATCCACCTCGTAAAGAAGTTTCGAGCTCCTTCGAAGTTTCCGACCTCGACATGGATGTTTGAATTGCATCTCATTTCTGTCGGTGAGTTTACTTTTTGAAATATTCACTATTGTGGTGTATATTAGTTTATTTATATTACTAGTTTGTGCATATTATATAATATTACATACTAGTTAGTGGGAAGTATATAATTCAGTTTAGAGAGAGAGGGCATAAATTGTTTACTTTTGTCTGGATTCTGGAATACAACACTTCTTGTTTCGTGATAAACAAAAAAACACCAAATGCGATTTTGACGGACGAGTGGCGGAGGAGCTGAGGGGTGCGGTGCTGTGTAGGTTGTTGGCGGAGAGTAGTCAGGTGGGGGCCATGATTGGGACGTCAAGATCCGTGAGTTGTTCTTTTTTTGCATCAGATTTGGGAGTAGATGGAAATTAACACTGTTAACATGATTTTGTCTTCTTTTTTTTTTGCAATTAGCACTGTTAATTGTAAATTTAGACAGAATTTAACACTGTTAATTATAAATTTAGACAGAATTTAACAGTGTTAATTGTGATGTGGTGGTGGCGGCGGCGTGGTGGCGGTAGTCATTGTGGCGGTGGCGGTGGTGGTTTAGGAGGTTGTATGGGCCGAAGGGTATTAACACTGTTAATTAGGGTGTGAATTTAGAGGAAAATTAACACTGTTAATTTAGACAAAAATTAACACTGTTAATTTAGAAAAAAATTAACTAACACTGTTAATTGGGGTGTGAATTTAGACGAACATTAAAACTGTTAATTTAGACAAAAATTAACACTGTTAATTGTAGTGGTTGAGTGGTGGCGGCGGCGACGTGGAGGTGGTAGTGGTGGCGGCGGCGATGACGTTGTGGTGGTGGCGTAGTGGTGGTGGTATCGTGGTGGTGGTGGCGACGTTGTGGTGGTGGCGACGACGTGGTGATGGTGGCAGTGGCGGCGGTGGCATGGTGGTGGTGGTGGTGGGCTGATGGCGACGTGGTGGTGGTGGTGGTGGTGGCGACGGCGGCGTGGTGGTGGTAGTGGTGATGGTGGCTGGATCATCTCGATCGTCTATTTCAAATTGCCTTTTTTTACGAGGGGTATTTTTGTAAATAAAATATTGAAGAGGACTTACTGGGCTATGGGCTCTTTGGACAGGACCTAGTGGGCTGTTCTTCACCTAGATAGGATCGGCCAGGAAGTTGCACAGAAACTTATTGTTTTGGTAAGTTCCTGTCCGCTATATGCATGTGGGGAGCCTTTTCTGTGGTATTGTGGTAACCTTTATTCTTTCTTCTTCTTCTTTTGTTGAATGGTGGTAGAGGTGGCAAACGGGCGGGTTTAGGTGGGTTGAAACGGGTCGCGGGTCAAATATGGGTCAGAAAGTAAATGGGTTGAAACGGGTAGGGTCAAGCCAAGCCCAAACTCACCCGACCCGTTTTCCTTCCTTTTTTTTAAAAATAAAAAATAAAAAAATAAATTTTATAAACTAATTCTCCTATATCGAAACTCAGACTTGCTAAACAAAAATACCACATCTACGAACCTTTCAGAATCAATAAGAAAAAAAAATCACAAGTCATGCCTTAAAAAAAAACACAAAATCGTCTCTAGTTTTACTATCAAAATCAATGATGCTTGTACAAGAATATGAGTACCGCTTAGGTTTGGATTAAAAAGTCCAGGACTTTTTTTTTTTTTTGTCTCTATTCAATATTTTTTTGTATTTGCTTGTTTTGCGACAAATTTTTTACCCTTATTAGTTCGTCTCGACGAGAGAATCGAAAAAGTAATTTTTTTGACTTTTACCCTAATATTTTTTGTAGTTTATTAATTCGTCTCAATGAGAGGAATCAAAAAGATAAAAAATTATTATCATAAACGAAAAGATAAAAAATCATAATTGAAAATGAATCTCAGCAAATTGATTGCACGAATGGATGACAAAAATTGCACCGCTTCGTGAGCCTTCGTGAACATTGTTCAATGTTCACGGAGGCTCCGTGAATAAGTTTATCTCGTCCATTAATATTCTTCGTTTGCAGCTTGTTTCGCGCTCGGAGGTGGCTCAAGGATTGAGCGGGCGTGCCAGGACTTGTCGCGTCCAACGTGAAGGACTGGGCGTCTCTTTTCTGACTTCTAGATCTGTGAGGGTGAGAGTGCTGCAACCTAAGGGCTGGATTGCAGTGAAGGTCCGTGGTTTTGCCTCTTCGTACGAGGACTTAATAATTTCCTAACCGTGTAGGAAAAGAAGTAACAACGTAGAATTACTTTATTATGTCGTAATAATAAAGTAGGGGACACAAGAGAGATATGAATAATTTTATTATGTAGTAATAATAAAGTTGGGGTACAAGAGAGATAGAAAACCCAAATTACTTGGTGAAGTAATTGAGTAAAAGTGAGAGAAGTGAGATAGTTGCTTCACTGGAAAAGCTTTTGGTTTTAAGCGTTGAGCTTGATTGGTGTGGGAACCTTTTTTCTGACTTGAGAACTTGTATTTATAGGCCAAAGCTTCCACGGTTTTTGCATGCAAGAGGATTTCCAGCTTTCTTTTTGTGATGACAAGTGTCCCTTGTAACTTCCACTTCATGGGATCATGGGTAGTTGGAAAGATAATGGGTTAATGTTTTCTCCAAGGTTTGCCACATGTCCATAAGTCCCACGAAGGCAAATGTTGCTTCAGCCTTTCTCGGTCGTGGGCAGTTAACGAGAATAATGGGCCATGCTGACTTCCTTTTTTCATGGGCATGAAGGAATCATGGGTCAAATAGCCAATCAATGCACAACTTTCATGGGTCCATCTTCCATTTGCATGGGCATTCATCAGAATGTTTCAAATATATCTTTTTGACCATGGGCCTCTATAATTCATTTAAGCAATTAAGCCCAAAATGCTTTTAGCTCGTGACCGAGTTAAATTAAAATTAATCGGGCCCAATAAATATTGTCTTGGCCCATTAATTTTAATCCAATACATCTCTATTTTTGGCACAATTTAATCAAATAATAATTAAATGGCCTTCCAGCGCTAGTCCAAGGTTTGGTGCCAAAAACGGGTGTAAACAATGCCCCCCAGGCCTTGATCTTGTTCAAGATCTAGGCTTGTAGTTAAGACAGAGCACGATTTTTGGCAAGCCAACGAGTCCTTATCACTGGGTTTGGAAAAATAAAAAGATAATTAGGCTCATTTAGCCTAAAAAGTCTTCTCAACTTTTCAAACGCTTGAAATTAAAAAGATAATCAGGCAATCAACACGCCTAACAACTTCTCAAGTTCCAAAGTATATCCTTTAATTGGGTTTGGACTCTCCCACTTTGAATCTCAACAACTTCTGAGATAAAAACCCCACTAAGGAGTCCTGCTGGCAGCCGTAATTATCACCATTTTAGGCCTAGGGGACACATGTCATCACCCCAGGCCTTGCATTGGCTGCCATGCAGCTTTTCAAGCCGTCAGGACTTCTTGCGTCAATCAAGAGCCCAACTCCTGGGTTACCTCTTCAATCTTGATCAAAGAGATGGAGAGAGAAAAGAAAAAACGATGGCATCAATTGTACCGTCATCCACACAAACCCATTCTTGAACTTTCATTCTCTCTCTACATCTTCTCTACTTCCTCCTTTCTTACTCGAACGAGACTCAGAAAAAAGCCCTAACTCACCACTGCTCTTGACTGAATCTCTAACCTGTAACAAAATGGCGACCCACAAAGCCAACGCCCCTCCCCCAAATCCCAACAGCCTCGCCATTCAAAATCGTAAGATCATTGACGAAGAACATATAGCAGTGACAAATGACGTTCTAGTCATTGCTAACGCTGAGCGAGTTGGGTTGGGGCCTGCTTTCCAGTTAGGGTTTCCTTCCCAACTTGACTCGATGTACCCACTGGCCAAGGAAGTTCTTCCATTTGAATCTCCATCCCTCGATTGGAATCGCTTCAACACTGATATCCCCAATCGTCTTTGGCACGGACCTGACGCCAAGTATGTGTAGTGGCTTGATCGAATGCTTGAGGTTAAAGGTGATTTGTGGAAACAAATAGGGATTCGAGATGCCATTCTGCTCAGTCGTTCTCTCATTGACATGGACAAGAACCTCTTCCTTGCTGCTTCTCAATTTTGGTCTATCACCACGAATTCATTTCATTTTAAGGTAGGCCTCATGAGCCCCACCCTTCAAGACCTTGCTTTCCTGACAGGCCTCCGCCCCCATGGGACAGAGGCCAATTATTTTCTGTCACAAAAAACCCCCTATTTCGAGTACAAAGAGCCCCTGTCTTTTGCCCTTTTCATTGGCCACTATGCCAAAAAGGGACCTGTTGAGGATAGTGAACACGTGGCCTTCCTCCTATATTGGTTGAACAAGTTCATTTTTTGTGTTTCTGCGAATAGGGTCACCAAGGACTTCATCGATTTGGCCTGTGCCCTAGCTTCTGGGCAGAAGCTGGCACTAGGCCCTTTGGTCTTGGCACATCTTTATCGGGGTATGAAAAAATTAATAAGTAACAAGTTTATATCTGCCCCTGGTCCACTGTGGATCATGACCCTATGGCTGCGGTCCTATTTTCCAAAGTTGGCCCCACCAATGAACAAGAACCCAGAAAACACTTGCTATGGTCTTCATTACCTTGATGCCTGTGGTCCCAGATATGCATTTGGCTTTTATTTCAAGTTTTTCTACCATGAACTTATTGGGATGGGCAAAAACTGGCTGCCCTTTGTTAGGGACACAGTACCTTGGTGGTTGAAACGAGGGGCATCAGATCCAGGTGATGACTTTGATGACCATTTCGAGATCTGGAGCAGCTTTCTGATTTCCAGGGACCTTATGTATGGCATGGCCTTTACCCCTACCAATTACAAATGTGGAGTTGAATATTACAACGCTGCCCAATTTTCCAGACAGTTTGGCCTCTACCAGCTTACTCCATTGCCTCCATACCAGTCCTTGAATGAGGACTTTACTGACAGGCCAGTGGTTCAACCAAAGGACTTGGAAAGGGTCAGGAACATTCTCCCTGAGCTTAGGAAGACCTTTGCTCTTCACACCTATGCTGAACGCACTGACAAATGGGCTAAATTTGATAGCTGGTGGGGAGGCTACACAAGAATGCATTTCGTCACCCCCTACCTGGAGGTCTTAACCACACTTCTTCCCCAATCTGCTGGAGTCCCTGAACCTGGCATTACTATGCCCCTGCAACAGATCAGTCCTTCTCCATCTTTGAGCACGAAAAGAAAAGGTAAGTCCCACACCTTTGCTGTTGTGAATTTCTTCAGTTCTACTAATATTTGGACTAATCCCTTCCTTGTCTCCAGGCCCAGAGAGTATCCCTAATGAGGCCCCTGCTGATACCGCCCCACAGAAACCCAAAAGGACTAAGATTCTCGCACACAAGCAGGCGCCAAAGGTAAAACTCCTTTAGCATCTCCTTATTCCTTTAGTACATTACTTATGTCTTAAATCTCCTCACAGGCCCCTCAGACCACTGTGGCTAGTAGAACAATGAGTAGTGCCAAAACCAGTTCTCCCGAATCTGACCCTTCGGGGAAGGTTTGTACTCCTCTTGGTTCTGCCCCTAGCCTCATCTAAGCATCTTATTAACTCCTCTTTTCAGGCTACCTCCAAAGTCAAGGAAGGGCAAGCTGACTCTGCCCCTACCAAGAGGAGGATGAGAAAGAAAAAACCTACTCCAACTGATTCTGAAAACACCGTGTCTGCTACGGAGGGCAATCCCATTGTAAGGATGTATTGTAACATAAACTCTTTAACATTTATGGCCCCCTACTATTATCTAACCCCTCTGGTGTTTAACCCCAAGGAACTTGATGATTACTTTGAGGAAGAAAAGGAGACAGAAGGCAAAGAGCTGGATATGCCTGATCAAGAACCTGAACATGAAGCATCTTCTAGGACTCCAGAGAAGCCTAGCTCTCCAGCAACCAAACCCATTCCTACGGTCAACCTTCCCGATGATCTTGAGTTTGCCCATGTGCCGGAGGAGGATGAAGATGAAGACCTGGATTCCTTATTCAGGTCTGCCCAGGACCTGTTGAAGGCAGCCACCTCTGGTACCTCAGGCAGTGGCCTCGACTCCACTTCTCAATCTCAGTTCACTCCAGAGGAGGTTGCTGAGGCCAAAACAGCCCTTAGGATGGCCCTCCTTTAGAATTTCAAGGCCATCGCCCACCCTGCTCGAACCTCAAACATCAAGAAGGCCATGGATGTATTGGTGAAGTCCCAAGCCCTGGGGACAGAAGAGACTTCCCTCCAATACTTCCAAAAAGAATTCCCTAGCATGATCAAGACCCATGACTCCTCTAGTCACGAGCTCCAAAAGATAAACGCCAAGTTGGCAGAACTGGATCTGGTTGATATGGAGCTTACCAAATTTAATTCCAAATGGAACCAATTGAAGGAAGACATTAAGGTCAATGAAGCAAGCATCATTGCTACGTCTAATGAAATTCAGGACCTCAAAACCCAATTGGCACAAGCTGAAGGCCGAATGGAAGACTTTCGGAAGGAATCAAAAATCCTGGCCCAACATCATGATGAGCTGAAGGCTGTATCAAAGAGTCAGAAGATGAAGCTGAATCTCTTGGTCGAAGAAGTTCCAAGTCTCCGTGTACAGCGGTAAACTCTTGAAGCTCAACTTGCCAGTCTTGACACCTCCTGGGCGAACCTCAAGAGCAGTCTTGAAGGCCTTCTGTAGGTCTTGACCTCCAAAAACTTTAACTTTTGAACTTTGGCCTGTAATAAGTAGTTTATCTGCCTCTTGCCTGGTCTGGAACTTTCCTTTAGTTGGCCAGAGGCACTGGTTTGGATAATGTTTTGTGGCCTAACCTTGAGGCCTTTATGTTTTTTGCAAAAACTGGTATGTTGACCTCTGTTCAGGCCTTGTTGGCAGATTTCTATGGCTTGCTTGGTCAATTTTCTCCAAAATCTCTCATTTCCCACATAGTGGGATAATGATGTTTTAGGTACTTTCCATTTGTTAAATGCTTATATAGACCACCATTTAAATCCATAAGATGATAGACGTTACCTCTAAGGACTTCGACAATCTGGCATGGACCTTCCCATGTTGGGGACCACTTGCCATACTTTGAATTCTTTTCCTTTAGAGGAAATACAGCTTTCCAAACCAAGTCGCCTTCAGAGAAGCTCTTCTTTCTCACACGTTTGTCATAGGACCTAGCAACTTTTCTCTTCTGAACCCACATGTGGTCAAGGGCTGTGAGCCTGATTTCGTCTAAGTCCTCAAGCTCTATCAGCATGGCCTGAGTATAATCTGCAGGAGTGAGGCCATGTTGATATGCTACCCTTGTTGACTTTACTGCAACCTCCATTGGTAAGACTGGGTCATGTCCATATACTAACATATAAGGAGTTATGTTGGTGGCCTCCTTCTTTGAGGTTTTATAGGCCCATAAGGCCTCAGAAAGTAATTCATGCCAATCCCTTGGGTTGTCCTCCACCATCTTCTCTATAATATTGACCAGAGTCCTATTGGTGGACTCGACTTGACCATTCCCTTGTGCATAATAAGGAGTAGCGTTGGACATAATGATATTTTGCTGAGCAGCAAAGTTAACCACTTGTTCCCCCATGAAGATCGTACCCCTATCTACAACCAAGTGTTCTGGTAGTCCAAACCTATGGATGATTCTCTCATTGATCACCTTAATTACTTCTTGTTGATCCACAGATTTTAATGGCACTGCTTCTGCCCATTTAATAAAGTAATCCATGGCTACTAAGATGTAAGTATGATTTCTAGAAGAAGGAGGATAAATCTTACCAATCACGTCAAGAGCCCAGCCCCTAAATGGCCAAGGTTTGACTACAGCATGGTAATTAGCTGCAGGAACACGCTGAATTGGGCTATGGGCTTGACAGGGCTAACATCCTTTGGAAAAACGAATCAATCCTTTAAAATGGTTGGCCAATAGTAACCATACCTTCTGATTAGCCATCTCATCTTTATCCCTGATTGATGGGCTCCACAGACTCCTTCATGGACTTCACTCATGACCCTCATGGCCTCAGGGCGCCCTAGACACCTTAGGAGTAAGTCATCTTCAGGGCTTTTCTTGTATAATTCATCTCCAATGAGGATGTAGTTGATGGCTCTCCTTCTCACCTTCCTAGAGCTAGTCTTTGTGATGGGGCCTCTTAAGGAAAGAAATGATAGGTGTACGCCAATCGTTCTCGGGTTCGTCGTCTAACTCTTCTCCAGTGAAGTCTGAAGTAAATACCTCCAGTCCTAGACCCTTTCTCTTAACAGAAGGTAACAACCTCTTCTGGACTGTGATGATCTTGTAAATAGTTCCTAGAGATAGCTTCAGGCCTGTTGAGGCCTGAGCCAAGCTGTTGGCTTCAATGTTCATACTCCTTGAGACGTGTTTGACAATCACATTGTCAAAATCTTGCATTAATTGCACGGCTGCCATATAATAAGGAGCCAACTCCTCACTATAGCATTTGAATGTTTCTGCCAAGTGATTGATTACAAGGTTTGAATCCCCAATAACCCTCACTTCTCTGGCCTCTAGATCTCTAAGGATCTCAAGGCCTATAACGACTGCTTTGTATTCGGCTTGATTATTGGTACATGGAAAATCAAATTGAAAGGACAGCTCAGTCCTCAGGCCTTGGAGAGAAATGATAATTACTCCACAGCCTAAGACCTCTTGAGTCCTTGATCCATCAAAAAGCAGTGTCCAAGGAGTGGGTGATATTTCAAGTGTACTCAGTCCTATCTCAGATTCGTCGCCGATATCCACGCATTAATGATCAGCAATAAAATCTGCTAAGGCCTGGCCTTTTACAGCTTTCTGAGGAATGTATTGAAAACTGAATTCCATTAGAGCTAAAGACCATTTGCCAATTCGGCCTCTCATGATTGGCCGAGAAAGCAAGTACAAGGTAGCATGTAGTGCCTCAACTTTATTGCTGAAAAGTACAAGGTAAGACAAATCTTTTCAATAGGACTGTATTTCCGTTCACATGGAGTCAACAACCTATTTAAATAATAAACTGTCTGTTCCTTTCCTTGAGCGTTGTCTTGAGCTAGAAAGCCTCCAATAGAGCTTTCAGCTGCCGAGATGTAGAGCTTCAAAGACTTGTTCTTAATGGGAGGCATAAGGACTGGGGCCTGAGCTAAATAGCCTTTGATCTCATCAAAGGCCTTCTGATGGCTTTCCTCCCACACAAAAACGTCTTGGTCCTTCAGCTTCAAGAGTTGAGAAAAGACCTAGACCTTTCTTGCTAGGTTTGAGATGAACCTTCTCAAGAAGTTGAATGAACCCAAGAGCTTCTACAACTCCTTCTTGGTGGTAAGAGGCTTTGCTTCCACGATTGCTTTGGCCTTATTCTTGTCAACCTCAATCCTTCTGTTATGGACCAAAAATCCAAGGAATTTGCCTGCGGAAACTCCGAAGGCACATTTCAAGGGGTTCACCTTCAAGTCGAACTGTTTCATTCTCAAAAATGGCCTTCTCAAGTGCTCCAAATGTTCATCGTAGGACTGATACTTTGTGGGCAGCATGCCCTCCGGAGGGAAAAGGATTTCGTTCCTTCCCCTGCCGTTCTGCGGCCCTTTTTCTTAAAGAATCGAGGGAGCGCGAGCGCCGGTGGCAAGCGCTAAAAAATACAGAGTCGCCACTTGAGTTTTGAAGGTCCGACACTCAAGGAACCGTATTTCGAAGCACCTGCCGCGCTGTTTGATTTGAAAAAGTGAAGGAAACCAGTCCGTCATAACCATATCTGGGTTCGGGAGCCAGGTTACGAGAGAGGAAGGGTTTTATGGCACCCCTCTCGCCCAATCCGGAGATCGGTCTCTACTTAGGCATTTTTATGAAATCTTTTGTGATTCTTCTTCTTTTAATTAATTTTAGCCAATTAGGGCGGGGGAACAGTTAATCGGGGATTAAAAACTGTAACAGTTTGCAGGATGATCAGATGATAGCATGGATGGATAGCATGATGAATAATAGATGGAATGAACTTGAAACAGCGATCAGATGCCAAAACCAGGCTCGGGGCAGATTTGCCCTGCACGATGATCAACTTGCATGCATGAACAGATCTGCATGCAAGTCAACCATCGCGCGAGACACACTGATCCTCGCGCGAGTGTTGTCATCTCATCACAGTCCCAAAATCATCCCCTTCTGGGCTCTGGAAGGACCAGTGCACACCCAGGAAGCAAACCAAGCAGTTTATTGAAAGACTGTAAAATACTAATTATTACATAATACTCCAAATAGGAGCCAAATGAATTGAAACACAACCCCTAAACAGTGGGGGTATCAAAACAGAAGCCAAAGGCCTAGTTACCCATGCAAGGGCTATTCATGGAGATCACAGGACTGTCGCGCGACAGAGACTGAGTCTTGCACGACATTCCTAACTGGACTTCCAAGAATTGCTTTGCATGCTTGGGGTCCTGAGACAGATTCAGGAGATCCCAAGGGCATTCCAAACTATTTAGAGCAAATGAACTA
This sequence comes from Rhododendron griersonianum, assembly GCA_018127125.1. Taxonomy (NCBI): domain Eukaryota; kingdom Viridiplantae; phylum Streptophyta; class Magnoliopsida; order Ericales; family Ericaceae; genus Rhododendron; species Rhododendron griersonianum. The sequence goes on along the minus strand of CM030799.1, from coordinate 14,307,628 downwards.
GCTACTGTATTTTGTTCTTGCAAGCATAGCAGTGATCTAAAAATCAAAGTGATGTACAACAGGCATGAATATGTTGCAAAACAGAAAAGGGCTAGCCTCCCTTCCCCACGAGGTCCATTCTCTTGCTGACACGAGTGTCGCGCGAGCATAGGGGACCGTCGCGCGAGGGTGTAGCTGCCACGAATTCTTGTAACTTTGCTGGCTTTAGGACCAGGACATGGTATTGATTACCAGCCTTGGTCCTGTTAGCCCCCCTCAGGGATCAAAACAGAAACAGGTTAAACATTATACCTTTGCTTGGAAAGGGTTTGGAAATGGATTGGATTGATTGGTGTGGCCTTGCAACCAAGTGTGTGTGAACACACTAAGTTCAGAAGATTAGGAGGTGGTTTGGGGTAAACAACTTTGTGCTAGCTAGTGTTTGCCTTACAAAATAACCAATGAACTTCTCAATTAATTTTTTGGAACCCTTAACATGGAAGATGAAAGGGGGTATTTATAGGAGGAGTGTAAGGACTAGTTAGGGGCCAAACAAGGCCTTGGGACCAGCCAACAAGGCTGGTCACAACTTGGTTGTGAGGCTAGCCAACAAGGTGGGTGGTTGGTTGGGAGGATTGTATGGGCTACAAACTGCCAGAACCCTGTTCAGCTGAGGAAAACGGGGTTCCAGCCCATGGGGACCCATGTGCCAAGCAATCATCACAAGTCCAGCTGGATTCTGTGATAGAGACAGGAGGGAACTGTCGCGCGAGTGTCCGGGAGTGTCGCGCGAGGGTCAACAGTCAACAGTTTGACTTTGACTACACCTGGCAAGCTAAGTGTCGCACGAGGGACACAAAGGCTCGCGCGAGGGTCAACTCTGGCTCTAGGGTTTGACTGAAGGTTCTGAAAGGTTCAAGAGGTTCAAGCAGGGTTCTAAGTGTTCCAAGCCTAATTCGTTCCCAATCCAAGCTCCGTTTGATCCGATTTCATCATTGGGGAAACAAGAAAATCGTAAAATAAAGTAAAACAATTGGGAGACCCAGATTGGGGTGTCTACATACTTGACCACGATATCGTCGATGTAGATCTCCATGAAACGGCCAATGAAATTATGGAATATGGCGTTCATAGCTCTCTGGAATGTAGCACCTGCATTCTTTAGGCCGAAGGGCATTACGACCCACTCAAAGGTCCCCAGGGCTCCGGGACACTTAAAAGCAGTCTTACCGGCCTCGTCAATGAAGATCTGATTGTAGCCAGAATGTCCATCCATGAAGGACAGAACCTTGTGACCAGAAGCCCCATCTACGAACTGATCTACAACTGGCATTGGATATTCGTCTTTTGGGGATGCTAAATTTAGGTTTCTGAAGTCCACACATACTCTGACCTTGCCGTTCTTCTTAAGGATTGGCACAATGTTAGAGAGCCAAGTAACATTCCTGGCTGTACGTATGAACCCAGCATTGAAGAGGCGTTCAATCTCGTCCTTGACCTGTAAATAGACCTCATTGGACATCCTCCTTGGTGGCTCCCTCTGGTGAATAAGTTTCCAGATAACGTGGCGGCGTTTTTCGGCGACTGCTCCAAGACTGGAGGGTTCTCTACCGGTTGGTTTTTCCAGATCCGGTGGGTGAATAAGAGTATTAGTTTCTATTTTGTTTGGTTTTCGGTTTTTCACCGGCGGGTGCTGGTTTCAAGGCCTTGTTGCGGTTCAGATTTCATATGTGCTTTCTTGGATTTAAGCTGAGAGTTTGTTTGAGATTTTTTACTATGTTCTCATCTGGCATTCGTCGGTCTTGCTTCGGCAGGGGGTGTCAATGTCTTGGTAGTTTTGACTCATTCTTACATCTTTTAATAAAATCTGTAATGCCTTCGCTTTGATATATGAAATGAACTTATTCAAAGGATTGGATTGAAGGGATGGTGAGGAGTGAAGTCGGCGTGCGAGAAAAACTAATGAGGATGAAATCTGATTTAGATTTTAGAGTTTTGTAAATCTCACTTATGTATGTAATAAATATTATAATTCCACGTATGAATCACACCAAGCCTTGGGTTTGAAGTTCGAGAACCTTTCCTACCAATTTTTACATATACCAAATCGGAATAAATTTTTGGTAGTATTATTTAAAACCGGACTTGATCGATTTTATCTAAAAATTGGAAAAATGGGCCGGTTTGGTCCGATTTTCCAGTTCGGGCTGGTTAGTCCGGTTTTCGTAATAGTCCTAATTCTCAACTACCGTGAAATGTACGAGTTTTGTTGCTAAATGATAGGTGTGGAGGGCGTGGTCCGGCGGAGGGACCAGGACGGTGGCCACGTTGCACCAATTAGCCGGACCAGTGGAGCTACTACCCATGGGTCGACGGTCTGGGTCGGTAGCCGATCCGAGTCCGGCTGGGCCTGGTTAAAGTTAACCGAAGTGTCGATCCATGGAAGGAAACGGTCTGGTTCGGCTTATGTATTAATCGATATGATATAGTTCGGCGGTTCCCCGCCGAACGGGTTGGTGTTTTCCCCTGTTGAAGTAATCATCGCCGTACCATCGGTCCGGCAGAACCTGTACTCGCCGAGCCTCCTGTCCCCTAAACTTGAAGAGGAAGTTAGGAAGAGTTGGGCAGGAGGAGGGAACCTCGCGTCTTATCCCATCCCTTATATTCAGGAGCAGAATATAGGAGATTGGATAGGTTCAGGATTGAGATGTCTATCTGGATCCGAGATAGGCGGGCTCATCATACAAATAAGTATTCTAATGGGATTTGGACTCTACATTCCCTTTGGCTATAAAAGGAGGTATTTTCCTCTAGAATAAGGTACGTTCAGAATACTTTCTCAAACCCTAAACTATACTTTGATATCTCCTCTCCTGTTTACTGACTAGAGCGTCGGAGTGCCTGCCCCGGACACCACGCTCCGGGTTTGGGCACTAACGCGGTTGCTTCATGCGCAGGTCTAGCCCATCTTCGTCCAAGCCTCAACCATCCAAGCCACAAGGTCCAACCATAGAAAGCTTGCCACCACAATAGGGTAAGGTAAATCTAGTGTACCCTTATCATTTTGGGATTGATTCATCAACTATTGATCTTTTTCGATTTAGACTTGATCGACTTTGACTTTCTCGTTGACCAACCAAGCTCGCCCACTTGATTTTGAGTCTTTGCTAACCATGAGTTTGGGCCCACTTGTCATGTGGCACTCAATCATTGGCTCTTTCCGTGAGTGTCAAAAATGGGTGTAAAGAGCTTCCTGATACCAAAAGTAGGTTACCACTCTCTTCTACTATCTATATGGCGAGGCATGGGAGTGGTGTTTTTCCTGTATAGATCTTGGAGGGAGGGTGGTGTTTATATGACACCGTAGACCGTAGTTCTAATGTGGTAGGAGACTAGGAGTGGTGCAGTGCTCGTTGCGACGGCTAGCAGTGGTCATTCTCAAAAATTAGGGACGACGCCATGGAGTGGGATGAGGGAAAGAGAGAGAGTCGGTTTTAATATGGTGCAAGTAGAGAAGAACATGAAGAGCAGATGCTGGAGGTAGAGTTCATCCGTTTTTTGCTAACGAAGACATAATGGTCATGTACAAAAAAATGTTGTAGAATTAAAGGAAGCCATTGCGGCATTGGTGCCACCCTAAGTCAAAATGACTTTTTTTCTTTTGATTTTTTATCTTTATTCAATTTTTTTTTCTATATTTGTTAATTTTGCATCAAATTTTGGGTTAAATACCTAGACATCTCTCGAAATTTACCTCTTTGTCTCGCTCACCCCCTCTTAGAATTTCTAAGAAGGGGGTCTCTCCGTAGGCAAAATTTCAAGAGGGGGTGACGAGACAAAGAGGTAAACTTCGAGATGTGCACTACTACAATAATCGTAAAAAATGACAGTTTAAAAATGTCATTAAACGTGAAAGATGACAATTTTGAAACTGTCATCTATGACGCTGTCATTAAAAGTCTGAATCTTAAAATGACGGTTTGAAACTATCATTAATATCTATAAAGATGAAGCTTTATAAACGTTGAAAGTAAAAGATGACAATTGTGAAACGTCATTAAAGTGCTTTAAAGCCGTCAACTTTTGTAACGACCTGCTCCCGCCCTGTATTATTGTCTGCTTTGAACACCAAGCCCCATCAAACCTCCCAGTAAGGTCACCCATCCCAGGATTACTCCAGTGCGAGCACGCTTAACTATGAAGTTTCAATTGGCTTTGGCACCCTCATAGCTTTAAAAGTTCTTGTACAAGATAGGATGACGATATATTATTTATAGTACACAACTTACACTTCACCAAGCGATATGGGACTACCCTCGGTTGACCCTTCTGGCCACCGATCTGAGAGCCTCGTGCACGGGTCCCAACTGCCCTCAGGCCGGTTGACTACTATTGGAACTCCCCAGGGGTAGGGCGTCACAATCTCCCCCACTTAGGAACACTCGTCCTCGTATGAGGTCGAGATTCTGTCTCACATTTCCGGTTAATACAGGCTCTAATACTATATGTAACGATCTGCTCCCGATTTGAGACTTCAAAGCAACGACGCTCATAGATGGCGCCGTTTTCTCCAAAAATAAATTTTTGTTCTTCAATGTCACTTATAAAGAGAACCCGACATTAAAAAGAATAGTTTTTTTTTTTTTTGCCAAAAGTTGAGAGGTAGTATTTATCAAAAGACATAGTTATGTCACTATTTTACAAAGTGACATCATAAATATATTAGATCACAGTTTAGGAGAAACTGACATTAAAAAGAAAGAATAGTTATGTCACTATTTTACAAAGTGACATCATAAATATATTAGATCACAGTTTATGAGAAACTAACATTAAAAAGAAAGAATAATTATATCACTATTTTAGAAAGTGACATCATAAATATATTATAATATCACAGTTTTTTAGATGACTGACATTATTTATCTATTGCAATCTTTTTAATTACGGTTTTTTCAAAAACTGACATCTTTTCACTTTTTCAAGCGTCATCTTTTAACAATATTGTAGTAATGGTGTCTAGGTATTTAACCCTTAATTTTTTTATTGTAATGAATTGGTGGAAATAAGAAAAATATGGTCTAATGTGTCACGCTCTTGAATTTAAAACATATTATTCATAACTGTCACGCTCTCGATTTTCAACATAATAAATAGTCCATTTCAATAAATAATCTTCGCATAATGTAGATATTACCCAAAAGAGAGTTCCCAAGTGATTACTTACAAAACCAAGTTCCCAAGTTTTAAGATTTACAATATTGACCCTACGGCCCAAATTTCATAGTTTACAAAGATAGTAAATTTAGAGATTACATGATATCTAAAGTTAAAAGAATTTATGATTACATCTTTTCAAAAAGATCATACAAAGAATGAGAGAACCACTTCTCAATAACAGCTTTCAAATGATATGAAGTCAAGCATGCACACCATGCACTCCGCGTCAAGATCCTTGTGATGTACCTGAAATTGATGATAGGTTGAGCTACACTAGCTCAGTAAAGAATTCTATACTCAAGCTATGTATAAATGTGATGAAACATGCAATAAGAGTGAATGAGTTTCAATAAACGATCAAGGGATACAAAGGAGCACCACGATGAATCGACGGACAACCACTACGAGATTCAATACGTCTTAAAGATATCCCTAACCATTCGTACATCAACTAGGTGCAACATTAAGCACATATCAATCTAAATAACCCAAGACTATTTCACGAACCATTTTACGATTCCTCAAGTGATGCCACATTTAACTTCCTCTTTTCTTATCGTTCACCATCAAGCCTCTTTTCATAAAATCATTCCTTTTTTATTGCAAAAAAATAATTTCAAAATAGAACTCTCGACCTTTACGGTCAAACTCCGTTGATTCGAGCTTGAATACCGGAATCCATTGATTTGTGCCCAAATATCGAAAACCGTTGATTCGCTCAAGAATAGCTGGAGGATTTTCATAAAAATCCTTTTTCCAAAACCAAATTCTTTTCTTTTCAAAAATTTTGATGAAATCAATCGTTTATTCCTCTTTTCAACAGTTACAATCTCAATTAATAAACAACCCAAACGACAACATGAACTTCTATAATCAATCATAACTTCCTTCATCATGCGAGACATTCAACTGTATTACCACCCCATGCATTACAGTGAATTCTCTCCATGCTTGCGACCTTAATGTGCGTCAAAATAAGATTACCCCAAGCGTAGGGCTAGGTCGGTCGCAGCATAATAAACTCGGAAGTCCGAGGTCGAATCCACAGGGAGCCAATAGAGCTAGGCCAGAGGTTTGATTTACGAAGGGTTTTTAGCGTTAGGACCGCCAACCTTTAGTTCGGCTTTAAGACGGCCAACTTTTGAGTGACGAAAATTCTCTCTACCTCCTAACTTTAATTGAAAACAAAGATTGACTAGAAATTAAAAGCGGCAAGGTCTAGGGGTTCATTCCGCCCATAATTTAGGCCGTTCAATGCTTCTCTTTAATAACTCAAGTGAGAGTCATTGTCATTTGATCTCACTCGGAAGATTTAACCATGAAAATCAAGTTTAACTCATACAACGGGGTTTGGAAATGGAAAGGAACTCATTTAGGCATTTTATCAAACACATAGAGTGCCATGGTTCTAAGCATTGGGTGTGCCAAGGAGACTTGTCTACACACAATCAAAGAAATTAACAACCTTAAGTTTAGACCAAAGATTAGAGTTCAACAAGTTCTTTGAGGCATTTTGGCAAACACCTAGAGTGACATAGCTCCAAGCATTAAATGTGGCAAGAGATCGAGTCATTGCCTACACATAATCAAAGAGGTTAACAACCCTAGGTTTTGGTACATAAAAATGAACTTAGTCCATTCACAAACCACATTAAGCACAAGAAATGAGAGAAGCCATTAAACTACCCAAGTCACGGGATAGAAATCACCCCATGACCAAGCCTTTATTACTACTCAACCATAGAACAAGAACGAAGAACAAGCATAAAAAGATAAATATGATTCATGGATGAAAACGAAAATAAACTTAAGATTACGAAAGATCTCAACCGTACCTACAACATTAATGAAGACGAAATACCTCAAAACCCAACTCTTCAATCTCCTTTGAAGAGAGATGAAGAGTTTGAGAGGAGAGGGAGGTAGAGAGAGAAGTTCCTAGGGCTGAGAATGAAAGATATCCTCTCAAAATGAGGTTAAAATCTATTTATAGTCCCAAACATTCGGGATACAAAAGTCTAAACTACCCCTGAAATGTCCAACAGTCGGGCAAAAAATCTGCAGAAATTTCCAGGTGCTACGGGTAGGACCATTTTTGGGCTACAGGTAGTAGTCTTGTTTTGCAGTTTTGACACCGCTACTGATCACTGGCTACGGGTAGGACCATTTTGGGACTACGGGTAGCATCTGGACAGTTTTTCATTCTCCTTTGTTTCTTTAGCCTTTTCGTGCCCTTTGGCCTTCCGTTGTCCCTCACACCCTCCGAAGCTACTATTCATCATTCTTGGGACTCGGTGGCGGAGTGCCACGTGGCCTTGGGTGTATGGAAACCCTTAGAGTTGATCCATGGCGTCAAAACACGCCTTATTGATGCGATTCACCTGAAAATGCCAAAAACACACCTTTCGTGCAATATCATTCAAATCAAGTAAGTTACGCACGTGAGTGTGACAAAAATGAGAGAGATAAACCCTTTTATTTACACTATTGAGGGCTTATCACTCCACCTAGGTTTCCGCATTACCACACCTTGCGTTGCGGGCCCTCTAAAGTCTCCGCATTACCACACCTTGCATTGCAGAACTCTCAATTCAAAATTGTCAACTTATACATACATACATGCATTATCAATCCATATATAAGAAGACAACGTTTTCTAAATTCACATTCTTACATTCAACATCACACAATTCAATACGAACTCCTAAACATGTCCCATTGTACATTGATAAACCCCTTAAGTTCAAGTTATTTCTCGAGTCTATCACAACGCTTTACGTCACGTACTGTCACGCCCTCGATTTTGAACATAAATAATAATAACATTTGAAATACAAAACCCTCACAATCGTGTTTACATTACCCCAAAATACATTACAGTTTCCAATTCTTCAACTGGTCTACAAATACAATCTTCCAAATTACAAAACCATAACAAGCTGTTCACTTTACAAGAATAACAAAGTATTCATCAAAATAGCTTTACTTGATAATGCCCGCCTGCACTCCGAACTTTCCATGACCATGACCTGCAATGAACCTGATATGGTAGGTTGAGCAAACACGTGCCCAATAGAGAATTCTATGCACAAGTTATATGAAAATGTGACGATTTATGCAATGAGAATGAATGATCTCCACTAACGAACAAGAGATACACAGGGGCACCATAAAGAATCAACAAGCTACGACTATGGGATCCTATGCTTCTTAAGACATCCCTAACCATTCGTACGTCATCTCGAAGCAACATTAAGCTCATATCATTCTGAATAACCACGACGACTTCTCAACCCTTTTATAACTATTTAAACGAATGCCACGAACAGTCTTATTATTCAATGCCATTGCCATCGAGCCTCTTTTCATGAAAAGAAAACACTCCCTTTTGGTTTCCAGAATAATTTTGAGAAATACTCTCGACCTTCGCGGGTCGAGCTCCGTTGATTCTCTTGAATACCGGAATCTGTTGATTTGTTCCCAAATACCGGAACCGTTGATTCACTCAGGAATACCGGAGGATTTTTCATAAAAATCCTTTTTCCAAAACCAAGTTCCTTTCTCTTCAAAAACTTTGGTTGAATCTATTGTTTATTTCCTCTTTTCAACAGTTACAATCTCAAGTAGCTCATAGCCCAAACAATAACTTAAACTTCAATAAGTCAATTACGACTGCATTCATCATATGAGACATTCAACTGTATTACCACACCTTGCGTTACAGTGAATTCTCTCCTCCTGGGTTTCCGCATTACCACACCTTGCGTTGCGGGCCCTCTAGAGTCTCCGCATTACCACACCTTGCGTTGCAGGACCCTCAGTTCAACATTCACAACTCACACAACACATATACACTATCAATTCGAATATAGGATAATAAATGCCTTAAGTTCACGTTATTCCTCTAAGCTTATTACGACGCCCTACGCCTCGTACCGAACCCATAACAACTCTACAACACACCACCGGCTAGGTTATAAACATGAGCCTATAAAACGAATGCCAAAGAAACCAAGGATGAACATTCGAGACGAAGCACGAAGATACAGGTTACCTTATTCCCCTCCGGATCTCTAGACATACCCCTAATGATCAACAAGCGCCCCACGTTATACCTCATATCCTACAATACGCGATAACCTCTCTATAATACGCATTTTCTTCCTACCATTCGCCACGTCTAGTCATAGCACCTAACATGCCTATAGCATGCTTCACCTCAGGCCACAAAGACTCTCAAGCACCACCAATCCCACAAATACGCTTGATTAAGTTTTATCTAATGGGATACTACCCTTTCTCTAACAACGGAAAGCCAATGAGACGAGGATAATTTAAGTAAACCAAAGGAATTCGTTTAGGCATGCTAGAAATAGGTTTGGAAGTGTCCAAAAGGAATTGGAAATGACCGGGGGCCAAAGGAATGAAGTACGAAACAAATGCTGAGAAACTGCCCATAAGCATCTGGTATCGATACAGCCAAAATAGCTGTATCGATACAGGATGCAAATCAGCCAAGTCCATTCTGTTTTAACTGGGTATCGATACGGCAAGAATCCCGTATCGATACGGAGAGGTTTTGAGCAGATTTTCTGCAGATTTTCAGAAAACACAACCCAACAATAACCAACATTCTAAAGTACGATCAAGGTGCATAATCAACATATAAACACACAACAAGTGCAAGAAATCCCTACCTCGATTCAAGGAACGAGACCCAAGAAACTCGAACGAGCCCTAGCTCCGAATCTTTGGAAATCAACCGAGATCTTTCTCCCGAGCCTCACCCAACACGATACGAGCCCGGAGTTGCGTAGAGGAGGTGAAATGAGGGTGGGTTCTTAAGGTGTTTGAGGTATTTGGGTGAGTTTTGAGAGAGAGGAGAGGAGAGAGAGAAACCGGCGGAGGGAGGGAGAGAGAGCCGAGAGTTGTGTTCTTGGGAAAATGATCCCATACTCCTAATCACTCCTATTTATACTACAACATCCTCAAATCACACATTTACCCCTCAACCTTCTATTCTTCCACTATAGTCCTCGAATCAATTATTCACCAATTAATCCATAATTTTCTCAATTAGGCATTCAATAAATATTTCAAAAATTAAATTTATTCGGGTCTCTACACGTACCGAACCCACAACGACTCTGCTTACGTCTGAACCTTGCCTTCCAATAAGGTTGATAGAAACCCGAAGCGTATGGCTAAGTCATCAGTAGCATAATAACCGGAAGTCCGGGATCGTTCCCACAGAGAATTCGAATTTAGCTTGATTCGGATTGAAGGTTTTATATGGTAGGATGGTGGCGTTCAAGGCGGCCAACTAAGATTTTGCTTTAAACGGAATGACTAACTTAAAAACTAGAATAACCCTTGATTAACTTAACGAGGCAAGTCCCGGGGTCTTCTAACCCTTGACAAAGGCCGTTACCGGTTCTCGATTATGACTCAGGCGAGAGTCACGACCGCGTACTCATGCCCGGAGGATTTCACTTTAAAAGACTACGTTTATTAAAAGATGTGATTTTTCGGAGGCGAACCAACTCATTTTTAATATTTATCGAACACATAGGAGGCCACGAGGCCTCGGTGAGTCATTTGCCAAGACCGCTTGACTAAGCTCCTTACCAAGGGGTTAACACCCCTAGTTTAGACTGAAAATGCAAGTTAAGCTCTATTCCGGAAAATCATGCTTTAAAGCTCGATGACTCGAGAACCAATTAACAACATAAGTCCTCGGGAAAGATTATCCCGAGACTTAGCCAGAAAACTACTCACACATAGCTAAAACATAAGACAAAGCATAAAAACGAGACATAACTTTTAACCGATGGATTCGAAAATAAACTTGATTTTATTAACCGTAGCTACAACTTTAATAAATGAGAAAAAGACAAAAGAGTACAACTTACTAGAGTAATGGAAGGTGAAAAGCTTGGAAAGCTTAGAGCTTTAATGGAGGAAGAACAAAAGCTAGAAGTTAAGAGAGAGAAGACTAGGTGTGTTATGAGAGAGTGAGTGGGTTGAAAGACTTAAAGGTGTCTTTCTCTCTCAAAAATATCTCACAAAATATCCAAAAAGTAGAGACAAACCAAAATATCCCAAAAGCAAAAAGTGAAAAAGTAGCCAAATTCGGGCACAAAAATCACAGCATGAACCGGTACATGCTTTTACCCGTACTGGTTCATGGCCTTGAAAAATCTTCCAATCTTCAATATCTGGGGCCCATGAACCGGTACATGCTTTTACCCGTACCGGTTCATGGCTGGCAGAAATGTGATTTTTGCTTCGCCTTGATCCAACGGCCCGACGCTTCCTTGGCCCTCCAAAAATCACCCGACAAGACTTGATGGGGCAGTGCCACGTGGCCTCGAATGTTGGGATTCTTCCGAGAGGAATCCTTGACGTTCAAAAGCACCGAAATTACCACGTTCAACCTGAAACTAACAAAATGAAACCTTACGCGCAAAATGAGACAAAAAGGGATAAAAGGGAACGAAACGCTACAAATAATAAGCTAAAAGCCCCCAAGATTATACAATCTTGGGTGCGAATCAGACTCCCCGACACACCACCCGCTAGGTTCTAAATGAGAATCTTACTAAACGAGTGCCAAAAGAACCTAGGAAGATCAACAAGACGAAGCACGAGGATACGAGTCATAATCCTATCCATCGGATCACTAGACAAGCTTATGTCTATCCATAACACTTACCACATTACCCATTATAGTCCACGACACTCCTATCAACCTTACGGTACGTTCCCTATCCAACGACACAAATATTATTGTGGGCACACGCCCCAAAAAATCCCTACATCTTTAGTCTGTAAAAATCCCGGGTGCGCCCTTCTCGCGGAAAGCGCGGCGAAACGCTTCGCAGATCAGAGAGTCGCCACTCGGGTTTTGCGGAGAGTACCCAAGAAATCGTGTTTTCGAAAACGTTTGGATCACGTTTGTTTGAATTTGAAAAAGGCATGTAGACTGGACCGTCGTCACCTTCAATATCTGTGGTTTGGGAGCCACGTTACGAGAGGGGAAGGGTTTTATGGCACCCCCTCTCGCCCAATCCGGAGATCGGTCTCTACTCGTGCATTTTGTAAAAACGTTTACTTTTCTCTCTCATTCAATCATTTTTAGCCAGTTAGGGCGGGGGAACAGTTAATAGGGATTAAAACTATAACACATTTGCATTTATGTACAAAAACATGATGGATGTTTGATGTTTGATCTAAAGCAAGTATAATAGATTGAGAACAAGCTCCTGTGAGTGTTTGGAACAAACTGGAACACACTGACTTAGGTGATACACCTGGGATCGAGCCTATATGCACTGGCCAAGCCACTGCATGTAGTCATGACCTGCGTGCGCCACACCAAATCTGGCGTGCGCCGGTAAGCCCACACCCACAGCTCTTGCAAATAACCCTCTGGGCTCTGGAATGGACCAGTGCACACCCAGGACAAACCACGCAGTTATAAAGACAATAAAATATAGTTATAGACAGATCAAGGGCTTAAAAGCCACCAAATGGATAAACAACCCCTTAAACAGTGAGGGGAGGAAAAGCAGAGGCCAGGGCCTAGTTGCCATGCAAGGGCCAGCCACTGACCAAGGTGTGACTGGCGCATACAGGTACACGGTACCGTGCGCCAGTTAACACAACTTGGCCAGTGCTTGGCTTTGCGTCATCTGGGCTCTGGAACATGACCAGAAGGCTCCTAGGGGCATTCCAAAGCAACAGAAATGAAATACTAAGTACTATAACTGAACAGTTCCAAAAGACAGAAAGCAGTAAACTGGTTTTAGCATGCTTGCAAGGTGATCAGAGTATAAATATAACAAAATAAGGATGATCGGTGATCCCCACGCCAGCTTTGCCATACAGCCATGACTGGCGTACGACACTAATGTCTGGCGTGCGCCACCTGATCATCACACACGGCTTTGAAGCCTTGCCAGCATTAGGGCCAGGACTGGTATAGATTACCAGCCTTGACCCCGCCAGCCCCCCTCAGGGGTCAGAACAGAAAACAGAAGCAAAAGGTGATATACCTTTGCTTGTGAGTTTTGAGAAAGAACTTGAGCTTTGAGCTTGGGGTTTGAAGGTTTGAGAGGTGAGTGTAGGATATGTTATGGACTGAGTGTAGTTCTCCTTGCCTTATCTCTTAAGTGGATGAAAGAAAGAGTAAGAAAAACAAGAGGGAAGAAGGAAAACCAAGGCTTGGCCTCTTAATGATGCTTACCCCTTGCAAATGAATGCAAGGGGGGTATTTATGGAGGAGAGAGGGACTGAAATCAGTTGGCCCTAAGGGTGTGTTTGGTTGGCTTAAGCCAAGAGTGAGCCTCCCATGCATTTAATGCATGGGACTTGGGTTGAAAGGTGATGTAGGAGTGGAGGGAACAGGAGGACGGCCTCAGCCACCTGAGGACTGCTGGCAGACGCCAGGTGGCACCAAAACTCCCGCGTGTTCGTCTGGAATAAAGTTGATTTGACTGGCACTAACTGGCGTACGCACCTTGTTAAGTGGTGTGCGCCAGTAACTGGGGATGACTGACACGTGGCGGTGCTTCCAGCGCACTCTAGTCCACCACCAGCGTACGCTAGTCCACCACCAGCGTACTTCAGTTGGGTTTTGCTGAGGCCATTTGGTTATGGCTTGAAGGTTTCGACAAAGGGTTCGGAAAGGTTCGGATGAGGTTTGGGACGCTCAAAGCTCAAACTCTTTAACAAACTCAAAATGTTCTTGACCTTAATCATCATTGGGGAATCAAAGACCGCAAGTAAACTAATCTGGACAGTCCAGAATAGGGTGTCTACAATTATATACTCTAACGAGTGCCAAGAGATAAGATCAAACGACAAGTCATTACGATACAAGCAATCATACTCGAGAGTGACTTAAACATGTTCTAATTATACAGGGAATCATAACACGGAACGAGAGCAACCTTAGGGATAGCCACCAACATCGGCAGATTGATACACCTCTACTCAAATGACCATAACTTTCTATGTACTAAGAGTCTTAAGGTTATTCCGGCGGTAAATGAAAGCTGACTTCAAGACCTTCGAATCGATATAAAATTTACATGAATCGGACATCAGGCGAAGAAGTTATAACCGTTTGAAGTTGGGCTGAAATCCATAAGACAGGCAGAATTTCCAGAGAGGGGAGGGATCGATCCCTCCTCTCATGAGGATTGATCCCTAAGGGGAAAAATGTCCAGATTTGAATGAGGGATCCTAGGTGATTTTTTGCAGATTTCGACAGTTTTTCGAAGAGACAATGGTTGACGATCTAAACTCGATTAAAGCATGAAATCAACTCATAATAACATAGAATGAGTAAGAAATCCCTACCTCAAGATTAGAAGCTTCAAACACGAGATCAACGAACGAGCCCTAGCTTGCAAAACTCCGAAATCCTCCTAGAACGAGTTTTAGCACAAACCCGCGCGATTCCAAGGCTCAAATCACGTGTAGGAGACGGATTGAAGGTTAGACTTCATGGGTTTCAAGTGATTGATGAAGTTTTGAGCTCAAAAGAGCTAGAGAGAAAGAGAGTCGGAGAGAGATGGAGAGCCGAGAGAGAGACGGAGGAGAGAGAGAGATATTTTGGGGTGTAGGGAGGTGTTACCGAACAGGTGCAAATAGTTGCCGAACACGTTGTGTTCTAGACCCGTGTAATGAGGAAAGTGATATGGGACCCCGTATAAGGTGGACGGCGGCGGTAAGGTCCAGTGCTACGAGGAGGCACCAGATTAGACAGTCTGTTCGGCTGGGATAAGCCGGTGACATGAGAAGTCCCTAGTCGGTACATTCTGTTCGGCCTAGATAGGCCAGTGGCATGAGAAGTCATTTACTTGTGCTGTCTGTTCGGTAGGGGCATGTGCCGAACAGATAGAGTTACTTGATGAAACATTGTCTTAAGAGATAAGGCAATAGGGGTGTCCTGTAAGACGGACCCGATATACGGTAGAGATAAGTCAAAAGACAATCCAACTAAGGGATGAGTTCTATGGTGAGAAGAGACCCTATGAGGAAGGGATCTCAGTTGATTGGGTAAGGGATTCCCAGAAGAGCCAGGTTTCCTGTACGAGACAGGAGGCCTGGGACGAGAAGGATGCTTGGAAAGCAAGCATGCTCATATCTATAAATACGAGGTGAACCTAGAGGGAAAAGGTACGCAATAAGTTGCATTCATTCCACACTTCCTATTGATTTTTAGGTTTTTGAGGCAGTACGTGATACTAACTTAGGCATCGGAGGGCCTTTGCCACGTGAGGCGAAGGTGCGCTCACCCCTTGTCTGTTTTACAGGTTAGGGTTCCGATCGTAGAGCACGTGACGTAAGGAGATTCAGCACTGTTCTAGGTACCATCTGTTTTTCTCCACCTACAATTGGCGCCGTCTGTGGGAAGCGAAAGAGTTCCCTTTTGAAATACGACCATGGTGGAGGTAGATCCAGTCACACCGATTAGCGACAAAAACCAGGCTGGTGGCGGAGGGGATAAGTCCCCACCAGGTGCTCCGAGAAAGCCAACTAGCGGGCATGATAAGAGGACAACGAGCAGGGATCCTCTTACCATCCATGACAACTCCAAGAACAGGGAGGGCAAAACGGCTACAACCTCCACGCGAAGGAGCAAATCCCATCACAGGGGAGAATCGGTTGCACATTCGAAAAGTGTGCACAGCTACGAGGATATCCTCGATAAAAAGAGGCAGGAAGTCGAGGAATATGCTCGACTAATACGGAAAAGGGAACACGAGATCCAAGAGTTAGAGCGAATCCGTGAACATCCTGAGGACTCTGGGTTAGCAGAAAGGAGGTCCAGGGGAGATGGACTGGTCATGGTGCAATACACAAAGGCCCCTTCACGAAGAAGGAGGAGCAAGTCCAGAAGCCCCACTCCTCCCAAAAAGAGAGTTTCTTCACGAAAAAGAAGAAGCAGGAGTCCAAGCAAGCAAAGAACTCCCCCACGTTACAGAAGAAGCAGGAGCCGAAGTTCCTCGCCCGAGGAAGGCGTAAGAAAACACCACAGGGACAGGTACGAGAGACCTAATAGCGATTGGAACAGGGCAGTGACCCACGAATCCAAAAAGCGAGAAGATGGGTCTATGACTGCACGAGAGGCAGCAAGGCGGGCCCTGAGTAATATAGCAGCGTCACCTTTTTCAAAAAGGCTACAGGACGCACGTCTATCGAGCAGAGTAAAGCACGGGTCGTTCGTACTTTACGAGACAAATGCAGATCCCGTTGCTCACGTACAACATTACCAACAGGCAATGTTCATGCATGATGGAGATGATGCCATCATGTGCAAGATGTTCCCTTCAAGCTTGGGAAAGGTGGCTTTATCATGGTTCCATAAGTTGGAACCACGTTCCATACGAGGATGGACGCAATTAGCCGAAGAGTTCACTGCTCGGTTCTTAACGAGTAGAAAGGCTCCCAAGACGTTCGAAAGTCTCTCAATGATGAAGCAAGAGGATAACGAGCCAATCAGAGACTACGCAAAGAAATACTGGGAAACCTTTAATGAGATAGACAGTTGCAGTGAGGAGTATGCCATTGCCACCTTCAAAACTGGCGTGCCTGTTCGGGGCGAGTTACGCCGGTCATTGAACAAGGATCCTGTGGCATCATTGGCAAGGCTAATGGGGCGAATCGAACAACACGCAAGAATGGAGGATGACATACTTCGAGAGGAAGGCAGAGTTGTTGCCGAACAGCCGAAAACTCCAGCAAAGAAGGCAGATAAGCCGGAGCCCAAGACCTATCGGAAAGAATATGGCAGGCTAAGAAAGAACCTTACAAGGAAAAGCAGGCACCTGATCCTAAGTCGTTCTTTTCAATAACCACGGTTTGGAAAGAACCAATCTACAGGATTCTTTATCGAATAAAGAATCAGCCTTTCTTCAAGTGGCCCCCAAGTCTAGGTGGAGACAAGGAAGCAAAACGCGCTACGAATCAGCACTGCAGTTACCACAAGGATTGGGGTCACATGACAGAGGATTGTGAAATGTACAAAAGACATCTCGACGATTTGGTCTCTCGAGGTTATCTTAAAGAATTCATTCAGGAGGATCCCATAGATAAAGGGAAAACGATGGAGCTGGATTACGAACAGAATCCTAGGGGCGTAATCCATATGATACATGGATTGGCCACACCTTATACGAGGAATGAGGTAAGACTGATGCAGAGGCAGATCAAGCATGACCAGTATGTTATGCGAGTGGGGAACAAAAGAGGGCGAGATAATGACGTGCCCAACGATGTTATAGTCTTTACAGATGAGGATCTGGGAGAGGTTCAGGTGCCTCACAACGATGCATTAGTCATAACCCTACGAATTGGGGAATATGACATTGAGAGAATCCTGGTAGATTCGGGGAGCTGCACAGAGGTGTTGTACTACGATGCATTCAAAAAGTTGGGGTTGAAGCAGACAGATTTGGAACAATCTATTACGCCTTTGGTTGGATTTGGTGCAAGCGCTATATGGCCCCTCGGGAAGGTAACTTTACCTGTTCGGGCAGGGACAGTAGTATTAAGGACAGACTTCTTGGCCAGACTATGGAGGTATACATAGACGATATGGTAGTTAAGAGCAGGACCAGGCAGGGGCACATTCTGGACTTGAAAGAAGCCTTTGAAATTCTGAGGAAGTACAAATTGAAACTCAACGCCTCGAAATGTGCGTTTGGAGTTGGCTCTGGGAAATTCCTGGGCCACCTGGTGACTCTGAGAGGAATCGAGGCAAATCCTGATCAGATAACGGCCTTACAAAAGCTCCAAAGTCCTAAGACTACGAAAGAAGTCCAGAGGTTGACAGGGATGGCTGCGGCCCTAAACAGGTTCATAAGCCGTTCAAGTGATAAATGTAGGCCTTTCTTCCAGTTGCTCAAGAAAAGAGAAGGGTTCGAATAGGGAGCAGAATGTGAGCAGGCATTCCAAGACTTGAAGAAGTATTTGGCTCAAGCTCCCCTCTTGTCGACTCCAGACCCAGGTGAGATTTTGGTTTTATATCTAGCAGTTTCTGAACATGCTGTGAGTGCGGTTCTGTTAAGGGACAAGGGACCCGAACAGATCCCAGTTTATTATGTAAGTAAAACGCTTCTAGACGCAGAAACGAGGTATCTGCCCCTTGAAAAACTGGTCCTTGCGTTAAGGACAGCAACACGAAAGCTGCCCCATTATTTCCAAAGCCATAAGGTCGTAGTCTACACTGAGTTTCCATTAAGATCGCTACTACGAAAGGCGGATTTCTCTGGGCGGATCTTAACTTGGTCTGTTGAGTTAAGTCAGTATGATATTGACTATCAGCCGCGCACTGCAATCAAAGGCCAAGTGTTGGCTGATTTTGTGGAGGAATTTTCACCAACTGTAGCACCGCGGCCTCCTACGAGACAGGATCAGAAAGTCGAACTATCTAAGAGGAAAGGAAAGGCCTCTGCCGAACAAGATCCTTTAGAATGGAAACTATTTGTCGACGGTTCTGCCTGTAACACTGGTTCAGGTATTGGCATTGTTTTATTCCCTCCTCAGGGTGTTATGATAGAACAGTCTGTTCGGCTAGGCTTCAGTGCATCAAACAATGTAGCAGAGTATGAGGCTCTTTTGGTTGGCTTAAACAGCGCCAAAACTCTGAAGGTTAAGAGAATCAGGGTTTACTGTGATTCACAACTGGTGATAAACCAACTGTCCGGCGAGTATGAAGCTCGAAATGAGAAGATGGCAGCCTACGTGGAGGCAGCCAGAGTTTTATTGAACACCTTTGAAAGGGTATCTATAGAACAGATAAGCTCTGGATAGAATTCTCATGCGGATTCCTTGGCTTGGTTGGCTGCAGCTGTCCCAACTGAGTTCAAGCGAAAGGTAGCAGTCGACTACTTGGCCGAGCCGATCATCTGAAGAAGTATGGACTTGGTCCTAGACGTGAACCAAGGACCAAGTTGGATGGATCCAATCATAGAGTTTTTACGAGATGAAACTCTCCCTACGGATAAAAAAGAGGCACACAAAATCAAAACCAAGTCAGCAAGGTTTTGGCTGTCCCCTGATGGAAAGTTATATAAGAAATCTTTCACTGGGCCATATTTGCTTTGTGTGCACCCTGAGATGGTGCAAAAATTCCTCCATGAAATCCACGAAGGAACATGTGGAAGCCATGCTGGGGGCAGATCCATAGCCCATCGAGCAATTTCTCAAGGATATTGGTGGCCGCACATGCAGGAAGATGCCAAGGTCTATGTTAAAATTTGTGAGAAGTGCCAGAAGTTCTCACCCATGATAAAGACACCGGCCGAAGATCTGGTACCCTTAACTAGCCCTTGGCCATTTGCCCAGTGGGGAATGGACATCGTGGGTCCGCTGCATAAAGCAACAGGAAATCGAAAGTTCTTGTTGGTGGCCACTGACTACTTCACTAAGTGGATTGAGGCAGAACCTTTGGCCAAAATCACTGAACCTATGATAGAAAGGTTTGTATAGAAGAGTATTATCACTCGATTTGGGGTCCCTTACTCTTTGATCACAGATAATGGGACACAGTTCCAGAAGAAGTTCAAGGTATTCTGTTCCTAGTATGGGATAAGGAATTATTACTCAACCCCTGCTTACCCTCAGAGCAATGGGCAAGCAGAAGCTTCCAACAAGACCATTCTTGATGGGATCAAGAAGAGGCTAGACAAGGCAAAAGGCAAGTGGCCTGATGAATTACCTTTAGTATTGTGGGCACACCGAACAACGCCTAGAAGGTCTACGGGAGAGACCCTTTATTCATTAGCGTATGGTACAGAGGCAGTCATACCTTTGGAAGTGGGGGGAATGACAGGGCTTTAGAAATTGAGCTTGATCTGGCCGAAGAGAGGAGAGAAAGGGCCCTGGTCCACCTGGCCTCGTACCAGGAACAGCTAATGAGAGGCTACAACAAACATGTCCACCCTCGAGAATTTGGCATTGGAGACCTTGTGCTTCGAAAAGTACTTGGCAACACCAAAGTGGCTAATGAGGGAAAGCTTGGAGCTAATTGGGAAGGTCCGTATCGAGTGACTGAAATTGTGGGCATTGGAGCTTATAGGTTGGCAGACCTGGACGGGAACCCGGTGCCAAGGCCACGGAATGTCCACAATTTGAGAAAGTTCTTTGTTTAAAAAGACTTGTTTTGTTTTTTAATTCTGTTTTATGATTGCATTTTTGTGTGAGGATTACGAAGAAAATTCCTTTGTTTTTTAATTCTGTTTTAGAATTATGTTAGTTGTGTGGGGATTACGAAACAATTCCTTTGTTTATTAGTGGTAAGGAGTACGCCTAACGACCCCTTGAGTTTGAGAATTATGAATAAAATTGTGTTTTCACAACATATTTGATTTTTCAGAAATTTTGTTTCCTCCGATATATGGATATTTTTTAACTTATAAATCCGAACAACGGCCTAACTGTCCCTCCTTCGTATTGGGGAGCAGGTAATAGGTATGAATGTTTTAGACGCAAGAAAGAACGTGCTAACAGAATAAAGTACGAGAAACTTGAACCAAGTACGAAATACTTGCTAAGTACGATAAAACTTAAACGATCTGTTCTAAGTACGAGAAACTTAAACCAAGTACGAAATACTTGCTAAGTACGATAAAACTTAAACGATCTGTTCTAAGTACGAGAAACTTGAACCAAGTACGAAATACTTGCTAAGTACGATAAAACTTAAACGATCTGTTCTAAGTACGAGAAACTTGAACCAAGTACGAAATACTTGCTAAGTACGATAAAACATAACGATCTGTTCCGAGTACGAGAAACTTCCTAAGTACGAAATACTTGTTCAAATAAATTTCCTTGCTTATAAGAGTTGCTAAGTATGAAAAAACTTAGAAGCAATATAAACACCCGAGTACGAGTATATATGGGAATTTGTCCATATTAGGGAGCATACGAGAAAATGCATATTTGACCAAATATGAGTAAAGCTTAGTACGTGAAAGCTAGAAAGCTCACTAAGCATTTGCATCAACAGCTAAGGTATTCCAGGACTTAGAATGAATATCCAAGTATGAACACACTTGGTAGATGCAAACACCTGTACGAAGAACTGGCTAAGTATGAAATAACTTAGTCAAAATAACCTGAAACCTCTGGCCACGAGGGGCTAAGTGCAATATCAGAAAGAGCCACGAAAAGGCCGAGCAAACCAATGTACTGCCACGAAGGGCCAAATGCCTATGTTAAAAGTATGTTCAAAATATACTGATGCCTCGCAGGGCTGAAGTTTACGGTCGCACAGGACCAGCAAAATGTTTATGCATGGTCAAAAGAAATGGGCTAAGACTTACCAAGTTAGTCCAAGTTCTGGACCTCAGGGGTGGTGTTGCTTGGAACAACAGTAGCGCTGCTGTCTCCAGTTGGTTGTTCTTCTAGGACGACAGTCTCAGTAGTTGCTCCCTCTGTGGTTGGCTGCTCATCGTGGGCTTCTTGGGATTCAGGCTGGGCAGCCTGAGTCTCCATCTCCATCTCCATCTCCTCATCCACGTCGGCAAAATCATCGATCTGCTCTTCGATATCATCAAGGGCAGGCTCCACGGAGCTATGAGATGGCTGGACACGTTTGCTAGGCAGATCGTTGTCGACCCATAGGGTGCAATCATCATCAGCACCAATTTTGATCAAACATGCCTCCCATCCAGCAGCCCATATGTGATCTTGAATGCCCGGCATCTGTTCTACATAGCTGGCCGTTGCAGCATCAAAACCCTTCTGATGCCCATCATCATATGCAGCCTTCTTGGTAGCATCGATCTCTGCCAGAGCTTGTCTAAGGTTCTCTTCTGCTGCCTCCATTTTTGCCTTCATCCCTTCAGCCTCCAGCCTTGCTTTGTCCCTCTCCCTCTCCAGTCTTGTTATGGTCTGGAGTTGTCTGGTATTGTCTCTTAGGAGCCTGTTTCGGTCAGGCTCAATCTCCTGCAATTTCTGGCCTAGTGCGACCATCTTCTGAATAAACTGAAATGCATCGAAATGAAGGGCAATTAGTACATATGGACGATGTACACTAAAATATCGTGAAAATCATACTTTACCTTAACCCCACTTGCAACCCCAGTGGCCACTAGCCGGTCAGTTGAAGAAGCGGCTTCCTTCTGCATATCTGCTGGCAGCAACAGTGCCTGGGCTACAGCCAGTGCGGTCTCTGAGGAGCTGACACTGTCCCCTATATTCACGGGCCGGTCACTCCTTTTGAGTTGGGGTGTCCAGGCCTCGTGTATAACCTGGACGATCGGCGACGGGGTATCTACGGTCCCGGCAGCAGCTTCAACATGTGAGGCCCCGTCTTCGCCATGCCTGGGGCGTTTGTCCCGGTGGGCATCAGAGGCCCCAATGGAACCATCTTGTTCCCGGGGGGAAGAAGATCTTGTTGAGCCCCCCTGCTTCGGCGAGGTGCAGGAAGAGCTTGACCGGTGGACGACACCCGGCCAGTAGAGCCCCGTCCCCGTGCAGGAATGGTAAGGAGGGTGCTGAGGTTGAGAGGTTGTTGAGACATGATACCTGAATCTTGGGGCGATCGAGAGTATCTTGGAGAGGGAGATTGATTGATGTCTGGCTGTTCGGGCTGTTGTGGAGAAGCAGCCCGTTTACGAGATGATCTCCTGAGTATCAGTCGAGGTAGGGGAACACCTTCAGCGATTGGAACCTCTCCTGGTTGACCGGCTATAGTTACTCCAGTGTTGGATCTTGAGCTTCTAGGCTGGGGAGCAGTCGAAGTAGAGGCAGCATTGATGCTTGGGTGGGCTAACCTCCTATCTATAAAGCCCCTATAGGCGGGGTCGTAGTCCAAAAGCACGCTTGCGTCCCGGCCTCTCCCAGCTGTTCGGGTCCCCGGCTCACCAGTGTATTGCAGTATCCTGTTTATTTCTGCTGTTCGGACGTAGCTAGGCTCTCATCCGGGGCGTTTGTTGGCGTTTGTCGCTGCAGAATCAAAATTCAAAAGAAAGTCGAATCACGTAAAGAAGTAAGGATGGAAGCAGTAAGTTATAATAAAGTGAATTAGGAGCATACGTGGGTGGCCCCATTTGTGGGGGCAATGGAAGCCCACCACTTGGCCATCTTCCCCAAATGGCTCGTAGGCACCAGTGACGTACAGGAAGTCCATTTCGTGATCACGAGCAGAGTCTGGCAAGTTAAGCACGAGGCGCTTTTCCGCTTTCCTTACTTTGAAATAGTAAGTATTGTATTCTGGGTTCAGCACGATGCTGTACCACCATTGGATTTCCCAAAACCCTACTTGGGTGCCTAAGATTCTATTCAGGGCCACAATACCCATCACTAGCCTGAAAAAATTTGTGGATACTTGCATAGGAGAAAGTTTGTACCAACTAAGAACCCGACGAAGTAAGGGGTCTAGGGGGAAGCGAACGCCACCCTCAACGATGGGCACGATGGGAATGCACTGCCTATCCCATCTCCCATCTTCCTTGATTGCACCTAGAGGGGCGAGCTCAAGCCCAACGTTAGCAGGGACTTTATAGTCCGCCCTGAATGCCGCCATGGCAGCGGGTGTTTCGCAAAGTTTTCTAAATTTTCCTGGCTTAGGGCCACTATCAGCCTCATCCGCCATGGATGATAGATGAAATGAACGAGACTATGAATATTATGAGGAAGATCTGGAAAAAAGGTTCTAAAGAAACCCTGGTTCTCTAAAGTAAATCTGAGAACGAAATCTCAAATTGAAATGTGAAATAGAGAAGGGGTAAAAGTCTTACGAAGATGATTCTGGGACTTTTCTGGGGTGCAATCGAGTTTTGCAGACGGCGGCGATGGCGGATGAGAAGCGGAGGTTATCGCCTGGTTTTAGAGAGAGAAAACAAAATCGAAGCCTTTCTGTGGTGTAAAAACCAAAAATATTCCTCCTTTTGGGGATCAAGTGAAAGAGACGGAGACGAACCGTCCCCTTTTTTCACGGCGTCATAAGAAAAGTAACGGCCACAAGAAGTGGATGGCTAACGTGCAAACGGCATTTGGCCAAAACATCAGTTCGAGTTTAATGCGAGGTGTACGAAACACGCCACGTGGAGTCATTATTTTGAGAAAATTATGACTAAACCGCCAAAAGACATCAATGGAAGCCCAATGACTGTATCTACACGGGATCTGGTCTGTTCGGCTCTAAGTTCACTTTTGAACTTTACTCATCATCTTCGAGCAGTGATAATGAGCGAAAGCTGGGGAGCAATTGTAGGGAGGTGTTACCGAACAGGTGCAAATAGTTGCCGAACACGTTGTGTTCTAGACCCGTGTAATGAGGAAAGTGATATGGGACCCCGTATAAGATGGACGGCGGCGGTAAGGTCCAGTGCTACGAGGAGGCACCAGATTAGACAGTCTGTTCGGCTGGGATAAGCCGGTGACATGAGAAGTCACCAGTCGGTACATTCTGTTCGGCCTAGATAGGCCAGTGGCATGAGAAGTCATTTACTTGTGCTATCTGTTCGGTAGGGGCATGTGCCGAACAGATAGAGTTACTTGATGAAACATTGTCTTAAGAGATAAGGCAATAGGGGTGTCCTGTAAGACGGACTCGATATACGGTAGAGATAAGTCAAAAGACAGTCCTACTAAGGGATGAGTTCTATGGTGAGAAGAGACCCTATGAGGAAGGGATCTCAGTTGATTGGGTAAGGGATTCCCAGAAGAGCCAGGTTTCCTGTACGAGACAGGAGGCCTGGGACGAGAAGGATGCTTGGAAAGCAAGCATGCTCATATCTATAAATACGAGGTGAACCTAGAGGGAAAAGGTACGCAATAAGTTGCATTCATTCCACACTTCCTATTGATTTTTAGGTTTTTGAGGCAGTACGTGATACTAACTTAGGCATCGGAGGGCCTTTGCCACGAGAGGCGAAGGTGCGCTCACCCCTTGTCTGTTTTACAGGTTATGGTTCCGATCGTAGAGCACCTTATACATGGAATGTCCACAATTTGAGAAAGTTCTTTGTTTAAAAAGACTTGTTTTGTTTTTTAATTCTGTTTTAGGATTGCATTTTTGTGTGAGGATTACGAAGAAAATTCCTTTGTTTTTTAATTCTGTTTTAGAATTATGTTAGTTGTGTGGGGATTACGAAACAATTCCTTTGTTTATTAGTGGCAAGGAGTACGCCTAACGACCCCTAGAGTTTGAGAATTATGAATAAAATTGTGTTTTCACAACATATTTGATTTTTCAGAAATTTTGTTTCCTCCGATATATGGATATTTTTTAACTTATAAATCCGAACAACGGCCTAACTGTCCCTCCTTCGTATTGGGGAGCAGGTAATAGGTATGAATGTTTTAGACGCAAGAAAGAACGTGCTAACAGAATAAAGTACGAGAAACTTGAACCAAGTACGAAATACTTGCTAAGTACGATAAAACTTAAACGATCTGTTCTAAGTACGAGAAACTTAAACCAAGTACGAAATACTTGCTAAGTACGAGAAACTTAAACCAAGTACGAAATACTTGCTAAGTACGATAAAACTTAAACGATCTGTTCTAAGTACGAGAAACTTGAACCAAGTACGAAATACTTGCTAAGTACGATAAAACTTAAACGATCTGTTCTAAGTACGAGAAACTTAAACCAAGTACGAAATACTTGTTAAGTACGATAAACTTAGGCCATGGCAATGAATAATGCCAAAATCCGATGGAGTACGATTATACTCCGAATTTGGCTTTGTATGAATAAACTTATGCCATGGCAATGAATAATGCCAAAATCCGATGGAATCCGATCATACTCCAAATTTGGCATTATTCATTGCCATGGCATAAGTTTATTCATACAAAGCCAAATTCGGATTTTGGCATTATTCATTGCCATGGCATAAGTTTATTCATACAAAGCCAAATTCGGAGTATCATCGTACTCCATCGGATTTTGGTATTACTCATTGCCATGGCCTAAGTTTATTCATACTTAGCCAAATTTAGAGTATGATCGTACTCAATCGGATTTCGGCATTACTCATTGCCATGGCCTAAGTTTACTCATACTTAGCCAAATTCGGAGTATGTTCGCACTCCATTGAATTTTGGCATCACTCATTGCCATGGCCTAAGTTTATTCATATAAAGCCAAATTCGGAGTATAATCGTACTCAATCAGATTTCGGCATTACTCATTGCCATGGCCTAAGTTTATTCTTACTTAGCCAAATTCGGAGTATGTTTGCACTCCATTGAATTTTGGCATCACTCATTGCCATGGCCTAAGTTTATTCATACAAAGCCAAATTCGGAGTATAATCGTACTCCATCGGATTTTGGCATTTATTCATTGCCATGGCTTAAGTTTATTCATACTTAGCCAAATTTGGAGTATGATCGGACTCCATCGGATTTTGGCATTATTCATTGCCATGGCATAAGTTTATTCATACAAAGCCAAATTCGGAGTATAATCGTACTCCATCGGATTTTGGCATTTATTCATTGCCATGGCCTAAGTTTATTCATACTTAGCCAAATTTGAAGTATGATCGTACTCCATCGGATTTTGGCATTATTCATTGCCATGGCATAAGTTTATTCATACAAAGCCAAATTCGGAGTATAATCGTACTCCATCGGATTTTGGCATTATTCATTGCCATGGCCTAAGGTGCGCTCACCCCTTGTCTGTTTTACAGGTTAGGGTTCCGATCGTAGAGCACCTTATACATGGAATGTCCACAATTTGAGAAAGTTCTTTGTTTGAAAAGACTTGTTTTGTTTTTTAATTCTGTTTTAGGATTGCATTTTTGTGTGAGGATTACGAAGAAAATTCCTTTGTTTTTTAATTCTGTTTTAGAATTATGTTAGTTGTGTGGGGATTACGAAACAATTCCTTTGTTTATTAGTGGCAAGGAGTACGCCTAACGACCCCTTGAGTTTGAGAATTATGAATAAAATTATGTTTTCACAACATATTTGATTTTTCAGAAAAGGGTGTTCGCACCTTTGCCTTTCGTGGCAAAGGCCCTCAGATTCCTAAGTTAGTATCACGTACTAGCAGAAAAACCCTAACTATCAGTAAGTAAATAACTCGATTGCAGTAGACTGCGTACCTTTCACCTTTAGGTTTACCTTGTATTTATAGATTCACAGATGCTTGTTGCCCAAGTATCCGTGTTGCCCTTTTGGACCAGGAACAAACTACTTGGACCAACGACTTCACATGTCACTGGTCCTTTATCAATCTCTTGGTCCAATAACTTCTCATGTTTACTGGACCTTGACCCCATACAGACTTCCTGGACCAATGACATTTCATATCGCTGGTCCATATTGCTGACCACCGGCTTGCACGACGACTATCCCCATCATATTTACACCATGGTCCTACGTACCACGTGTTCGGGCCCTGTTTGGCCTTGTTCGGGAATACCTCCCTACAATTGCTCCCCAGCTTTACTCGTTATTTATTACCCAAATGACGAGCAAAGCTCTTAAGGACCGAGCATATTCGTCCTGCTTCTGCACCTTTATTTGTGGCACATATCTTACTTCCCATATTAGATGCAAACAGATGTTTTCGTGAAACGAGACGCACAAACGGCGTCCGGGGTGACATTTCACGTACGTCACCCTACTAACTTGGGTACTCAGGGAATCTCGTCCCCAATGCAGACCCACATTTCGTTTTGCTAAGTTCTCTCATTTTTCAGCAAATCTTTTTGCACTCTTGCTAAGTTTGTTCGTACTTAGCATTGACCAAGCTTAATCACCCTCGGCAGACTGCCCAAGTTTATTCGTACTGAGGTATATCCTGTGTTCGATCATACTCAATCGAATTTCGGCACCGTTCATGGTCATGGCCTAACTTTACTCATATTTAGCCAAACTTTGAGTTTGATTGCACTCAATCTGATTGTGGTATTTTTTATCGCCATGGCCTAAGTTTATTCATACTTTAGCCAAATTCAGAGTTTGATCGTACCCAACGAATATTTTTGATGAATGCTCTTTGCTCCCCAGGATGGAGAAAAAGTATCCTTAGCTTGTTCTTGCCGGGACCGAACAAGTACAATATTCGTGCTGGAAACAATTTCTCTCGAGCAATTTTATTCATAATTCTACTGAAGCAACTCGTAGCTTAAGAGAAATGTTGAACACTACCTCTTCTTTAAGTAATCCCATTACTTGACGTTATTTTGACTGATGGCCCTTCGTGGCCAGAATATAACGTGCTCGGACGCCGATCGCAGCTGCCCAAATTTCGTGTGAGCTTCTTAAGTATTTCATACCTATCGACCTTATGTATCTCATACATAAGCTTAAGTTTTTCATTCTTAGATACTTCCGTGTCTATACTTGGCAACTCTCAAGCATAGTCGTCGTTCGCGTGCGACTCAATCTCATGCTTGTTCATGCACATATAATTAAGTGTTATGAATAAACCTTCCTATGTGCATTCGAGCATAAACTTAAGTGTTTCATACTTAGCAAGTTCCTAAGTTTCTTATACTTAGTATTGTTATGCTTACATGCACACACCCTAGTTTCGTGTGTTTATTCATACACATCTAAGCATTCGTACGTAGTCGGGCTTGTGTGTTTCTTCATACACCTCAATCGTACTCAATCCCTACCGGATCTATTTACAGACCTAAACCCTTCGTGCCTGGCCAATTTCGTGCGTTCATTCATACACACTTTTTGTACTGTGCTTGCTCACCCAAGTGTTTCATACTTGACAGACTCCTAAGTGTATTCATACTTTAGATAAATCTGCATATTCTCGTATGATCCCCAAGTTCCTCGTACTTGGAAATATGTGCATATTCACGTATGCAACCCAAATGTCTCGTACTTGGGTATATTTTGAGTTAGATCATACTCAATCAAATTCTGGCATTATTCATTGCCATGGCCTAAGTTTACTCATACTTAGCCAAATTTGGAGTATAATCACACTCCATCGGATTTTGGCATTACTCATTGCCATGGCCTAAGTTTATTCATACTTAGCCAAATTTAGAGTATGATCGTACTCAATCGAATTTCGGCATTACTCATTGCCATGGCATAAGTTTATTCATACTTAGCCAAATTTGGAGTATGTTCGCACTCCATTGAATTTTGGCATCACTCATTGCCATGGCCTAAGTTTATTCATACAAAGCCAAATTCGGAGTATAATCGTACTCCATCGGATTTTGGCATTATTCATTGCCATGGCTTAAGTTTATTCATACTTAGCCAAATTTGGAGTATGATCGGACTCCATTGGATTTTGGCATTACTCATTGCCATGGCCTAAGTTTATTCATACTTAGCCAAATTTAGAGTATGATCGTACTCAATCGGATTTCAGCATTACTCATTGCCATGGCCTAAGTTTACTCATACTTAGCCAAATTCGGAGTATGTTCGCACTCCATTGAATTTTGGCATCACTCATTGCCATGGCCTAAGTTTATTCATACAAAGCCAAATTCGGAGTATAATCGTACTCAATCGGATTTCGGCATTACTCATTGCCATGGCCTAAGTTTATTCATACTTAGCCAAATTCGGAGTATGTTTGCACTCCATTGAATTTTGGCATCACTCATTGCCATGGCCTAAGTTTATTCATACAAAGCCAAATTCGGAGTATAATCGTACTCCATCGGATTTTGGCATTTATTCATTGCCATGGCCTAAGTTTATTCATACTTAGCCAAATTTGGAGTATGATCGGACTCCATCGAATTTTGGCATTATTCATTGCCATGGCCTAAGTTTATTCATACTTAGCCAAATTTGGAATATGATCGGACTCCATCGGATTTTGGCATTATTCATTGCCATGGCATAAGTTTATTCATACAAAGCCAAATTCGGAGTATGATCGGACTCCATCGGATTTTGGCATTTATTCATTGCCATGGCCTAAGTTTATTCATACTTAGCCAAATTTGGAGTATGATCGGACTCCATCGGATTTTGGCATTATTCATTGCCATGGCATAAGTTTATTCATACAAAGTCAAATTCGGAGTATGATCGTACTCCATCGGATTTTGGCATTATTCATTGCCATGGCCTAAGTTTATTCATACTTAGCCAAATTCGGAGTATGATCGTACTCCATCGGATTTTGGCATGATTCATTGCCATGGCCTAAGTTTATTCATACTTAGCCAAATTCGGAGTATGTTCGCACTCCATTGAATTTTGGCATCATTCATTGCCATGGCATAAGTTTATTCATATTTAGCCAAATTCGGAGTATGATCGGACTCCATCGATTTTTAGCAATATTCATTGCCATGGCCTAAGTTTATTCATACTTAGCCAAATTTTGAGTTTTTTCGTACTCAATCGGTTCTCAAGTTTTTTTCTTAAGTCGTATTCGTACTTTAACTTGAAAAACAATTTTTCAAATCAAATTTCGTTTTATTGCTTCATTCCAAGTTTATTCGTACTTAGATGCACACTCTCCCTACTCCCCAGTATGGAGGCAAATTAAGTGTCTTTGGGTCCATACTTAGCTTAGTCGTGCTAGGACCGAACACAAATAAAATTTCTTAATTCCGTCACAAAGCTGCTCATAGCTAAATAATTTCTATGGAATTCTGATCATAATCCTCTTATAGCAACTCATAGCTAAAATATAAATTGCAATAAGTAATTCCACTACTTATCTGTATATTCCATGGCATATGCATTGGATTCCCATCCAAGACTTTGAGGCGATAAGCTTCAATCTCAGCTATCTCTGTAACCTTGTATGGTCTCTCCCAATTCGGACCAAGCTTCCCATTCGTGGGATCTCATGCAAAAACTTCCTTAGTTTCTTAGCCTTCAGTACTTTGGGCACTTCGTAACCCAACCAACAAGGCTTTGTATTCTACCACATTATTCGAAGCATTGAGCTGAACAACCAGTTTTAGCATCACAACCTTAGGAGAGCATATCATAATTCGTGCTCCTGAATCTTGAACTGTAAACATATAATTTTCACTCCTCTTGATCCTGCTCGGTAGATTCCTTCCTTCATCGTAATCACTCCCGCGTGGGTTTATTACGAGAGCATCGTTGTCCGATAACTATACAATTTCCAGGTTTCTGTCCATAAAGGTGCTTGGCCCTTTGGTTTGTTGCCTATTCGAGCACTACCTGAATTCTCCACCTTTCGTAGGCATCTATACCAGTCTTTGATTTCTTGCTCACGTTTTTTCATACGCTAAGCAATTTCTTCAATACTACATTCTTTCTCTTTGAGACCTTTCGTAGTCTCGAGTACGTTGTGATCGCCTAACAAATTTAGACCGATCCTCATGATCATCTAACAGATTCAGATTGGCCTTCGCGAGAGCCTAACAAATTTGTACTGCTCTGTGCGATTGCCTAAACAATTTAGACTACTCCGTGCAATTGTATAAAAATTTTGAATTGCTCTGCATGGTTGCCTAGCAAATTCAGACTGCTCCTTAGGATTGCTTAGCAGATTCAGACTACTAAGTGCAATCGCCTAGCAGGTTCAAACTGCTCCTTAAGATCGCCTAGCAGATTCGGACTGCTCTGCGCTGCTATCGAGCAGATTCAAATTGCTCTACGCGGTCGCCTAGCAGGTTCAGACTGCACTGCGCTGCGCGGCTGTGGAGCAGATTTTGACTGCACTTCGAGATTACCTAGCAGATTCAGACTGCTCTGCTACCGAGCAAATTCAGACTGCTCCTTAAGATTGCCTAGCAGATTCAGACTGCTCTGCTACCGAGCAAATTCAGACTGCTCCTTAAGATTGCCTAGCAGATTCGGACTGCTCTGCGCTGCTGCCTACACACACACCCCATCTATATATACTCACACACTCACCAAATTATACTGCCACTCCCTCTATTTACGATTTTAGCATTCTAACCCCAAATCAAATCAACTCCACAAATTTCGCATTAACCCAATTTCACATAAACTTAACAATCAATCATATTTTTCTCAATTTCCAATATCCTGTAAACCCTTAAATATTTTTCAGAAATTACAGGTCTTTACATCCTACCCTCCTTAAAGAAATTTCGTCCTCGAAATTTAATAAACCAAGTTCTATCATGCCCATCAACATAACAACATACTCCAATCGTATCGCTATCTATCATACAACAATTCGATAGCCATCAAAATTTATATAAAAGATTCATATCAATCAAACAACAACAAACACGAGTATATCTTTCTCACTTCGTCCTCCCTTCCCATGTAAACGCGCTAACGGCATCGACTTACCTCTTAACACTTGACTAAGCAAATTTAGGATACGTATTGGATTCTCGCCATGGGACACGTCGGCTTCTAATTCAAGTTCAGACCTTTCTAACTCATGCAATGGATTCGGCTCGTACCTCTTTATTATCCGTATATATGTAACGCATCACATATACTCAAAAGTTTCAGCTGCACTTTCAAACGTACACAATTTCTAAGCTTCCATTTATTGTGAAATTTCTATGTACGATTATCTATCCATGCATAATGATCTTGCTCTAAATGTAACCCGATAGTCCAATTGACTTCCCTAGACTTCCATCTAGAATGTGCGGTGATCAAGCGCCTCTTTCTTCCCTATCATATCTCCCTCCACAATCTATTATAATCAAGGTCTTGTACCGTTTACTCTTGGGCTTGTTGGATTTGTTGTCTTATATTAATCTATTGCTCAATTTGAGTTGATTTTTATTATCTTAAAGCAAAAAATATGAGAAAATATGTGCTTTCTATTATGTTAACCAATAAATTAGGGAAAAATTCAAAATACCCCCCAACATTTACACCAAAATTAAATTAGACTCCCAACCTTTTAAAAACTTCAATTTTACTCCCAACGTTATCTTCCGTTAATCAAAACGCCCCCTTCCGTCTGAATGACTAACGGATTTCGTTAAAAGCTCCGTTAAATATCGTCCCGATCGAATTTTCATGATCCGAACCGCTCAATGTGTTTAAAACGTGATTTTAAGGGTACCCGCAAGAAATCAGCAAAAAAAATGAGCGGAAAGGGCTTCATCTGAATCTGAACAGATGAAGTCCTTTCCGGTCATTTTTTTTTGTTGATTTCTCGCAAGTACTCTTAAAATCATGTTCTAATCACATTGAACGTCAGATCATCGAAATTGGATAGGAAAAGGGGAGGTGCAGACCGAAGCAAAATCCGGACGTCCGGACTTGAGCAAAATCCGGATCAATCCGCACCTCCCCTTTCCCAATCGAATTTCGATGATCCGAGCCGCTCAATGTGTTCAAAATGTGATTTTAAGGTTACCCGTGAGAAATCAACAAAAAAAATGATCGGGAAGGGTTTCATCTGAACAGTTTTTATTGAATAGTTCAAAAAAAACTGTTCATATGAAGCCCTTCCCGGTCATTTTTTTCCCGATTTCTCGCGGGTAACCTTAAAATCACATTTTGAACACATTGAGCGGCTCGGATCATCGAAATTCGATCGGGACGCTATTTAACGGAGCTTTTAACGAAATCCGTTAGTCATTCGGACGGAAGGGGGCGTTTTGATTAACGGAAGATAACGTTGGGAGTAAAATTAAAGTTTTTAAAAGGTTGGGAGTCTAATTTAAGTGTAAAGGTTGGGGGGTATTTTGAATTTTTCCCAATAAATTATGTCATATAGAGTTTATCTTGATTAAATTATCATTTTTTTAAACACATATTATAAGAAATTTGATAATGGTACATCAAGTAGGGGGAAGGGGAGGAGAATCCAACCATGATTGAATAATCATAGGGCAAAACCCTACACCACCTGAGGGCGAATCGCCCGAACTCTTAAGGGCCTCAAATGCCTAGATCAAACACATATAGTTCAAATAAGAACAAAGGGCCTAAAAAGACACATATCAAAAAATAAAAACTCAAAATAGCCAACAAGAACCAAGCCCAAAAGAGTCAAGGCCCAAACAAAAACACCCGAGAAGTTCCAAAACTTAACCCTATCCAAAGGATACTAAACTGCCACTGCCGCCACGCAAACGTCGCCCACCATCTACCTGCAAGCAACCTATAGACGGTAGACAAAACGGCTGCTCGCACCACCATAAAACCCGCAACTGGCCGCCCCATGAACGACCGCCGAAAATCGCTAATTCGCCCCCATAAACGGTTCGATTTGGAGATTTGTACATGGATTGATATGTTTCGTGTTAGGCATTAGTTAAACATAGAACGAATTAGGATATGTACTGTAACGAAGATAATGACAAGAACCGAGTGGGTTCAATTAGTGGGATCAAATTCTAGCCTATAGATTTAATGCAAGAAAACAACAAATTTGTCAAATTTTTTTTTTTGATATAATTCAAGCTGGAAGGACAATGTAACCTTACTTTTGTGAGAACCCACCTCATGGGAAAGTCCCACGTCGGGAGTTTCAGGAAAGAATAAATGAAATATAAGGATTCTGACCAGCTACTGTATAACTTGAGATTAACCTTTTGAGCCACGTGATTAGGCGAATGGTTAACAGATCAGCTGAGGCGGGTCATTACAATTGGTATCAGAGCACAACCCTGGTCTATATGATGGGGGCCACCTCTAGAATCTGGTACGAGTACACTAATTGTGTTGTATAGACCAAAGTGTCACGCTATGACCACCAGGAGAATGGTTGCTAGGCCAAGGGATGCAACGAGGACGTTGCAGCCAAGGTGGAGAGATTGTGAGAACCCACCTCATGGGAAAGTCCCACATCAGGAGTTTCAGGAAAGAATAAATGAAATATAAAGGATTCTGACTAGCTACTATATAACTTGAAGTTAACCTTTTGAGCCATGTGGTTAGACGAATGATTAACAGGTCAACTGGGACAGGTCGTTACAACTTTTGTTTTTTGTTTTTTTACTTGTTTTTTTTTTATAAATTTTTTATGACTTAAAACTAAGTAGGCAACGAAACTTGAGATCTGGCTTGGGCAACCCAAATGCTGGGGCCAACACTGCTAACTGCTTGTAATATATAAAGGAAAAACTCAAGTTGGTGTCTTATTTTTTTGAAGCTCCGTAAAAAAAAAGTGATTTCTATCATTGTCCTTGTAACAGAAAATTTACAATTACCTACGCTTTTCAATGGGCCGGATCCAATCCGGATCCGACAAATCCGAATCCGATAAGACTTGCATCCGAAGTTTATATAAATTAACTGTTAGGAGCAAAAAGTGGAGAAATCACTCACACTCAACCCCTCTTTCCTATCCCAAGTTTTCAAAACTCACTTGCACACACGTCCAGTGTGCCTAAGTGCCAGTCCTAATAAAAAAGGAGAATGGGTTAAAGATCGAAGAATAAATGGAGAGAGACAGTCAGACAGAGAGGAAGAAAGTCCCATATATATATCGCGAAGGATACGATGCCATGGAAGCTTGGGGTGGCTTATGGTATAAAATAAAATAAAATAAAATAAAATAAAAAGCTCTAAAATTTAACAATCCTCACACACGCACTCATATGTTTGTATAATTTGATTTTTTTTAATGTTGTCATTAATCATTCATACGAAGAAAAGTAAATAAAAATTCATTTTAATTTGCGAGCCAGTAAAAATAGATAATAGAGCTCAACAATAGAAAATAAACTAGCTAGACCCAATGAATTTTCAACAAAATTTAAATATCTTTGTTTTCTATAGAGTTTTCATAAACAAAAATTTTACTTACGATTTTTTCACCAAAATTCTGGAGTCGCCCCTGCACGAAGGGATGTTTTGTTTCTGTCGTTTGACAATCTAATTTAACCTAATTCTCGATCAATCATAAAACAAGGAGATTTCTGGACTGTTGAAATTGCGTGACCGGAAAATTTCTCATTACATTTGCTGACATTTCTCTATAACTATTTTCCATGTAAGATTAGAGTTTTTCGATCAATTCATGCTGTCAACTTTCACCAAATTACAATAAATTAACAAGTACAAGAATGGATAATGAATTTTTTTTTCCCGGTTCGGATCATCGAAATTTGATTAGGAAAAGGGAGGTACTGACCGTAAGAGATCCTGACTTGAACCGGACTATATATTATATATATAATTCGACAAGGGTACGTACGTGGAGAGAAGATTTGAGACCGTGCTACATTAGCTAGGCCACAACCAAAAAGGTAAGAAAAAGAAGCCATCCAATAAATTAAACATTGGATTGGCATCTAAAGCATCATGCGTGAAATAGCTAAACAAAGAAAACAGAACAGCTAAAAGACCAATTACGGAATAAATTAGATCCTCAGCAATCGAATTCCATCCTGAAATCTTCTATGGTGCAAGCCGGCCCTTATATATATCCAGTTTGCCTAGCTTCTTCCTTTTTTTGTTGTTGGTAAGTATAATGATTTTCATACTCTGCATGCTTATTTATTAAATAACTCTAAATTTCTTCACTTAATTAGTATGGCTAGCTTTCAGGCGCACTAAAAGAGACATATATAGAGTGAAAATAAATTATTTTCAGCAAATAAAATACTAGTAGGACAAGGACCAAAAGAGAGATCGAGAGAAACAAGAAAACATTCCTTTGATATGGAGTAGAATTTTTCATGGGAAATAAAATATTACATGATAGGTGTAAGTGATGCATGCCCAGCAGCATACTGATACAGTATTGAAGTATATGAGTAAATACAACCATTCCATACCGGCCCCGGCCCCGGCTGAAATATACATACACCCAGGTGTATACATGTAAATTGTAATTTTGCAACCCACGTACGTACAACCCAGAAAATTAAAATCCCAAACAGACACAAACAAGCCCAAAGCTAGCTACCTCGTATGCATCTCTTACATCCCATGTTTCTTCATCAAACACCAACATAACAAGAAGAAAGTTAAGAAAGAAAGAAAGAAAGAAAGAAAGAAAGAAATTAAAGGGCAAAAGAGTAAACAAAGGACGACTAATTAAACTGAAATACCAAAGTTATTATTAATTAAAAAAAAGGTAAACTCCATCGGACCGCTACCCTCAATTCCCCGCGATGCAATAATGTCGCTCTCCCGATTCTGCCCCGCCCTCAAAACGGGGCTACAAGAAACTCCGGAGAGCGCAATTGCAAAGCCTTTTTGTTTGTTGCCTTCTTTAGAAGACCTTCTAGATACACACTACGCATCTCAAGTAAGTATAAGTACGTACGTACTGAGAAATTGTGTGTATTTAGAAGCTCCCCTGTCTTTGCTGTGTCAGCTTTTGTGCTTATTTACAAGGAGATACCCTCCGCCGCCGCCGTCGCAGGATGCTTCCCTTGTAGCCACCGCCGGAGTCAAAGACTCCTCGGCGGCGACCACCGCGGATCATTGACTGATCTAAAACAGAGCCAAGGATCAACCTATGGCTAAAGAAAAGGAAAAATGAGTACCAAAGTTGGCTTAGCTAGAGAGAGAGAGAGAGAGAGAGAGAGAGGATTATAGGGGTGAGAGGGGGCACGATGGGTCGTATATAAAGGCGAGATTGCAGCCTTTTGTTGAACGTGAGACTTCAAGTTACTGGAATTTTATTTTGGAGCTCACATTTCCTTGTCTATTTGTTTGATTTACGAGATTAAAGTTGTTATAGATATCCAACGGGTCAGCTTACCAATTAATCTCGAGACTTTAAAATCAATGACTCAACAAATCTTCAATATCTTTAGTTATTGTTTTTTAACGTTATATTTGACTAAATTTAATCAAAATAAACTGTAGTATAAGATAAATAGATTTTTTTTTATAGTAATTAACGCAATCTTTTCTTCAAACGAGTTTATTTCCTTATTTTTTTAAAAAAACAATAAATCAAGAAATGCAATTATGCCCATCTTTTGGACTCAAATATTAGTCATGAAAAAAAATTCACATGAACTCTATAAGCGTGACTTATTTTTCCTGCAATATTAAACTTAATTATGTTACCTATTGCTCAAAAAATTCTCGGCGACAAAAGATTATGATTGAATTAGCTTCAACTATTTTCATATGCATGCGAACATGAAAAATTAAAAATGAAGGAAGTTGATTGTCGGAAATGATATGTGGCTGATGAACTGTGAATGGAATAGGTTTAATTTCTTTTTAAAACTAGATAGACTAGAGATTGCATTATTGGTAGTAGAGTTGAAATTCTTGGTCCAAGCCAGTTAAGGGCATGTTTGAGGGAGGAAAATGCAAAATAATACCTAGTACTTAAAAAAAAACTCCACTAGCCCGTTTTCCTAGGCCTTTGGAATTTCAACATTATTCTGAAAGACGAGAGAGGAAAAGTTGGACTACTGTAGCTCTTTTGATTGGATCCATGGCCATACCCAGTCAGTCCACGCACTCAGCTCAAGACAAAAGTCTCCCCATGACCAACTTTTTAGTTTTATTGCCTTATTATTGGGTGCGCGTGGAAAAATGAAAGAGTTTTTTTTTTTTTTCCTTTTAATCAGTTAGGGGTGTTTTCGGTAGTGAAAGTTTTATTTGTGGTTAAAAAGTTGTTAGGTGTTTTTTGCAGTGAATAAATTATTGAGAAATGTGAAGTTATTTCCGATAGTGAATAAGTTGTTGATGAGTTTATGAGTAGATTTACTGTAGTGAAAACGTTTTTGATGACAACTTTTATGTTAGTGGAAACGAAATAATAAAATGCTGAAATTTTTTTGTTAATGGAAACGAAATGATAAAATGCGTTGAGTTTTTATTATTTTTTGTTAGTGGTAAATCGAACCCATTTCTTGAATCCCTCCAAAAAAATTGGGAAATGATTTTGCCACTCCATTTTTTGTTAACGCCACTCCCCTGCAAGTGTATTTTTGGTGCCAACATCAGCTGCCAAATTTTTTTGGAAAGATTGTCTTAGTTTTGGATTTTTCATTATGAAGAATTACATTTTAAATTGTTTGTCACGTAATTTTACAATGCATATATAATGAGATAATGGAGTCTCGAAACACTACACTAGAGTGCACAATAAAAAGGGAAAATTTCAAAATGACACCTGAACTTTGTACCAAATGTCACAGAGACACCTGAACTTAAGTTTATTTCAATTAAACACCTATACTAACAAAATCCCCAAATTTAGACACCTGAACTTAAGTTTATTTCAATTAAACACATGTACTAACAAAATTCCCAAATTTAGACCGCCGCCGTTATTCTCTGTCCCAAAAATTGCTAACATGGCATCTCCAACCCGTTTAAATTGTCCTATTACACATATTTCCAACAAGGGACGATGCACCCACTACGTATAAGTACTTTACATTCGCTTGGTTGCATCGTCCCTTGTTGGAAATATGTGTAATAGGGCAACTTAAACGGGTTGGAGATGCCATGTTAGCAATTTTTGGAACAGAGAATAACGGTGGGGGTCTAAATTTGGGGATTTTGTTAGTACAGGTGTTTAATTGAAATAAACTTAAGTTCAGGTGTGTCTGTGGCATTTGGTGCAAAGTTCAGGTGTCATTTTGAAATTTTCCCCAATAAAAATATCAACCCAAGTGTAGATTTTACATTCTGATTTTGCACTCTAATTTTTCATTCGTTAATCATAATCTACTTTATTTTAGAAGAGTACTTGAGAAAGGAGATGAGTGCTTACGGGAATCGAACTCTGCCCGTGTGGATGAGAATATAAGAGAGACAAACTGCACTCCGCTCTACTCCACTTGCATTTTGCACTCTCCCACAATGTCATTTTTCCTTTTTTGATTGACTATCTCTTATATCCCTCCTAGTAAGTATTTTTACTTCCAACTCCTTTTGCCCATTAGGCCCCATTCAGTTGGATAGAAAAGGATGTGAAAGGATGGGAAAATCAATTTTCTTGTAACCTTATGTGTTCAGTTATCAGGAAAATTGTAGGACCCACGACTTTAACTTTCCCACTAAGAACCATATTTCTGCAAAATAGGTCATGCCAAAAGGAAGAAATTCTAATTTTTCTGCAATATTTTTTTCAAGAAAATAAATTTCATTTTCTTGTGTTTCACCTCACTTCACTTTTTCCTGGAATCTATTTTTCACACAACATTCCCGACAACTAAATGGAGCCTTAGTTGAAAATTATATTATACTGTATTTTGTTATTTCCTCATCCAATATTATATTATTCTTTTTTTATTAAAAACAATTCAAAATACTATTATATTGCACCTAGCAAGCAATTCATTGGGAATGGGAGAATTCGATTGTCAAAGTATTTTTTTGGCTTGAATTCTTTTTTTTTTGTGCCATCTTTATACATCAGGGGATCTAGGGGAGTTAGTAGTTAGTACTAGTTAGTATGGTAGTACACAGGAACGGAACCAGAATTTCGTAAATGCAGAGGTCAAACTATGAACAAGATTTTAAAATTTTAATGTTCGAAAATCTAATAGTTTGTTTGGGTTAGATTTTGAGAGAGATTTTTTGGGTAGTATAAGTGGAGAGAGATAAAAAGAGGAATGAAATAAATAATTGAAGAAAAAACTTATGGGAGATCGCAGCGCAGAGAGAGAAATTGGGTTTTGGGACCTAAAACGAACACATTTTTAAAGAATTTTAAGTGCCTAAATAACACTCAATACAAAATACAATATCTAGATGTTCTTAATAAATAAATAAAAAAAACTACTATTAATATTAAATTTAAAAAAAAAAAACCGGAAACAAGACCACACCTAAATCCGTCTCTGGTAGTACACAAGGAGTTCAGAGGCTATCCATAGCCCTGGACACCAATTGCGCCCTCGTGGGGCTCAAACTCACGCCTCTGCTGGAGAGACATGTGAAACAACCATTTTGACAGAGCATGGTTTCTAAGGCTTGAATTCTTGGTCCAAGCCAGTTTCTACCAAATTTTTGGAGAGAGAAAAAGTGAAGAAAATTGTCAGTTGTGTTGTGGCTGTGGCATTCCTACTATATTACGGAAAAGCTACGCCCACCGCATGGGGTGGCCACCGCACGGCCACCGCACAGCGCCGGGCCCACTCCGGCCACCGGACGGCCGATTCGAGCCGTCCAAAAATTCTAAAAAAAGTTCGGATCGAGCACCTACACACGTCGGATGCCGTTGATTCTCGCGTTGGCCCACTCGGTTTTTTTTAGAATTTCTGGACGGCTCGGATCGGCCGTGCGGTGGCCGGAATGGGCCCGGCGCCGTGCGGTGGCCGTGCGGTGGCCACCCCATGCGGTGGGCGTAGCTTCACTATTAAGTACATATCATCTGGTTTGAAAGCTAAAGGCCAGTGAGGTCACATGGGCATT
Source organism: Rhododendron griersonianum (assembly GCA_018127125.1). Taxonomy (NCBI): domain Eukaryota; kingdom Viridiplantae; phylum Streptophyta; class Magnoliopsida; order Ericales; family Ericaceae; genus Rhododendron; species Rhododendron griersonianum. The sequence continues at coordinate 14,266,222 of CM030799.1, read as the reverse complement.
CAACTCTTTTTATTATATAAAAAAAAAATGGATGGAAATAGAAAACGTAGACTATTATGTTATTTATCGTCATTAGATCATGTTATCGTTTCATTATTCCAAAGAACATATCAAGTGATTTGTTAATTGGTGAATCAAAATCTTAAAAGTATCAACATCGTTGAGATTTATGCTCTTTATTGTAATGCCGTCTTATATATCCGTAACCATTTCAGTATTCGTGTGCTTCATTCATTGATTAATAAAATTTCTTATTAATCTACTAAGAAGCAATGGTGAAGAAATATATATCACATTAAAAAAAAAGAAAAAAAGATAGCTAGCTAGATGCATGGAGAGAAATCGTGGGACTTAGATTCAGTCTTAGAACATATCCCTATTGTAATAAGCAAATGGGTGTGGATAAGGAAATTTAACAACAATGCTAAAAAATACTCCACATTGTAATAAGAAAAATTACAAGTCTTTTAGCAAATAACCAAATTCCACCCATTTCATAACCAAACTTAACAACTTTTACCAATAACCAAACTCAAAACTCAATAACTCAAAAATACCCCACATTGGAATCGTCTTATCGAGACGAATAATTTAGTGTGATCGGGTGCGTGATTGGAACTCGTTTGCGATTGGACAAATGTGCATTGTGTATTGTGGGGGTTTTTTTTGTTTGTTAGGGATACAAAAATAACCAATGTGGAGGTAGAGGTTGTTAAATTTGATTATGAACTAAATAGATAATCAAATGCTGACGTAGTACATTTTGATTATTGGTTTTGATTATTACCATTGCGGATGCTCTAAGGATCTATTATGCCTCCTAAACATGATTCATCCTAAGTTTAAATTTTTGATTCGACTATTGTTCAATTGTAAAGCTTGACGACATACTGGATCAACATCACCACAAAAAATCAAGCATCGGATTTTCCTGTTTTGGAGTGCAATCTTAAAATCATGTTTGATGTTTATCTTTTAATTCAATAACATTGTACTTCGGATCATTGATGTTTTGAGCTTGGAATGAGCAACTCATCAGCCAAGTTAGTGACTAGGCATTAATTCTCGTGAAAAATGAGGCCGGAAATATTCTGTTGACTGGTTTAAATGCATGACACTTAAGCAAATCAAGTCAAACAATTAACATAACTTGGGTGTTGTTTGAGGTGGGAATTGTAGTAAAAGAAGATTTATTTCAAATTATGATCAGTAGAAAAAGTTAAGCAAAAAATTACTACAAAACATGTCAAAGAAAGATTAATGCAGTACGTACATATGATAGTGGAGTTAGGTTTCATCACATGCATTGACATAGTGTGCTTTTTTTGTGAAAATGATATAAATGCTGTCTTTTTGGCCTTGGATGTGAATGATGATATTAATTGTCTATATATAAAGTCTTTCGGGATAAGAGTTGTTGCGACATAGAAAGTAGAAACATCCTTTCAATAATTTTGATGGAGCTAGAAGAAGCTAAAGTGGGTAAGTGAAGAAAATGAGCCCATGATAATTTTAATCACTTTTCCACTGATTTGTCCATCACATGATTAAAGCAAAGCTAAAAGTCAGCGATTAGATTCTCATTCTCTTTTACTGTTCTCTTTCTTCTTGTACGTACATATAGGGGGGTTGTTCAAACTGTGCATTCGATGACCACGTTAAAAAGTTGGGCTCGGCCGGCTCCCTCCCTCCCAAATTAAACTCCATCCCCACCGTGTACCCGTCCGTATTCACATTTTTTGATGAACTAAAAGGTAGCTAGATTTCATACATACATCAGTACTAATACATACTAGAAGGATATCTTCTTCTTTTAGAAAAATCAATTCCATCAAACATCGACAACATATAAGATTAAACTGCAACCGCCACCCGTCTATGTCATAAACAAACGTATGAGTTATTCACACATGCACTGGTCAATGTTCTAGTATTAATTAATTAAGCTGATTTTGGGTCCATGTGTTCTTCTATGCATGATGTACGAGGTCAATAGTTTGGATCATGTAGGCTAAAAATAGGGAGGATATATGAAAGAATATGGTGGAGCGCGGAGGATGGAGTTTTGGAGGGGAGCTGACCCCAAAAAAGTTGGTGCATGGGTTATATCTTCACCCCATATATATGTGTTGGGCTTATGAAGCCTGCTTAGCAGGTATTTATGTCGCACAAAACCTAGACAGGGGCATTACAGTAATCGGTTATGTTATTTATGAGAGAAGAAATATTGAATTCGATTAATTGAAACCATACAATGAGACCTCTATTCATACAAGAGGAGAGAGCCTAACTATAGAAAGAAAATCATATTGATTAACTATGGAATAAAATCATCCTAATTACAATCAAATCACAATCTCAAGATCACGATTTGATCGCGATATTATTTTGTATATGCATTCATTCTAACATCTCCCCTCGAACTCAAGTAGGTCTACCAACTTGAGTTTGAAAAAGCCAAGAGAAACTAGGAACATCCAAGCAAAAAGAAACCAGGAGCCGCCACGCCACGCCAAGCCAAACTCAAGTAGGTCTACCAACTTGAGTTTGAAAGAAAAGAAACGAAGAAGCCATGAATCGAAAAGCCATGAGCGCTGGTTGTGAAACCAGGAGCTGCCACGCCACGCCAAGTCAAGCCGAACTCAAGTAGGTCTACCAACTTGAGTTTGAAAGAAAAGAAACGAAGAAGCCATAAATCGAAAAGCCACGAGTGCTGGTTGTGAAGAGGCGCGGTGGTGATGAAGAGACGTTCTGGTGGGTGAAAGCAACCAGAAAGCGTGGAGGAGATTGACAAAGTAACTAAGTGCCCGACGGACGGCAACGAGACTTAGGCCGCCCGCCAGGAGGGAATATTCAGAGTGCCTAGATCTTATAGCTTTGATACCAAGTTAAATATGATAGAAGAAATATTGAATTCGATTAATTGAAACCATACAATGAGACCTCTATTTATACAAGATGGGAGAGCCTAATTATGGAAAGAAAATCATACTGATTAACTATGGAATAAAATCATCCTAATTACAATCAAATCACAATCTCAATATCACGATTTGATAGCGATCGATATTATTTTGTATATGCATTTATTCTAACAGGTTATGTAAATCCTAGGTTATAAATACTTGCTATACATACGAAATAGTCGATATAACTGGTACCCTCTTTTTATTCGATATACAGTAAAAACTTGTGTGACCCGTAGATGTATCAATTACGTAGTTGGAGCTAGATCGAAGCACATTTTTGGAGCCCGTTTATCGATCGTTATGAAAACAAAGACAGGGAATCCATGCGTTTGAGATTAGATTAGGTTGATACGGAGTATATTTTTCCCATAAAGTCTACGTGATAAAGCAATAATAGAAAAAGGCCAATGGGACCCACATGGTTGAAATCCAAAAAAGCCTAGACTATAGGACATATACCCACCATTTTTCATCCGAGGCCTGTACGTTCTGCTTCCTGAAATCTCAAAATTGAATCTTGACCCTCCAATTAGCTGGCTAGGCTCTTGCTTATAGCATCAGTGCTACGCCACTAATACGTCATAAAAATCTACTCCTACATTAGTGGCCAGTTAACCACATAGTATATGGTATGCCCATCTATATGTATAACGTGGTTGTATTTGGATACAATATTTGTAACAGCTAACAAATATATGTTGATTTTTCTTTACCTCAGGATCTACGAGTCAGCTAATTATGCGCATGAACCTCGAGTAATCTTTTGGGGAACTGCCATGTCATCCAATGACAAAAGGAACCCATTTAAAATAGTATGTGACCTAGTCTCACAAAAGTTGATAGCTCTTAGGAATTAATAAAACGAACTTTTATGTTACTCATTTACTTTTTCGGTGACAATTCCCCATGTAATTAAATTAATTAATACGGCATTGGAGCAACAAGTAGTGCTACCATGACAAGCCCTATGGACAATCTTCAAGCCTCTTCTTTTTTCTTTTTTTTTTCTTTTTTTTTTCTTTTTTTTTTTTTTTGGGGGGGGGCTCTATATCACTAATTTTAGATTTATAGTCCAAAGAATTCGACAAGGGAGAATCCTAAATCACACATTGGCCATGTGCAGTACTTCTATGAGTTTAACTTGTATTTAACTCCTTCAAAGTTCGTTTGAAGTTCACTAGTTATGGAAGAGTAAAAGGTCGGACACTTTTTGATGTTCGCTATGATTTGATGCTCAGACACCCGCTTTGCCTATGAAATTAAGACCTCATACATCCAGCGCACTATATTCAGACTATGCCAAATCAGAACCCTCATGCACTAGGCAACCAACTCTTAATCAACGAATCCACTAACTAGCTCAAGAGTAATCTCACACTTTTTGAATACATCAAATAACTCGATCTCAACTTTTAATCAGCTAAAATAAAACTCAGTCGAGGTCGACTCAATTGATAGGTTGGACCAAGACTGAAAATATTTTTCCAATTTATTAAGCTTTTAGATCAAAAAACTCAAAAACATGGTACCCAACTGGACTTGGCTTGGTTAGCATACTATGACTGACTTGAGGACTTAAGAATGATGGCACACTTCATTATGGACAAATTAAAGATGAATGAATTAAGATACAAATTGGATCACCTAATCTGAGTGGCCGGCTTCAAAATGTTACGAATATATTATATACAGTATTTTTGGTAGGAGTAATATATTTGATCCAACGACCCGCAAAAAATATTCTGCCCCAAGTCCTAATCGGCCTCAAAATTTTATGATTTCCGTTTGTTTCAATGTAAAATATTTTTCATGTAAAATGTTTTTTCAGAAAACAAACTTCAAACTTCTATTTTTCAAAAATCAACAAAATAGTGTAGAGAGAAAGAGTCGGGGGCTTAAACGGTGAAGAGATCTAAGAATATTGGAATTGAATGTAGATCAAGACTGACAATCGAGAAAACTGAGCAGTGAGAATTTCAGTAGATAGCAGCGGGTTCATTTCGAAAAATAACTTACGTAAGATTTAAGGGTAAGTCATTTTTCATCCAATTAATGAAAAATATTTTACTTTCTCATTTTTTACACAACCAAATACCGAAAAATAAGTAAAATATTTTACCGAAAAATATTTTACGGCCAAACAAACAGAGCGACTGTTTATTTCTTGAGTTTTTGATCCACTACTCAAATCATGCTTGTGATGATAGGAGTAAAATGGTAGGAGTAGTAAAAAATTCAATCATTGGATACTCGAGGGGCCTAATCTACGATTCATTGTCGGAGTAGTAGTATACTGTAGTTGAGAAATCCAATCCAATCCAGTCCAAAAACCACTACAAAGATGTCCACCCACTGCCGCCCGACTTGTGGACACAGAGCGGCGCGTGAGCCCTCGTGACTCTCAATTTGTTGCCAAAATTCGCGGGTCCCACGCCCATCATAGCGGAAACCGACTATTATACAATAAGTCTAGGTACACTACATCCAACCACTACATCATCCACTACATATTTTGTAAGGCCCACTCCGGATCTCAAAACATGTAGTGAATGGTGTAGTGGTTGGATGGTAGTGTATGTAGCATGCAGTTTCCCTCCCTGCCCATTTCAGAAATTTTCTTAAAAAATACTTCGTCACTACTAATTTGTAATTTTTAAGCTTAAAATAATAAGTTTATAAAAATAATTTTTAAATTTTTTTGCATCGTTTCAAATAAGATTCATATTGCATATTTTTAAATTTCAATAAGCTCATTATTTTTTAGCTTAAAAATTGAACGTTCTAGAACGGAAAACTCAAGGTTTAAATAGATTTTTAGACAAATTATTTTTCTCACATACATCAACTAGAATATTATTTTTAGCATAAACAACTTGACTTTTGATATTAGCATGTAGTTCAATAACAATAATATAGCGGAAACATACCTTAAGTAAAAATTGATTCGCAGAATAATTTCGTAAAAGTTTAAATTTATTGAACATTGACAACTCTGCGGCTGAATTGCATTTTTTTTGAAAAACTCAATGGCAAAAACGATTTAATAAATCCACAAGGGGATAATTTGGTTGAATCACTAAGCTTAATCTTCACGTCGAGTTCCAACTTTTTCCAAGCCCGGTTTATTTGTCAAGTTCTATGAAGTGAACGATTTGGATAACATTTTTTTAGCTCAGAATAAGGCCTATTTGAAGGGCTCTCCCCTTTTCAAGTCGTCGGCCTTTTTAATTAGGGAAATTAAACATAACACTCGACAACGACTCTAGTGGCGGATAAGGGAGGGGATAAGGACCTTGGTGGTATAAGCTAATCTTAACTCACTCTTATCCAGTGTTTGGTTCCCTCTTTACACCCAGACTACTTATCCGGGGGATAAGTGCATGAGTCTTAGCGCAACCCACCCCGCCCGTAGGATTAGTTTATCCGGGTGGGCATAGTTACCGGCGTGCCTCTCAAATACCTCCAAACCCTTTTTTTGTATTCTCATTTCAAGGGTCAACTAAGTAAACGATCTTACATTATTTCTTTATCTACCACTCTTATTTATCCATTTTTCAGCTACCAAACAAACCCCTTCTTAGTTAATTCCACCCCGTTAACTAATTCTCTCTTATAATATATCCACCTTAATTTCTTTCTTATCTCCTAAAATCTTATATATATATATATACACAAGCCAAACAAACTCCTTCTTAGTTAATCTCATCCTCTTAACTAATTTCCCTTTATATATAACATAAGTATTAATTCAACTTTATCCAACCTTCTTCATTAATTATCCCAAAATTTTATCCTCCCTTTATAACATAAGTATTCAACTTTATCCAAGCTTCTTCATTATTTCAAAATTTTATCCGTCCGTCTAAGGAGACGTAGGGGGGCAACCAGTGACAATGCCGATGCAGAGAGATCAGAGAGAGAAAGAGAAAGGTGGGTAAACGATTGAGATATCACGCCTCCTCCTCATCATCGGATACCGTATGGTATAATGGGTTTACTGTAGGTAATGTGGGGTGGTGAAAGAAAAGGAGGTAATTAAGATTAGCTAGATCGATAAAGTTGGGGAAGAAATTAAAGAAAGAAAGGAAATTGAGGGCCATGTGATGTGATGTGATATCAGTGCCATAGTGGTAGTGGTACTCTCTCTTTTTGTCGCATTTTTACCTCATTCCTGCCAATGCCATGCATCAGTCTTCCCCACTACTACAATTTACACATGGGATCCCAATCTGAGCTAGCTAGCTAGCTAGGTTCGAGAAATAAAATAAAATAAAATAAAGAAAATCTTTTTCTTCTTTTTTATAGTATTTTATGGCATGCAAAAATAGAAAATGATTAGCTAATTCTTCCTTCCTTGGGTGATGTGATACTGGGAGATGGTCCCATTCTTTTATTCTCTCAGTTTGTCGATCGCACCGGAGCATTTTGTCTTCTTCTTCAATCTTATATATATACTACACCTTTCGGCTTTTTAATGTCGGAAATTCGAGTGACAGATTAATTTGTACGTGGGTGGTGATTAGTGTCAATTAATGTAAATGTCAAAAGTATATATAAAACCTGTGATCAACTGCGTAAAGGATTTCCATTAATCCCGCATTAAGTGCAACTAGTGGATAGTAGTTAACATGACCATTTGTTAACGGGCCGGTAAGTCTGCAAACGAGCAAAGTCAAGCTTTAAAGTAACCGGCCTCAACTCATTCAAAACTTATTGAGCTCAAGCTAGCTCAAGCCAATGTAAATTAAGGAGTTGAACCGTAACAAAATTGTTCTAACCTGTGTCAACTAGTAATAATTTAGCTATATATATATATATATATATATTACAAGAAATATTGGAAGTTAGTGACCTCGATCTCTTGTCAAGAGTCATTTGATAGTGGAGTAGGAAAAATGGAAATTAGCTTTGTTAACCTTTCTTAAATGGAAGAATCTTACAAAACTGTAAAATAAATAACCGATCGACACCTCACTGTTGGTTAACACATTTCGTACAGGTGTCCCTTGAGAAGAGAGGAGGCGAGAACGCATGCATGAACTCAGTTAGAATGGAGGAAGAAATGAGAAAGCAGAAAGTAGTTGGAGGTCAGAAGCTCTGAAAATAATACTCCTCGAAGATATCCTGGAAATTGCAGAAAATTATTTACATGCTATTGGTTGCCCTAGTCTCCGACTATTTGTCCCGCTAGGAGGAGGAATTCGCTTCTTTTTTTTTCAAGGCACCTTTATACATCAGCGTAATTTGAGGGTGAGTTAGTTAGTATGTTAGTTTACAAGGGATCTAGAGGCTATCCATAACTCTGGACACCGGTCATGCCCCCCCGTGGAGCTTGAACTCACGCCTCACTGGGGAGGCAAATGAGAATACTAATTCGCTTAATACATTTCCAAATAAGAGATGTTAGTACATTTCCAAACTGCATTGAGGGGGTCGATGTAAATATGGTACAAAGTGTAAGTTTAGAATTGATAAACAAGACGAACAGTAAATTGTTGAAACTTAGTTCGGTAGGGCAAAGTACGGATTAATTAGCTCCATGTGGTTTGGTGCTTTGACAGATGATCTTCCTGAGTTTTAATAATGACCAATTCGCCTCCCTGTGGTTTTGGAGTAAAGTGCAACCGTTACATATTCCGTCCAAAGTAACGTTGTGTGTGTCTCACGTGCTCTTAGTGCATCTATGGCATGAAAAACTGTACTTACCTCCAAAAGAAGTATGATAAAATGACAATCACACCCTTCATTCATCTTCTTCCCCAAATCAATATGAAAGCCCTAAATTAACCACCCAACCACCATATACCACAGGCCTAATCTAAATACGTGTGTGCATACCCAGCAATTGAGGCCTCTATTTATCACTGGGGTAAGGCCACCCAAGACCTAGTTCTGATACTATGTTAAGAAAAGAGAAAGATGTATTATTGATTGTATATAAAATATAACCCTAACATGCCTTTATATAGGCTACAATGTTCTTGGTCACTAAGAAATATAAACCAAATAGGAAACATGCATTATAAAGAAATCAACCCAACTTGGAAACATGAATAATAAAACCTACAAAACATGGTAACATAATATTTCTCAATATTATGTTGACATAATTGATTTATAATCAAGAGAAAATTAACCTCGAACAACCCAAATTTTATTATGAATGTGATATCCTACCCCGTCTTTGAAGTCCCTGTGTTCCATTTCAAGAAGAGACCAGACCAAAAATTTGGGTAGAATTCTGTTGCACCCATTTGGTCCGACTCTTTCTTAGAATCTGAGAGGAAAAAAATTAAAGACAGGGCCAACAAATCATAAACCCATCACAGCAACCAAATCCTCTTTCTTATTTATAGAATTGGTAATAAACCCCTGTTTTTTTTTATATATTTTTTATAGGCATAATAAACCCCTATTGTTGATCTTGAAGGAAGAATATTGAGAAATTAGAATCGAAAAAAAATACAACAATCTTTTACTTTGCTTGATAGTGTAGCAATAGTGGAAATCAGTTTTTAAATGTAGGTCTTTGTGATTTTGGGGCATTACTATAGTAAACTCACATGGAAATGCGAATGAGAGATCTAAATCTTCACACCCATTCCGACGCCACGCAGCCTCTGTAATCGCCCTCTACCACTGAAATTATCATCGCACAACGTCACAGCCTTGAAAGAGATATGGTGGTGTGTGGATTGGAGGAGAACAAGAAGCAAGGACCCGATTGTGTTCTCTTTCTACTGGTTTTCTAAAACCACTTTAAAGTATGGGGTAAAGAAGTCATTTAGCATTTTCTGTTAATGGAGTTAATAGTTGCATTCTACTCCAAAACCATAGGGAGTCGAATTGGTCATTATTAAAACTCAGAGAAGTCATCTGCCAAAGCGCCAAACCACAGGAAGCTAATCTGTACTTTGCCCTAGTTTAAAACATAACGAGTTAAAGAATATGTCATATGTCAAATCTTATCTTGTTTATCAAACGAACCAATTCCAAACAAGCTTTAATTGAGTCGATTACACGCCAGTCTTGTGTATGTTATAGCTTGGTTTGATTATGAACCTTGGGTACAAGAAGTTTACAGGTGGAAACATGAACTTCAATCGCCTTGGAAATGGAGGCCGAGGACTGTTTGTGGTTTTACCTCCATCCCAACTGCCCTGCATTTTGATGTGAGAAGACATCCAGAAAAGGTATGGTTTGAGAGGCCCAAATCATCAGCTTAATAAAGAAAATTCTTATGGTTTCTCCTGACCAAGACACAATTTGTCAGTTTCTTATTTTCTAACACAGTCTCCAGAAAAGAAAAATAAAAATCTGTCTCCTGATTTCAAAGAAAGCAAAGGGCAAATCTGTCACAACCCTGTATGATCAAACCTAAACCTCTCATTCCAGCACAATTTTGCAGGCCATCTGAGGTTGCTCTGCTCCCTTTCCTTCTAGTTCTCGTATTTCCAATATTTTGGCTCCCCGAATCGGGACAATTCGCGTTTTAGATATCAGATAGATGTCCATGCTATTTAAGCAGTAAACTTCACCGAAAATCTGCATAGTTAATGAGCATCCTTGTTCGCTAAAACGTTATTTAACCAGTACCACCAAAAGAACATATGCTCGATCTGCGGCTGTGCTTCATAACTTCAATAATAATAATAATAATAATAATAATAATAATAATAATAATAATAATAATAATAATAATAATAATACTGGTTTCTTTTCATTTCGTGTTGTAGAATCTCTAATTAGGAGCCAAAGTTATGATGTCATATGTTTGGATAAAGATAGCTAACCTTATCATTCAAAATACCAGCTATACACTCATTGCACCAACAACTCAGATAATATATACAACGTACGGTTGCTGGGTACACCAGACAAAATGTATAGCAGAGAAATGTAACAATGACCATTTTCTCATACAACAGAGAAATGTATAGCAATTTAGACTACAAAATGGAAAGAAACATCAATTTATGCTTACGTGAATTTCCCGACTAGCAATTGATTGACGTTTAGGCTCTATTGGTTTGGGTATAAAATGTTTTACCTATTTTTCGGTGTTTGATTGTATAAAAAATGAGGAAAACATTTTACATGGAAAACATTTTTCATTAATTGGATGAAAATGACTTACTCTTAAATCATCCGTAAATTATTTTCCGAAATGAACCCACTGCCTTCTACTGCAATTCTCACTACTCAGTTTCCTCGATCGTCAGTCCTGACCCACGTTCAATTCCAATATTCTCAGATCTCTTTACCGTTTAAGCCCCCACCTCTCTCTATACACTATTTTGTCGATTTTTGAAAATATTTTTCAAGTACCAACTAAACACCGGAAAATAAAAGTTTGAAGTTTATTTTCTGAAAAATATTTTACATGAAAAACATTTTTACATCGAAACAAACGGAGCCTTAAATCTTGAAACCATTACATGAGAATACTCCCGATAGAGAAACCACATATTAATACTTTAAAGCATCTAATTATCACAAAAATGACCAAATTGTCACGCACCCTAATAAAAGACACGGTTCATGAGTTCACAAGGTCAGCCATTATAGAACTTGAAACTATCACTCCCATAGCATATTTTCTACTCGTATCCCTCGAAAAATGAAGAAAATCTGTTGCTCACACATTAATCACACGAACAAAACACTAGAATCATCTGCCTAACAAGAAATATAGAACCAAAAACTCCATAGCCACATAAATAACTCATATCGTAGGAACAACAACGTGCTACTTCTTCCATTCGGAGCTCATATTATTTCATGGTCCCGGACTCACCTGTGAGGCTGTGAATCACATTTTGTCTTACCTTTACGACCATGGCGTCTGGACAAGAAATGATGTGATGGTTATGACCCACTTAATAATTTTCCACGCACTAGGAATCAAGGATGACAGTTTCATGCCCATGTCACAAAACGAATTGATTGGTACAATTATATTCCATCAAGGCATGTATAGGTATACACAGGTCCCAAGAAAATGCTAAGAAATTTGGGAAAGAAGAACTTCAAGAGTTGCTAATTAACATGCTAGCAAGCAAGCTGTATTTCTCACACAAGTACACGCGCGTACAACAATCAACAAGGCCATACTACTAGCTACTGTAATCAAATGGAGTATCCATTTTCGAAGTCGTACTAAGACAAGTCAAGGAGTGATTTGCTTTTATATCCCTTCGACTTATTCGAAAAGTTTAACTTAGTCCTTCCAGTTTCAATTTCACCCAACTACTAAACCTTTGATTTGCAATTTTGTTCCAATGTCATCCATCCGTTGGATGCCATTACTAATTTGAACGGAAATGGGCATGTGCCTAGCACGTGTGCTCTCCCCAAGGGCATATTTGTCCATTCCCCTCCTCCTCCTCCTCCTCCTTCTCCTCTCTCTCTCTCTCTTCCCATAAAACCCCGAAAAGAAAAAAAAAAAAAAAAAGAAACAAAAAAGATCCAAGCTAGCTAGCTCATCATTGCAAAGCTCTTATATATATTGTATGTATATCTCTACTGTTTTTCTTTTTCTATGTAAGTTCTTCCTCCTGAACCACTGCATGTCGTCTTTAGCCCAATGACTTCACCACTTCACATTAATTGCATCGAAAGTTTGGATGTTACACCAGCAAAATGACGCACGTTCCAGTCATCCTTACTGGTTTATCCCTTCCACAGCACCAATTGTGCCCAGCAACTCCCTTCAATTTCGAAATTAATCTCCATAAAAAAATTTTAAAAAAAAAACGAGAATAAGAAGTCATTTCGTGCATTTAAATATGGGACGCTTTCATTGAAACAAATCTTATCTCATCACCTTACCCCAAAAATTGGCCTTATGAAAACTGAAAAACATTCATAACAAGAAGGGCCATGTTAGCCAAAAATATTCAAGTCAAACCGCCCCAACTTACTCCTAAATTGATTGCATCATATATGATCGATCTACAACCATTACACGGGTGTTTCTTCAAGAAGGAACCCAATCATGCCGGAAAGGTAGACAATATAACATACATAATGGTCTGGTTTCAGACCTGTTTTGTGTGTGTTGGATGGAAATTACTTTACGAACAGGATAGAGAATACCCAAAAACATTAAAAAAAAAAAAAATTTGCAATCCAATCACTCTATTTTGGCCTTTTTGATATTTTTGTCTTTAGTTACTCTATTTTCAGTATTTTGGTCTTTCAAGAAAAAATTGTTGGGAAAATTTCAAAAAGACACCTGAACTTTTACCCAAATGTTACAAAAACACCTGAACTTAAGTTTATTTCAATTAAACACCTATACTTACAAAACCCCCAAATTAAAGCCCCTACCGTTATCCTCCGTCCAATTTGTAGTGACGTGGCATATTTTTCTCGTTTTTTTTTCCGTTAAGTGCTGCATTGCACATAATACCAGCCCCAAAGCTTGTAGACAATCACAGCCCCCTTCCCCAAATCAAAACCCTCTTCTCCTCGTAAATCTTCTTCAACCTTTAAACCCATTTTTCATCATCTCCCTCTCCGTTCATACCATTCCATGACCACAATGAAAAAGCAAAAATCACCATGCAACCACTTCGACCTCCTCTCCGAGGAACTCATCCTCTCAATCCTCGACCGCCTCGACTCAAGCCCACTCGACAATAAATCATTTTTCCCTCGTCTGCAAATCCTTCTACTCCGACGAATCCCACCGCACCACCCTTAAGCCCCTCCGTTCCGACCACCTCAAAATTAAAGACTCTGACCCGGTACGCTTTCGTGACCCACCTCGATTTTTCTCTTTGCCCCCCGTATCACTGACGCCTCCATCTCTGTCGCCACTCCGTCTGCGGCAGAATGTTGAGGTCCGTTGACCTCTCGAGCTCCAAGTTCTTTACCCATGTGGGTCTGTCAGGTCTCGCGGCGAATTGCTCGAACTTGGTCCAGATTGACCTGTCCAACGCAACGGAGTTGAGGGATTCGGCCCCGGCCTCGATTGCGGAGGCCAAGAATCTGGAGAGGTTGTGGCTAGTGAGGTGCAAAGGATTACGGATATGGGAATTGGGTGTAGGAAGTTGATGTTGATTAACTTGAAGTGGTGTTAGTGATGGTGGTGGTGGCGGAGATACAGTAGTTTGAGAGAGGGGCTATGATTGTCTACAATTTTAGGGTTGGTGTTGTGTGCCAATGCAACACTTAACGGAAAAAAATGCCACATCACCACAAATCGGACGGAGAATAACGGCAGGGACCTTAATTTGGGGGTTTTATAAGTACAGGTGTTTAATTGAAATAAACTTAAGTTTAGGTGTTTCTGTGACATTTTGGTGAAAGTTGAGGTGCCATTTTGAAATTTTCCCAAAATTGTTTGCTTTTGATTAGTATAGACACAAATGATGTAATGTCTTAAAAAAATTTAATTCTTGAATTTTTCCGTTGATTCTATTATATGCCATTCGGAATAAAATACTAGTCTTTTATATTTATGAGATATGATGATATGCTAATACTAAAATAATATGTGTTAATATAGAGTACGAGAGGTCAACGCAATCCAATCTACATTTGTTGAGGATTTTTTGGTCATTTTTGAATCAAAGTTAAACCCATTTGCCCTAGTTTAACGGGCAGCGAGGGAGGTCAGTGTATTTGTCCAAAACTTCAGGGGATGTTAGTGTAAACTACCCTTGATTTTTTGGTAGATTTGAAAACTGAGAAAAGTGTAACAAAATTAAAATATTGTGAGTCGGTGTGTATTTGAATGTGTTGGGTGTGGTTGTAGCATGGTTGTTTTCCTTTTTCTTACTTTACTCTTTTCACTATCTCCTTTTTCCCTAGGTTTTTTTATTTTTTTTTCATTCGTTAATCCTAATATACTCTATCTTATTAGACTTGGGGAGGGGGATAGGTACTTACGGAATCGAACCATGTCCATGTACATAGGAGTATAAAGGAGAAATCTACTGCACTCCACTTGCATGCCCTTTTCCCCTAGTTTAAATCACAATACTATTAGGGGAAAATTTAAAAAAAATACCCCTGAACTTTTAGTCAATTCGCAAAAAAACACCTGAACTTTAATGACAGAAAGACACTTGAACTTACCATTCCGTTAACAATTAGACCACCGCCGTCTAATTCCATCAATTGGTAACAGATGGAGCTAACGGAAGGCGTTAACTTTCTTCTTCTTTTTTACTTTTTACTTTCAAAAATTACTTTTAACTCTTTCTTTTTTTAGTTGTAAATAAATATGCTATAAAGTCCTTTTTTTCTTACTATTTATCTGTAGAGACCCGTAAATTCTTTTAATAAAATTTAATGTTTCATAAAAGGAGGATAATGTGGAAAATATGTTTGTGGGTTGATGAGTAAGAAAATAGAACATATTGGTGTTAGTGTAGTTTGCATATATGTGTGTATATAAGGGAGGAGATGAGTATTAGCACATGAACCCCTCCCCCCTATCTCTCACGTTCATATCTCTCTCTCTCTCTCTCCATCCCGGCGCCTCTCTCTCCCTCTCTACTTCTCTCACTCAAAATTCCACTAAACCAACACAAAACCCACACCAAATAGCTTCAAATCCTTCACCTCTACGCGTATTGGAGCTCGAATCGCGTTGGTAGGAGCTCGGTGACTCGTATTTCGCTCGGTTTGGAGTTTGGAGTTTGGAGTTCTAGGACTTACTTGGCCCGATCTCTTCTCTTGTTTGTTCTCCAATTTCGAGATAGGGATTTCTCACACTCTTTATATGTTCTTAAGTTGATTTTGTACATGATTCATGCCTTGGATCGTTGTCTTGAGTTGGGTTTGATATAAGAGAAATCTGCAGAAGTTTCTGTGCGTACTGCATTGGTATCGATACCTCCTCAAAGAAGTATCAATACCCTTGAACCTGGAGTCATTTTGGACCTTTGGTATCGACACTGTCCTTTGGAGGTATTGATACCTCCTCTGTTTTGGGACAGTTTTGCTTCTTCTATTTCTTGTTCGATTGAGGTGACTTCCACTCATTTCTAACACATTTCTAGCTACTCTACACCACTTCCAAACATATTTAATTGCACTCCAAAGATTTCTTGATCATCCTCATTCGTTGGCTCTCGTTGTGTAGAACTCCAGTATCGTGCAAGATGTGTATCGTCCTAATTCCTTAATTGTGTGTTCTTTTAACTATCAATGATACTATGAGATGTTAAAATAGACGATATGAACTCGTAAAACCGTACTTGTGTTGATAAGGTCGATTGTTAAATAGAAGGGTGGATGAATCATAATGAAATACTATAACTTGACTCTTGATGCCATGTAGTACGAGGAGTGAGTAGGGATAACGAGTTTGGGATCAGAACGGAAATACGAGTTGGGACGTGAACCGTTTACTTAACATCAAAATCCCTATCTTGCAAATTAGAGTCTTAGAAACACATGTGACGAAATGTAATACAAATAAATTGTAATCGGCATACAGGGTCTTGATACCCAGAACTTAAAATGGCTGTACGGGGTCACGAGCACCCGAAAATGTATTGTGGGTATACAGGATCCTAAGACCCGAAAAGTTTCTTAAGTCCACTATTTAGTGTGTTATTGGAGAAATTGTTATTTGAACTCACATTGGAGATCAACGGGAGACGTATAGGGTCCTCAAGACCCGGAATGTAAGACACTTAATATAAAAGTGTGCGAAAAAGAAACTTCGAATAAAAAAAAAGAGAAAATGTAAAAGATGACTAATAGATTGACTAGATTGATTAATGACAAGTGAAGTACTCCTTGAATCTTGAGTTCCCGGCATTAAGTTTGCATTTATTGCATTCCCTTTTGCTGTCTCAGACTTCATTCTTTCTATATCCAAATCTTCTCATTTGCATACAAGGTTTGTAGAGATTTTTCTACTGGGCGCGTGTTTGTTCAACCCTTCATTTTTCAGGTGCAAATTCAAAGTTGTAGCATGGAGTGCTGTGCATGCATTGATTGGAAACTTTTTGAAAGCTGACATGAGGAAATGGCATTGTCACTCTTACGGATTTCTTTAAAAGATGTAATTGTAACTTCACTTTAGTTATTTATCAAATAAGTAACTGTAAACTATTTAACTTTTCATTCACTCTTTGTAATTACAAGTTAGTGGGCCGATGTGCCATGGGTGAAAACTCTTTTGGGGTATGATGTATGTTATTGTGAGGATTTTAATTATGAAAAGTTACTTATATTTATGTTGAAAAACGAGGATGTGACGTTATCAAAAATTACTTTAACTCTATTTTTTATTATTTACAAAAAATAACTTTAACCACTCCTTTTTTGCTACTTTCAAACTTTACGCCCCCCCCACCCGCTCTCTCTCTCTCTCTCTCGAGCTTTGACCCCACTCCACCAATCAACCCCACAACCAACCGCCAAAACTCCAACTCCAATTTCAGAAATTCGAAATTACCTTCAACCTCCTTTTTTTAACATTCTTTTTTTTTTTTTACTTTTTACTTGCAAAAATTACTTTTAACTCTTTATTTTTAGTAGTAAATATAAAATAAAGTTCTTTTTTTCCTTACTATTTAGCAAAAATTACTTTAACCCCTTTTTTTATAATTTACAAAAATAACTTTTAACCCCCATTTTTTACTTTCAAATATACATCTCTCTCTCTCTCTCTCTCTAAATCGATCGACTGATACGCTCTCTTTCTTCTCTACGTAATTTAGGGTTTGAATTTCAGAGAAATTTAAAAATCTCCTATTGGTTGGTTGTGGGGTTAATTGATGGTATGTAGTCGAATTTCTAAAAAAAAAGAGGGAGAGAGAGAGAGAGGAAAAGCAAAAAATTTAAAAGTAAAAATAAGGAGGGCACCGGGGGGGTGGTGGTTGAAGTAATATTCGTCAATAGTTAAAAATGGGTTATTTACCTAAACACCCCTCAACATTTACCCGTTTTTCACGGACATCCCCTCCACAAATTCTCGCTACGGCCAGACCCCCTCATTAAAGTTTTCGTTTGGGGGGCCTAACGCCGTTGGATGGAATGGCTGAAAAGACTATTTTGCCCTTGGATATATATGCTCATTACATAGCAAATTTTTCCCCAAATCCCAAACCCATTCACAACCACCCACCCACCCCCCCCCCCCCCCTCCCTCTCTCTCTCTCTCTCCGGCAACTACAAAACTGCAGCCGCCAACGCCGCCGCCCGATCATCTCCCTCAAACCGCAGTCGCCGCCGACCATCCTCCATCCCTAGCTGCTGCAAATACGATTAAAGGTTATTGTTTTCCCCCTCGCTGTCATCGTCGTTCTGTTTAGGGTCGTCGACTTCGGACGGTCGGCGAAATTGCTTCAATGGAACACCCATACGTCGACTTTGATTTTCAAATCTGAAACCACAAAAATTGAGAACATCTGTCTCTCTCTCTCTTCCTTCTTTT
The DNA here is from genome assembly GCA_018127125.1 of Rhododendron griersonianum. NCBI lineage: Eukaryota > Viridiplantae > Streptophyta > Magnoliopsida > Ericales > Ericaceae > Rhododendron > Rhododendron griersonianum. The sequence continues at coordinate 14,247,847 of CM030799.1, read as the reverse complement.
CTGAATCTGGGTCTGTAGATTTAGGGTTTTTTTTAAATGCTCTTAATCTACCTTCTAGGGTTAGTTAGGCTGAGTTCTTGTTAGAGGGAGAGATCAATTTTCTGGGTTGTGGAATAATCCTTCGATTAACCGAAAATATGGTTATATCTGACGAGAATAAACCCTCTGTTATTAGACCCACAAACTTAAAACTAACAATTGGGTTTTTTTTTTTTTTACACGTTTTGAGTTTGAAAGACCCAGTTTCAAAAGTGGGTTTTCTGAAAGCCTACTGATTTCTTTATTTTTTTAATAAAAGGACTCAAATCAGTTGGAAAACCCTAAAATTCTAGATTGGGATTTCTGATTTTCTTTTTCTTTTTTGATTTGTGATAAAAGGAGAGTCGGAGATTGGTAGCCGAAAGTTCGGGATGGAGATCCAGTGGATTGGGTGTGGCTGATGAGGGATTTTGGTGAACTGGGTTAGGGTTACGGTGGTGTTCGGTGGACGAAGTGGTTGTGTAGGTGAAGGGTGCAAGGTTGAAATGGGTTCTCTCTCTCTAGACTTCCGGTGGAATGGGTTCTCTCTGTGTAGACTACCGGCCATTGGGTGATGTGGTGGTGGACCAGTTGTGCTCCGGGTGGTGGGTGGTGGTTGGTGGTGGACCAGAAATGCGTTGAGGGAGGGGGAGCGGAGGACGGCGAGGAGGCAGTGGGTGTGGTGGTTGACGAGAATGCCGAGGAAGGAGGAGTTGGGGGTAGGGAGGGGTGGTCGCCGGGGGGAGGAGGGTGGTGGTGACGGAGGCGTCGGAGATGGAGAGGAGGGTGGGGCGGAGGGAGAGGAAACATGGTTGAGGGTAATATTGGAACATTTTATTACTTTTGAAATAATTTCAGTAAAAAAATTAACAAAGCTTGACGGAACTCTAACGGAAGGGGTGTACAGGACAAAAAAACTTTAATGAAGGGGTCTGGCCGTAGCGAGAATTCGTGGAGGGGGTGTCCGTGAAAAACGGGTAAACGTTGAGGGGTACTGTTTAGGTAAATAACCCTTAAAAAATAGGGAGAATTTTCCCCAAGTCCACTGTACCATTTTCCAAACCCCATAAGTCCACTCCTAAATTCTATAACCCATTAAGTCCACTAGCCTACTAGTCAGGATATAATAAACCTGTTTAGTCTAATATACCCCTACCTTTTGCCACGTTTTTTCTACTATTTCAAAAACATCCATTTCAAAATTTGTGCCAATCCCGAAAAATACTCCCCATTCATTACAAAACCCCTCCCTCATCCCCCCCTTCCCCCCCCTCCCCCCATTTTCAGAACGAACAATACTAGACGGTCTCGCTTCTCCGTTCATCGCCGTTCGTTGCCGTAGTTTCAGTCGGACTTTCTTCTCCGTTCGTCGCCCTAGTTTCAGTCGTCGTTCGTCTCTTCTCCGTTCGTCGACCGTTCTATTCGGGTGCTAGTCCCCGTTCTTCGCCCGTTCGAGTCAGGTCCTAGTCGCCGTTCTTCGCCTGTTCTAGTCGCTGTTCTTCGCCCTCATTTCGCCGTAAGATCCTACGACGCAATCGATACATTTGGTATGTTTCCCTTCGTATATATGGTTATATGATTGGTTTTGCTAATTTAAGTTAGGGTTTTGCGAGTATATATATTGTTATATCATAAAATAGATGTCTTTTGGTTCAAACAAGTTGTGTACCTTCTGTGTGAGGGTTTTTGAACAGAGCATCCTGGGAAAATTTTATGAATGGTTTATGTTTATTTTTATGTTTATGTTTGAGCATTACAGTTTATATGGTTATATAACTGGTTTGGCTAAGTTAATGGTTAATGGTTCCTGGTTCCATGTTTATGAATGGTTTATGTTTATGTTTATGTTTGGCCAGGCCAGTTTCCACCTTATGTTTTTCACTTCGTATATATGGTTATATAACTGGTTTGGATAGGTTAAGTTAGGGTTCTGATTGCAAGTACATATGGTTATACCAATATCTGAGCAATCTAGTTTATGTTTCTATTAGTATATATGGTTATATAATTGGTTTGCCCAAGTTAAGTTAGGGTTTCGATTGCGAGTATATATGGTTATATCAATGTTGGCTATATATTCGGATCAATTAGCCCGTTGCGCGGACCATTCCAATAATCTAATTTAATTGGTTTGATATATATAACAATGTTGGCTATATATTTGATATATATGTTTGAGCATTACAAACATATATTTGTAATGTCGTTGGTTATACCAATATCAATTACCGATTTTCATCGAATTTGGAAGAAATTGAAGTGGTTTTGGGGCTGTATTGTCGTTGTATAATGGTTGTATAATGGTTGCTTTCATGTATGTGCAGCAATGACATATCCTAAAAGGACAGGGAAAGAGTTGGTACCTGTGGCGTACGCAACAGAAGCTCGTCCATTAGCAATGATTGACCCACCAAAAGAGATGAGGCTGAAAAAAGAGATGAGGCTGAAAAAATCACAAAGGAAGCGGACAGCAGACCCTGCTGTCATAAATATTGACGACAGTGCAGGTAAGTCTGAGGTAGTCAAGTCTTCCTCCCCCTCCCCCCGGAAAGGATTAAAAGAAGCTGATGTAGAAGCAACTGTCAGAACTTCCTACCCAACCCCTATTAAGATCAATAGAAAACAACGTGGCAAAAAGCCTGAAACTAAAATGGTTTATGAGAAAAAGAGGAAAAGGACAAGTAGGGGAGATGAAGAAGTTATAGTTCTGAACACCCCGACAAAGAGAGTCACACGGTCTGCTGAGGCATTGAAGAAAATGAAGATGAATAAGGACATGAAAGAAAGGGAGGACAAAGGAATTAAAAGAAAAACAAGTCATCAAGTCTCCAAGGGTGGAGGTTCGAACAGACAACGAAATGTGAAAGAAAAGGTAAAGGGGGAGGAAGAAGATGAGGAATGGGATGAAGACGAGGGAGATGAAGAAGAAAATAGAAAGGTCAAAAAGGGGCAGAAGAGAGAAGGGGTCAAGGGTAAGACAGGCCAACCAAAACAAGAAAAAGTGGAACCAAAAAAGGGCATGCAGTACAGGTAAGGACACATTATTATATGTATATGATTGTATTGAAATAATGTTATATATGTTCTACCAACAAGTGTTCGGACATATATGTTGTTATTACTTGGAATATATATGGTTACATATGATTTAATGTATCATTTTAATTGTATAGCACCATCATATCAATAATAGATGTTCCATAATAACATTGATATAATGTTATATATGATACACTTACTAGTGAAAACGTTATGTGTGTTGTTATAACCTGACACCTATATGGTTATATATGTTGTTTTAACCTGTCACACATATTTTAACTTTGATATAATGTTATATATGCTATATTAACTAGTGGAAAGTCATATATGATGGTATAACATCAAAATATATATGGTTATATTTGTGGTTTTTAGTATGTTCGATTGTTGATCATCAGAAGTTTGCATACGAAAACCCGTCATCGGGTAAAACCTGTGACTGGATTTTGATACTCATGAATAAGTTCAGTAATAGGTGACAATGGTTTGTTGCAAAATTTCCCATACGTGGTATATATTGAAGGAACTTCCCAGACTGATTTTCTTGAGGGAAAATTTTGGTGCCATCTTTGATGTTTTGGGAAAATTTGAGAAATTTAGTTCAAAGTTTCAAACACTTTCTTAACTTGCTTTCAAATCTGCCGAGCAAAAAAAAAAAAGTTGCTTTCAAATCTTCCAAGTGGATAGAATGATGGGTAGTACCTAGTGCCTCTAATCTCTGATACTTTATGTTGTAACTTTACCGTGAGAACCTGATTGAAAGAGAGATGAGCTATTATGAGTTGGTTGATCTCAGGGTTGCTCCTTGGATTTAGTCTCGATACATCTATGATCTATCTGAGTTGTCTACTTTGCCAAGGCTGTAGTGGTTTTCTTGTAGTCTGGCAATGACGAAAAGTAGTAAAAGGTTTTCGAAGTGAAATCAGAATAATGATGCCCATTGTAATTCTGTGTGTCTGCAATCTGTATCTCAAATGTATGGACCCCAACTGAATTCTAAGAATAGTCAACCTTAACTAACAAATGTAACTAGACTTTTAAATGCTAGGTTACACATCACTTTTGTTGTAAATTTTCTCCCTCTCCTTTGTTGAATGGGAATTTGCAAACTATGAGTTTGCTGGTCCATGACAGAATATTCTTGATTGGTTATTTTGTTTACGTAAGTAAGTGATTAATTATTCAATATCTACGAAAAGGATTGTTTCGTCAGCCTCATGCCTTGTTGCAAGACTAGCAACTTTCTTTTTGAGTTAATGGTCCTATGTCTCTTCCACTGTCTTTGTTACTTTTATTAGTTTGGCAGAGTTGATTTGTGCTAGAAACTGTTACTCGGATGATTAGGGTGCATTTTACGCAGAATTTAGGAAAGATGACCCCTGATTGCATTTTACGCAGGGCAACTTTAAAGAAAGGGAAGACAAGTAAAGCGACCAAATGCAAGAATGTTGAACCTGGAATGTCTAAAATTCCCCTGAATTTGCCCAAAAAAATCCAATACAGGTAATGATTTTGGCTAATATGTATATATAGTTACTGATCTATATAACGTTATATACTATCCTGTGAGACATTATATATGATGTTCTGTTCACCAAATATATAGGATTATATATGTTTTTATGTATAACTTTTATTTTATGTAGGTCCAGCTTAAGCACTGTGGTGAAGCTGTTGCAGACTATTCCTAATGGGGAATTCACAACACGTCAAATACAAGAGATCAAGAAAACACCCTTTGCGGATATTGTGTTTGGGATTGTCGAAGCGAAGCTGGATGAGGCATATGTAAGGAAAAGTGATCCTGACGTTTTGAAGTTGGTAAAACAATATGAAGGGACAGGCGGAAGTTTCAAATTGGGGGCCGACTCTGTCATGATAACGGCGAAAGAGCTTACTATTATATTTGGGATAAAGTCTGGTACTACGAGGATTGTTATAAATCCAACTCCAAGGGTGCCAAAATCAGATTTCGCGGATCGACTTTGCCCTGGTCCTAAAGGGCAAAGGATATTGGCAGTTAAAGGTACCACTGTGAAGGATGCGAAGGACTTGGCGCGTGTCCTCTGCCTTTTGTTAATAGGGACGCTGTTTTTGCCAAACACACAATCCAAAGTGAGTTGGGCTTACTTGGATTTCATTGAACCTTTGGAGAATAGCACATCATACAATTGGTCAAGCTTCATAACTGAAGAGCTCATCCATGAACTAAACCTAAGGGGTTCTTCGAATCCAGCAAAAGTCGGAGGTTGCATAATGGGACTCATGGTAAAAATGGCTTCCCTCTTCATCATCCTTCAATTTTTTTACCTTATTATTGGTATGAGATAAACTAATTTGTGCACCCATTTGTCAACAGTATTGGCTTTGTGAGCATGTGTGTTTAATTAACCAAGGAGATCCACACAACAGTCCAAGGTTCCTCAAGTGGAGGCTTAGTGACTTAAGCAAGGAATTGCGTGCAATCAACTTGGATTCTCTCAATCCTCTTCTGGTAAACATTATATAGGGTTATGTATATTTCCCGTAGAAGTTGTTATGTTATTATGAAACGTTGTAGTGCTACATTGTAAACACATGAATGTTATATAGGGTTATATGTTTTTTGAAGGAAGATAGTTGATCAATTACAAAACAGTGTTGGAGCTATATGTGAGTTGTAAGCATCATTGTTTATTGTTTTTTTTTGTAAAGGTATTACCCTCAGAGTTGGAGCCAAACGACGAAGAGGAAGAGTTGTATAGGTTTTGCCCAATGACCGAACACGATGCTGATGTCAAAGACTCTGAGGTGAAGACTACAGTTGACAAGTCGAACGATGAGGTGGTGCAGGATACAAGTGATGAGGAGGCGGATAGTGATCAGAATGAAGTGGTAACCCTCCGAGGTATAGTCAGAAAGTTGACCGACGAACATGCGGAAAAGGACCGGAAAATTTATGAGCTTCAGAGGGAAAACGAGGAGAAAAATCCCACAATTGCTGAACTTAGGAGAAGGATTACAACCCATCCACAAACCACAGCACCTGGATTTGGATTCGAAGGCATTTCCGCACAGTTTGATAAAGACCTCCTAGAACACGAAAACATTACTTTACAGACAGAGATTGGTGGCCTGATCATAGAGAAAGACATTGTTGAAGAAAAACTGGAAGTGGCCGGAGATATCATTGATGATTTTGTGACACACACTGTAACACAAACGTACCAGGTAATGTTTGTATATATTAGGTTATATATGCACTTTTATATAGTAGTTCAAAATATATTAGGTTATATATTCATGGAAAAAAACTATGAAGGTAAGATGTTAACAACTAACTGATTTTTTTTTTTTTAAATAAAACAGACAGGTGAAATTGTGGGTGAGAAGGAGTCCAAGGGTAAAAAAGTGGATGCCGGTAGGGAGGAACATGAAATACAAAATGTGGAAGAAGAAGAAGAAGAAGGTGGGGGGTTTGAAACTGTCCAGGATGAGGGTGGGCCAGAGCACGTAATGGTGCAAGATGCAAAAGTGGATAGTACAACTGCTGAAGCATACACAAGTATACTAGAATGCGGCACACCTAAAAGGAAGAGGGGGAAAACAAAGTTAAAGTGAAATCATCGTCGTTGACCAGAGGAGTGAAGAAAACATTCACCAGAGTGGAGAAGCGGTTAGACGATTATGTCTATGTTGATTTGAAAAAGGGGGCAACGAATAAATCAAAACAAAAGTGGAATCCAAGTGAAGCACCGTTGATTCATTTGCTCCAGAATACCGATGCGAACCTATTGCGACAAATTGTTGACTGCTCTGATACAGATCTCTAGTAAGTAAATATACTACACTAATATAACCTCATATGGAAAGATTGCATTACATGATCTCTGCTACTGTTTACAACCTCATATGTGTTTTGGATTACCTATTTTTTTCCTCTGAGCTGATCTCAACTAAGTTATTGCTGGTATTTTTTCCGTACACATGTGTGATAACAGTTGCACTGTCTGGACCAATGATGTGACGAGAGAAGCTGTACCCCTGAAAGACATAATGAAACTCTTGCAAGGAGGGGACGTCTCAAACTGGGTATGGCAACCCTAACTTATATTTCCTCCGTCCCATAATATTTGTCCGGTCCGCAAAACGAGGACTAAAAAATAATGCATTTCTTTCAATAAAAAATTCAAACTTTTTTCATAAATTACAAGAACTCATCGATATCTAATGAATTGTTGAAAAAAATTTGAATTTTTCTTGCAAAAAACATATTATTTTTACGTCCTTGTTTTGCGGACCGGACAAATATTATGGGACGGAGGGAGTATAATGCTTCAAATACATATCAAACTGGGTATTGGTCGAGTCTGTTGTTAAGTAAATATGGAAACTAATGCAGATGATTGATGGTCTCGCTCATATGTTAACAATCCATCTGGATCATGATGATAAGCTTACCCATCACGTTGCATTTTTCCCATGCACCATCTGGGTAAGAAACATCTTTTTACTTCCGTAAATGCCTACTTATTTAATGTTATATATGATCATCTGTCTACTGCATTTAAAAGCTTTTCCAATGCAACAGACTATACTGCTCAACGAGAACAGCGACATGAGAACAGTTCTGCTTGACACAAAGCTTCAACGTGTGTTTGAAAACGTCCGGCAACATGGGACTGAATACTATCGGTACTTGGTATTCCCTATGAATGGCAGCGGGGGCAAATCGCTAAAAATGTCACCGTACCATTGGACCATTCTTTTCTTTGATGTTAGGAAACAAAAATGGATGCACTACAATTCATTGAAGAAGAGAGACGGCAGAGATCCAATGCTGAAAGACGCTACCTTTGTGGTACACTTAATAATTCCATACATGCAAATACTCATAAATCGATTCACGAACAATATCAACACCACTAATGTTATGCTTCCCAAATGTAGAAAAAAAACGTGGAGAATTATATGAAGGACAGGCATGATGAGCTGAAGAACCAAAGTACCAGTACAGAAATACTCTTTCAAGAACAAAATTTCCATGCTCCAATCTGCTCACCTCCATATTCTCCACAACAAGAAAACACATCGTAAGCTTCAAAACTCGATACAACTTCTACATACAACAGTTTGCAAAATTCTCCCACTAAACTTATGATATTTATTTGCCTCGAAAATATACAGCGTTGATTGTGGGGTATTCGTCTGCAAGCTCATGGAACTATTGGCGTACATTGAGCCAATCCCAAAAACACTGTCGAAGACTGAAATTGATCAGTTTAGAGCTGATTTAGTCTCTCGATTTTTGAACGATGAAGGAAGAAGCTGGACAATAAAGAAATGGGAAGCCAGGCGGATGGGGAAGGGGTCGCAATGACCGTTCGTGAGATGGAGAGTGAGATGATGATGAGAACGTTCGTAAGATGGGGAGTGAGATGGTGTCCTGGGGACCAATGTGGTCTTAATTTTTTGTAAGGATAACATACAGATTTTTGATGTTCTTAGATGGTACAAAACTCTTTGTTGGTCTTAATACGGATCCAATCTGATATTTCTTACATCTCTGTATCAGATTTTTGACCTGTTCCTCCTGGTATATATGGTTATATAAACGTTGCCAGATCTAAGATGCTGGTTTTGTTCTGGTTTTATGCACACTGTTGTTCTGTTTTGTACTGCTGTTCTGTTCTGCTGTGGATTGGCTATTGTCTGTCATTTGGATGCTTCTGTTATTAGTTGAGCTAATGAATCATTGGTTTAGTTGTGGCTCCAACTGTGATCTCTCAACTGTGATTGCTCCTTGGAAAGTGGTAGATATAAGAATATATAATGTTATATAACGTTATATCTCAATTTGTTATACCTTTTTATATGGTTTATACCTACTTGTTGCAAGTTAAATATGTCATGAAAAGTGTGTTCAAGCTTCATTTGAAAACTTAAAAAGGTTAAAATGTGTATTTTGCCTTACCGAAGTCGAGTAACTTGGTTCATCTGACAGTCCTATAAATTGGTTCATTGTAGAGGACTAAAACTTAGCCCAGATTTGATGCAGGATTGTGGTGTACGTGACACCAGTTGGTAGACAAGAATGATAAACCAGAAGTTCAACAAGCTTGAAACCGATTTTTTGCATCCATTTATACAATGTCAGAATACCAACCCAAAATAAGCCTCAAGACACCGCCGATGTTTGGCCAGATTATAGATTGTTTGATCTAGCATTTCTACCAATATGGCTTCCACCACTCCTCCAGCAACAACATTCAAACACTATCCTTACTCCTTCAAATACCATGCAGCTTGAAAGTTCCAAACTTGTGCAAACTTGCATATTCAGACAACAATAACGCTACTGCTACTGAGAATTTGGCACATTAATGAACTTGAGCACAGGATGTTTTATAACACCGCCAAACTGAACTTGAGCACAGTATACATGAACAGGAGAATGTATAATGTTCCACTGACGTTATATCTCAAATTGTGCACAACTCATGTCTACAAAACATTAAACTCTTTATTATCCATAATCCAAAAGAAACAATTCCAATAATTAAGCATGAATAAGGAAAAAAAAGAACCACAACTTTAATCTATTCTTCATCCTAATCTCTTCTTTATTCTCATATTTGACTCCTTGCCTCATACATCACTTGGCTCTTTGCATGTTCTTCGGTTGTGCTTTGAAGCCTTGTGGCACCTCCCACATTTATTTGGCCTAGTATATGACTCTTCGCCCCTTGAACGAATGCGTTTAACTTTGGGCCTACCAGCTGGACGCCTATTCCGTGGAGGGTTTATAACTCGTTCACCTTCCGTCGTAAAATCGGGAATGTCACTCTCTACAACTGGATAAATGGGTTCTTCATATGCACGCCGATACGCATCAACAAGGTATAATGGATCCATGTGATCCACCAAAGATCCTTCCCCTCCACCAGCTTTTATAATAACCGTTACAGCATGCCTGCACAAGAAACCGGTAGACTGCCATTTACCACAAGAGCACGTCCTTTCCTCAAGAGATACTACCTTCGGGGGAAGACAACGCACCTCGTACAAACCCACCTTTGACATAATGATCCTCCACGACCTTCCTTTGTTTATAAAGTAAGCTAACTTCTTATCCATCTTCGGACAAATCACTGAATTCCATTTCATCGACTTTACTCTCCTAGCTGCCATTTGCTTCATAATTTTGCGACGAAGCTCGTCAACTAAATAAAAAACAGGCATTTCCCGAGCTTTAAGAATCCAATTGTTAAACGACTCCACAGCACTAGAGCTCATCTCGCCATACCGTTGACCTTTGAAATACGCGTTACTCCAATGCTCTATGGGGACACTTGCAATAAAGGTCCTAGCTTTATCTCCACCGTATTGGTAAAATTCTTCTTCAGCAGCTTTGTAGACCGAAACCGATGAAGCATATGCACATTTATTGAACAATTCAACGAGCCTGTTCCGAAAACCTTGCCTAAACCGACCAGGAAAGTGATCCTTCAAGTTAAACTGTAGGTGATAGAGACAGTATGCATGATGACAACCAGGGAACATAACAGGAATGTTGTTGACAAGACCGGCATTACGATCAGTAATAAAGGTAATAGGACGAATGGACAATGTACTCCTCAGAAGGCCAAGAAACCAAGTCCAATTAGCATCATTTTCAGCATCACAAATTGCATAAGCTATAGGAAATAAACCTGCACATGAATTATAACGTATTACGTTTCATGCGAACTTCTGTCATGTGTAGCTACACATAATACTTCATTCAATATATAATGTTATATATTGTAAACTGTATTAATTAAATTTAATATATAACGTCAAAAGATAAACAACCAAGTTAAACGTACATTGATTTGCATCTTTCCCTGTTGCGGCAAGGAGTGTTCCTTTGAATCTACCTTTCAGATGGGTCGCATCAAGACACAAAAAAGGCCGACAGTAGTTAAACCCCTTGATACAAGCATCAAACGACACAAATAGCCGCGAAAACTCCTTGGTTACAGGATCAGATTCAAGCCTCAAAACGCTCCCCGGATTCGTAGCCCTTGCAGCTTCAACGTACCACCGAAGCCTATCGAATGAACCTTCATAATCTCCATATAATCCCCCCCTTGCCTTCTCAACACCTAACCAGGCACTATGATAGCACAAATCAAGTCCGTACTTGTCCGTAAACCAATCCAACATGTCGATTGGAGAAGTTTTGGGTTTTTTCTCGACAAGCCCAGCTATCTCATCCGCAATCAGACGGGATGACACGCGCTTATGCTTATTGGTTCGGTACGTTGAACCACAATTATGCTCGTTATGACACTTTTTAATATGAAATACTCCGTTGGTTCTATTTATAATAGCATGCACGTGCCATCCACACCCTTCAACAACACAAACCGCCGTCACCCTAAGTTGGTCATTCTTCACCAAACGATACATAAAGCCATTCTCAATTGCATATTTAGCCAGCACAGCCCTGAACTCCTTCACACCTAAGGGAAATTCTTGACCAACACCCTCTATCAAATCAGCCCAAGCTTCGGTCAAATACCTCGTCTCAGCATGTTTACTACACTTTTCCGCGGGGTCCATTCTATCCACATGTTCTACGTCATCATCATCCACTTCATCAAAATCACCCACTTCATCAATAGTACTACCAACAATTAACCTACTACTATGTTCATTCTCCTCAACCTTTGCATTTATGCGGTCACTATTACTAAACAAGAAAAGCATGTTCTCAAAATCAGATTTATTCTGGAGAGCACAATAACCATCCTCATAAGCATATGAAACAGAAAATTTTCCGACAGACAGATTATTCCACCTGTTACAAATGCTACTTAAGACATCCTTAAGCCTACCACCACCCGATAACCTCACCGGAAGAATCTGCAATCCATACTTACAAAGAAACATAATTGTTGAATCCATGACACCTGCACACACAACAAAATAAAAAATCAACAAACCGAAAAGCAAGGTTAGATATCAATGACAGAACAAAGTTACAAACATATACGGTCATATATTCGCATAAGCCATATGTAACTCTACAAAGCAGAATACACAATGTTATATAAAGTTATATAAGTACAGTAACGTTCCATGAGTGTAATCACATTATATAAGTACAAAAGCTTTATATACTGTCCATCCGAAAAATAGAATATACAATGCCATATAACGTTATATAAATAAAATAACGTTGTATACGGAAGTGATATATTTACATAAACCATACGTAACTCTACACAGCAGAATACACAAATGTTATATAACGTTATATAAGTATAAGAACGTTCTACGAGTGTAAGTAATGACAGATAACTTTAGATACAGAGTACAATAACTTTAGATACAGAGTATCCGAAAAAAAGAGTAAGGAATGTCAGATAACGTTATATAAGTATAACGTTATATACGAAACTGATCCAGTTTCAACATGCAATATGTACAATAATCACTTCCAAAACAAAAACAACGACAACAAATTGAAGAGCAGAAACTATATCAAGATCAAAAACTATATCAATAGCAACACATCAATATAGAGAGACGAGAGAGAAAGAGAGGGAGAGAGAATTATACCCGATAGGGAGGGAGGCGAGACTGCTGGAATCCTTGGAAATAACCGACTGGGATGAGGAGAGAAGATCACCGAAGTAGATTTGCGTGAGAAGATCACCGGAGTAGATTTGCCAGACTACTCTTTCTCTCTTTCTCTCTGTACGTACCTGCTTCCCCAAGATTTTAGCGTGATTTCAAACGTTTTAGGGATAATAGGCTAAACGGATGGGATTTGAGTGGAAGGGTAAATTTGTCAGTCATTATTTCCCTTTTTAACTGCAATGGACTTTAGGCATTACCAAATACATATTAGTGGACTTAGTGGGTTAGAAACTTCATCAGTGGACCTAGTGGGTTGGAAACATGCTATAGTGGACCCTAGGGTGAAAGTAATTTTGGGAAATAGTAAGAAAAGAGCTTTATTGCATATTTATTAATTACTAAAAATAAAGAGTTAAAAGTAATTTTTGGAAGTAAAAAAAAAGAAGGATTAAAAGTACTTCCAAACTTTTAAAATTGGGGCCAAGGTTTTGGCGGTTTGTTGTGGGGTTAATTGGTGGTGTGAGGTCAAATTTCTATTTAAAAAAAACGACTTGGAGAGAGAGAGGGGGGGGGGGGGGGGGGGGTAAATTTTTAAAGTAAAAAACGGGGTGGGTTAAAGTTATTTTTATAAATAGTAAAAAATGGGGTTAAAGTAATTTTTGATAAATAGTAAGGAAAAAAAAACTTTATTGCACATTTATTTACTACTAAAAAAAAGAAAGAGTTAAAAGTAATTTTTGGACATAAAAAGTAAAAAAAAAAAAAAAAAGTTAGCTCCATCCATAACAAATTGACAGATTTGGATGGCAGGGATCTATTTGTTAACAGAATGGTAAGTTTAATGTTTTTTTGTCATTAATTAAAATCCAAAATCCAGATGTTTTTTGGCGAATTGGCTGAAAGTTCAAGGGGTTTTTTTTTAAAAAAATTTTCCCTACTATCAAGGGTTTAAACTTTTAGTGCTCTGCTATAAAAGGGAAAAAAACAAACTATAAGCGTTAAGAACAGGAGCTCAAGTCTTGAATTGCTGTGTGAAGTTCAGTGTGATTCTTGTGATTACAAGGAAAAAATGGACAAAAGGTCTTTTGGGCACAGATTCTACTAGACAGAACATGCACAGATTTCTTAAAATATGATTTGAACTGTTCCTTTTGTAAAATGTTTTTTTTTTTTTGGGGTCCAGTAAAAAAAAATTAGCTCAATTGAATATCGGTAAGTATCTTTTCAAAACTTGTAGGGCAAACCATCTAGTTTTGTACTAATTTTGAAAAAGCCCTTATCGATATTCAATTGAGTTCATTTTTTTATAGAAACTCATAAAAAATAATTTTAAAAATAAGCAATTTAGAACATTTTTGTGAGACCTAGGATGGACCCCATAAAAATGGATTGTGAAGTAAAATCGGTGTGCATAGCACCATCCGAAAATTAAAAAGTGGAAAAATAGGAAAGAGAAAAGTCAACCAAAAGTAGTTTAAGTTCAATACATTACAAAAAGTTTTGAGGGGCAGATAACAAACATATATTTTTAATCGGAACATATACTTATTAATATCATAAAGTTTTTATTTTTCAATACATTGCATTTGTACATTAAAATGATTATAGCCTAATGTAGTTGAAATATACCAATCATTTTATTTTTTCCTCTAGACAACTTCAACAGTCGCGTGATTATTTTTTATTTATGAAAGAAATTGAGAAATGAGAATGTAAAATAACTACTCTCTCCGTCCCTTTTTTATAGTCCAGTATTCCATTTTGGGCTGTCCCTTAATAATTGTCCATTTTGTAAAGTTAGTGGGTAAAAGTTGGTGCATTGTCTATTTTGTCCCTAAAAGTAGATTTCATTTTGAAAAGTTAGTGAGTGAAAGTGTAATGATGATGGGTAAGTAGGGAAAGTGGAGGAAGAAGTTGATGTGAAAGGTATAATGATGATGTCTTTTTAATAAGTTGGAGTTACGAAACAGGACACTTAAAAAGGGACGGAGGGAGTATTTTTTTATCAAATCAAATAGTAAAAATTATTAAGATATAAGTAGCTATACACTAATAATTATCAATAGTAATATTCAAAATCAGTATAAACAAAATAAAATTTTGAAAATTCGAGAGCTCGGAGGAGGTCCGGGGGCCGGAGCCACCCGATCCCCGACCTAGCTCCATCACTGCTAACAAGCCGATCAAAAAAAAAGGCACGCTAGCAGAACCTCCTGGAAGTTCCCTCCGAACCTCCTAGATTTCCCCAACGGAACAACCCAAAACCTTCTTTCCCTTTCCAGAACCTTCACATTCTCCCATTCCCCACTCCTATATAACCTCCCCAATAACCTCTCCTACCCATCAAAAAACAAAATCCACTCGACGCACAAATCTAAATTAAACCATCATCAGAAAATCCAAAAACCAAAAACCATTACCTACTACTACTACTTCGCATCATCCCATTACAAAACACCGAAGACATGGATTTCAGGCTAATGGGTCTAGACACCCCGATCCTCCACGCGCTCCTCGACGCCGCCAACACCGCCTCGGCGGATGACAAGTCTGCCCCCAACGTGCCTTCCCGGACCTACGTTCAGGATGCCAAGGCGATGGCGGCGACGCCCGCGGATGTGAAGGAGTACCCGAACTCGTACGTCTTCATTGTGGACATGCCCGGGTTGAAGTCCGGGGACATCAAGGTCCAAGTCGAGGACGACAACGTGCTGCTTATAAGCGGAGAGAGGAAGAGGGAGGAGGAGGAGAAGGACGGGGCCAAGTATGTGAGGATGGAGCGGAGGGTCGGGAAGATCATGAGGAAGTTTGTTCTGCCGGAGAATGCAAACACGGATGCGGTGTCGGCTGTTTGTCAGGATGGGGTGCTCACTGTGACGGTCCAGAAGTTGCCGCCTCCGGAGCCGAAGAAGCCCAAGACTATTGAGGTTAAGATCGGTTGAGGCTTGGCTTGGCTTGGGAGAGAGAGATGTATCTTGAATAATGGGTATGAATAAAAGGGTCTGTTTTGGTTTTTGTTCTGTGTTTCAGTTTTTTTCCCGGTGTTGTTTGTATGGTTTATGGGTGTTGTTTTGGATGGTTTGTGGCCTTCTAAAGGCAGGTTGTAATGGCATTGCTATCCACCAAGTACGAATATTTTGCCTAGATCGGTCTCTATCCACCATATATTTGTTTTTAATTCCTCCGGATTAATTCTCTTTTATACTAGTATATCCTACTTGTTTGGTAGGAGTAGTTCGGTTGTAGTAACTCCTAATATAGAAGTGAAGTAGTAGCTTTTTTGGAATACAATATGCCAAAAGTAAATTGGTAATGCCATTTCTCTTCTGAAGAGAAGAGGGCTGTGGACACAATCTTTTGATCTGAATGACCGGTCATACAACACACGAGTTCACTTCACACAGTGGTAAAACAAGTTGAAACCAAGGCGTTAAAGACTCCTCTTAATCAACATGCATTATGATTCATAAGGAATAATGCTAGTAGTATTACATAACACAATACAAATCCTCAAATTGAACTAGTATAAGCCACCAACAATAATACAAAAACTAGACGCTAAATGGTTCACTCTCCTCCATCCGCAAGAATCAAAACCTCGCTGTTCTAATCTGCTGTCACGTTTCCAAAATGTACACCAATGTAGCTCTTATCCCTACAACAATAGTAAGAACTAGGCCAATAGGCTGGGGGCATGGGATTGCACTTATTCGTTCTTGACGTGAGAATGTTCTGCTTCTACCGAGTTTGCTTATGGACCATAGAGTTCGATCTCCAGCATTAAATTATCTTCGATATCAAGGGACAAAACTATCGAGTTTTGGTTGGACTAAAGTTTGGTTATGGAACCACAGTCTTGAGCATGAAATTGTGTCAGGTACTTGTTGATAATCAAAAGTTCAGATTTTGTATGTCTACCCATTAACCCATTCAACATCACTCTACTGCAATTGGGTCCAGTTATTTGCTCGGATCATGTATGAGTGGCAATCAAATACGGACTTCTGATTTGCAGAAAATGTCGATGTTGCACAATCTCATGCTTGGGGACTGGAACAGCTGAGAAAGCAAAACCCAGACAAAGGAGGGGATTGAAAAAGGTAGGCTGGTTACATCCTGTTCAAGTCCTGCCTAATTGTTCCAATACCAGAGCAACATTTTACTGGACTCCCAATTTCTCATTACAAAACATAGGAAAGAATCCACCAAATATTCACACAGAGGCTACTAACAAATCTAAATCTTCCTAATACATCAATTGTACACATGTATCAAAACAAGACTGTAAGGCATTACTCTTTAATTTCCCAACAAATGCTAGTAAGTGTAAAGAAGTTGCATCAAATACTTCATCTGTGAACCCTGGGATTCCTGTTTCCTAGCCCAACATTGTTTAGTAAACATAAAAAACAGATTCTAGTAGGATAAGGTACTTGCACACATTAGAGATAACGGCTGTTGAAGAATCGAAACAAAGTACCCTGTTCAGACAAGATATCCCGTTCAGGCAACTTAATAGTCTTATTTACATGCTACTAAGAACTCAACGGACCGAACTTATGTAAGGTAACGAAAACTGAAGGAAAACAAAAAAACAGGAAGCATTTAATTGAACTGTTAAGTTCCTGTGGGACAAAAAAAAAAAAAACAGCAGAAGTCACTCTAGCAAAAGCCCTCCAGTTACCCTTACCCACACAACACCTTACCCCCACTTCTCTCTCAGCTCTCTCTCTTAAAACTTTTCACTAACATTTCAATTTTGCTCGCCAATTAAGATTTCCATATGCTATCACATGTCAATCTGCAATTATAACAAGACTTCATATTTTCCATTAACGCGAAGTGATTACTATGTCCATAGAGACTAAAAACAAGACTTTATGCTTAATTGTACTTATTTTACAAGTTGTCATTACACGGTTAGGCTTCTTCAAAACTAGAGCAAAAACTTCCTTCGAAGCTATACAACTTGTAGTCAAACTTCACCAAATATTAGAACCAAAAAAGACCTTAACCAAAAGGGTTAGGAGAATTCAACAGAATAACCAGAAGAGAGTTCCCATATGACATCCAATTCACTGCCTTAGATTAAGCGAAAACCTGAAATAAACAAAGCAAGTTTAAGCTGTCAAGATAACTACAGAAATTAGTTGGAGAATAATATATGAGGCTCAGGCCCATCCCAAGGGCAAGGCCTGGGCCCCCAAATTTTGGCCCAAAAAGAGGGGCCCCGTTAGGAGTAGGTATATATATTAGTATTTCGCAATATTAGTGTAGAAATTGTAGTTGGTTCAGTGGTAAGGCACCTCTAGTCCACATTCTGTGGCTGAGTTCGATTCCTACCCCCAACATAATTTTTGACTGTATATTTTGTCAATAAATGATGCCTTCATGGAAATTTGGAGCTCCCAAGTATAGAACCTGTGTCTTGGAGAAGACAGAAACATAACAAAACCATTGAACCAGAGCAAGTTCTTTGTTCAATATGGACTAAAATTTATATATAAGCAAACTAGCCATTATTTAATTAAACCATAGGGCCCCACTTAACGATTTGGCCTAGGGCCCCCAAATACATTGGGCGGGCCCTGTTGAGACTAGACAGGGCAATCACAAGTAATTGATAGTAACTAACAAACAAGCACTGTGAAAGTCTACAGCAATCTACTTGTAAATTGTTTCTTTACTCTATTTGCTTTCAGAAGCTAGTATAGGAACCACTATTTCCAGTAATATATCTTGCCCAAATCAAGCTGTGTGATAGGTGCACGAGCCAATAACGACTGCAGTACCAGAAACTCTCCATGTATATCGTAATCCATGAACTTGCACACTTGAATTTCATTGGATAGGTTCCGACAGGTTGTTGGGCCCTTTCCTAACAAGTTAACAACTTAAGTTTATGGGACAAGTGGTGATCTTACTCCACAATATAACTACTTGTACTTCAGCTTAAATGTATTTTAACTCACTCTTCACTTATTAAAATTAAAATCCATAAGCCATTAAAACTTCAACTGAAGTCCTAGACTACCTATCCGAACACAGGTAGCTTTAGTAAAACTTCATCCAACATCAAAACAACTTGATCGTGACGACAAGCTTCAACTGTCAACAATGTGATGAAGAGGAAGAGGTGGCAAAGTGAAAGCAATGCAAAGATCACAAGAAGAAAGAGGTAGTTGTG
This sequence comes from Rhododendron griersonianum, assembly GCA_018127125.1. Lineage (NCBI taxonomy): Eukaryota > Viridiplantae > Streptophyta > Magnoliopsida > Ericales > Ericaceae > Rhododendron > Rhododendron griersonianum. The sequence goes on along the minus strand of CM030799.1, from coordinate 14,228,991 downwards.
TAGCGAAAAGAATCTAATCGAGGCAGCAATATTCAATGGGGAAACACTACTCTGATAGCTTATGTCAGTGGGGACACTTCAATAAATTCCAACAATTCGTGGGGTAATTTCACACGAGCTAACATGGGAAGGTGGAATGAGGTGGGTTCTTACTCGTAAATACCCATTAGTAGCCCAAGCCCTAATGAGACTTAACCCCTTCCGCATGAACTTGCTCCTACCTAAATAGGATATTCTCGAATCCATCCACGACAGGTGAGGTGGGCGTAGAACCAGTAGAGGTAAAGTAAGAAACTTTCATATGAGAACTCTAAGGAAGGTTACAAGAAAAGTCTGCATTAAAATGAAACAAAATCCAATTATCTAAGCCATAGCATTAGCACTTCAAGAGATTCAACTCCTTCGAACACCTAAACTTATGCCGGCAGTAAAAATGCTTCTTTAAACTCTTCACTTAATTATATATGGTTAAAAAAAACATCTTTCTCAACATCCACTAAAGCAGGTTATGACGTAGAGTGTGAAGGACACTTGGGCCGTAGTGGTTTGAATCTTAGTAGCAAGATCCTTCGAAAATGGGTGCGCGCCCTAGACGGGAGCTCGAATCGGCGCTCCCTAGATGAGAGCTTGATGGGAGCGAGCTCCTAACTAAGATGGGAGCTTATCGGGCCATTAAGTTATTCTCTTACTTTTAAGGGAGTTATGCCATTGTGGAAATAAGAATATGAGAATCATTTTAGTCAAGAAGTTTTGCAAATTGAGATAACTTCCAATAATTACACTTTAAGATCGGAAAATTTTCCAGCAAATATCACTTTTCCTTTAATGGTTAAGTATTTAAAGATATTTTATATACATATTTTTATATAATCTAGATACGCTCCTTAGGTGTTCCCAACCTTAGGAGCTTCTAGGCCCCTCTGCTTCCCCGTACCCGCTCCCGCTTCCGCTCTCGCCCCCGCCTCCGCTTTGTGCTACTAAGGTTTGAACCCATGGGCTACCGATAGCATGTCAATTATATCTGCAAATGATGAAAGCATTGAAACAAGAAAAAGTACTGCTGATAAATCTAAAAGACCAATGCTACAGGCATCAGTATCAGCAAATTTGTTGGTGGGTCAAATTTGACAAGTTATCGGTTGAAATCTAGTGCCATGGAAAAAATTAACATATCCATACAAAAGGAATAAGTTCACCATTGATAAAAAGTCACAAAGGCAAACAGGTTGAAAGACAAATAAAGAATACAGTTTTCACTTACTTTGATCAACTTGACTTGATGTTCACTTCAATAATGTCATCGTCCTCCATCCCAAGGGCATCAGGAGTTGTGGTTGGACTAATTTTATCCCCATCAAAAGAGAAAACTAATCTTTGTAAATCAAGCTTACTTTTATCTGCGTACAACTTGAAGAGCCGCTCAAACTTATCATCCTGAGGAAATATAATAATCTCAATTGCATATCATTATGCTTTATATATGCCCTAGTATGATACATAGTTATAGTATTGAAGAGAAAAGGAAGGAAAGCGTAGTAGAGAAACATCTTCAGTCAAAAGAAAACGAGATGCAAACTTGCCAGAAAGGAAACAAACACAAAAGGGCTTAATTCTCTATGGTTAGCTCAGAAATGAACTTCGAATAAAATATGGCCACAATCAGAAACTAAATTGTGATTCGGAAAATAAAATCAGAAACCAATTCCTTACTGAAGCAGTTCAGACCAGTGACTTGCAAGAATGGACAGTGCAAACATTTTGAGCAAAAAAAGCGCGAACCATCAATGAAAACATAGTAACATAGAGCAAAACACAGGAATATGTTTTTACTAATTTCTATTTTGCCTGTATATCCCACCATAGCTACTGTTAATACAGACTAGTGCCTTCCAAGAATGGACCTTGCAAAACTTTTGAGCAAAAGTGTGACCCAGTGCACAGGGCTCCTCTAGAGTATTTCTGAAGACCAAAATAAAAAAATATATCATCCTTATTTTGGGCACATGTAATAATATCATCAATAAGACCCAAGGAACAAAGAGTGCAGGAATCTGTTCACTAATTTGCCTTTTGTTTGCATATACTACCATAGTACCATAGCTACCCTACCATTATTCATCCTCAAACTGTTTCAGCTTTCTGCTTTAGGCAGATACACAGTGCTTGGACGTTTTAATTTTGTGATCAGCAGTTTGGAGGATTATACTTGGATCATCATGTAAAGGGATGATATCGGTTCGGTTCGGTCGGTTTTTCGCTAGTTTTTCCACCGAACCGAACTATTCGGTTTGTTAAAATCTAAAACTGACACCAAGACCCTGTTCGGTTTGGGTTTTGAAGAGTAATGACTGGAGAGAGAGAGAGAGAATTTATTGGGGACTTTTGAGACCCCCAAATGAACAAGCCCCAAATGTTTTAGGAAGAAAACTGGTCGGTTCGGTGTTAGTTAATGCGGTTCGGTTTTGTCGGTTTACTGATTTGAGATTTCGAAATGTAACCACAATTGCTCAACCAGCGATGCACCTACACATCTGGTCTTTTCTTGCACCACTTGATGGTGTTTCAGACTTAATAGTGAAACGAGGAACTGTGTACGTGTGATGCTTCAATCTGTGTAGCTCGTTGCCGTTTGACAGAGATTGTCACCGATCGTCGACATGTATGGCGGCTATGGCCGCGAGCGAGAGAGAGAGAGAGAGAGAGAGAGAGAGGACAGCGTGAAAGTAGATGTTGGCTTGTAATAAGTTAGGGTTAATGTTGTAACATATACGTTTCATGTGGTTGGGCATGTGGAAGCAGATAGTGCTCTGCTACTAACAGATAAAGGATTGGGATTAAATGTACAATACAAGAGTTAATAGTCGGGTCGGCCCCATTCGGTGTGTTTCACTCCAAAACCGAAAACCAAACCGAAATTAAATTTTTCTGGAAATTTGAAACCCAAACCGAACCACCTTACTTATAAAACCACCTGAAATTAAGAAAAATTGTTCGGTTCGGTTTTTCAGTTAATATTTTCATCCCTAAGATTCATGTTGCTCTCTTAGTGTGTCCAAAATACAAAATATGAAATACAAAGCTAAAATTCCGCTCCAAAATGTAAAGCATTAGTATTATTTTGCATAGAGGGGAAATTTCCATAAAAGTAAGGCATTTTTACCCCTCTTCTAGTCTCCGTGTTGATCTGTTGATTATGCAATTCCAACTTCAAAGACTGTTTTGCTAAAGAATTCTCTCCAACGTGACCATTTTTGTCGGACTTTCTAATATGTAGCTTCTACTTATTGATCATATACCACCATATCCATTTTGGTATATAAAGAAACCACATTAGATAATGCAGCCCTTTAGTTCTTACCCAACGTTGTCATCTGAGCCCCACAGATCGGCTAGCTTGTACCATGTGTAGCATTATCATGTGGATAACAGGACTATGTGCTGCACATCGACAAAAAGTAAAGCGCAGAAGTTTCTATTACTCTCAAGTCTCATGCATCTCTATGTTTCAACCTAAGTTTTAGACTTATTGTTGCAGCCTCAATAACATGTAGCAGATCAAGAAATATCAAGAGCGTAGCAGTTGAAACCTTTGTGTGATGTCTGATAGTCAACCTACTACCACTGATTGGCAACTAGATAAAGAAGATAATATTCTGCTAAAACACATCAAATTCCTACAGAAGAAAGGTACCTTATACACGCGGAATTGCTTGACTCCTTCCTTTTCCTGGATGGAAATAACTATTTTAGCTCTTTCACAGGGAGGCTTTGATGGCTGGTCAGCTGTACTCACTAATGCAGTTTGTGAGGAAGAATTAAAATCTCTTTTCACAGATTCTTCCACAGAACGCAGCACTTCTTTTGCTGATTTTGCAAATTCTGCCAACTCCTGCTTCTTTAACCTGCACATATGAAGCAATCGTATAATAGAAAGAAGACTCAACCATATGCAACCTACTCCGCAATTACATGTTAAAATGAGCGAACATCAATGCAGCCAATAGCCAGAGCTTATCGCGTATTATACCCTAAACTCCAAAATCATAGTCTTCTTGGTGAAAATTGCAGGACCCTACACAAGTTGCAAGATTCATTGACTGCTTAATATCACTCAACATAGTACAAACCTAGATGTGTAAGAAGCCATTCCAGTTTTATATGGTTGCTAATGAGTTTAAAACTCCTACTACTTTAATAAGCAATTAAGAGTCAAATCTTTTGAAGAAACAATTGCCTATATCAACTGACACGACCAGATAAAGTACGTAAAGCAAAAGCGCAATGAATTGACCACGGCTTTATCCTAAGTTAAATAGGAAACTTCTCCGGCTTACTGATGGAAACTTACTGTTCCGTAGTAGGGTGTCCGTCCCAGTGATACAACCAGATTGAGAGTTGAGGACTGTTGTGCCCTTAAAGAGAAAATCCAAAGAGCATTCAGGGGGCCCAGCTGATAAATATGTCCTGTATGGCACTTGGGAGTCGGGTCTAATTGAGGTCTTTTCATCATAGCCAAAAATGTTTAAATCAAATAGGAGTATTGGGTGCATTTTTGTGGTTTGGAGCATTTGAAACTTACAGGGCTCCAAACGATGAAGTGGGTTTGGTTTTCATACCTATCAACCATTCAAACAAAGCCCCTATGCTCAAGTATTCGTGGGCTGCAAGTAAGAAGGCTAAGTCTCTGTAAGTTAAATGGGGAAGTACTTGCGAGATAAAAGATCAGTGTTTTGGGGTTATGGGTATGGCTCCCTGGCGATTTATCTTGGAAGGTTAGGAAGATTTTTAAGCTAAGGCCCCTATTTCGGCTTTTGACCAAGCACGAAAACAGTGATGGCCAGGATACTTCCTTCTCGCTACAGCTGGCATCCATAACTTGGGACTTTGGAGCCTTTGCATAACACACGTGGTTATAGTATTGTTTTATTCAAGCGAATGGACCAACAAATTAAACCATAGACAATACATCAAGCTGCAAACTCACAAGTAGTATAATTCATAACCGTTTTAACCATACAAAACCGGAGCTTAAAGATGAAGTGTTACACACATCCGAAAAAAACCCCCACAGAATCAATTCAACAATATTGCAATAAGATACCAAGGAATGACCATTCCATTCCTCCCCGAAATCATTTGAATGAACCAAACACTACCTAAGAGTTAATTAATTAAGATATAATCACCAATGAGACCATACCTCAACTCCTTTATAGTTGAATCCTCGCCAAACTCCCGGGCCTCATTTGAAAGCTTGGGAGGAGGAGGTAGCCAATCATCCTCTTCCTTCTCTTCACAGTCAACTATGTGTACGACTTTCCCATTATTTTCTACCTTCTCAACCTAAATCAAATCCACAACCACCCCACAATACACAATAAAAAAATCTACCTTTGATATTCATCAAAACTCTACAGCAGTAGTAGAATAAAATTAACGAAAAATACAAAAAACAGAGAGCTTTACAGCAGAATCAGGAAGCTTCCTTCGTTTGGCATTTGAAGCTGGGGATGAATCTTGACAATCATCTGCCAATTCAACAAGAAAATGAGATATACATACATTCACTCACACTCATGCGTACATATCCGCGTCTATCTGTTCTATACTATACTACGATATGTACTAACAATGGGTAATACACATGGAGCACTCTCAAATTTTGAGAAAAAAATACAAAAAACCTAAGAAAAATCCACATCACCCTCTACTCCAATCCCTTCACACACACACACTCACACTCCTTCAACCTTCCTTTTTATTTAGCTTTTCCCTTGTTCCTTTTTTCCCTTTAATCTTCATAGAAACCTCTATATTTTAATTTATACCCCTTATTTTGTTTCTTTTGAAACTGAAAGCTTTTTTAAATATTCTATAAACTGGGTTTTCAAAAATTGAGAAAGTTGATGCCTTATATTGGGTTTTCGCACTCCAAATAATCGAAACGGTAGAATTCCAAAATTGGTCAAATATTAAAGAACACATATCTCAAATCAACCCTGTTGTTAAAATTAAGAAAAAAAAACATTCCTTTGAAAAGATTTCTATAATCGCTATGTAGAGAGAGAGAGAGAGAGAGAGAGAGGTGACCATCGAGACAGACAACTTCGAAGGGTTGAACGCGGCTGTAATCGAAGAGGGGTTCGAATTCTTCGGTTGAGTCGGCCTGTGAATTTTAGAAATAAGATTCGGAAAAACCCTAGACAAGTAGAGTTGAAGATAACGAACTAGTAAAAGACTATAACTGAGAACTTGAAGTATAAACGTACTACCATTGTCGAGCTTTGAAATCTCTCTTTCCCCCCTCTTTGACGTTCGTGTTTCTTTCCTCCGTGCGTGGTGGTACAAGTGATGATGTAAACAAGATTCCAAAGGAACCCGCCCGCGTCGTTTTACTCTGCGGACTCGTTTGGATGCGGGATTAGGTTTGGAGTTGTTATGTAATAAGGGGATTGGATAGTAAGGGATGACCCATATTGATGTGATGTTTATGAAAGAGGTATTAAATAATAGGTTGTTTGGATGAGGTATTAGAGAAGGGGATTAAATAAGACTTTGTTTGGATGAAAGATTAATAGGGATATAAGGAATGGTGGATGATGTAAAAAGTTGTCAAATAACCCTTTTGTCCTTGTGCAGTGTTAATTTAGGGGGTGTTCCACTTTCCCTTCTTTTTTAAAAAGTACTTTTTCTTCAATTTTCAAACTCAAATATAATGAAAATGAAAAATGATTTTTTAATTTTTTTTGCACCGAATAAAAGATTTCAATGAGATCTATCAAACAAGATCCATATTGGTAGGAAAATTATTTGCGTAAATATATGATTTTTGAGCTTGAAATTACCTTCTTTTCTAAAAGTTACTTTTTTGAGAAACCGGAACACCACCTTAGATTATTTATTAGATTAAAATATATAATGACTTGGCCTCCAACTTTGATTAATTTTGTTTACAAATAATCAATAATAATTTAGTTAACTAATATAATAATTTATTATATTACTGAATATATTAAAAATTCGTCCTAATTAGTGTTTTATTATGTTTTTGTTAAATTTGTTTTAATTATAAAATGTAAAAATGTTAAGTTTAGTTTTAATTTATTTTATACCATATTTTCTTTATTGAATGGTGAGTATCCAATTGTTTTGAATGGTTAGTAAATTTAATAAGTATAAAAAAGTAACATTTATTTTTTTAAAGTGTATTTTTTATTTATTTATAGTTTTACGTTTTTTTTTAAGTGTGGATTGATAGGGTTGTATAGAAGTATGGAACACATAGGGACACATGGCACAAATGCACGTAATAAATTTCCTCATTGTTTACTGTACTTGTTTTTACCCCTTTTTCTTGTTCTTGCCGGAGAGAGAGAGAGAGAGAGAGAAAGAGAGAGGGAGAGAGAGAACGGCAGAAGAAGCAGCAGCAGAAGAAGAAACACCCAGTTCACGATTTTCACCGGCGAATCGTCGCCGGCTCCTCGTCGTCGTCACGGTATGGCTCTCCCCCCTCCCTCTCTCTCTCTTTGTATGTATATATATATATATATTTCCAGATCTGTGAGTGTGCTGGTGTGATGGGTGGCTGGGAGAAGAGGGATAAGGAGGGGTAGATTCGTCCTAAATGAAGGGGGATTAGGGGGTATTCCACAATAACAGGTCCGACCCTACCCATCGGTAAGACCCCCTCCACCGGTATTAGCCAATACCGGTGTTGTGGAAGAGAGGTGAAGAAAAATCCCCCCTGCATTTTGACTTGCCAAACGAGGGATTCGGGTGGGGCTCGGGTACTAAACGGGGGGATTCCACAATCCCCCTTTGCAATACCCCATCCAAACAGGCCTTGTAGGAGTTTTAGTATTTTCCATGTTTTCTTAAAGGGGGCGACTATTCGCAGCCCCGTATTTTCTCTCTTAGCCCGTTACTTCACATAGTCCTTTTTCAATATTTTAAAAAAAAAATTCCTCCATATAACCCATTAATTGTACCTGATCTTTCCATTATACCCTCCCCTCTCAAAAATTACACTTTAACTCCCACCCATCCAAATAGAAACCCTAAGCCCCCAACCCACCCATTTACGTCTCCCACGCCATTTCCATCTCCCACCACCTCCACCTCCATAGCCACCACTACAGCACCGCCACTCCTGCCGCCGCACCACCGCCTCAGGTGCCGTTCTTTCTCTCTCTCTCTCTCCCTCACTCTGTTCTTGTCTCTCTCTCTCTCTGTGTTCTTCACCACCGCCACCCCAGCCCACCCATTTACATACATGTATTTGTATAGAGATTCTATATTTGTGTAGAGATTTTGGTAATTAGATCCCGTATTTGTTTAGAAATTTTGGTAATTAGATCCCGAAATTGGTAGCCAAAAACGGTGAATGTTGAGATCTGTAAGCTTATATGTGAGATACTAGGGTTTTTTTTTGTATCCTGTATTGGTGAATTGGCTTTTGAATTGTTCATGGAGATGAAAAGGGTTTCCGAAAAAATCCGGATCTTGTTCAAGCACTTGTGATGTCGAATCTGTTGGAGCACGGCCTCTTTGTCCAGAGGCTGAGAGATTTGGCCTGATGATAATTTCAGATGGATGCAGCTTGTGACTACTTCAGTAGTGTTCTTGGCTCTGCTACCATCTGAGATGCTCACTTCCTCTGCCTGTGATATTGGGTGGCTCTTGGATGCCATGGAAGCCATTTTTTTGCTCTGATTGGAAGTCTAAAAATGGGGAGATTGGAAGTCTTTTGAGCTTTCTATATATACACGTATGGATAAGGCACAAAAGTTGAGTTTCCTGTGGGTTGGTTGCCCACTGGTTTTGTCTGTTCCTTCCCATGGATTTTCAATAATGTACTCTACCCATTGGGTGAGTGTGTATCATTTTCCAGACAATGTATGTGAATAGAAAATAATCCATAGGAAATGATGTTTTTATAGTAGAAGAACTAGAAAAGACTTGTGGCTTAGTCACATACCTGCGCTCTCACTCTCAATCATTGTATTGCAATCACGCTCTCAATCCTGCTCTCGCGGATTTTAGTGATTTGGAATGTGTTTCGAAAACGTTTTTGCGTCATGCTCACGCTCGTACTCATGTATGCATACACAAATTATGTGACTTATGTGTGTATTAAATACTACTAGAATGATGCTACCAGAAATACAGGGAAAATATACTTTACTAATATTGAGAGGGTCATTGTATTTCTATATAAATTTAAAAATCTCTATAATTAGAGGGGCACTTGTCTAATTACAGAAAAATTAAGGTAGGCTATGACCCTCCTTTAGCCCGTCTAACTTCGTCCCCGTGCAGTGCACATACTGACTGCATAAATTTGCACACAAATGTTGATATGCTGGATTGATGCTTCATATCATTTTCTCATTTGTTGTGTCTTGGCTGCCTGAGTAAATTGGTTTGTGCTATGTTACTCTTTTGTTATGTTCATGTTTATTGAAAGGAAAGGATGGTACCTTCCTCCCTTAGTTTTGCTTTAGGTAAGCGGGTGTCCCCTTTGTGTTTACACGTGATTCGTTTTTCATTTTTTCCGTTTTCCTTTTTAGTGAAATAGAACAAATTGTAGTACTCAAATGTGGAGAACCATGTGGTATCAATTGGAGGACGTCTGAGTACGTTTTGACGACAACGGTTGAAAAGCTATAGAGTACTACTATGGAGTCTTCATTTTTTCCCGCCAAAAGCCATAGCTTACTGATAGTGCATGGTCTTATTGGCATTCTTAATTTTTGTTGCCTTTTCGGACTTCTAAATTTGTATTATTGTTATTTTATGCAGGTTATTATGCGTCCACCGCGTGGAGTTCGAGGCCGAGGTCGGGCCCGGAGCCGGGGTGTCCATCAGGACGAGTCTGAGGCTGCTGAGGTAAACAGCTTTCAATAGTTGATTTTTTGAACGAAGTTTGACTTTGCATGACCTTCTTTGGAACAAGATGTACAATAGCTTAAGTCTTTCTCATAGACAAATTCTGCCATCTTCCTTCGTATTGTCTCGTGTTTAACCAATTGATCTTTTTATCACATAGACGGTATCGGACCTGAGAACACGAGACTTGACATACCTGCCCGAGTTTATAGTCAATAAAAAAACCACTCCGCTTAGCTCGGATCTGTCCCACGTATAGTGGAAAGGGCATGTACGAATAGTGTGAAACATTGTGCACAAAAAACTGAAATAGTTTGTGTACAAAAAACTAAAAAAACCACTCCGCTTAGCTCGGATCTTTTTATCATGAATGGTTAATGCTAGTTGATGTGTAGCATTCCTTGTTATGACTCATTGATAAGAGGGTATCGTTCCCTCTTTCAAGACTTGACATTTTTGTACAGTATCCACTGATACAATCTGATCGAATGTGAATTAACTAGCTAGCTTTAAGTTCTGCCATGCTGAAGTGGCCTAGAAATTGATGATAGCATACTGTTTGCAAGATTGATGATGATAACTTCAACCAGTTGAGCCACTTTGAAGTATGTTTGATGTTTGTTTATAATGGATGCGGGCATGATCAACCAAATTGATAAATAAGAACTGTATTGAAAATATTTTGTTCAAAGCATCTGAGTCAAGTGGCTATGTTTAGCTGGAGAAAAACAAAGAACTTTGTTACTAGTACTTTTTTGTGCAACATTTTTTTCTGGTAATGGAGTTCAAGGGTGTGAATAGGGGAAGTTTATGTCTCAGGCATTAACTATTTGTAAGCAACAGTGTTGTGCTAGGCAGGGACCACGATAGCCCATAATGACCGGGAAGGGGGTCCACGGTAGCCCATAATGACTGGAAGAAGCAATTGCTCAAGACACGTACTAGACCCGCCGACGGGTGAGATGCTAGGCAGGGACCACGAGATCCATAATTCTCGGCAGGAGCATTCGCTCATGATACTTGACAATGAAACAAAAATGAGATACGAAAACTTGATAAAAGAGAGATGGTAAAAAAAAAAAAGAAAAGGAAAGAGATTTTTAACCAATGGTGTGTGTATGTATGTGTGAGTTCTTCGGTTTCATTTTTTTTTATTTTTTTGGAGCAATGGTGTATGTATGTGTGAGTATGGTGTGTGTATGTTTATGTGAGATATGGTTATATGTGTGAGTATGTTGTGTGTATGTTTATGTGAGATATGGTTATATTCATTATGAATGGTGTCGAGCGAGTGTAAATATTGGGTTTAGTAGAATGGAGTATAAGGGTACAAACATGTTCCTTTTTTTTAGATATGGTTATATTCATTATGAATGGTGTCGAGTAAGTGTAAATATTGGGTTTAGTAGAATGGAGTATAAGGGTACAAACATTTTCTTTTTTAAAAAAAAAGGAACATGTTTACTTGCATATTTTAGTATCTAGTAGATTATTGTGGGCGGTCGTGCTCACCCCTACCTTACAAGTTTTGAAGGACAAGAACAAGCTTTTATGGACACGGTGGTGGAGCTAACGTTGGTGTTTAGTTGAGTTGATGTAAATGCTATTTTTGTTAGGCTTGAAGGTGTTTTTTTTACTACATGCACTCCCTCCATCCCTTATTTAGAGTCCAGTATTTCATTTTGGGCTGTCCCTTAATAAGTGTCCATTTTGTAAAATTAGTAGGTAAAAATTGGTGCATTGTCTATTTTGTCCCTAAAAGTAGATTCCATTTTAAAAAGTTAGTGAGTGAAAGTGTAATGATTATGGGTAAATAGGAAAAGTGGAAGAAAAAGTTGATTTGAAATGTATAATGATGATTTCTTTTTAATAAGTTGGAGTTACGAAGCAGGATACAAAAAAAGGGACGGAGGGAGTATATTTTTTATTTGGGGCATGTAATGATAAACGTTAGATTGTACTTAGAAGTATTTGCCATGTCTTTTTGACAAATGGAAAGAAAAATTTGTACCTCTTATTTTGTATTTGAATCTTGTAAGTACCATGTTTAGTTATGATGCCTTGGTGGCAAATTGAAAATTTCAAAGGATTTAGAAGTGGCTCGCATTTTTCTTTTCTCTTAATAGTGGTTAGACTTACAATTCAATGCATAATGGAAAAACGGGAAATCTTTTCTTATTGGTGAATATCAATTTTTTTTTTATTAGAACTTAGTTCATAGTTAATCACACTTGAAAATCATATTTTCGATATATATAAAATTTGGGGCGTGACATCGCGGTTTAGACAATGACGAAACACACATATCCACCAACATAGTCGACTGCTCTGAAGACAACCTCGCAGGATAAGCGTGCCCCTCAAGATGTTTCGCGGGAGGATGATTGTGATTGCCGTTGAAGATAGTGACAGTCCAACCTTCCAACCCCTTAACACTTCTCAGTTCAAACGGGCAATCGCATTTCTTAGTTCCTGTGACGCGTGCTATCTTCTTTGCCTTCGTTTCTTTGCCATTCTCCTTCACATTACCTCCTTTGTCCTTTGCCTTGTTGATAAACGGTCTATACTTTCCACCTCGTTCACATGCAAACCGCATCCTTGGCTTTCGATTCTTTGCCATTCTCTCCGACGACTTTATGATAATCACAAACCCAAATTCCTTGCCGGTAGATGTTATCCAATCTCTCAACATATCTTCGGATGAAAAAATCTACAAACATCATTGAACAAAAACATTTAATAGCAGTAACAAACAAAATAAAAAAAACCACTGAATCTGTTTGAAAACACTCACATTCTCCGTTGTAAACTCCCGTGTGAAATCATATAAGGCCACTGAATCTATGTGGCTGCCGTGCGCACTCACATTCTCCGTCATAAACTCCGGTGCTATGGTCACTGGACTTATGTGGCTGCCGTGCGTTGAAGCATCACCCTGAAGAAAGTATAAATCAAAAATTCAAAAGTTGTGTTTTCTACCTCTCTGGATCTGTTTCGGTAAGTGAATGTCGAAAATACATAGAATTCGGTATATAACTGTTGAACATAAGTATCACTTTCGGTAACAACATATCGAAAAATGTACAAAATTCGGTAACCAACTGCCGAACTATATATACAAAAATCATACATAACATTTCGGTAAATAGCTATTGAAAACAAGATTATATTTCGGTAACTACATGTCGAAATATGTTCCACCTTCGGTAAATAATTGCTGAACTACTATATACGGAAATCATATATACATTTCGATAAATAGCTGTTGAAAATAATATTCTATTTTGGTAACTACATGTCGAAAATATGTTCCACCTTCGGTAAACAACTGCCGAACTACTATATACGAAAATCATATATACATTTCGATAAATAGCTGTTGAAAATAATATTATATTTCGGTAACGAGACGTCGAAAATATGTTCAAACTTCGGTAAACAACTACCGAACTATTATATAACATACATTTCGGTAAATAGCTGTTGAAAAAAATATTATATTTCGGTAACTTCATGTCGAAAATATGTTCAACCTTCGGTAAACAACTGACAAACAATATACTATATAGGAAAATCATACATACATTTCGGTAAATAGATGTTGAAAACAAGATTATATTTTAGTAACTACATGTCAGAAATTCATATATTTCAGTAATTGGATGCTTAAAATGTATCTCAATTTCGGTAACTAACTGTCAATTATAGTAATATTTTACAGTGGTTAGCTACCGAAATTACAGTGGTTATTCTATTCGAACCAGAAACATCGAAAACCCTCAAAAAATTGGGTTTTGTAAACCTAGACGCCACAACAACAAAGCAGAGGCCATTGTAAACGGAAAAACTTACCTCCGCACGCAGCTTCAACGATACAATGTCCATCACAATATCTTTCTTCTCCTCTGCCATCATATGGTTGCCAATAGAATTTGATTCAATTTCAAAATCCAATCCTACAAGTGGGTAAAAAATAGATCAATGGAAGGACTTGAACCTTCCATTGATACAATATTTGGTCCTTACTCCTCTTCCATTGAAAAATTTGAGAGAGAGGAGAAAAGAGAATGATGATTTACAGAGAGAGAGGAGAAGAGAAGATGAACAGTTGAAAGCCGAAGATGAAGAACAGAAGGTCTGTGTCTATTTTTTTTTATTTAAAACGTGAATGATGATTTTGAGGGGGAAGGGGGTAGTGGATAATTTAGGGGTTTTGGTCATAAGGCCATATAAGTCATTTCATGTATAGGTATAAGGAGGGTAAGTAGGTCATTTTACATTAGGGAGTCATGTTGTAATTAGTTGGAAGTTTTTAATGGGCTAAGGGAGAAAATACAGGGCTGCGAATAGTCGCCCCCTTCTTAAAGGATAAATTTCACTAACACCCCCTCTATCTATGTTATTCTAAATACACTTAACACCCCTTTATTATTCAAAATATCACTGACACCCCTAGCAGATTTTTTTTTTTTGAAGATCCCTAGCAGATAACTCTACATAAATCTGTTTTTTTTTTTTGATAGGCTACATAAATCTGTTATTTGTTTGTTTGTAGTTACCACAAAAAAAAAAAAAAACTCGATTCTTTTCCATTCCCACCCCTGTCCCCCCCACCCTCCTCTCTCTCTCTCTACACCAGTTTCCAGCCCCCGTCACCAACTTTGAAACCACCCACGACCACGACACTAGCATTAGATTCTCCCTCGCACAGATTGTAATGACCTGCCTCAACTGACCTGCTAACCATTCGTCTAACCACATGGCTCAAAAGGTTACCTCAAGTTATACAGTAGTTGGTCGGAATCCCTTTGTAGACACCCCAATTTGACCTAACGGTTATTTCAAGTCCCACCTTGGGGACCATCCCGATGATAAAATGGATACAGTGATTGCTAATTGACTTCTTGTGAACCCATGGACTTATTCTAAGAACTTTGAGACACTTAGAGGACCCAATCCAGAGCCATACAACCTTTCAGACAGAAATACAGAATCCTAGGAGAATCCATCTATCGGCCGTGACATTGATCTCACGGCCTTAACATCCTTTCTTCACCCGAGCAACCTGTTGCTTGAAAATCTCCCTGAGAGATCAATCCCTCGGCCGCAAGATCTATCCTTCGGCTGCAACATCCTTTCCTCGGCCGCCAGATCCTTTCTACGGCCGCCAGACTGTCTATTTTCCAGACTCTGGAACGTTCTGTCAATTGTTTGATCCAACTACGCTACCTCCCCGATGCGTTCGGGCGACGCCCAGAGATTATCACGAAGAGTTTGCATTGTATTGCAATTGCAATCGTGCGTTTTGATTGGCCGGAGTGAGTCACCAATTGCCTATATAAAGGGCTTTTAGGTTCCGAAAATACAACAACGAAATCATCAAATTCATATACTTTCACACCCTCTCAAGCCACGAAACTCTGCAGAAATACTCTCTCAAATCCCCTCTTCAAAAGCCCTAACCTCCCGAAGGCAGCTATCAATCCGACGATCAAACCCCGAAGTTCAAACCCTAACCCTAGGGTTTTCAAAGAAGCAATCAGTCAATCACCATCAATCCAAAGCAATCAAGCAACTGAGGGATCAAGGTGGTGAGGCCCAACGGCCTCTGGTTTGGTTTATTTACTGTATTTATGCTTAATCGTAGCGTTTTGATCATCTGCTAACTTTTCTGTCTGGTGTGAGGAAGAACACCGACCGGGGCTTCGATCCCTCGGCCGGTACATAAAACCAGGAGGATCCCTCGGCCATGACATCCATTCACCGGCCGCGGGATCCATTTCCCTGGGACAGTTTGTTTTGTGTTTTGCTTTCTGATGCATGTTTCAATTACAGTCTTGGCTCACCATTAACTGCTTAAAGGCTAAAAACAGACTACGTGCTAGAATTAAATAAAGCAAGTACATGTCTTATGATGAATAACTATGGGCAAGTCTCACGACTGGGCAGAGAGGGGTGCCTAACACCTTCCCCTTACTGTACTTTTGGCTCCCGTACCCAGAATCTCTATTTATTTTCCTAGTTTTAATAAACTGGGTGACGCCTCTGTTTTGATGATAACCGCTATCGTGTGGCGATGTTCCTACCCATGGGAATGTCCACGATCTTGGTTTACGAAGCAAGCAACCAAACGAGCAAACAGCGATCAATCTATATGGCGATGCCCCGTTCCAGGGAGGTGTCTACAGTTTTTGGCGACTCCGCTGGGGAATTGAGAGCCATAACCAGAAAGTTCAACATAAGACTAATACATGCTTTATTCAATTCATTTATCATATGCATCGAGCGGGCAACCTCGTTGAGTTCACCTGATACCTCGGCATGACACGAGCTATGTTAGGAGTTCCAACAAACTCCACAGTCACTTGTACCTAGTAGTATATCACAAAGGAAATCACCTAATCACTGCCTATGATGGGTTGGTGAAAGGACTGGTGCCCTTTGACAACGGAGCACCCTTGAGACTACCTAAACCTTTCATGTGTTAGAAAGCCATAGAACTTATCAAACTAAGACAGGAACCTACGGGCTAGGAACCTACTTGCATTTGCTTGCAAAAGTTCTTCCTCACACCTTGTATCATCTGTTGTTGTAACATCTCTTTCTGTGCAGAAGGGTTATGGCTTGAACTAAAAGCCCTAACCCTAAGTCTTTATAGCCAAGCACTAATGGCATTGCCTGCAAGGTATATTTTTGGTAAAAAGCATCATTACTTACTTAACACTCTCGCTTTACTTAAAGCACCGCGAAGCATGAATTTCTAGAACGAAATCAAACACT
The DNA here is from genome assembly GCA_018127125.1 of Rhododendron griersonianum. NCBI lineage: Eukaryota > Viridiplantae > Streptophyta > Magnoliopsida > Ericales > Ericaceae > Rhododendron > Rhododendron griersonianum. Next base: position 14,212,323 of record CM030799.1, on the reverse strand, counting down.
GGCCGCCCCATCGGCAATTGAACTAGGGATTGCTCTAGTAATCTTTGCCTTGCGAGGCTAAAGGAAAGAGGGAGTGTAAGGTAGTAGAGCGGGTTATGGATGATTGTATGCAAAGTCAAGGATATTATGGATAAAACTTGCAATACTTATTTCTCCATGGATGATTCAGCTTGACAAGTGTAGGACTATGGTTCCTATTTCCAAATCGGCCTAGCAACCCATCTTTCAAAATTCAAAATTTTAAGCATGTTTACCTCAACGAGCTGGTAAAATTTAGAAGGTTGTCAATGTGCTAGCAAATAATCAAGTGGATTTCAATTACCTCAATCACGTTTTGAGAAAGAATCTTCCTTAACCAAGAATTGAAAGAACTTTCAAAACTTTTTACAATGCCTAGTCTAATGACAAATTTTTCTAAAACATTCAAATAGCCGCTAGCACAGCGATGGACTCCGAGTCTACTTTCTGTTGTAGTCATATGCTCAACCTTTTCGGTTTGTATCATAATATGGATTGGCTTGGAAGTGGGATCTTAAAGTTGCAGCAACGAGTCTTAAGAATCATCCATATCAAAAATGGCTGGCTATCTATAGTATCCTATAAACTCATGCATACAAACGAATTGCAATGCATGACTCATCCGTAATCTGTGTAAGTAGCTGTGGTGCTATATATATACATATCATTTCGATTGCTTCTTTCTAACTATGCAGGGGCCAAACCAAAAGAGGAGTCCATCCCCCTCATTTCCTTTATTTGTTCATCGCATGTCATTTGGTTGCACCACCACTAAGGGCAGTTTGCATATTAGAAAATGCGCCGCATGGACAATTTGTTTTGGATATCTCAACTTAAGCATGATTAGGTTTCTCATTCTCTTAGATTTGGAGTTTGATCTCAGACATGATGGTAATGGCTGACGAAAAAATTGAAGTTTTAATCCAACCAAGTTTTGAGCAATGGCAGCTATGTCCATCACGTCTTGGCTTAGATTTTAAAACAATCTTTTCATACCTAGCTAACTTTCACCGCCATTTTGGCCCATGTTTTGCTTCTCTTGAAAAAAATCGATATCATTTTGATCATCATGGTTTCTGGCCAATTGTCACACTCAGCATGAAATGTGGGTCTTAAATTCAAGTTTCCTCGAATACGAACTACGAATGGCCTGATTCTCTGTTGGGATACGTAGGCATCTTTTGGTCGGCCACAAATTTGAAAATGTTCCCTCTGTGCTAGTTCACTGCTATAGAATGCTCATGATAATATTGAGTATTGAAAACAATCCTTAGGGATTTCAAAGTAATCTTATGACATCTTTTGGAACACATCATAATCACTTGAATTGTCAAAAGCGCAAAATGAGTTTTTCAAAGTTATGACCCACGTCATTTCTGTTGAGCTAAGAAGGAGTTGACACATCTCTGCACCCTCACAGAGATCACTTGTAAGCAAAACATGCTATTGAAAATGAAGAAGGAGAAAGAAAAAAAGAGGAAAAATACAGAGAAAGAAAAAAAAATGATGAGCTCGCTAGATTGAAAACCTATAAGGACGGTCTAGGCAAAAGTTAGAGCACGAACAAAATGAGAAATTAGCCATGTCTCCATGCATCTACTATGTGTCTCAAAAGATTGTCCTCAATCTTAGAAAATCCACTTGGTTAAACCTCGAAGCCCCTAATTTCTTGATTAGGATCCTTGCCACTTTGTCATGTGTTTCAAGATGAAGAAAGGCATTCATTTCTCTATCCCAAACACTTATCCTTTGTTAGCCACGTTGAGCCTCTGGATAATTCCTTTGAAAAGCCTGCTAGACAGCCATCCCCTACACTAGGGCATACACAAAAATACAAGAAGAGATGAAAGAAAAATCAATGAAAGAATGAGCACCCCGTCATACAAGGGGCATTTTGAAGGAAACATTTCTTCCAATACATACAAATGACATTTTTGAAGAAACCAACTCTTTCATACAAAGTGAGGCAAGAGACAACAAGAGTTGATAAAAAAGTTGAGGATGGCTGCTAGCTTTTTAAACCCAAGCGTGAGTAGAAATTAGGTTTGAGCCTTTACATCCGCTTCTTTCTCAAGCTAAAACCCCAAGCCTACATTATGGTCCATAATAAAGTCCTCTCAGATTGGGGAACACGACTTAGTAGCAAGGTCCTAGACACTAGGGGCATCACTAGTGTGAGACTTAACACGAAGGGCAAGAATCCTGGAATTTGCATCATCTTGGCAAATTGCACAACATGGAGAGTTACGTGAGACAGGGGGCATGGCTATGTTCCCCTTTATGCACTTCTCTTAAAAGTATCCAACCTCTTATGTGGGTCTCAGTAGGTGCTTATCAATCCAACTCAAGTCAGCCAAATCAAGCTCGAAGCAACAAACTCACCTAATTGACTAGGGGCATAGGTTTGCAAAATAGTTCTATGTCCTTTGATGATTGAATGACGTGAGTGTGGAACATGGATGGAATGATGTGATCTTGAAATCATCGAGGAAAAGCTTTCAGAAATGGTTTTATCCTAAGCATTCTTAACACAGCTAATACAAGCGCAGTCACTTTTTGCAAATTTCTGAGGAAATAACATGGGTCTCTCATTTCATGAAGAGTGCAGCAATATGGTTCCTTGACCAAACAATATTTTCAGCGGTGCCGCTAGGGCATTGCGATCTTTCAAAACACCTGGCTAGTATAAGCAATAAGCCATTATCAAATACGTGAAAGTTGAGATGTTCAGAATGCATTGCGGATCATTATCACCTTGTCTTTTGCATGTCATTATAACTGCTTAATGGTAGTAGTTGTCTTAATTGCACGAGCTAACTCCAAATATGAGGTGTTTCTTATGCTCAAACAAGGCAGGTTCATCAAGGCATCATGGCCATTATCTCTATGCGAGGAGTAAAAGGGAACAAATGGATGCACTGTAAAATCGACCACCTTGCCAACACACTTGGCCTTCAAAAAAGCTCAGCCTAAGGAGCGTCATATCTTGGGAGAACACCTCAACTCTTTTATGGAATGCTATCACACAGGTCCGGGGCATGCCAAGATCTCTGCCGAACAGAAAGAGAAACATTGCATTCACATTCATTGCCATTTACATTGCATGTTTCTGTGTTAGGGGCAATTAGATCATTGTCATCATGCACGGTTAAGCTAGGGTCAAACATTCATGGCTTAAACAGGGGGCTTGTGTTCCTTCTTAGATACTCAAATTAACATGCATATGTGTTGCATTGCAATCTATGTCACCCAAAATTGTTCAAGCTCTTGAACTAGGGTTCTTCAAATGTGATGGTCCTGCCCCTAGCAGTCAGCATAAAAGAACTTCGGCCCGTGGTCGATCCCAAGCCTATTGCATGTTGTTTTCCTATCCATTGCTGTTTTCTAAACTATTCAAATGTGAATTGCAGGATTCTCCTGGATTTCAGTCCTTGAACCGACCATACCAAGCTTGGTATCTATGACCAACAGAGCCAAGTCAAAGAAGCTGAAAGATAGCCTCAGCAAACTCTACAATTGGCACCATGTCAACAGTATTAAAGTGGCTTCGCACTTCACATCTCCATAGCTCCTTACTTCGCGCTTTCATCTCCATGTCAGCAGCTCTGCCTTCATAACGCAGAAGTCTCACACTTGCTCTTCAGTAGCACCATACGCATACATTGTCATATTCACGACCTTGTTGGGTTTCATAAACTCCGAGCAATTCTATGTACAGGCCGCCTTGCGCTCAGTAGGTCCAATCTCCACAGCTCCCTCTCAGCAGTTCCACTCCTCCCAGTAGCTCTATTCAGCAGCTCCCCGCGCCCATTATCTCAGCAGCCCTACGCTTACTATCAGCAGCACCGTGCTTCAAGCTCCATATTCACTATCACGGCGGCTCCACGCCGACAAACTCATCGGCGATATGCCCATGTTCACCTTCTCAGCGGCTCCACGCCCATACTCGAGCCATCTCAACACTCACCTGAGTCAAGATATCAACCTTCATAAAAGTCTTGATCAACCAAGAGACGTCAACATGACCACGCAAGTGAAGAGGAGGCACCTTGCCCAAGAACCACTCCAAAGACCCTACCCGCTCCCAAAGCCTAGGGTCAACCTGAAGAGGAGCTCCACCTACTCGCAGGCCGGTCAGCAAAAAAAAGTCACCTAGTGTGATCGTCATCTCACCAGCAGATGAAAAGTGGAATATGTTTGTGGTATCCCGCTACCTTTCAACCAGCGAGGTCATCAACGACCAGTCCATTTTCGGAAGGTTGAGGCCCAAAATGAACGCCTCGAAACTAGCAGCACGTACTAGCTCCCAAGCTCACTCTGGCAACATCACAAACCACTTATGCACCTCTGCAAAGTCCGACAAAGGGAGTTAATCTCATTGCATGAACAAATAAAAAGCTAGGGGCATCAAATCGACGTTAAAAAAGCATGCATTGCCTAAATAGGGGGCACGCTTATTTTAGCTTCTTTAAACAGAACAACTTCGACCCAACCATGGGTCCTTCTCATTCACGCCCTTGGCTAAAAGGGATCTCATCCCGCAAATAAATAAATAAAAAACTCATTCTTGATCATGCAAATTAAAACTCCGAACTAAAGTAAACTTTTTACTTTTCAGGAAGCTTACCGAAACATTGAGGACGCTCAAGTGCTGCTCAGCGGCTCTACGCCCACACCTCAGCAACTCTATGCCATGCCATGCCTTGCGCTCAGCAGGCCAGCAAAACAATCCTGCGGCTTCCACTCAATGCACCCTCCAGAAGGCGTTTATGTTGCTAGCTTCCAAAAAGCATTTATGTTGCCAACTTGCAGAAAGCATTTAGCCACCAGAAGACATTTGAGTCGCTAGAAGGCATTTGGCCTCCGGAAGGCATTCCCAGCAGTAGAGGTAATGGAAATCTCCCTAACAAAGTGGAATATGGTCAAGAACTAACCTTGGGGACAATCCCAAGCATATGGAATCTAACCTTTGGAACAATCCCGAGCATGTGGAATATACTCAGAACTAGCCTTGGGGACAACCCCGAGCATATGGAATCTAGCCTTGGGGACAATCCCAAGCATACTCAAGAACTAGCCTTGGAAACATCCCGAGCATACTCAGAACTAGCCTCCTGAGCATGTGGAAACTAGCCTTGGAAGCATCCCAAGCATGAGGAATAAATCAAACCCCGTGGAAGATGGAAGATGGAATACTCAGCAGCTCTAAGTTCACTATCACTACCAGCAGCTCTATATTCATACTCAGCAGCCCTGTGCCGAAGTCGCTCAAACAGCTCCGCATCTTCAGCGGCTCCATGCCCACAATCTCAACTGGCTTGACCCCGTAACAATCTTCAACTGGCTCCACGCCGCCCCAAACAACAAGATATCATCTATTCTCAAGCTCCATGCTTGAATGCTCAGAGTTATACATTTTGAATGCTTGAAGCCCTTCGAATGCCCAAACACTGTGTACTGGATGCTCAAATTCTACACTTGAATGCTCAAGCTCTACATTTGAATGCCCAACCACTGCGTACTGGATGCTCAAAGCATGTACTTTGAATGCTCAAAATCTAACATTTTGAATGCTCGAAGCCCTTCGAATGCCCAACCACTGTGTGCTGGATGCTCAAGTTCTACACTTGAATGCTTAAACTCTACCTTTGAATGCCCAACCACTGCGTACTGGATGCTTGAACTCTATGTTCGAATGCTTAAGGTTTATACCTTGAATGCTCAAGCTCTACGTTTGAATGCCCAACCACTGCGTACTGGATGCTCAAAGCCTATACTTTGAATGCTCGAATTCTACCCTCCGAATGCTCGAGCTCTATGCTCTGAATGCTCAAATCCGGAACTTGAAAAAAGCTTTATGCTTAAATCAAACACACACGCACGGACCCGTGCACATATTGCATCAATTGCACCACCATTATCATATCTGTCCATATCTAACGATCATCATCATCATCACATATACATACTCTGCATATCTATCTCTCATTTAACAGGTCAACCCTGCAAATCAACCGGCTCTACGCCTCGGTTTTATTGATCGGTCCAGCGCCTCAATCCTTTGGCTTTACGCCAAAACTTATGACGAGAAAGCTCCGTGCACAGACCATCAGAATGCAACCGGCTCTACGCCTCGGTTCAAATCAAATTAAGCTCTAAGCTCTGACTCCTTTGACTATACGCCAAAACTTATGATGAGAAAGCTCTGTGCACAGACCATCAGATTGCAACCAGCAGGCTTTCGCCTTATACTATCTCCGCGCTTCGGTTCTATTAAGTTCAAAGCTCCAACACCTCAGGCTCTCGCCTCATGACCACAACAGGCTCTATGCCTCAGTTCTATCACCTCAGGCCCTCGCTTCATGACTACAGCCGGCTTCGCACCTCGATTCCCTCACCTCAACGCTCCGTGCTCTAGTTACTGGCCTCGCGCCCCCCATATCTCAAACCGGCGTCCAATTCATCCCCAGCAGATGGCTTGGATTCCACCCCAATTACATCAATTCCTCCCAGCTCATTTGCAAGGATAGGCTACTCTACCGAGCTCCCCTCAGTCAAAGTAAGGATGGTCAAGAAAAGCAAACGCACATGCCGTGTACTGATCTACCCCAAAATACTAAGGAAGCTCTCCGCAAAAATTCTCACGGCGGCCCCGCGCGCTCCTTCAACTATCTTCCGCAAAAATCCTAACTCAGTCTAGGTACGTCACACTACGGCTTTTTAAGCCCGAAGGTACGTCTTCTGTTTCTAACCCTCCAAACTTTTTCTTTTTCCTTACTGCCTCCCGAACTACGCTTGGTCTGAATTTCCCCTGTGGAATACGTAGGCAGCCTCCCGGCCCGACCATAACAAAAACCTTTTTCGAAAACCCCTTGGAATGTGCTTTGTTTTTTCCCCAATGAATTGCTCCAATAGCATGATTATATTCACTCATCAAGAGCAGCAACTAGACAATCTACAATGGCATTAAAGTGCCCACTCACACACACCTGGAAAAATTCACTTACAGCCTTCTCACACTCTCACCCCTTTACCATAGTCTGCCCTACACTTCCCATTCTCACAAACACCCTGCCCCACGGTTGGGATGGTGACGATGATACTGCTATGTCATCCAAAGATTGCATTCTAAAAATCAAAATAGAAAACAATTACTAACATGCAAACAAACATTTAGTCTATGTGTCTCCCTTTATGCTAAAATATGCAACCAATTTTTGAGAAAGGGAGAGAGATACCTCGGTGGTGGTGCTCGAAATAAGGGGGTTGGATCAACATTGGTTCGATCTTGTTCGTCCATTTTATCAAATTGTGAGCTACTTATGGGTAACCTACCAATGGCAGACATTATCTCAAAATCAGCATAAGTAACACACGAAAACCAGTCCAAATAATCGTTTCGTTTCCAAAAAAATCAACTTGTTCTCTAGGTAATCGTTCTATGTTATTTACGCCCCAAATCAGATATCATAGATACAAGCCCCAAATCGAATACCATAGATACAAAGATACAAGCCAATATACTGTTAGGGTTTCGAAAATCAGTAGAAAGCCCCAAGTTAGGGATATTGAATCAAATAGTCACTTTTAAGCAAAAGTGAGATTTTCACATACTTTGTTGCACTCTGCTTGTCCAGAAGAAATTAGGTACGTCAAAAAACTGAATGCAAGAGTTTCTAAATCATACTTATCGCAAATGCTATAAAACTATTCCTGTAGCTCAAGAGGAAGGATCCCCTGATCAAAGGGTTTCGAAAACCACACAATAAAATCACAGAGAACGAGAACAAGAGAGAGAGAACGAGAGAGATACCTTAGGGCTGATCGTAGCTCTGATGTTCGTCGTCTTCGATCTCGGCTTTGGTTCTTCGTATGTCGCCTCCTCTCTCTGTTATCCTCTCTATGGCTGGAACTTTCTAAATCACAGAAATTAGGGGGAAAAAAATCAATTATTGTTTCGAAAATCAAAGAAAACGAGAGAGAGAAAGAACGAGAGAGAGAGAGAGAGACCTTAGCTTGGGTCGTCGTTAGTCGTCTTCAATCTCAGCTTAGGTCGTTCATATCAGAAATTAGGGGAAAAAAATCAGTTATTGTTTCAAAAATCAAACAAAACGAGAGAGAGAATGAACGAGAGAGATAGAGGGAGAGACCTAAGCTTGGGTCGTCGTTCGTCGTCTTCAATCTCAGCTTGGGTCGTTCGGATCTTGGTCGCCTCCTTTTCTCTCTCTCTCTCTCTCTCTCTCTGGTGGGAACGAAGAAGTGTATACAGTGAAGAAAGCCCCATTTTTCCCCTTTTGTTCCCTGTTATTTCCCCAGCCGTGGATCTCACCCATCCTAATCCAACGGCTCAAACAGAAATCCGGACCATACTAAAATCCGAGCGACCGGATATGAAAAGAACTGTATATATATTATATATATTATATATATTGTGTGTGTGTGTATGTAGGAGATAAATTATCTCCTTATATCTCTCCCTCTCTTGTGCCTCTCCCTCTCTCTACCGTATCTCTCTCTTGCTCTCCCACTTGAAACTCCACTTGATCCCTCAAGAACCCAGAAGATCCACCTCCAGTCCACCTTGCTTGCTTGTTCTTGAGCTCGGGTTTCGTTGGGTTAAGCTCGGAGGAAGGCTTTTGTTGATTTTGAAGTTCATGGAGCTAGGGCTCGATTATATCGCGCGGATCTTGAACTTTGTTGTGAGGTAGGGACTTCTTCTCCTCTTTTATGTGTTAATATGTTCAATGGGTGTAGAAATCAAGCTTGGTTCATCCTCCTTTGTGCCTTTGAAATTTGTCAAAATCTACAGAAAATCACCCAAAATCGCGTGGGTATCAATCCCTATGCATGGGGGATCGATCCCCCTAGTCAAATTTTTGATCCAGCAGCACCAGGGATCAATCCCTCCCCTCTCTGGACAGCTTTAGAGCTGTTTTGCATATTCTCGACCGTATTGAGCCCCAATCACTTCTAATCAGTTTAGGACACCTCTGAACGCATTTCAAGCATATTTAATTAAATTCCTTGGATTAATTGAAGTTATCGTTGTCCCGTTAGTCTTCCATTGTTAATGAAAGATTAAGAAATTACTTGGTTAAGTTATATCAAATTATCTCTTATGTGTTTGATTGTGTGTGGTGGATGATGATGGCATGTTTATAATGTTTGTATCCTATCATATGATGACATGCATAAGAATGTGGATAGTGTAGAGAGAGCCATAGGCTTGCATATCAAATAATAGCGTAAATGCATGAGTTGGGAATTTGAATCGGGGAGTCCCGCAACGCATGAGGTGATAATACGGAGACTCTTAAATATGTCTTTCCATCCAAACATAAATAAACCCTCTATGTTTACCAAATACTAGGTATGTTAAAGCAATTTCAAAATCTTCTCATCATATAAAAATAAATCCTTCAACCCAACACAAAATCAACCCATAGCTAAATTAAAGTATTTATTTTCCCCATGGATAACCAAGGATTAGAAGTTTGTATACAGACGTTATCGTGTGGAACTTAATCCAAGATTAAAAAAAAAAAAGTGCAACCAAACTCATAATAACGAAACAACCCAAAAGAATCCTAGCCCACAATTTGCCCAATGATTATACAACAATGATGTACATGCTACATAGGTATGAATAACAAATTTCTACCACTAAAGTCCTTACACTTCAAAACTTTTCATATTTCTTCTAGTTCCATGAATCTAACTTCTCAATAAACAACGCTTTTGGTCCTTTTTTTTTGTACTCTACACTTAATACACAACAATTTAATTGAACTCTCAAATCATGATCCACTGCCCTAGTTATCATAAATAAATTACCACTCCAATTTAGGACTAATACTGAGTAAGCCTCTCAAATCCAACTCTCCGCGTCTGGAATGTAAAACAAAAAGAATAGCGCGACCACAATTCTTGAAGTCTAATTACTTTACTCCTACAGATATATAGAGGCCCAATGTCCATTTTCTAGCTATTAGATTCTCTCTTCTACATTCAACTTCAAAAATTCCGAAAGTACATATACGTTCTCCTTTCAAATTGGATTTTTTTTCCCCGGAACATCTTACTACGATCCACAACATTAACCATTTGCAAATCAACAAAAATATACCTCAAATTACACTCCAATTTCACCAAAGAATTACTCATTCAAAACAAAAAAAAAGATAATCAACCAAGTCATTGTTCGAATTCGGAATTAGCATAGTCATGGAAAGAATAACAACAAATCCTAACCCAAACCAAATAAGCCAATAACCAATGAGTAAACTTCTATTACTAATAAGTACTATGCATTAAACTGAGCCTCAAAACCCAAAATCTAACTTATTTAACACCTGATATACCAATGATGCTAATAAACGTATAAACATTTACAAAATTCCAACGACAAATCTGAGTCCCCTTAGCCACCAAAAGAGAGAAAATCAATGTGGATCATCATATAGACATGGACACCCTTGCCGATTACTAACCTTCAGTAAGGTCATGAAAACTAATGCATCCAAAAGAAAAGCCCATAGTACAACATCCCAAAAAATAACAATAGTCAAGACCAACTCTAAAACTTTTAATTCACTCAACAATTTAGGGTCTAATCCCACGCACTGAAGCATTAAAATACAATTCCAAATCAACTATAATCAAGATCAGTATTACTCCATATTCACTTGAATGACACAATAACAGGTCTAATATCATAAGTTTATCCCGACACAATCTTCTACATCCGACCTACACATAACCCAAGATAGTAACGCTCATTGATACAGTTAATTCCATAATCGACACCTAAACATTCCATTCTTCTACGCAATGGTCTAATCAGCAAAATATACCCTAACAATCCACTTCTATATAGTCCAAGCAATCCACACTCTCTTGAACTCTACATATATTGTCGTTACCAAATAAACAATCCTAACCATTCTAAAACTAAAACCTCCATTGATCCCCAAGTTCTCAAAACATAAATGGCTATCACAAGAAAATACACCAAATTTCCACAATGACATCACTCCAACATTGAAATCTCTACTAAATCCTAGTCATCTACAGAATACCTATCAACAACGAAACATTGGAATCCTATCGACTCATAATACTATTCACCTCCTGCTGAATATATGCAAATCCAAAAAGCATTTTCTTAGATGGTGTAAAATCAGTTATTTTTCCCAATAAACCAATAACCAATTCCAGATTAGAATACTAACAAAACGAAGTCTATAAAATATATAACAACTCAAAAAATATACTATATTATCTAAAGAAAATCCAAATAGGGAAGTCTAAGAACACCATACTTAAATAAATTAGCCCCAACCTTCACAACTAACTGAAGAAAAAGTACTAGTCTCATCCATAAATTAGTCTCCAAAAATACATGCACACCATCAATACGATTTCTCCAAATTCAATGACTTTACAATCCATTACGTTTACATCACCAAAGCACTCTCAAATATGTCTTTCCATCCAAACATAAATAAACCTTTTATGTTTACCAAATACTATGTATGTTAAAGCAATTTGTCCATCTTCGCATCATATAACAATAAATCCTCCAGACCAACACAAAATCATCCCATAACTAAATTAAGGTATTTTTTTTCCCCTTGGACAACCAAGGTTTAGACGTGTGTATACAGACATTATCATAAGGAAATCACCCCAAGATAGAAAGTATAAACCAAACTCATAATAACAAAACAGCCTACAATTCGCCCAATGATTAGACAACAATGATGTACCTGCCACTTAGGTATGAATACCAAATTTCTACCACTAAAGTCCTTACAGTTCAAAGTTTTTCATATTTCTTACAGTTCTATGAATCTAACTTCTCAATAATCCACGCTTTTGGTCCTTTTTTTTGTATGCTATACTTAATATACAACAATTTAATTGAATTCTCAATCATGATCCACTGCCCTAGTTACCATAATTAAATTACCACTCTAATTTAGGAATAATACCGAGTAAACCTCTCAAACCCAACTCTCTGCATCAGCCGTGTAAAACAAAAAGACGAGCGCCACCACAATTCTTGATATCTAATTACTTTACTCCAACTGGATACTTAGAGGCCCAATGTCCATTTTCTAGCTATTAGATTCTCTCTTCTACATTCAACTTCAAAAATTTTGAAAGTACATATACGTTCTCCTTTAAAAGTGAAATTACACTCCAACTTCACCAAAGAATTACTCATTCAAAACAAAAAGGAAGATAATCAACCAAGTCGTTGTTCGAATTCGGAATTAGCATAGTCATGGAAAGAATAACAACAAATCCTAACCCAAACCAAATAAGCCAATAACCAATGGGTAAACTTCTATTACTAACTAGTACTATACATTAAACTGAGCCTCAAAACCCCAAATCTAACTAATTTAACACCTGATATACCAATGACGCTAATAAACGTATAAACATTTACCAAATTCCAACGACAAATCTGAGTCCCCTTAGCCACCAAAAGAGAGAAAATCAATGTGGATCATCATATAGACATGGACACCCTTGCCGATTACTAACCTTCAGTAAGGTCATGAAAGCTAATGCATCCAAAAGAAAAGCCCATAGTACAACATCCCAATAAATAACAATAGTCGAGACCAACTCTAAAACTTTTAATTCACTCAACAACTTAGAGCCTAATCCAACGCACTGAAGCATTTTTCATAGAATCCTACACACTACAAATTCTATCCATAATCGCTACAGATCATGTGTCCAAATTAAGAAAGAAGTAAATGATCCCAAAACCAACAATTGATACAAGAACAGTATTACTCCATATTCACTTGAATGTCACAATAGCAGGTCTAATCTCATAAGTTTATCCCGACACAATCTTCTTCTTCCAAACTACACATAACCATAGATAGTAACGCTCATTGATATAGTTAATTCCATAATCGACACCTAAACATCCTATTCTTCTACGCAATGACACTGTTAATTCCATAATCGACACCTAAACATTATATTCTTCTACGCAATGGTCTAATCTACAAAATATACCGTAACAATCCATTTCAATATAGCCCAAGCAATCCACACACTCTCATGAACTCTAAACATATTGTCGTTACCAAACAAACAATCCTAACCATTCTAAAACTAAAACCCCCATTGATCCCCAAGTTCTAAAAACCTAAATGGCTATCACAAGAAAATACACCAAATTTCCACAATGACACCAATTAAACAATGAAGTCTCTCTCCTAAATCCTAGGTCATCTAACACAATACCTATCAATGACGAAACATTGGAATCCTATCTTCTTAGATGGTGTAAAATCATTTATTTTTACCAATAACCAAGTCTGGATTAGGATACTAACAAAAAGAAGTCTATAAAATCTATAACTCAAAGAATCTCTAGGATCTAAAGAAAATCCAAATAGGGAAGTCTAAGAACACTCTCCTTAAATAAATTAGCCCCAAGCTTCACAACCAACTGGGAATAAAAAGTACCAATCTCATCCATAAATTAGTCTCCAAAAACACACACACTCCATCAATACTATTTCTCCAAATTCAATGACCGTACAACCCAATACGTTTATATCACCAAAGCACTCTCAAATATGTGTTTCCATCCAAACATAAATAAAGTCTCTATGTTTACTAAATACTATGTATGTTGAAAGCAATTTCACCATCTTCACATCATATAACAATAAATCCTCCAAACCAACACAAAATCATCCCCGAACTAAATTGAAGTATTTTTTTTCCCCCTCCAAACCAACACAAAATCATCCCAGAACTAAATTGAAGTATATTTTTTCCCTTGGACAACCAAGGATTAGAAGTATGTCCACAAAGAAATCAATGAGCATATGTATACAAATGCTATCATAACTCACTCCAAGATAAATATAAAAAAAAAGTACAAAGCCAATCTCATAATAACGAAACGGCCCAAAAGAATCCTAGCCTACAATTCGCCCAATGATATGAAACAATTATGTATAGGTCACTTAGGTATGAATAACAAATCTCCACCACTAAAATCCTTACACTTCAAAGCTTTTCATATTTCTTACAGTTCCATGAATCTAACTTCTTAATAAACCACGCTTTTGGTCAATTTTTTTGTACGCTCCACTTAATACACACCAATTTAATTGAATTCTCAAATCATGATCCACTGCCCTAGTTGCCATAAACAAATTACCACTCCAATTTAGGACAAATACTGAGTAAGCCTCGCAAATCCAACTCACTTTGTCTACAGTGTAAATGAATAAGAATAGTGCGGCCACAGTTCTTGAAGTCTAATTACTTTACTCCAGTATGATACGTAGAGGTCCAACGTCCATTTTCTAGCTATTAGATTCTCTCTTTTACATCCAACTCCATAAATTCTGAAAATACATATACGTTCTCCTACCAAAGTTGATTTTTTGCCCGGAACTTATTATGATCCACAACATTATCCATTAGGAAGTCCACAAAAATATACCTCAAATTACACTCCAACTTCACCCAAGAATTACTCATTCAAAACAAAAAAGAAGAAAATCAACCAAGTCAACGATCGAATTTGGAATCAACATAGTCATGGAAAGAATAACAAGAAATCCTAGCCCAAACCGAATAAGCCAATAACTAAAGAGTAAACTTCTATTACTAACCAATGATGCTAATAAACGAATAAACATTTACCAAATTCCAACTACAAGTCTTAGTCCCCTTAACCACCCAAATAGTGAAAATTATTGTTGATCATCATATAGACATGGACACCCTTGCCAGTTACTAAACTTCAGTAAGGTCATGAAAACTAATGCATCCAAAAGAAAAGCTCATAGTACAACATCCCAATAAATAACAATTGTCAGGACCAACTCTAAAACTTTTAATTCACACAACTTAAGGCCCAAACCCACGCACTAAAGCTTTAAAATAGAATTCCATAGAATCTTCCACACTACAAATTCTATCCATATTAGCTACAGAATCATGTGTCTCCAAATTAAGAAAGAAGTAAATGATCCCAAAACCAACAATAATCAAGATCAATATTACTCCATATTCACTTGAATGTCACAATAGAAGGTCTAATGTCATAAGTTTATCCCGACACAATCTTCTACTTCCGAACTACCCATAACCAAAGATAATAACGCTCATTGATACAGTTAATTCCATAATCGACACCTAAACATTCCATTCTTCTACGCAAGGGTCTAATCAACAAAATATACCCTAACAATCCACTTCAATATAGCCCAAGCAATCCACACTCACATGAACTCTACATATATTGTCGTTACCAACCAAACGATCCGAACCATTCTAAAACTAAAACCACCATTGATCCCCAAGTTCTCAAAACCTAAATGGCTATCACAAGAAAATACACCAAATTTCTACAATGACACCAATCAAACAATAAAGTCTCTCTTAAATCCTAGGTCATCTAACATAATATTTATCAACGACGAAACATTGAAATCCTATGGACTCGTGCTACTATTCACCTCCTGTTGAATATCTGCAAATCCAAAAAGTATTTTCTTAGATGGTGTAAAATCATTTATTTTTCCCAATAAACCAATAACCAAGTCTGGATTAGGATACTAACAAAAAGAAGTCTATAAAATATATAACTCGAAGAATCTCTACGATTTAAAGAAAATCCAAATAGGGAAATCTAAGAACACCCCTTAAATAAATTAACCCCAACCTTCACAACTTACTGAAGAAAAAGTACTAGTCTCATCCATAAATTAGTCTCCAAAAATACATGCTCACCATAAATACTATTTCTCCAAATTCAATGACCATACAACCCAATATATTTACATCACCAGAGCAATTTCAATTATGTGTTTCCATCCAAAAATAAATAAACCCTCTATGTTTACCAAATACTATGTATGTTGAAAGCAATTCTCCATCTTCTCATCATATAACAATAAATCTTCCAAATCAACACAAAATCACTCCAAAAGTAAGTTGAAGTATTTTTTTTTCCCTTTGACAACCATGGATCAGAAGTATGTCCACAAAGAAATTATTGCGCATATGTACACAAACATTATCATGAGGAACTCACTCCAAGATAAAAAAAATATTAACCAAACTCATAGTAACGAAATAGCCCAAAAGAATCCTAGCCCACACTTCGCCCAATGATTAGACAATAATGATGTACAGGCCACTTAGGTATGAATAACAAATCTCCACCACTAAAGTCCTTCAACTTCAAAGCTTTTCATATTTCTTCCACTTCCATGAATCTAACTTCTTAATAAACCACGCTTTTGGTCCCTTTTTATGTACGCTACACTTACAACACAACAATTTAAGTGAACTCTCAAATCATTGATCCACTGCCTTAGCTACCATAAACAAATTACTACTCCAATTTAGGACTAATACTAAGTAAGCCTCTCGAATTCAACTCTGTGTCTGCAGTGTAAAACAAAAAGAGTAGCGCGGCCACAATTATTGAAGTCAAATTACTTTACTCCAGCCTTATACGTAGAGGTCCAATGTCCATTTTCTAGCTATTAGATTCTCTCTTCTACATCCAACTTCATAAATTACGAAAGTACATATACTACGATCCACAACATTAACCATTAGCAAATCTACAAAAATATACCTCAAATTACACTATAACTTCACCCAAGAATTACTCATTCAAAACAAAAAATAGATAATCAACCAAGTCATCAATCAAATTTGCAATCAACAGTCATGGAAAGAATAACAACAAATTCTAGCCCAAACCGAATATGCCAATCACTAATGAGTAAAATTCTATTACTAACTAGTACTATACATTGAGCTGAGCCTCAAAACGCCAAATCTAACTTATTTAACATATGATATTCTAATGATGCTAATAAAATGATTGAACATTTACCAAATTCCAACTAAAATATGAGTCCCCTTAGCCACCCAAATAGCCGGACGCCAGCAAAATAATTTTCAGTGGAGGTCCTTCAACTTTTTGAGTTTTTTAGCCATAAGGCCAAAATATGTTTAGGCACTTTGATAGGGTTTTAGGGTGCACTTTCCTATTATAAAGTTTTTATGGTTTAGGCACTTTCATATATAGGGTATCTTAGGGTTTTAGGCACTTTTATATGGTGCCCTATGGCTTTAGGCACTTTCATAAGCAAATTTGTCCTAGTGTTGATCATGATATAGACATGTACACCCTAAATAACAATATCTCAATAAATAACAATAGTCAAGACCAACTCTAAAACTTTCAATTCACTCAACTTAAGGCCTAAGCCCACGCACTGAAGCATTAAAATACAATTCCACATAATCTTGCACACTACAAATTCTATCCATAATCGCTACAGAATTATGTGTCCAAATTAAGAAAAAGTAAATGATCTTAAAACCACCAATAATCAAGATTAGTATTTATCCATATTCACTTGAACGCAACAATAGCAGGTCTCATCACATAAGTTCATCCCAACACAATCTTCTACTACCGAACTACCCATAACCACAAGATAGTAATGCTCACTAATACAATAAATTCCATGATCTGACACCTAAACATTCCATGGTTCTATGCAAGGGTCTAATCGGCAAAATATACCCTAAAAATCCACTTCCATATAGCCCAAGCAATCCACACACTCTCATGAACTCTACATATATTGATGTTACCAACCAAACGGTCCTAATCATTCTAAAACTAAAACCTCCATTGATCCCTAAGCTCTCATAACCTAAATGGCTTTCAGAAGAAAATACACCAAATTTCCACAATGACACCAATCAAACAATGGAGTCTCTTTCCTAAATCCAAGATCATCTAACATAATACCTATCAATGACGAAACATTGGAATCCTATCGAATCGTTCTACTATTCACATCTTGCTGAACATCCGGAAATCCAAAAAATATTTTCTTAGATGGTGTAAAATCATTTATCTTTCCCAATAAAACCAATAACCAAGTCTGGATTAGGTACTAACAAAAGAAGTCTATAATATATATAACTCCTCGAAGAATCTCTAGGATCTAAAGAAAATCCAAATAGGAGAAGTCCAAGAACATCCTCCTTAAATAAATTAACCCCAACCTTCACAATTAACTGAAAAAAAAGTACCTGTCTCATCCATTTCTAGGTGTGATGCCTAGACCTATCCTTCTCTAACCCTTCCTCTCCTACTTCATACAAATTGCTATTCACTGTTCATTGTTCACAGCCCTAAAACTGCCCCTGTTCTTTGTGTTTTAGCATCCTTAATCCTATTGCATATCTGTCCTACATCAATATGACAAGGGTAAGGTTGTCTGATATGAGTCCAACCGCTGCACCCAACTACGATACTTGAATCCTCCTAACTTATTTCGATCTCCAAACCTGACATTTGAAAGTAAAGAAAGTTTTCCAGCCTCTCACATGGAAAGAGACAGAAATCCCCTTCTTCAAAATCCCATTTAATTTCCATCACATTATTAATTTATGTCATCTTATGCTAGAACGATCTCTTAAGACAACAAAAAAGAAAATTAAATGTTCAGATCCACGAACCAATAGCCAAGCTCGGGAATTGGGATATAACCGCAAAAGTAATACTTAACTCGGGCACACTTGACATGGCATGAAAAGATATAGAACGAGGACGAGGCATAATTAGATGAAAATTTATAATCGCAATACCCCAGATTTTACCAACCTATATTGTAGAACGTCCTTAAGCAAATGATTCCTGTAGAAAGACTTGGGTTGTCACAGCGATTTCAACAATTTTAACCACTCTTTAAGGATATTCTTCCATTCCCTCCCTTTAAAAGCCTGTGCGTTGAATGTTCTAACACTGCAGTTTTATAAATAAATAAAAAAAGAAAACCAAAATTTAACTACAAATACAAAGGGAAGACCTACACAAATTTGCAGGTGGAAGAAAAACTACAATAATCAATCAGAAGTCACAATAACCAGAAAACAATTACCAGACACGATCAACGACATTGTAACCCATAAACTTCAGAAATGAAGGAACAAGTTGCCACGAGTGAGATTCTATGACAGCAAGAACTTTTTGCAAAGATCGAATCAACAAGGACAAAACTGTTGCGCAAGGGTTGTTATCAGATGCAGGAGAAAGAAACAAATGGAAGCGTTCCACCAAACCTGAAAAGCAAAACCCAGGTAAGAAATTAAATTTCCAGAATGCAAACTAAGTAAAATAATAAGAATTACAGTACTTTTTGTTCCATATTCAATATGCATGTATCTAGAAGAACTTGGTGGAAAAAGCAACGTAGAAATGATGCCACATACCACTAGAATTACTAGTAGACACTCTGTTGCTTCTGTCTGATTGACCCATATATGCTAGAAAATTAGATTGACACTGCCAGATACTGAACAAATCGATCCCATGTAACGTCAAAATACTTTCTTATTAGGACTGTCATGCAATCAAATCCAAGGTCACATAGAGAGCTAAATCTGTTATGGAAGATGCCAAATATCCCGTACAAAACTTAAACAAGCCTCAAGTCTACTTTGTTTCATAAGAAGGAACCAAGACCCAATTCTGAGTTTAAGAAGGCAAAAGCCCCCAAAAACTGAGACCTGTTCTACAGAATTTCTGAGTTTTGAACAGCAGCCACAAGACCCACGAAAATCATTCAAAACCCATCTCCAACAACTCAAATCACACCCAAATCAGCCCCAAACAAGTAAAGATTAAGAGCTATCTAACACATGCAATTCAAGAGAAAAATCAAGAACAAATAAGTTACCTCTTTGAACTATGAAGGCATATATGTTTCAGCTATCCTTGCACTAGAAAGGCCCTTCTGTATTCTTGAAATCAATAAGATTACTTTTCTGCTGGTAGTAACTTAAAGAGGTGTATCCTCAATTGAGAGGAGGAGGCGAAGAACCTAATATTAGAACAAATCATCCTCAAATCCACTCCCAGCATGATGATAAAAAGGAGTCGTAACGAGGAAAAGAAATACATACATTACAGCCCCGGTCATCAGCAAAGCAAGTTTGAGAAACTTCAGTTTTAATATTTTCATGCGCGGGCTCGTCATTAGGAGAATGCTTACAATTTAGAAGTTAATAATGGAATGATATTCTTAGATTGGAAATACGGATCAATTTGTCGGGCTGGCACAAATTATCAGCAAATATACCCAATGATTCCACAGCCTTCTCCACTTTAAGTTCTGGATGCAATCCAACACTGTTGGTTTCTTCTTGTATAGTAGACCTTAATTTTGCATGTTTCGAAGAAAGTTAACAAAAGTTTGAGTCTTGTCACAAGCAAAAAATAATCCATGACGACAAAAAAATGATGAATAAACATCACAAAAGGTTCTAAAACCTTACCCATTCATCAAATCCAAAAAATCAGCAACAGCAGATAATATCTGTGATGATGACCTATATCTTGCAGCCAGACGCAAAAATTTGCTCACCTCTTCATCTACCAGATCACAACTTGTTATAGGAACTCAAAGAAACACCAATTAGGCTTTGCCAAGTTAGTCTATGAAACCCTGCAATATGGTTTGAAAAACTTGAAATTAATCGCTAGTTGTATACCAAGATATAAGAGTTGGTGCAACTAGATTGAAAACTCCAATTCAAAATTCCATAATCGGATGCTAACTAATTTTTTGAAGCAGAAAACTAAAATAGCCATTCAATTTTACCAAATTCTTTCAACTTCCCATAACCATACAGAAACAAAAGGGAGAATGAATATCAAAAATTAAGGCATGTGATTCCTAACAACTCTACGGGTACTTATTTATTTCCCATCTATATGCTAATGCAGAGTGGAGACAGCTTACCACACTACATTCACTTCTCTATAGAAAGTTTTGTCAGTGCCTAAGTGAAACAGGATGACATAATTTACCAGCATCAATCATAAGAAGCTGATCGAGTGCATCCACAAAATCAAGTAATAAGGAGGAGTTTGCTTAGATGTCTTTCAGATAAGGATAGCAGCTAATGATTCCCCACACCAAAGCCAATTTACTCTCCTGAAGTTGAATGACTGATGAATCACCATGCACAGTAGCCAATAGCATCCTGCAAGTAGGGCTGTAAATGAACTGAGCCGTTCGCGAACTGTTCGAGACTCGGTTCGGTAAGAGCTTGTTCGAGTTCGATTCGTTTGCTAAACGAACTAAACCTGAACCTCAATTCTAGGCTCCTTCCGTAAATGAGCCGAACCTGAGCCTAACGGTATTTGGCTCGGTTAGGCTCGCGAACCTATACTTAAATTTAATTAATAATTCAATAGGGGTCTATTTGTAAATATAAAAAAATTTAAGGTTGTATATATAATTCAATACTTATTTTTCTCCCAAATTCTATATGATCAATGAGAGAGTTTGGATTCGCTTGAGTTTAATGAACCGAGCCGAACTAAACCCGAGTCTTGACGAGCTCAATTCGAGCTTAGATTCAGCTCGGCTCCATTCGTTTGAGTTTAACGTGTCAAACTCGAGCCAAGATGTTCAGGTTCGAATCGAACCCGAGCCGAACTCGAGCCGAACCGGTACCTTAACGAACCCAACCGAGCCGAACCCGAGCTTTGAAAAATTTTAACAAGCCGAACTCGAGCCGAGTTGTTCAGGCTCGAATCGAACTCGAGCCGAACTAGTACCTTAACGAACTTGAGCCGAACTTAACAGGGTTCGGCTCGATTCGGTTCGTTTACAGCCCTACCTGCAAGTGACTGCAGATCCTTGAAACCTGTTCTCCAAATGCTCCATCTAGAAAGCTGGGGCTTTGAACTTGAACTTGCATTCTTTCACAGAAGATAAGTAGCAAAAGAATAACTTCTTCCTCTTAAGTTTTTTTTTATAATATCATTCAATGCATTAGAACCGAAGGCCAAGATCATTAGCATCCGAAGAGAAATTAGACAAGCATCCGGTACAGTGCAGAAAAAATACAAAAAAAAAATACCTTGTAATATTACATCTGAATGCATGGACTATGCGAGGATCTTTTAGTAGCAATTGTTGGATAAAAGTCAGCAAACTGAAAACCAAGTCATACATGTCAAAGACAGTAACAAGTAATTGTTGACGGAATAAAAAAGGCTAGAAAAAATAAATAAACAGGGAAGGGAGTCCCATGGACTGAAAAAAAAAAAAAAAACCATTATGAAGGCAATACTTTGACTTCCTTAACTTAAATATAGGAGCCCATTGCACAGAAATAATGGAAATAACTGAGACGTTATCAGCTAAATGGAGCCCATCAAGAATGCAGAGCATCAATTGCAGAAGCTTATCAACAACTTCAGAAGATTGGTCTTCTGCCTTCTGCATTCTCAAAGGCAAGATGAACTTCTGCATAAGCATCCCAGCTACTAGAAGCATCAATTAGTAATCTGTATATAAAAGCAACAATTGATTCTCAGTATAATAAGCACGCTAACATCTAGGCAACATACCAAAAAACCATTAAAAGCACAAACCAATCAGAACTACTTGATAGCCCACCTTCGGTTTTCCGGATATAATCAAATCTGAATGGTAGAAATCAGCAACGACCACAGGCAACTGAGGTGCAATGATAATCCACTAGATAAAGCGGCCCTAATTTCCTCATATAAACAACCCCTTATCAAATTCAACATTGTAGGCTCAAGCTCCTCACATATCCTTTCGAAGCTAGCACTTACAACTTCAAGAACATATTGTGAGCCTGCCAACACACACCACACCAGAGGGGAGAGAGAGAGAGAGAGCACTCAGAACAACGTACATATAATTTTTGGCAGAATTCATAATATGTTTGATTTTACTCACATAGGTTACGAGGTGCAAGTCATCATACTAATAAATAAGAATGGCATATGGACTAGTTGAGTCAATCATGGTAAACTGCTTCTAATATGAACATGAACAGCTGCCAACGCTTGATTTAGAAAGCAACTCTTTTTACAGGAAAAAAAAAATTAATCATCCAAATCTAACATGGATATAGCAAAATTATTTTGGCAACTAATCCCCCCATCCCAAATTATCTGTCTGCTTCTTCATTTGTTCATGTCACAAATCGTTGTCCATCTTGAAAAGTAAAAGTGTTGAAACCTATAAAACTCTATTATTGCCCTCATCTTTTTGAATTCAAGTGACACTATAATAAATAACAAAAAAACTCTCCATGGTAGTTTTGGATCTTTGAAAACTTCTCAAAAGCAATTCTTTGGGCCCCTTAAAAAAGTTGCATTCTCGAGAATTGGTATATAGTTCGGAACACAGAGAGTAAATCGTAGCAGATCATCCTGAGATTAAATGAATAACAAGGAAAAAAATAGTTTAGTATGCAGCAAGAACTACATATATTAGAAATGTATAAACACCACATGTGAAGGAATCTAACAAAAAGAGCTTGCCTTGGGCAAATTTATCACCAATGCCAAGTATTGAGCTGTGCACAAGTAAACGCGACACTTGCTCAGCTCTTGAATGCAACTTTGACAAAATTCCTCTCATAATATACCATAGTAAAGCACTGACACCAGATTTTCTGATCTTAACCTACTAATTACCCTACAAAACCAGATGACGTGGACTTATCTTGTACATCATGAAGGCTAGAATCAGCTGTGGTGGAACCAACTGTAACTGCTGCATCTTCTGTCTCCTTGACACTCCCCTGCAAACTCATGGGAGAATTTCCAACCATGAGTTTGGACTTCAACAACTGAAACCTAGAAACAGACAAGGCTTTCGTAAAAATATCAGCTATCTGAGCCTCAGAACTAATATGACACAATGCTATATGATGATTGAGCACTTGTTCCCGAATGAAATGATAGTCGATCTCGATGTGCTTAGTCCGAGCGTGAAAAACAGGATTACAGGCAAGTGCAATGGCAGACTTATTGTCACACCAAAGAACATGAGGGGTAGAAGAAGGAATAAACAATTCTGTAAACAATTGTTGCAACCAAACTAAGTCCGTGGCTGTATGGGCCATGGCCCTGTACTCTGCTTCAGTGGATGAGCGAGCCACGGTGTGCTGTTTCTTGGCACACCAAGAAACCAGATTATGACCCATAAAAATGCCAAACTCTGTAGTAGACCTCCTGTCAACAGGATATCCAGCCCAATCAGAGTCTGCAAAAGCTGTTAAACATAGAGGCCCTTTGACAAAATGCAATCCTCGATGCACTGAACCTTTGATGTATCGAAGGATGCATTTAACGGCCATAAAATGACTAAGCTTGGGAGCATGCATATGCTGACAAGCAACGTTAACAGAATAAGAAAGCTCAGGTCTTGTAAATGTCAAATACTGTAGTGATCCCACCAAGGTTCGATACAACTGAACATCAACAAAAAAAGGATCAGAGTCTGGAATACCAGGTTTAACTGAGGCAGGAGAACATGAGGGCTTGCAATCCACCATGCCAGCTTTGACAAGTAACTCTGTAGCATATTTGGATTGAGATAAAAACAAACCAATAGGAGAAGTAATGACTTCGATGCCCAGAAAATAATTCAATGTGCCCAAGTCTTTCATAACAAACTTTTGACTAAGCTGAACAATAAGAGACTGAATGTAAGAAGTATCACTTCCAGTGATCACTATGTCATCCACATAAATCAAGACCAATGTAATATGATTTCCTTTTGGCAAAATGAACAGAGACGTGTCGGATTTGCTGGAATGAAAGCCAAGTTCAACAAGATAACTAGAAAATAGTGCATACCAGGCTCTTGGAGCCTGTCGAAGTCCATAAAGAGCTTTGGAAAGCTTGCACACATAATTGGGATGAACTGTATCTCGGTACCCAAGAGGTTGTCGCATGTATACATCTTCTGAAATAACCCCATGGGGAAATGCATTGGAAACATCTAACTGACAAAGTAGCCAACCATGATGAACAGCCAAACTCAAAATAACTCTAAGAGTGGGCTGCTTAATGACAGGACTAAAAGTTTCAGTGAAGTCCATTCCCTCTGCCTGTTGATTGCCATTAGCAACTAGTCCGGCCTTGTATCTGGCCACAGTACCATCAGAGTGTCTTTTAATCTTATAAATCCACTGACACCCTATTACATGCCCATGTGAAGGAGGTGGAACAAGAACCCAGGTACCTTGCTTAACTAGAGCGTCATACTCCTCTGCCATGGCTTTTTGCCACACATAATGAGAAACAGCTTGAGTGAAGTGTTTAGGTTCAGAATTGGGTAAAGAAGAAGGAGAAGTAGAGGTTGGAGAGTCAGTAGTAGCAAGTAAAGTGAAAGGATGTTTGGGCTTAAAAATCCCATCTTTGGACCTGGTCCTCATAGAGTGAGCAGGAAGACCATGAGAACTAGTAGCAACAGTAGGAAAAGAAGAGGAAACAGGATTTAAAGGAGAAGGAACAGAAGAAGGTACAAGAGGAGGAGCAGGAAAACTAGAAGAAGAAGGAACAAAATTAGATGAATCAAGAGACACAGTAAAGGGTACAGAGGAATGAGACTGAAAAAGAGGAATAGAGATAGGGGGAGATTGAACTGGAACAGATAGGGATAGAAGAAGAAACATCAACTGTTATGTCAGAAAAAGAGGCAAGAGGATCAAAACATCTATACCCTTTAGAAGTGGTACAATATCCCAGAAGTATACATGTAGTTGATTTGGGAACCAATTTATGAGAAGTATATGGCTTAAGCCAAGGAAAACAGGCACATCCAAAGGGTTTAAGAGAAAGATAATCAGGCTTAGCATTGAATAGAAGAACATAAGGAACTTGAAAGTTCAATGAGGAATGAGGAAGCCGATTTGCTAGAAAAACAGTAGTAAATAGAGCTTCTAACCAAAAATGTGCAGGCATGCATACTTGATCAAGAAGAGTGAGAGTAGTGTCCATTAAATGCCTGTGTTTTCATTCAACCACACCATTTTGTTCAGCTGTGTATGGACAAGAAGTTTGATGAACAATGCCACTATTAAGAAACAAATTAGTCAGATAATGGTTTACAAATTCTTTGCCATTATCTGATCTAACTGTCTTGGCTGTGCGATTAAAATGATTGTGAATAAAAGCTTTGAATTGTGTCAGAACAGTTTTCACATCAGATTTAAGGAACAAAGGAAACAGCCAGGAATATCTAGTGCAATCATCAATGATAAGAAGATAATATCTATAGCCCTTAACAGAAGAAATGGGAGCAGGTCCCCACACTTCCATGTGCAACAAATCAAAAGGTTGTGCAGACTGAGTTACAGACAAAGGAAAAACTAGCTTGTGACTTTTGACTTTATTACAACTCAAACATTGAACATCATA
Organism: Rhododendron griersonianum; assembly: GCA_018127125.1. Classification (NCBI taxonomy): domain Eukaryota; kingdom Viridiplantae; phylum Streptophyta; class Magnoliopsida; order Ericales; family Ericaceae; genus Rhododendron; species Rhododendron griersonianum. Next base: position 14,186,006 of record CM030799.1, on the reverse strand, counting down.
GGGCTTAGAGACAGGCAAAGCAAACTGTTTTATAAGAGACTGAAACAAAGGGAAACTAGGGTGGCCAAGCTTCTGGTGCCACAAAGTGGCAGAAGAAGTTGCCACACTCTTATTGGTATGGAAAACAGAAGGAACCTGAGAAGATTCAGACTCAAAGCAGCTCTGGATAGGATAGAGGCCCTTGTGGCATGGCCCCTTGAAGAGAATGTGATGGGATTGGTTGTCCTGAATGACACAACCAGTAGAATTGAAGGTTAGAGTACAATTATTATCTTTAGCAAGCTGAAAAACGGAAAGAAGATTATGTGTAATAGCTGGAGTATGAAGACCATTAGTAAGATGAAACTGAGCTCTAGGTGTAGGCAAAATACCACTACCAGTGGAGGAAACAGACAGAGAATTACCATTTCCAACCATGACACCTCCACCAGCTGTGTAGGGCTGAGGACTCATGATATTATTCAGATCTGAAGTGACATGGTTTGTAGCTCCACTATCAAGATACCAATTCTGTGTAGGTGAGGAGGTTGAAGTCTCAGGCATGCCCAAACCAGAGGCATAACTAGCTGCAAAAGCTGAAGCAGATGGAAAAGAATGACCAAGAACACCTGACCCAGAAACAGGTGAAGAAACTGAAGCATTATATCCACCACCGCCACCACCATAACCAGAAGAATTACTAGGGTGCACAAACAGATGTTGAGATGTTGCAGCAGGTGGAAACTGAGGATATGGCATGGGCATCTGAAATGATCCCGGAAAAGCAGATGTTGAAGGCCCATGCCTCCACATAGGAGAAGATTGTACACCTGTTAACGGAAACCCTGCAGTTGGATTGAAGCTAGGAACAGCAAACCCAGGATATGGAAAACCAGAAGAAGTAGCAAACCCAGGAGATGGAAAACCAGAAGTCTGTGTGTTCCTAAAATGACATGTACGAGCCGAGTGATTATCCTTCCCACAAATCTGACATGCAGGTCTTGGAAAGGACATAAATCCTTGACCTCTTGATCTGTTCCTATTGGTAGTGTTAAACCTGGTACTTGGTTGAGAAAAATAAGAAGCTTGAGGAAAGTTTTGTGGTGGTTGAAACATTGGTGCTTGAAAGGGTTGAAAATTCTGTGATTGAAAATTCTGTGATTGAAAATTCTGTGGTTGAAAATTCTGTGAGCCTTGAGAAGTCTGAAAAGATTGAAACTGCTGTGGCTGTTGGTAAAGCTGTGATCCTTGTAAAGACTGATTCATAGAAGGAACAGATGAAGCAACCTGAGTACTAGTGCTGCAATTATGCTGAGGCATGGACCCTTGAGAGGTAGTACTTGGACCAGATACACTAAGGTCCTGTAACTTCTGAGTAGCTACAAAAACACTGCTAGAACCAGTTGTCACTTTAGACTTGTGTGTTTGGTGTTCTTCTGCTTTTAGAATTGACACAAGTTCATGAAACTCGAGGTCTCTATGTGATGCAAACCAAATCAAAGGATAGATTCGTAAGAGAGATAATATCCCAAAACGGGATACAAGGAGCAAAAACACTCTATATTCTTTTATCAATACATCAAAAAAACTCACTAATGAGAGCACAAGACACCTATTTTATAGATTCAAAACCCTACATACACTAATGACACTAAAATGACAACAATACCCCTAAATCTTACTACATCATACACCCCCTCTAAAGAAAACAACTTGTCCTCAAGTTGGACAAGAAGACTCAAGACAACTACTTAAGTAAGAACAAAACAAAGTCTTTATTAAGCAGCTTCAGATTCGGCATGTGGCTGCACTTCCTCGATCACATCTCCCTCATCACAACCAATCTTCAATATGAGCTTCTTTTCGTATACATCCACCGCGGCCATACTTAGGTGTGAATAAGCAATCCATTTGGCATGTCTTCGGTACAATAAAACACCATCAAAAGATCTCCGAACACATACTCCCAAAATATACTTAGACCAATTATCATTCGAAGATTTAAGAACGTGCACCACCTCATACCCAAGACTCGCTCGAGTGAACACCATACCCAAGGGATCTTCAAATTGTCCCATGAGTGCTTCCGCTTCTTTTGGTGAAGCCCAAGGGATAGGTGTGGAGAGAAGTGTTGACTTGAGGACCAATGTACGACAAACTTGAACATCTTGCAATTGGGGCACCCCATGAGGCAACACTTGGAAGCAATCCTTGACCTTTGGTTCAACCAACTCTTCATCAAATAGTGGAGCTTCCAAATCATTCCCATACTCTTCAATTCCAGTGTCTTGTACCAAAGGCAACTTGAAACTCAATTCTTGAGAGCAATCCTCAATCTCAAGGTCACGACTTCCCTCCTCCAAAAGTTCCTCACTATCTAGTCTAGGCCTAAGGAAACTTTCCTTGAGCATATCAATAAGTACTCCCTCTTCATTATCAACACCAAACTCATCAAAGACGGACACATCTTCAAATTCATCTTCAACCTTAAAGACACAATCATCTTCAAAAACACCCTCAAGTTCGTCATTAGGATATTCATCAAAGATGAGAGCATCGTCGAAATAACTGTGTTCCATCTCATCACCAAACACATCCGGATTGAAGTTCATCTTCTCCTCAACAAAAAAGGCATTACTTTGATTCTCATAAGCATTTTCACCAAACTCTAACTTGAAACTAGATTTCTCTTGCTTGAAGCATTCAAGTTTCTCATTTGTAGAATAATTTCTAGCCTTCAAAGTATCAAATAAGGACTGATTTTGTATTGGGACAGCACCTATATCAAATGTGCTTTGTACTCCAATACCAAAAGACTTCCCACAAGTCCTATACTTAACAACATTAACCAAAGAACCGATATTGGCTAAGTGAGGGAAAGGTAAGAATCGTTCCTTGAACATTTTCTTCATCTTTTCCCACTCTCTAATCTTTCCCTTACCTCTCTTTTTCCTACTATCTTGTAATTGTTCCCACCAATCAAAGGCTCGTCGTCGAAGGTGTTTAGAAATTAACTTCACTTTCATTTCATCCAAGACAACATGCCATTCAAATACTCTCTCAAGAGTATTCAACCAATCAACAAACTCCTTAGGAGTGAAGCTTCCATCAAACATGGGAAGTTTAACCTCAAAATTGTTCGAACATACTCTACGCCAATGCGGAGCACCAACACAATGGTTATACTTAAAAGAATCCATACCTTTAGTCAGAAGTTGCAAACGTTGCACCTGTTCAACCAAGGTAGCTACTTCTTCACTCAACTCTTTAATCTCATTCCTCTTGCAATTTGAATTGCCATAAGTATCAATTTCATCACTAAAATTTCCCATAACATCTCTACCTCTACCACCTCTCTTTTCCCTTGCTCTATTAGCCATTTCACAAGCTAATCACCCAAATCAACTACTAAATCAACAAAATCAAAACCAAACCCGGTCAACTCAATCAAATCTGGTCAACTCACCCAGTCAACTCAGTCAAGACACCCAATGAACTCAGCTCCACTCAGCAAACAATAACAGACCCACACCCCAAGCTCAATCGATTCAACCCAACTCACTGAAAATCGAACAAAACACAGAAAATTGATTAGGAGTTGTAGTGTTTACCTGATTGACCAGACCAAAACCACACAAGAACAAGCTGCAACTAGAATCGACACCAGCAAACAGCTATTGAACGACCACTCACGAAGAACCAAAGTTGCGGAGCTAAACCAGGTATAGAAACTTGTCTAAAATCACTAGATCTGGTTCCAACATAGTCGATTTGGGAGTTCAAGTTGAAATCGCAGCTGATGTCGTGATTTAAGCTCACTTCTGAAGCTTCAAAGTCACGAATGGTGCAGGAATCAACAAAACGAGAATATTCAGGGTCGTAGGGTTTCGATTTCAGGCCCTTAGTGGTCGATCTACACTGGTGAAGCCCATTTGGTTCAATATCAGGGTTTTCGAGTGACTTTCAGTTACTTATGACTCGATTAATGTTCGCAATAGGCTACAGGACTAATTTCGAAGCTGGGTATGTCGATTAGGGGTCAATTTAAGGTTGAATATGGCTGGATCGAGTGCGAAATTGTACGAAACAGTGCCGAAATGAAGATTTGAACACTGGGTCGTGCGTGAAGTGAACAGTGCCAAAATGGGTTGATCTGTGGGTTTTGAGCGGAATAGGGGCTCCGGTGAGTCTCCGACGAAGATTCCGGCGCCGCTTTGGGGTTCCGGAGAGATATTCCGGCGAGGTTAGGTTTCAGGCGAGGTCTCCGGCGAGATGAACAGTGGGGATCGAGCCTAGAAGCTCTGATACCAAATGATGCAAACCAAATCAAAGGATAGATTCGTAAGAGAAATAATATCCCAAAACGGGATACAAGGAGCAAAAACACTCTATACTCTTTTATCAATACATCAAAAAAACCTCACTAATGAGAGCACAAGACACCTATTTATAGATTCAAAACCCTACATACACTAATGACACTAAAATGACAACAATACCCCTAAATCTTACTGCATCACTATGTGTTCTCAATGTCTGCTTCAAAGAACTAAACTCCTCTTCTAGTAGACCATTAATGGTGTGAAATACCATGTCATCATCATCAACGTCATAATCAACAGCACTCAATTTTTGTACACAAATCTTTATCTCATCAAAGTACTCCTCCATAGTACCAGTCTTTGTGAAATTAAACAAGGTACGTTAAAGTTCATGAATATTTGACCTAGATAATGAGTTAAAACGATTCTCCAAACTTTGCCACACATCAGAGGCATGTTCTAATCCCAGAACAAGGGGCATTGTGGAAGGAGATAGAGTAGCAGTCAAGCATGACAACAATTGATTATCTATAAGAGTCCAAGCAAGAAATGCAGGATTGGTGATCAGATTATTACTTGTATCTCGAATCTGTAGAGGAGGTGATGCGATCGTACCTTTCACGTAGTCAATGAAACCATTTGCCCTCAATGCATTCAGAACTTGTGTCTTCCAGAGAAGATAATTCTACGAAGTGAGCTTGATCGTAACAAGCGAGTGGAAGTTAGACACCAGGAAAGCCAAAGCGGAAGGCATTGCTACAGCATTATCGGTCGAAGTAGAAGACGAAGACATCGCGATCGAATAGAACAAATCACAGAAGTAAAACTCGAGAAAAGGGAAAAACGAATCTCAGGATCGAGTCGTTCGATCGCAATCGAACAGAACAAATCACATAAGTAAAATTTGAGAAAAGGAGAAAACAAATCTCAGGATCGAGTCGAAGACTTGCGTCGGTGTGGCTCTCATACCAGTGGCTTCTTTGCAACTTCAACAATGACTCTTCTAATACCTGTTTAACCCAGAGATTAACAGTAGATGCTGTCTATGCATAGACATACTTCCACATAAAATTTAAAGACAAGATATGTGAGCAAAGCTGACTCCATGGCCAACAAAGAAAACTTCTATAACCAAATGGAGCCTACTCTGCAGAATCATATGGTCTAGATATTAACTCATGTTATAGTGTGGGCATGGATCTTAAACCACAGCAAACTATATGTATTGGGACTGTTTAAATACTATATGTTAAGTGACAAATGAAAATGTGACTTGTTTGCTAAATGAGTAAAGGAAATAAAAAAAAAACTGCACTTTTGGCACAAAATAGACCAATGTGCTTTAATCACATGGCATCAATACCAATACAAAATGGGTCAAGACTAGACAACCAAAAGAAGAGGGTGGTCTAGGGTTCAGAGTTCTTAAAGATTGCAAGCCAAAGTGTCCTATATAATCCATCATAATGACTGGAGATGGCCTAGACAAAGAAACACTGTCACCATGGAAATTATGGCCAGTACTCCCATCTCCTTGGAACCTCAAATCCTTCAACCTAACAGAGTTGTTTGGAATTTAAAGTCCAACAGACCAATGGTCAATTCTCAGTGAAAATAGCTAGCTTGGAATGCTCTTAGGACTCGCCACAGTTACTTGGTCTAATGTTGCTTGGATCCCACACCATGTTCCAAGATGGGCCATAACCTTTGGATGGCAATATTGGGCAGACTCTTCTCAACAAACAGACTCAACAACTGAGGGGTCATGGACTCAGCCCAATGTGTGTTGTGCTATGCTAAAGACTAGTCCCACAATAATTTAGTCTTCTCTTGTCCTTACTCAGCCCAAATTTCGAGGTATTTTTTGTTGAAAGATGGGATCTGTCGGCCTCCTATGGTTCCGACTGAAGAGATTAACTGAGCAAGGCTTCACTCAAGGAAGAAGGGCATGAAGCATACTATTTTCAAGCTCTCCATGGCGGTTATTATCTACTCCCTCTGTCCCAAATTGCTTGACCATATTAAAAAGAATCCCCATAATGTGAGTCACGAAATCTATATTTTCTTGGAAGCATTAAGTCTACATAAAATATGAGGATGAATAATTTTAAGTAATCATTTGCAGTCAATAAGCTAGTCTAAAAATCAAGCAACAGAAGAGACAGTAAGAAAAAACATATACAACACATGAGTTTCAGGAAAGATTTCAATTCATACACTCTCAAACATCAATCTGAACACACTAACAGAATTCATCTTGTTATACCTGAGAATGGGCTCAAGTGGTAGTCTCCTTCCCATTAGCAATCTCGAAAGAAGTTCTAAGAGTATCAATTCTCTGTGCAGTATTATTTGGGGTAATGTTTGCACCAAGGGCATCATTTCCTCGTAAAAAGTAATAAAATCCTCTGCAGTGTTTAATTCTGACATGGTAGTAAAGAAAATTATACGAGTTGCATGACAAGGAGACTAAAAATAAAAACTGGCAAATTTTGATCTCCAAAATTAGAAAGTAGATTGTGATCTACATAGTATTGACACATACTTATATTTTCGAGATTGCACATAATTTAGGTTACATAAGTTAACTATGCCACTTTTACTTTCCAGGAAAACATAAAAATAAAGGTCACAACATGCAGCTTATGAAATGGATTTTCTGGGGAATTACTCCTAAACTTTGAATTCCAAGATATGGACAGTGGACAGTTACAGTGCTAACAATGAATAAGAGCTAACATGCATTTCAGAAAAAGTAAAAGTAATAAGATGAAGGGAATTTTTTACTCTTGTAGGGAAATGCAGAGAAACAGAGCGTGCAGACATGCATGTATGGATTTACATCCCTCTTTGCATAGGTAAATGCTGTAAAAAGCGATCCTCAGTTCAAAAAAACTTTGGTCTCATTTAATCTGCTATATACGAATGTCTGCCCGTAAGGATTCACATAAAGATGGTGTCTTTCCTCAAACTCTAGTTACCACATGAAGTGACCTTTTAAGGGAATGAGAATTTGCTTGTTGGTCTAATCATGTTAAGAATAGGAACAGTAAAATCTTTCTCCAGTGGTCAAACAGGAAAAACTCTAGTAAATATCAAAAGCTAATACCACAAAACACCCAATTGAAACCCCAAGGGGAATGGTATACGCTACACATAAAGAAGGGTATTTCTAATAGAAGCGAAGTCATCACCACAAGGAGAAGTCATTGAGGACCCTTACAGAAACTACAATTTAGTGTGCTTACTGCACACGGTGGGAGTCTACTGATGGTTTTACTACCCTGATTTTCAACATGGGCAGTTTTTCAGGAGGGTATGTTAACATCATGTATTTGGCAGTTCGAAATTTAAAGAAAAGCAGCTCCAGTAAGTGGCTGTGACAAACCTGCAGCCAGTTCCTTTGCTTCATTGACAGCAGCATTCTTCAGCCAATCAATCCTTGAAACCTGGGCAACCACCGTCGGCACTCCACACCCATTGAGTGTGAGCTTTAACTTCTCATAATCAGTTGTATTATTTCCTAATCCCTAAAGTACATGTGGGTAAGAGTCAACTAATTTGTAGTTAAATTCATGGACATAAAACAAGATCCACACGAACATATACCCATATATTTTTTTAGCTCTACCTGTTGCTTCTTTTAGGTAAGCAATTTAGCTCTAGTTTCTTGTATAGCCACTGATGTTATTTCCTATGCCTAAAATAGATGGGTGATAGTGCATTGTCATCTTAGTCAAAGTGACAATTCACAAACACAAAAGATGGGGGAAATTGCCCTGTAAACGAATCTACAAACTCAGTTGATTGTACTATTAGCAGGTCCACCCAGGAGCCATTCAGGACTTTACTTTCTTTTCTTTTCTTTTTGGCAAACTAGTGTCACCATTCGTGCATTGCACGAATACGCGTGCTCAGTACAATGGTTTGAATTTGAGACTTCATGGTCTAGTTGCATAAAATGTCCAAACTCCACAGTAATTAGCATTTGAAAAGCACAACTATCTATGTGGGTCTAAATGCAATATACGAATATATTCTCGGATAAAAAGAAAGAAAGAAACGGCCAAATCACATTAATCTCCCACAAGCTATAATTGGATCAGTTTGAGAACTACAAAATAACTTTTTGATAATAAGAATCAGGTAATGTGCTCAAATTTTATGACAACTAAACTATTTTCACATACAAACACATAGTGAACCACAATGGTAAAATGCAACAAAAAGGAGAATAAAAGCAGTCCTTAACTGGAATCCATGTATATCTACAAATTAGCTGGTGCTCTGCATGATCATACTTTGCCATCTTTCCCAACAATAGAGCTGCTCTTTCAATCAAATTTAAGGCACTCAAATTTTTGCAGTAAACTATTAATACACATAGAACTCAACAAGCAGTACAAACCTCCATGGCCTTTCCTTGAAGAAGTTTGCAAGGAAGAACACCAGAACAGCATACAAACTCAGGTATTGATTGATCTGCAGAGATTTCGAACATCTAATGAGAAGAATCCACATAATACCATACAGGATAGGCCTTCAGAAAATGCAACTTTCAAAAATGCTTATGAGGCATGAAAACCCTACTGATATGCTTGGTTAGAATAGAAGGGTATTTTTTTTTTTTAGCAACTAAAATGCTAATTCTGCAGCAGAAGTACTGTACATTTGCAGATCTAATAATGCCTAGAAAATTATTCTTCCAAGGAGCATATTATGGATACTTTCTGGTTTTCATTCCTACAATGACATTGCAAATTTAGACAGCTGCATTTCCAGTAAGGCAGGCATAGTGGTGCAGGCAATACTCATTAAAAGATAGAGTTTAAGTTCACTCCACCACATATGATAGATGCTTAAAGCAGGAAAATAGAAAACTTTGAGGAACCCTTACCTTCCTGTGATCATTTGGATGAATCCTATTGGCTTCATCAGGATCAAGGTCTTTAAGACAATCATAACTATAATTGAAATTCTTACACCCATAGTCAAGTTCAGATTCTGGTGGTTCATCTCCTGCAGTAAGTACAAACTACAGAGATTATGTTTTCTACCCTGCATTTCATTTCGCATTCGTGCGTATAAAAACTTTGGACCACTAGACTTGCTCCTTACCATGAAGACCATTTAAGCAGTTTTCATCCATCTCGACGGACTCATCCAGAAGGAATGGACTCACAAGAGCCTGAGCAGAGCAAACATAACAAAACGGAAACAAGATGGGATTAACAATCATAAAAATAGCGGGACATAAAATTATGGTATGCCAGTATGGGACGTAAGCCACATAACTATGAAGTATCTTAACTCTTGCCGGCCTGTACCCGTGTCGTACACTTTAGGAACACACGACACGCAGGGACATGGATTGTCCCATGCATGTCCGCCAAGGGTACGACAACCTCCGAGGAGTGCGGATGTTTCATAGTTAAAAAATATGTGAACATATTCCTCCAAATTCTACACAATTGTTGTTGCCCACGTGACTAATAACAAATGTAAAAGGAAATTCACAAAATGCGTTACTGATCCAGAAAGTTAGCATGTCATATCTGGACAAAATGGTAATTAAATCATCCATACATCATGTATTTGAATCCACAAATTCCACCCATGGGGATTGAGTTGTCGAAGTTACTAAGTATGATCTAGCCATCTTCATCCTTTCCAAGTTATTTAGCTTTTGTGTCCGTACACCGTACTACCCAATTTATTCTACTGAGAGATCCCCTCTAGGTTCCGATACATGAAAAAAGAGATGATTGTAATACCTGAGCACAAATTGAGTGGATAATTTCTCCATGTTAGATTCCCCAAATAAATCACTTGCTTCAGCCATCTTCAGTAGCACTCGTCTTACGATTTCACCAAGGTACATATCAGATATTGTCTTCTCAAATATCTGTTTCCATATAATGCAGCCAAAAAAAAAAATTATTTGAGATTCAGCTTGCACAATGTTTGAATAACTAATGCAACTTAATTAGGATACAAAAATATTAGTTCACCTGCTCACCAAGATTGATACTCACAACATCCATGTCCCTGTCAAACTGAGTTAAAGGAATACCAGTTGAAAATGCTCCCCACTCCGTATTTATGATCTGAAATCAAGCACATCAATCAAAAAATAGGCTTGAACGCGTGGTACCTACACAAATATACTAAACAAATACCTCAAATCTACCTCCTGTCTAATTTGACAAGCTACCTATAGCTATACAACTAAACCTCTTATACCTCTTATATAGTTGTATTTTCAGATAAACTGAACATTAATCACCTATTGGAAATCCACATCTCTCCAACGAAGCCTAACTTCACATATAAGGTCCACACAAGCATGTAAACTGATAAAATCAGGTTTACCCCCATAGAGAAATTTTCCATGAACTCAGGTAAATCAATCAATCAATCATATTTACCCCAAAAAAAAAAAATTCAATCATTACCCATATCGGTGAATTTCTTCTCCGCTGTTTCTAACAAATCCTTGTGCTTCTCTTGCTCCAAAAGATAGTTCCCTTCACGCTCTTGAAACCACTTTATACAGAGCCTAAGCCTTTTAATATAATCCATCATTTGGTCACATTTTTCCTATAGAATATAACAAAGACTTGCTTTACTAAACAAATGAAACAAAAAACAACCCCTCATCGTTCTATCACTGAAATTAACTTGAAGCTCAAAACCCACTAACGCATACTTACATGAAAAAACTTGGTTCAATCAATGGAAAACAAACCCTTCATGATTCTAACAATAAAATTGACTTGAATCTCAAAACCCTAATCTACGCAATTACCTTGAGATTGAATTTGTTCTTTGTTTTCATCTTCTCATTCAGTAATGCCTCAACATCCATTTTGGCTTGCCTAATAAGTGGTTCCTTTATACCTTGTTGATAGAGGTGGGTTAGTGCAGGCCGAAACAGGTCCAAGGTACCCAAATCAAGCGAGAGAGTAAAGCTCTGCAAAATCAAAAGTAGAAATGTAGGGGTAAATGTGAAAGATGGGCAACCACAAACCCCAAGCCCATTTATATGTGAGGAAAACCAAATTCGGAGCTGGAATCAAAGGAGTGGATGTAGGGAAAACAGTTGTTGATTTCATTTGAGAGAGAATAAAACTGCATGTACATCAAATTTCAAATTGGGCGTTGATACTATAAAATTACCATACATAGCTTCCAAAATCCAAACTTACATCACTTGGACATCTGGGTTCTTGCTGAACTCGTAAGCCCAGGAAAGTCCAGCAGACCAGCGCCGACAACCACAACGTCAGTGTCAGTGTAGGTGATCATATCCATCATGTACCTGCAGGTCATTTCTTGCGACACGATCGACTCCTTAATCGGATCGAACTTGAACGACTTGAGATCGTAGGGCAGCGGCTAACATGGTGATGGAGAGGTGGTTGTTGTGTGCCTTGATGGGTCGGACCAGGCCATGGAAGGAGGAGGATTGGGGTTCGAGGAAAGAGGTCTTGGGTTTGGAGAAGAGAGAGGAAAAGAGGGTTGTGTTCATGGTCGCCATTGATGATGACGATGAACGGTGATGAAGAATTGTTGTTGATTTTGAGAGACACAAACCCTGAATCCCGTGGGTACAGTAAAGTGGCCACGCAATTTTACCGGAAAACCCTCAAGCCCAACACCACTACAGGACAAAATAGCATACAAAAAATGGGACACATAGGGAAAACCTGTCCAAAAACCCATTAAAGTAATTCGTAAATAACCTAAATAGTGTCTATGGCCCACCACTTTTAAGCGTGAAATTACTAAAACGCCCAAAACCAAGGAGTAGCTCAAGCCTCTAATGGCCGAAGCTAGGGGCATTTTCATCCAAACATGGCAAAATGTAAGCCACACTTTTGTGCAAGCTTCCTTTATAGGCGCTTGTGAAAATCAAGTCTACCCATTGCTATCGTTTGCTGCCAAGAATGGTAAAGTCATCTTTTGTGCCAAATTTGGCACCAACTTTGGCTTTGTCGGGCTTCACCAAATTTCCCACATCATCAAGCCAACCAATCTCTCTCGGAAAAAAAAAATGGTTTTCATCCAATAGTCAAGATTTGAGATTGTCCCAAAATGGTAGCCAACAGATGAAACAACATTTCTTTCTTCTTCTTTTTTTTATTTTTTACTTGTTGACTTTGTAGCAAGCCCAAAAATGATTTCAACAAAGTCATTTTAGCACCAACAAGTAGTGGCTCAACCCTCCTATGGTACCGAAAACCTAAACGAACTTCGTACTAGATATTCAAAATGGTGTGGGTTGCATACAATTCCGCTTGGACCACATCCATTGTCGGTCTGGACTCTGAAGGACATTTCTCAGTATATACTTAAGATAACCTGATACTTTCCCTGAGAATACATAATCTCACCAAAGTCTAGTGGTGGCCAGAATATCAATACGTCTTACAAAGTATTGGATAGCCCGTGTTTCGTGAAACTTAGTGTCTAACAAAGATGCAATCCTCACAAATTGTTACAGTCAAAAAATAAAAAACGTTTCAATGGAAAGCCAATCATATTAATAAAGCCAATTGAACAGGAACCAAAAGCATAATTGATGGAAGAATATATATATACCTGAGCTTCTAGTTTATTTTGGAATGGTCTCAAAGGCAAGCAAATCTGGACCTGCTTCCCTCAAGAACTTGCAATCTTCGGTGATGAAAATCCTTCAGCTTATCCAAATCCACAAATACAATTGGTCCATAACATCCACTACATCCATAGACACAAAATCATTACTTAGAGCCAACAATCTGTTGCTGTCATACCAATACCGCACTTGTTTCAATGCACCCGTAGCAACATAATGTCATGGAAGTCACAAAGTGCAAAATTTTGGAGACATTATCATGCATCTAGATCTGCATTGGGCCAGATCCACAGTCCCTAAGAATGTCGATTACTATTATTGTCACTTCTCAATTTCTAGGGTTCAAATCTCGTTCGATTATCTATTACTCGCACAAATAAATTGGAACACAATTTTGAAATTCGTAAACTTTTCAAATAAAGCCCCAAAAGCCCACTATTGAGCTAAACAAACTCATCGATGTGATTCAGAGCAGACATCTTTATTTGTGAAGGCATTCAAGGAGATTAATTCAACCAGAAGCAACTCAAACAGAGAACCTGATCAAAGAAAGACAAGAATTATATTTTCAGATGCTGCAAATAGGTTAAAACAGAAGGACGGAAGCTCTGGATTTTGATCTCGTTTTGCTTGATGTGGCTTATGTGGAGAGAGCAAAATAGTAGAGATTTTGATTGGGTGGAGAGGCCTATGTTTAGGCTTAGGAGTCTTTTTCTTTCTAGTTTCCAAAATAGGGAGCCTAGGGACTATAATTCTACCCTTGACCCATTTGTTGATAGGATATGTATTTTTTAAGTATAAAGTGCAATACAGTGGGCCAAAAAGGTTTTTCGGTAATAGACTATTCGGCTTTTTGATGAATAGGAGTTTTTTTGTCCTTGGCCTTCTTTTGTAAAAAGGTGGCATCCCCTTGATGCCCTCTAAAAGGGCAAACTTAATGCACGAGGCTCCAGCCATTGAGGTGTCCGAGGAAAGATTGATGAACGCAGCCTTGCCCCTACAAGCAGAGAGGCTGTTTCCGCGACTCGAACCCGTGACCTACAAGTCACAATGGAGCAACTTTCCTATTGCGCCGGGCCCGCCCTTCCCTTGATGCCTTCTCTACAAATTTATTGATTGTAAAAAAAATTACAGAAAAGGCCAGGCAATGGAAAGAAAGCACTCAACCCCAGCTTATAAAGACTGTCATGGCCCATAAAATACACTTTGCAGAATCACAAATATGAGGAACTGAGTGCATGCAGCTCAGGTGCAAATATCATATCTGATAGTAAAAAAGACAACACTGAGGCACTTTCATATGGCACTGTTGAGTTTTAAAACCTACCGAGAGATACTGAAAAAGGCCATCCAGTTGTTGGGGCTTCAGATACACACCCCCAGTTATGCAAGAAGCCTGTTGCACAAATATGCAAACACTATCAATTAATAAATCAAGAAGAGCTACCTGCTGCAGGAAAGCAGAATGTTGAGCCCCCAATAAGCAAGAATCTATGGGTACCTACAACACGAAGCAAACTGAACATACTTAGGCATGTTTCAGAACCATTGACATGACCACATAAATCTCAGGAATAAGTAATAAATACTTGCAAGTTAATTATTTTGTTGGGTTTGATAGGATGCACCGATGCGCATTATCGGACAGCCATCAACTCCTCATGAACTGCTGAGTATTAATGGTAGTACTAGCAATTTCAAGAACCTAAAAAAACTATAAGCCCATGTATGGAAATTAGATGAATATGACACACAAATACCCGCATCCAAGTCCACTACGCAGTACCACATACACCTAATCCAAATTGTAGATTCTCTCTCTCCAAATTAGGTCATAAGCAATACCTTTATTTTCTTGAAGAGGTTGGGAATATTCTCATCATCAAAAGGAAGGGTGCCACAAAGAAGAGCGAACAAGATAACTCCACAACTCCAAACATCTATCTCAGGCGCAGCATATAGCTTACCAGAAACGACCTGCACAAAACAATACAGAGAAGAGAATAGCCATAAACTCGTATAATCCTGGGTCACAATCCATAAAATTGAGATAGAGCCTATCAATCAAATATAACTTGATAAGTGAACTGAATCAACCAGATAAACATATAGTCATACGATTCATACCTATCTCCTCCATGTTATGGCTCTTCATTTTCCAAGGGTTAAGAATTTTGATGGCCACTTTGTACCCTGTCGGTCGATGCTCTGCGATTTTCACTTTCCCAAATGAACCATGGCCAAGTATTTTTCCCATTGTGTAATTTTGCAAAGGCATTTCTGCACCAGTGCCTCTGCCTGTTGGTCCATCCATATTCCTGTCAACAAAGATGAGTAACATCAAACACAAGGGCTTGAATATTCTATTTTGGCGGAAGTACTCAGGCACGCAGATGCATACTGAACTTCATTTAGGGTAGCCAATATATCTTCCTTCAAAAAGAACAATTCAAGTTGTATATGAATAGTCCAATCAGGGCAGATCATATTCTTCGTTCCTGCTCATTTCCTTTGTCAAACTCACTGTTCAATACACGTACCAATGAGTTCAAGACATGAACAAACATCCCTTAGCGGGGTTATCAAGAGTTTCTGCACCATGTCCAGAGTGGATACACGAGCCTTTACCAACTTAATTTGCAATTTTATACCGTGTATTTAGGGAACAGTAACAAGTACTTTAGAGGAGCGGCTGAACTGATATTAAGACCCTAGCAAACTATATTTCGGTATGTAAGTTTCAAAACATGGTACAACTACAGTTGAAGGAAGAGAGCTCCGATTCAGTTAACTATGGAAGGCCTACCCTATTCAGTTCTATAAACTTTGGTTGTTTGTTATCAGGTGATTCAATGAAACCCTAGCTGTATTTAAATGCGGATTAAAATTTTGTGGTTTTGTGATGAAGGTCAAATATATTATTGTAACAACAATGATGTTACCTTTGAGACAGTTCTCGGCAACTGATGAACCTTGATGATGTTTCTTTTTGTGGCGTGAGGGAGCAAGGTGGTGTGCCTGCTATATTTGTGCCCGCAATTGGTAACTTGGTAGTTACATTGGAGTTTTCGATACACCTGCATCGAATAATGTGTATTAGTCTTTGTGGCCTTTTCTTATTTGTATTGTGATTGGATGTTCTTACCAATTGTGCAGTGCGTGCTTCAGGCATTGGCGGATTGAAGGTGAAAATGGACGATCCTCTGGTTGAAAGTTTGATACCTGTTAATTTAGCAACAGAAGTTAACTCAAGCATAAACACTATAATTTTTTTTAATGTTTTTTCCATTAAATATAATGAGTACATTACCATTTTAAGTATTAACTTCCATTGTTGTGCAAAGCACAACTGGAAATGGTCCTTCAAGTCCAGCCAGTATTTCCCCTCACGTTCAGTGAATTGATCTCACAACAACAGTATAGTTGGTGCCACCCTCCACATTGGATTTTCGTTTTAAACTGAGGATAAAATCTAGAACCTAGAGTAAAATATTGTAATTTTCAGAGAAGAATGCAATGATTATTCTATCTTATTCATAGGATCAGAGTAGTGTCATTACCCTTGATCAATTGCTGTCACATGCTTGGTAGCACGAAGCGGGAGCGGAAGCGGGAGCGGGTGCGGGGGAGCGGAGGCACCTAGAAGCTCCTAAGGTTGAGAGCGCCTAAGGAGCGTATATAGATTTCATATAAATACGTATATAAAGTATCTTTAAATACTTAACCATCGAAAAAAAGTGATTACTTATGAGAATTTTCACGATCTTAAAAGGGTACGTAAAGGAAGTTAGATATTTTCAATTTGCAAAACTTCTTGAGTGATAAGATTTTCATATTTTTATTTTCACAATGGCATAACTCCCTCAAGAGTATGAAAACAGTTGTCTTAACTGCCCAATAAGCTCCCATCTTAGTTGGGAGCGAGCTCCCGTCAAGCTCCCTTCTTGGGAGCGCCGATTCGAGCTCCCGTCTTGGGAGCGCACCCATTTTAGAAGAATCCTGCTACTAAGGTCACGTGTACCACAAAGGCATCATTTGCTGGTCATTTAGGACCAACATTGATCCCAGCAAAGAGCACATCTGTTACAGAGAATACCGTGTCAGAATTTGTTACCCTTGCATCATAAATAGATGAAAATTTCAGGCTTCAAGCGTGTACCAAATCCTTGAGTATCCTTGCAGTAATCCTCCAATTTTATGAGCGGGACAAACTTATATTTGAGACTTCTAACAGTGAGTGTTGGCACAGAGATTCCCTCAATTGGTGTTCGTGCAGAAAGAGACCATTGCAACTCATTGTCTATGACACAATAATCGCCAAGAGTGGTATTGATATTGAATATGTGTGGAAGACTTTGAGAGTATCTTTCAGTACTTCCGTATCACCACCAAAGATTGTGCATTGTATTTTTTTGCCCTGTATATTAGGTAAGGTGTGATGTTAGTGGTACATTTCAATAAATGTTGCATAGTAGCTAATTATGGTAAGACCAAAGGGACCTCAGCATCCATGAGCACAACTTTTGGGTAAGCCTTTCATTCGATGTAACCCTAGGGATACCCTTTTCAACCACCATTCCCAAAAGGCCTATCAGAAAAAAGAGAAAATTAAATTAACATTATAGAATAAAATCTGGGTAAATCCATCTTTGGGCAGCCTTGGCGTCAATCTTTACGAGGCTACGCCAGAGGAAATAGACTATGCAACCTTAGACCAAATGTATCAGTCCCTAACAATGTCTCCGTTCACCTTCCAAATGTCCACTTTTTAAGGTATCCAAAACAGAATCAGGTAACTGAAGAAAAGGAGAAAATAGTTTTGAAATCATGAGCAGCTCTGAGTAAAGCTCTTCCATGGAAACCCTCCTTGCCCATTCTTCCTCACCAGCCACGCTATTCGTGCTATAAGAGCTAAGATGCCCAAGCACCGCCAATAACAACCAGGATCTTGGAGGCCATTTCTTTGACTATGTAAACTCTCCATTTTAAAGGGGACTATTGAGTCACTAATCGAATAAGATAGTTTGTTCTTGACTACAAACAGAAGCAAGGTTCAAAATAGCATAGAATAATATGCTGTATGTATTCACAGCATGAGATTCGTAAAAATGTTACCTATGCAAGGACTATTCCGATAATGCAAGGGACGGCGAATTCGTCATCAAATTGACTATCGAAAGGAATAGAAAGATACCTTCAAAATCTTCAAAGAGCAACACATCACAACATCTAAAGAGATTACAAAGTGTCTTAAAGGATCAATTCATTTCTTTCATTTGAGAAACAGGTGTTAAAGAATAAAACCAGTTAACTGCATAAAATAAGAAGGCTAATAACAATTGCTGAAAGTATGGTAGCTCTAAATATGCTAATGGGCGATAACCAAAAGCAAAGAGCAAACAGAGATCACTATCTACCCTGTAATTTCAGAATTTAGAAACAAAAGATGTACTGTATGTCAGTGAACCAAAATCTGAATGACAATTAGTTTGTCAAAGTGCAAAAATAGATTTTATGAAAGAATTGGTATCTCTTTTTCGGTCTGACTGCAGTTCTCGAAGACCTGTTATGGTTCTGTTCTCATTACGGACTTTGAAGTGAAGATTGCGGTTGTGATAAAGAGATTCTACCGACAGGGTACAAAGCGATTCTAGCGTATTACATCAAGCCATGCCCAAAACCTCCAATTTCCTTTTCAAGTATGTGCTAGCATTCGTATAGATGATGCAGACTGCCTTCATTTATATTACAGGAATTCTTATAGCCGTCCGATGTATGCGTACGTGAACACCTTTTAAGCGGTCAACCCTCAATTGTAATCTGAGCAAGACTAATAAATTTTTTAAATGATATTCTAATGAAGTTTGACACTAAATATTGATCTTAGGCATCACTCCAACTGGTTATTCCCTTCATGTATAATTGGTCATGTATTTGTTGATGGAATTTTTGGGATAAGTCTTTCAGAACCTCAAAGCTCCGTATGGGTTAGCCGGCCCCAAAAGGAGTTGATAATAACTGCCTCTTCTTAGGACTCGATTAAGAAAGACTTATCCCAAAAATTCCAAAGCAGAATGGGTAAAAGGAAAAACAGAAAGTGGCAGCTCATTACAGGGAGGGTTGACCGCTTTGAAACTCTAGATAGATATCGGCTGTTTTTGAGGTTCTGAATCTCGTTAATTGAATCCCACTTATGGTATTGCTTCCCGACGCATGGTTAACTTGTGCTTTCCGTATCTAAATGGCACAAAAAATGCATCATCTATACGACAATAGGCATTTTACGACGAATAAATTACATTCATAAGTAAAGGGTAAAACCAACAATCGTAAAGGGTAAACCCAACAATCAGAAGACTACTTATTAAAGAATAAACAAAGAAGAACACTGCATTCCAAGATAGTAAAATGTCAAGCCACACACTCACAAGCAAGGGAATGTCGCCTGTGCCCTGATTAATTCACAATAAATATTTCTCTTTCCATTGTTGCTAAAACTCTTCAAAATAGCCACAAAAGAACAATTTTGTCAAACAGGTGGTGTTCATGCAAGTGAGAAAGCTTTGATATCAAAGTTTGTTGCTCTCATTCTTTTTATTTTTTGAATTTTTACATCAACTGTTCCATTGAGGCCTTTTGTCAAAAACAGGTGGTGTTCATTCAAATTGCAAGGCAACATTGAGGAAGAACTATATTGTTCCCCGCAACTGCGAGTTAGCAAACTCACCACGAATTGAAGACGAAGACACAAAGCTGCAGCAAGGCGACAACGAGGATGAAATCGAGCAGCATCTGGCTCCAAAACCCAGTCACCACATGCCCACGTTGAAGCACAGTAACAATCACATCCACCCTGCAAATCCCAGCAAACCAAAGTCCAAACAAGGCTTACTTTGGAAGGGAACCAAAATCGGAGGAGAACACAGAGAGAGAATTCCTATAAAAACTTGAAAGTAAGCGAAAGAACAAGACTTCAACGGAGAGAAAAAAATGAGAGAAAGAACAAGCTTTATATGACCTGTATTGGCTATTCTTGGTGCACAAGGAAGAAGTACACTATTTTAATCACTCTCATCAATTCTTAGTGCACAAGAAACAAGTACACTATTCCAACCACTCTCATCAACTTCTCACAGTACAGGATTGAAAGCAACCACTTGCTTGTCCCATGAGAAATTCCAGAAATACCCTCCTGCATGTGGATAAAACCAAAGACAAAAAAGGGACGTGGACGGAAAACCTCAAAAGTCTGGACAGGCAGTAAGGTAATTATGCCAAACTTCCAGATGACCTTAATACCCCTCCAATTAGGGGACTCAACGGGAAGACAAACCACAAAACTTTATGCAACCAAGGGGCATTGTTGGAAGTACAGGCCAAAAAGTGATGAGTATTAAAGAGCAGAAATAGAAGCTAAACTGGTTTTACTGAAGTATCAAAGGACTTGATTGAAATCCTTTCTTTGATCATGTTTCTCCTCGTGGCGAAAGACCAAGGAAGTTGCATCTTCCTATTTGAAAGAGATCTCCACTAAACCTTCTTTGTGATGCATAAAACTAAGACCGATAGATTGGATAAGTTGAGGGATGGGATAGGTCTGTTCTCCAGAAAGCAAAATTCCATCTCCAACAGGATTGAGAACATTAATAGAACCCAATTATCAAATCACTCTAGGTACCTTCAAGAACATTATTTTTTTTCCCTTTTTTGACGGAAAAACTCATGAAACCTACATTATCTTACATAGAATCTTCAGTGGCTAAACCCAATATGTCTTGAATTCCAACAAAGTACCAGTCAATAATTTTCAAGCATAACCATTGTCCATAAATGGCCTTCAGGAGATAAATATGCTCAAAAGCTAAAATAAAATTTGGGTAATCATTCTTCATGCCAATGCCATAACACAAAAGAAGGTTTCATAGACAGAAAATATTCACACACAAACACCCTACCCATCATACAAGCCTAGCACATATTCACACACAAACACTTATATCTCCTTTCAAAAAAACAAATGTGTATATCTATGAACAAGAATAGATCAAACAAAAGGAAAATGATACTGAAATGAAATCACTTGTGCGTGCACTTATTTTACGTACGTAAATGAAAATAGATGTCTGAATGAAAATTTATCCATTTTCCTAACTCAACAAATTAATTTGCCCCCCAGCCAAGGATTCTGCTTTTACTAATGCTTATGTATCGGAACCACAAGTATGGATCTTCAAATGTCAGGAAAGGAAAATGATATGGAAACAAAATTATCTTGTGCATGCACTTATTTTTGCATTTAAAATAAAATAGATGTTTCGATGACTATCCATTTATTTTCCAAACCCATCCTAATTAATTTGCTTCTAATTTCCAGCCTTGGCCTAATATTCTGTTTTTCCCTCTTTAAAGATCTCCATCAAATGCTTCCCATCTCATTGTGCCAACTTCTTCAACCACTTAATAGGAACCCCTAGTGTTTTAGTTCATCACGAAACAACTGGGAGTGCAATTTTTTTTCTATTTCCTCTAGAATACCATTCATTGAGGAACCAAGATAAATGAGCTCGGCGAAGAAGTTAGGATATTTCAAAAAGGAGTGATGAACTTGGGGAGGATTCAACAGAGATTCTGTTCTTCAGCATTTGTCAGGACCTAAAAATGACACAACATGTTTATCTTTCACCTAGGCTGATCTTTTGATTCCTCAAACTGCATTTAAAAAAAAAAAAACCATGAAAACCCATGTTAACCAACAAATAAGGATAAAATTACAACAATTTCATGAAGATATGTTGAGGAATGTCAATAGAAAGCCAGAAGGTTGTGATAGGACACTATAAGTGCTATTTATCTCCCTCAATCTATGAAATGTAACACTTGAAAAGAGGAAACTATCAATCATTCTGTTCAAACATAAGTAGTAGTTTTTCATTTAAAGAGAGAAAATATTCATCAAATCTACTGCAAATACACATAAAAAGGGCACTAAATCAAGAAGCTATATATAAATGAGTGAGGAAACAGAGGCAGCAATATTTGAGTAAAGGCTTTCTTCCGTGATTCCGTTGCCTAGAAGACAAAAGTTGTAACAATGCCTAACATGCACACAAGGAGACATCACAGTGATTGTAACAGAAAAAATTGCTTCCAATAAAATACCTCGCGGTTAGCCCTTTTTCCTTTACGGACCTTCCCCTTCACAAAAATCCTGAGACAAATAACCAAAAGATAATCATACCTACTGACTTTTGTTTCGTCACATGGAAGAAATAAGTTGCAAGCCTGAGCGGAACGGCTTTCCTTATCGCCATAATGACTGCACTAACAACTCGAACAACTGCTTTCGGTTATACGGGTACGCTTCTTGCCCAGAGAGCACAGTACTAGGAGTATCATATTAGAGACTATTGGGGTTGTGAAGCGATGGTGCCCACAACAGAAACTTTTCGCTTTTCAGACCTACAAAGAGAGAGAAGAGAAAGAAACGATCTTTTTCTTCATGAGATGAAAAACGTGCGGAAAAAAAGGTGGGAATTTGGGGGAATTAGGATGGAATAAATCGTCGGTACCTATCGCCGCTGCAGAACTCATGGAGGCGGCCGCGGCCGAAGAACATGAAGAGGCCGATATCGACGACGCAGAGGACAGAGAGTTCGCTGGCTTTCTTCATGAGACCGCTGCGTCGTTTGGAGAAGGAGACCTGACGGCTGTTCTTGTCTTCGTTTCGCTTCAACTCAGGAAAGGCCAGAAAAGTTGCGTATAACCAAAACCCTAACATCTTTCTGGAAGAGGATCCAAGATGTTGACAGAGAATGAGAGAGAGGGTACCGTGGCTCCAACCCAGGTCCCGTCAGGAACAGCACAAGTGCCGCCAGGCGGCCGCAGCCAGAGAAGATGAAGAGGCCAATATCGACGTCGCAGAGGACAGAGAGTTCACTGGCTTTCTACATGAGACCGCTGTCTCTTCGATTAAAGTTGCTTATAACCAAAACCCTAACATCTTCTGGAAGAGGAGAGGATCCAAGATCGTTTTAGGGGTCTTGTCTATTGGTGAATGTTGTTGAGCATGGAATGGGGGTGTCTAGGGTTTTTGATAGAATGGCGTTGTTTGGCCTGGGGTTATTGGGGTTTGGAGGAGGGAGGGGTTTGGCCGTTTGGGGGAGCCATTGTCAGTTTGGAGAGAGAGAGAGAGAGAGAGAGAGCGCTAAAGTAATGAAGAGGAATGCGTGAGCGCAAAAGCGATAGGCGGCTTGGATTAAGTAGCGGTCTGAGATCGGACGGCTGATGCCTGTTTTTTTAAAGGCGGTGCAACTAGCTGGATTACGTCATCAACAAGGCAACAACGGTTGTTTTTTTTTAAATGCGACTGTTTTTTTTTAATGGTTGTGTCAATATTTTGCGAATTATTGGTTTGTGGCATATTTGATGGTTGTGTTAATATTTTGTAAATTATTGATTTGTCTCGGGTAGGAGACCACATTATTTAAAACAAATTTTGGTCTAGCTTTTGCAAAATACTCCCTTCGTCCCAATTTGTTATGCCTATATTGACCTTTTCAAAATTTAAAGGGAACATTATAATTAAATTAACTTTTTTGTCAATTTTACTCCTTTGAAAAAATATTATAGTTTTGTAAAAAAAAAATTTAAAAAGGCCTATTTTTCCTAATTTTTTGCTCTAGTATTTTTTTCGGTATTATTTAATTTTAATAATTTTTTATTTAGTCTATTGTCGTAACTTTTGTGATTAATCATTTGTCTTTGGAGAATGAATCAGAAAAAGTAAAAAAACATAAATCGAAGTAAAAAAAAATCATATAGGACAACACTGTGAAATACATTTGTTTGGTATTTTTTATCTTAAGCGAAACTTTTTTTTTAAACTCCCCTCCTCGAGACAAATGACCTGTATAAAAAGCTTACCGCGAACCTAATAAGAGTAAAAATTAATACCAAAACCAAAATATAGTAAGAATAAGGCCTTAGTACTAATGCTTGTATTGGATGACATTCAATAAACTGACATTTTGTTTCCTTCTTATTTATTTTCTTATCACCAACAATTTTTTTTTTTTTGAAAAAGAAAATAGATTGAGAGAGAAGAAGGGAAAAAAGACTCAAACCAAATGCATCAGGCATTTAAGTGAAGTGTAAGTGGGTATGGATGCATATATGGTGTTATATTTGTAAGCCGAACAGAGGAAATGTAAGCCGAACATGCTTGAGGAACTATCCCTTGTTATTGGAATTTAAGTGTAAGTGGGTATGGGTGCAAATTAATATGGTGTTATATTGTACGGTAAGCCGTAGATAATCACATAAAATATTGATAATATTAAGTACAAAGAATTAGAACAAATTGAATCAAAATAACCAATTACAAGCTTCCATCAAACCAATTGAGCTACTATAGAATACAAATAAATATATCAAAATGCAGAACAAATCTTCGACGAGTCCTTAAGTTGCACTAACATGTCACAACAAAAGACCAGACCTTAAAAAAAAATTTGTCAAAATTAGTTTACCCTGAAAGGTAGACTCAGTTATAGTTAATAATGAGCATCCCCGGCCGCGCCGGTACCCTTTTTGACTAAAAACCCAAAATCTTGGTAAAAACCACCTAAACCTCTTTCATGTCCTTGACTATTTCCTCCCTCCCAAATATAAAACTATGTCATTGACTCATTGATGCTGAACATTTTCACTCAAACTTTATACTAAGTTCATACCAAATTTACAATCATGCATTAATGAATGTTTTTACTCCAAGTTATGGTTAGAAGTTGAGTTCACACAAATATACAACTACATCATTAATAAACTTTCTCCTCAAACTTATGCTATTAGATTTGAGTCAACA
This sequence comes from Rhododendron griersonianum, assembly GCA_018127125.1. Lineage (NCBI taxonomy): Eukaryota > Viridiplantae > Streptophyta > Magnoliopsida > Ericales > Ericaceae > Rhododendron > Rhododendron griersonianum. The sequence continues at coordinate 14,161,222 of CM030799.1, read as the reverse complement.
CAAAAGAAAGCTTTTTTCTTCAATTTGTACTCAAATTTAGGTAAAAATTTTGAGTAAAAATGCTCTGAGAGAACAAATTGTGGTTTGTACTCAAACCAAAAGAGCAATGCTAGGAACATTGTAACGACCCTAATTTTTACAATAAAATTTTCAAATAAAAAAATGTAATGTTAAATTCTGAATTCAATAATTAATTAGATTGAATAATTAAAATACATTATTATGTGTATAATTGATATTACTTACAAAATCGTATACACAAATATTATACTTTAGAGATATGCACACATCCATATTCATCCCTTATCCTTCCTAATTAAACCCAAAAAACGCTAATTAGAATTCTATTGAAACTAAACATTCACTTCCCTCTCACACACTACCACCTCCATCCTTATCTTCCAAACTTGCATCTCACCTTCCTTCCCTACTCCTCAATATTAGTTCTCCACCTCCCTCCAATTTCTCTACAAAACCAACTCCCACACTCCACCTCCCATGTTTTCAGTACAGAGAGAGAGAGTGTTCACCTCCCCATTTCCCATTTCATTGGCCGAGAGAGGGAGAGAGAGAGTATCATCATCCAATACCTTCGTCTTCTCTTGTTTTCTCTTTTCTTTTGTTTTGCCGAGAGAGTACTGGAAAAGAAGAAGCAAAAGGAAGGAAAGAAAGGAGAAAAAGAAGAAGAAGATCGTCTGTTGCCGCCGCCTATCACTTCCATTTTTTTTTAATCCTAGCTAGAACTCCAATGATCAAGGTAGATTTCTCATTACCCCTTAACTCTAAGTATATTATGTGATTATTATATGTTAGAGTGGCTTTATACGAGCCCAATCAACGAAATGTAGATTTTAGGAACGAACGTCAAAACCCATACTCGATGTCCCGCCTGCCAAATCAAAACTCACGCTCGCCACATGGGACCTCAGTACCTCAAGACCGCTTTATGTTAGTTCACAATCGTAGACTCTGTGTTGGAAAAATGTGCTTACCTTTTGTGTTAAAAATCGATAATCTGAACGCAATAAAATTGGAACTCATAACCTGGAAATCGATGGAAACAAATTGGTGATCAAGGCGAGTGTTTGTGTGTGACACTCTGTACTTAAGACATATTTCGCCCCCGCTACGGTGCTCACGGTTTGCATTGGACGACTGTCTCCCAGCACTACTTGATCGGAATCCCCCCAAGGCAGCACTTCAATTGGAGGGCTTGGCGAACCATCTTGTGTTTGTAACTCTCTCATATGAATGGACTTGAATGAAGGAAAAATCAACCTTTAGAAATGAATGAGGGAAATAATATTTATAGGCCAACACGTAACTCTACGAAAAGTCACCATGGAAAGAGGCACATCTGTTCGTGAAGGACGCGTCCGTCCACGGCGAACAAGTGCCAATGAAAAGATGCAACTCCAAAATAAATCATTTTCATTCACACTTAAAATAAAATATTATATTCTATAATATTTTCCAACAATCCCCCACATGAATGAAATTGACTCGATAACCAATGCAAAACAATGCAAATGACAGAGAGAGTACAAGTGGAAATTTCCTGCATAGGATAGGTAGCTTTTGGCTTTGAACCTTCCCTTGTGAAAGACTATCGGATTTACTTGCTAACTAGTGGATGCGATTCCTTGAACTGTTCAGCGTTTTGTGTAAACCAAGACAATAGAATTCACACAGAATCTTTCCGAACACAGATGGTTCTTACGGTTGTGCCCATTTTGGCCCTGGAACACCGACTGGTTTCAGAGAGTGCTTTAGAGAATTCAGCCTTAGAAAATTCTCACAGAAGCGGCCCCTTCACACTCACATAGGTGATCTCTTATTAAGAGTATCCTGCTAATACCCCACTTGGAATTTCCACAGTATAAGAATCATTAAAAGCAAAGCTTTACCTGATACGCTGCAGGCATCACTGTTTCACCATAGGAATGAGTTGGAGAGATATCTCCTCAGTGATACTCCTAAGTCTCGTACAACTCGGTTGTCCCGTTGAACCTAGATCTTGGGATCTCCAGTCAACTAGGTTGGGTTGCCGTTATAGAGACTTTTAAATAATAGGCTTTAATCTCATTCCCCTCGATGATCATTTGTTCTCTAGTCAAAACTCCAAACTCAACAGATCCGTAACAAATTTTTTGACGTTTCATTCTCAAGTGAGAACAGATGTTTAACGGTTCGATGTCTTTAATATCGAGACTTACCATTACACATGGTCTTCTATGCCTTTCTAACAACTGATGGCCATCACATTATAACTCTGGCATAGAATTGGACCCCCGTTGGAACATCCTCTAAGAGATGGCACAACCATCCGCTTATTAGCCTCTTTGTCTAATACAATGAGTTGATCAGATTCCATCATAGACCTTGCTATACACACATTAGGATTTCCAAATCATTGTTGCACTCCAATTGTAAAATTAAATCCACCTTTGGATTCTAAAACTTTAAATTGGATACTCATATCATAATACTTTATTCTTCAAGTATAGTTGGACATTTCCAATAGTGCAACACATCGTTTAATCTTGTGGAAATTATAAGGCTTCCCCCACAATTCTAAAATTAATTCAGAATTCACACAAATAATTTCCGCCGTTAATGACATTACGCAAACAATGTCAAAACTCTCTCTCCATCTCTCGTGTGTGTTCCAAGAGATATCGGCAAGAGACAACCCCCACATTGAGTAACTCACTCAAAATCGAGTAACTCTTTACTCGAAGTAAAATGAATTTATGCTACTTGCACCATGGATTCTTTATAGCATATAAATCGATTTTACTTTATTTAAAAAGTACCTTGCGGAGCGTAGTTGTTAATAACTACCAACCGTTCAAGATCGTAGAAACTAAAATACTCCAATTTCAGTTTCACGCCAAATCAAATATAGTGACCCAATCTATTGAGTAAACTAAATTCCAAATCATCCAAAACATTACATGTTTAATGTTTTTGACCGACTTGACCCAAGTGACTTTTCAAAAAACCAAAAGATATGTGACTTATTCACCAAGGGTCACGTCTTTTGGCGTAAACTCAACGGTCACATCTCTTGGTTTAAATCTCACAGTCATGTCTCTTGGCGTAAACCCAAAGGTCACACCTTTTGGTTTTACTACAAGAGGTCACACATTTAAGTTGAATCCCAAGGGTCACACACCTTGACATATAGAGGAATGTGACATATTAGAGGGTGTCAAACTTACTCAAACCCTCTTTCGAATGAACACGTAGATTCATCTTTTGTGATGGATAACATTCCATCACCATTGCAATCATTTCTAAATTGCATAAACTAATTCTTCACACCTGAATAGAAAATCACAGTTGTCACAGTTCCCACCAATCACATTAGTATTTCTCCTTCACTGTGATTGACCGTGCACGTAATATACTGGAATAATATACCAAAACACAATGCACATGCTAGACAAGCCATTCATAATAGAACATAGAACCAGCCATGCATGACTTGAACATGCAATAATACGAAACAGGTAAAAACTAGAATTATGCTAACTGATCCATACTCTTGAACAGTCACGACCAAAATGAAATGGTTCTTCTTTTCCAAAGAACACTGTGGTTCATGAATAAAAGTCATGACTTTACCAAAGGGTATGGACGTGTCATTTCTCAAAGGACACTTACTAACCAAGAAATGTGTCTCTTCACAAGATTTCAATACTTCACTGTTTTTCCGGCATAACAACCTCGATCAAGCACCAATTATGAAACGGCCGGTTCTCTACAGTCTAGACAACCTTTTCCTTTCAACACACAAAACCAACCAGACGCTTAGGATCGTTAACGGAATAATCGTGTCTTGTATTACAGAACAATCAGTCACTGTGTAAAATAATCAATCTTGTCACTTGCAAAAGAATCGATTTAATCCTCAAACCCGAAGCCACGACAAATGTTATGCAGTAGATCATTACTCCCACAGTCCCACTACCAGAACGCATTCAATTACAGTGAGACATCGACAAGTGTGGGGTGTCCAAAACAATGAGAAATATATGCAAACAACTTGTGTATAATTTATTCTCATCTGTGCATATGTACATCATATCCATATAGCAAAACACATTAGGAAATTTAGACGAGAACTAATATGCTAATTGCAACGATTCGAGACAGCGGTTCGAAGAAATTAAACAATCTGGCCATGTTTCATAACTTCATGGTCTCATGTCATCAGTGCATATATATATAAAGCCATGCAATCTGTCTAGTAAGAATAATAAAAGCAGTTGAGTGCTAAATTTGGTGTAAGTTCCATATATAGACAGTTAAACAAGAATGATCATACTATGATCAAAATGCACCGCATGCTCCTCTCATGTAAACACTCACAAAAGGAACCGTTTCATACCAATATGGAAAGGCATGAGACAAACTTCACAAGTTGAATTATATTCATTGCATAGGAATGAAACGGTGGCTAGCTAACAGTTACAAATGGCAAGTCACAAACATTCATCAATCATGCTTGATATCCAGAACGCACACCAAATTCTCGAAATCCAAACAGAATATAACATGTCAAATTCACAAAAAGTAAACGCGAAATAGGACAATAGGAGATATCCACCGAGTTTTTCCATTGTGCCCCTTCAAAAAACTTGTTGCCGGTTGGGCCAAAGAATAAAATGGCCAACCGACATATGCATCACAACCGGCAAAAATCAAACAACAAGAATCACGTCAAAAGTGATCATATTTTCCAGGCAAACAGAAGATTCCAAACTGAGGAATACGAACACAAAAGTAAACCGAATTATGTCTTAAGATTGTTGGAAAAATGTGCTTACCTTTTGTGTTAAAAATCGATAATCTGAACGCAATAAAATTGGAACTCATAACCTGGAAATCGATGGAAACAAATTGGTGATCAAGGCGAGTGTTTGTGTGTGACACTCTGTACTTAAGACATATTTCGCCCCCGCTACGGTGCTCACGGTTTGCATTGGACGACTGTCTCCCAGCACTACTTGATCGGAATCCCCCCAAGGCAGCACTTCAATTGGAGGGCCTGGCGAACCATCTTGTGTTTGTAACTCTCTCATATGAATGGACTTGAATGAAGGAAAAATCAACCTTTAGAAATGAATGAGGGAAATAATATTTATAGGCCAACACGTAACTCTACGAAAAGTCACCATGGAAAGAGGCACATCTGTTCGTGAAGGACGCGTCCGTCCACGGCGAACAAGTGCCAATGAAAAGATGCAACTCCAAAATAAATCATTTTCATTCACACTTAAAATAAAATATTATATTCTATAATATTTTCCAACACTCTGCTCCTGTACTTGGCCATATTTTTTCTAGAAATTTACTTGGTGTTTGGATTACATCTTGTTTGGCTATGTTGGAATGTGGATTCTATTTTGATGGGGTTTGACGAATTGTTAGTGTAAAAAATTATAATAGCATTTTGAATCTTAGTGCTAGCCATTAAACTTAGGAATTTCTGGACTCAGTACAAAATGGAAAGAAAAATAATATAACACAAGACTTATATATTAGGTTATTATCTAAAGACTCTACTGAGTATATACTAGGCTAATAACAGTAATATATATACTTAAAGGATACCTACAAGACTAGGCTTTAATAGTTCAAAACCCCTAAAATGAGAGTATCACCTTTAATTGTGTAAAGTATTAACAGGAGATAATGAATTTAATTGTGTAACAAAAACCTATGGTTTTAGAAAAACTAGAAATATAGATATATATACAAGGTGATGCCTAGAATGGAACCCAAGCCTCTTAAAGAGGATAATGAATAAAGTATGAACTACTTTTTCTTAAAACCTAAGTGCAATAGTTGACGTGTTAAAGGAATAACTAAGTAATCAAAGAATTTAAATGCTACATGTGAAAGTAGATGTATTAATATGTGTGTGTATTTATTTATTTATTTTTCTGCAAAATTATAAAATAAACCCTATCTGTGGTTGCTTAGGTACGCTCTGAATTCAAAACTTAACAAAATTTCTAAAGAACCATTTGGTTTACGAAATAACCTTTCAATCCTCAAATAATAGAAATTATAAAAATGAATCTATGTGCAAAATCCTAATGAAATCCAAAAATTACAAGGACAAATCCGAGAACTTTATGTGAAATTCAATTTGTCTTTTGAACTATTGATAATGTTATGTTTCATTGACTCTTTATGAACTATTGTTATTATTGATCCACTTGCAATTACTCTGGTATTGAAACACATCGAAATTGTTGTGAGGTTAGTTTGGACTTAAGCTCACTGGAGGTGGCCTACGGTGGTTCAGTTATCCTGTGTGTGTGATGATATTATGATATGTTTACTCGCCAATTGAAATTATTGCTTTGTTGATTGAACCGAGAACGTAGAAATGACATTTTGGACATTGGATGATTTGTGGGCTTAGAGAAAGTATATAGATGTTGTTTATGGTTATGGAAAAAGGAAACAGAGGAAAGGTTGTGGGCTTAGTAGGACCTCGGGAGTGGCTTGACAAGACCTCGTGTTATCGAGGGTAGCCTGGTAAGACCTTGAGGGCAGCCTGAAAGACCTAGGGTAACTAGGATGGCCAAGCAGGACCTCAGGGGTAGCCTAATAGGACCTCAGATACTGAGGGTAACCTAACAGAACCTTGAGGGCAGCCTGATGGACCTAGAACTGTGATAGTAGCCTACCAGGACCTCAGGTATTGAGGGTAGCCTACTAGGACCTCGCGTTATGAAGGGTAGCCTAGCAGGACCTGTATAGTATGATAGGTGAAATTATGATTTTGGAATCTATTGATCACGGAGGTGTCGGAATTTTTATCGAAGTTGAGAATCTGATATCTGCTTAGGTTGATAGTGAGATAATGAAACAAGTTCTGTGCTAATAAATTCTTACATCATTTATTATAAATATGATTACTTGTAGTGTAAGGGTTAATGGGTAAGATTTATCTTATGAGTGCCAAAACTCATTTTAGCGCCGCAAAAGACACGAGTTGATCAACATTTTCAGAAAAAGAACCCGGTTGTTGAGACTGAGCAAGAAGAAGCTTGGAACCCATATTAGAATTAGTGTCTGCTTTGCCCTTTTTGTTAAATAAAGTTGTCAAACTTCTGTATCCGTTCCCTTAGAAGCTCTAATTTGTTTTTAGTACTGAATTTTTAGATTTCAAGAAATGTAATCTTAAATGATTATTATTATTATTATTTTGTACTCAAATTATGTTTATTGTTAGTTTGAATTTTAAGGCTTCTGCTGCCAAACTCTGTTTTGGAGATTAATTTACCTAAATTCATTTTAATATTTATTAAATCAATTGAAAATGATTTAACTAACGTTTTCGAAAATCGGGGCGTTACAAACATAATTCCGGACACAACTGCTTCCAGAACTGTTCGATGCACGTGAATCCACATGCTCTAAGAGGCCCAATTTTATGGTGCTAAGTACGGTGAAGTTTTGTGTATCTGTAGCCTTATTCTATGATATATATGGTATTGGTGACTAAATTAGCTTGTCATTGAGATAACCATATATAATGACGTAAATTATAGTAAGACAGACCATAATTTATAAAAACTTAGTTACAAATCTCTTGAGGTCACACCTAACTAGTCTTTTGCTTCAATCGTCTCCACAATTTCTATAGTTTCATGAATTGGGGTACTGTTTTCCGTCTCAGTAAACCCTTGATCATCATCAGTGAAATTCCATTCTGCAAGCTGAGAATTGTTCCTTGCTGGACTTTGTGGGCAATCAGCAGGCACTACCATCACTTCATTTGCACCATCACTTCATTTGCTCGGTTTGTTTCCTTGGATGCATCATATGAGTTCACTTCTTCCTCATTAAAGTTTTTACCCATTGCTATTAGCTTTTGCCATATTGATGACTCGCTAGAAGCCAAGATCACCCTATTGTTGTATAGGAAGGTAGACATGGATATGATGAGGACAGAAATCAAAGATGTGGCAGCAACTAGGAAAATACCCTTAAAACTCTCGAGGTCGAGGCTATCGGAGGTCGTCTTGGCACCGTCTTGCTCTGCACATTTGGCTTCTTCCCCAAACCATTGGCGTTGGATTTGAGTCAATTTACCTCCCTCCGTTACATTTAAGATTACTCTTGAAATGTCAGGTACAAGGGGAGATCCCTTTGGAAACGCCTGCAGGTAAGGATCCACATAAAACATACAAAATTTGTTGTTGTTGAACTTGTGATAGAAGATGATAATTGGTTAGTAGAAGCCAGAAAAAATGAAAATGTCGCTTCTCAAAAGTCGGCCTTTTAAAGTTGTTTTGGCGGTAAACAAAAAGCAAAACCTATGCCAAATAAATCCGCACAGCTTTCAAGGAAAAAAAGTCTCATAAGCTTTTTAGCACTAGAGCCACAACAAACACCCTTATCGAGCAAGCAGCCGGGCAATACAAGAAAACCACAGGCTTAATGCTACTGCTATACAAACAGTACTTTGGACAGAATACCTGTGACGAATGATGTGTTCTCTTGTGTTTCTTCCATTTAAAACTATATCTCCAACCATAGTGTCTCAAACAATTTCACAACTCTGCAGGGTATGACATTATGTTTGATGTTGAAGCTGCCCTAGACAATACACAGGACACGCGCGCGCGCAGAGAGAGAGAGAGTCACAAATCCAAAGCCTGCAGTCATGTAGATTGGTCCAACCATAGTGTACTTAGTACAATATTTGGGGTTGGAAAAGGACAGCCTTACATAAGGGAGCTCGTGGATAACTGCAGCAACTCCTCTATTCTTACTTCCTCTTGAAAGGGCATCATCATACTGTTCGAAAGTGCTATAGTTTCTAGACTTTGGGAGATTAAATTCCTCTCTTTTCAGTTGCCCTTTGAGAAAAGTACCATTGTGGTAGCCAACATATTCTCTATTCTTTCTGAAGTCCCTTATATCCGTGACACTGGGTTGTAGCTTTTGTACTGTTAACATTGATGTTAAGCTTGCTGTATAACTTGATGTAAGTACCAACACCATGAAAACCCACATGATTACCACAAACCTTGATAAATTGCTGATCAACTTCTCCTCTATGAAAACAAACAAACAAACAATAAATGAGTTCCTGTGAGACTTTTTGCAGTGCTATTCAACATGCATTTGGCCTATTGCATCACCATATGTATGTGGTCATTTGCCAAAGAGATTCCCGAGCTTAAAAATTATTATCTACCTATAGAGCATGTCTGAAATAGGTATGGATAAGGGTCTTACTATGGGCGAAAACTAGTGTGGAGAAGGAGAACCAGAATATAATTCCTACTTGCTAGCTAGGTGGGCCTCGGAATTCTTTGTTTACACTATGCTCCAGAACCCAAACCACAAACCCAGTGAAGACGAAAAACACCACAATTGTTAGCCACAGATTCATTTTTAGGGGTTTCATGAAGATCCAAGCATTTTTCCTCCCATCATCCTTTATTCGAACGATCATCGCCACACTGGACTCTGTGAATGGCAATGTAAAATCCACAAAATTTGATCTGTTTGCTAGAATGGTTACATCATCCACAACAGTATCGTATTTCTGGAGATAGACATAAACTTTAGTTACTAGAACTTGGCAAAGGGAAAATGAAAAATGTAGCAAATTCATATTGCAAATTCGATTACCCCGAGATAGATCTGATAAACAAGGTCATTGTAATCGCCAGCGGGTTCGCCATCAGGAGTTTCAAAGGGAATAAACTCATAGGGGACAGCAAACGGCAAAGTGTGGTTCATGACCTCTTTGAACACAGCTATGCAGAATCCAGTGGCAATCACGACATTAGTTTGGGGATGCCTTTCCACTTTGATGAATTCATTGATACCACTTTAATTTGACAGGAACTCCCACCCTCAATTTACGTTCACCAGTTGGAATTCCCCAGCCTTTAGGTACAACATGGAGTTTACCAGGCCAAATGATGGCTTCGAGATCTTCTTTGTCATTGGTGTCATTCTTATTAAATGGCAATCCCTTATTCTTTGATATGCCATATTCCCGTGCCCAAAATCCAATTTCCGTCTCCCCTTTTCCAATTACATTGACTATTTGGAAGGTTGATTGCTGTAACTGCCCATCGACTAGATGGAATTCTCCGCTTAAGCCCCGGAACTTAGTTTTCTTGATTGCTTGAAGTAGCCCTGGTCCCATTTCTGAGTATCCAATTGCAGCAAAATCTGTCAAGTTGTTCGTAGAGACTGATTTTTTGAACTTCGACTAACCAATACCAGATCTCTCAACTGCCATTGCTAATGCCGTGGCACTATCATATGCCCACAGTCCAAGCACGTTTAGTTCAAATCTATCCAAGTCTGGATTCTCTCAATGAAATCTCTTTCTCCATCTTTGTGTAAAGTTTTGAAGCTCGTTTGAGTTTGTAACATAAGGCTTCACACCAAGTACCCCTTGCATCAAATTTATAACCTTAGCATCCAGAGATTCCAAGAGAATAGTTAGCACATCGGTAATGATCCAGACATATCCCTTGTTCATCATTCTAACTTCTTTCACCTTTAAGAAAAAGCGAGAAGCAAGAGATGGTAACATATGCACCACAAAAACCCTGGTCTGCAATGTCTTTAACTTGTTAAGTTCTTGAAGGATATGATCATCTGCAATTGAAACAGAGATAGCAATTTGATACGGCACTTGAGTACCAATCCCTATAAAAGAATCAATTTATTAAGGACCTATTCCCCTCCCAAAGTTGGTGTCTTCATAAATGAGCACTACCTCCCTCCAACCAAAGGCCATAACCATAGCTGCAAGGGATTCAACCTCAGAAAAGCCATTTTGTCCTCCTCGAATGAAGTATGGATTGTCTGACGGGGAGAGAGTAGGACTCACTGTTTGAGAAATTATAGGAACTTGTGTTTTGTTCCCACATCAATCATGAAATATTCTTGTGTGGATTTTTATGGTCCTAGTATTGCCTGTACTTGGAAATTTTTCAACAAGTCTATAGCTGCAAATAAAAGATCAATAATAATTAGATCCCAACCAATACTTGAATTCATATACACAGATTTTGTGCGTAGTTCTTGAAAACACAACCTCCACCCTGGTGTAGAATGTCTAGCTTCACCCAAAAATAGAAGAATTTTAAACCACAATAAACCATTTTGTGGCAAAAGTTCCCCTTATAGGTGAAACTAAACTGATTGCGGAAGAGGTAATTAAAACTCACGATAAGAGATTGGTACAGACGACGTTTTAATCATCGATGCAAATGGAGAGAAGAGTGAACATAACACTAAAATAAAATAAAGAAAAATATAGCCATTCAATGTTCACTACTACTTTTAGGCCCAGAAGACAGTTGATACTCATACACTTAAACAAAATAGCTTGCCCATTCTCCCATAAACTACCTTTCCACCTCGTCTGGAGATTTACTCTTTATTCTTGAATCCTATAGCCAAAGGTTTCTTTTAAGGGCAAATTTCACTTAGACCCCCTGAGGTATCTGACAATGACAGAAGGTACCCTTTAGTTTTCAAAAATGACAAAGACCTCCCTTATTTCATAGTTTGGGTTTCATTCCGTTAGTTCCAGACGAAAAATGTACGGAAATGTATGAAAAATGAAATCTTCAATTTTATTTAGTTCTACGGCTATCTTAGGGCTCTTGTTGAAAGTCCTAGAGCAAAAAATTAATTATGACCCTTTAGGATAAAATGGTCAGAAAAATAAGATCTTCGCACCGATTCAAACGGATTGAAAATTGGAGCACTTAAGTATCTTCTCTTCATTTGGTTCTATGGCTCTCTCAGGGCTCTCATTGAAAGCTTGGGGCCGAAAATTAACTATGACTATTTAGGATAAAATAAAAAAATAAAAAAAAATCTTCACACCGCTTCAAACGAATTAAAAATTGGAGCACTTAAGTATCTGCTCTTCATTTGGTTCTACGGTTTTCTTAGGGCTCTCATTGAAAGCCCTAGAGCGAAAAATTAATTATGGCCCTTTAGGATAAAATAATTAAAAAAATAAGAACTTCGCACCGATTCAAACGGATTGAAAATTTAAGAACTTAAGTATCTCCTTTTCGTTTAGTTTTACGGCTATCTTAGGGCTCTCATTGAAAATCTTAGAACCAAAAATTAATTATAACGCTTTAGGATAAAATAATCAAAAAAATAAGATATTCGCACCGATTCAAATAGATTGAAAATTGGAGCACTTAAGTATTTGCTCTTCATTGAAAGCCCTAAAACCAAATGAAGAGCAAAAATTTAAATGCTCCAATTTTTAATCTGTTTGAATCGGTGCGAAGATTTTTTTTTTTAATCATTTTATCCTAAATGATCATAATCAATTTTTGGCTCTAGGGCTTTCAATGAGAGCCCTAGGAGAGTCGTAGAACCAAGTAGATACTTAAGTACTCCAATTTTTAATCCGTTTGAATCGGTGCGAAGATCTTACTTTTCTTATCATTTTATCCTAAATGATCATAATTAATTTTTGGCTCTAGGACTTTCAATGAGAGCCCTAAGATAGTTGTAGAACTAAATAAAATTGAAGATTTCATTTTCCGTGCATTTCCGTACATTTTCCGTCCATCTAACTAGCGGAACTAACGGAATGAAACCCAAACTGTGAAATAGGGGAGGTCTCTGTCATTTATGAAAACTGAGGGGTATCTTCTGTCATTGTCAGATACCTCAGGGGGTCTGAGTGAAATTTGCCCTTCTTTTAAAAATCAAACTGATCAATAATGAATTGGAATGGAGATTCCGGCGATCCGACAATAATAATGGCACACAGATGATAAGTGCTCCGTCATATAACAAGAAAAGACCTCATAAACTAATCCAATTACTTCTTTGATAAGGACAATCTCTACATAGATGCCACTAGTCACTAGTACTAGAACGACCCAAGAGAATGTTCCGTACTCGGAACGAACAAATTTCGTTCCCAACAAATGAGACGCAGAAGCCTACCCCACGTACCGCATTTCAAAGGGTATGGCGTACTGCAATCACATTCCACGTACCGCAACGATCCGCGCTTTGGGTTGCACCGTTTTCTCAAACATCTGGTCTGCATTTTGAAAAGTTGAGCCATGTACCCCTTGCATGGTTCTAAAAATGGGCCGCCACCACTACGTTTACATACAGGTATGGGTCACCCCGTTACCCATAACAGCCGCTACAGTGGTTTTGAACTTAATTCCATCTGAGAATTCTGCATAGAGTTCCTCTTCATAACGAGCACAAATGGTTTTGAACTTACACCAATATTCCTATTGTTAGTGGGTGTGTTTCTGGTTCTCAAAATTCTAAACAATAAAGTTAATGGTTCCTAAAAAACAGAGCAAAACTAACACTCCGTCTAAGCAAGCAGAGAGAAACCATAATGTACATTCAATCGCTGGCATAATTGCATCATTCGTTAGAAAACCAGAGTATAACCTTGCGTAGTCTGTCTGAACTACTAAAGTGCAACAGTTGAAAAACAAGCAGCCTGCGTCTTGTTTATCAACACTCCGTCTAAGCAAGCAGAGAGAAATGTTCGCCATCTGCCCCCACATACACCAGGTTTGACTTGGTCAGCATCATAATTTTTTTCTTCATTCATGTAATGTAGCAGTTGTATTCTCTGAATCCCCTTCGCAGCCTGGAGAAGAACCCAGCAGCCTGCTTCTTCGAGGTTGATATCAAAATGAAGTACTCGATAAATCTAAGTAGCATATATTTAGGGGATGACTCAAGCCTCACTATTTAGAAGCTAGAATAAGCATGATTTCTATTGATAATTCGTCGTTATCAGGTTATGCACTCTTGTGCGGAAATGGAATTATTAATTATTACCTTGGTTTCTAGATGCCCGTAATGAAATGAGCAAAGATAGAGAAGACAAAACACTTCCTTGGGGTATACCAACGTCTTGCAAGTAAAAGTACTTATCTAGCTAATTGCAGCACATTGAGCTTCGCATGCTTATTTAGATCAAAGAAAGAAAAGCTCCCCCTTCCTTATATTCTTGCTTTAACCCTGAATCATTCAAAAATGGTAGCTAGGTTAAAGAAAACCAAGCTTCCTCTGAAAGGATATGTTCACTGTATACAAAACAATTACACCGGCCTGCTTAGTTGAGGATAAGACAATATGTTTCACATGCAGCATGGCTTAAACTTCGAGAGAGTAATCTGCCTTGTGATGGCCGCATGTTTTCGTTAAGTGCTGGGACTTCATGTTTTACATTTCATGATACTAGTTGAAAGTTGAAACCACAAAGAAATTACTAATAAATAAGATGGACAGCTCACCATATGGTTACTCACTGAAACAAAATTGTGACAATACAAACATATATGGCCAGTTTCAGTACCAACAACTTTTTTTTATCTGGGCCTTGCTTTTTGTGTTTTTTTTAGTAAATCTTGGTATGAAGACATTCTTTTGCTTTTTTCTTACGGTATTCCTAATTGACTGTTAAGATTTGGTGTTTGACAGTTTGGCCGAGGTGACCACGGGCGTCTAGGATACGGGAGAAAAGTAACTACTGGTCATCCCTCGGAGGTGCCCATAAACCTCCCACCACCAAAAAATCTCAGCGGGGGTGAAGATGTTGGTGTGCAAAGCTTGTTGCTTATGGTGGCCGTCACACGTTAGCAATAGTAGAATGGCATCCTGATGAATCTTAATAGTTGAACATGAAGTGCTGTTATCTCAACATAAGCTCAAGATCAATAGATTCAGAGCTCTGTATAACTATGTCATTTTCCATCCTCCATGGACTGTCTATTGCTTTTCTATTAACACATTCTACATTGTCATGCAATTATGAAGCACAATAATTGACGGAGACTTCTCTATTTATGCATTGAATTGTTCGAATTCATGAATCCCACCCCAGATGTAGGTATATATGCAGTTTTAATGTTACGATGGACATTAATTTTGTGACTTGGCTAGAAGCCATTGGTCTCTATATTTTCATCAAATTTGATGTATTAGAAAGCAGTAGTTTTTATATTGGACTTCGGAGCAGGTGACCTGCCTCGAATCCTGCATCCCATCGCCGCAACTCTGATGAACCAAATATTTTTTTGAGGCCACGCGACAATGACCCAAACCGTAACACATTGCTGAGAATAAGCTTAGGCGAAGAACAACTCACCGGTGCGGTTGGTCTATTTGCAGGTCCTATTCGGTTTGGTCTATTTGCAGGTCCTATTCGGGTTCATTTTGATGATTGAAATCACTTGTTCTTTAGACACGGTTGATGGCCTAATGAGGTTTGAGAAATGGATGGTTTTCATTATTGAAGTGCGTTTGAATAATAGACATCAGCATTGTTCACGAAAAGCTCTTCTTTTTTTTCTTTGGTAAAAATCAGCATTATTGTTAGTTGTATTTGGTGAAGTTTGTATTTTGTCAAATGCATGGAAGTATAAGGTGTCTACTACCATTTGGCTACCATTTTACTTGCAACATGTATGCTCTCGAAAGCGAGAAAAGCTTTAATTTAATTTGTCAAATAAAATATAGGTAGACTAATTCTTTTCATACCACTAATTCGCTATCATACGAAAAATGGTAATAATTATTTTTGTTATGTCGACGAGATTGAAAACGTGACACCCTCCCCCGTATTATTGGGCCTAACACATGAGTTGTGTTGACTGTTGAGGTACACATGAGTTGTGTTGACTGTTGAGGTAAGGTGGAGTAAATACTAACACCTCCTTTGGATGGAGCAACTTCGCGAGAAAAGAAAGGAGTTTGAGGGAGAGAGGAACACATCTGGCGTTTGGATGGTGTAGCAGGCGAGAGAGGGTGAGAAAGGGAGGGAGACGAGAACCCCTTACACCCCCGTTTTCGTTTCTCACCGATTTTGGTGCGACCGTGAGAGAAGAGTGTGTGCGGGCCACAGAGTGATGTGCAGTCGCCGGGTTGAGAGACAGACACCCCCTTTGGTCGCAGGAGATGGGAGACAATGTGTTTGGTGGCGGGAGTTGAGAGATCTTGGTCGCCGGAGACTGTTCCCGTCGTCGGAAATTGCCCTGAGAATCTGATTTCTCACAATTGTTTGGTTGGGGCGGTGAGAAAACACAACCCTTTCTTTTCTTCTCTCACTAATAAGGGAGACCACTCCCCTTTCTTTTTTTCTCTCACCCCTCCATCCAAAGGAGCTGTAAACATCCAGAGAATAAATTCTCTCCGCCAGGGTTGAAAACCCCCAGTTTTCAAGAATCACGTGATTGCTAGTTTGGTTGGGTTAAACCTTTAGTACTACACCTGCAAGCCAAAATCTTAACCAATCAAATTATTTATTTTTTTACAAGAACCGATCAAAAAGTTTGAGTATCCTACAGCGTGATAACCCTTTTTTTTTCAACGGTCAGATATGTTCGTTCAAGTTACGTGCGTCTCAACTATTTTTCTCCCCAATCCGATCAAAGCCATCCACGCCGGAACTACGGGATTCAAAAAAAAAAAACTTTGTTCATGGTATATGACCATATTGATATGTTGCCTATAGAGCAGATACTTAATTACGAGAGTTTTAGAGACAACTATTAATTATGACCCTCAAGATAAAATGATCAGAAAATAAGATCTTCGCACTGAAACGGATTGAAAATTAGAGCATTTAAAATATTTAGATTGTTTATATATTAAAAAATATGATTAAAAAATTAAGTGCTTCAATTTTCATTGTGTTTGAACCGATGTGATGATATTATTTTTTTGATCATTTTATCCTAAATGGTCATAATTAATTTGTATCTATAGGGCTCTCATAATTAAGTATCTGGCTCTACAGGGTCTCAAATAAAGAGCAAATACTTAATTATGAGAGCCCTGCAGATAAAAATTAGTTATGATTCTTTAGAATAAATTGATTAAAAAAATAAGATTTCCGCACTAATTCAAATCAATATAGTCATATACCATGAACAATGTTTTTTTTTTAATCCCCTAGTTCCGGTGTGGACCGCCTATCTTTGATCGGACTGGGAAGAGAAATAGTCGAGGTGGACGTAAATTGACCCGAACACTTCTTACCGTCGGGAAAAAGGGTTATCTAGGTTAATACTCAAACTTTTTGATCGGTTCTTGTCAAAAAAAAGAAAAGAAAAAACTTTTCCATTGGTTAAAGTTTTTGGCTTGGCTTGTAGGAATAGTACTAGTAGGAGGAGGAGTATGTAAAAGGTTTAGGGTGAGTTTGGATCGAAAAGTTAAGTAAATATTTTTTTTGTCTTTATTTGATTTTTTTTACATTTGTTTGTTTTGCACTAAACTTTTGTGATTTTATTAACTTGTCTCAACTAGAGGAATCAGAAAAGTAAAATTTTTTTTTTATCGAAACTCATAATTTTTTGAATAAAGACAAAAATAAGTCAAAAAGACACTTTTTTTTATTTACTTTTTTGTCTTTTCTAAAAAAATTATGAGTTTCGATCAAAATTTTATACTTTTCCGATTTCTCTCGTCGAGATGAATCAATAAGTCACAAAATTTGACATAAAACTAACAAATGCGATCTTTTTTAAATAAAGACAAAAAATAAGTTACTACTGTTTATCTTTTAAAGCCATATCCACCCTTAACCCAAGATAGAGGACCGAACTAGCAAGCACGTGATTCTTCAGAAAGTCTACAGCCACCGCATGCCGTGTGGGGTCCACTCCGGGCCCTGCATGGATGATTCGAGCCGTTCAATAATTTTAAAAAAAAAACCAAGTGGGTTTCGCTGAACATTAGCTCGATCCAATATGTGTAGGTGCTCGGATCAAGTTTCTCATCTTTCTGTACACCAGAAAACCAATCTTTCCATTTTTTCCGATTTTCCAAAGATGAGAAGCTTGATCCAAGTACCTACACATATCGGATTGAGCTGATGTTTTGTGATGCTCACTCAGTTTTTTTTTGTGTAAATTATTGAATGGCTCGGATTATTTGTGCGGGGCCCAGAGTGGACCCCACACGGCATGCGGTGGTTGTAGCGTTGCTCGTAATTCTTCCATTTTATGGTACAATTTGATGACGTGACATGATATTATTGGTTTGGAGGAAAACTGGGGTTTCCAACCTGGCAGAGAAAATTTATTCTCATCAAGTAAAATAATGCTATGACGGCATTTGATGGCCATATTTTTTTTACCAGAAAGTAAACCTGATTTATGTACAAACAAAACACAGTACAATAAGAGGGGAGACTATCAGTCCCAAAATACAGAAACTAACAAAAGAAAAGAAAATACAACAAACCAAAAAAACTGCATGGAACCACGACGCCGAAGCCGGACCCGTCGAGTATTATTATGTAACAATGTCATCTGTGCATTGATAGAGTACCTAAAAAGCAAATTTTACCAATTCTTTATTCATGGTTTGCAAACGAATCGAGCTGTTTGCAAACAACTGGAGGTTCGATGTGACTTGTTTACTTGATAGCAAATTTTGAGCTCAGGTTTTAAGCTTGTATAGTAAACAAGCCGAGCTCAAATTATTTGTAACTCAGCTCTTTCGTAACGTTGCGGCTCTTTTTTTTTTTTTTGCCATTTGTTAATCCTAATCTACTCTATCCTAGAGTACTTGAGAAGGGAAATGTGTGCTTACGGAAATCGAACCCTGCCCATGAGAGTATAAGAGAGGCACTAACTGCATTGCACTCCACTTCACTTGCAGTTCGGGTCATTTATAGAAGACGTGTTTAGTAGATAATTAAGTCGAACACCTAGATATAAAAAAAATGAGCCAAGCTCGAGCTAGTTTATTTGGGGCTCGGCTCGAACTTGAGCTTTGAATAGTTTTTAACGAGCTGATCTTGAATTAGTTATAACTCGCCACATCTATAGCGGTTCGGCTCGGTCAGCAAATGAATTGGACCCGGGGGCTCTGCTGCCCATGGAGGCACAACAGCCCCTACCCAGCCCCTAAAACGATGCCGTTTTGATTAAAAAAAAATTATTACCATTAATTGCAATCCTATGGAGCAGAAACGTGATTATGAGAGCCTTAGAGACAAAATTTGATTATGTCTCTTTAGAATAATATGATAAGAATAATAAAATCTTCATATCCGTTCAAACGGATTAAAAATTGAAGTACTTAATTTTTTAATCATATTTTTTAATATACAAACGGTCTAAAAACAAAAAATTAATTACTCAAATTTTCACTCCGTTTGAATCGGTGCAAACATCTTATTATTCTGATCATATCAGAATAATAAGATGTTTGCACCGATTCAAACGGAGTGAAAATTTGAGTAATTAATTTTTTTTGAGACTGTTTATATATTAAAAAATATTGTTAAAAATTAAGTGCTTCAATTTTTAATCCGTTTGAACGGGTGTGAAGATCTTATTATTCTGATCATATTATTCTAAAGAGACATAATCAAATTTTGTCTCTAGAACTCTCATAATCACGTTTCTACTTCATAGAATTGCAAATGGATGGTAATGAATTTTTTTTTTTAACCAAACGGCAACGTTTTAGGGGCTGGGTAGGGGCTGCTGTGCCTCCATGGGAAGCAGAGCCCCCGGGTCCAAATGAATTAAACTCGAATGCCTCGATAGTTAACGATCCAAGCTCTAACTTGATTATTTGGTCTCGAGTCAAGCTCAAGCTAGATTAGTTTTGAATGAGTTAAAGCTCGAACACTTTCAAAAGCTCGTACATCTCCTTTACCACCATGTACTAGTTCATTGTCAAAAGTGGAGTAGTGTAACGACCCGAATTTTCGACCCAATTTTTTTTTTAAATAATAGCGTTAATATTATTAGATCTTAATTATTATTATTATTTTTATATATATCCTTTTCCTTAATTGATAAATACAGAAAAATATAATTATCTTATTTATCTCTTTTATTAGTTGCATGCATGATTAGAATTCCTTCCATCTCTCCATCTCCTATTCCTACTCGATCTCTACCACTCCCCTAACCATATTTTCGTCCATATTCCGTCCCCATCGAAACTCGAGAATTTGAAACCTTTTCAAATACGAATTATTCACCCTCATCGAAAATTCTCTTATAAATAACCCTTAAGCTCGACCCTAGGGTTCACCACGAAATTCCTCATACCTTACCAGTCCAGAAAAGAGAGAGAATTCGAAGAAAATCGAACTCCAATCCATGGAGTTTTAGAGAGAGAAAGAAAGAGAGAGAAAAGTGGGTTTCGTGTCTACGATCAACCGAAACTCAAATTGATCGTTCCAATCACTTCCCTCAACCCCAAGCATCTCCAAACGTCATCCAATTCGAGCCCAAGGTTCCCCGATCGAAGAAACCGAAGTCTTCTTCTCCAAACGTTCAAGATTCGTTTTAAATCAATCCGACCCGATTCGAGGTACTACAATCTATCCCAAACGCTCCTCTAAGTATATTTAATGTTTTTAAGCATAACCCTATGCCCCTTATGATTCCATGGATCGAAAACCGTGAGAAAAACGAAGAAAACCAAAACTGTTCCGAACCTCGCGGCCGCAACCTTCGGGCCGCAAGAACCAGCCGCGAGTTTGCGGCAGCTAGTCCAGCCGCAAGGTTGACCCGGTCAAACCTTGCGGCAGTTTCTGTTTCGTTCCGAATGTGTTTTTCGACCCTCCGAACATCGTTTTCGACCCCTGATCTATTTTTCCTAGACTTCTAATACCTCAAAGATCATAACTTGTTAATGTCACATTTTTTTTATTTTATTCTTTATTTATTATTTATTTATTTGATTTCATGTAAAATTTTGCAAACGAAAAATCCATACGACCTTCTAAACCATTTTATAAATTTCCGTACTATTTTTTTTAGATTCTTTATATTCCAAAGATGATGTGTTGTTAGCCTCAACATATTTTATTTATTAAATAATTTATTACCAATTTATTCTACTTTTGGCGACTTTAAAAATCATTTTTATTTTTAAAATAATCTCACGACCCTCCGGACTCGATTTTGACACCCGATCCTACTGTATAGAATCATAGCAATCTTTTTAAGGTCATGCTAATTATTTCTAATGTTATTATTTATCTATTGTGTTTATTATGATCTTTAATCAATTTGTTTTCCTAATTAAAAATTTATACAAATCTAGATTATATTCTTTTTATTAAAAATTTTATTTAATAAAAGTTCCTTGCTTTATTAATAACTTATTGATCATACAGGACTAAGGGCAACGGCCCATTCATAAAAGGTTATGTGATTTTATGCATATTGTTTATTTCAAATTATTATTCTGATTGCATGTTTAATATTTCAACTTCTGATTGATCTGTTTAGATTGGACCCTAGAGACATGGGATGGTATGCGAAATAGAAATCACTTAAACGATGTTAGTTAATGGATGAATTGGAAAGTTTTTGTTTTAAATTGCCTACAGGCGTGATTTTGAAATATGATGAGATTGTAATGAGAATTAAGAGTCCTGGCGAGAGTCCAGTGGAACATCAAGAGTCCTGGCGAGAGTCCAAAGGAACATCCAGAGTCCTGGCGAGAGTCCAGTGGTAATTTGAGAGTCCTGGCGAGAGTCCAGTGGAACATTAAGAGTCCTGGCGAGAGTCCAGTGGAACATCAAGAGTCCTGGCGAGAGTCCAGTGGAACATCAAGAGTCCTGGCGAGAGTCCAGTGGAACATCCAGAGTCCTGGCGAGAGTCCAGTGGTAATTTGAGAGTCCTGGCGAGAGTCCAGTGGAACATCGAGAGTCCTGGCGAAAGTCCAGTGGAACATCTAGAGTCCTGGCGAGAGTCCAGTGGAAATCGAGTCCTGGCGAGAGTCCGGTGGTAATTTGAGAGTCTGGCGAGAGTCGGTGGAACATCGAGAGTCCTGGCGAGAGTCCAGTGGTAAATTGAGAGTCCTGGTGTGTTCCAGTGATAAATTTTGATGATAAAACCTGGCGGTAGTCCAGAGATGTTTTCTGTTGATAAAATCTGGCGGTGGTCCAGTGATGTTTTGCGATGATAAAACCTAGCGGAGGCCTAGCGATATTTTGTGACAGTAAAACCTGGCGGGTAGTCCAGACGTTTTACATTGATAAAACTGGCGGTGGTCGGCGATGTCTTGTGATGATAAAACTGGCGGTGGTCGGTGGCGTTTTATGTTGATAAAACCTGGCGGGTGGTCCAGTGAAATTTTGTGATGACAGAACTAACGGGAGTCCAGTGGAAATTTTGATGTGGTGATTAATATAGGCAAACCCTAGTTATGGTCTGGGCGTGAATAGTTTTCTCTTGTTGTTAGGCTATTGGACAGAAATGAATAAATTCATGTGTGATACTTCTATTTTACTTTCCTGCATTAGTAATATATGGTTATCTGCTAGCTGTAATGTAAGAGGGGTGGTTGGGTTGGATTATTCTATAGGGTGATTTATCACTCACGGATACGTCTGTATCCTGGTAAATCAATTGCTTCGGCGATCAATTTGCCAGAGGGCGCAGGATTCAATGAAGAGGATTCAACGATGGTGCAGTTCAACACAAGAAGAATATCAGGAATAGAGATCGAATATGCTTGGGATTCGTATTAAGTCTAGAGTCAGCTCTGAAGTTAATGTATTGGTAAATTTATTTTGAGATTGTAATAGACCTTTATTTTGGAAAATTATATTTATTTAGCAAAATTTTCTTAAGAAATTATTTTATTTTGCTTCCGAAAAGTCGGGGCGTTACAAGTAGCAATAGGCTAATCCCATATCCAAGCCTTATATAATAAGAAGGAGTTTTTGGCCTGCCATTTTTCCAATTTGGACACATTTGCCCTTCAATTGGAAACAGTACACATTTGGGGGCTGGGTTTTTTGTCTTTTCACCCCTTCTGTCGCATGTGGACCACAAATGGCCACGTTTTACTCTGCCTCTTCACTCTCTCTCTCTCTCTCTCTCTCTCTCAACACAGAACTCACAACACAGACGCACAATTGCTCTCTCTCTCTCCCTCTCCCTCTCTCCCCCTCTCCTCGCCTGCACAGCCAGCAGATCGGCGTGGTTTCAGTCGTATTGTTCCGGCAAAGGTAAGAAAGGTTAACTCATCTCTCTATCTGTCTCTCTTCTTCTTCTTCTATGATTTGTACGATTTAATCCGAGATATGGGTTTCCAGCACATGGGATTTGTGGGGCTTTTGTGGGGCTGATCGTGAACAAGGAGTAATCAGACAGCGACGGCGTTGAGGACGGCGGTGACGCAACTCTTGCATCAGAGGTAATTTCTTCTGGGTTTTGTAGACTCGATTTTTGGTGGTTTCGATTGTACCTGTTTATGGATATGTATGGATGTGTGTATGTATATACCTGTGTAGAGCCCTAATTTTGATTTGGGTTTCCAAACAAATTGTGGGTTTGTGGTGCCGGTGAAGAGGATTTGTATCCCTAAAAAAAAGAAACAATTTTGAACAAAATTCTAAATTTCAATTCTTTTCCAACAACCCCACCTTCACCGAACGCATTTGGGTTGACATTGGACACAGACAAATCTCATCCATCACAGAGACAGCTAAAAAGAGGATAATCAGACTCAACAACAAGATTTTCCCAAAAAAATTTGACAAGAATTTGTTATTTTCCTTTTCGCCCATTACCCATGATTCAGTTTTCGCCACTTTCACTCACTCTCTTGGCCCTGATCTCGTCAATTCTATATGAACCTTCGTGCTCCTTGATCATCAATCCATCTAAAGCCAAGCAAGTTTCATCCCAACCAAGGTACCCATTTCTTTTTTGATTTTCTGAGAAAATGCAGGAAAATCAAATGAAAGAGACTCCAATTTGAATCTCATTTTTGCTTACTGGGTTTCAATTGATTGGTGAATTGCAGAGCTTTTGTGTACGAGGGTTTTCTCACGGACGAGAAGTGCAATCACTTGATTTCTCTTGTGGGTTTTGTTATTTTCTTGATTTGGGTTAATTGAGAAACACTTGATTCATAGCTTCCTTGGATTGAGGGATTTTGATAAGCAAAGAAAAGAATGGATGAGAGTTTCTTGCCAAATTACTCATTTGGATTGAGTAAAATGAGTAATTTCCAAATGAGTAATTTAGTGAGAAATGGAGAGAAAAGTACAAAGATGATATATTTTTTGATTGGCTCCCCCTTTCTTATCACTCATTTTCTCACAATCCAAAGTGGTTGTTAGGACTATTGAGTTGATTAATTTGGTTATTGGAATGTATTCACGCGAAATTGGAGCTGAAAATATCAGCTGTTGCCGACAATGAATCTGGAAAGAGCAAGCTTAGCGAGGTTCGAACTAGCTCCGGGATGTTTATCGCTAAGGGGAAGCTTTGTGCTTCTTCTACTGTGTTGTAATTTTCGATTGCGACTATTGCAATATACACAAGTATGCAATTTAATGTGTTTGTGATTGGACTTATGCTAATCAATATCGTGGTATGACTGGTGACTCATGTCATTTCGTGCTTGTTTGAAGTTTTCACTTGGCAATCTTAACCTGTCCTGAGATATGAACTTAAAATGAGGAGCATTGGTTCATAATACCATATCGCTTTTGTACGTATGCATTGCGGATTTATGAAGGGATTTATCGCATGAAAGGAAATCGTATAGCAAAAAGAATGAAGACAATCCAAAATCCAGACACCGCCTTAGAGAATTAAGCACACTTAGCCAAGAAGATTTCGTGTGTGAAGTTTATTCCAGGCCTACAACTGCATTCTGTATATGCTTTTCCCTTTTTTGCACATATTTATTCACTTAGATTGACAATTTAATTGGGATTAGTTGCTACATTTGCTAAAGTTGACTGCTTTTTCTAGGAGTTTGAGCTTCGTCTCAAACAAGTTTTCTACATATATGACATCGAGGAGATGGTCATTAGAATGGCTGATCGGGTTTGGACTGTACCAATTGATGATCTGCGCCTTGATGCTCAAATATTTAGCAACTTTGTGGCTACTCTTCAACTACAATTCCTTGATTACCTATTGGTTATCATGTTATCGACTGTGGAATTCCGACTTGTCATGCGCAAAGATGTGGACACTGAGAAGATTTATCCTTGTTTTTGAACTCGCCATATTAACTTTTGACTGTTGATTTTTGTGTTGGTACCGATGGTTTCACGTGCATAGGACATGAAACTTTCTAACCTATGTAAGTTATGTATGGCTTCTGCACATTTTCCTGATGATCGCTACTTATAACTGTGATTACGGTGGAACTTTTGCTTATCTAGAAAAAATATGTAATATATTCAACAAACATGGTGTGTGTGTGTGTGTATATATATGTTCCATTTTTTTGTATCTGATTCTGTAGCAGAATCCAATTTAGAATTAGAACTATGCATATGTTCTTCATACTAGCTGTTGTTCGGCATGCTTCTCAAAAATGCATTCCATCTCCTTTGAAAGGACAAAAAAAGGAAGGAATGCTTGCATTTACCCTCTTTTACTGTTCTACCATTTTCCAACCTGTTCTCTTCAACGGGCACAACATTCGTGCTGTGCACGAAGCAGGAACCTAGTTTTTTTTTTTATTATTATTATTAGTATTATATATATATATATATAATAAGAAGGAGTTTTTGGCCTACCATTTTTCTATTTGGGACCAATTTACCCTTTGATTTGGCCCATTTTACACATTGCCCAGCCTTACCAAATTCTCAATTACAAATTTTGCCCCTCGATTTCAGACAATTTACATTTTGCCTAGGTTTTATAATGCGCCACAGTTTGCCTAGATTTTGGCCTGCCATTTTTAATTTGGGACAATTTTGCTCTTTAATTTCGTTCATTTTACCAATTGCCCAGGGATGCCATTTCCAATAATGCCCCTCCCCGCCTCCACCGTCACCTCCAGCCTAAGACCATCCAAAACACCCACCTCCCCTCTCCTCCGTGGCACCACCACCTTACTCTCCCCATTATATAATAAGAAGGAGTTTTTGGCCTACCATTTTTCAATTTGGGACCAATTTACCCTTTGATTTGGCCCATTTTACACATTGCCCAACCTTGCCAAATTCTCAATTACAAATTTTGCCCCTCGATTTTAGACAATTTACAGTTTGCCTAGGTTTTATAATGCGCCACAGTTTGCCTAGATTTTGGCCTGCCATTTTTAATTTGGGACAATTTTGCCCTTTAATTTCGTTCATTTTACCAATTGCCCAGGGATGCCATTTCCAATAATGCCCCTCCCCGCCTCCACCGTCACCTCCAGCCCAAGACCACCCAAAACACCCACCTCCCCTCTCCTCCGTGGCACCACCACCTTACTCTCCCCATACCACCGAGCTCCACCACCCGTCACCTCCTCCTCTTGGCCTCACCACCATCTCTTCCGTCCTTCGGCTCTCCACTGAACCGCCACCAACAGTGGGTTTCACACCCATGCCGCTGCCGCGGGCACCGCCGGATGCCGCCTCAAGATTTCGGAACCACCACAGCGATCTACGAACACCATGCAACACTTACCCGAGTTTAGAATCGCGTTTGAGGTAGTTTTTCGAAAACCCAAAACCTTAATCTGCATTTTAATGGAAATAGTACCGAAACTTAATTTTTGATGTAGATGGTGACCTAAATTTTATTTATTAATTAATGTTTAGTTTTGTTTCCATTAACTTTTAGTCCTATTTGTATGGAAAAGTTTTTGGCAGATTAAATTGGATGGTTTAATTGTTGCATAGATGAGAAGTTATGGTGGATTGTGGTATTGAAATCATGTGTAGAAAAATTGTGCGATTAATAAATTTATCGCAATAATCATAGTTTATGTAGTAATTATTTAATAATTAAATACGTAACAATTTGGATTTAAAATGTAAATAAGGAGATATTTATCGGAATAATCGTAGTTTTTGTTCATCCATTTTTTGAAACCGTTTAACCCAAAACTAATTGCCCATGTAGTTAAGAGACGAAAGCGTATTAAATTCTTACTGCAAGTGTAACGAAAATTAATCCAAAGCAACAAAATTTGTTGTCAAGTTCCCTTTCCTTTAATCGAACAGGAATAAAACCAAATTCTAGGAAAAGATTTTACCATACAACTGTTGGAATTGGTGAAATAAGTTCAAAGACTTACGCTCTATGATTACGCTCTATGTGGTATGTATGTAAATCATCTAATGCTTTTGCTATTTTGATCAAACTATGTAATATATATTCCTAGCTATTTTCATACTCTTCTATTGCTTCCAGCTCTAAAATTACAAACAAGACATATCTAGCCTATATCAAAACTTGTTCCCTTTGAAGGGCATACATTCGTGCTGTGCATGAAGGTGAATCTACCGTTTCCTAACACGCTCTCTTCAACGGGCAAAACATTCGTGCTATGCACGAAGAAGGAACCTAGTATAAATTATAACAATAATTCTAGGGACACACCCAAGCACACACCCAAACACACACCCACACTCACATGAGTGGTAGGCCCCATACACACACTAGAGTGTGTAGTGTGTGTAGGACCCACCACTCATGTGAGTAGTGGATGTGTGTTTGGGTGTGTACTTGGGTGTGGTGGTAGAAGGATTGAAATTATAATGCCGGCCCTCTTCATGGAAAGGACTGAAAATTGAGATCATCGCCCCAATTGGCCCAAAACCAAAAACCAAGCCCTAAATTCCATTTCGCGCCCCTCCGAATTCCCCCGTGGAATTTCACTTCCCGCGCCCAATTTTTCCAATTTCACCGCCCGAAATAGTAACAATTCAAATTCCTGTCGAATCTCTCTCTCTCTAGACTTTTTCAACTGCCGAAGCCAAATCGCTGAAGAACAGCTGCGAACATAGCGGTGGGTTCGAACCCCACCTCTAACTTAGCTGAGCAGAACGGGAAGATCAGTAGCAGCAGCGATGGGAATTCGATCATGTCACCAGGTAGTAATCTGATGGAACCCTTGTAAAAAAAACCCAGTCGTTAGTTTCTGTGATAACGGGGCCAGTTTAGTTGATGAGATAGTTGAAGAAAATTTGAAAGTGTTAGAAAGTTGTTTTGATTATCTGGGCCTTGTAATTGGTAGTTTGAGATTTCGAGGCCTATCAAAAAAAAGTTTGAGATTTCGAGATTTGAACCCTATTGCCTTGCGCTGTACGCTAGCTGGGTAATTCAATTTCAAACTAAACTACTCCAGCTACGTGGCAGACCCTACGATCCAATTATTGTTCGGATCGGAATTGGATCCTCTGGACGAGAGGAGACAGTTCAAATGTGGACCATTGGATTTCCCGAGAGACTCTTACCAATGATAGTCAGTGTGTGGTTCAGATTTAGACTGTCTCATCTGGTCCAAACCTTTGACCAGAGAGGATCCAATCCCTTATTGTTCCGTTTGGTTGTTCTGTCAAACTAGATGGATTTAGAGAACTGAAATGTGGGCTAGGTTGGTTGGTTGGTTGGTTGGTTGGCCTTTTTAAATTGACAATTCATTCATATCATCTGAGATGTGTTGGTACCAGTGGCGGACCCAGAAAATTGACATAGTGAGGGCACCAATTTTTTTTGTAACCGTAATATACGAATTACAGTTAAACACATTTACTCCAAAATAATTTTAGTATTCATTATAAATTAACAAATTTAAAGTATATGTGTATTTTAATAACCAACTACATGGGCAAACTTGCGCACCTCGATTATATGCGTTAAAACAACATTATCACATGTTCATCGTCTATTTTCCTATTATTAACTCTACAAGTACAAGTTTTGGGGACCAAAAGTATATAAATGCAATGTGCAGATTCATATTTTGTACTACACAAATGATCAGAGATGGTGGGGGAGTGGGAGAAACCTTGGTTAGGATGTTGGGGGAAAAAAATAAAAAAACACAGTTGATTTTGGGGGGGGGGAGGGGGGAAACAAAAAAACACAGTTAAAGCACATAGGGAGAATTGAACCCGCGCCACTTGTTCCACGAGAGAACACCCAACCACTGCGCCACCAGTTGTTTACTTGTAAACGTTCGGACATATAATATATATATTTATATATATACAAAATCGACAAATTTTTTTTTTAAGGGTGTGGGGGCACGTGACCCCACGTGCCCTATGGTGAGTCCGCCCCTGGTTGGTACCGTGGATGTTTTCTGGATTGGAAGGCGGGTAATGTTGGAGGTAGTTGAGTTTGACACTTACTTTTAAATCAGTACTAGTTATATT
The DNA here is from genome assembly GCA_018127125.1 of Rhododendron griersonianum. Taxonomy (NCBI): domain Eukaryota; kingdom Viridiplantae; phylum Streptophyta; class Magnoliopsida; order Ericales; family Ericaceae; genus Rhododendron; species Rhododendron griersonianum. The sequence goes on along the minus strand of CM030799.1, from coordinate 14,132,076 downwards.
TTTCGGTTCGAAACCTCTCAGGTCCTATCAACTCCTTTGGGGCCGGTCCATACGGAGCTTTGGTCCGGCTTTAATTGGGCTCCCCGCAAGTGGGCGGTGGGATTGGGCCCCCAGGATTAGTCGAGGTGTGCATATGCTTGCCTGGATACCTGAGTTATCAAAAAAAAAAGTAGTTCATATTATTCGAGATGTGTTTGTTGGAGATATGTGAATTGGACAAATTGGTTATTGGTATAGTTAATAAGATCTAAGGAGTAAAAAAGTTTAAGGTGTTGAGATTTATGTTTATGCCCTTGGGATTGAATCTATGAGCTAATGGTTTATGTTTATTGATGGTGTGGATACTACCAAACATCTAAATTTAATTCTGCCAAATCATACATGCATGTATCTACTTGGTTGATGAGAACATGTCACAAGACTCACAACTATACTTAAAGATCTGTCAATTAGGTCTATTGGACGGTAATCGTGCCAATTTTGTGACCTGTTATTTTGGGATAGTAACTTAATGTTATTGCGGGATCGTACAAGTAGATTCCATGAGCAACACAATTCGGAAAATATTTGTGTCCTTGTTTCTTATGTTTGGGATTATATTGGTTCATAATCTAAAGTGTATTATTTACCAGTGCCACCATAAAGCCATAGGTTTGGTGGCTTCCTGCAAGGACAAGAAGAAGAAGAAGAAGAACAAGCCATGTACTACCAGTTACTGCAAAAATTGCTTATTGAAAAGGTTAGACATGACGATGTGTTCCTTTTACACATTTGGAATTTTTAATAGGGTTTTTTGCAAGGACACCTCTTCAACTATCACGTTTTGTCAACATGACCCCCTCACGTTTAAAACTCATCAACCTCACCCCCTCATCTATCAAAACTCATCAACTACACCCCTTCCATTCAATTATGTTAAGAAATGTTAACCTTTTGGTCTAAGTTGGATGGAAAAACAATTTTTGAGCCTAAAATGCCTTTGCCTCTCTCTACTCTATAAACTCAGCCATTCCCCCCACTGATTCAAACCCAAACCCCAAATTTCTAACAAAACCCAGATTTTGAATTTCCAAACTTCTTCCTCTCCTGTCCTCCTTCTACCCAACCATGAATCAGTATTCAGATCGTACTGCTCTACCAACAACGTGCAGGTAGCGCCGCCGGCCACGTAAAATCTTCCCTTCGACCGCCGCCGCCGCAGCGAATTTTTTCCTCGGGAAAATCATGGGCGGTTTCACGGCAACATTTCCCGTCCAATCAAACATTGTCATTCTGCCTATAACGTAAATCTTCCTTCCAATTGCCAATAACCTGGAGTGGGAAAAATCACCGTGGAAGATTCCGGGGGGAAACCCAATGACGTCGTTTTTATCTGCGAGGAAATTTGAGGTTTTCTAGGGAGGATTCCAATGGCGTCGTTTTCACGAGAGAGGGAATGAGCGGTTTTCGAGGAGGAATCTTGACTGGTGCTATGACGGTAGACGAGAAAAGGGTGATTGTGAGGGAGGGCCGAATCAGTTACTGCGACGGCGAAGAGGGTTTGGTGGAGTTGGTCGCGGAGGCGGCAGAGGAGGAGGAGGAAGGAGGGGGAGTGGAGGAGCTAGGACCAGCGGCGGAAGACGAAGGGGAGGGGGAGGGGGAAGGGGAGGGAGGAGTGGGGGAGTCTGGAGAGGATGTCTAGGAGGTGGTGGTGGAAGGGCGATGGAGGGGGAAGTGGGGTGGTGTTGGGAAACATGATTTGGTGGGCCAGGAGAAGTGGCGAGACTCGAGAGTTGCAGCTCTCTGACATGAAGAGTAGAGGGGGAAGAGGAGAGGGAGGGTAACCTAGTCTTTTCGTGTGTTTCCGTCCAAGATTTTAACGGAAATATGGGGAGGGGGTATAGTTGATGAGTTTTGGTAGATGAGGGGGTGAGGTTGATGAGTTTTAAACATGAGGGGGTCATGTTGACAAAACGTGATAGTTGAAGGGGTGTCCTTGCAAATAACCCTTTTTAATACACATTACACACGCACAACCCCAATGGAACTGAATTGTCTGATCCTAAAACAGATATGAAGGTAGAAGAAGTGACAGTTTTGGAGGATTGGCTTTGTCGGAAGTGCAGAGGCATCTGCAATTGCAGTTGTTGCAGAGGTAGGTGTATGTTTTGCCAACTTTTTCATGTTTTTAAGTATTCTGGTGGTGAATCTGGAAACATGCTCTTTTTAGGAAGAAGCAAGGACACCAACCCACTGGCAGACTCGTGCACACAGCCAAGGCTACTGGATTTTCCTCTGTTTCAGAGCTGCTCCGTGTTAAAGGCCTCGAAAATTATGGTATTGACAAGATTGTAAAAAGCCCAGATACTGGGCCAACAAAGATTTCCACTTCGAACAATGTATTTATTATGTTGTTTATTTTCTGTGAAGGATATTATGAGAATCTGATTTATTGTCTTGTGGATAGGGTCTACAACCATTCATGTTACTAAACCATTTTGTTTGACAGGAGCCTGCTGTTGCTTTGCCTAAACAGTGGGGAAAGGAAAATTCTGTAATCGAAAACAACAATTCCAATTTACGTCTATCTTTGCCTTCAAACCTTGATGAGAAAAAGCAAAAAAGATTAAAGCAAGAAGGGTTAAAAGAGATTCAAGATAGCAAACGTCGGAAGAGTAAGACAAATGCCATGAAGTTCCACAACGAAGATTTTAATGCCAGCATCCCATTGCCCCAGGGTACCGAGTTGACAAGTGTATCTGGGATTGAGCTACCACTAGAAGACGCTGTCCATGCCTTGCAGTTCTTGGAATTCTGTGCTGCTTTTAGGGAGGCAAGTGAACTGTAGTTCTTTTAATAATGAGATAATAGTGTAGTGTAGTTCTTCATCATAGATGGCTCGTGGAACTACAAGACTTCATTTTACTTGATTAGACAATCACTTAATCAGGCGATAAATGCATAAGAGATAGTACTCATACGCTATGATTCAAGAATCCATTTAATCCATATAATCGTGCATGCACCAACCAATTACATAGTTTTAAAAATTAGAAGTTAAAAATATTAGAAGTTACATAAAAAATAAAAATAGAAGAAAAAAATACAATAAAAAATGGTAAATCATCAGAAATGGCTCTTCGGACCATGTAGCTTCATTTCACGTGATCAGATAGTCATATAATAGGACGATAAACTCAAAAGATCACTGTTGTGATAATGCAGAAGAAATAGTATTCATACGCAATGATGCAAGGATCCATTCAGTTTATTTAATAGAAAATTAGAGGCCGGTCCTAGTTTTTCGGTTTGGTTTCATCCCAACCCTAAATATTGTTCCCAAACCGATAAACTCAAAACATCACTGTTGTGATAATGCAGAAGAAATAGTATTCATAAGCAATGATGCAAGGATCCATTTAGTTTATTTAATAGAAAATTAGAGGCCGGTCCTAGTTTTTCGGTTTGGTTTCATCCCAACCCTAAATATTGATCCCAAACCCGATAGGCTTGGTTATTTATTCTAATATATAAAGGGAGAGCACCCCTTTGGTGTCTCCCCTGTCACGCTTTTTGTTTTCCACAATTACCCTGAAAAGAATCCGAATATTACACACGATAAAGAGAGAGAGAAATTAACTGTTAGGATTAAATTGCCATTTTAACAAAAGTAACTACCCAAAGCAGTTACCAAAATCCACTCCCACTAACTCTCTTTCTCATTTCACGAACTCTTCATCTTCCTGAAAGTGCAACCTCCATTTCGAGATCCCAGTTACCCTATCAACTGCAATTGGTCCCATTTAATGTAATCCTCTCTGCAATCGGTTTGCCATTTCACGAAACTACGTTCACATATTTGGATTACTTAGCCGTAGCATTCCTAATTAATTGTGTTTGTATATTTTCTTCACACAGTTCTATTTCCTTCACGTTTTAAGCTGTAACTGCCAAAAAGTTTTGTCCCTGCCTGCTTCTTCGTCCTCTCCCTCGCTGCTTCTTCAGGCAAATTTCGGCAAATCCCCCACCTTTCCACCATCTCACGTTTGTCCACTCTCAATCTTCTCTCCCTTATTTGTGTGCTAGAGTAGACTTATGGCTTTGCTAGAGTAAACTATTTGAATTTGGAATGGCTTAAAAAGGAGTCGTCGAACACAGTTCTATTTTTTTTACTTGATTTGTGTGGTGGCAAGCTTTCTATGGTTGGACCTTGTGGCTTAGATGGTTGAGGCTTGGACGAAGATGGGCTAGACCTGCGCACGAAGCAACCGCGTTAGTGCCCAAACCCGGAGCGTGGTGTCCGGGGCAGGCACTCCGACGCTCTAGTCAGTAAACAGGAGAGGAGATATCGAAGTATGGTTTAGGGTTTGAGAAAAGTGTCTTTTTTTTAACATACCTTATTCTAGAGGTGAAAACCTCCTTTTATAGCCAAAGGGAATGCAGAGTCCAACTCCCATAAAAATACTTATTCGTTGTATGATGAGCCCGCCTACCTCGGACCCAGATAGACATCCCAATCCTGAACCTATCCAATCTCCTATATTCCGCTCCTGAATATAAGGGACGGGATAAGACGCGGGGTTGCCTCCTCCTGCCCAACTCTTCCTAACTTCCTCTTCAAGTTAGGGGACAGGAGGCTCGGTGAGTACAGGTTCTGCCGGACTGTTGGTACGGCACTGAATGCTTCAACAGGGGCAACCCCCAACCCGTTCGGCGGGGAACAGCCGAACTAGATCATACTGATTAATGCATACGCCGAACCAAACCGTTCCCTCCCATGGATCGACACCACGGTTAACTTAACCAGGCCCGGCTGGACTTGGATCGGCTACCGGCCCAGCCCGCCGACCCATGGGTACTAGACTCACTGGTCTGGCTAATTGGTGCAACATGGCCACCATCTCGGTCCCTCCGCCGGACCACGCCCTCCACAATAGCCCCTCAACCTCTTCCTCCCTTGCAAAAAGGTGGGAGGGGTTGACCACATAAGGAAAACTTGCTACCGAGGGCGTCCTGAGACAAACATACCAAGCAAACGCCGCCGGTCCAGTGAGGGTTAGTGCAGAGCCTTCTCGAAACTTGGGGAAATGATGCATCTGAAGCAAACGGGGGCTGATGGGACCGTTGGGGGCCAGAGATCGAACGGTCCATCAGGAAACCCAAACGGCGTGGGGTGCCACGTGGTGGAAGGGGAAACGACGCCGGTACGAAACGGCGCAGGCTTTCCACGTGGCATGACAAGAGTGGGCGGAGAGGCGACGCTTCGGTTCTCGCGTTCGACGCTTAGGGTTCCACCCGTTTCAACCCATCCACTATATAAGCGGGGAGGCGGGACAGAAAATCACTTTCTGCTCTCGCCTCTCTTGCTCTGCAACTCCAACCACTGTTGCCATTTCAAGCGCCTCCGTTGCTCCGCCACTCGCCGCCATCCAACACCAGCATTCGCAGGTAACTCCGCTACTCCTTCTAATTCTTTCTGAGCATTACAAAGTACAACACCCCACATTTACACAAAAAACACTCTTCACTTGAACAGTGTCGATCACCCATGGCCGCCTACGGCCGTGGGCCGCCGTCTGGACCGCCAACAACGGCGGTCCCCCACCGTGCCAATCACAACACTTGATAAGAAACCACGACTTCCGCCGAGGAGGACCCCAGAGGACCCCCCTCGGCAGGGATTTAGATGCATATGAGCTAGCCATGCTGAAGTAGGAATTCTCATCATTCCTTCTATTTCTTATTCTGTTTAGGTCTTCAGCATGGTGGATCCCAACTCATTCCTGCCGAGCATCGATCCTGAAGCTTACCCAGACCTCCTAGAGACCATCCAGGCGCTCGGCAGAGGGTACAGGAGCTTCAATGAAAGCTCCAGCAACTTCGCCCAGCGAGCCGGTGGTCCAATCATCCCCGGCATCCACATTCCTCTCCAAGTTGACGACAGGTCCTCCAGGGACATCCTCTACGGGCGGAGTGACTCCCCCGGTGACTCCGCCGAGGAAGACACACATGGCTCCGTCCCGGAAGAGGCCAACAGGGAACGAACAGCCACCGGGGCCCAGGCCAGCACATCAACGTTAGCTGGTGCGCTGCCGAGCACCTCTGATACAACAGGAGGTGCCGAACCACCTCCGCCGAGGGACGTTGACCTCATCCCTCCGTTACCAACGGGTTTTGGACCCATGCCGTACAGTCATTTCTATGGCGACGGTCCAGGTGGCTTCACACAGGCCTTCCAGACCAAATACGCAATCCCAGATGATGTTCTTGTCGAAAGGGTAACCACCGAAAGGATTCCCTTCGGCGAAGACTTCATTGTTCTTCCTCTGTACGACATCATTGAGGGAGGGGTAAGGTTCCCAATGAACCCCTTCCTCCGCTACTTCCTGGCGGATTACAACCTTGCACCGATCCAGGTTGCAGTCAACAGCTGGCGCATCCTGAGCTCGGCGATAAGGTTGGCAGAGATCAACAACCTGCCATTCACCCTTGGGGACCTGATGCTAATGTACGTGGTATCAAGGATCCCCAAGTACGACAAGTACTACCTCACCACCCGCCAACACTTCGACCACCTGGTTGACCGCCTCTACGATACTGAAAAGTGGTGGATGGTCCTGGTCAAGGTGTCCGGCAATTTCGAGTGAGGTCCCATTAACCCCCAACTCGACTACCCCTTTCCAACTAGGAGAGGGACGGAGATCGAGAGGCCTTACAAAATCCCTCGAGTGCGAGGGTTCCCCGGCCACGGGGACAAGCCCGGTATATATTTCTCTCTGTGCATTGTCTTCTATATCGACTTTTATCCTTCATACTGATCTTCTTCTACTTGTAGATTGCTGCGCACCGAACAAGGGACTCCTCATCTCGGGCAAGTGGACGAACCTGATCGCCCTGCTTCGGTGCCCTAATCGAGACGCGCCGACCCTTCTTGGTTACATTCCTTTCTATCACGGGTACGTTAGCCGGAAGAACAAAGAGAACATGGTGAGGAAGACCGTTGATCTCGCTTCCTTTGCCGGGCAAGCACTGCTGTCGCAGTACTTGGCCCAAGACCTTTCATCCTCCGGTCTGCCGAAAAGGGAGGAGAAGGCCCCCTCTGACAAGGCGGAGCCCCAGGAGAAGCCCACCGAAGCCGCTGCCGTGGTACCCCGCCCCTCTCGCCGAAGAGAGAAAAGCACAACCGCCGAGGGGGAGGGCCCTAAGATTACTAAGAAGGCCAGAATCTCCAAAGAGGATGCGCAGGTCCTCAACACCAGCCTCGCCGGGGGTGAGCTCTTTGCACCGAAATTCCAATGCCAGATGGGCATACGATCACGACCGGAGACAGCCTGGAGGTGAATCCCCATCTGGCCATGACCCTTCTAAAGGGCCTGGCCCTCCCCCAGGACATGGAGAAGCTGCCATCAGCCAAGGCCGAGAACATGGCCGAACTGTGCCTTTTCCTTGCCTAGGTACGGATTTCCAACCTAACATGTCAAAAGTTGAATGTCCCTTTAAGTTTTACTGCCCTTTTCAGATGCTAACTCTTTCCTCTCTTTTTGCAGGCCGGCCAATGCGCCAGTAGAGCTTTTAATGACATGGAGGTCCTTCTTGAAACTAAGAAGACTCAACGGGGGGACCTTCAAGTAATGAGGAAGGAGGTGAAGGAGGCCAACGACCAGATTGAGGCGTTGGAGGCCCAAGTCGCCGAAGCTAAGACTGGCTTGGAGGAGAGGGACCGCCTGCTGCTGAAGCTCAAAGAAGTCGAAGCTGAGCGGAACCAACTGAAGGAGGAGATGAAGCGGATGGAGGACGAGCTGCCGGCCAAGCTGGAGAAGGCCGGCGATGCTGGTTTCAACGAGGCCGGTGACTACTATCGGGAGCAGGTGGAAGCCCTTGTTAAGAGGGCTTTCAGGGATGGAGAGCGGAAGGGATTTGAAGACGCCCACGCCTCCTCTTTCCTCCGCGGATTCCAGGTCGGCCTTGATTATGCCGAGGTCTCCAAGGATGACCACCGAAGGGAGAATCCAGTGGTGCCACCTGCGGAACTGCCGAGGCACCTGCTTCCAGCCGAAGAGGCCAACCCATCCGCCGACGTGCCTCCAAGCCCCGTCGAGCCGGCGAATCCTGTCGAGCCGGCGAATCCTGCTGATGGCCCCATCGTAAAGTAGAATTTTAATGTTTTGTTTTTTCTTTGTATGTCGTAGATTCTAGTGGTCGACAAAAAGTATCTTTTTCAGCCGAGCCCCCTTTGTTTTGTAATGGACCAAGTTTATTATAATGAAAAAGTGTCAAGTTTTCTGTTATGTTTCATACTTATTTGCACTTCATGCGTGTTAAGACCATGTATTGCACTTCATGCACATGTTGTAACAATAATCTTTCTAATAACTATCCGTCCCAGCTCGCCGTACCCAGCCCCTGATTCGGAGGAAACACACCACCGAGGTGAGTTCCGCCGGATCAAAAGGAACGGCTGAAGCTGGGAATGCCCCCTTCAGGACATGGCATGCAAAGTCTTTGCCGAACAGAATCTGAAAAAGGCGTGCCTCGGTAAACCGAGAATGAGAATACCACCGAGGCTAACAGAACGTATATAAAACAGAAACAAACTAGTTTTTATTGAAACAAATCTCTTGCAAAAACTGAAGGCTTAACACATAGCCGAGGCGAAAAAGCCAAAAAGAAAATTTAAGCGTAAAACTTTCGAAGTAGCTGTGCGTTCCAGTGGTTCGGTATCGCTGTTCCATCCATTTCGGCGAGTTCATACGAACCGTAGCCAACCTTTTTAACCACCCGGAAAGGACCTTCCCACTTCGGCATGAACTTCTTCAATTGCTTATTCTGGACTATCTGCCGAAGGATAAGATCATCCACATTGAAAGGACGGCTCCGCACATTCTTGTTATAACTCCGAGCCACCTGCTGCTGATAAGCTGCGTATTTTATGTGGGCATTATCGCGAAGTTCATCTGCTCGATCTGCTTCGGCGGCCAGCATTGCATCGTTCGTTGGAACGTCAAACGTTGCAGTTCGAGACGTGGGTTGAGTAATAGCCATAGGGAGCACGGCCTCGACGCCGAACGCCATGGAGTAAGGAGTACGACCAGTGCCGCGCCGTGGAGTGGTTCGGTAGCCCCATAAAACATCAGGCAACTCTTCCGCCCACTTGCCGCGCTTGTTTTTGAGTCGGCGTTTCAGGCCGGCAGAGATAGCCTTGTTGGCAGCTTCGGCCTGTCCGTTTCCCTGAGGATAGGAGACGGAAGCAGTCTTCATCTGTATGCCGCGCCTCTTGTATATGGCCTTAATTGCGTCGGCGACAAACTGGGTACCGTTGTCTGACACAATGGCGTATGGTACGCCGAACCTGGTGAAAATATGCTTCCAAAGGAAACTTTCCACATCGGCGGTCGTGATCGTTATGAGTGCTTTGGCTTCCACCCATTTGGTATAATAGTCCGTAGCAGTAATGATGTGGGTAAAGCCGCCAGTAGCCTTTGGTAACTTGCCAATAATGTCCACCCCCCATTGAGCAAAGGGCCAAGGACTAGAAACTGGTTGCAAAGGTAGGGTCGGCTGGTTGAGAAGGGGAGAATGCTTTTGACAAGACTTGCATTGCTTGGCAAACTCTGTAGCCGTATGTACCATTTTTTTCCACCAATATCCCTGGGAAAGGGCACGGTCAGCTAAGGACCGGCCGCCGGTGTGACAACCAGCACTTCCACCATGCAACTCTTCGAGGATGCCGGGCACCTCCTGCTCGCACACCACGCGGAGGTCGGGACAAGTGTATGATCGGTGGTATAGTGTGCCGGAGGGATCGAGAAAATAGGAAGCAGATTGACAACGGATCTTATGGGCTTCCTTGCGGTCGGCTGGAAGCACGGCATGTTTCAAATAGGAGACGAGGGGGTCCATCCAGCTGGGTACCTGATGGATGTCCATCACTCCCTGTGGCTCCGGCTCGAAGCTCGGTGATGGGACCTCGCCGAGGACTATCGTTCTCTCACCTCCCTGATCGGCACATACGACTCCCAGTTCGGCAAGAGCATCGGCATGTGAATTGAGATCCCGCCCAACATGGTCAAAAAATACATTTTTGAACGATCCAGCAAGAGCAATAACTTGGCTCACGTATTTGTTCATGCGTGCATCCTTGGCCTCGTAATCATCATTGAACTGATTAACAACGAGCTGGGAATCGCTGTAAACCTGAACTTCTTCAACACCCAGATGCCGAGCTAATTTGAGCCCGGCAATGAGTGCCTCATACTCCGCCTCATTATTGGTTGCTGGAAACCCAATGCTCAATGAATGCTCGTGCAAGGTCCCGCTCGGTGACACTAGAACAATCCCGGCACCAGCCCCTCGGTTATTAGATGCTCCGTCGACGTGGAGCCTCCAGGCGTGTCCGGTGAACAAGCTTGCTCGGCGTGAAGGGATGGGCCGCTTCGTGATGTACTCCTCGTGAGCTGGATGGCTCGACCGAGGTCCAGGGGACGGCCCGGTGGAGTCTTTTGCGAGGTCCTCGTCGCAACCTCTGCCGTCTTCCACCCCAGGGGAGAACTCGGCGACAAAATCAGCCAACACTTGACCTTTGATTGCCGTTTTGGCCTGGTAACGGATATCAAAGTTTGCCAACTCCAGGGACCACTTGCACAATCTGTTAGAGAGATCTGCCTTGCGTAACACCGCTCTTAAAGGGTACTCGGTAACGACCACAATGGTGAAGCTCTGGAAGTACGGCAGGAGCTTCCTTTTTGCGATTACCAATGCCAGAGCCAGTTTCTCTATAGGGAGGTAACGGGTCTCGGCGGGTAGAAGCGCCTTGCTAATGTAGTAGACTGGCTTCTGGTCCGAGCCCGTCACACTCTTTGAGGTCTCCTGCCGAACCAGGACAGCACTAATAGCATGCTCGAAAACTGCAAGGTAGAGGTGAAGCTCGTCCCCTTCCTTGGGTACAACCAGCAAAGGAGCTTGGGATAGGCATCTCTTCAGTTCGGTGAGCGCGTTCTCGCAGTTCGGCGTCCAGACGAAGCTTCGTCGGCTGGTGCCTTTAATCAATTGAAAGAAGGGTCGGCAAATATTTGAAGACTTGCTGATAAAGCGATTAAGGGCGGCAGCCATGCCGGCGAGGCGCTGAACCTCCCTCACCGTGGCCGGAGCCCTGATTTCTTGTATGGCCTTGATCTGACTTGGGTCGGCCTCGATTCCTTGGCGAGTAACCAGATGTCCAAGGAATTTGCCGGAGCCAACGCCGAATGCGCATTTCTCAGCATTCAGCTTCAAGCCGAACCTCTTGAGAACACCAAAAATTTCACCGAGATGGAGAAGATGATCGGCTGCGTCCTTACTCTTGGCGACCATATCGTCAATGTATGCCTCCATTATTCTGCCGAGGATCCCTTTGAACAACAGAGCTACCATACGCTGGAATGTAGCCCCGGCGTTCTTTAAGCCGAACGGCATCACCAGGTAACAGTAAGTGCCACTGGGAGTGATGAACGCCGTCTTCTCCTGATCCTCCTCATCCATAGCAATTTGATGGTATCCCCTGTAAGCGTCCATAAAACTCAGCCGAGCGTACCCAGCGGTTGCATCCACCAACTGATTGATCCATGGGCAAGGGAAACAGTCCTTTGGGCACGCGTCGTTCAGATCGGTGAAGTCGACACAGACGCGCCATTTGCTGTTCTTCTTCCGGACCACCACTGGATTCGCTAACCATGTGGGATACTGGACCTCCCGAATAGCTCCGGCATCAAGGAGGCGCTCTACCTCTTCATTAACTGCGTCGGCATGTAGGGCCGAGGATCGCCGAGGCTTCTGCACAATGGGCCTCCTAGCCGGATCAACATTCAACGAATGTTTTATCACGTCGGGACTAACACCCGGCATTTCATATGGAGCCCAAGCAAAGACTTCCATGTTCTCTTTGAGGAACTCGACCATCTGTGTTTTCTCGACCTCATCAAGAGCCGAGCCAATGAGGAAAAAACGGGTCCCATCTTCATTGACCGCAATCCGAACCAAATCTTCCACGGCCCTGTCGCTTGCCGGTCTTCCAACTTCTCCAGGCCCTTGCTGCGCCTCTCTCGTTTCCTCTCCGGAGGTGGTCTCATCTAGCAATTCAGGTACCTCTATACTCTGTACCTCCCTTGCTTTGCCCCTCCCGCGGATAGAGTTGACGAAACACTTTTTGGAGGCCACCTGGTCCCCCTTGATGGTCTCCTGTCTCCCAGACTCTCCAATGAATCGAACACATTGATGAAGCGTGGATGCCACAGCCCTCATGCCGTGCAACCAGTTTCTTCCTAGGATTGCATTGTATGGGCTCGGCAAACTGACCACTATGAATTCCATATCCAATTTCACCGAACCAGCATATACTGGGAGTACGACTTTGCCGAGCGGGTAGACCGGAATCCCAGTAAAGCCGACTAAAGGGGCTTCCACCGGGGTCAATTGGTCTTTTGAGAGGCCAAGAGCTTTGAACGCCGAATAGAATAGGACCTCTGCCGAGCTACCCTGGTCGACCAATACCCTCCGGACAAGTTTCTGCTGGAGGGGTAAAGAGAGGACCAAAGCATCATTGTGGGGTAAGGATAACCACTCCAAATCTTGATCGGTGAACGTGATCTCCCACGTGCTACGAGCGTTGTAGACACCCCAATTTGGACTTTTCAAAATTCCTTGACTTGTGGCCCGGAGGCTCCCCGATGATGACTTTGGATTGAAACAAGCCTGGTACCAATCGGAACTTTGCTCCTTGATGGATTTGAAGAAGTATTAAAAATGGTAAAAAAGGCATTTTCAAGCGCTTAGGAGCAATCCCAAGCGCTCCAAACTGTTTCACAAAACCCCTGGCCTGGCTCTTTCTCGAGCGCTCGAGAGTGAGGTCCCAAGCGCTCGGGAGTAATCCCAAGCGCTCGAGACTTTTCTGTTGCCCAATGCATGGCTGTATCACCCACTCACCTTGCAAATCATCATTACAGCCACTTTCAGCCCGCCGATGGCTCATTCCACACTCAATCTCTGGTAGGAAGATTTTCAGGCCAAGGGTTTACCTATTAAAGAAATATTTTACCAAAACCATTTGATTTTCAAAAACCATTTGATGTTTTGCCTATAAATATGGCTGGTTTTCAGCTAGAAATGGGGCACGAAAAATTTCATTCCAGAGCACCCTTACTCTCTGCTCTTTTTCTCTCTCTAGCCAAAGACCAAAAACCTCCAAACTCTCTTCCAAATTTCAAAGGGTTTTGCAAATCACCAAGGAAAAAGGGCAAGAAATCCAGAATATCCATCTGATCTCTTGCACTCTCCTCTCTCCATCCACATTTCAAAGCTACACCAAGGAGCAAGGTTCAAGGAAAAGGTAGAACTCTTACCTTTGGTCACAACTTAAGGGCTGTTCTTCCCTTCTGAGGGGGGTCTCTCAGCCTGACCCAGTCTTCAATACTGGGTGCATGGTTGGGAGACCCTAGTGTAAAAACAAGAGCAATGGGCCACAAGAAAATATTTTCATAAAACCCCTTACTGGACACACTCCCAAGCGCTCGAGAGTCTTCTGGAGCGCTCGGGACTGTCCCAGATTTCATACTTGCCCCTTTGTCACATGGCAGGTTGGGAACGAGGCGTAATATTAAAAGAATTGGTTTCATTTTGACATGCATGCACAGAAAATGGTTTCCCCCTAAGAACAGAAACATTTCCTCACAAGTTTTCATGTGTGAACAAGACTGCCTTCTGTCAAAGTTAAAAGATGTTCTCCCCTTTGGAAACATCAAAATAAGGGCTTTTGCATGTCAAGATGGAACCACTTCTTGTTTGAGAGAAAGCTGACATGCAACACACTCCTAAGCGCTCGGAACTGTTCCAGGGCGCTCGGGAGTGTATGCATGCCATTGCTTCCCATTTCCCAGTCTACTGTGTTACCTGGTCTCTGCATGCATTGGTGTGACCTGTTGCTCTTTTAAATTCATAGATTTAACTTTGTTAAGGCAGGGATGCATGATTTGAAAGATAGAAAGCTTAGCTCAGTCTTCCAAGTCCTCTGCTGAGCCAGTAGTGTACTTAATGTCATTTCAATTCCCAGTTTAGCATCGTATTCTGTCCGTACTAACAAATTTTGCAGGTTCAGTGTGTCAGAACTCCCAAGCGCTCGGGACTGTACCCGAGCGCTCGAGAGTGAAGTCAGTGGCAGTCTCCAATTTTCTGTCATTTGTGCATTTGCTCACCGTTACTCCATCACTTCACTTTCCCTTGTACAACTGCACATGCGTGCACTGTTTGCCTGCTATAAACTGTACATACTTGCTAAATGGTCTAATGAAACAAAATCCCCTTTTGAAAAATCCCACAAACGTTTAGTAGAGACCGATCTCGAATCGGGCGAGGGGGTGCCGTAAAACCCTTCCCCCCTCGTAACATGGCTTCCGAACCCTTGAAACTGATCTCTGGTTTTCAACTTCAAATCAACCGATTTTCCAAATAAAGACGGTTTCTCGGGTGATATACCGCAAATCCGGGTGGCGACTCTTCAAACAATGTATTTTTTCTTCAAACGCGGGAAAAATATATTTTAATTTTTCGGGCATGGCAGCCCACAAGCGTCCATCTTCCGCTTCGAGGAATTCTGAACTACCATCACTCCTGGCGGGGAAGGGCGGTACAGTTTCTCGTGGAGCTCGTTGGCCTGGGCTTTGCTCATCGACCCATGAATGCAATGCACCACGCCGTCGAGAACTTGGGCTCTCGGCTGGATCCCTGCACTCGGTGACTTGGTTCGGTCGATCCACCGATCCATCCTTCCCTGCTGGACTAGCTCTTCGAGGTAGACTTTGTATGGCTGGCATGCTGTCGTATAATGCCCTTGTTCATTGTGGAATGAGCAGTACACCCTCTGGTTCGGTTCCCGGCCATCGGCAGTTCCCAATTTCTCCGCCGCCCCTGTTGGCCATTGGAAACCAGGAAGCCGTCCACATTCTCGGAGCATACGAAAAATTGGCTCTTTGAAGTAGGTGGTGATGGCAAGATGGTCCCGCCCATCGCTCGGTGGGCGGTCCCATGCCTTCCCGCTTCCTTTGTTTCCGCCGAACCCTGCGCCCTCTTTCTTGGACACCACGTTAACCTGCTTCTTTACTTCCTTGGCCGCCGTTTTACCCTGCTCGGCAACCGGTGCTACATCGGATCCACCGATGTACTCCTCAAGCTCTATGTACCGGGCAACGGTATGCATGAGCTCTGTCATATTGTTCGGCGGTCGAAGCATCAATTCCTTGGATAGGTCAGAATTCCTATCTAGTCCACGTTTGAACGACGTAGCCGCAGTCCTTTGGTCACAGCTCTCAACCATGTTGTATACATTGTAGAAGCGCTCAGAATAATCCTTCAAGGACTCGCCGGTCTTCCGCCGAAGGTCCGTTAAGGCTTCTATTGTTTTTGGCCTCCGGTTACTTGCCACAAACCGTGCCGTAAACGAACGCTCCAGTTCGCCGAAGCTGCTTATTGAACCTGGTTTTAGCTGCGTATACCACAGCATGGCAGTGTCCGGGAGGCTCAGCGAGAACGTTCGGCACATCATTGCCTCGCTCAATCCGCAGAGCGCAGCCATGGACTTGAATTGCTGCACATGGGTCGGCGCATCCGACTTCGCATCGTATACGGTGAATTTGGGGACCTTGAAGTGGGGAGGGAGAGACTCATCCGCTATAGCCTTGGAAAAGGGGGAGACACCTTTCGGCGAGGTTGCTGTAACCCCTTCCTTCGGCGGGACTACTGCCGGAGGCGCGAAGCTTTTCTCTCGAGCATCATCCCTTGTCCTTTTATTGATTGGTGGGGTCCGAGCCCTCCGGCCGTCGATACTTGGCTCTGGGGTTCGGCGCTTCGACCCCGAGGTCCTCCTGTTTCCCACTACCGGGGGTTCTTCCTGATGCCGAACGGGCCGGTAAGTGGTTCTCTCACCGGTGCGAGTATTTACCACTATTAAAGCCCCGCCGCCGGCGCTGATCTCGCACCTCTCCTCCGATAGCAGCCCCTGGCTGCTCTCTTCCTGAAGTCTGGATTGTCCGGCAGATCGTCCCGGCAATCGCCGGTGGTGGGAGCGACTGGTAGAATGGGCCGGCGACCTCTGACGGAGCCGAGTGCTCGTTTCCCTTTCCTCCTCTGCGTATCGCCGCCCCTCAGATCTGTCCGCTCCCTGGTTATCCCGGTGACCTTTCGACCCAGAAGGGTGATCAAGAGGATCTCCCGCGTTATCTCTTGCGTTGCCGAGCCGAGGAAGTCCTTGAGTCTGGTCCGGGCTTCCCCTTGACTTCGAACGAGCGCTTGATGCCGTGGCGCTTGTTGCTGGAAATAATGCTCGGCGAACGTTATCGTTTCTGGACGCATTGGTTCGGTGTCCGGGTTCCAGGTGGACAACGCCACTGGCATCAATGCGACACAGTGGGCCGAGCCTTGCAAAGGCAGAGGCCCTAACAGTGTCAGCCGTTTGGAGAGCATTCCTCCTACGTCGCCGTTCCCGCGACCTGGAAACGGGTGGGGCGCTCTGAAGTGCCCGGATCTCTTGTACTTGTGTTCTTAGTCGCATTAACTCCTCCGCCATGCTCACCGGGAGCACTGGTGGGGGGGGAGGAGGAACCGTGAGGCTTGTTGCAGAGCGGTGCACACCATCTATGTGGAACGCCGCTGCTCCTAAATCCTGGTTGTTAGGGTCAGGGATGCTTGAACCCACCACCCTGGGGTCGCCGGGACCCCCAGTGGGGATGCCATCCCGCCCTACCACCGTCCGCTGAGAGGAGTGGTGGCCCAGGTTTGGATTGAAGTTAGTAAGGCCGAGAGGTCGTCCGTCCGTGCCTGTCATCCTGTACTGGAAAAGAGAAGAACGGAGGGAAAGCTTCACCACAAGATGTGTTTGTTAATCCGATCCCCAGCAGAGTCGCCAATTGTGGTGGCAAGCTTTCTATGGTCGGACCTTGTGCCTTGGATGGTTGAGGCTTGGACGAAGATGGGCTAGACCTGCGCACGAAGCAACCGCATTAGTGCCCAAACCCGGAGCGTAATGTCCGGGGCAGGCACTCCGACGCTCTAGTCAGTAAACAGGAGAGGAGATATCGAAGTATGGTTTAGGGTTTGAGAAAAGTGTCTTTTTTTTAACGTACCTTATTCTAGAGGTGAATACCTCCTTTTATAGCCAAAGGGAATGCAGAGTCCAACTCCCATAAAAATACTTATTCGTTGTATGATGAGCCCGCCTACCTCGGACCCAGATAGACATCCCAATCCCGAACCTATCCAATCTCCTATATTCCGCTCCTGAATATAAGGGACGGGATAAGACGCGGGGTTGCCTCCTCCTGCCCAACTCTTCCTAACTTCCTCTTCAAGTTAGGGGACAGGAGGCTCGGCGAGTACAGGTTCTGCCGGACTGTTGGTATGGCACTGAATGCTTCAACAGGGGCAACCCCCAACCCGTTCGGCGGGGAACAGCCGAACTAGATCATACTGATTAATACATACGCCGAACCAAACCGTTCCCTCCCATGGATCGACACCACGGTTAACTTAACCAGGCCCGGCTGGACTTGGATCGGCTACCGGCCCAGCCCGCCGACCCATGGGTACTAGACTCACTGGTCCGGCTAATTGGTGCAACATGGCCACCATCTCGGTCCCTCCGCCGGACCACGCCCTCCACAATTTGGACATTCAAAGCCATAATAGTGAATTGGTTTGGGAGACACGGAGGCAAGGGTTTATCCTTCACCACGCTCGGCTCTCTTTTTTTTTTTTTGTTGCTAGATGTCGTAATTTATTGCATTTGGGTTGAGAGAAAGTAGGGTGAGCGGGGGAGTAAAAGAAGCATATGCGGGGAGAGGAATGTGTGTTTTGTCAAATTCAAATTGTCAAATGGGTCCTCTGTTTGATCCATGGATTGTCTTTGACGTGTTCAATAAAATGCTTCAGTGAGTACTAGAGGCTGGGGCACACGCGATGCGTGTGCAAGTCGGATTTTCACAATGTTTTTGTAAAAATACTTGCCACTTATTGTTTGATCAAATTTTCACAAATGTTGTGAAAATTTGACTTGCACACGCATCGCGTGTATCCTAGCCTCTAGTGTTCTTTAATGACTTTTTTGCCCTTAGAGAGAGAAGGTGAATGGGAACCTCTCATATCGATGACTACGGCCGATGATGCTTTCATATTGACAAACCACTCATTCCTCTCCCTCTCTTGGCATTGTTCTTGCCATTTCTGATCTTTGATCGCTTCGAAACTTTATCAGTTTACATCCGAAGTTTGATCTTCATAGCCCACGAGTTTTTAATATACATAGAAAGAGGAAATACGGGTCAGCAATTGTTGACAGTGGGGCGTCGGCGATGGAGGATCAGAGCAAGGCAGCAGTGGTGGCGGCCGTGAGTTGGAGAGATGGGTGTCGACGAGATGGCTTTGCATCGGACATGGATCAAGGTGGTTGCCACTTGGAATACCAGGGAAAGGAGCTCCAGGTTGGAGAATATGTGCTGGGGTATTGGCATCTCACTCGAAAAAAGAGAGCAGGTTCATGGATTAGTTTGATTACCTTCTTCGAAGCCTTCTCGATGAGCTTTTTGATGAACATGAGGCTCCAAGCAAGTTTGGGAGAAAGTTCATTAGGTTGAATAATCAATTATTTTTTCTGAAGTGGTAAAACCGTGGGGAATTAATTAAGTTTGAGTAAATATTGTCTTCATACCTATCAAGTTTGTATACTCGTACTATAACTATGTAATGTTGTGTGGTGACCCTATGTGAATTGTTGTGTGAGGTTATGTATTCATTATGTATGTGAACTATGTTAGCTGTTATGTGAACTGTGTATTTTTAGTTTGTCTTAGAGGTATGTGAACTGTGTGGTGGGCTATGTGAACTGTGTATTTGGGCTATGTGAACTGTGTATTTTAGCCAATTCGTATACCCAGTTCACATAGCCAGTTCTCATAACTAGTTCTCATAGCCAAGGGTATTTTTGTTCGAATTAATATGGGTCAGGACTATTTTAAAAAGATTGGGTAGAAATAATATATTCAGGGTTGGGATGAAACCAAAGCTAAACAAAGGAATGAGCCTCTAAAAACCCATTTATTTAATAATGCACCAACCAATTACTTGATTCTTAGAATCAGTTTTTACAATATATTGAATATTAGGTAAAGAAATACAAATATAGAAGAGAAAATACACTGCAAAGTGCACCAACCATCGTAAATGATTCATCGGACCATGAAACTTCATTCCACTTGATCAGACACTTCATTGGGCGATAAACCTGACTTAGTCACTTAATCGAGCGATAAACGTAAATCATCACAAACCAGATAGTGCAAAAGAGATAGTACCCATACGTAATAATTCTGGGATCCTGGATGAACCCAAACTAAGGAGGATCTTGATATGTCAAGATGACCTCGGTAAGAATGAGAACAATAGGAAGAGTGCCAAGCCAAAAATTGACAGGCATGGTCAATGTCATTTTCTACAATGGAAAATCCAGTGAATTAGGTGACCCTTTATAATAAAAGAGATTCAAAATAAATAAATAAAAATGAAATCATGAACGCGTACTAAATGCAACCATATGGTTTACGCCATTTGGGCCGCATACTGTACACGACAACATATTTCGTAGATTCGAGGCCAAAACTCTTTGAAAGTCAAATCCAAGTGTTATAATTGACTAATTTACCGAATGCTCGATAGAGTCGACAAAGCAACAAATGAAGTAAACGACAAAAGTACAAAGAGCGTAATTGTATTCTTTAAAAGGAAGAAGTAAGACATCAATAACGGAAGATAAAAAACAAGGAAAGTTGTGTAGTAAATAATAACTGCAAATCGTGTATTTAAATTTAAAATTATTGTTCCGACTTCTGAGTATCCCAAACTCTCATTTTGTATGTTCTTTTTTGTTCTACAGAACTATGTACCATGGACACGGATATGGACATGACAATTCTAAAAAAATGGGGATAAGGATACGACAGGGGACACGCCATGCGTATAAATAAATAAATAAATTTTTTTATGGACCATTGTATATGAAAAATTTCACAAATTGTATAATTTCTTTTCAAAGGCATAATTACAGTTTAACCCAAATGTTTTGAATAATTTCATATTAATCCCCCCCAAAAAAAAAAATTAAAAATTAAAAATTAAAAATTATACATTTTGACCAGAAGTCGTGTCCCCGGCGTGTCCCCCGCGTATCCCCTATCAAAAAATAATAAAATTTATTGGACATGCCACGTGGCGTGTCCAATACGTGTCCTCGTTGTGTCCCCGTGTCCAATACATGGATACGGCGCCCTTTTTGAGTGTCAGTGCGTCATAGCTACAAAATTGATGTTATTTTTCCCGCACTATATAGTGTTGCATATTTGTTATCTGGAACCCCTTATCATAATTCTCATATATTTCAATCCAGTTTCCATATAGTTTTTTTTTTGGCTTAAATACTTATATGGTCCTTATTCAATTTCGTCCTTGTAAATTTTTTTGTTTCAATTTTACCCTTACACTTCGTGACGAAAGTCAATGTTACCCTTTTCGTCCAAAATAGACAGTAATCTCATAAGTTGCTAACGGTCGGCTAAGGTGGAGTACAACAGGGGACTCATATTTGCTTTTACCAAAGCATACATGTTGTGCCATCTGGTATACAGTTTATCTACTCCGTATTTCCCAAATTAACACCTAATCCTAAATCCAAACCAAACCCAGCTGGTAGTAATTCCCATCCGCTCATCCCCACCCTGTCCACCCATCTCCATAGAATAACTCCATTGCATGTCCCTCTCCATACAATTCTCAAAGGCAAATCAAATTAAAAAATTCATGATAGATGAATTTGAAACGTAGGTACATACCTACTCCCAACACCCATATGACCGCCCAATGCTAGCCAAACCAAACCAAATCGAGCCTTATGTCCCAATCACTTGGGGTCAGTTACATGAATCCTTTTCCTCCATTGAGCTCTGTCAAGGGCCACTTAATCACACAAACCCATTATACTCATATTTTTGCGCACAACAACATCTAATGTCAATTTAGGTCTACCTCTCCTTGTAGCATTGCTACCCAAAGCTATCCTATCCGCTCTCTTAACTACTGCATCTCTTGGTCTACAATAGACATGCCCAAACCACTTTAGCCTATTTTCCCTCAACTTCTCCTCTATAGGTGCTACACCTACCATCTCACGAACCGTTTCATTTCTAATCCTATCTCGTCTAGTCTTACCACACATCCACCTCAACATTCTCATTTCCGCTACACTCATCCTGCTCACTTGTTGTTTCTTAATAGGCCAACATTCTGTCCCGTAAAGCATCAATTTGGATTCATGTCATAAAGATCTAACGAGCTTTTTACGTTCTGGCTGTTAGCTACCTAACGCACAACCGTCCTTCTTTATCCGGGCTTGGGACCGGCTGGGAAAGAAAGATAAGGCTCTAAGCATGACCGCCCAATACTGCAATGGATAAACTAGTGGCTAGAGTAAGGCAAGATAACCACCACGCAGTTTTATAGGATCTGAGTTTGATAGCAAAATTGAAGACCCTTTAGTTTGTACCCACGTACAAGTTTTCTATCACCAACTTTTGGTCAAAGCCGATTTTCCAACTTTCGACTTTCTGATGTTGGAATAACTGTTTTGCCAAGCCACCGCTTGTATGGAAGGTGTTAGAGTAAAAAGTTTTTCCCACAATGAAGTTTATCAAGTTCGCAAGCATTTTGCATTGTTAATTGTTATTGAGATTTTTGACATGCTATTTTATTGACCAGTACACTGGTTTTACTTTGCTTCTGTGTTAACCACTACTCGGCCATGGTGTTCAATTGCATAATTTGGGGGGGAAGGCAACCATGTTTTTTGTTTGGGCATCAGATTTATTAAGAATGATGTGGCTTTCATTTATTTTACATCTGATGGTTGATCATATGTCATAGCTTAAAATTTATGTTCATCGCTTGCCAGGAGTTTCTGGGATATAGTTGGGCCATTTTTGTTATGAAGCCTCCTTGTTTGATGATTGTAAGCTTCAGTGCCCTGAGCACCTCCCAAAACTTTTGTAATTCTACAAGACATACAAGGTATATATATCGGGTGCATAGTTAAATGCCAAGTTGAAACATTTTATATTTATTTGCTTACTCTAGCCTATAAGTTAACTGGAATGTAAACAAAGTGCTAAAAAAAAATCATTATGGTGCAAAACAGATGGAGATTACACATGGTGTTGAAGGTCTTATTTCGACTAGAAAAAGACAAATGGAGATAGGTGAGAGGGGTTTTCAACTGGCTATGTTGCTTCCATATTTACGAAGTTGGGACATATAAATGTCTGATCTGATCTTAAATTTTTCAGTAAGATAATTGACTGAAGATTGTTGCAAATATGGGGACTAAGAATCAAAGTGTTGGAACTTCTCTTGCAAGGGCTACTGCTCCAAATCCTTCAGGCAGGTTATATATTCATTGGTTTAATTTGTACAAGAGACATTGTGGTACCAATTATTTCCTTTGAGGACATATGTTTTTCATTGTGCCATGTCTTTGAGGACCTATCATGTCAAGATAAGGGTTTGCCGGCTTACATTCATATATGATGGTCGAGGTGACTTATCTATATTAGTTCCAAAGGGAAAACCCAATATGGCGTAATTGTCATCTTCTTTTCGTAGCAGTGTCTCACTTTTGGATTCATGTTATATCCTTATTCCTTTATAGCTACTGAAGGAAAACATTTAAGTTGAGGGTAAATACTCTAGAGTTTTTTTTGTTTGGGAAACCAACTGCCTTTCCTCATGGATGTCACCACAAGCCATTGACGCCTGTCTAAGGACTAGATGTGTGGAGGCTGGTTTTTATGCCTTCACTAATGATGTGATTTACTCTTTGAATGCCGGTTTTGGAAGATGCGATTCTGTAATCGACTTGGACAGTTGGACTCTTTGCAAAACAACACACCGTTAGCAGCACTCTGGCCAGTAGGGTTTGACTGGAATGCCCTCCGACAGTCAAGTTAGTTTCCTTTTCAAGGAAAACCTCCAGAACTCACTTGTCCGAGAACATTCAAGTGCAAAAAGTATGTCAAAAGAGTATCTTTGTTATAGAGAGTGTCTAGTATTTCGCACAGCCATCTATTAAGTGGAGCTCATTCGTAAAGTTCTCGTTCGAGAAAATTAATTTGAGATATAAAGTTGATGCAGACAAGTGCAAGTGTACCAAGATATTTTAAGCAACGGAAACTCAAGAACGAGTTTTGTTTTTAAAGAAAGACGGAACTAATGCATGACAAGATTTGGAAGATTTTATATTCTTATTATTCTAGTTTTAAATTTTGGCTAGGAAAGTTTTTGTTAGCTAAGAAATATTGCATTTCTTTATTCGAGTTGATTTTATTTTCCTATTTAATTAGGATTCTTTGTCTACAAGAATTAGGATTTTAGTTTTGGTAATTTTCATTGTATCTTTTGTTATTGTGTCAAAGTCATAGTAGGACATTTTACTATCACAGATAGGATTGTAAGCATAAGAGGAAATTATTTTTTAATTGAGCTTACTCTTTTCCTTGTCTTCTAGGTGTTTATGCTTTTCTTGTGAATTCAAGAGCCAGTAAACTAGGACGAGATCTAGCTGAGCACATATGTTAGAATGATATCTAGCCTATTCATCTACAAGACCGATATGTCGTTTCTCCTCAACTATGATGCTGGATCACCAAGGTGCCATCCTAAAGTGACAGGTGGTTATGGCACTCTATTCACTACCTAAAAAATCATGTCCTTAAAAATATAAATGTCATTATTTATCGTCTTTATTAAAGAATAACTGAAGTAGGGGGCACAAAAATTGAATGATTCTCTAGGCCTGCCTTCGCAGATGTCTTTCGACTTTGATTTGGGGACATGGTTCCACGGCATAATGTTCCTTTGGTTCCTCAATTTTTGGAGGTATAAAGGCTACTATGTCAATGGTAAAACTTTATGAGAGCAACCACTTTATGCATACTAGAAGGTGGGCACATATTTTGTGTGCACATCTTTAGGATGAGTGAGCATAGTGGGGTAGTGGTTTTAAATTGATTACTATTTTGCCCATAACAATTATTTAATGGCAAGTTAAAATAGTCATAAATACTTAATTTTTAAAGGGGCAATTATGAAAATCACTTTTGTAGCAGTGCTTCAAAAATGGAAGACACCAAACTGCCGCTCCCCCTCTATATATTAGAATTGATATTGCCAAAGGTAAACTTGTCTCCAGTCCTACCCGCCCATACCCTCATTGATTGAGGTGAGTACAATTATGGCTACACCACCTTCTTATGGGTTTATTAGGGAGGTGGTAACTATGTTGGGATGGGGTTGGGTGGAGAGGGGTGGCGGCGTTAATGATGTGAAGGGTAGGTGATTTCAAGAAAGGGGTGGGGAAAGGCTAGAGATTGGCAGGGGATGGGGTAATAGGCGACTGTGGGTTGGGGGGTGGATGTAGGGAGGTTAAAGATGGGTAGTTTGTCGATCAGAGGGTGCACTCTGAGAAAGTAACAAAAAATTTGAAATTTTGAAGTGGGTGAATTAGGGGTGCACTATGAGATATAATATGGGTGTACTTGGCTTAAAAATTCCATTCCCAAGAGATTTAGGCTAGTAAAAGTCAATTTGTTTCTTGCTTGTTGATGCTCTCTAGAATTTGTTCATAAAGGAAAGGCTAGATAAGTAATTATGGAGAAAAAATAACTGCACTCGTTTTATTGTTAACGTTATATTTATTTATTTTCTTTCTATCTCCGTCCCGTTATGTTAATTCATACTCATTTGAAACCTACTTTCTAAGGATCTAATCAGTTTGCACCCAATTTGAATACTGCAAACTTTTTAAAATATTGCATTTATCTTAGTTAATGAGTTCACATTACTAGAGGTTCTGTTTTCATTGTAGTCATTGCATTCACATTAACCTGAAAAGGTAATCTAGTAAAAGATTATGGGTCAATTTGAACTTTAGTTTGTTGTTTGGAATTTGTAAAATGGCCTTACTATTCGTTCTGCAAATAGTGACGAAAGGAACAAATGCAATATTCAAAAGTTTGGGAAGATCTGATAAATTATGGAACTTAGTTAAATACAAATTTAAATGACGTTTTTTTTTTTCCAGTTTCTTTTCAAATTGAGTAACCTTTTTTCATGCCGTGAGAGTTATTTCAAAAAAAGTTGGCAGTTTCTTACATTACAAATAAAAATAAGGAAAACAATTCTATTCTCTTGGAAATAGTTTCAAATGTTTTGGGGAAGAAAATAACATTATATTCTTCTGATACATTGAATTAGTTTCATTTTCTAATTTCTTACTCTATTGGAATCAAATATTTTGCTTATAGTAGTAATTGATATTTTGGGGGATCCTCGAATTTCAACCAAATACTAGTGCCTTTCTAATTCTTCCTTTTAGCAAGATTGTCTTTAGATGAATACTTTGTGAATACTTTAGATGAATACTTTGTGAATACATAATATTGTAAACAAGAACAAGGACAAGTAATAGTAGTGTCAAGAAAGCACGAGGTGAGCATGATTTCGTTATTTATGTAGATGTCTTTTCCTTGACATGGGAATGTAGTGGCAACTTCTTTTGTCGATTTGTAGAAACTATACACGAGGTAAGTATGATGGCCAATGATTGTATTCAGTAGGAGATTATCTCTACCTATTTAGTATTTAATCCAATAGATTTCTTTTTGCTTCTTAACTCCCTGTATATCTTGCATATATAGGGAGTTGGGAAAAATTTCATGTGATTGAGTTAATAGAATAGAAATTCCATTATGACTAGATCATCTGTATGATTCAATGAAGAATGAACCAACAATGTTATTTTAGATAAATGGGAAATTCGAAATGCTCTGGGATGGAAACGAAGGAATGTTGGCAATACCTCTCTGAAGTTAACTTTCGATGGCAAGTTTTTCATTTGATATCATGGTCTTGTTTAGGGATTGTTTTTCGTTAACACTGGTGTTTGGCTAGTCTATGCGTACCTCGATTAATCCTCGGGAGACCAATGTCGCCATCCACTAGTAGGAAGCCCATTTAGAGTGGGGAGAAAGTCTCGTATGGACCGGCTCCATAAGATTGATAGCACTTAGGAGGTATCAAACTTGAGACCTTACGGGAGAGTAAACCCTAATTTCCAGGGCTTGACCACTAGGAATCCTTGAGGTTTTGTTTGTGATGTTATTTACACCTTCCCTCCCAAAGTGGATAACCATTTGGACGCTTTTTATTAGTCCCAGTTTTTTTGTTCATTTTGAAAAGCAAAAGGGACAAAACCATTGATTTTCCACCTTTGCTCTTAGACAAGGGTTTTTTTTTTCTTTTTTCCGAAAGTTATTAGCCCTACTTTCCCATTTGTTGGTGGCCCCTTATGGAGATTCCAACTTTTTCTGGGTAAATATGGGGATTCCAACTTTATAAGGAAACAACATCATTGCACTTGTCATACTTGATTTTCTCTTTTTACCCTTCAACTCTTTTATGAACATCATCATTACTTTTTTTTGTTGCTATTAATTAATTTAAAAATTGTAGGGTAAAAGAGTGAACTCATCAACTTTTGCCCATTACTTTTGAATTGAGACAATCTTTTTGGGACAACAAAGAGTAGCCGGAAGGACCAACAAATGGGGACGGAGGGAGTAAATTAATACGAGTAATGATTGTGTCCCCTAAACTTTTAGAATCCCTAAAATGTCATCCATTTTGGGACGGATGGAGTAACATATAAGAGTCGCTAAGTAAACGTTTGGCAGTTCAGGATGCTTTCCAGAATCGGAGCTAGTTTCTCATTTTTCCGGGAGTTCTTTATAAGCAAACCTGTGACGTCTCGGAGAATTTATCCAACTTCAATGTGATAAGATCATAAGAAGAGTGGAAAAACAGCTGCTGGAAAAGTTTCTGTAAAAGGAAATTCCAGTCATCTTCAGTATGGCTGTTGTGTGCTTCTGAACTCGGTCTGCGTCAGGCCTATGAAGACGGATGATCTATTGACAAAGCTGTATGGAAGAGACAAAATCTCATGATATATTTCTCGTTAAGGTAATCGAAACTAGGTATTATGTGTGCTTTTGGTGTATGTTTATGGTTTTACAAAGTGGTATTGTGCCTGATACGAAATGTGAGTTTTGTGATAGAAATCATGTGTGTTTAACGTTGCAAAGGCAAGTTTAACCCCATACATCCCTGATAGGCGGATCTTTGAAGTGACAGATTAACAGAAGTAAAACTGATGAAGAAAGAGGGTTCAGCTATATCTTTTAGTACAACATTTCTTTTCATTCCTCATTTATTTCGTCCATCTATATCACAATTGAAGCATAAGTAAAGCCCTTCGGCAGAATTCTTATTTCAAGTAACAAACCTTCTTGGTTAAAGAAAAGACTTCATGTATGAATCTGGTGATCCAATTTATCTATGACTTGTCTATTCTCAAACTAGTTCCCTTGAAAGGATATTCGCTACCTATAGAGTTGTTATGAGAACATTAAAGGAAACAATGAGTCAATGATGATACAAGTAATGTCATTAATGGTACCGATTCCATACAAGATACAACTCTAGTTGTTAAACTCATAAAAACTGAGATGATTTAAGGTCAATAAATCCTAGTTATTTCTC
The DNA here is from genome assembly GCA_018127125.1 of Rhododendron griersonianum. NCBI lineage: Eukaryota > Viridiplantae > Streptophyta > Magnoliopsida > Ericales > Ericaceae > Rhododendron > Rhododendron griersonianum. Next base: position 14,104,386 of record CM030799.1, on the reverse strand, counting down.
TACCAATTATTCTTTCAAGTGGTCCCTAAAAATATGTTAATTAGTGTTCACTTCTGAATGAATAATGTGGTAGAAACATTTAACTAAGCTACACCCATGCACTTTAAACCTGATAGAAACGTCATTAACGATGGGTTAATTTAACCCTCAAGGGACTTCCCTCCTAGGTCTCTGGGTTGAAACCTCCTAAGTTGTATCAACTCGTGTGTGGTCATTCTATAAGGGAAGTTGCCTTGGCTTTAAATGGCCCCCCTGGTAGTGGATGGCGAGATTGGTCCCCTAGGAACTAGTTGAGGTGCACATAAGTTGGCCTGGACATCCTGAGTTATCAAAAAATGATGGTGTTAACTTGAATGGTATGCATAAAACTGTGGACTACATTTGTAACAGGTTAAATTGGTTGTTTTCAGGGTTTCCTTACCATCTTTATCCCGAGGATACCAGCCTTACCTGTTCTTTTCTGTTTTTTTCTGTGGGCTTGTAAAAAGAACAAAATTCAATCAGCAGTCAGAACTAAAGCAACAGTCAACACCAAAACAGACCTTTTGGCTTTGTTCATGTGAGATGTGTTAAGATTTCAGATTACACTTCCCATGGGTGATTCCTTCTCATCACCTATTGAAATTATTCAATAGTTTGGGAGCACCGCCACGTGGTGCTCCTGACCACTCTACAACCACACATTCTCATGGGGTCCACGATTAAGTGTATGGACCCTACATAAATGTGTTGTTCTTGAGTGGTCCAGACTCGGATTACGGAATAATTACTCCATGACGAGTGTGGACCTATCCACGTGTTTGTAGATAAGTGGCTCCAAAAGGGTACCCTGCCTTTCACCTTTGTATTGCAGGTTGGTGAAATGCTGTAGACATGTTTTTTTATCTCTCCCCATTGGGATGACAGTTTCAAGCACATTAACACACAGTGATGCACATCCCTTCCTGACCACTTTCTCACTCTCAAGTCTTGCTTTCTCACTTTGTCTAGGGTTTTTAATTCTTGTTTCTAGCTTTCTTCTTCTATGGATTAGAGGGTAATCTTTACCAAAATGTGTAGCAGGAATTCAAAAAGTTGTCTAGTCCCTGAGGTTGTTCGCGGTCTCCGTGTGTTGCTGGTAGATGGGGATTATTCTGCACTCATGTACATAGCATCAGTGCTTGAGGAACAATTGTACAACGGTAAAATCAACCAATGACGATTGTGCTTATTTCAATTTTGTAGATATGATTTCGGTAGCATCTTGTTTTGTGCTATGGTGATTAGCATTTGATGATCTTGATCATGTCTATGCATGCTCGTTACTTTTGTTTCCATTTATATATTTTTGTAAGCGGAAAATGTTTCTGTGTAAATCTGTAATCCACAGTGCAGTTACATGGACTAAGATTTCGAGGGAACATTTTTTCAATGACAAAGAAGCAACGGTATTTGGATATAACTTTTGAAAAAAAAACCCGCGAAACTATGTTTTTTTTTTCGAATCTGGAAAGGTGTTTCTATTTTAACAGGGGAAACAAGGGGAAATAATAAATTGTTGTTCATTTCTTCTTTCTTTCCCTTTTGATGACACGACATCACAGCTCGATTTAACATAGATGATGATCTTGGTCATGTTGATGCATGTGTGTGACTTTTGTTCCATTTGTTTTACGAAAAAAAGATGTTGGTTCTTCCAGAAAATTGTCATCTGTAGTGCACTTGCACAAACTGAGGTTCCACGGTAACAATTTTGAAAATGGCAGAGAAGCGATGGTTATTTGGAATTAAAAAAACCCGCAAAACCACGTCATGGGTTGAACCTGGAAAGTTGTTCTCTGTTTAATAGGGGAAGAAGGGGAAATATAAATTGGAGTTCATTTCTTGTTCTTTCTTTCCCTTTTCATGTCATGTCATCATGGCTCGATTTAAAATGGACGAGGATCTTGATCATGTTGATGCATCTGTGATTTTGTCTTTTTTCTGATTGGCGTGTGTGATTTTGTTTCCGTTTATCTTTTTAAAGAAAGATATTGGTTCTTCCAGAAAATCTGTCATCCACAGCGCACTGCACGAACTAAAGTTTCACGGTACTTTTTCTGAATTAACGGAAGAGTAATGGTTATTTGGGCATAAATTTGGAAAAGAAAAACTGCAAACCATGCCATTGACAAACAAGTCTAAAAGTTGTTCTCTGTTGAATAGGGAAGCAAGCAAAAGAGAAATCGATGTTCATTTCTTGTTCTTTCTTTCCCTTTTCATGTCACATCATAAGGACTCGGTTAAATTTGTAGAATGACCAGCTTACACAGAGCTGTTGGAATGTAAGTAATTACTTTTATTTTTCCATGGAGCCTCTACTGTTGCAGAAGATCTGGAACAGGACAATCTCCACAGATTTTGATCTCTTTTATGTTTCGTTACGATTCTACCAATTTATATGCAGTGCTGAATGATATGCACTGAAACTAGTCATGTCTATGCAGGTGATATGTAATTTTTAGTCCCATTCTTTGATGAATGATGCGGGTTCTTGCGAAATCCAGTCATCTGGTGTGTAGTACCTTAGTTAGTGTTGAATGCGACCATCTCAAAAATATAAGAACTGTGAGACCATGTCATTGCGCTAATAAACTTGTAAAGTTGTTTTTATTTACGTAACGGGGAAGTTGAAACACTTTCATTTCCTTTAATTTCCTTTGTGTATCGCCTCATATGAAACACTTTCTTTTCCTTTGATTCCCTTTGTGTATCACCTCATATGACTTGGTTAACCAGACGACATGCTCTCAAATTGATGGCATGTTATAGTTATGTCTTGCTGTTTCTCTACTCCAAGAATAAAAGTGGGAAGTAATCAAGTAAAATATAACTCTGCAGCTTTCATAGTTTCTTCTGCTTTATTTCTAGCTTATTTCTATGGATGTTTATCTCAACTTAGATTTCCAAGATTGCATGAATCAAAAAAAAAAAATCAAGGCTTGAAAAGTGAGGTGGAAATTTCAAAAGGGCTTTGCTCTTGGTAAAGGAGAATACTTTTTTTTCCCCTGATAACCAGGTGTCTGGGCCAACCTCGACTAATCCTAGGGACCATAAACCACCGCCCACTAGAGGGGGCCCCACTTGAAGCCGGGTCAAAATGAGGATACTTATACACGACGATAGAAATGATACAACTAATATATTTGTGTGGCCAACTTTGCAATTAAGTCAAAGATCTTTTAGATTTATTTGAGGATGTCAACTTATATTTCGAGATTGCTGAATCAAATGAAATAATGAAGGCTTGAGAAAAAGTGAGGTAAAATTTTCAAACGGGCTTTTGTCGGAGAGAATGGTAAAGGAGTTTACTTATAAAAGATCATTAAAAATGATGCAGTTAATGAAATAATGTTGCCATTTTGCAATTTACTCAAACAGCTTGTCACAAAGACCTACTTAATTACTTGTGTTTTATTCAAAGAAAAAGGAACTAATTGACTCTTCAAACACCATACATTACTATTTGTGTACTGGAACCTAAAAGCAAAGGTCTTCATTTGGTGATGTTATCTTCTTTGTTATTATTATTATTATTATTATTATTTTTTGTTGCCATAGTGGTAATTTCAACATCCTAACTTAAGATATTTATGCAAATGATTTTTCCGTCGCGGTTGCTTCCTATTGATTTGATCTATGCTTGCCTAATAGTCTTCAAGGTACGTAAGTTTGTGTGCTTTATCAGATTACCTGAATGTTCACTGTTTCTTTCAGTTAAAACCACAAAATTTCCGTCGGTTGCATTGTCCATGATTCAAGAAGGGAAGAATGAATTTGACCTAGTTATGGCCGACATCGGCATGAAGGGAATGGACATCTTTACATTTCTCAAACGCATACTTGTTAGAAGTGATATGCCAATCATCTGTGAGCTCATTGTCTTTTCTAGTTAAAGACTACTACGGTATTACATTGTTTTGTCCAGCAAATTTTCTTGTTAACTATTTTTTCTATGCAGTTATGTCCTCGGATGAAGACTTTGATATGGTCACAAAAGTCCTATGTGAAGGGGCATGCTTCTTTCTTCACAAACCTATTCGTAGGTGGGACATAATTAATGTATGGCAACATGTCTACCGGAAACGAACTTTTTCCCTGAAAATAGGAAGCCGAAAAGGAGATCTTGGGAAAGAGGTCCCTGAAAATGATCCTCGTGGCAATAAGATCACTGTGGTGGATAGTTCATTTAAGAATATCGAAAGAAACGACTTTCTTGGCACGGGCAATAAAACTACATCGATTGACAGAAGGGGAAAGAGTAGGATTGAAGTTGAGGGGGGATTACATAAAGTTTGCGGGAATCAAGATCAAGAATCGCCACGTGAAGCACGAATAAGCGTGGAAAGGGGAAACCAAGGGATGCCCAGTAGAAAAAGAGGGATTGGCACTAGTTATGGTGGAAGAAGTGAAGAGAGAAGTGATTCCAAGGGCTTGGAATCAGTTGAGGATGGTAGTGAAGGGAAAGACTCAGATGATGATAGCAGCAGCCTCAAGAAACGGTCACGTATGAAATGGACTCCTTCCCTTCATCTCAAGTTCTTGGACGCTGTTAGTTCAATGGGGGATGGAAGTAACATCACTCTTTCACTTAAGTTTAAGTTTCTAAAACTTTGTATTGAATTCATAGCTTTTGTCACATGAATTCGTAAGATCACCTTGAAATCTCATTACTAAAAATGAGACTCATTATAAGATTGATTTATGGTGATGCTTTGAATTATATGACAAGTGTTATGAATCCCATAAAACTGTTATGAGTATACTAGGGAGTCCAGACCATATGCACCCAAACTGAGATGTGTATCTTCGGACTTGCCCCTAGATATCATTACACAATTCAATTTCGCAGAACAATTTAATACAGTGTCTAGAAAACAAAACACTCCATTCCTTTTCATTTTCTAGTGGAAGTTTTCTTCTTATTATCGAAAGCATCGTTTTGGAAGACTCTGCCAAACTTGTTTTTTGCACTTTCTGAAAAATGAGAACATAAATAGATAAGAAATAAAACATTAAAGAACAGGCCTAGTTTTTTAAAACCTTGTGTATATTCTTTCCTTTTTGTACAACTGATAAAGTAATCCTGTGAGTAAAATGCTGAGTTGTTTGTGTTTGATTTTCTTATTGTAGAAGTGCACCCCAGAACTCTACTGAGGAGGATGAATGAGCCCGAGTTGTCACTTCGCCATGTTGCTAGCCATCTTCAGGTAATTTTCGTAAACTACATTGCAAAATAATTTAACTACCATCTTTATTATTGCCTTCATCTTAGATTAAGTTTGTGGAGGCTGATTTTTTTACCTTCAATAATGATGGGATTTCCTCCTTGGATGCTGATTTGGAAGACATGATTAGCTGCTGATAACTTGTTCTCTCTGCAAGAAAAAACTCCTGTGAGGGACAATCTGGCCGGTGGGATTCGGTCAAGCTAGTTTCCTCTTAGGAACTGTTGAACACACATTTTTTCGGAGAACACCTAAATGCAGAACCTAAAGCCAGGAACACAGAGAGAGTATTGCTCACAGGAGAGAATATATCATTTCCTGATCCCTTCTTCTCTCTTTGCTTCTCCTATTTATAGGCGAATGGGCTAGCCACCCTCAGGCCGGTTATCTCATTGTTAACCATGGTCAAGAGTCATCATTACTGTCCTTTTCTGAGTTTTTTTGCGTATGGCTCAGGAAATACTCATGCGTCTACCGGTCAAATTTCAGTCCCTTTTGATTGGTAGACGTTACATAAGCTGACAATTTTGGAGGCGCACGCCCTACCGATTGACAACTGTCAGTTTGTTTCTTCATGCTCTGTTTCCCCATCTGAGAAGCCCTCGTCCTTGTCAGACCAAGGAGTAGTATCACCTTAAAACTGGGTATGGTGTGGATACATATCTAATATTTAGCAATGAGAGCAACATATGCCGTGGTCCTATCATCGTCTCGGTGCTGGAGTTTCCATGTGTCTAGATACTTCTATGGATCCGATGGCTTGTCCTCAGGATTCTTATTCTAGGATCCACCTTCTCGTTGGACAGTCGATCGTTCGACAACTTACAATGGGTCAGTTGCCTTCTGGCCGATTGCACGAAGCCGAGCAATCCCTCAATTCCTTATTCATTTTCCCCTTAATTTCCTTTGGCTTTTTACTTAAGTCCATATATTAATTTCACCCCTTAAAATGTTTGTGTCTATTACTAGTATTATGATGTTTTCTTTTTTTTTTTGGATCGACTCGTATTATGCGGTTATGGAGCGATCAGGGCTTAGCTGATTCACGTGATAAATTCCAGTTTTCCTATTTCAGTCCTTAAACATCCCGTCTTCATCACAACCGATATCAATTCTTTCTGCATTTGTATCTAGGGTTTTACCTTGGATAGGTAATGGAAGGTTTTGTAGGTATAGCTATGTAGGTATACGTAGATACTTTTTCTTAAGCATGAGCCTTTTTTTTGTATATCTAATCTACCCTAATTGGTGAAACTAAATCTGGCACGAAACCCATTTGTGAAGTGGTCCATCCTACTTTCCTATGCATATATAGGACCTGTTTGATGGCTGTTCTATGGAATGGGTTCAGATTGCTATGGGAGCCCGCTCCCATAGCGTCCGTAACAGTCGTTTGTTTGAATTTTTTTCAGGGCCGGCATATTAGGCATATTAGCCCGGGGACTTTGATTCCCGAAATGGGGGATTGGCAATTGGGGTGGGGAAGATCTAGTGTCTATTCCTTTCACAGAATCAAGCTCGCGGGAAAAGGCCTACATGACAGAATAAAAAAAAGGCAGTAACGGGTTCAGAGCGGCAGGCAACTGAGTCTTAAGACATGCCTTCGCAGTTTTATTTGAATTAGGACGTTACACGAGTGGCTTCTTTCGAGAAAGCAGCTGAAAAGACAGATGCTACAGGAAGACCCAACAGCAAGCACCCCACCCAGTAAGACTAGTGGGGCAGGCGTTGAGATTGGTTTTGTAATGCCTGGCTTAATTCTTCCAAAAAGGAAGAGCAGCTAGCCGAGCTGCCTTGGCTGCTAGAACTAGGAAGGCAACTGCCTCGCTTCCCGTAACTCAATTAGTGGATTCTACGAGCAACTGGATTGGTAGTCCAATCCGGAGCATTAATAGGTTTTTTTTTTTTTTGAACAACATTAAGAGGTAATGGGTACATTATCGCATTGGTCCTCACTCCTCTACCAAAACAAGCATAGCTATAGCAATGGCTACCTCTAATCTGGAATAAATAAAATGTGGGACCCTATGTAGCACGGATACAGATATGGACACGGACACGGACACGGGTTTTCTTAAAAAATGAGGACACGTACATGGCGGGGGTATGACAAAATAATAAATAAGTAAATAATATTTATTTTATACTAGTGGAAATATAGTTAGATGTAAAAGCATGAAAGCTCAATATATTTAAACAATTATCTTCTATTCATCATATTATACTTTTAACCCAAAATATTTGAAGTAATACACATTTACCCTCCCCCGCCCAAAAATAATAAAAAATAATGATTATAAAATAATAATAATAATAATAATAAATAAATTGCATATTTAACCCCTGCCGCTTCCCCATAGGTGTCCCTCCCATGTCCCCCTAAAAAATTATTTAAATTTATTGGACACGCCACATGGCATGCCTCATACGTATTTTCCTATTTCAATCCTTAAACATCCATCTTCATCACAACTGATATCAATTCTTTCTGCATTTGTACAGGGTTTTACGATTGATAGGTAATGGAAGGTTTTGTAGGTATAGCTCAGACTGATGTAGGTATACGTAGATACTTTCCCTTAAGCATGGGCTTTTTTTTTTTCTGTATATCTAATCTACCTTAATTGGTGAAACTAAATCTGGCACGGAACTCTTTTGTGAAGTGGTCCATCCTCCTTTCCTATGCATATATTGGACATGTTTGATGGCTGTTCTATGGAATGGGTTTAGATTGCTATGGGAGCCCGCTCCCATAGTGTCCATAGCAGTCGTTTGTTTGAATTTTTTTCAGGGCCTGCGTATTAGCCCAGGGACTTTGATTCCCGAAATAGGGGATTGGCAATTGGGGTGGTGGGGGTGGGATTGGTAGTCCAATCTGGAGCATTAAGAGGTTTTTTTTTAACAGCATTAAGAGGTAATGGGTACATTATCGCATGAGTCCTCACTCCTCAACCAAAACAAGCATGTCTATAGCAATGGCTATCTCCAATTTGGAGTAAATAAAATGTGGAATGCTATGTAGCACGGATACACATACCGACATACGGATATGGATACGGAATTTCTTAAAAAATGGGGACACGGACACGGCAGGGGTACGACAAAATAATAATAAATAAGTAAATAATATTTATTTTATACCGGTGGAAAAATAGTTAGATGTAAAAGCATGAAAGCTTCAATATATAAAAACAATTATATTCTATACATCATATTACACTTTTAACCCAAAACAAAAATAAAAAATAAATAAATTGCATATATAACCCCTGCCGCGTCCCCATACGTGTCCCCCTAAAAAAAATTATTTAAATTTATTGGACACGCCACGTGGCATGTCCCATACGTATTTTGCCGTGTCCCCTTGTGTCCTCGTGTCGGACACCGGGACCTGCTGGCCTCTAGGAGTGTCGGTGCTTCATAGGTTGGACCAAACCACCAACTTTACTGCTATTCCCTTCTCATTACCAATCTTGACCCCAATCCCCTATGAGAACTACCAATGCCCTTCAACTTATAACACTTGTCAAATGTTCGAAGAGGACTTTGAAACTACCATTTTTGCAGGTTAGAGCTGATATCTAATCATTTGTTTTGCTTGGGGGCTTACCCACTTAAATGGGCAAATGGCTAATGTATGTGCAAGTATATCCACCTTTGGCTAATCTCCTTATTTGTTTTAACCAGTAAATGTTTACGAGTCAACTCAAACCCAATCATTTCCAGTAAAAGAATCACCCGTTCCAGTAAAATGGAAAAAATCGGCCCTGTTTTTTTCTATCGATCGGAGCCCCTGTTGATTTGATGATCTCTCCTCTCTATCTTATTTAAAACACAACTACATGGGTGGGTCCCAGTAATTTGGAAAAACGAAATCTGTAAGCTTTTTTTAAGCTTTTAATAAAATTTCAAGTTTCTATTTTTCCATACTAAAGCCATAAATGTCATGTATTCTTCGTTCTCAATTTGGCATTGATGTTCTGTTTTTGTACTAATGAGAGTAATCTTTGTTATTCAGAAATATAGAGAACGAGTGAACAAGATTAACTCTTCAACTGTTACCCATGTATTCCAACAGGACATGCCTGCATCACCATACAATTTCTACGGTGCAAATGGGTTTACCACGGGAATATTGGACCAACATGATCCTACGATGCAAACACAAGGAGTATTTAACTATCCCCACTCTCTAATTGGAGCTGCCACGCAACATTTCGGTGCTAGTTCAATGGGTCAAAACGATTGTTCGTCATTAGGAGGTCACATGCAAGATCCCCCTCCCCCAGGCTACAGTGTCCCATTGTACCAAAAACGAGGTAAACCTCCAAATGGCGACACACCAGCTTATTACACCATCAAATCACTTCGAAAAGCATTGAAATCTGCCAGTCTGTCTGCAAAAAGGGATTCATTGTCGAGTGTGAATAACATGTTTAGTGCACCAGTTCAAGCTGCAAACACTGGGGAGCTGCCAATTCACGTATCGAATGGATTAAACTCGACTGGTCCAATTGGTACCGATCTGATCGATAATGCTAACGAAATATATAGTCATGAAAATCAGCAGCTGCTTGGACTTGATTGGAGCACCCAGAATTTTACTCATTGGAGCCCTGTTCCGGGTTGTTTGAGCAACAGGACCGGTATATACCAGTCTGTTGATGTGCTTCCTGATGTGCCCCAACAAGTAGTAGACCCTTTTGATCAAGATTTGAATCCTCCTACTCTACAGTACTTGCAGAGTCTTGATCAGTTAGCAGCCCAAGAGACAGGCTACTTTGAGGGGCAAAGTTGTAATTCTAGCAGTGGTCGAAATTCGAGCAGCTTTGCATCCAACCAAGAGCTCATCCCCCCAAACCCTGGAAGTTTCTCTGATTTGCTGAAACTACTTGAAGGAGATCAAGGAGAGGTTAGCAGAGAGTCGAACCGTGAGCCGGAAATTGGGGAGGATGATTTTGACAGGTACCTTGAATGGTTCTGCTCTCCTGATTGTGGAAATGACTATCCTATATAGGTGTCCAGTCCTTAATTAAGTAATTAATCCTAGTAAAGTGTGAAAAGAACTGTTGCTGTAATCTAAGGAAGTATTTGAATCTGGACTTCTGGAGTACTAACTACAATGTTAATCATGTTTGGTACATTTTCTTTGATAAGGACTTCATTTCTTATGTTTATCTATTTAATGACATACTACTTCTCTTCCCATAACATTTTTCTATTTTTGTTTCACCTTCATTGATACATGCAGTATGCAATAAATACACACAAGTTTATTTTGTGTATATGTTCCATAATGTGTCCCAAATGTGTCGTCTCCCCCATTTTATCGAAATGTGTTATAGTGTCTAGTGTCTGTGTCGTGTGACTCGTGCCATGTTTTGTGGGTGGTTACTATGATCTATATGACATTTGGCTTGAGAGGAATGCAAGGATTTTGAGCAACAAAGCCAATGATCAGGTAGCCTTGTTCGATTGGATTGAGAAGGGTCTAAGGTTTCTTTTATCAATTAGTTGCATCTATTTTTGTATGACTCTGATTGTGCTTTCTAATGGTTCGGGTAAAAAAACAAAAACTGCTTTTTGCTTTCAGAGTTGTCTTTGTTTTTGCTCCTCCAGCGCTCCCAATGCTAGGATGTTTACCCGGAACCGCATCTCTTACTTTACGGATACGACCACCATTTGAATGCTATAATAGAGATTTTTGAGATACCGAACACTCCATTCCGTAATTTTAGTTCACTTTTGTAATTCTGAAACGTGCTCTTGTGGTCAATGGTGATGTCCCCGCTGTCGCCTATAAATCAGGTGAATGCTCCAGATAATTGAATTCTTGAGGATCGTAATGTCCAATCTTAGCAACGTACTTCTGCTCGGGAAATTCAACTGCAATGGAATGGGGCTTTTCGTATTCTTTCTGTCAGAGATAAGGTGTCATTCTTTGTGGTAGTTGTCAGGGACTCTTATCGGATCTGTTACATGTCAATTGGAGTACTATTTTGGGGATTTACGGCATGAATAAATTAAATACACAATTAATCATCATGAAGACAAATAAGGAATTAGAATTCGTAGAACTTAAAGAAAACAATATGAAGTCATCAATTAATAATGTACTCCATAAGAAAGAGGGGAAATTGCCTATGAGATTGCATGATAAGTCAGTATCTTAAACCTGTATTAGCCTCTCTTCGTGTAAATATTAACGGTCGAATACCGCTCCGAAATAAAATTCCAAGATCTCACAAGATGTCTCCACTTTAGACGGAAAGTTAATTGCCAAAACTTTATAGAAGTAAATAATGGAGTAGTAGAAGAGAGGGGGGCTTTCAATACACAAATCCTTGTAGGATAGTAGTCCTATATTCATTAAAAAATTGGTGGGAGGTCCATTATAAAATGTTACTAACCCACTAAGTCCACTGATCAAGTTTCTAACCCACTAAGTCCACTAATATGTATTTGGTAAAGCCTAAAGTCCACTGCATTTAAAAAGGGAAATAGTGCCTGACAAAATTACCCTTTCCATTCAAATTCCATAAGTTTAGCCCATTATCCCCCATTATCTGTTCTACGTTTGAAATCCCAGCAGTTACGTTGGAATAGAGTGACAAAAGATTCTTCTTTTCTGATACACTGTATATAACGTTATATACTCGTTCATCAGTTCACATTTAACGTGAACTACTTACATAAAGATTCTCCTTTTCTGATACACTGTATATAACGTTATATACTTGTTCATCAGTTCACATTTAACATGAAATACTTACATTTTACGTTATATACTCATTCATCAGCTCGCATTTAACGTTATATACTCATTCACTCATGACAGAAGACCACATATAACGATATTAAGGATGCAAACCTAAAATGATTTTGGTTGTTTAGGTTTAACCTTATATAATGTCAACATAACGTCTTGTACATATATAACGTTATATACTTTATTGAATTGGTCCGCACAACGGCCTCATTGATTTGCTTCTGATAACCGTATATGTATTAGCTTCTGAAAGAGTCTGCTATTGTTCAACTACGTAGTTATAAATTTGATCGATAGATCTACAAAACGGATTCAGAGTCTTCTGAATAGCAATATGAAAACAAGACAAAGAAATTACACCAAAAGACTTTAACCAAATTAAAATTCTAAATCTAATATTCTTGGCTGTCTTGTCAGGATCAGCGATCCTAATGTGGCTCTTCAACGTCATGAGGTACCTTTGGTAGAAGGATTTGATGTGGAGGGCTCTTCTAAGGTTGGACTTCATCCGAAACTCCATTATCACGGTGTCATTGTGGTGATACTCCAATTTGCAATAAATTGGATTAGGCACTTCATGAAACCACACTCCTATTTCTTGTGGATTTGTCATTTCTGCACATATAAGAAAAAAGTTAAACAGATGAAAACATATAGCTTTATATGTTAAAAAAAGGATTCAAGAATTCGTATATTACCATATATGTTTCATGATATCAGCTGTTAAACGAAAACCTAAACGTTATATATCTCATGATATATGGTTATAGACCTGAATATATAACCATATATGTTTCTCAACAGCAACAAAAAAAAGTACAAAAAACATTCCAAATCCAGCAAAAAAACAGTTTCAGTGCAATTGGACTACTGTTTATAGACCTGAATATATAACCATATATGTTACCATAACCATATATAACCATAAACAACCTTATATGAATTGGTCCGCGCAGCGGCCTAACAGATCTGAACATATAACCATATATGTTACCCAACAGCAGCTAATCAAAAGTACAAAAAACAAAACCCTAACATATCTGAACATATAACCATATATACCCAACAACAGCTAAACAAACGTACAAAAAACATAACCTTAACAGATCTGAACATATAACCCTTCACAGAGAAGGATAAAGAAAGGAAGAGAAGGATTCCTATGTTTTTACTAGTGTATAAATCCTTCAAATGCAAAGAACCATACCGAGGGACACAAGGCGACGAAGATCGAGTTATTTGTTACGATTTGGAAGGGCACCTGATGTTTTGAACAGATATATGATGATGAAGGTGTCGGCGACGATGGTAGCGGTGATGGAGGGCGGGAACTCAGCCATGGTGGTAACGGCCATGGATGGCGACGAAGGGCGGCGAGGAGAAGGAGGAGTGCACCGTGGCGAGCAAGCGAGGAGGAGGAGGAGTGAAGCGGCGGCGATGAGTAATCGGCAGGGACGGGACGTGAGGTGGGTGGTGATGGCGAAGACGAGATGTGACGGCGACGGGATGTTTGTCGCTGTTCGTCCAAGAAAGAAACTTCGATGTTTGTCGCTGTTTGTCCAAAACAGGAAAACCATCCTCCGTTTTTTTCTTTTTCCAAAAGCTGCCGAGGTCAGTAGGGGGGGAGGTGGGGAGGGTTTTGTACTAGGGAGAAATTTTCGGGAGAGAAGTCGGGAGAGATTTTAGGGGATTGGAAATTTCAAATGGATATTTTTGAAATGGATGAAAAAACGGGGCAGGAAGTTTTTTAAAAACAGGGGTATATTAGACTAAACATGATTATTATATCCCTAATAATAGGTTAGTGGACTTAGTGGGTTATAGAATTTAGAAGTGGACTTAGGGGGTTTGAAAAGTGCTATAGTGGACTTGGGGAAAATTCTTATATTCATCGGACTCTCCAAGTTTTTTCTACATAAAAGGCACAGTCTTCATGTCCTTTGAAATATCCTTTCATTTAAACTTTGAACAAATTACGGAGTATATAAAAAGAGTCAAGGTGGGTTCTACCCTGGTTGCTGAGGCCTGGGCCATTAGAGTTAATATAGTTGTATTACTATTACCTAGAGGTGGCAAATGGGCGGGTTAAAACGGGTCGCGGGTCAAATATGGGTCAAACAGTAAGCGGGTTGAAATGAGTCGGGTTGAATATGGGTCAAGTCAAACCCAAACCCACCCGACCCTTCTTCTTCTTTTTTTCCCCCTTCTCTTCTTCCACCCCCCTTTTTTTTCCTTCTCCACTGTCTTCCCCCGATATGGGTGAAACACGTTCACAAAATGGGCAAAACCCCGTGGGGTCTTTCGACTATATAAGCCAATTGGTTTTCTTTTCCTTTATTTAATTTTTTTTGTATTTGTACGTCCTGCGTCAATTTTTCGTGGATTATTGGTTCTATTCAAAGAGAGGAATCGAAAAATTATGGTCCAAACTAAAATTTATTTGAATAAAGACAAACATCAACCAAAAGGCCAGATTTTCTGTTTATGCATAGAATACATTGAACTATGGCTCCTTACGATAAGGATTATTCGAATGAACTACTGTAATTAATGACTAAAAGCCCTTTTGGCTAAATAATCAATTGACTTTTTTTTTGTCTTTATCCAAAAAAATTTGCAATTTTTAGTTTCGCGTCAAATTTTTGTCGATTATTGGTTCAACTCCACGAGAGGAATCGGAAAAGTTAAAAATTATGATCCAAACCTTTTTTTTTTTTTTTGAATAAAGACGAAAAAATTGGCTTATTTTTGTCTTTATTAAAAAATGTGGGTTTCAATCATAATTTTTTATTTTTTAGATTTCTCTCGTTATCACGAAGCGGTAATCCATAAAAAATTGACGAAAAGCTAACAAATGCGGAAAAAATTTAAACAAGGACAAATTAAGTCAATTGGCTTATTCAGCCAAAAAGGCCCTAACAAATACTCCCTCCGTCCCTTTTTAAGTGTCCTGCTTCGTAACTCCAACTTATTAAAAAGACATCATCATTATACCTTTCACATCAACTTTTTCCTCCACTTTCCCTACTTACCCATCATCATTACACTTTTACTCACTAACTTTTCAAAATGAAATCTACTTTTAGGGACAAAATAGACAATGCACCAACTTTTACCCACTAACTTTACAAAATGGACACTTATTAAGGGACAGCCCAAAATGGAATACTAGACTCAAAAAAAGGGACGGAGGGAGTAACTATAATGAAAGAAGTCTGAAATAAAATTTTTAAATGTGACCATAATTGTATATAATGTCTGCCCATTAATTTCTAAATTTTCGTGACTATGAAATTCCGTAATTATGCACCAAAACATCCCCGTAAACCTGAAATATAATTGTGATTATTTGATTTGGCCACGTACGGCATCACCAGCTCGCATCCAACTGTTCGTTGATATGGGCCAGTCCCTACTCTTGGATTTTTCCTTTCAACCCATATTGAACCCACTTTCAACCCATCTAAACCCATGTAAATATGGGTTAATATGTGTTCAACCCATTATACAATATGGACAGGTTGAGTTGGGTTAAAAGTGGACGGATTTAGACGGGTTTAAAAATATGAGTTGAAATTGCCACCTCTACTATTACCCAACTGTAGGGGTTCGATTAATCGGGACCTTGACTGTGGTGTCTGGTTAGGTTCCTTCCTCCGCTGCTCCGCTCGTCTGTCGCCTGACCTGCAACAAGTTACTAGGGCTTTGGATGCCCAGTGACCCTCCGACGATCAAGTTAGATCTCAGGGAAGGTGTTTAGGTCTAGGGTTAGGATCGTATTGCGTACCTCTTTCAGGTGTATATCACTTTGTATTTATAGACCTAGGTTTGCTTGGTCTCCACGCTAGCGCGTGGTGAGTACGCTCGGGTAACCTCCTCGGGTGACGTCACATATGACGAGGGGGCGAGGTGGTTACAGAGCACATGGGACAGATCTCAATGATTGTGCCAGCTGCATGGGGAGCATGATCCCCATAGGTCCCACTCACAGTAACCGTTTACCTCATGGAAGCTTCTGGAAGCACTGGAGCATGCAGTGAACCGATGCTCTGAAGTCGATAACAACCGAAGTCCGGGCACCGACCGAAGTACCTCCCGAAGAGAGCTAGTCAGAAGAACCAGGCCCGAATCCTAGCTGCTGGTTTGGGTTTGTACCCCGGTTACCGAGCCGCTAACCGAGGGCCCTACAATAGCCCCTCAACTTCCGGAGCGCCATTCTGGTCTTCGGGGAGTTGACTTCTCTGATGGGCTTTTAACCGATGATATGCTTTGGAGAAGAAACGAGCGACCTTCGTGAGAGCCGAACCGCCTGCTTCCGCCCTAGGAGCCACGTGTCAGTCATCGCCGAAATGAGTGACATCATACGTCGCCTCGGAACGTGAAATGTCAGATGATTGGTACGAAACGTCCTTTCAGGGCATGTGTCGAAGTGTGAATGGCTCGGTACGCGGCGCACCTGACCTCGGTTCAGACCTCTGATTGCTGACCGTCTGATGAAGACACGCGTCGAAGATCCAACGGTTCGGTTGGCGACGCCTCGTTTCCCGCGCGACTCCTCGTACGCTCCACTATAAATTTAGAGCATTTGGAGAGAGAAAGTTATTGAAACCCTCTGACGCCGTCGAACCGCCGTCGCCGTGTTTTGCAAGCTTTGGATCACGATTTCGAGCATCTTGACAGCGAATCTCTACACCAAACTTGGGTATGTTGATCTTTGTTAATCAATCTTCAAGTTTTAGTGCTTTTTTTCGTGTTTTTTCAACGTTTTCTGAGCGCATTGGGGCGGGGACGCCACTTGCAACCGTCTGGTGCGCGGCGGCGCTGGCACCCGCCGCTGCTGTTCTTGTTCTTCCCGAGGCCCGCATTCTTCCCGAGGCCTAGATTCTTCCCAAGGCCTATCTTCAACCTTTGGACTGATGGAAAAAGGTTGTAGTCCCCCGAGGACCCTTTCCGAGGAGGGAAGAGTCTTTAAGAATGACCGAGACCCATAGATTCCGAAGAGTGAGGACCCTCTCGTCCCGAGCGTTAGGACCTTTTGCTCTCCCCTAGGCATATAGCTAACGGGTTTTGCACATTTTCCATGTTTTTTAGGCAGGGGCGAATGGTCATTGAACTCTCCTCGGACAGCTCTAGTAGTTCTGACGATCCCTTGGTAGAAGCCATCTTTCAAGAGCTTTGGAGGGAGAGGTTTTACCGAATCCCAGTCGACCAGATTGAGCCTGCCAACCCTAACCGAGCCTCACGTGAGATTACCTCCCTTGACCACTGGGAGATGGAGGCCCCAAGCACGTCGGACCACAGGCCGGGGCCGTTTGGAAATGCGCCCGAGGAAATCCAGGGACGCCGAAGACCGATGAGGCCCTGCACGTTTAAAAATAAATACTTCACCGGGGATCCCGCAGCTTACGCCGAGTTCAAGAGGCTCTATAGCATCCCTCCTGATGTTAAGGTTCGGTTGCTAGAAGACACCGACCCAAAAAATCTTCCGCATC
The DNA here is from genome assembly GCA_018127125.1 of Rhododendron griersonianum. Classification (NCBI taxonomy): domain Eukaryota; kingdom Viridiplantae; phylum Streptophyta; class Magnoliopsida; order Ericales; family Ericaceae; genus Rhododendron; species Rhododendron griersonianum. The sequence continues at coordinate 14,086,879 of CM030799.1, read as the reverse complement.
GGCCAGGGGAGTTGATCTTCCCCCTGATGGCCATATGCGAGGGGGGGCATCAGGTTTCCCCTCCACCAGTTCGTACGTCGGGTGCGTCGAACCCTCAACCTTACCTCCTCCCAGCTCACGGTGAATTCTTACCGAATTATCACCAGCATCATCGAGCTGAGGAGACAGTTTAACCTGGTGTTCGGTATTGAGGAGCTCTTCGGTGTCTACCTTCTGGGGGTTAACCGAGGCCACAACCGACACTATCTCTCCTGCAGATCAGGGAACGACACATTCTTGATCGATCACCTACCGGACTCCGAGGAGTGGGCGAGTATCTATGTCTCAGTCACCGGGAACTTCATGTTCGGGCCCGGGGAGAGCATAGATCTAGTCACCACAGTCCCATTTGGGATTGGAACTCCTGGTCGGTAACTTACTCTTCGGTAGAGACTTATTTTGATGAACGCTTTTCCCTGTAAACTTGTACTGATTTCTCCTTGTTTTGACACCCTTTTGCAGCCGACGGCACCGTTCAGGAGCTTAGGGAGAAAGCCGTTCGTGCTCGGATAACCGCCGCCTACGCAATCCCAATCACCAGCCGTTACGCTCCTCAGCTCCTCGGTTACGTCCCCTCGTACACCAGTTACTTAAAGAAAAAACCGAGGAAGCAAGGGGTGTCGAGGGCAGGACGAGGGGGAAGAGGAGGAGGAGGACGAAGGGGAGGCGGAGGAGCGGGGAGAGGAGGCAGAGGAAGCGCTTCTGGGACCGAGGGTAGCAGCTCCGAGCCTCAAGGTATCGTAAGAGAGGCAGTTGACCGAGAGACGCCTGAGAGGACCGGACTGAGAGACGAGATGTCGGACCCTAGAACTCGGGAGGTGCTAAATCTCAGACGTCGGACGTCAAGAGGCCGAGGCCGAGGCTTAGCCACCAATACACCTGGTGCTGGGACCTCGGGGGTGATCCCTGTTTCTCCGCAGGAGCCCCCGGCGAAGAGGACTCGGCAAGAGGGGGAAGGTAGCGCCCGAGGTAAGGAGAAGGAAACGTCTCGGATTACCGAGGGGGATGAGAGGATGGAAGAGCAGGACCGAGGGTCTGCAGAGAGGATTGAGGGGGGACCTAGGTCCCTGCCACGGATGTTCCTTGGGCCCCGGAATTTTGTCACTACGCTGGGCGCCAGATCCACCACGCGGACAGCGTGTCAAACCTCGGTACAGCGTACGGGATGCTCCGAGGCTGTATTCTTCCAAGGGACGCCAGGGCTGTCCAAGGGCTGACCGAGGACATCACCGCGGAGATAGCACAGGCCCTTTTCACTGTAAGTTTGTTACTTTCCACTTTTATTGTTGTCAGCTAAGTCCATATTTGTGATCCTTCTTCGATTTTCTGCTCGCAGGCTGGTGCTCGGGCCTTGGTCATAAATGACCGATGCAAAGGTCAGGAGTGAGAGATTAATGAGCTGAAGAAGGCTCTTGAGCAGAAAGAGGATGACCTGAAGGTGGCTCGGGAGACCTGCGATCTTTACCTTGTGGATTTTTAAAGGTGTGACAGGGAGAGGGTGGCAGCCGAAGCCCGAGTTGCAAAAGCCGAGGAGAATGTCACCACCCTGAGGGTTACCCGAGGTACCGAGGTTGAAGCTGCCAAGACAAGAGGCTATGACGATGGTTGGGCCGCAGCCGGGGTAGAATACCAGAAGCAGGTTCGGGAGATTGAGGCCGAGCTTTACAGGGACCGTTTCGTGGACGGGCTTCGGTTTGGTCACGAAGCTCTTTTGAGTAAGCTCGATCTCCCAGCCGACTCTGAACTCCGGGTCCTTCCCGAGGTGCCGCCCGAGGAGGCTGTAGTGCCCGAGGAAGAAGAAGAGGAGGGCGAGCAGGTGCCAAACCTCAAGGCAGGTATTCAGACTGCTCCTGTTGCAGTTGCTTCAACCGCGGACGGTGCCCAGACCGCTCCTGTTGTCGTTGCTTCAACCGAGGATGGTGCCCAGACCCCTCAGGCCCCCAGTGCTTAGGATTTGACTTTTTCTTTTGTTTTGCATTTGGCTGGACGGTTCCGAACATTTGGATCTTACCGTTCCAGGGTTTGTAAATGTTTTTTGCTAAGTAGGTACCAAACAGATAACCGAAGTTTTGTTGGATTTAAACTTGCAATCCTCTTCACTGCTTTTGAATGAATGGTTTCTTCTGTTTCAATGCCTTGTTTATTTTTGAGATGCTCGAATGGTTTTATGCTTGTAATCGAAGAGAGCCTCATGCCCCTGCTTCTGTTGAAATGCTGTGGAGTATCAACAGATTTTAGCCGAAGCATTAACCGAGGAGGTTTTCAAAAATTTATTCCAAACCTAAGTAAGGCAGAATATAGGATTGAGTAAGTTAAAACGAAGCAAAGTAGTTAGCAATTTTTTGAATTTTGCATGCCCCTGCTTTGTTTTAGCTGACGCCGAGCCGAAGGGAGTAAACCGAAGCAACTCGTTGGGGCGTTGCTATTTAGATTAGGGCTAGGGTCCCGAAGTGGGAATGGCGTCGGCCATGGCTTCGGGACGTAGCGAATCTAAATAGTGCGTGACTTATTGGGGGTTGGTGTAAGGGGCTCGGGATTAATACCGAGTGTCCTTATCGCCGACGTCCGAAAGTCTGAAACGACCGAAAAGGCCGTGGTGACTTGGTGAGGGATCTGTCCGAGGAATATCCCGCGGAGGACAGTCCCTGAAGTCAGGATAAAACGGTTCACGCAACGGCGAACCGAGTACGAAGAGTAAGTGACAAGATTAGACTAGTGATAAACAAGAAATTCTCATTAAAAAACTGTCGTAGAGTCTGTCCATTACAAGAGTAGTTTGGTTCCTATCAGATTTTAACAAGAAACGAAATTTTTTTCGAATAAATAAGTCCGAAGGGACCGAAGCCTGGCTACCCATAGAACTTCTTCAGGTTATTGGCGTTCCAGGTCTTGGCGATTGGGGAACCATCTAACTTCTCCAGCTTGTAGTTACCCGAGCCGAGATGTTTTAGGACTCGGAAGGGGCCCTCCCAATTAGGCATTAACTTCCTCTTGTTGGACTTGTCCACCACCTTTTTCCAGACAAGGTCGTCCGGTTTGAATGATCGGAGGCGGACGCTTCGGTTGTAGCCCTTGGCAACCTCTTGCTGATAAGATGTTAGTTTGATCCTTGCATTCTCCCGTTCCTCCTCGGCCAGATCGAGGTCCGCAGCAATGTTCTCATCGTTAACCGCCTCGTCGAAATCTTCGGTTCGGATCGTCGGGAGCCCGACCTGGAGGGGGATTACAGCTTCCATTCCAAATGCCAAGGAGAAGGGGCTTCGGCCGGTGGATCGCCGAGGCGTTGTACGGTAGCCCCAGAGTACCCGAGGGAGCTCTTCGGCCCACTTGCCCCGGCATGATTCGAGCCGTCGCTTCAGTCCTGACGAGATTGCTTTGTTTGCAGCTTCGGCTTGCCCGTTGCCCTGGGGGTAGTACGGAGTGGAAGTGTCCCATTTGATGCCAAATTCATCCAGGAGTGCTCGGTACTTTTGTCCGGTGAACTGGCTGCCGTTGTCGGTTAAGATAGCGAAGGGTACATCGAAGCGAGAAATTATATTTCGCCAAACAAAACGAATGATGTCCGACTCTTCAACAGTGACCAGCGGTTCGGCCTCGACCCATTTAGAGAAGTAGTCGGTGGCGGTTAAGAGAAACTTGAATCCTCCAGGAGCGACGGGGAGCTTGTCGACGATGTCCATGCCCCACTGAGAGAAAGGCCATGGGCTAGTGAGAGGGCTGAGATCCCGAGCTGGCTGATGAATAATGGGAGCAAACATTTGACACTTCTGGCAACGCTTCACAAATTCTTCAGAGTCCTTCTTCATTGTTGGCCACCAGTATCCTTGGGTAATTGCTCGGTGGGCGATGGAGCGTCCACCGGAGTGGCAACCGCTGTCACCGGCGTGTAGTTCCTTGATGATCCCGGGGACCTGGTGGGGGTGTGCAACCAATAAATAGGGACCGGTGAACGACCGTCGGTAGAGCTTTCCATTTGGATTGAGCCAGAAGAGGGCGGCCTTGTTGCGGAGTCGGTGGGCGTCCTTCTTGTCGGTTGGTAGTGTATCGTCGCGTAGGTAGCCAACGATCTCATCCATCCAGCTCGGACCAAGCTCCACGTTTAATATCTCGTGACTTAAGACCTCAAGCTCGAAGCTAGGTTTGTCGATGGAGCTAAAGGAGATGGAGCGGTGTCCCGAAGCGGCACAGGCCGTAGCGAGTCTGGCGAGGGCGTCGGCGTGAGCGTTTTGGTCCCTCGGGATGTGTTTGACGCGGATAGCTCTGAAGCTCTTGAGAAGCCGAACAGCAGAGCTCAGGTAAGTACGCATTCGGTCGTCCCGAGCCTCGTACTCCTCGGAGAGCTGGTTGACAACCAACTGTGAATCACTGTAGAGAACAAGCTCTTCAATCCCAAGGGCTTCGGCAGTCTTGAGTCCGGAGATGAGCACTTCATATTCAGCCTCGTTGTTTGAGGCTGGAAAGTTGATAGAGATGGAGCTTTCATGTAATACACCAGAGGGAGAGAGAAGTACGATCCCAGCCCCGGCGCCTCGGTTGTTTGAGGCGCCATCAACATACATTTTACATACATCGCCATGGAAGAGTTTCCAGGCGGTGCTGGGATTTGCTTGGAGAACGGCTTCGGGGCGGGGGGCTGGGTTTGAAGCGAGGACGTCGGTCGGGGTGAGCTCGGCGATAAAGTCGGCGAATGTCTGGGCTTTAATCGCCGTCCTCGGTTGAAAGTGGATCTCGTAGTTGGCAAGTTCAACGGCCCATTGAGAGATTCGGTTGGAGAGGTCGGCTTTTCGAAGGAGAGACTTGAAAGGATACTTGGTCAATACGATAATGCGGTGGGATTGGAAGTACGGTGCGAGCTTCCGAGACGCGAAGACGAGGGCGAGAATAAGCTTTTCCAAGGGAAGATAGCGTGTCTCGGCGGGCGTCATCGTCTTGCTAGAGTAATAAATTGGCTGATGGTCGCGCTCCTCCTGTCGGACGAGGACCGAGCTTATGGCATGAGCCGAAACGGCGAGATAAATGAACAGGTCTTCCTGGTCCCGAGGTGTGACGAGGAGAAGGGCCTTGGAGAGATAGTCCTTAAGCTGCTGTAGAGCCCGGTCGCACTCGTCGGTCCAGCTGAAGCTACGTCGGCTCCCCTTCAGGAGGGCAAAGAACGGTTTGCACTTGTCGGAAGATCGGCTAATAAATATGTTGAGGGCGGCGGCCATGCCGGTTAGACGCTGCACATCTCTCTTGTTGTGGGGGGCCGAGAGTTTTTCAATTGCTGTGAGCTGAGAAGGGTCGGCCTCAATACCTCGGCGGGAGACAAGATGCCCGAGGAATTTACCAGAGCTTACACCGAAGGCACATTTCTCGGCGTTAAGGCGAAGCTTGTGCGTCTTGAGAATCTCGAACGCCTCGGCGAGGTGAGTGAGATGGTCGCCGGCCCTCATGCTTTTAACCACCATGTCGTCGATGTAGGCCATCATGGTATCTCCCAACAGGCGCTCGAACATCTTCGTTATCATCCGCTGAAAGGTTGCTCCGGCGTTTTTGAGGCCGAAGGGCATGACAAGATAACCGAATATTCCGTGGGGGGTGATGAAGGCCGTGTTCTCGACGTCGCCTTCGCTCATAGCGATTTGATGGTAGCCTCGGTAAGCGTCCATGAAGCTGAGTCGGTCGTGGCCGGCTATGGCATCTACGAGCTGGTCTATCCGAGGGAGGGGGAAGAAATCCTTTGGGCAGGCGTCGTTGAGGTTTGAATAATCAACACAAACTCGCCATTTGCCGTTTTTCTTTTTGACCACCACAGTGTTGGCCAACCACCTAGGGTACTGTACTTCCCGTATGGCTCCTGCGTTCAAGAGTCGGTTGACCTCGTTGATAACGGCATCGGAATGGATCGGGGAGGATCGCCGTGCTTTCTGGATGACCGGACGCTTGGTTCGGTCGATGTTGAGCTCGTGGCAAATGAATTTTGGATCGACCCCGGGCATTTCGTAGGGGGTCCACGCAAAAACCTCAATGTTGCTCTTGAGGAAGTTCACCATGTCATTCCGTTCGGTTTCCGAGAGTGAGGAACCGACAAGGAAGAAACGGGAACCATCCTCGGTTAGAGGGACGGTGACAAGTTCCTCAACTGCCTTTTCGTCGGCTGGCCTCCCGATGTCTTCGAGAACCGGAGCCTCTGGTACTTCGATGAAGTTCACCCTGGAGGTCTGTTTGCTGCTTCGGACAGCGTTGACGTAGCAGCGTTTGGCGGCGGTTTGGTCTCCGTACAAATCTTCCTGTCGTCCGTTGGCACCGATGAACCGGATCACCTGGTGATAAGTAGAGGCAACGGCCTTTAACTTATGGAGCCAGGTGCGGCCAACGATGGCATTATAGGGGCTTGGGACATCGACTACGATGAACTCCATGTCGAGTACGACCGAGCCAGAGCGGACGGGTAGGGTGATCAAACCGACGGGCCAGACCGGAGCTCCGTTGAAACCTATGAGGGGGACCTCAGAGGGACGGAGATCGGCGTCTGATAGCTTCAAATCTTTAAACAAGGAGTAGTACATAACCTCGGCCGAGCTCCCCTGATCCACGAGGACACGTCGGACGTTGAAGGTGCCTATGCGCAGTGTGACCACGAGGGCGTCGTTGTGCGGAAGTTGGACGCGCGCAAGGTCCTTCTCGGTGAACGTGATTGTCCATTTGGATCCGTCGTCGGTTCGAGGACGTTTGGGCTCGGGACCGACGAGCATGACCTGCTTAGAAGAGGAAGCGTCGTTCAACTCGGCGCGGATTATACGGGCGGCTTCGGGATTGAGAGGGCCGTGGATGACGTTAATTGTCTGGATTTCCTCTTCGGCTCTGGTTTCGGCATTCTGCGCCCGGGCTCTTGTTTTCTCATGATCAATGAAGTTGTTGAGATGGCCACCGAGGACAAGCTGCTCCAGGTAGGCCTTGAAGGGCCTGCAAGCGGTTGTAAAGTGTCCTTGTTCGTTGTGGTAGCTACATCGGACTATCGGGTTTTTGATTTTCCTGTTCTCGGTACCGAGTTTTTGGTTGGGGAAGGAGAAAAAGGGCTGGTCTTTCACTTGGTCGATAATCCTGTAGATAGGCATAGTGAAGACGGTTTTCTCGGCGCTGAAGTCTCCTTGCTTCGGCGCCTTTCTTGGGGACTGTTTGATGTTGTTGACTTGTTTCTTCGGTGTTGAGGCCGAGGCGGGGGCCGGAGCGGACACCGGAGTAAACGGTGTCTTGGAGCTCGTTGACTTCCCCATGCCCCTCTCTGCTTTGGTTTCGATAAGCTGGCACCAACCTTCGATTCGAGTCATGAGATCCTTCATAGAATTTGGCTTGTGCCGAGCGAGATCGTCGTAAACCTGCTCGTCCTGGGCGGTGAGGCCGAGCTTGAAACCGCGGGCGGAGATGACACTGTCGCATCCTTCAATTTCGTTGAACAGTTCCCAGTAGCGACCGGCATATTGGCGGAGCGTTTCGTCGGTCCGCTTGCGTAGGGCGAGAAGGGAGTCGATTTCCTTTTCATGCTTGTTGCTCGTGACAAACCGAGCCATAAAAGCGTCACAGAGAGAATCGAAGGAAGAGATTGATCTGGCAGGAAGTTGATTGAACCAAGTTAGGCCTAGGTTGCCGAGGCTAGCGGGGAAGACCTTACAGAGGAAGGCGTAGTCCGAAGGCTCGTTGCGAAGGAAGAGAGACATGACCAGCTTGTACTGAACCAGGTGAGTGTATGCCTCGGTTTTACCGTCATACTTTGCAAATTTGGGTTGGGTGAAGCCCTTCGGGGGGGTGACCGAGTCGATCTCCCTAACGAAAGGGGAGGTTGTGAGTCTCTCGAGACGGGCGTCCTGGTGGGGTCGGATCGAAAGGTCGAGACCGTCTGGACCCTCGGTCGTGGTATGCTTCTTCGGCAGCGGTCGGTCCTGCCTTTCGTACTCCTTCCGCTTCGGTTGGGAGTTCCTTGACCGTTGAGGAGACCTCTCGTACTCCTTTCGCTTCGGTTGGGAGTTCCCTGACCGTTGGGGAGATCTCTCGTACCGATGCTTCTTGTAGCTATCTCGGGCGTAGGGCTCGAGGCGCTCAGTATTTTGGCTTCCGCCACCAAGCCTTTTGTAACCATCTTTGGGGTGGTGGACGAGTGGACTCTTTGAACGAGGGCCCTTGAGTCGCTCACGATACCCTTTTGTTTGGAACTCCAGGAGGGCGTTGTCCTCGTTGGCGAGACTTGGGGTGGACTCCCGGCTACGCTCCTTGGATCCGATTGGATGGGTGGAGGAGGCGGAGACGCTTCCGCCACCAAGCCTTTCGAAGGCGGATCGCTTCCCTCGAGGACCCTTTGGATTAGGGGAGCGGGAGCGTTCCCTTCGTTCAGCGTCCCTTTCGTTACGACCCTCGCCTGGTGGTTCAAGGCGGTCCTTGACTGAAGGACGGGATCGGTGTTCGACCAGCTGTCCTCCGTCACGGCTGCGGGGAGGGCTGTGGTGGCTTCTTCTTCCGCCACGGCCTCCGGAGGAATGAGACGGGGACATTTGGAGGAGGTGTTTGATTTCCGCCAACTCGTCTCGGACGCTCTCGTCGCGCTCCACTACTGTCGTGAGGTCGTCGATCTTCCGCTCCAGGTGGCGGATGTAGGTTTGGAGTTCGGCCGGAGCCCCTGCCTCCTGAGTCGAAGTCCTTGCTCTGAGCCCGACGGACATGTGGGCCTTTCCAAGAGCGCCTGGTCCGCCGGACGCCGGGTCCCTGAGATCTCCGGGGCCGTAGATGGTCTCGGTGCGATGTGCATCATCGATTTCCACCATGGTTGGATTGGAGAGCTTTGAACGGAACCTTTGTGAGGAAGAAAGTGATTGAATGAAGAACAGCTAGGTCCCCAGCAGAGTCGCCAATTGTAGGGGTTCGATTAATCGGGACCTTGACTGTGGTGTCTGGTTAGGTTCCTTCCTCCGCTGCTCCGCTCGTCCGTCGCCTGACCTGCAACAAGTCACTAGGGCTTTGGATGCCCAGTGACCCTCCGACGATCAAGTTAGATCTCAGGGAAGGTGTTTAGGTCTAGGATTAGGATCGTATTGCGTACCTCTTTCAGGTGTATATCACTTTGTATTTATAGACCTAGGTTTGCTTGGTCTCCACGCTAGCGCGTGGTGAGTACGCTCGGGTAACCTCCTCGGGTGACGTCACATATGACGAGGGGGGCGAGGTGGTTACGGAGCACATGGGACAGATCTCAATGATTGTGCCAGCTGCATGGGGAGCATGATCCCCATAGGTCCCACTCACAGTAACCGTTTACCTCATGGAAGCTTCTGGAAGCACTGGAGCATGCAGTGAACCGATGCTCCGAAGTCGATAACAACCGAAGTCCGGGCACCGACCGAAGTACCTCCCGAAGAGAGCTAGTCAGAAGAACCAGGCCCGGATCCTAGCTGCTGGTTTGGGTTTGTACCCCGGTTACCGAGTCGCTAACCGAGGGCCCTACACCAACCTCCCTTTGTAATCTCCCTATTGATTTTGTAATTTGATCCTCTCGGATTCTTCTTTGCAATGAAAAAGCTAGACACAAAAATTAATACATATCCATTTGTCATGCATGTCCTTTTGTAGACACCCCAATCTGAGCTTTCCAGATTAGTTTACTTACGGTATTTGAATCCCCTTGATGAAACAGATCAAGAACATCCCGGGAATGTTAATGTGTTTGAGTTTCGAGCGTTTAAACCCCTTTGAAACCTTTAAACCTAACCCAAAAAGCCTTAGCCAAAACCCTACCTGCACACGCCGGTTCGAAACCCGCGTGCGCTGGTCCAATTGCCACGTGTCAGTCATCGGTCATGGTGCAAGCCTTTTGGCCTAGTTCTCTTGAACTTAACTTAAATCTGTGAGTTTTGTCCTTATTTGAGTTTTTTTGCATTTGCTAGTTTTGCGCCAAATTTTTGTGGTCTATTGAATCGTCATGATGAGAGGAATCGGGAAAGCAAAATTTTGGCATTTTTACCCAAGTATTTTGAGAAATACGGAATAACCATTTTTTAGAGTGAAAAACCACTTTTTAACACAAAAATATTTTTGCACTAAAAAATGATTATTTCTCAAAATACTTGGGTAAAAGTGTCAAAATTTTACTTTCCCGATTCCTCTCATCATGACGATTCAATAGATCACAAAAGTTTGACGCAAAACTAGCAAATGCAAAAAAACTCAAATAAGGACAAAACTCACAGATTTAAGTTAAGTTTAAGTTAACGGAACCATATGCATTGAAATTTTGACACCAACAAAAATAGTTTTGGCATTATCATTTCCCAATTAATATTACCAATGGCATAATGGGGCAATAAGACAATTTGAGGATGAAAACATGAGTATTTAAATCCACTAGGATGAACACCTAAATAAGTCTTCTAAATAGGACCTCGAATAAGCACCCCTTAGTCGCCGGTGCCGATTAGTGCCATCGATCAGAGCATACACTGTCCTCTGCCGCCTTGTCTCTGCACCTCTCCGTCGCCTCTGCTACCGTGTCTCCCAAGGCTGCTGCTATTTCGGCGAGGATGCCGAAGAAGCTCCTTCGTTTCAGCCACGCACGCTCTTTCTCAAAAACCCAGCCGCTCGGACCCCCTATTCCGATTGCCCTTTCCCCCATCCGTTCGGCTGGTTTTTCCAAAACCCGATCGGCCTCCCTCTTCCGATCTCCCCTTCTCGTCCGATTGGGCTCATCCTCTTTTTTTCCTTTCTCAGATTGGATCTGAAACCCCCCCCCCCCCCCGTCGGATTCGATCGAGCCCTTGTGTGTGGCTGAGACTTTGTCTGGTGTTTCTGTTGTTTTTTTTGCAAGTTGTGTGAGTTCCTGTTTCAAAGTGGTTGTTGGTTTTGGGCTTCCCAATCTGTGTTGACCGCCGTTTCAATATGGGCGCGATCCGCCCAGCGGCATGGTCCCTTCAGTTGGAGTGGGCTCCGATAGGCTCTTCTAGTTGATTTGCTCGGTGATTGGTGGCTCCCGCTATCTCGGCTGTGGTTCTCTTGTGGTGCATTAGATTAGATTTGGCTATTAGTTTTCTGCAATAATTTTGGGTGGGTAGGTCAGTGTTTAGGGTGGTGGTTTTATGGTTTGATGCTGCTTAGTAGTTTCTGTTCAATAACCATGGTTGCGGACCTGCGGTGTGGAACTGCATTTCACTATCGATTCTGCGCTGTAGTTGGCTTTCTCGGCCATCTAGTTGCATGATGTTTATTCCATGCATGCAGTGCTCTCTATCGGAAAGTGTAAAAAAAGCCATTAGCTTGGCATCGGTCGCACTAGGTTGGCATCGATCGGTCTTTGTGGAAAGCATCGTCAATTGTGAAACTACCGTGACAGCTGGATATCGACATTGCATGCACAGCTATGACTTCTGCCAACCTGATCAATTTATCGTTGGACTTGATTCCTTCATTTGATTTGGCTGTGTATTTTGTTATCTTGTGTGCAATAGGTTTTTCTCCGGTTGTTTTAGAGGCACACGGTATGTTGTAATCCTTATTGATATTAATGAATTTCTATCGTATTTAAAAAAAAATCAAAATGTGAAAATACCCAATTTTGCTGGGACATCATAAAGCAATCAAAAGCGAATAAATGGTGGCTCCAGTTCTAGTAGCCTACCTTACAGTCCCCAAGTCACCCCCCCTTTTTCTCTCTCTCTCTCTCTCTCTCTCTCTCTCTCTCTCTCAATTGGAATTTGTGATGTTATTGTGAATATACATGAAATCAGAATGAAAATCTAATAGTAATGGGTTTTCGAAAGGATATTGATTTTGGCGCTCCAAAAATTACTATAGGCGCCGCTCTAACAAGTAGAATGCCAAAATCAATTCCTAATAGGGATTGATTTTGGCACTCCAATTTTGGAGCGTCGGTAGTAAATTTTAGAATGCAAAATTGCCAACTTCATGTACCGATATTGTTGATGGTGGAATGAAATTTCACTTGTTGGATTGACATTGTGGAATAAAATTTCTAGCTACGTCACTGCATTGACATAGATGCCACTCTTTGAAAGTGGAATATCTCATTATTTTGATTTATCTCTTATCCATGATCACGAAAGTTAAAATCAAAGGCAAGATCACTCACGATGATGTATTACACTATCCTTTTTTTTTTGCCCAATAATGCATGTGAAGATATTTTTGCCTTACAATGGATTTATATGGCTTGTACATAGCTTCTAAGGATAACATGGTCATATTACAAGTGCATTTAAAGGAAAAAATTTGCTGTGAAAGGAGAAAATATAATTTTGTGGTTAATTTTATTGAAATAGTTAACAGTTTCAGTTTGCTCGATAGTGCAACGGGTGTAAATATTAAAAAATGAAGTTAAGGGGGTGTACTGGAAACTCGCTCAAAGTACAGGGGTCAAACTAAAATTTCCCCCTTTTTTCAATGAAATTGAGTCATTGACCCCTCTGTCCTTATAACAGAAGAGATAAATAAATTAAAAAATTCACACAAACAACAATCAAACCAATGTCTCCCGACAAATAATTAATTGACGAATACAAATTATAATACAAGAAGAAAATGAGTGATTGAACATATGCATAAATTTGTGTACATATCTGCAAACCAAAATGTCCGAAACTGTCCAATGCATGTGAGATTTACAAAACAAGTAGTGCTAGAGTACACCACCCGTTTACAGACATCATGTGCAATATCGAATGATACAAATTTATGTTTGAATCTGTGCATATAAATATATAGTACTACTGCATGTGTTAAAAGGGCAAAGCCAATTCACGCGCGAGTAGACACCACCCGCTTATAGATCTCCAAAACCGACCTTCCATCCACAACTTCATCGGTAGAAGAGACAACAATCGGAATAGGCCTGCTATTTGGGATTGATTTTTTCCCTCCCGCAATGTGGGCATTAGTACTTTTGTCAACGTGCACCAACACCAAGCCTTTTTTGTTACCTCCAAATCTTGTGATTTTTATCTTCTTTTTGGTATGGACTGCATCATGAGATCATTATCAAGGTTCCTGTATTTCCTTCTCCTCCACTGCTTTTTCAAGTTTTGAAACCATGTGGCTTGAACAATTTCCATTTTCTAGAGAGAGAGAGAGAGAGAGAGAAGCTAGCCTGGGTTGATTGTTGAAAGATAGTATACGAGGGGGGTTTTATGGATAGAAGAGAATAGCATGACCATGCATACACTCGGTTAGAAAGAATAACCAGTCAGTCAATTTGAGCAAATTTTAGAAATATATGAAGTGGATCAGGTAATTAAAAAGAAATTTTCAAATCGAACTTTTATAAACAAAACATCCACGAGAATTAGTTATGCTTGTTAAGGGTGTATTTTCTTGACAGTGTGATCATCTAACCCATTTTTATCTTTCTTTTCCCCCCTTCATTGGCGTTTTTAGCATTTATTTTTAAGTTCCAAAAAATGCACTTGCTCATGTTATTTAGCTGCGAAAGTTCATTAAAGAAAAATCAAATTATACCAAAAAAAAAAAATTGTATAAAATTTCAGTGCATTTTTTGAGCCAAGAGGGTTCGTTTGAACCCCCTCAACCCATGGTGCAGCCGCCCTTGATTGTATCTCTTAAAATTTATTGGTTTAATGATTTTATAATACTATTCCACCCTGATTCAAGGTCAATGAAAAGCCGCTTTTCTGATCGGTTCCAGTATATATTTTAGTTGATTCACAACTGACATAACGGGTATTCAAACGAACTTGACAATTCTAAACTATTTTTTTGTGATTACTGTTTTTAAAAGTTGAGAAGCTCAACAACTGGTTCCAGGTGCGAATCCTAATTACTCGTAATTCCCCTATTATACACTGCGAGTTTTACCTTTATTTATATTGATACCATGATGTAAAATGACATACAGCAACTTAGAAATAGTCTAGATTCTATGACTACGCAAAGAGCGAATTCGAAAGCTTTTCATTCACATATACTCCTATATAACAAATAAAACCATACTTGTAATTATTTGTTTGTTGCAAATACTTGGGGTGATTCTGATTCCCATTCTCTTTTCCCGGACATGTAGGTTTTGAGTAATGGTTGGAGTTTTTTTTTTTCTTTTCCCTTCTCTCTTAATTAGGGTCTGAGTGCATATATTTCTCAAGGCTGTTGTGTTTGTTTGGCGTTCCGTTACCAAAATCAAATGAAAGTATTTCTTTACAACACAAAATCTAAGGGAACACCAAATGCAAATATGTTCTTTTCTTTTCTTTTTAAATTTCAAACACTATTTTTCGCATAGAAATGATCAGCAGGTGTTTTAATCTTTTCGCTTTATATACTTCAAAAAAGCACCCAAAAAAAAAAAGAAAGTCAGAACGAAAATGAAAACAGAGAAAGAATATTAGTATAGTACTAAACTAGTTTATGTTGGTTGGGTTAAGAACTAAGTAATTAAGTTGAGATACTCACTGGCAAGGGTAATTTCGGCACAAAGGCCCTAAGCAGAATGTGTTAAAATGATCACTGCAACGGGACAGACACCGTGATGTTGAGAGAGAGAGAGAGAGAGGAAATGGTTTTGGAAACCCCAGGTGAACAAAGCACCAGATCATCTCATGCTCCAAAAAGCCAGAAAGTAGCATTCAGTTAAAAACAAACACAAGAGCACTGTTAAACAAGTACAGTACATTACATTGAAAAATCCTCCACCAAACAAATAGAACTACTATGTTAAATGTACAACTGATCATGGAAATGAGCAAACTTCAACAACTCTATCTTACTGAATCTGCTGACCAAAAATCTGTTTGTGCTCTAGTGAAAAAAGACTTCCAAGTCTATCTTCTCCCTCTTTCCATCTCATCAAGGATTGGGCTTGAGTCCCTTACATTATTGACTTGTGGTGTTACCATGCCAAGGCGAGCCTGGCTATAAACGTTCCCAAGCTCCGTCGGAGTTGCAACGAGACAGTTGGCCCTGTCGGTTGAGGTTTGGGCGCCATTTTGGGATTCCACCAACATTTGAAAATATGCATGTGGACCCCAACCTGCATCCAAAAATGAAGATGCAGGGGGCTAAGCCTCTGTTTGATCCAGGGATAAATCATGGATCAAAATTTCATTCCGAATGTTGTTTCTGTTAGCTATAAAAAGGAACATTTCGAAAACAAAGCCGGAAGATTAAAAATAAAATAAAATAAAATAGGAATGCTTGAAAATCTTATTGTCGGAGTTTTCTATAGGTGTTAAAACAACTCAAGATCAATCCCATATATTCTTGACATGTTTCTGTGCATTTCACTGTGTCGGTTGGAATATTGGAAGTTGGGATTCCACTAATGTTTCGCTAGAGTGTCCTACGGAACAGAAGCCTTTCTGTATTTTCGATGGAAATGAAACAAAATTTTGTTCGTTTGGACAAATATGGAGATTGGAGTCTATAGCCAGTGGCCCCCATATTTCCCTCGTTTGCATGCAATGTTGAAGGGTCAAAATACATATCATCCGACTGCATACCAGTCAATATTTGGGGATATGTAATGCCAGGAGAGGGAGGGTACCGCTAATCCCGCAAGTGATTTAAAGGTTGCAAAATGCACCACGGGATATCCTCCCTATCTACCCGGACTTGGAAACTACTCCAAGATGAGGGATGGAATACAATCATACAAGACTCCAACAGAAATGCATGAAATTTCTATTGAAAATACATCTGCATATCAGTTCCCCAGTAGTTGTCATACAGCCCTAGCGTTATCAGTAGATCACATGATAGTAACAATTGAGTATGCAAAGTAACGAAGTACCATCAATGTCATACGGCGGTGGAAAGAATTGCAAGTAACAAAAGCAAGCAACAGTCAATCCTGCAAAAAAGTGAAAGAGCACAAAAAGAAAAAGATAATTATGATGAGCAAGCAATGTAAACAACTGAAGAAATTCTTGATATCAATACCTAGAAGGCCTCCAGCGAATACATCTTGCCAATGATGCCAGTAATCATCGACCCGTGAAACTCCGACAAGAGCTGCAACAAGCAAGGGCAGAAAAGAGATACAAAGCTTTGCAACGTGGCCCTTACGATCAAATGCCCTGATTTTCCCTGACAAGTACAATGACAGAAAACCCAGACCAGCAAAAGACCCTGCAATTTCAATAACACAAATACGAATAAGCTTGTGCATTTATGTACGAGTACAACAAACATACTGAACCAGCAGACATATAATTATGACAAATGTATAAAAGTGAATTCCCTTATTTCCGCATTCTAATGTATGCACCCAAGAAAGAAGAAAATAAGAAAGAAAGAAAACTAGGATGGTGTTCGAATGTCGTGTGTGGCACTCTTTTTCTACCAAGTGACAGCACACGGGGTAAATTTATGCAGAAAGAACCTATGCTTCCAAGTTTACTTTCCTTAAATGGGTGGTTAATAAATATTTGACAGAACAACATAAAAAAAAAAAAGTCTATTGAAACCCAATAGATTTTTTTGAAACTTACAGAAATACCACTGGATCACTAAATTTGGCACATCATCACTCCATTGCCTTCTATGTTCGCGGCTGGTATGCTAATTGTATTGTATTGTTGTCCAATCTCAGAGACGTTGTGAACTAAGATGAAAACAGCTTGCTGCAGAGGAAAATTCGACAAGCCTCAGCCCCAATTCATAGGAGTCAGCTACTGATAAGCACCCGATATTGCAATATAGGGTGCGCTAGTTATCTAGTTATTAGTTAATTTTATCGTTAATTTAGTTGTTTTCAATTACTTTTACTCGTAAGGTATTTTAGTTTCGTTTTGTAGGAAAACCGTTTAATTCAGGAATTGTAAAGCCCAAAGCTTGTCAAGATTATTCAAGGTGCAAAGATAATCAAGATGGAATAATCAAGTCCCAAAGAGCAAAGAGTTACGAACCGAAGGTGACCCGACGCCAAGGCGAAGCAAAGCAAGGCAGCCAAGCGAAGCCAAGGCAGCCCAGGATAAAGACAAGTCAATGGTGGGTGCCAAGAACAAAAGTCAAGTTTTGAAGAATTAGCAGCTTCGGCATCAATGGATATTATAATGCCAATCAATACCATGAATTAATCCCATCGGTACCAAGAGCTGCTCATCAAACCAAGGCACCCAGCAATCTGACTTCAGTATTGGTACCAATCAAAAGTTCCAATCGGTACCGAGATTTTCCCAATGGCAGCCTAAATCATTTCGGTATTGATACCAATTTTTCAAGTCAATCGGTACCGAGCCACTATCAAGCAGCGTACCATGATTTCTATCGATACCGAGGAGCTTCGAGGGTATTTCTGAAGGATCTTTGGGGAATATTCCATGCGCGTACTCAGGCCTATATATAGGAATGATGTCATATTGTACAAACAAGAAGCAATTAGATTTGAACACGTTTTTTAGATCAAAATTAGATTTCTCTTAGCTTGTTGCTTACTCCTTTAGTGTTCTTGAGTGTTCTTCATTTCCAAACTCTTAATTTTTTATTTTCTGCCTTATTTAGTTAGTTTTTGGTATTTTCTCCTTCATTAAAGTTGTTTATTGTCTCCTGATCTATCTTTCTATTTAATTTTCTTTTAGTGTTGTGTTCACAAATATGCTTCCTAAATTTTTACTTGCTCTTATCTCCATAGATATGTGTGAGTAGTTTCTTAAGGTTGCGTTTTTCACCAAAAAGTTTGAAATTTTGGTTCGAAAATCGATGTGTAGTTCGGGTTTGTTTATCAAATAGCTAAGGTGTTAACCTCCTTGATCATGTGTAGGTAAGAGCCTCGCCTACTTACCACGCATGATGCTTGGAGCTCTGTCGCTCGAAGCATTTGCTAAATAAATTCTAGAGCTAGCTTGGTGATTGAACCATTCTGTCTTCCGGGATTAAGAGCCTTAGTTGAGCATCTTAAACCGTGTATTTGGGTGAAAAATGTAGTTTTGCTTGAGTCGTGGGTGTTAGTGATTCCTAGACCTAACATGCTTTTTATTCTAGTTTAATTTAGCCTTTTTACTTTCCACCGCAAACGTAAAACAAAGTTGGCTACCTAAAAGCCGAAAACCTTGCTTACATCTACAAATCCAGCAAAGCCGTATTAATTATCCCTGTGGGTACGATCCCGAACTTCCGGATTATTATGCTTCAATTGGACGCTTATACCTTACGCTTGGGGTGATCTTATTGGATATATCGACGAACGAAGCAGCTACTTAATTCTTTTTCTCAAATTACTCCACTTTATTTAAAGACCTGTTCTCGTACAAGATAATCATGTCCTTTCAACCTATGCCATCGCAGCCATCCTCGTCTCGTAGCAGTTTCAATTTGGATGCATTACTCTTTCTTAATGATGCACTTCTTGTCATGTTGCACACAACCATGCCATTTCAACTGGCAATCATTTTTCGTTATTATCTTTCATTTCAAGCTCCGCATGAATGTATTCACTTCTTTCTTGTTTTTTCCTCCTTTATTCGCTCAGCTTCTCTTTGTTTTCTTCTAACCTAAGAAGCATGGACAAGTGTACCGACCATGGGGCATGGGCACGTCAGACAGGATGAGCGAAATGGGCATGTAGCATGGCTCCAAGTCTCGGACACAAGCCGGACAAACTTACCTGTCTGATTAAGTATGAAACTTCTTCCACTCTTCCACACAGGAACATGCTAGGACACACTGTAGACACATTACAATATTCTGCTAAATCAATTTCTTTTTATAGGCCTGCCACTTTATCTTTTCTTTTTTAATCCTGTCTGACACTTGACAATGCCTATGTGTAATGCACATATATTTTATAATAAAAGAAATAGAATCGATATATTTCTATCTTATCCTATATTCATAGGAGGAAAATATGACTCAAAATTTGGTTTTCCTACGGGATCGGGTCTCGCACATTTTGACTCTTGTGGCTTGTTTCTGTTTTTTCCATATAAAGTGGGTTGCAATAAAGAAAAAAGTTTGCCGTCTTCTTTTGTTCGAAAAAGGGGATCCACGATATATACCTGTCCGCAAATTCGGCTTATCGAAAGCAGTAGCTGATGTACTTATTAATAAAGAAAGACGAATTTCTCTTAATAAATTTATAATAATGGTAATGGTGGGCATAATAGAATTCATAAACGAGGGGCCAAAGTGAAAATGCCATGGATGCTTAGTTCATAAATACTGATTCAATGATTGGTTATATAGCGGATGAAAAAAAAAAAATGATTGGTAATATATATCCTCAAAAGGTTAATGTCATTTATGCTTTTTATCCTACGGATAACTAACATTTCCATTTTGTAAAGAATGTGTATAGATAATCCCAACCTATATTTACTTTCAATTTAACATGTTCCTAACGTGTTGGTGTCCTAACTTTTTAAACAATTACGTGGCCGCATGCCAGTGTCCCATGTTGAGATCAGTGCTTCTTAGCTTCTAGTGGCAATGGTCCATCTCTACATCCTCCTTTCACTAAGGTCTATTTTTCGTAGGTGGCCTTATAGCCACCCTCTCAAAGAAGAGTTCTAAAAAGACGTAGTACTCAAAGAAGCACCTTCTCATTTGATCCAACTCATTCTAAATTCATTGTCCACATCTCCAAACTTCTTTTCCTCATGAATAACGAATCCAACATGTCAAAAATAGTCATGCTTATGTATGTCTTGCCCATCAAGTTTCATCCCGCACTTGCTCCTGCTACTTTTTTTGCTATAATAGAATTTCATATAGCTGTCTTAGTCCTACCTAACCAAAGCCTTAGATTCTAATGTAACTCCAAAGTCCAAACATTCTATCTCAGCGTCCACTTTCATCAATTTATACTATGTTGTCAGCTCTCTATATAGAAAAAGCAAAGAAACTGACAAAGAAAGCTTTCAGACATGACAATGACTTTGCTAAGGTAACTTACCTATGTATCATTTGAGCCAGAGATTTTGTATACACAAAATCAAGAAAACTCCAATACACATAGAACTTAAGCAATATTCTTATAATGGAACAGAATTGCAAACTCAACAAGAATGAAACTTTGCTGCTTACAAGACGTAATATATTAATCACTCTGAATGAAACTTTATTGTATGTAAATAATAATCATTCTGAATGCAAATTTGCTGCTTACAAGATGTATGCCCACTCGGGAAACTTTTGTGTCCTTCCTTGATGACACTTTTTAGTCCGGTACACATAACGTTTCGTGTGACAGGGTCAAATACCTAAATATGCAAACAAGAGTAACAATGAATACTCCACACGAATGAGACCTAATCATATAGATCTGTGGTAACAGAACATAAAGAGAAACCTAAACCAGTTGATGAGGTCTCACCCCCTTGCCATTAGGGAAGCAACGCCAAAAGAAGTCTGGACGAGGACGACCAACAGCATCTTTGATTGCATCAGTTAGGACTCCAGTCAGAAGTACAGAAAACAGAAGGCCTGAACATGCATACCTAATCAGCATACCTCATTGCATAATAGAAAATACAAATAGGAAAGAGAATCCTAACAAAAACTTTCAAAGGGAAGATAACCACCTAAAATAGCATGATGGAGGTCAAACACATCCCTCCTAACGAAGTAGTAGGCAATAATGATTGCAAAAGGCAGCAATATACCAAAAATCTGTTACAAAAAGAAGAAAACCACACATTTTTATAAGGCTTTCATTGATGTTAATATCATGGACTATGTAACAGCTCAAGTACTCCATCACAATGTAGCTTACAGGTGACGTACCGGAACGGCCCAAAAGGGGATAGTATTTCCTTTCAGAGGGTACTTTAGGTCAGTCATCATGTCCTCTCCCACAAAACGATGAAATGGTTCTATAAGATTCAAAATGACTTCTATCACCACCAGAAGCAGAAGAATCAGCCAATCGTGCATGTGGATCCTTGCGACATGAGTTCCATGGGACCTTATAGTGTGAGCACCTAATTGAATCTCTGGCATTTTCACCAACTAAAGACAAACCAAAAAGTTAGTTTGCAGAAATAGCGTAGGAAAACCCTATGCAAAACAATCAGTGAAACGAAGAGGAATATAAATGGTTCACAGCCAACCTTGTTTCATGAGATGAACAATGGAGAGAATATATGCTTCTAAATTAAAAAAAGACAAAAAGGCAAAAATAGATTCTGGATCTACGTTTCCCTGTATTTAAAAGTACAAAACGACATGTCCCACATAATTTTTTATCTTGCATTTACTGTAAATCTCAATCGCTCAAAAAAATTGGCTTACTTCAACAGTATTTCAATTATCGGCTATATCTGAACTGATTTTGTCTGGTCAAGTAAGAATCAAAGCAGCAGCAGTGTGAATCGTCCAGATGAATCCGTACTTTGTCTCTATTAGAACTCACCAAAAGCTGAGGTCATAACACAAAATCCTGATTCTTATGTTTCGGATTCTGTAATTTCTGAGGAGGCAAGGTTTAGAAATTTAAGGTTCATTCAAAGTTCAAACCACCAATGTTAAGGTGTCAGGGTCTTTGAATTTGTACTGTCGACAAAAGGAAATTTTTCCCTCCATAGACTAGTAGACTAGGCATAACACCAGTATTGGCTTTTCACAAAGTCATGTGTTACGCAGTTTTATCCGTAACAATGCCTTTAAGTTAGATCCTGCGAAGTCCCCTTGAAGTGAGCTTGATACTCTCTTTGAGCACAATGAAGGCTTCAAATTCTGCGAGGTTCACCCGCAAGGCCACTCAAGCATGAATGCAAAATTTCCCAGTTCTTAACTTTTTTTCTTCTAAACCTATATAAATTTTGGTTTCTATATCAACTAGGCTAATGCATGAATACAATAACCTTTGAAAGCTTGTCTTCCTATTTTCTAACTCAATCGAAAGGCTTCGGAACCCATGATTTCTTGATCTAATAACAAGTTTTCCAAGCTATTCACATACTCATGCTACACATGAACTGCTAGTCTCTCCCACTTGGCATGACACATCAATCCCTGAGCCATTTGTAATGGGGCTGTTTGTGATGGCAATCTAAGTGAGGAGCTTTGTGGTAAGCATAGACAAAGGCTAAGAAAGAGGATCACAAGAAGAAGTCAGAATTGCACAGTTCAACCATTTTGGAGCTTATGGAGAATCCAATCAAACTGCCACCAATACAAAGATAAGGTACAACAAAAACAAGTGCAAACCTACCAAAAGAAGAAATCAACTACCAAAAAAATAACTAAACTAGTAATGCAGATTAACAGTGTATAGATTAGTCAAGCTAGAAACCTCAAACTAATTTTGAACCCAAAAAGAATCATGAACTTTCCACTTCCAAAAGCATGGGTTTCTTAATATATACGTATATAAGAGGCGTTTGGTTCCTGAGAAAATGCAAGTAAGAACTCAACAGCTAAAGTTTCAAATTTATGACTTAGGTTTTGAATGACAAAACTTGACCAGTACCAAAATTGAAAGATAGAACAAAAAATCTAGGCAACCCAAGATATAGAATAATTCAAAGAAATGAGAAAATGCAAATATAGTGATGAAACCCTACAAAATGAGTGCAACACAGATAATTTCAGGAAAAGAAATCCAATATCATTATTGTCACTACATTATGTATGGTGGAGATCATATTCACTCTGGTATTGTCATAGGTAATGAAACATCTCCACTTTCTACCAACGGCGTTTCTTCGAAATTATACTGAATGAATCGGTCATCTAGTCCCATTTGATTCTGTATAGTAGGTCATTGACACCATATGGTGGTGCCCTCGAGGGCATGATCCTCTCTGCATCAGTCCACGTCAACTAACTCACATAGAGTAAGGGATATTCACCGGGGGAGCAAACTCCCCATCGACCGGGGGGATGACCATCTCAAGGCACATTACGACCTGCTCTATCCGGGGATGCAGCCCCGCGGCATTCAAGTTTGATCAACTGGATTTTTTTGCACCAATGGGCTTTCTGACAAGCTGACAAACCGAATGGCTTAAAACTTGGAGATGGGACCCGTGGCGGCCCCACATTGCGCTAACTGTGCGGTGCAATCTATCAGGCCAATTGCAGAGAAGCTAAATTAATATATATATATATATATATATATATAAGATTAAGATTTGGGGTGTTTTTTTAGGTGTTTTTTTGGGTGTCCCTTGAACCGCCCTGTATATATATATATGCATTTGAGGTTTCTTACGAAACATTGAATGAATCCTATGATCATATTGTCACAAAATAGGCCTCTCGCTAAAGTCACTCCTAAGGTCCAGTCTAGAAAAAATCAAAGAACTGGTTGCGTTAGCTTTTGTTGATTGTGTTTGGAGATCGGTGCATTTAAGTTTAAAAACTTCTAAAGGGTGCCACAGGAAAAGTAATTTAGGAGAAGGGAGGGAAGGGGAAAAGAACAGCTAAAAAATTAAAAAGTAAAGAAAGTACTACCCATTCTAGACAAATCCAATTGGGCATAATGCAAACAATTTCAATGGACTTCAATCCAACCATATATTCGGGACAAGTTGAGCATTAGTATCACCCTCAAATGCAGCCAGAATGTCAAAATGGCACCGAAATTGCAAGTACGCAGACCAAGAATGCAGGCACGATCATATAACATAAAACTAAACTCTCCAAGGTGAGGCCTTCATCACATGAAGACAAGATCTATAAACCCAGACTATATAATCTATGTACACAAAATACAACAATACTTTTAGCCTTTCCACTATCACGAAACTCAAAGTTTCCGAAGAAACCCGTTTGGTTCCTAAGAAAATACAAGTAAAATAACAACTCAACAGTTTAAATTTCCTGCTTTATGACTTGGGTTTTGAATCATGAAACTTCACCCACCACTAACTGCAAGATCGTTCCACAATATTAACAAACTAAAAAATAACAATTTAGGAAAGGCGTAAGAGAAGAAAGATGTATCTAACAAATCCTGAAGTTCTGAAAGAAAAGGGAAATAAAATATCGCGGTGAAGGGGGGCTATGGAGGATGAACTCACCTGCAAGAAACTGAAGAGAGAGATCGCAACTGTGGGAGTGCGATTTCAAAAAGTTCGATCAGAATGAGGAGAGAGAGAGAGAGAAGGGGGCATTGTGTTTCTTTATGGGGAAAATTTTAAAATGACACCTAAACTTTGAACTCAATGTCACATAGACACCTGAGCTTTCTTTTATTTCAATTAGGCACCTGTACTTAACAAAATCCCCAAATTGAGGCACCTGCCTCACATTCCGTCCGTTGTCTGACAGAAATTGATGAGGTGCAATTTTTCTGTCGTTAATGACCCTTTGGCGCACATGGGTAGCCCCAAAGTTTTGTAGAGAATCAAAGCCCTCCTCTCTCTCCTCGCCTCCCTCCCCCTTCCCCACTTCTCTCTCCCCTCTCCGGTCTCCACTACCTCTCCCTCTTTCACCCACCCTTTCACAATCACCACACACCCTTCTCCACCACCACCCACCCCAGAAAATTCCGACCAAATTGCCATCATCCGGCATGAAACTCCGGCCACAGTTAATGCCCAAAACCACACTCCTAAAACAATGTCTTCACCACACCCACTTCTCAACTCCCTTCTCCAATGGTTAACCTCCACTCCATCGGAAACCTTCTCAACCGAAGAGGTCACTGTTAAATCCCTCAACAAGTGGTACGAAGGCCTAGTCACCGTGAAAACCAAGGCCATCATAGGCAATTGCATCCTACGCAAGGTAGCGTTTTCGGCTTCGAACCAATTTCGAACTGCTTCGAAGCATCTCAAGAGAGGTACGTACTTGCACAATCTTCAGCTCCGTTTCCGAACCCATTTGGCTCCCACCTTCACACTCACGAATTTCCCCAGAACCCAGTTTCTGGTGCTACCCTACGAGGTTTAGTCAGCAACATTTTGTGTTTTCAGTTTGGAAAGAGGATTTTGGGTTCTTTGGCAATGCTGGAGAGCTGTGTTAAGCTGAAGAGCCAGGTGGATTTTGCTTTTGATTTGTTGGTTGATTGGGTTTACCAGTCTTGTGGGTCGGTTCTGATTTTGAGCCTCAAGCACCAAAAATTCAGTGGCGTTGTCTAGATAGGAGTTTTTGGGTGCAAGGCTCGATTTGAAGTTTGACAAAGCGGAAAGGGAGTCGTAAGCACTTGACGGGAGTTGGGCGGCGATGGAGGGGAGGAGGGGTGCGTGAAAGAGGGAGTGGTGGAGAGAGAGAAAGAGAGAGAGAGAGGGGGGGATGGAGGCGGTGAGGGGGGAGGGAGGGGGTTTTGATTCTCTACAAACTTTTGGGCTACCTTGTGTGCCAAAGAAGCACTTAACGGCAGAAAAATACCACATCAGCAATTTTCGTCAAACAATGGACGGAATATGAGGCCAGGTGCCTCAATTTGGGGTTTTGTAAAGCATAGGTGCCTAATTGAAATAAAGTAAAGTTCAGGTGTTTATGGGACATTGGGTCCAAAGTTCAGGTGTTGTTTTGAAATTTTCCCTTCTTTATGCGCAAAAGACAAAGGTACAGAGACAGAGAATGGGGTTGTGGGGATTCTGGGGAACTTCGTTCACCTAATCCTTGATCACACACTATGGATCACAGTCTCCCACTTTTCTTTCTTTTTTCCTTTTTTCTTTTTCTTTTCTTTTGTTTTTTTAAACAGCGGTCTCATTCTCAGACTATAATGAGAACTAGGGGTGAGCAAAATATCCGTCAAACCGTGAATTCAGTCCAAACCAATCCAAATCGAAAGATTTGGTTCGGTTTTTTAGTAATATGGTTTGGTCATGGTTTAAAAAAATTAGAAACCGCATTATATGGTTTGGTTTGTGGATTCATATTCACGGTTATGGTTCCAAACCGATCCGAACCGTATAATATATATATATATATATAATATTTAATTATTTAAAATTATATATATTTTAATTATGATTGACCAAATAAATACGGGAGCCTACTTTCCTAATTTATTGATCCTATTAAATCCACCAATATTTAGTTTTCATTTAGTTTTCCAATTCCTATTCCTATGATTCCTCTACTACGTACCATTACCAAGACTACTTATCCTAACTTTCTATATAAGAAAACCTATCCCTATATTATATAAACCTAACGTACTAACGTAGCATCCATCTCTTGCCCAGCCACAATAAGCCATTTATCTTCTCCATCCATAGTTCTCTTTGTAATCTGCATGGCTTCCGTGAATGTAAGAGAAAACAAATCCTATTCTTGCTTTGATTTTTCGTGTTGCTATTTAATTCAAGATTAACAATATTTTATTAATTTGTTTTGGTAATTTGAATGAATTTGATTTTAATAAGTTTTTTTTAATTTATCTTTGTAATTTTAAGTACTTTAAATATTTTTTGGAGATGATAACTTAGTTCAAAGAAAACCGTGGTTAAAACCGAAACCGAACCGTAGTCTAATGGATTGGATTGGTTTGGTTCTATGTCTTTCGTGGGTTGGTTTGGTTCTCTAAATTTATAATCCGTAGGTATTGGTTTGGTTCTTGGTTTACTATAAAACCGAACTAATCCGAACCATGCTCACCCCTAATGAGAACTGAAATTTGCGACTAAAGTGAGTGAGAACTGAAATTTGCGCTTCCAGTCAACAACAGGGGGCGGAATGAGAGAGACTGGAGTGCACTCGCCGTGGCTGATTCCGCCGTCCATCTTGGCACGGACTGCTTAGATTTAATCTTAATTCCTATAAATCCTAGTCATCTATTGTTTGGATTCCGAGCCGTCTTGATGTAGGACAAGATTTTGAAAGATTTTATTCTTATTTTTATGATTTCAGAATTATAAAAATAAGAATATAAATCTTGTTTAGAATTAGAATTTTATTTTTGAAATTATATTATTAGGAAATCTTATTTGTGCTGTCCGTTTAACACGTTTTTAATTTTCTTGTTTTAGCATGATTTATGATTTCTTTTAGAAATTTTATTTCCTCTCCTTTTAGGATTTTTTAAGTCTTTTATTTTATTTTATTTTTTCCTTTATAATTTCTTGACTAGCAAGAAATTGTCTTACTCTATTCCTACCTAAGATAGGATTTTTCTACTAGTATAAATAAGGGTTGTAACATATTCAATAATTCACCTTTTTCATTAATAAAATCTCTGAGTTTATCTCTCTCTTTTTTTGGATTCAAGAACTGTTCGTAGCTACGAGTACCTATCTCATTTGGAATAGTACGCAAACTATTCTCTTCGTGAATTCCGCTTCGTCACGTCCAATGCCGAAATGAACTGCCGAATTGGTCACACGTGTAGTGCGGGGGCATGTTGTGCTCCAAGACACAAAAATTAGCTGCTGCGTTTTTTTAGTAGTAGGATTGAAGAATTGCTCGTGGCTACGAATACATATCTCATTTGGAATAATACGCAAACTATTCTCTTCGTGAATTCCGCTGTGTCACGTCCAATGCCGAATTGGCCGCACGTGTAGTGCGGGGGCATGCTGTGTTCCAAGACACAAATTAGCTGCTGCGTTTTAATTTTTAGTAGTAGTAGATGTTTTGAGCTCAAAAATAATCTCATGTCGTTGACATCGACGTGTATTATATCTCTAGGAAAAATCATAGGTAAGCGGACATCATATGCTTAGGTTGCGGTCTTTTATAGTAATTAACTTAAACTTAATTTATTTTGTTAATTCAGTCCATTCATCTACCCTTAACTTATTTTTCATTCTTAAACTTAACTTATTTGTAATTGTATGTGTACTGTTAAGCAATTAAGTTTAAGTTCAGAAGAATGGATGAACTTAACTTATTTTCATTTAAGTTCCAAAAGGGGAGAAAAATAAGTTAAATTTAAAAGAACGCAGCCTTAGTGAAAACAACAGTTTTCATTCAATATATGACTAGCAAACATGATTTAAGAATAAACAACAGAATAATTTGGTTTGTTCACTAAGAAAATGATGTCCGATCAACTCTTTTTGTTTTTAGCGCTATTGTAAAACCAAACTATAAAAAGTGAGAGATTTTAGCCTTTTTTAGATTATATTTTTGAGCTCGGACCAAGGCCCGAATGGAGGGCACAACAGCATGGTGTGACGCAAGATTCCCTTCTCCCAGCAGGAGTAACGGACTGCAAGTAGACATAAAAATAGGATCCCATTGTGGGTGCCGACGCGAGTTGGTATCGATTGGGTACCAACCCTCCTTAGAGGAAGGGCCAAGAAAGAAGGACAACGGGTAGGAGAAATGGAGGTTGGGGCTCTAGGGGAATTTGGAGTTGCTCATATTTTACTAGAGACACTATATAAATCTGATGATATTAGAGGTCACCATAAAATACCTGGCACTATGCTCATCAGAGGAAAAACAAGGGAAAATAAGAAAAGTCGTGGAGTCCAACTCGGAAAGGCTGAATCAAATTCTTCTCGATATTTGAATGACCTGAATTTTTTCAGGGAGTTTTAAAATATTATTCTGAACAAAATGAACGTCTCAAATTATCTTTTTTGAAATTCAACATCACACAGGAATCGGCATCCAATTGGTACCAACCCATCGGCACCCATAGCATTTGTGATAAAGATAAGGGATTGCAAATAGACATATCAAAAATAATTTTTTTTGAACAATCAAAAAATTAAAATTTTATTAATCTTTGAACAGATTACAAAAACAAAAGAGAAACAGGGTAAAAAGCAGCACAACGAAAGATTACATCTCACAAAAAATGGCATCCGACCTTGCGACAATCATATGCCGCCGTCCCCGACCCAAAAGGTTGATGAGTGTCAACCGAAAAGAAAAATCCCGAAAACCCAAAAGTTCAAAACACACCCAACATTATGCACCTGCAAATCCCACACACCCCCAACTCCACTCCCTTAACCCACCATTGCAGCATATCTTTCTTCATCAATTTCTTCCATCTTACTAACCACTTATGCTTCATCATTATCATAACCAACACCATCCTCCTTTAAAGTTTCCCAAACCTTCTTTGCGTCTTCCAAAAAAATTCTATTTCTATTTTGAAACATATCGAAATAATTAAAAGCTAGACATATTCAACAAAATTAATTCAAAGACTTCTGAATATACTAAAAGCATAACAAGAAAAATTAAGGGTATGTTTGAATATATGAGCAGTTCTGGAGAGACGGACATCCAGCTATAGATTCAGTTACACATGTTATGGAGTTTGCAAGCATCGAGTAGTTAATTCATTGCAGAGGCGGAGGCAGAATAGGACCAGTGGAGACACGGTCCCCCTACTGCAATTTCTAATAATTTCACTTTTTTTAATAACTCAGGTGTTTGGATCACTTTTCGCGCACTTCGATTAATTCTGGGGACTGATTCCACCGCCCACTTACGGGGATCCCAATTAAAGAGTAAGAGCAAAGCTCTTTATAGGCTGACTCCAAAGGAGTTGATAACACCTTAGAGGTTTCGAATATGAGACCTTAGAGAGGAGCAAACCTCTAATTAAGGCTCCGCGCGTTCAATTATCAAGAATGTTGTGCGAGAAATCGGTTCTCACAAAAAGTGAAGTGAGGTGAAGTAAAAGAAAAAGAAAAAGAAAATTATTTTCTTTTGTGTTCTAACTAGAATTCTTTCCTTTTGACAAAACCTATTTTGTAGAAAAAGTGTTTCTCAATGGGAAAGTTGAAATTGTGAGTCATACAACTTTCCTGGTAACTGAAAACGCCGAAAGTTATAGAAAAATTGATTTTCTCATCATTTCTCATGACTTCCATGCAATTGAACAGGGCCTAAAAGTCTTAAACTTTGACCCCTAGGCAATTGGTTCAATAATTTCACTTTTACCCTTTACTTATAATGGTCATGACATTTGTATGCAAAGAATTGTACACATTTTTCTTTTATATCACTGACATCCCTTAGTGTCTTTGTCAAGTTTTCAAAAAAAATTCTTTTAACTTATTTGTTTTACCTAAAGATCCGTTATCTATATATGTATGAATCATATGATAGTAAATTGGAGTACGTTTTAACTTCATTTTTGTTTACATTATTGATGTTTATTTTGAGTAAAAGATAGAAAATTATAAACCTTGATGCCACTGGAGAGTTTGTTTGGCCGTTGATTTAATGGCCCTGAAATTAGCCGATGTACGCATAAGCTGGTCTGAAGATCTGATTTATCGAAAGAAAAAAAAAGAGATAAAAAATTTCTAAAATCATGTTTAATGGTGCTCCCATCAAATGAAATTTCTAGCTACACCACGGGGAAAGTATTAGTAGTCATCAGTTGAATTTACTAAAATTGAAATACTACTATATTCATTGTTTAAAAATAACTTGCATTTTGTCATTATTAGTTCAACCGATTAATTAATCCAGATATTTGTTTCTTCGCTGGGTGCTAAATTATTACAAAGTGTCGAAGGCTCAGCCCTGCTCAATTAGATCGAATGCACAACTTCCCTGTTGGAAACCAAATCAAGGAGATAGATTCTCAAAACAAGAATTAATTAGTATTATTTCTCCTTTAGCTGTACATTTTTCTTTATCGAGACATATCTATTTTAGCTATTCTTGAATTGCTATCAATTGAACTTTATTTAATTGTTGCACATCCTTATAGATTCTGAAATAAATTGATGTGTCACGTCATAATCAAGGATGGAGCCAAAGGACTAGTGGTGGCGGCCTCCACAATAAGAATTTTAAAAAATGCAATTCTTATATAATATTATCCCCAACTTATATAGACCCACCATCGCTAAAAAAAATTTCATTTTTTTTTGCTATATACTAGACCTTAATCCTCTAATTTTTTTCTCAAGAAAGGAGACCTAAAAAGGTAGTCCAAACTAAATTCAATAGGCCAAAGTGAAATAATATAAAGGATGAGGTCTAATTAAGAAAAACAAAACTCCATACTTTTCTTTTTTTGCAAAATACTCTTTAAGATAAGACAAAAAAAGAAAACAAAACAAAACCTAAAACAACTTAACCTAAAGGTCATTTACTATACTCCCTCCGTCCCTTTTTAAGTGTCCTGCTTCGTAATTCCAACTTATTAAAAAGACATCATCATTATACTTTTCACATCAACTTTTTCATTCACTTTCCCTACTTACCCATCATCATTACACTTTTACTCACTAACTTTTCAAAATGAAATCTACTTTTAGGGGCAAAATGGAAAATTCACCAACTTTTACTCACTAACTTTACAAAATAGACACTTATTAAGGGACAGCCCAAAATGTAATACCGGACTCTAAAAAAGGGACGGAGGGAGTACTTTTTATTATGTGCAAATATGACAAACATCATTTATTATAGTTTTTGTTATGTTATTTTAATTTTTTCTAGAGTCATGACTATTCATATTGTAATCTATCTTTTTATTTTTTTTAGTATACATTTCGCCACTGCTAGGGTAAAATCCTGGCTCCGTCCCTGGTCATATTTCTCCTATCGTTTGAAAAAAAAATCATTTCTTGTTTTGAAAATTATGTCATACTAATAAACTAATCCTTTTAAGGAAATAAATACATACAAGATCAAGAAAAAATGTAAATAAATACACAAGCCACACTAACTTTTACATATAAAATACTTTACTTGTCCTTTGCGTAACACTTCTATCTTTTGCTCTTTGGGGCCACGCGTTAAACACCTTTAACTTTTAAGATAAAGCAAAAGAAAGGACCAACATTGTGGATTAGGTAGATTATAAAAAACTTAATACTAGTATTAGAAACAACAAGCTTTTATAAAAGTAGATGAATAAACTATCTTTCCTTAAAAAGAGGAAACTCCATAGAAAATGTCTTCTAGTAGTTTATTAGAAATAACATTTGTTTTTTGGAAAAGCAAGATATAAATTAATTATAACGATATTACAATACACCATGTGCATCTAATACAATTGAAAAAAGATCTATTGCAAGCCGCAAGCAAATGAAATACATAACACATTCAAATGAAATGAAGGTTTACACTACCAATAAATTGATCAGATGGTCAGATGTTGTTTAAAAGTAACATCTAAACATACATACATTATGTAAAGATTTAAGAAATTAATCGGACGAAGACTCATTGACATCTTGTTGAGGACATGTTTCAAGTTGGAAAGGTGGAAATAACTTGATGAATAAAGTACTCTCTCTGTCCCAAATTGGATGTCAATTTTTGATATCTGTGCCAATTTCAATTCCTTATATCTTTCAATATGAATCTCAAAAAATATGCAATATGAATCTTGTTTGATAGTTTTCGATTAGTTCTAATATACAAAGTTTTCAAACTCATGAAAAACATTATAGATTAAAAGATATAAGCGATGTAAAATAACATGAGTTTCAAAAATTGTCATTCTTTTTGAGACGGATGAAATACTATATTCACATTATGATAAGGTTAAAGGAAAAAGAACGTCCAATAGACGTGTCTAATATTACGTCACTCTCAAACGTAACCTTAAACCTCTGGCTCTGGTAAAGAATTCTATAAGAAGTCTTGTGACACTTGTCACCCAGAAATGCTACTGGCAGCAAGTGATGTACAGACAATACGTACAACGCGCTTTTGGACTCATCTCGAGTCCAACAAAGATAATCGGAACCGCTCATTTTATTCAAAATATTTTGTTTATGGTTCCCGTAAAAAGACCCAGCTCCATCCGATATCGTTAAGGACGTTTTTGAAATGTCCATATTTGGTAGCCTAAATTGGACTTTTCGTAAATGCCCTTAACGATACCGGATGGAGCTGATTTTTTTACCAGGGACTCTAAAC
The DNA here is from genome assembly GCA_018127125.1 of Rhododendron griersonianum. Taxonomy (NCBI): domain Eukaryota; kingdom Viridiplantae; phylum Streptophyta; class Magnoliopsida; order Ericales; family Ericaceae; genus Rhododendron; species Rhododendron griersonianum. The sequence goes on along the minus strand of CM030799.1, from coordinate 14,054,164 downwards.
AAAATATTTTGAACAAAATGAACGACTCGATTATTTTTGATGGACCCGAAACGGGCCCAAAAGAGCACTGTACATGCTATCTGTGTAGCATTTGCTGTACCAGTACCACGGTTGCTATTCATCAGTAGTTTGGGCTGTTTTTTTCCTTCCCCCCCCCCCCCCATTTTCCCATTATGTATGTTCCTAAAAGTACAAAAAAGCAAAATTAAAGTAGGAGTTTCCCATTATGTATGTTCCTAAAAGTACAAAAAAGCAAAACTAAAGTAGGAGTAGTAGACAAGGTTAAATTTCCTTGACAAGCGTGTAAAAAGGAGCGACGTTGGAAAATTAATACTACCACGCACCCACTACCTTTTTTAGATTCAAAAAACTGGGACCGGGTGGCTACTTGCTGCATGCAGTTGCCATTCAAAATGTTGCCCTTTTGTGTTCACTAGGGCACACTCTCATTTTGCTTTTAGGCCTTGTTTTGTCCGGCATTCTACACTAATGATTTTTTTTTTTTCGTGGGGCACATGACGGGTCCTACAAAGATAATTCAAATTGCAAGTCATTCTTAAAATGTTTTTCTATGGGTTTGTAAAAAAATTTAGCTGAATCCGATATCCGTAAGGGCTTTTTCAGCATTCCTACGACTTCTGAAACACCTTATGACTACTGAAACAGCCCTTACCGATATCCGATTGCGCTAATTTTTTTCAGGAAGCCATAGAAAAACATTTTAAGAATAACTTGCAGTTTGAATCATTTTTTGAGAACCCGCAAAAAAATCATCAATGAGACTGCAGGGCCCTGTTTGAAACCATTTGAAAATTTGATTTTTTTAATATTTGCGAAGTCCATTACAGGTCCTACAAAGGTGATTCAAGTCGCAAGTTATTCTTAAAATGTTTTCTGGCTTCCTGAAAAAAATTAGCGTAATTGGATATCCGTAAGGACTGTTTTAGAATTTGTAGGGTGTTTCAGAATTCGTAGAGTCCATACGAGTGCTGAAAAAGTCCTTACAGATACTGGATTGAGCTAATTTTTTTTAGGAACCCATAAAAAAATATTTTTAGAATAACTTGCAATTTGAATCATTTTTGTAAGACCCGTAATGGGCCCCACGGAAATAAAAAAAATCATTTAGTGTAGAAGGCTGGCCAAACAAGGCCTAAAAGAAAAATGAGAGTGTGCACTAGTGAACACAAAACAACACAGCATTTTGAATGGCTTCCCAAAAAGCTACACCCCTGTCTAGGGGTGTAAACGAGCCGAGCCGAGCCGAGTTTCGGCGAGCTCGAGCTCGGCTCGTTAACTTAACGAGCCAAAAATTCGAGCTCGAGCTCGGCTCGAGCCTTAACGAGCCGAGCCCTTATCGAGCCGAGCTTAGTCATTTACTAAACGAGCCTCTTTAATCGAGTCGAGCCTCTCTTAATGAGCCGAGCTTTTGGCGAACGAGCCGAGCTCCACTTGGCTCGTTTACTAAACAAGCCGAATACTCGAGCTCGAGCTTGGCTCATTTACTAAACGAGCCGAGTCTTAACGAGCCGAGTCGAGCCGAGCTCGCGAGTAGCTCGGCTCACTTACAGCCCTACCCCTGTCTATTCTTTTGTACAATGCCGTGCTTCGTCAGAGGCGGCTCCAGGTATATATAGCAGGATGTTCAGCTTTGTTTGGTTTGTGTTTTGAAAAGTTTTTTGAAAAATAATAGGGGTAATAAATGGAGAAAGATAGAGAGAGAAATGTTAGAAGTAGGGGGAATTTTTTGAAAAATTCTTTTTAAAAAGGGAAGAGAACAAGGCTAACTCTGCGAACCCTATTCAACAATATTAACAAATAGACAAAATTTACCAGATGTATCCATTGCTAGACAAGCGACAAGAAATTATATGATGTCATAACTATTATTAAATTGATGAGTTCATATTTAAAACCGTTACATAATAGTCTCACAATCAACAATGTTTGATACATCTTTTCAAATCTATCTCTCCTTTGCTTCAACGTTTATCTAATTAGACATATACGTACGAAACATACAAAATAGTAGATATGTATTCATCGAACGATCAAAATATATGCAACTTGAAAAGAATCAATATTATACTTGGTGAACAATTAGAAATCAGTAGCAAAGAAATACTGCAATGCCCTTTTTCTTTTTCTTTTTTTTTTATCATTCTCTTCTTCTCCCATGATTTTTTAATTTCAGCATTTATTGTTGTGGGGTACTTGCTAGGTGTTCAAATGTGAGATAGAATGGAAATACATACTACTCCTATGCACCCTAGAAAATCTATGGGGACTACCCGGCCACTCCTAAAAACGTGGAGCCGCCAGCGTACGTGCTTCGTTTCAAAGCAATTCTTCGCTGCAATTGATTGCTTCAATCCACCCCTTCGACGGAAAATCGTAATACATCCTAAGGAATTCTTACCCAGCAGACTTCCTTGTACTCAAAGTGAATTGTCTAAGTGCTCTCCCCTCTTGGGTTTGTCTTGTTGTCTATCTCATTCGTAATCAATCATTCGATTCCGTACGTCCTATTCCTACTCCTCTTTCATCGTCGTTGATCCTTTTGACTACTCTCTGGTAGGAAAGAAACCTATAGCTCCTTCTGCCCAGCTCCCGAAAACAACGTTCGACTTGCATGTGTTAAGCATAGAGCTAGTGTTTGTTCTAAGTTATGATCAAACTCTGATTTTGACTATCATTGGGTCATTTTACTCCTTTAACTTTTTTTTTTTTTTTTTGGGTGCTTAGCATATTTTAGTTGTTATCAAGCATATGGAACATTTTTTTTAACAGCATCAAGCATATGGAACAGTAACATAAAAAAAGAAAAGAAAAAGCGACAATCTTTTCAATTAGTTCGATACCCACATTAGTGGAGTATTACATTTTGAAACATTGGTTCCACTGCCAAAGAATTTGAACCATCACTCATTGTTTCCATTTACAATAATACTAGAAGCACATTAATTCGTTAAAAAAACCGTAAACGTAGTATTGCCTCATAGATAGCACTATGGTCCAAAATCACAGAGGATATTTGCATATTACTAAACGACATGGTGTAATTCGCACATGGGTCAAACCGCCTTAGCCACATTAACCCTTCAAAATGGTCTACGCTTGCGGTCTCAATTCACCATCTCGATTGCTTCCGCACTAGCTCGCACATGCTTTATGTAACTTGGGTCAAACCACATGGGGTGAAAAAGATTTTGACCTCTTATTTATGTTGGAGCATTTGCTGTGGATTCCAATTCCAAATGGTTTCTAAACCACAAGAAGCTAGATCGACCAAAACAACTAAACGCGATATTGGGACTGTTGTTCTTCAAAAAGAAATGTTGGATGCTTTAGACGACCCTAACTTAATTAACACTCCACGTTCAAACTGGGGTGGGGATAAACCCATCTGGAGAAGAGTTATATATTCAGATTTGCTTCCTAGTACTTGACAACTAGCTAGCCTAGTAACTAGTAGTAAGTAATTTGTTCCATTCTGTTCCTTTTTTTTTCTTTTGCTTTTTTGTTTGCCCGCTTCACCTTTATGCTATAGGTTCTGATACTAAAGTCATTACATTTGACACCAAGATCTCACAAAATGAATTCCAATGGTAATGGTCAGCCGTTTCTAAAAGCCAAAGTTGGCACAAGAATTGTTTGTCACATCAACAAATGTTGCTACATGATTTGTCCAAATCCCTATGAAATGATTCAAGTGATTCAACAGATTAAGTTAAATACCGTAATTGCTTTGACACCATTTGTGCTACTTTGTCAAATTTTGATAAAATACTATCGTAACAAGCCAAAAAATAGTTTGACTGAGCTCAAACCCAAACCCTTAGAGATGCTCTAAAGGAATAACATGAAATTCCTCACACTTATGTCATGGGTAACAATGCAAAAACAAGAAAAAAGAAAATTGATTTTCTTTGCATTTTCTACAAATTTCCCTAACCAGAAGCAAAAACAAAAAAAGTTTTTTTTTTTTGAAAAAAAAAAAGCGTCTTCCCTTTTCCTACGTTTCAATTTCCTATTTCTTTTTCCTGTCACCCTCCAAAAATCCAAGATGCTAGCTGACATAGCACTCTACGGACTTGGGGGGCCTGTGGTGACCCAAGTCACCACAGGGTTGTGGTGCCCCTAAACGACACAGTTTTGGGACTGCAAGGGGTTAAAAAAAGAAGCTGCAAGGCCTTGTTGGGTGGAAAGCCAAGTAAAAAAATTAAGTGCTCTAATTTTTAATTCATTTGAACTGGTGCGAATATCTTATTTTTTAAATTATTTTATCCTAAATGACCATAATTAATTTTGACTCTAGAGCTCTTGTTAATTAGCTCTAAGAAAGTCGTAGAAGCAAATATCTCTTAGGGCTAACTAATGAGAGCCTTAGAGCCAAAAATTAATTATGATCCTTTAGGATAAAATGATCAAAGTAATAAGATCTTTGCACTGATTCAAACAGATTGAAAATTAGAGCACTTAATTTTTTAACCATATTTTTTAGAGAGATGCTACATACACTACCATCCAACCACTACACCATTCACTACATGTTTTGTAGGACCCACTCCGGCCCCTACAAATCAACAAATAATACTTACCGATATTTTTTGGAGCTGATTTTTTTACATGGCCCCATAATATATTATTTTAAATTTTATGAACATTTTTCTGTACTTTTTTGGGACCCGGAGTGGGTCCTACAAAATATGTAGTGAATGGTGTAGTGGTTGGATGTAGTGTACCTAGACTTATTGTATTTTTTAATATATAAACTACTTAAAGATGGTTGAAAAATTAATTGCTCTAATTTTTCAATCCGTTTGAATCGGTGCGAAGATCTTATATTTTTGATCATTTTATCTTAAAGGGTCATAATTAATTTTGGCTATAGGGCTCTTGTTAGTTAGCTCTAAGAGATATTTGATTCTACGACTCTCTTAGGGCTAACTAACGAGAGCAAAGTCAAAAATTAATTATGACACTTTAAAATAAAATGATAAGAAAAATAAGATCCTTATACTGGTTCAAATGGATTAAAAATTGAAGCACTTAATTTTTTTCTTAGCTTTCCACCAAAGAGGGCCTTGTAGCCCTTTTTTTTTTTAACCCCTTGCAGCCCCAAAACTGTGCCGTTTAGGGGCACTACAACCCTATGGTGACTTGGGTCACCACAGGCCCCCCGAGTCCCATCCTCCCACATTGTAATTGGGTTAAATGGACAGTAGTAGATTAATCTATATTCCAAAAAAAAAAACAGAAAAAGTTGTCCTATGAACATATGCTACAAGATGATTTTAGGGAGGCATTCAAATAAATCCATGACAAATAATTAAGACATCCTCTATGCCTACCTGGCTGCTCGTTAAGGAAACTCAAAGTTTCCTGTAACGAACACAAACAACAATGAAGATAACGCAGAGTGAAGATTGGATTTGTATCCAATCTCCCTCACCAAACACAGATTTATTGGGACTGAAGAGGCTGTATGCAACAATCGTTGAAGCCTAGGTTGTGTTTAAAATATGGATTCATTGATGGATTTGTCGAGGGGACAAGAAAATGCCACTCTATTATATTCTCGTCCTTTGCCTTCTCATGTTCCTTTCAATCCATAAATTCTTCCGCAAATTCATGATCTAGATACAGCCTTACCTGTTACTGCTAAATGCAAGAACATCAATTATCGAGTGCAAACAATCACTGAACATGTGGAACCTTGTTCTATACAGCCACTAATGCAAAAGGTAACAATGACTAGTTGTGCATTGCTATTTACAATGTTGTTGATACTAAAGTTCCAAAACATATATTCACATAAAAGACTAATCTAAGGTAGAACAAAATCTGCACACGTACACTCCGAGAGACATACAAGACTCTTACCGTCTTCCTAATTCTAGATCATTCACTGACACTGAGTAGTGCCCTGTTTGCTGATTCACTACTTGAGCCTCTAGATTGGAACCATACATAGGATGGCCTAGTTGTGAGTTCGGTTGCGACTCTTCCTTTAATGCTTCGAAATACGCATAAGGACCCCATCCTACAATCAAAAAAGATTTTTAAGAGGTAACTGATACAAATAGTCGAATGATAACCGAGCAAAAGGGAGAAATCACTAGCCGCAATAGAGCAGATTGGTTACACTAGAATTTTAAAATTCAACATTCAAAAAGTTCTATTCCCCATTAAAACCAAAGACTGGGAAACTACTTTCATTACCAGAAGTAAATTTTCTAGAGCTGTTTCTGAGGAAGTCCCAACACCGGAGTCAAAATTAAAGTACAGCACGCTTTGGTGAGCAAGAAGCAGCTGGGAATCTTTGAACAGATAGCCCAGTAAATCAGACACTCTGGGTTAGTGGGTTTAATAGATTCATTCTGAATCTAGAAAGTTTAAATGCAGAGTGGCTTAATACATTTCTAAGATAGTATCAACTTCGTAGAAACGGAAAAATCAATCTATTAACCATAAGGTAATAGGTTTGAAGCTGACCACTCTGTGATATAATTTCAACTATTAGGAAAGCAAACTAAACTTTGTGTTGTTTATTTACCGAAAAGCAAAAATATCAGGTTGATCTAAAATGCTACTCAAGAGAGAACCACAAAAGGAAACCGAAAAGATTTAGGTGGTCAGAAATTTTTAACAAGCTACTGCCCAAAAGAAAATTAAAAGTAGATCTCAAGAAGTTACCATCTGTGTCATATGGAGGTGGAAAGAACTGCAGATAGCAGAATGTTGCCACACCAAGACCTACAACAAGTGATCATACCATCAAACATCAAACTCCAATAATTATTCTTTCTCCTCTGTCAATGAATTATTAAGGGTAGAAAAACACACCTAAGAGACCTCCTGCAAACACATCTTGCCAATGGTGCCAATAGTCATCCACGCGTGAAATGGCAACGAGAGAAGCGACGAGGAGGGGAAGAAAAACGATGCATAGTTTCGCTACATGTCCTCTCCGGTCAAATGCTTTGATTTTCCCTGATAAGTACAACGAGAAAAATCCCAGACCTGCAAAAGACCCTGCAAATCAATGGAATTTGTAAGATGAATATGCCATATGTTAGGAAATCACGACACGATTAAACAACTTTAGACTTTCGTTTCACTAAGAGTCTACGACCACCTCACCACATTATTCATTTCTGACTATAGTTGAAAAGAAAAAATCTACAATGAAGCCCTATCAACCCTTTTTCTGCGCAAGATATATAAGCTATTATAATATTATATAGTGTTACAACTTTAAGACGATAGAAAATCAGATGTACTTAATCTGGCTTTAAAAAGCAAAAGAAGTTTTTATTTTATTTTAATTATTATTATAAAAAAGGTTCATGAAGAACATCAAACATTACAAACTAATAGCTAAAAGAATGTCATGAATTCTCATTCATACGGAACCAGGGAGTGTTGCTTACATGAAGCATGACCACTTGGGAAGCTCTTGTGTCCTTCTTTGATCACACTATCTTTACCATGGCAGATCACATTATCCCACTGGTCATATTTCTGGAGAGAGATTGCAAAAGAATTATACTATTACTCCAGTATTTTCCAATATTTCATAAATAATCTACAGACAACATACAGCAATGCCATCTGGAAAACAACGCCAAAAGAAGTCAGGGCGAGGCCGGCCAACTGCATTTTTTATTGCATCGGTGAGGACTCCAGTTATCAAGACAGCATACAAGAGGCCTGCATATAGTATGCGTATGAGTCATGGATCAAACTAGGAGGTACTCCATTTTCTAAGAGCAAGGAGAGGGCATCAGAATGGTAATTGAAAAACATAAAACATATGATTACCTAGTATGCTATGGTGCAGATCATAGACATCTTGCCGTCGAAGATAGAAGACGAGGAAAACCACAATAGGCAACAGAACGGAGTACATCTGGAGCATCAAGGATAGTTTTCATCAGTCATAATTTCTTGTAAGAATTCGCCATGATAACTAAGAAATTACTTTTCAGTTTTCACATGAATTTCTTCATTACAAGTATAGATTGTAAATTTCGTAATAGTAGAATCGTATGGCACATGCAATGTTTGTATTGGCATACTCACATCACAGCATTATGTTTGAGAATTTTAGTCACTTTTCAACAATCTCGTATCCACTACTTCAGCGAATTGAGCTTAGTATGGGTCGTAATGATGTATTTGCTGATCAATTTCATGATGACCCTTCTAAAGTTCGTAAATATTTGTACGAGTAACATAATTGAGCCTATCTGTGTGGACAAACATTGAAAAAGTACAACTTTAAGAATGAAAATCAGCTAATGGTCAAATTGAGACATTGTCATAATCTATTTCTTGCAAACATTTTAGGCATCAACTTTTTCACAAATACAAGAAAAGAACAATACACCTAAAGTATGGTTTTTGCAGATATTGAATCTTTTGTTACCACATATACATTGAGAAACACAGATAAAGAGAGTAGAAGTTATTGAATTCGGTCTTACAAGGTAGTTTAGTACTACATCAAATAATGAGAACATTATTGCTTCAATAAATATTTTACCCTTATTCCATACTTCTTCTATAAGTCGTATAAAGACATTCCACCAAATGAAATAAGACGAGAAACTCACTGGAACAGCCCACACGGGGACAGTGTTTTCGTTCAACGGATATTTAAGGTCTGTCATCATGTCCTTCCCAACAAAGCGGTAAAACGGGTGAATAACGTATAGTACAACCTCTATGACCACAAGAAGCAACAAAATAAGCCAGTCATGCATATGATTCCTTGCAATTTTGGCTCCATGAGACTTAATGGTGTGTGCACCAAGCTCAACCTGGCTTATTCTCCCCTGCTACCACAAAGAATGCCAACTATGTCAAATTGACTATCGAAGTTTCATATCAACCAATTATTATTATTACTTAAATACAAACATCAAATGACAAATGGTTTGCGCTGCACCAAAAAAAGAAAAGAAAAGCTTAATAACAAACTTTTAACCAAGAGTATTGTTTTCAAATACGTATGTTTTTCTACAAAATGAAATCGGCACCATTGGTCGCATCCGATTTATAATTGAAAGAAAATTCCACTAACAAATTCTACTTTTTGGGTAAGTAAACTAAGACTCCTTATTTTAGCAAATCAAACTGTATCTCTCATGTTAAGGAAGAATCATCACAGTATTAAAAATACGTGAACACACCCGCATGTATAAATAAATGTACACCTACACGTACCACTCTGTGTGTACACATATATATTCTCCCTGTGTAACCAAAACTTATCTAGTTTGCGCAACAAAAACTTAAAAATTTTATTTTTGTCAACAAAAATTCAAACTTTTCTCGTAAATTAACGAACACATTCACATTTAATAACTTGTGGAAAAAAGTTTGCAAATTTTTTTTTTCCCGGGGGGAACAAAGATGCATTATTCTTAAGTTCTTGGAAGAGATGGCCTCATAAAATCTAAATCTTTTGGCCCCTCCACCAACGCATGAAATGGTAAATTCAAGATTTATGGGTTCTTTACGAGAACAAGCCTGTCCATGTCTTTCCTAATCAACCGTGAAACAATTACACAAGAAAAATTGACTTATACATCAATTCGAATCAAACCCCATACAAATCTACGTACATATCCACAAGTACTCCTACTTCACTTCTAAAAAACAAAAAACAAGAAAAAGGAAAAAAAGAAAGGGAAATGATTTTGTCACCCCTTTTTTTGTTAACGCCACGCCTTTGCGAGTGTATTTTTGGTGCAAAAATACATTTACAGAAGAATGGCGTTAACAAAAAAGGGAATGACAAAATCAGCGGCCAAAAGAAAAGGGAGAAAAAAGAACATGTGAAGCAAAAAATGATTCGAGTATAATAAAAGAAAAAAGCCAACAAACCTGGCAGTTTGCCCAGAAATTGGGTAAGGAACAAAAAGACATCATATTCCTCCAAGCCATAGTCTCAACAATTGCCTGATTCTGACAAAAAAACAAAACAAAAAAAAAACAAAAAAAAAAGGGAATTGAGAAGGGCAAGAATGAATATGCTTTTGTGGATTAAATAACAACCACAAGAAACAGAACCTTATCTTCAATAGTACAAGTAAGAAAATCAGTTGTGAGAGAGAGAGAGAGAGAGAGACCTGACTCCTGAGTAATGTTTTGGGTCTTGAGAGAAGTAAGGATTTTGCTGGGAAATCAATGGGGAAGCTTTTGAGATGGGACCCCAAAGCGATGACCCCAAAGTCTTCCTCCAATAATGCGATCAACTTCAAGTCCAAGCCCACCGGTGTTTAATATCTCTACTATTACAACTACTACTCCTCGAGAGAGAGAGAGAGAGAGAGAGAGAGAGAATTTGAAATGTAGGAAATGCTGCCAGACGGTTACAGATTTATCAAGAGTACAAGATCGTCGCCAAACAAACCGTGTATATATATATATATATACGTTGTGTATGTACAGATGTACTGCTAGTAGCGGGTCAGAGCTTTTTGGACCGGGTCTGGATTCTGGACCGTCAGTTCGGTTCAATTATGCAGTGGTCTCGGGCCCGGCATTGTCTGGTCAGGTCATGCCACGAACTAGAAAAGTACAGGCCCTGCCCTAATTAGAAAGAAAAGTACCGGTAAGAATTTTTTATTATTTTTTCCAAAATTGCCCCCTCCTCCCTCCCTCCCTCCCTCCCTCACTCACATCTCCTTCCCCCCCCCCGCCTTCTCTCCCCTCTTCAATTCCACTCCTTCAACACTGTTGAAGCAGCCTTCGATGATGACCGCGACGATGATGCCGTTCAACCAGAACCATCAAAACGATTTACCCAAGATGACTTCTCCGACCCCTTCCTCTAGCACCGACAACTCTCCCTACGAGATCTCACAAATAGATCTTCACCTTCTCTCTCTCTCTCTCTCTCTCTCTACATGCTCCCATGGGGATGACACGGAGCCACAGATCCAACGCCGCCGGTGAGTTTGGTGGTCGGAGGAAATTAGTCACAAGAGGACATTGAAGTGGAATTGTGAGAGAAAGGTAAATCGATTGGACAAATTTTGGAGGAACAAGAGAAATAATTTAGTCCAAATTCCTTACTTTCGTTTTGTCCCTTTTCATTCATTACTTCTTATGTGAAGACCAAATATTTTGTCTAATGATGATTCCATCGAGAACTGTATGCACATGAACTGTTCGATGGAATGTGTGAGTAGAACTTTAGTTGTTCAAAACTAGTGAATTTTATTAGTTGCTCATGGTTATTTCTAAAAGAGCTATTTTGTTGTGTTTTGAAACTCAGTACATTGATATTTTCTCAGTTCTAATTGGGTTGTGTTGTACTCCCTCCGTTTCATTTTCATTGTCCAATCTTGAAATAATACAAATTTAAGGGAACATCGTGATTATCTTTTCAAAACTTCACATTTCCAATAATACCCTTAAGTAATTTTTCTGGCCTCAATTTGAATTTCCCACTCATGCACTTAAAGTTGGAGTTAGGAATTTTGGTGGTATCAATCCCAAAATTTGTGGCTGGTACAACCAGGTGTGGGCAAGTCTAGAAAGGCATAAAGTACAAAATTTAAAATTCAAACTTTCCTCTTCCAAGTTTGAGAGAAGGGTAAAATGGAAAAACTAAAGAATTTTGTGTCTTTATCTTGTCAAATCGACAAGAGTTGAATTTTGTTCGCCCTTCAATCTTCTTGGGACACAAAAAAGAAGAATTTTGGACAAAGAAAATGAGAAGGAGGGAGTAGTTGATTCTATTTTTGTTCTAATTTTTTTTTGAAATTCATGAGCTCCAAGCTCGTAAAATTCATGAGTTCAAAGTTTGTGAAATTCACGAGTTCGAAATCACAAGCCAAAAGTTAATGAAATTTATGAGCTCGAAGCTAATGAAATTCACTTAGTGGGTGGTTGTGTTTTAAAAATTCAGTATAATTCACGAGATTTGTGGTGCTTATGTTCTTAAATAGCTCTTGAGCTGGTGAAAATTTGAATTAGTGAAAAATTCACGAGTTTGAAAAACTAGTAAAATTCACGAGTTTGAAGCTAGTGAAATTCACTAGGTAAATCTACACCCAATGAAATTTGAAATCCAGCAAAAATTTGTGAAATTTGAAAACCAGTGAAATTTGAAAAGTAGTGAATTTTACTAATTTTTTGAAGTAGTGAAATTTCGCCAAAAAAAGTCACCGGCCGGAGTGATCGTTGAATTTAGTGAAATTTGAGAAGTAGTGAATTTCACTAATTTTTTGCAATAGTGAAATTTTGCCGAAAAAAGTCACCGGTTGGAAGTGGTTGTGGGGTGGAGGTGTGAGGGGTGATGAAAGCTTTGAAAAGATAATAAAGTGTGAAATTATTTTTAGTTAAGGGTAAAAGGGTAATCTTTATATGAGGTTGTCCTTAGAGGTAAATAAAAATGGGAATTAAGTCTTGGTTTCTAGACCCATAGGTAATTTTCTGTAATTTGGTTGCGTTCTGTAGAACCCAATTAGGAATCTCACACAAAATATCGGAACTGCACAATTTGTTAAAAACACTTTTTATCGATTCTACGTCCAATGACAAAACCAAAGGTCTGTATGGGGGACAAGGCCTCCCCGTGGTTCTGAATTTTCATAATTATCTACGGTTTAAAAAAAATAAAATATCACAATGATATATGGTGGGCCCTCTGAATAAAAAATGGTGGATCAGAAATGACATTTTCAATTATGATTATTGTCAGAACTAGGCTTCGAATGGAGGACGAGTTTTCTCACAAGTGCTTTGGTTATATTTATTGGGAAGGAAATTGCTGCCAAAATTAGTTCCAACTCAATCCTAGATGATTTTCAGATCTAACATATCATTGAATTTCCATTTCGATACATGCTTGAGGTCTAACGTATTGAGAAACTTATATTTTTTTTCATCTTTTAGTAGTTTTTGTTTGTTAAGAGCACATAGATATTGTGTTTTGTATTGGGTAGTATTTGGTCATTTAAATGTATAATATTCTTGAACTTTAAAATATGAAAATCTTATTATTCATGCTGTGGCCGGCCCCCTCGTCTATGAAATCCTAATTTTGTCCCGGTCTACGTCTGATTTTATTTTATTTTATTTTCTGATAGGAAATTGAGTAAAGAATCGATTAAGCTCTTACTGATATCCAACTGAGCTGATTTTTTAACTAGGACTCTTAAAAAAATATTTCAAAAAAATTAAACTACTCCAGTCATATACGTGAAATCCTAAAGTAGATCCCACAAAATGTGATGTACATGTAGCGTACACCAAATGGTGTACCCATAGCAAAGGTTCGTATATATATAGAATTTGTAAGAGCAATCCAACACGGGATTAAATTCTATACGGAGCTTCCGTATAACAAGTGATGCACAGCCAAGTTCCAACCAACCAAATGGTGCACCCTAACCCCAAAACCAAATATCCGATTATATGCACTTTGCACGCATATAGGCCGTTGATTTCATTTACGATTTCAGACCATGTCTGAATTAGGATGAAAGATATGATTACTTTGTGATTTACTTGTTTTGTATTTGGTAGACGATTAGTTTGGCTTTGTCCAAGTTCTTCGTAATAATCTCCGTTTTGTAAGTGTCGCTGGGCGTTTATCAATACAATCTTAAAAAAAAAAAAAACTGGTTAGATTTGGTCAACATAAATCAGAAGGGAATCAACTTGCTCTACGCAGTACAAGGGCTTTGCTTGGTTCCAGTATCAATGACTCAAGAAATTGGCAGAGGAAGACCAAGTTGATTAACACAATGCATAGGGAATTGATTTTGCTATTCTCTTTTTCCCAAAATCAGCGAACCAGTTCAACTAAACCCGCTGAATCTACATAAATATGATATATACATACCTGCATCTATTTTTTTTTTTTTGAAAAGCCAAATACTACATACCTGTATGGCTGTATCCAAAAACTCATGTTTCAGTAAGCATTACACCTGTCAAAAAATATTTCAGCAGCATTATGGGTGTAACTAACAGCCTTGTGGGCAAGGTGAACCTCGCCGAACTTCGGCCCTGTCCTTCATCGAGTGTACTCACGCTTCGCATACCCTTTGTGTCTTAGAACGTCCTCAAGCATCACAAACCTCAACACTCTGCTATACAATTCTGCGATTGATGACACAGGGCTCATGACGAGGGAAGTCCAAAAACGGTCGCCGTGCGGCAGGCTTTGCTTAAAGAAAGCTACAGCGAGCTGTTCAGAGCAGGTGTTCTTTTCAACCTCATCGTACATCGCCCAATATCGTCTAACATAATTCCTGAGGGATTTTCTTGCCCTTCCTCAGCATTTTAAGGACAGCCACGTCCTTTGGAATCTTGCTATTAGACAAATGGAAAAACGATAACACCAATGATTACGGAAAATAAAATGAAAAAAATGATAGACAGCGAAAGAACAGAAAGTCCCATACCATCTAAAAGGATTTTCCACTAAGTCTTTGGTAACTGGAGGCATAACTGGATTTTCCACTAGCCCTTCTCTCTCTACAATGTGGGATGAGGTCTCTCTAAAATATGTCTAGGAGTGGAAGTTCTATCTCAAAGACTAGCCCTTCTCTCTCTACAATGTGGGATGAGGTCTCTCTAAAGACTAAAATATGTTTGTCTCCATAAGTGGGCACATTAAGGCCTAATGACTTACGTAAAATGTTTCCTGTACAAAATAGCCCAAACCAAATCATGTATCACACATACATATTCTGGGTGCGCTTATTATACATGCATATACACGTATCCACATATATATATATATATATATATATAATATATATATATATATTTGAGAGAGAGGGACAGAACCCCAAAAAACGTCCCATGCATAGGTCACCTGCAAGGTCAGAGCGCGATTGGGGGACGGAGAGCGAGAATCTCTGCCTCGGCGCCTTCCCCTGAAACCTCCAGATTCCTTACTACTCCAACTACGAGTTATGATCATGGCATCGGTAGACATGTCTGGAGATTTGGACATTTTTGGGTGGAAGCAGGACGGCAGGAGGTTGCAGGTTTTAGGGTTCGTGAGTTGGTTTTAGGGGAGGCATCAAAGGGAGGAAGGGTTGATCCGTTCATATGAGATCATCCCAATCCACCACTATTCTTTCTTTCAAAATACTACGGAGTATAAAATAAAAGCACAGTGATTTTGGCACTCTATTTTTTGTCTAACACTTCCACTTTCTATTCCTTTGTAATCTCACATGATCAACATATAAAGTGAAGTGTCAGTGATTAAAATTAGAGTGTCAAAATCAATTTTCAAATAAAATAATGTGACACATTGAGAAGGAATTTTGTATTTTTTTAAATTTTTTTGATAGAATCACAAGGAATCCATCGTCGTTTTTGATAATTTGTTCCTCCAAATTTACTAATTTGACGAATTTATTTTCTCATGTTTTGCTTCCTATTTCGTCCAATCATTAACAGGGGGCTTCACTTCTTCGACGAAAAATATGTCACGTGCCTATCACGTGGATTAAATTCCTATTTCGTTTAATTGTTAACAAAGCAATATACTTTCTAGATGGAAAACACGTCACGTGTCTATCACGTGGGATTAAATCCCAAACGAAAGGAGCAAAAATGCCATTCCACCACTTACTCTTGGATTTGCAAATCCCATGGCAATAGTAAATCCCAGCCCTTGATTAACAAAAATGATACTCACACGACAATCCAAACACAACAACTTACACAACTCCTCACATATACGTGGGCTCCACACACACTAGACTACGGACTACGACTTATCATCTGTTTTAAATCGATTGTCAAGCCTAACTAGTATTCTACGGAGTATCTATTTTCACCACCACAATCTGCTGTGAAAATATTTTGGGTCCAAAAAGTTTTTGACAGGGAAGGTAGAAGATTGAGAGAGAACGGGGTGGGGTGTTCACAAAAGAAAGATGATGCAGGGGAAGGAGGAGGATTTGGTCGGTAGTAGCTTGTTGTGGGGACGGGTTCGACGGAGTACTTCCCGAATTCAACCCGAATCATCAGATTCCTAACCCTAATCATCACCGGAGCCGCGCTCCTCCTCCTCGGATCCCCTCCAAACATTTCTCTCCCAACATCTTTCACATCTTTTCACCCAAGATGACCACACATAAATGAAGCCATCCAAGGTCTGAGATTCTAGGTCTCCACTTCTATTTTGAGAAATTTAAGAAACACGACACCATTTCTCGTGGCACAACTACTAGCAAACTAATTTAAGAGAGCTTTAGGCTCGTGCTTAGGATCTAGACATTAGTTTCGTTTTTTTTTTTTATGTTTTATTTTTTTGTATATCATTAGTTATGGGCTTCGTTGTAGTTGTTTATCAATGTATTTAGATGGAAATCATTGTAAGTACTAGTTGGCTTTTCATGAAGGGAAAATTTCAAAAAAACTCCTGAACTTTCAAGAACTTTACAAAAAAACACCTGGGCTTAAACCTAATGAGAAAAAGACATTTGAACTTACCATTCGGTTAACAATTAGGCTCTCGCCGTCCAATTCCGTTAATTTGTAACGGATGGAGCTAACGGAAAGCATTATCCTTCTTCTTTTTTTACTTTTTTATTTCAAAAAATATTTTTAACTCTTTCTTTTTGTAATAGTAAATAAATATGCAATAAGTTTTTTCCTTACTATATATCAAAAAATTACTTTAATCCAATTTTTTATTATTTACAAAAATAAATTTAACCCCCTTTTTTTTACTTTCAAATTTTACCTTTCCCTCTCTCTCCCTCTTTTTTTTTTGAAATTCGACCTCATACCACCAATAAACCCCACAACCAACCGCCGAAGCCCTAGCCTCAATTTCAGAAATTTGAAATTACTTTTAACCTCCTTTTTTTTTTTACATTTTACTTTCAAAAATTAACTTTTGAACCTTTTTAGTAATAAATAAATATGCAATCAAGTTTTTTTTCTTACTATTTCCAAAATTACTTTCACCCCCATTTTTTTTAAACTATTTATGAAAATATCTTTAACCCAATTTTTTTTAATTTTCAAATTTTACTTTCCCTCTCTCTCCCTCTTTTTTTTAAAAAAAAAAATTCAACCCTACACCATCAATCAGCCCCACAACCAACCGATAGGGGAATTTCAGATTTCGCCGAAAGCCAAACCTTAAATCACAGAGAGAGAGAGAGAGAGAGAGAGAGAGAGAGAACAAAAAATAAACTTTATTGCATATTTGTTTACTACTAAAAAAGAAAGAGTTAAAAGTAATGTTTGAAAGTAAAAAGAAAAAAAGAAAGTTTAAAAAAAGGAGGTTAAAAGTAATTTTGAATTTCTGGGCTTGGGCTCTGGTGGTTGGTTGTGGGGTTGATTGGTGGTGTCGGGTCGAATTTCAGACAAAAACAAGAGGGAGAGAGAAAGGGAAAGGTAAAATTTGAAAGTAAAAAAAGGAGAATTAAAGTTATTTTTATTATTAGTAAAAAATGGGTTTAAAGTAATTTTTGGTAAATAGTAAGAAAAAAAGAACTTTATTACATATTTATTTACTACTAAAATAAAATAAAGAGTTAAAAGTAATTTTTGAAAGCAAAAAGTAAAAAAAAAGGAAGGTTAACACTTTTTGTTAGCTCCATCAGTTACAAGTTGACGGAATTGGATGACGGGGGCCTAATTGTTAACGGAATGGTAAGTTCATGTGTCTTTTTGTCATTAGTTAAAGTTCAAGTGTTTTTTTATAAAATATATTCTTGAAAGTTCAGAGGTTTTTTTTGAAATTTTCCCTATTATGAATGCAATGTGCATCTGATTAAAAAAAACAAAAACAAACACAAACACAAACAAACGACAGGTTAACATCTCTCTGTTATCCATCCCTAGCCTTCTTCTTCTCATTTTGGAGCTGCAAGCGATGAAAAACCCTAACTTCACCCAATTACAGGCCTGAATTCTTTTTTGTACCTGAACACTTCGATGATGGATATTGAGGCCCAAATTGACGCTGTTGATGGTTACAATTCTCGTACAAAACCACGTACTATATGCCAAAAGGGTCATCTTCAAAATTGCACTTTATCAATCAATTAACTCGCCTTGCTTTCAAGCATTGACTTGGACTCCATATTTTTGTGGGTGAATAGTTAAATCCTTGATTCTTAAAAAAATAGAGCATATATATACGCCATCTTAAAAATCAGAGCAGACGTACTCGTTGAAGCTAGATATTATTCCGATGCATATAATACAACAAGGGAGAGAGACTTGTGGATATAGCCGAGGGGAGAGTTGGTGAAATTATAGTGTATTTTTTTTCCAAATCTAAGAGACAATGTAAATAAATCGTAGGAAATTAAGTTTGAGATTAACAAAAATTATTGAATGTAGTATAACAATCCTTTTTCCCTTCACCTTTTTCTGCAATTATCTGTCCTAGTAGAGAAACTCGTACACAGAGAGAGAGAGAGGATTCATTTGGCTGCCGATGCCATAGACGGGATGAAAAAAGGAGACGCCATAGACGTTAGTTGCCAAGTGAAAACGACGACGTGCTAACCAAAATATTGTGTTGGCCTTCTCTTAGCCCTTGGATGGCTTTCATTTATACGTTGTCATTCCCTGGTGAAAAAGTATGAGAGATGTTGAGAGAAAAATGTTTGGAGAAGATATGAGTCATAACTATATATGGGTGTGACTATTAATTCGATACTTAGAAACTACGCGGCTAGAACCAAAATGATTCATATGTTAGAACAAGTCCAATGATGGTAAATTGGCTTTAGTCATCAATAAAAAATAGCCAAATTTGCAAAATACTCCTATCCTACTCCAATGGCCACCCATTTTTCTAGCCATAAATATATAGCTCCACCCATTTGGCACCCATTTTCACCAAAAAAAGACAAAAAAAAAAAAAAAATGGCCCAGCCATTTCAGCCACCTCACCAAATCCAACCACCAAATCTTACCCAAGTTGAAATGGGATGCAAAGGGAATTAGGAGTATTGAAAAAAGAGCATTGCAAATGGCTTTGCACCATTGCACCGACATTGCCCTTTTTTGGCCGAATGTCAATAATCATGGCCACTTTTTGGGAATGGCTCAAATAATTTTGGCAAAATCACTGGACATGCTCTTATACTAAATGAGTGATTTTGTCATGATCGTACATTAATGGATTTTTAGTCTTTTATATACAAAACAGTTGATGTAATTTTTTGTTACAATTATCTATAATAGGTCTGGAGAAGGAATCTCCATTTACTTTATTGGAGTGACCTATTTGATTGTTTGAAAATTGTGGGAACGAAAATCGGAATTTGAACACAGAATTGCAATCGTAAATTTTTTTCACTGACAAAAAGAATTGGAATTGTAATTTCTTTTCACTGACAAAAATTAAGACAATCGAAGGTTGGAAAAAAAAAAAAAAAAGGCAGGGAGTGTTGAAGTGTTCGAAGGTTATATTTTTCATGTAGTTTATTAGTAAAAAAGAATGGCTTATTTACCTTTTTGGTCCCCAAAGTATGCGCAAGTTGTCGATTTGGTCCCCAATCTAAACATTGCGCCAATTTAGTCCCCAACGTTTAAAATGTGAGTCTAAAAGGTCCCTAGTACGAACGCCGTTTCTCCTTTCCGTCAAAATAAGGGGTATTCTTGGTAGGTCACCCTAAACCTACCCTCTTCCCTGGGGAAATTCTATTCCCACCCTCCTATTTTCTCAATACCCACACCAAACTCAAAATATTTTCATAAAACCCCAAATTTCTTGTCTCATTACCCACACCTACAAGCCCGGAACCCCATCCACCATCGGCCACCATCTTCGAAAACTATCACCCGCCACCCTTCACCCTTCAGTGCCGCCACGGCGCCACCCTTCACCTTCCATCTCCCTAATTTCAACCTTAACTCGTCCCCACGCTGCTGGAAATTGCCGCCGCTTCCGTCATTCTCATAAACAAGGAAGGTCTTAAACTTTGACTATTCTATTGCAATTATTAACTGAGCAACCAAGAATCCAATTCAAGGTATAATAAAAGGTCTAACATAAATGAAAAAACCTTAAATTTATAAAATATTTTTGCTAATTTTTTCGTACAATTGGAGGACAGCCACTATATCGTCCTTTTTTTTCTACAACAAATTTGAAGGAAGAAAATCTTAACCTCACAAATTTTGTGAATTTGATAGACAAATTTCTAACATTGCATCCCCAAAGTATCAAAAAAGTCAAAAAGCCGAAAATCAATATTTCCAACCAAACTACACCGTTTTGATGTGAAATACCAAGCTTGCCCTTGATTTTGACGGAGGGAAGGAACGGCGTGAGTCGCACGGACCTTTTAAAGACAAAATTGATACTTTGGGGATGCAATGTTAGTAATTAGAATATTGGGGACTAAAATGGCACGACGAAAATACTTTAAGTTATAGAATCAAGCATGACCGATTGTGCGTAGCACGTAATTATGCCCCTAGTATGGGAAAAACACGTCATATGTTCAAAAAGCACCCAATCAATGTTTCCATTATTAAGTACTGTATTACGGAGTATTAAAAAAAGGAGTAAATGTTTCCCTTTCCGTTCAGTTGTCGAGAAAGTTGTGTGGGAAATTGGTTTCCAGAAAAAGTGAAGTGAGGTGAAGTAAAAGAAAAAGAAAATTATTTTCCTTTGAGTGTTCATTTGACAAAAGAATTTTGCAAGAAAAATTAAGGTTTAGTTGTTTATTTGTCAAGAAAAAGAAACTTTCGGGAAAATTTTATGAGTGTTCACTCATTTTCCTTTTCCCGCGACGCAAAATCCTGTGTTTTTTGCAGGATCACTTTTGCAGGAAAGTAATTCCTGCAGGAAAACTTAAATTGGTAAATCCTAAAATTTTCCTGCCAACTGAACACTAGGAAAGTTATGGAAAAATTGATTTTCCCATCCTTTCCTGTACTTTTCTGGCAATTGAACGGGGCCTAATTGCCAGTGCAGTCAACAAAGTCTTTACTGAGAAATCAATGAAGACCCACCCACTCTTATGATTAACGGCCAAGTCCCAACCACTCCCTCACGCCATTCCTCTCTCCCTCTCCCTCTCTCTCTCTGTCCTCCACTACCGTCCCATTCCTATTTTCTCATCACCCGTCCCACAAACATTTATTCTCTCTCTCTCTCTCGGGCGTCAATGGAGCTAACAGCAAACAATCCTCAAAATCCACCCTCTCTCCCATGGAAGACCCGCATCGTCCTCTCAGTCCTCGCCACAGTCACCGACGCCTCCCAGCGCCGCGACGGCACCGTCAACCGCCGCCTCCTCAAGCTCATCAACTTCACGTCACCACCCAACGCCAAGCCCGTCAACGGCGTCAAATCCCACGACGTCACCGTCGACCCGACCCGCAACCTCTGGGTCCGCATCTTCGTCCCAACCGCCACAACCCAACCCCTCCCCGTGATCGTCTTCTTCCACGGCGGGGGGTTCGTGTACCTGACGGCCGATGCCAAGGCGTACGACGCCGTTTGCCGCCGTTTTGCGCGCAAGGTCTCGGCCGTGGTTATCTCCGTTAATTACCGGCTGGCACCCGAGCACCGGTGCCCGGCCCAATACGACGACGGATTCGACGTGCTTAAGTTTCTTGACGAGAGGAAATCGGGAGTTCTGCCGGAAAATGCGGATCTCTCTTGTTGTTTTCTTGCTGGTGATAGTGCTGGAGCTAATCTTGCTCACAACGTAGCGAAACGAGCGTCAGAATCTACGTTTACGCAATTGAAGGCACGAAAAATTCATTTGTGGCTTGTTTTGTTTTTCAGTTTTTATCAATTGGTTTTAAAATACTCCAAAAAAAAGGATGGAATATACAGTAGGTTGTTTTGTTTTTGTTTTTGTTTTTTAATAATGCAGGGTGGCTTGGGTCAGCTTGTGCGCACCTCAGATTCATCCCTACCCTACCCTACCCTACAGCCCCTCCATTAATAACTGTTTCACACGCCTATGCGTAGCTTCAAGTGTTGCTGGTAAGAAAAATTGAACCTGACACATTAGGAGGAGAGAACAACACCTAAGCCTCAAGTCAAAACCGTTTACCCATTTTCGGAAGATGTAGGTCGGGGTAGGATCTTAAGTTAACCCCCTGGTTTGGTCCAGTATTGAGACTTTGTACGTAGTTCTTTTATGAGTTCTTTTGGTGATTACACATCATATACCCAGCCTGGAGGATTGTCATGGTCGTGCAAAAACCCGGAACCTAGAATTTGAATTTGATTTCAGCTAAGATATCAGGTCCAAAACCTCCCATACTTTATTAAGTCAATATACCAAGTTTCAATTGACTATAATTGGGCCCCTTAAATAGAAAGATTGGTTCCTATGATTAATTGAGGTATGCATAAATTGGTCTGAAGTCTGAACTCTTGAGTTATTGAAAAAGATTAGTACACAGTAAATATGGTATGTCTCGTATGTACATACATTGGAAGAAAATTAAATTAATCAGACATCAATCACGATATCGATATCATGCATAGCTCTGTGAAGGGTAAAACAAACGGAGAGAGCTTAAAATCACAAACGTGAGCTAGCTAGTGGAGTATTGATAAACCATCTATTGCGATATAGCTAGTTTTTTGTTGGAACATACCTGCGAGATTTATTTATTGTATGAAATACGGAATGGATTCACAACTATCCAAAATTGTGCAAAAGTTGAGTGTAATACAGTAGGACATTCAATTTCTAATGATTTTTTGTTAACCTATTTGGAGAATTACAAGCGATATTTTTTTTTTTTTTTATTCAGTGTTTTTGGGAAACCGTTATGTGATGTCCCACTCCTTATCCACCACAAACCTTATCTTTCTTTAGCTAGATCAGGATGAGGTTTCAAAAAATTCATATGGTGACATGAATTTGTGTAGGAGAAAGGGGTTTGGGCTGTGTCCCACGACCACTTAATAATTTTTCGTTGTAGCAATTTAAAGTGATTTTCATCTTGTAAACTATATTCCACTTCATTGTGAATTAATTGATTGTCCAATTTTGTGACGGATATGAATTAAGGTGATCGGACTGGTGGCGATACAGCCGTTCTTCGGGGGAGAAGAGAGAACAGACTCAGAAAAGAGGTTATCATTACTAGTATCAATGGACAGGACAGATTGGCTATGGAATGCTTTCCTACCATCGGGTGAGGCGGCGGCAGCAGGCAGGGATCACGAAGCGATAAACGTGTGCGGGCCGAGGGCGGCAGACATATCGAAGGTAGACCAATTCCCCGCGACGGTGGTGTTCGTGGGAGGTTTGGATGGCTTACAGGACTGGCAACGGCGGTACTACGAATGGCTTAAGAGGTCGGGAAAAGAAGCGTACCTGGTGGAGTACCCAAACATGTTTCATGCCTTCTACATTTTCCCTGAATTACCAGAATCCAGAGAGTTGATTTCTCAGGTCACGGAGTTTGTTCACAAGCAGTGCCTGCCAGATCGCTAGCTATAGAAGAGATGCAGGAGAAACTGCATGCTACAAATAAATAATTGAGTAATATTTGCCTTATTCAGTTCAGTTCTTTCTGGACAGCATGGTGATGTTTTAGCTAGCTAGCTATCTCGTATACTTGAAGTGAGGGTGTGTTTCTGAACATCTACTTACAAAATAAGTACTTATTTCATATTTTTAAATTCAAAAATAATGTAAATGGAAAATAATTTTTTTGATTTTTTTGTTGCACTGTTCTAAAGATCTCAATGAGATTTATCAAACAAGATTCATATTGCTAGAAAAATTATTTGCTTGAAATTGTCTTCCATAAAAAATATTCCATCTGTTCCAATTTAATAGTCATTTTTGGGAGTTCATACCACTTTTCAATTGATTATATCTTGTAATTTATAATGTTTTATGTGATTTTGACAACATTGTATTATTGAACTAATTGCGATCTATCAAACAAGATCCATATTTGATATGAAATTTATTACGGATTTAAAAATATAGCTAGTTTTTTTAGCCAGTTAGAATAAAACGAGAGACAATTAAATTGGGACGGATGGAGTAACTACTTATTTTTGTTTCTGGAACGAGCCCTGAGTTTGTTCTAATTTTTTTTTTTTGTCATTCGTTAATTCTAATATACTTTATCTTAGGAAATTTGGAGAGGGGGATGAGTGCTTACGGGAAACGAACCATGCCCATGTGGATGGGAGTATAAGGGAGGCACCAACTACACTCCATGTGTAATTTGTTTTTTGCTATTTTTATTAGCTTTAGGTTAATGATTTTTGAACTACCTATTTGTTTGGACAAGAGAAAATTGAAATGTAAAAACATAGTACTCCAGTATGAAAAAGAACTTACAAATGTTTACTAATGACAAAAATGAAATCAACAACGAATAAATAATTTTGAACAAATTAATAGTACTAGACCGAACCTGTGGTTAGTGTTTGAGATCCACGTCAATGTGATAGTGATAGTAACAGTGAATATTGAATTTGTGGTGGGCATTGCTTCTGTTCTACTTAAATTGTTTTTTATTTTGTTATGTTTTTCGTCTTTTCTAAGTTTTTAATAGATTCACTATTAAAAAAAAAATTTGTATTAAAAGTAAAAATTATGAATTTTTTTTTTTCCTTTGAGAGAAGAGAGACGAAAGAAGGTAGACACAAGTAAATAATTAATTTTGTTTTGTTTTATTTTTGGAAAACAGGGGGTGTCCGGCCCCCTCGTTACCTCCGCCCATGACTAGAACTTTCTCATGAATGATTTTCTTGCACTAATAATTGCATGAATGAGCCTTTGATGGAGTACTTTATTCACAAGCAATGCCAGGTCACCTATGACGTGGAGTTGATTTGATAGGAGTACTATCTAAAGTGGGTTTGGTTTAAGATCTTTACCCGGCCAGTTGTCTATTTTGTAGTACTAGCTAGCTACTGTATAATTTTTGGAAAATGATATTGGCACTCTAAAAATTGATGCGGGCACTTTAAAATTAGTGTAATTCTAAAATCACTTTCCTTTGTCTTTTGGAGTGCCTCCATCAATTTTTGGAGTGCCAATATCATTTCCCTAATTTTTCTGTCTTATGTGAATTCTTATTAATTAGTTTGCGTCAATTGTTTTCGAACCATCTATTTCTCTATTAGAAAGATTCGAAAAGTTAAATAATACTCCTACTGTACTACTAGTATGATAGACTAGATCAATTAAAGTAGTAAAATATTATATTATATATGATATAAATTAGAGGTGGCAATCTCAATCCATATTTTTTAACCCGTCCAAATTCGCCCATTTATAACCCAATCCAATCCGCCCATATTATATAATGGGTTGATATGGGTTGAACCCATATTAACCCATATTTATATGGGTTTAGGTGGGTTAAAAATGGGTTCAATATGGGTTGAAAGGAAAAGATTCATGCTGGCCTGTTTTTTTTAATTGCTCCCGTCTTTAGTCCAAAACTTTTTTTAATTGCTCCCGTCATAAGTCCAAAACTCACACTGGTCCAGAGAAGCAGCATCTCTCTCTCTCTCTCTCCCCCCTTAAATAGAATCCTGTTTCATCTCAATCTCTGCTTCTGTAAACACAAATCAATTCTCTCAACCCACTTCTAGAAACAAATCTCTCTCTCTCTCTCTCCTACCTACTTCTGTTCATCAATCCCATTCCTCCGTTCCACTATTAATCCCTACCACTGTTTCAACATAAAAAGTCCAGAAATAAAAAAAAATTATGAGACAACTTCCAAACAATTTTACTACCATTTTTACGTCGACATTTTGCTAAACGAAAAAACAAAGAAAATCGACGGGGCAAACCAACTGTGCGTATTCTCTCTCTCTAGATTTCTTCATTCGAGTATAATTTGAAATCTGAATGATTTTCGGTGCTATCGTATTCTTCGAAACGTTTGTAGATGTGGTATTTTTTTTAGCAAGTCTATGTTTCGATAGAGGGAAATTAGTTTCTGAAAATTATAAAATAAAATAAAATAAAATAAATGGAAAACGGGTCGGGTCGGGCAGGTTTGGGTTTGGCCTGACCCATATTTGACCCAACCCGTTTCAACCCGTTTATTATTTGACCCATATTTGACCCGTCCATATTTGACCCGCGACCCGTTTCAACCCGCCCAAACCCGCCCATTTGCCACCTCTAATATAAATGGTAGCTATTAAACCCACGAAACAATTTTTTAGTCCACGATATATATTGAGTGACCATTATGCCCTCGTCCATTCCCCTGGCGAGCGGTGGCTCTACATGCTCCAATTAATGGTCACATGAACACCCAAGTATTTTTTTGCTAGTATAATACATGTAAATTTTTTGAATTAGCCTACCTTTGAACATCCAGTCCATATGTAAATGAACACTCAGCCCATATGTAAATAAACACTTACCCAAAAAATGAGCCCAGAAACCATTATTTAGCCCATAGAATTTTACTGCAGCCCATTATTTAACATGTCATACATAGATTGATCTATTTGCTTGTGACAATGGTGTTGACCATTCATGTCGCCATTGTAACAATTGAAAGAAGTTTTTCAGCAATGAAATACATACAGAGCAATCTGTGCAGTCAAATGGGAGTTCAGCGGATGAATAATTGTTTGATTACTTATTATTGAGAGTAATGTATTTGATATCGTAGATAATGATGCTATTATGCAACAGTTTCAAAATATGAAAAGGGCCATTTACCGGCTGGTCCAAAAAGGAGAGTCCAAACTCCACGAACTCCAAGCCCAACCCAAAATGCACGCATAAGGACACGGACTAAAAAATTGCCAAAAATACCCTCGGAATAAAATACAGCTGACCAACGTCCTCATTCTGTCTGTATCTTTCTATCTCTCTGTCTACTGTCTGCACCATCTCCTCTCTCTCTCTCTCTCTCACTCTCATAGCTTGAGCTCTCTCTGACTAACTGGAGACTTCTACACGATCTAACGTCCAAAGGTTTTCAGTTTCCAGATCATCGAATGCTTCTAATCTAACCTAACGATTAAAGGTTTTCAGTCTCCAGAACAGATCGAAGGTTTTTAGTGTCGAGAAGATGAGGAAAAAAAGTAAGAAATTCATTACTCCTCTAATCTATTCATGATTCCTCTAATCTATTCATTACTGACAATGCATGCAAAGCAATTCATAACGGAACCATAAAATCGTCTTAAAAATTTCCGATTCTAAATCGCGAACCCTAAACCCTAAACCACGTTAGAAATTCAAGACCAGCTTTGAAAGCTCACTCTATTCATGATGTATATTTATAGATTGTTTTGCTGCTTGTGAGGATTTGAGTTGTTTTGAATTGTTAATTTTCGAATTTTAATTTCTGAATTTTGTTATAATACAGTGGTTTTTTTTTTTTGCAAAAAAATGTAGAAATTTCCTTCGTTTTGACACATGCTCTCACTTGCTAAAAACTCGCAGACCTGTTATATGTATGTGAAAACGTCTGGGAATCCAAAGGTGCATGGCTGCGAAATTGTTCGAATGAGTAAAAATAAGACAATTTCGCAGACCTAGTCACAGCTATCTGGATCTTCAATCTGGATCTTATATCTGCTTTATATTATTGTCATGAAACAAATTCGCAGTGCCTCATTGCATTATGCTACAATAATCTAATTTCCAAACATCTCAAACAACAACTTCTACAATATACGAAGAAAAAAACATTTTGAATATATCAGTATGTCTTATTAAACAATTTCGCAGAGCTTTTGTATTCTATTCGTCATTGGTTATTTAATTTTGATGAATAAACAACGTATATTGCCGCGAAACTTTTCATATGTGAAATAGAACAATTTCGCAGACCTTTGTAGGATAATTGTCTAGTGCAATGAAATGAGCACTGGACAATTAGCACTGAATATTATTGAACTGACGTGTTTACATGTATTCATAGCTTATATTTAATCCAGAGTTATATGTATGTGAAATTGTTTATCTGAAAGTCTAGAGATATATGGCTGGAAAATTGTTAATATGTGAAATAGAACATCTTTGTAGGATAATTGTGCAGTGTTATGCAATGAACACTGTACAATTACCACTGGACATTATTGAACTGACATATTGTTGTTATTTAATCAATCCATTATTTATGTTACGTGCCTTATAATGGTAGATTGTTTGCAGGTTTACCAATCAAGAAGAAACCAAGGAAACCAAGAAACACTCATGTTGCAACACCACGTAGCACACAGTCAACATCATCATCATCATCATCAATCAGGAAATAAAATAGTAGTCCTTATCTTAAACATTCGCCATACAGAGCAAATCTACAGGCTGCAGTAAAGTACATCGCAACGATTAAACTTAGAAAACCACATATTGACCTTCTGAAGGAAACACCATTTTGGTTGCTAATAAATACATTGAAAGAAAAGGATTTGAAACCAGAGGAATTCATAAAAGTAGATGTTTCTGTCGAAATGATATTGAAGCAATATAGAGGAAATGGGCAATTCCTCATAGGTTCAAAATTGGTTGAGCTTCGAGTATCAGATATCCAGTTGATATTTGGGATAATTAGTGGCAAAGAGAAGATTTCTGGCTTGTAATGTTCAAGGAATAAAGTGAAGTTTGCAAGAAGAAAGAATTTGCAAAGATTGGACCAGCAAGGAATTAAAAATCTGATAACTGAACAACTTCTGAAAAGTAATACAAAGAGAGATATTGAGGATGTTGCTCGACTTTTGTGTCTGTTTTTATGTACAACTCTGTTTTTCACAAGTAGTGCAACACTATCATGGGTGTATGTTAAGCACATGGATGACTGGAATAAAATGAAGAATTATGATTGGGGTACAACGATAAAGGACATGTTGATCAGATCAATAGAGAAAAATATCTCTGACCCATGGAAAGTACAAGGATGTGCCATTTTGTTGTTGGTAAGTGAAGAATAATGTTTTATTTTTACATTCTCAAATTTTATGTTTGTGTATCAGAATATAATATTCAATTTTTTGTTTTCAGTATTGGTTTTGTGAACACACACAAATAATGCAACCAAAAACCGAGCTTGCAGTACCCAGATTTTTGAAGTGGGACATATCAAGATTACATTTGCAAGATTATCAGATTGGAAATATGACGGATGAGCAGGTACAAAAAAGTTCTGAAACCATTAGCATGGTAGTTTGCTCTTTAATTTTACAGTTTTATAATTATTATATGTATTACTACTCGGCTCTTTGAAATTGGCCTCTTTGGAGTAAATTAAAATAATCCCCAGGGCCTCTGCGAAATTGTTCAATTCACAGAGTTCAAATACATTGCCAAATTATTTTTTATGTGGGCAATCTGAATGTACATATTTTTAATTTTATAGTTCTGTAATTGTTTATATGTATTACTACTTGGCTCTTCGAAATTGGGCTCTTTTGAATAAATTAAAATAATTCCATAATTCCCAGGGCCTCTGTGAAATTGTTTATACGTGGGCAATCTGAATGTACATATTTTTGTTTATACGTGGCCTTTGTATTTTATTTGGCATTGGATCAGTTTGCTCTTTCTCGAATTATATTACTCCTACTAGTCTTTTGTTTAAATAACTTATCATGGGGTCTGCGAATTTTATGAATTCTAGTGTTTATACAGAATAGATAGATACAAGAAGTTTTGATAGTGAAAGCGAGAGGCAAATACATGAATTGACAAAAAAATTTGGCATGAAGAAGACTGCAGAACAAGGAAAAAACAAAGAAGTTTTGCATGAAGGGGAGTCAAAAAAGAGGAAAGGAAGTAGCGATGTGATCAAAGGTGCTGAAGATCCTGGACAAGCTAAACAATCGAAGAAGAGAAAACTTTTAAAGAGTGGTCCAGTATTCAGGTATCTTTCAAAAGAGGCGAAGAAAAAATTGACCTCATTTTGGAGATCAACTGCTGCAACGTAAGTTCATTACTATAACACAAAAATGTTTTAATTTCATATAAAATGGTTTCTATATTAATTTATCCTACTTTTACTTTTTTGAAGTGACAGCTTGTGGGTAGGAAGTCGATATGAGACATCAATTTATGCCGATGAAGTTAGTCACATTCTTGAACAGGAAGCAATAGCAAATAGTGTAAGTAATTTAATCTTACTTTTACTTTTTGAGTGTTGTGCTGTATTCTAGTTAGTTAGTGACATAATTTTTGGAATCTTCTAGACGATAGATTCCTATGCTGAGATCTTGCTTGAAAAGTCTCCAAAAACAAAATGTATGATATTGTCCACTCGTTGGTTGGTAAGGCATCCTCTCTCTTTTTTTTAATCTTTTTTGTTGAGTTTATTTATTAGTAGGATATTTTTTTTTGAGTAATTTATTTTCTAAGTGCTTGATGGTATTGCAAATATAGTATATGGAAGCAAAAGCCAATGAAACAGCAAGGAGGAAGATGTATGATGATGATTTGAACAACGTGTTGACATTTGATTTTGTTATTTTCCCAATACACGAAGATGACCAATACACGAAGATGACCACTGGACACTGCTTGTACTGAAAGTCTTAGAGGGAACTTGGTGTTTCTATGACTCAATGCGAGTAAAGCAAAATCAAAAGTCAATCAGATGCAAGGCAGCAACAAATATTGTAATGAAACTATTTACTTTGTGCTCTTCTCTGAAAATATTCACTTTGCAAAATACTAAACTACGA
The DNA here is from genome assembly GCA_018127125.1 of Rhododendron griersonianum. Classification (NCBI taxonomy): domain Eukaryota; kingdom Viridiplantae; phylum Streptophyta; class Magnoliopsida; order Ericales; family Ericaceae; genus Rhododendron; species Rhododendron griersonianum. The sequence goes on along the minus strand of CM030799.1, from coordinate 14,023,533 downwards.
ATTCCTTTTGTTTCTATAAAACAGCAAAAGCGTGTGACTGGATACCTTAAAGAAAGGTGGCAGCGTCTACCAATTGAGTCAAAAGTACGAATTGAACAAGATTGTCCGCAACAACCTCCAGGGTAAGCATCTAAAAATCAATTTTGTTTGATGTTACTCAAAACAATATGAGATCTGACATTTATAAAACATACTATGCAGATCCGATTGTGGGATAATTGTATGCAAGATAATGAAGCATTTTGTTTTAAATGAAGAACTTCAATCGGACATATCAGATGGGAGTGTAACAAAATAAGGGCAGAAATACTGGAGGAGTTCATTACAGATGAAGTTGGCTCATGGCAATCTCAGGAAAACGAGGAAGTGGAACAGGCAGAAGAACAGGATTGTTTGGGTTGAATGTTAATGTTAACTTGAAAGATCCGTAACTGTGCAGTGCTAAGGAATGAGCAATGAGAACTGGACAATTTCGCAGAAATTTGAATTACAATTTCGCAGACATTTGTATTGTTCAAAGTTCCACAATTGGACAGGGATTTTGTTACAGATGAAGTTGGCTCATGGCAATCTCAGGAAAACAAGGAAGTGGAACAGGCAGAAGAAGAGGATTGTTTAGGTTGAATGTTAATGTTAACTTGAAATATCCGTAACTGTGCAGTGCTAAGCAATGAGCAATGAGAACTGAACAATTTCGCAGACATTCGAATTATAATTTCGCAGACATTTGTATTGTTCAAAGTTCCACAATTTGGCAATGATTTTGTTACAGATGAAGTTGGCTCATGGCAATATCAGGAAAATAAGGAAGTGGAACAGGTAGAAGAAGAGGATTGTTTGGGTTGAATGTTAATGTTAACTTGAAATATCCGTAACTGTCCAGTGCTAAGGAATGATTTCTAATTTCACAGTTCTATAATTGTTAATCTGATTATACATGTTTTTTTAACTTCACAGTTGTTCTATATATTTGTAAGTGATTTCTAATTTCACAGTTCTATAATTGTACTGTTGCTAAAACGGACACCTTAATTTTGTGTACCGATTTTCTGCTTCTTCACTTTGGTATGTTAGCGCTTGTACATAACATATACGAACTTGTAAGGCGGCTGATTTAGTAATTCATTTAATTGAACAATTCCACAGGGCTCTGCGAATTTGTTGAGAATTCAAATTGGCTCTGCGAAATTGGATAAATTGTGATCACCTGTATTAGTTTTACTTGTTGGCAAGCACCTCACTGAATAATGCCAGTTATACAATAGCAAAAGGAAAAATAATTGACAATTTCAGAATCAAAAACCAAACACAAAAGAACTAGTTCATACAAAACCAGAAGAACCAAACTACAAGATAGAAGAAAACAACTTTCACAGGAGTCTGCGAAATTGTTTACACGTGGGCAATCTGAATGTACATATTTTTAATTTTACAGTTCTATAATTGTTTATATGTATTATTATTCGGCTCTTCGAAATTGGCTTCTTTGGAGTAAATTAAAATAATCCCCAGGACCTCTGCGAAATTGTTCAATTCACAGAGTTCAAATACATTGCCAAATTGTTTTTTAAAATTGGAATGAAAATAGAAGAAAACAACTTTTACAGTAGTCTGCAAAATTGTTTATACGTGGGCAATCTGAATGTACATATTTTTAATTTTATAGTTCTGTAATTGTTTATATGTATTACTACTTGGCTCTTCAAAATTGGGCTCTTTTGAATAAATTAAAATAATTCCCAGGGCCTCTACGAAATTGATCAATTCACATAGTTATATAAACAATTTCGCAGAGTTATATTTGTATTTTGTGTAAGAGAATCCCAAATCACGACCTTTGTTTCTTTCTTATTACTGCTATGCAATATTTTTGTAAAAGAATTTACTACTCGGCTCTTCGAAATTGGCCTGTATATCCTCATTGTATAATGGTAAAATAATCCTAATAATCCTATTTCTTTAAAAAAGAAGAAAAGAAAATCAAATCATTTCAGAAGTTATTTATTCAAAGTAAGAAGAAAAAGACTTAAAAAAGAATAATCCTAATAATTAAAATTAGGAAAAGGTTCTAAATTAAAATTAGAAACAGAAAAATAATCCTAATAATCATATTTCTTTAAAAAAGAAGAAAAGAAAACCAACTCATTTCAGAAGTTATTTATTCAAAGTAAAAAGAAAAAGACTTAAAAAAGGTTCTAAATTAAAATTCAAAACCAACTCATTTGAAAACACCCTTTCCTCAAAAAATCTTTTATTACTCGACGCCTCTACTGAGGGTTTTTAAAAATAACGAAGTCGACTGAAAGTGCAAAAATTGTACAAGCTCACATTTTCGGCGTTTAATCTTGTCGAAGCCTCTCCGTCTCTGTTTTTGGCCCTCTGATTTCTTCGACTTGAACAGCTGAAGATATACATCGTAAAAGTGAAGAAACTTCGAGCAAAATGAAGCGTAAAAGAGGACAGAGTTCAAGCAAAATGAAGGGAAAAAGCGGTACGGACTTTCTCTTGAAACAATGCTCGTAGAATTTTTTTGTGCAAAACTTGTTTGAGTAATTCGTCTGTTTGTTGCATAATCTTTTTGTGCAAAATTTGTTTGAGTAATTCGTCTGTTTATTACACATTTTGCAGTAGATATTCTTACATAATAGTCAAAAACCCTAGTTTTAATTTATTACGAAATTACGTAGATTTATAGCAACAGAATATGTTATGCATGTAAATTAAAATAATTCCCAGGGCCTCTGCGAAATTGTTAATTTCGCAGAGTTATATAAACAATTTCGCAGAGTTATTTGTATTTGGTAAGAATCCCCAATCACGACCTTTGTTTCTTTCTTAGTATTGCTATACAATGTTTTTGTAAAAAGAATTCATTTCTTTGACAATTTTGAGTGTAATTTGGGATTTATTCTATAACATTCAGGTGAAAATGCATATGAACTCAGACCCAGGGCAAACGTCAATCGGGCTACAATGGAGAAACCTGGAACTAGAGTAACACCAACAAAAAGAAGACAAAATCAAGGGGAAGTTCAGTCCAAGAGCAAACATAATAAAAAAAAACTGGATGGTGAAGGAAAACAAGTTACATACCGATCAAACCTTCAAGCGATGGTAAATCTTATGAGAGATTTAAAACTGCAGGAACACCATTTGATATTGCTAAGGAAGACTCCATTCTGGTTGCTAATTGATGCATTGAAGGAAAAAAAACTGTCAAATGACAATTGCATGAAGTTTGATAAAGTAGCTCTGAAAATAATAAAGTCCTATGATCATGAAGGGAAGACATTCAAAATTGGTGGATGATGTGTAAATATTCAGGCTAACGACGTAGCGCTGATTTTTGGAATTGTGTCTGATGAGGAACCAATCACAAATCAATACCAGAAGCGGAATGAAGTTTAACTTCTAGCAAGAAGAAGTTTAACAACAAAAGGAATGACCACTAAAATAGTTGGAAATTTGATCGGAAGGATAATAGAAAACGATGATGAGGAATCAATCAAGGATGTTGTGCGGTTAGTATGCTTGTACCTGTGTGGTACACTATTTTTTTCTGGGCGTGGAATTCAGATCAGCTGGAGTTTTGTTCAGCTAATGGAAGACCTACCTGCTATGAGCAATTACAATTGGTCACAAGCAATACTTGACAACTTAAGGAAATCAGTTGAAGCGTATCCTACAAAACCAAAGAATGTTGCTGGATGTGTTATGCTATTGTTGGTAAGTCAAGCAAACTTTATACTCTTACGCTCTATTGATGCTTATATTTGAGTTGTCTAATATTATTGTATACATTATGACTACGTCGCAGTATTGGCTTTGTGAGAAGACAAATATAATTGAACAAGAGACACAATGCTCCACTGTTCCTAGAATTCTGAAGTGGAATTTGCCAAAGTTGAAAAAAAAGTTGGAAGGGATAGAAAGCTTGGACAATCTCACAAATGTACAGGTGAAATTATTAAATGACTACATTTTGTCTTCATCACTTCCTTTTTTTTTGATTACTATTTTCCTCTTTTTGGCTCTGTACAATTGGTTATTTAGCTTTAATAAGTGAACTACTTCTCAACGATATGTATGTGAAGCAAAAGAGAGGAATGGTTTGCAAATCCAGAGTTATGTGACTGTGAAATTCTTAATATGAATAAAAACCTAATTTTATTTTGATGATAAGGCTTTACAAGCAAGCTGGGTATGTTTAAACAAGAATAGGGAGTTTCACTACTTACTTGTGTCGTGGATAATTCGCATTGTAGATGCTTGATTTGGGATTAGAATTCTCTGATTTGATTGGTGCTAAAATTCTTGCTAATTTGGATATTAGCGGATAATGACAATTACCATCGTATTATGTCCCCTTCAATTCCTTTTTACATTTTGGAAAGCGAGGTGTTTGTTTGAGTTGGAATTTTTAGGGGCTAGATTTTGAGGTTTCTGTTTGTGTCTCATTTATATTGTCATAAAACAAATTCGCAGAGCCTCATGGCATGTATCAGTATGTTGTCGTAAACAAGTTCCCAGGGGGGGTCTGCGAAATTGTTTATGTAAATCAATGTAATTATTGATTATTATTAGTTTTTCAGTAACGAAAGTATAAATAACGAAATCAATGTAATTGTTTAGAGTAATCCTATTTCCAAACATCTCAAAACATCGTCTTCTACAATATAGAAAGAAAAGAACATTTTGGATGTATCAGTATGTATTGTAAACAAGTTCCCAGGGGGATCTGCGAAATTGTTTATATAAATGAAAACAACTTCGCAAGAGTTCAGCAAGTATCTACGAACCAGATCAGTTTTTCACAGACCTTTGTTGGGTAACTGTCCTGTGGTGGTAATTGTCCTGTGGTAAGGAATGAGCAGCGCACATTGTTGAACTGATCTGTTACCTATTCAACTTTATGGTGGTTGCATATATCAGTATGTTCAAATATTCACAATTTCGCAGAAATTTTGTTCCAGTGTATACTATGACAAACAAATTCGCAGGCCTTTGTATTTTATTTGGCATTTGATATTTACCTTTAATGAATAAACAACTTCCTGACTTGAAAACTATTAAATTGCAGCTGTTGGACAGTATCCTTCAAGGAACAGATAGGGAGGTTCGAGTGTTTCGTACACTTCGTAACGAACAAAACACTAGCAACATGATTCAGGGAAACTCAGAACATAACGAAAGACAGTGTGATGAAGATCATGGAAGCACAGGAAAGAATGATGAAGACCATGGAATCTCAGAACATGATGATAGCCCGGAGCATTATAATGAAATCCAACATGAAAGCACAGAAAAGTGTAGTGAAGATCATGGAAGTGAAGAAAATGAGGAGCAACAGTGTGATGAAGATCATGGAAGCACAGGAAAGGATGATGAAGACCATGGAATCTCAGAACATGATGATAGCCCAGAGCATGATAATGAAATCCAACATGAAAGCACAGAAAAGCGTAGTGAAGATCATGGAAGTGAAGAAAATGAGGAGCAACGAACACCAATTTATGTTCCTTACTGTGGTTCGTTAGCGTTAGTATCAGAATATGGACTTGAAAATTTAGACTTTAATCAAACTGAGGAGCAAAGTGAGCAGCAATCTCCGATATATTTAGATTCTGCAATGACAGGTAAATCGCCTCTTAATGTTCTTTCAGAAGCAGCAGCCATCGAACATAGTCTGGTATACAAAAGAAGATCGAAAATGGCAGGAACTGAATCACAAAAGTTGATTAAATCTACAGAACCCGAACAACCATCATGTCTTTTTCTGGATTCCACAAGTACATTGCAAGGTGAGAAGGTGCAAATGACTACGTTTTTGTTTGTTTCATTACTATTGTATTTTACAATGCTATGCGAAATTGCTTATTTGGCCTTATTTTGCTTTAATGAGCAAACTATTTTTCAATGATATGTGTGTGTGTAGCAAAAGAGAGTAATGGTTTCCCAATGCAGATTTATGTGACTGTGAAATTTTTAAATGACAGGTGAAACACCAGCAATCGAAAAGCAATCGGATTTTAATCTGTATTCAGCCCTGCAAAAAGAGAATGAAGCCGCAAATTGCAGAAGTACAGAACCCGAACAGCCATCATGTCTTTTTCTGGATTCCATAAGTACATTGCAAGGTGAGGAGGTGCAAATTACTACATTTTTGTTTGCTTCATTACTATTGTATTTTACAATGCTATGCGAAATTGCTTATTTGGTCTTATTTTGCTTTAATGAGCAAACTATTTTTCAATGAGCAAAACTATTTTTTTTAATGAGCAATGCACAATGAGTACTTAGCATTATTGAACTGATGTGTGATGTATTCTAGGGCTGTCCAGAAACCCGACCCGACCGACAAACCGACCCGACCCGACCCGAAAAATGACTAACGGACGGTTCTGATTTCATGTGTCGGTCGGGTTCGGGTTCAGATTTTCGGATTTTGAATACTGTCGGTCGGGTTTCGGGTGCCCATATAATGTGTCGGGTTCACCCGACCCGACCAAAACTTGCACATATAAAAAGAAAAAAAAACCCTACACTAAACTTCAGCCCTCATTTTCCACGCAGCCATCAGCCCGCAGCCCTCTCGCGTCTCGCCCCTCTCCACTCTCCAGGTCTGGTGCAGCGGCCACCGGCACAGGCCACCGCCATCAAATCGACGCCCCTCTCCGCTCTCCAGTAGTCGAGTAGTCCCCCTTTTCTCTCTCTCTGCCCCTCTCCACTCTCCAGATCTGCTCCTCAACCCTCACCAGTGCCACCACGGTACCACCTACGTGACTACGTCCAGTCGTCCATGCCCACCGCCACCGGCCACCGCTATCAAATTGACGCCGAGCCCCACGTTTACCGACGCAACTGGTCCCCCTTTTCTCTCTCAATCGATCGGTAGTGTGGTACATCTCTCTCTCTCTCTGCGAATTTCTTTACGAGAGTCGAGACTACGACTGTTACAATGAATTTCGACTGTGATTTGTTTGATCTGATGAATCGATCAGTTTACTGTGATTTGTTTACTGTGAATTTCGACTGTGATTTGTTTAAATTTTTCCCCTTTTTTGGCTGTAGAATTTCGACTGATAAAGTAAAGCAAAAAAAAAACAAGAGTGTGATTTGTTTTTGCATTTTTGTGTACTAGCAGTCCAGCATGGTAGATTATTGATAGTTGATACTGCTGGGACCTTGTAGTGATGACTGATGATACTGTTGGGACCTTGTATTGATAGTTTATCAGTGTGAATTTCGACTGATAAAGTAGAGCAAAAAAAAAAATTGGGTTTTTTTTTTAATCCCCCAATTTTCGTTTAACTTGTTTATTAGGGTTTCGTGTTAATATTTGTTGCATTGATTGTTTTGTGATATTTGAGACAATGATTTGATCCGATTGAATCAGTTAGGTTGTGGGTTTGTTGATAGAGTTTACTGCTGATAGAGTTCAGTTTACTGCTGATTGATGGGGCTTTGGACCTTGGTAATTGATGATATTTGAAGTTTTTAATTATCAAAAAAAAAACAATTCTTTGAAGTTTTTAATTGTCTTCTAATTTTTCTTTCTATGTAACAGGTTTGAACGGACATGGAAAATATGGGATTGGGAGCGGCAGCAGCCGCAGCACGCCAGTCGCCAGCACTATGGAGTATGGACTATGGAGTTGGAGTATTGATTACTTTATTTTATTATGGACTTGTGTTTGGCTAATTTAAATTATTATGGACTTGTTGTGTTAATCATTTTAGACTTGTTTTGGTGGTCGTCTAAACTTGTAATATGGTGGTAGAAAACTGAATGTTTTGACTTGTGGTTGATTGGTTGTGTGGTTGTGTATTGCTGTTGAAAAAACAGGGGAGTAGAGACTAGAGACTAGAAAAACAGGGCTGGCTACTCTCTGTAATTTTTGTGTGTGTGTTTTTGGCATTTTTGCTATGTGGTTGTTCTTTTATGCATCTGCAAATGCAATGCAAAATTGCAAATTGTGTGGGAAGTGGGAACTGGGAATTGAAAAACAAGGCTTGGAGCCTTGGATTGAACTATGGGGCATGGCCCAAAATATTTATGCTAATCCTTGGGCCATTTGGCATGCTGAAATGGTGAAAAATTAGCCCAAAATAAATAAAGAAGTAAAAAAAAAAAGGCCCAGAAACATAAATCCGGCCCAAATAATGGCCCAACAAAACTGCCCGAAAATTGGCCCAATCCGACTATCCGACCGAACCCGACCAACTCAACCCGACAGCGTTTCGGTCGGAGCCCGACTAACTATTCGGTCGGGTTCGGGTGGCACTGTAGCAATCCGACAACAGTCGGGTCGGGTCCAACCCGACCCGAACCCGAAAAAATCCGCCCGTGGCCACCCCTAATGTATTCATAGCTATTTGAATAGGGGGTTTCACTGCTTACTTGTGTTGTGGATAATTCGCATGGTAGGTGCTTGATGTGAGATTAGAATTCTCTGATGTGATTGGTGCTGAGATTCTGAGGTGTCTGTTTGTGTCCGATTTATATTGTCGTAAAACAAATTCGCAGAGCCTCATTGCATGTATCAGTATGTCTTCTTATACAAGTTCCCAGGGGGGTCTGCGAAATTGTTTATGTAAATCAATGAAATTAGGTTTTATTGTTTATGTAAATCAATGCAATGGCCCACAGGTGGTTGTTTGATTTTTGTTTGAGATATTGAGTACAGATGGGGGAAGAATATGGGGTTTCAATGCTTACTTGTGTTGTGGATAATTCGCATGGTAGGTGCTTGATTTGGAATTAGAATTCTCTGGTTTGATTGGTACTAAGTTTTTTGCTAATTTGTCGTATTATGTCCCCTTCAATTCCTTTTTGCATTTTGGAATGCGAGATGTCTGTTTGAGTTCAAATTTTTATGGGCTAAATTTTGAGTTGTTTGTTTGTGTCCGATTTATATTGTAGTAAAACAAATTCGCAGAGCCTCATTGCATGTATCAGTATGTCTTCTTAAACTAGTTCCCAGGAGGGGTCTGCGAAATTGTTTATGTAAATCAATGTATTGGCGTGAGAGACATGTTTGGCTATGTGTGTGGATTAGAGAAATGGTGAATAATTGAACGGTTTAACGTATAAGGTGAGATGCCGGAAAAGGGGACACACGGGGTCCCAAACAATGCTAGTGGATTTTCATATGAGGATTTGAGTTGTTTTGGTTTTCTGTAAATAATGTGTAGCAAAAGAGAGTAATGGTTTCCCAATGCAGATTTATGTGACTGAAATTTTTAAATGACAGGTGAAACACCAGCAATTGAAAAACAATCGGATTTTTATCTGGATTCAGCCCTGCAAAAAGAGAATGGAGCAGCAACTTGCAAAATTAGAGAACTTTTGGAGCAAATTGATGAAGAGAGAGGGTTGAAGAAGGAACAAATGGAAAAGAATGAAGAACTACTCAAGCAGATAGAGGAAGAGAGGGCTTTGAAAGAAGATGAAATCAAGGAGTTGAAGTCAATCAGAAGTAGAGAACTTATGGAGCAAATTGATGAAGAGAGAGGGTTGAAGGAAGAAGAAATGGAAAAGAATAAAGAACTAGTCAAGCAGATAGATGAATTGAAGTGCGAAGCAGTAAAGCAACAAGAAGAGAATGCAGCCAAAATTGCTGAACTTGTAGTGCTTTTTGATGAAGAGAGAGGCTTGAAGGAGGAAGAAATGAAAAAGAATAAAAAACTAGTCAAGCAGATGGAGGAATTGAAGTGCGAAGCAGTAAAGAAACAAGAAGAGAATGCAGCTAGAATTGCTGAACTTGAAAATCAAGGAGCTGTGATGAATAAAGAGAAGGCAAAACTAATCAATAAGATAGATGAAGTGAGGGCCAAGAGGGAAGAAGAGGTAAAAAATATTTCACAAAAGATCCATTCAAAAGAGTTGGATGAATTGACCAAAGCTTATCTTGAAATGAAGAAAATCCGGAGAGACTATGGAGCACAAATTGTTCTCAAAGACGAAAAAATTAAAATGCTCGAAGAAGAAGTTTCAAAACAACAAATGGCTGCTTCTGTTGGTTCAGAATTACAAGTGGCTGCTCCTGTTAGTTCAGAATTACAAATGGCTGCTCTGACACTACCATAGAACATTGATTGTGAAGAAGATTGTGTAGTTGATGAAATAGCACCAGAGAAAGACGTTCAGGTTCAAAAATTAATCAAGGAAATTAAAGAAAACTATCCTGATGTTGAAGTTCTAGAGAATGCAGTTCACCGAATGAACAAAGCATTCATGTAGAGCCCAAATTCATACATCAAAAGACTGAAGAAGAGGACAGGAAGGAAAACCACGCAAACGGCTGAATATCATTATACACTTCTGACGAAACAACCGAGAAATGCAGCAGAGCTGAATGTGCAAACCTTCCAAGATTATGATGCACCTATTGCAAAGCAGCAGACCACCAATGTTGAACACGAAGAACATTCTAATGATCAAGAAAAAGAAAAGGATGTCATTGATTTTATTCCAGAGCAATACAGAGACATGGTTAGAATTATATTGGAAGATGGATCGAGGTAAGAATCGTACAAAAAACCTGAAGTTAGATTTTCCTAACTACTTTGAAACTGTACCTACTAATATACAAATCTAACTTGCAGTATTCGTGTTTGGGCTGCGGAAGACCTTGACTGTTTTGTATTTGATGATGATTTCAGAGTTCTTGTGCTAGATGAAGCTCTAACGACTGGGGTAAAATTAAATATGCTACTTGACTTTCATTAAATGTGTTTACCTCTTGCGTACACTTAACATCGTGCATATATATTCGGACACAGATTGTTGGTGCGTATTCCCAAATCTTGATGGATCAAAACAAAATGAAAAAAGAAAGGACAACTCAACCTAAATTTTCGCTTGGATTGGATACATGAACATCATACGTGTTCAGCACCAGATTCACGGTAAGAAACAATATTTTTAAAGTCCCTGCAGCGTAACAATTTGTTCATTAAGTTTGTTAAGCTAATTCAACTCTATGGACATGTGAAATCAGATAATGAAATTAAAAGCAGAAAGAACAGATGTGCTTAAGCAAGGTCTGGCAGCTGCTATGGAATGCACGTTTATTCATTTCCCATTGGTTTATTTTAACCACTGGACACTGCTTGTACTTAATACACTTAATGGGAGATGGGATTTTTATAACTCATTGGCAAGACTGAACAAGAGGCATGTGGAGAAGGCAAAACAACTTGTAAGATAAGTGATTACATATTACATTTTTCATATAGTATGTTTTGCATTACTCGGAATGTTTCAAAATGAATTGCAGGCGAATCAAATTGCAAACGACATAAATACCTTCATGGTAGAAGGAACTGTACGAATAACTAACAAGGTCAGGATTGTAACAAATACACCGCAACAACACCCAGAATAGTAAGTTTCAACGAACTTTGAATTTGTTGGCAAAGGTTAACGTTTAATTCACTAACGTCAATACAATTTTCCTGCAGTGTTGATTGCAGAGTTATAGTTTGCTATCTGATGAATAGAATATCAAGGAACAAAGAAATTGATCCGAAGCTATCACGAGAACAATGCATAAGATTCAGAGCAAAAATGGCTGTTAAATTGTTAACCGATAAACCAAGATCATGGAGTCTGGAAGACAATGAAGACGCTGTTTTTGATATTTGAGTTATTTTAAATAATGCTAGTGGTTTTTTTTTTTGCAAACAAATATAGAAATGTCATTCTTTTTGGACACATGCTCTTTGACTTGCCACAAATTCGCTGACCTGCTATATGTATGTGAAATTGTTTGTCTGTGAATCCAAAGTTGCATGGCTGTGAAATTGCTCATTCCAATTTTGTAGGAATGAGCACTGCACAATGAGTACTTAGCATTATTGAACTGATGTGTGATGTATTCATAGCTATTTGAATAGGGGGTTTCACTGCTTACTTGTGTTGTGGATAATTCGCATGGTAGGTGCTTGATGTGAGATTAAAATTCTCTGATGTGATTGGTGCTGAGATTCTGAGGTGTCTGTTTGTGTCCGATTTATATTGTCATAAAACAAATTCGCAGAGCCTCATTGCATGTATCAGTATGTCTTCTTAAACAAGTTCCCAGGGGGGTCTGCGAAATTGTTTATGTAAATCAATGAAATTAGGTTTTATTGTTTATGTAAATCAATGCAATGGCCCACAGGTGGTTGTTTGATTTTTGTTTGAGATGTTGAGTACAGATGGGGGAAGAATATGGGGTTTCAATGCTTACTTGTGTTGTGGATAATTCGCATGGTAGGTGCTTGATTTGGAATTAGAATTCTCTGGTTTGATTGGTACTAAGTTTTTTGCTAATTTGTCGTATTATGTCCCCTTCAATTCCTTTTTGCATTTTGGAATGCGAGATGTCTGTTTGAGTTCAAATTTTTAGGAGCTAAATTTTGAGTTGTCTGTTTGTGTCCGATTTATATTGTAATAAAACAAATTCGCAGTGCCTCATTACATATATCAGTATGTCTTCTTAAACTAGTTCCCAGGAGGGGTCTGCGAAATTGTTTATGTAAATCAATGTATTGGCGTGAGAGACATGTTTGGCTATATGTGTGGATTAGAGAAATGGTGAATAATTGAACGGTTTAACGTATAAGGTGAGATGCCGGAAAAGGGGACACACGGGGTCCCAAACAATGCTAGTGGATTTTCATATGAGGATTTGAGTTGTTTTGGTTTTCTGTAAATAATGCTAGTGATTTTTTTTTTCCAAAAAAATGTAGAAATTTCCTTCATTTTGACACATGCTCTCACTTGCTAAAAATTCGCAGACCTGTTATATGTATGTGAAAGCATCTGGGAATCCAAAGGTGCATGTCTGCGAAATTGTTCGTATGATTGAAAATAAGACAATTTCGCAGACCTATTCACAGCTATATGGATCTTAAATCTGCTTTATATTGTTATGAAACAAATTCGCAGTGCCTCATTGATTGTAGATCTGCAAATTTGTTCCATCTCTCTATGGTCCTGCTCAGAAGAGAAACCTGAGTGGGTGATCCTTTTGTTCTCTGGAAGTGTGTACATATCCTGGACTTGAAAGTGAGAGTTAATCTCCTGCACATGCTGCAGAAGAAAGGTTTGGAGTTTTGCTTCTTCTTAATCTTGGAGGACCGGATACGCTAAACGATGTCCAACCATTTTGGTTCAATTTATTTGCAGATTTGGTATGTTCACCTAATTATTTCTGCTCTTTATCTTTCTGTTGACAAGAAGTAAATGCTTTTTTGTAGGACATGCTTAGGGGCTGCTCTAACAAATGCTATACCTTGAAACAGGATATTATTCGTCTACCAAGGCTATTGCGGTTCCTCTAACGCCCATTGGCACAACTAATTTCTGTGCTGCAAGCTCCAAAAAGTAAAGAAGGGTATGCTTCAATAGGAGGGCGATCGCCTTTGAGGAAGATAACAGATGATCAGGTGAGATACACGTCTGCTGACTAACAGTGGGGTATGCTTCAGTGGAGTTCTGTTCACAGTCACCGTTGTTGTTCTTTACTAGTTTCACTAGTTTATGTCATTCTGGGTATTTTATGAGTTTGGATTGGTTGCATTATTCTGGTTAATATGCTCCGCACTTGCTGTGTTGCTAACATTTTGAAATCTCTTGCAGGCAATTGCCCTTAGAAATACACTGGAATCAAAGGAAACTCTTGTACATGTATATGTTGCAATGAGATATTGGCACCCATTTACTGAAGAAGCTGTTCAGCAGGCAAGTCTTAACAGCATGTAGCATGTTCATATGCTCTGTTGAAAATCTACTTGTTTGTGATGATTTAGTTTCACCTTTTATGTATCGATGTATGAAGTTGTGTAGCTCTAAGATCTATGTTTCTGTTACTTTTTTTTGTTTCAAGCTTTGCATGCTTATTGGCCCCATATTTTGGTGCTCTTTCTATTTCTCAAAAAGAAAATCCCAATCTCCTCTCGATACCAAAAAGAAAAAAATAACAAAAGTTTGATCCTGAATACTACATTACAGCTATTTTGAGATGTCTGATTTTCTGGCATTGATTACTTGTTTTTCTCCTCTATATAGAGCCGTGTTGGGCCTGTACATTGGTTGAAGCCCTATACAGATGAAGTACTTGTTGAGTTTGGGGGAAAAGGCGTGAAGAGTCTCTTGGCTGTTCCTGTGAGCTTGGGGTAAAAGTGTGAAATTGATAGGTCATTTTCACAGTGTGAAATTGTGTGAAATTGAGAATTTCACACTATGAAATTGTGTGAGACTGAGAATTTCACACTGTGAAATTTGTGAAAAACACTCATAGATAGGTCATTTTCACAGTATGAAATTGAGAATTGTGTGAAATTGAGAATTTCACACTGTGAAATTTGTGAAAAACACACATAGATAGGTCGTTTTCACAGTGTGAAATTGAGAGTTGTGTGAAATTGAGAATTTCATACTGTGAAATTGTGTGAGACTGAGAATTTCACACTGTGAAATTTGTAGGTGGAAGAGGACAAACTACAAAGAGATCAAGAGGAAGAAGAGGCTAGAAAATTGCAGGTGGAAGAGGACAATGATGACAAGGATGACGAGGACGACGATGACGATGACGAGGACGACAATGAGGAGGAAGATGACGACGACGATGATGAGAACGACGATAACGAGGACGACGAGGACGAGGACGAAGATGAGGACGACGGGGATGAGGATGAGGATGACGGGGATGAGGATAAAGGAACTAACGATATGCACTATCAACAAGTCATCACCAACGGACACAAAAGTCCCCTTCCTAGTCCCCTTGCGAATCTGTAAAAGAAGAACAAAAAACGTAAATATGAATCTATGGCTAGTTTTATGTTACTGGTTAGACAAGAATTTGTGCGTAGTTTAATATTACTGGTTTTTCTACGTTAATGTTAATGGAACCATGGGTTACTGGTCTTCCTACTTTAATGGTAATGGAATCCTGTTGTGTTTTTCATTGTGTCTGATAAATTTCGTATCATCCATAAGGAATATGTTAGGTCTCCGATTTTGTTATGTCTGCAAATTTTGTATCATCGATTATACATATTTTTAATTGCACAGTTCTATGTGTTGTAATTGTAATATGAAATGAAAATAACATTTCGTACGACAACTTCATAGGATTCTGCGAAATTGTCTATATGTAGGCAAGTTGAGTCTGCGAAATTGTTTATATGTAGGCAAGTTGATTATACATGTTTTTTATTTGACACTTCTTCGTATTTGTAATTGGTTTTTAATTTCACAATTTTATATGTATTTGTAAATGAGAAATCAAAAATATTTAAAAAGTGATTTGATGATAGAGGGTAGTGGATGGTCTGATGACGAATTAGATCCATTGGTTCGTCAGAGTTGTGTGGATGGTCTGATGACGAATTTCGCTGACCTTTGTACCAGTCATTAAAAATGCGTAGAAGGAAATGTTGATCTAGAATCATGGGTTCCTGGTGTTTGTACTTTAATGCTAATGTAATCTACTTTTCTATTGAGTTTTTTGAATTCGTTTGGGGAATATGAGAACATCTTCAAGAATTGATGCTACATAGCCGTTGAAATTGAAAATTTCAAACTGTGAAATTGTGTGAGACTGAGAATCTCACACTGTGAAATTTGTGAAAAATACACATAGATAGGTCATTTTCACAGTGTGAAATTGAGATTTGTGTGAAATTGTGTGAGACTAATAATTTCACACTGTGAAATTTGTGAAAAACACTCATAGATAGGTCATTTTCACAGTATGAAATTGAGAATTGTGTGAAATTGAGAATTTCACACTGTGAAATTTGTGAAAAACACTGAATTTCAAAAGAAAAACATTGCAAAATTTTTTGAAAGTCGCCGACAAAAGCAATGTAATTATTATTTATTAGTTTTTCAGTAAAGAAAAGTGTAAATGGAAACCTTGTAGAATTTTCTTCAAAATGAAAAGCACGTTCGAAAAAAGAAAATGATTTGTACAGACCCTGTTTTTGTCTTGTAGCAAGAAATGGAAATCCGTACACGTTCCTACAGTCGTTGTCTTTTAACAAGAAATGGAAAACCCAACGCGTTTTAGCCAAAATCCTACTCATTTCTCCCAAAAAGCGGAAAGCCCAACAAAAAAGCCATGGCAAGCCGCCTGGAAAAATTGAGTGAAAGTTGCGAAATGGTGTACGCCGGTACGCGAGTGCTGCTACGTGAGGTGAAAAAACTCAGGAAAGAGATCAAGAGGCTGAAAGAGGAAGAAGAGGCTAGGAACTTGCAAGTGGAAGAGGACAACGACGACAACGATGACGAGGACGTCGATGACGATGACGAGGACGACAATGAGGAGGAAGATGACGACGACGATGACGAGAACGACGATAACGAGGACGACGAGGACAAGGACGAAGATGAGGACGACGGGGATGAGGATGAGGACAACGGAGATGAGGATAAGGGAACTAACGATATGCACTATCAACAAGTCATCACCAACGGACACAAAAGTCCCCTTCCTAGTCCCCCTAGTCCCCTTCCGAATCTGTAAAAGAAGAACAAAAAACGTAAATATGAATCTGTGGCTAGTTTAATGTTACTGGTTAGACAAGAATTTGTGCGTAGTTTAATGTTACTGGTTTTTCTACGTTAATTTTAATGGAATCATGGGTTACTGGTCTTTCTACTTTAATGGTAATGTCTGCAAATTTGTATCATCCATAAGGAATATGTTATGTCTGCGAATTTGTTATGTCTGCGAATTTTGTATCATTGGTTATACATATTTTTAATTGCACAGTTCTATGTGTAGTAATTGTAATCTGAAATGAAAATAACAATTCGTAAGACAATTTCGCAGACCTTTGTACTAGTCATTGAAATTGTGCAAAAGGAAATGTTCATCTAGAATCATGGGTTCCTGGTATTTTTGTACTTTAATGCTAATATAATCTACGTTTCTGTTGGGTTTTTTGAATTCATCTGGGGAAATACGAGAACATCTTCAAGAATTGATGCTACATAGCCGTGGCCAACAGAAGAAAACAACTTCATAGGACTCTGCGAAATTGTCTATATGTAGGCTAGTTGACTCTGCGAAATTGTTTATATGTAGGCAAGTTGATTATACATGTTTTTTATTTGACAAACAGAAAGATATTTTAAAAGGGATTTGAATATTAAAGTAATTGTTAGGCTGCGAAATTCTCTACTATGAATGACCATATGTAAATATCTTGATTGTACTGTTCATACTTACATATACGAACCAGACTATTCAATTAGAACAAAAAGAATAAACTAACATTCTGTTTCCAACTGAAGTGTCATTTAATGTACTGAGACTTCTAACTCCTATTTATAAATGATAAGGACGTTGTTTTTTTTTTTCCCTATGTTTACCAATAAATTCTAAATCTTTTAGCATTTCAAAACAGCTCCACTTGCCATAATCTAATCTGCCCAAGTTCTTTGAAGAGGCAAAAATCAAACATAACAATGCTAAAGTGTGTTGTTCCAAATGATATTCCAAAGCAGGCATCACAATTGGCTTCCTTTGAAGGGTTACCTCTAGTGAAATGACTCCCAATACTATATGTATTTGTAATTCAACAGTTTCCAAGCATGTCAAAACACCATTTATACAATAGCCAATGAAAATAACATTTCATTGTACAATTTCGCAGACTTTTGTACCACTGCCTTCTACATTGGAAAATTTCTCAGATTTCATAACCACATATGGCAAAGGAATTAGAAATAGTTAATAAAAGTATTGGTGCTACATAGCCATGACAAACAGAAAGATAAAACTTCACTGGACTTTGAGAATTTGTTTATATGTGAAGCAAGTAAAAAGCAGAATAAAACAAGTAAAAACAGTATTAGTAAAGGACAAATGCTTTCAGTGCTGCAATGGTTCTTTGCACCTTGCCCTATTATGTCTCCCAACTTGGCCACACCTCCCACATGTGATCTTCCTGGACTTCACTCCAGTCGAAGGGATACGTTCAGTTCGTGGTCTTCCTGGTGGTCTCTTATTACAAAGTGGAGGAAGAAGAACATTGGCATCAGAACCAACAGAAACATCCTTCCATATGGTAGGAACAGGATTGATGGATTTGGAGTATGTGTTATGGAAAGCATCAACAGAGTAGTAATGATCCACATAGTCATTCAAGTTTCCCCCCCTCTCTTCAGAGCACAGAATGCATGAGCACATGGGAAACTATTTATCTGCCATTCTCCACAAGAACAACTCCGGGAAGATATATTGACACTCACAGAAGGGTCGCACCGAACCTCATACAAATCATCACTCGACCTAGAAATAGCCCACGTCTTTGACATATTGAACAACCCCTTGAATTTCTTTTCCATGATAGGACATATCACACCTTTCCATTTCATTGATGCTGATCTCCTTGCAGACATCTGTTCCATTATTTTTAGCCTAATCTTATCAAAAAGCAAAGTAATAGGCAAACTCCGTTCCTTTTTTATCCAATTATTAAAGCACTCCACTAAATTTGAACTCAATTCACCATATCTCTTTCCTGAAAAATAAGCATGACACCAATGCTCATTATCTAATGTATCCAGGAAGGCAGCAACTTTTACTCCACCTTCTTTCTTGAGTTTGTTCAACAACTTTTCAAATTCTTGTACTGTTGGTGCATAAGCACACAAATTGAACAAATTCACTAGATACTTCTTCTTGCTATTGTCCAACCCTCCAAAACGTTTCTTCAAATTTTCTTTTAAATGAACCAGACAATGGGAATATAGCGAAGAAGGGAAAATTTGTTTGACAGCTTGCACCAAACCATCATGCCGATCAGAAACAAAATCCAAAACCCTTCCATCTTCAAGGAAATCCTTCAACTGTTCCATAAACCAATACCAGTTTTCATAATTCTCCAAATCAACGACAGCAAGACAAAGCGGATACAAACCTACAATCAATCCAAAACGGATAAGAAAATTGAACTACTTGACTAACAAATCCCCAACAGAAGTCAATCAGAAAATGCATATCCTACTACTTAATAGAAGCAGTTTAACACGTAAATTTTCTGTAAATGGAGAAAAAGGAAAAATGCAGAACCTGTGTAACGCAAGAACAAAACTTGACCCCAATAAATGAGGAGGGAAGAAACTATTGTTTGTATAAAAATGATAGTGAAATGTTACCTTGGTTACCATCTTTTGCACAAGCCGATAACAAGCATCCATTGTGTGTACACTTCAAAAAAGTGCCATCGACAAACAGAATAGGCCGGCAAAAAGTGAAGCCATACTTGCAAGCGGCAAACCCGAGGAACATCCTCTTGAAATGCTCAGAATCATGACGCTCTAACACACACATACTATCTGGATTTGAAGCTCTAAAAGCACCAACAAACCATGACAATTCCTTAAACGACTCCATATAATCCCCATATACGTGTGCTCTAGCTTTTTTAACTGCCATCCAAGCTCGACGATAAGTGATCTCAACACCATAATGTTTCTTCATATCCTTCATAACCTCAACTAGACGTTTTGATTCATCAGATCGCATGTCTTCAGAAACCAATCTACCAACAAAACTAGAAGTACTACGAGAACTACTATATGACAATGAAGCATCCCCACAAGTGTGCTCACCAACAAACTGCTTTATAATAAAGTAACCACTAGGCATTTCTAACTTGGCCTTCACAATCCAATTACATTCCTTTGATGTATGCCTTTCCAAACAAACAGCCTTCACTGTTTGGGCATCATTTTTGGCATAAACATATTTGAAACCATGGAACAACGAATACATAGACAACGCATTACGAAAACCAACAGCCTCGTCAAGGAAAACCTGACCAACTCCGACAATTGCATTACACCAACCAGCTGACTTCAGAACCTTATTGTTGTTAGTACCACTAAATGATGGTAGCAAATCCACTTGAGTGCCAACAGAATCTAATGACACCAACTGATCACAACCTACATCACCACTACTGCTACAATCATCAACAACAGTAGAGACCGTACTTGTATCAACCAAATCTTTGACAGCAACGTCAACACACTCAGTCCTAGATGACAAGGTTAAAGCATATAAGACACACAAGTCCTCATCAGACTCCAGCAAACACTTCGGATGGCCAGCAAATGAGTAAGAAAGGGAAAATGAGCCTTCGGACAAATCTTTCCACTTTGCAAATAACTTCGTCATCAAAGATTGAAAACTCAAAGTTTGTTCTAACAGAACACCACAACTAACGTCACCCCGTTTGCACAACAATACCACAACATTTTCCATAATCCCCATAGACCTAAAACAAAACAGAAGTACTTAGAAAAAAGCCACCAACTCAAAACATCACCAATGAGTTTAACTAGAGTAAATATCAATCTTCAAAACTCAATAGTTGTAATTCACATACGAAATCACAGCTTTCACCTACTGAATCAAGAGAAATCCAATAGTTCCACAAACTCATAGCATCAAACTTCAGTACTTTCACTTAATTGATCAAGTAAATCGAGTAAAACAGAGAGAGAGACGTTATATCAGCAGAAATAAATCGAGTGAATCGAGACACAAAAACAGGAGAGAATGAATGTGACACATGTTGTCAGTTGCTAAAAATTCGCAGATCCGTTATATGTATGTGAAAGCGTCTGGGAATCCGAAGGTGCATGGCTGCGAAATTGTTCGTATGATTGAAAAGAAGACAATTTCGCAGACCTATTCACAGCTATCTGGATCTTAAACAACAACTTCTACAATATACGAAGGAAAAAACATTGTGAATATATCAGTATGTCTTATTAAACAATTTCGCAGAGCTGTTGTATTCTATTCGTCATTGGTTATTTAATTTTGATGAATAAACAACGTAGATTGCTGCGAAACTTTTCATATGTGAAATAGAACATTTTCGCAGACCTTTGTAGGGTAGTGCAATGAAATGAGCACTGGATTGAAATCGAGTAGTTGTAATTCACGTACGAAATCACAGCTTCCACCTACTGAAACAAGAGAAATCCACTAGTTCCACCAACTCATAGCATCGAACTTCATGACTTTCACTTAATCGATCAAGTAAATCGAGTAAAACAGAGAGAGAGAGAAGGTATATCAGCAGAAATAAATCAAGTGAATCGAGAAACAAAATCTACAAAAAATTAAAGAAATCGACTGAATCGAATGAATCAACCAAACCTTCTGAATTGAAATCGATCTACAAAAATAAACGAAATCACTGAATCGAATGAATCAACAAACCTGCTGGATTCAGTCGATATGAAGAATGAACGAACGGAATGAATGAATGAACAAAATCCAATTAATCCGCGCAAAATCCACTCAAATCTCAAGAATCTAATCAAATCTCATCACGAATGGAAACCCGCAGTGATTAGCGGTGGAACCGTGGAAGTCGTTTATGTTTTTGAAGAGAATGAATAAGATCAAACCCGCGAAAATAAAGGAAATAAGGGTAGAATGGTAACTTCAACTTCTGTTTATCCTTGCACGTAATTAAACAGCTCTTGCATCCTTAATGGGAATTAGAAGTCAAAAAACTGGACCGGCTGGTAATTTTCTGATATGAAAAATCATCGAGCACAATTGTAATAGCTCATATACTTTGCTATTTTTGGGTCGCATTGTAGATATAAATATATAACTTTTTGTTTATATATAGTTATGATTTTTCGAGGTAGTATAGTGCAATTTTTGAACACCCTTCGAAGAATTTCTTGAGTCACCACTGGCTCGACTTCACCCAGAATTGCAGTATAAACCACAACATGCAACGACGACCCCCTCTCTCCATGTTACACAACCATCGGTCCAAACGTTCAAGTTGGATGAAGTAATCAGTGAATATTAAATCTGGTATTTGCAGAGTGCATGATTAGCAATCATATAATCAATTCTAGTTGCACACCAGATTAAATGAGCCCAAACGTTTAGACCAAGTTCGGGTTGGCCCAAGCCCAGCAAGCCGAGTACTTTCCCAAGTTCAAGCCCAAACTAGACCTCCGACCGTAGCCTGCCGGCCCACAAATCCTGAGTTCCGCCCCTATCTCATCCAGGTGTTTAGTGGCGGCGTATCCAATGAACTTGGCTTTTGTAATCCCCAATAATGAGTTAATTCTCATTCATTCTTTAAATGAGTTTTGTTCATAATCATATTTTGGATCACCATAATTTTCAAACAAATCTTCTATTTTTGCAACAGTTTTTTTCACATATGCATAGGTTGTGACGTAGAAACTGACCCTAGCTTTTTCTCATTTTTTCCCCCTCCGAAGGGATCGAGTTTTTTTTTTTGGGGCAAGGGATTGAGGTTAATACTTGATGTGTACCCAGTTTCATTTTGGTAGGTGGTCGTCAGCGTTTAAGAGTTCATGCAACAAAAACTTTTGGAATTGACGACTATTTGGAATTCCTTTCCCCTTTATTTTGGAGGTGGCATGAACTGGCATTTTATTATTAATAAAAAACATAAGGCCTTAAAATCTAATGCCAAATTATATTTCTTTATGGTTTCATGAATAAAGCGAATGAAACCACTTTTCTAACCATTTGGCTTCACTAGCCGAGTAGCTGCCAAATTATCTTTCCCGTTTTGTAGTTTGCAAAACAAAAATGATACTCATACAACAATCTAAACACAATCTCTCACATACATGTGGGCCTCACACACATAGTAGTGGATATGTACGTTGTTGCATCTTCGTGTTCACAACCCACACTTACAAAGTGGTCTGGTTGATTCATGAGGACTATGTGGTCGAAAAGAGTACGGTTGTACAAAAATGCAAGAACCACACTTATTTACACACCCAAATGCACATCCACACTTACAAGCGACATGTAGTGTGTGTGGAGCCCACACCCTTGTGAGTGTGGGTGTGTAACTGTGTGTGGTTGTCAGGGCCGGCTTATAGGGTAGGCGAGAATGTTTCCAAATATTAATATTAAAATGTTTCCAAATAAAAACACAATTGTACCTTATTTTCTTCAAAAATTCTTGCAATCATATCTTTTTATATTTATATTGTTATTATTGTATCCTTTTAGTTTGATTTATTTTTTGTTATTTTTAGTACTTTTATCATTTTTTTTAAAGAAATTCATGAATGTAAAGAGCTCAATATAGGAAATTCGCTTCAGGCCTCCAAAATATATGAGCCGGCCGGCACTGGTGGTTGTAGAATGATTGATGGTTGTAAATGCCAAAATACAAGAGGATATGTGCCTTAATTGTTGCTACTACATTAATTTCATATTTGGTTCAAAAGCCCTAAGTAGTAACAAATTTAATTTCTTGCTGATGTTCATCGAAGCTAGCTAGCTCTTTTTGTCTGAAATTGCATTCACTTCCCATGCTATATATAGACTTCGATTTTATCTTTCATCCAAAATAAAATGAGCCCCCTGCCTAGCTAACTCAACCTGCCAATTAATTAACATGCATAGAGAGAGATCGAGGAAAGTGGTGTTATATACATATATGTTTTTCAGTTTTTGATAGTTAATTAGGAAATTAAGATAACTGTACGTGTATATGGAAATGTGACGCATCTAACGACTTTTAGGGGCATTGCTTACAAAAGCAAAAGCCTAGAATTTAAGCGCATCGATCCTCTTTCAAACTTCTCGTTAAATTGCGTAGGGTGAATTTCAAAAAACCCCCTCCATCTACCACAGAAAAACAACAACCCCCTCTATCTACCAATTGAATCATTAACCCTCCTCCATCTATTTTCGAGTTTCAATATCCCACTTTTTGAAAATTTCAGTTAACGGAGAACGCGAAAGGTCCATATTACCCCCTAACCCTAAAATCATTTGGGCGGGGAACAACTCTCGTTTTCCCCCATTAACCCTTGTAACCCTAAAATCATTACCGTAATATTTCTGACGTCCTATCCAATCTGCCTCCCTTCGTAAGAAACATGATCTCTCTCATACATGATGGAAAAGAAGATTTGAGCTCCATACGCGACACAGTAATGAAGTAGCTGAGAAAGAAATCGCAAGCCCTATTTTTCTCTCATTTTTTTAGAAGAATCGAAAATCCTCTTCCTGAATCTGAAGTTGTCTTCCAGGTAATTAGTGATTAAAAAAAGGTTAAATTTGTAGTATAAAATTGCGATTTTATGCATGTGTTGGGGTGTGGTATGATATCCCTTTTGGTTTAATAATAATGTATCGATCTCCTCTTATTTTTCTATTTACAAAGATTTGTAGTGGTCCCCTCCTACTTGTCTGCTTGTATTAAATATGGAGTTGATATGCCCTAATTCATTGAATTGGTCCCCTTTGTTCATTTGTAGGTCATAAAAAAATGGTGGAAATATGGATTACATTGAATATTCATTTAGGGGGTAGGTTTGTCGATGCATCGCAGAGAAAGTATGTGGGTGGGGTTGTAGGTATAAGCAACGTTGACCGAAACCTTTTCACTTATGCTAATCTTATTGATGTTATTGAGGAAATGGGTTGTCTGAGAAACTCTATCATATACCATAAACTACCAAATGCTGACTTAGATGGTGGTCTAGTAGGGTTGAATGGTGATATTGATTTGTTAGACATGTTTGCAACTCATGAGGGGTTTAATGTCCCAATTGAAGTATATGTTGATTCTTCTGGGATGTATAATGGAAGTGAAAATGATGAGGAGGAGTTTAATGTCCCAAGGGAATCAGACCCTGACACTGAACATGAGGGTGATGAGGGAGATAGTGAGAGTGATACTAGTGGGCTTTTAATGTCTAGTGAAGAGAATGATGAGTATGATGTCCCAATTGAAGAGGAGGTTCAAGAGGTTCATGAGGTTCAAAAAAGGGTTTGTACAGGTTCTAAGTTGATGGATGACCTTTCTGATGGTGATAGTAGTGACATTGAGCAGTTAACATTTCCTAGTGAAACACAGGAACATGGTGATGGAGTTGAATATACTCAGTTTGATGAGGTTAAGGACATGGCTGATCCTGAAGTGGTGAAAGGTATGATGTTCAAGAGTGTGTATGAATTCAGAAAATTTCTTAGAGAGTACCATGTAAAGATAGGGTCTGATTTCACATATGTCAAAAATGACAAAGATAGGGTCACAGTAATATGCAAGGAAAAATGTGGTTTTCGAATTCATGCATCCAATGATGGTGACAGTACTACATTTCAAATTAAGAGTTACATAGGTCCTCATGAATGTGGTAGGAATTATAACAATCCCAAGGTTTCATCTGCATGGTTGGCTACAAAATACATTGATAAGCTAAGTGATGATTCTACATTGAAGGTCAAAGGGATGAAAAACACTATTAGGAGGGAATGGATGGTTAATGTTTCAAAAATGAAAGTATACAGGGCTAAGAGAAAGGCACTTGAATTAATTCAAGGAAACTATGATGAACAATACCTCATGTTATGGGACTATTGTGAGATGGTTAGAAGGCATAATCCCGGTAGCACAGCGATGATTACGGTAGAAAGGAATTGGCTTCAAAATTCACCAATTTTCCAGAGGTTGTTTGTAGCTTATGAGGCCCAGGTTGGTGGGTTTCTTAATGGATGTAGGCCTTTCATACAGTTAGATGCATGTTTTTTGAAGGGTCCATATGGTGGCCAACTCCTAAGTGCAGTAGCTAGAGATGGGAACAACCAAATGTTTCCTCTTGCAGTTGCTGTTGCAGAATCAGAGAACAAGAGTAGTTGGATATGGTTTCTTGAAAATCTTGTAAGTGCCTTAGGAAGATGTAGTGGGATGGTGTTCATATCTGATAGGCAGAAAGGACTACTTGAGGCAGTGAAGAAGGTCACACCAGCTAATGAACATAGATTCTGTATGAGGCATTTGTATGCAAATTTCAAATTGGGGGGTTTCAAAGGTAAAGATGAAAAAGATGCAATGTGGGGGGCTGCATGTGCATACACACAACAGGGATTTCAAGAAAAAATGGATGAATTGAAGGCTTTGAATGAAGCAGCTCACAAATGGATGTTAGATCAAAATGTGCAAAACTGGGCAAGGTGGCAATTCAGTGGTTTGGCTAAATCTGCAGTTATTGTTAATAACTTGGCAGAGTCTTTTAATGAAATGATCATGGATGCTAGGGACAAGCCCATAGTCACAATGTTGGAGATGATTAGGAGGCAATTCATGGTGAGATTTCAAGAGAGGCTGCAATACATCCACAAGTTTAAGGGTCCCTTGTGTCCATCAATTCATAAGAAGCTAGAGGGAATAAAAAAATGGGCAAGGGGCTGTTAGTGTCTATACTCTGGAGGGAGGATATTTGAAGTATTTAATGAGTTAAAGACTTACCTTGTGGATCTAGATAACTGTACCTGCACATGTAGAAGATGGGACTTGAGAGGAATCCCATGCATCCATGGTGTGGCTGCAATTTATACTGATAAAGGAAAGCCTGAAAATTATGTCCATGAATTTTACCATATCAGCACCTACCTTAGGGCTTGGGACAGACAGATCTACCCTATTCCTGATAAGTCAATGTGGGTACAAACAGACTATGATCCTATAATGCCTCCTGCGTTGAGGAAGAAGGCTGGCAGGCCTAAAAAAGCAAGGAGGAGAGCTGTTGATGAGCCCAAGAATCCAAATGCTATAAGGAAGCAACCTGAGTCTTTGAAGTGTGGAAAGTGCAGAGAATATGGACACAATCCCAGAACATGCAAAGCCTCAACACAGGTAAATATAATCTTTAGGTTCAGATTTTTTATATCTACCTTCAACTTTAAATATAGTCTTTAAAGTATCTGATTTAGCTTTGAATTATTTGTCTGATTTCACAATATTTATAGGTTCAATAGGCAAAAGGACGAGGTGGAGCTAGAGGTGGTGGAAGAGGCAGAGGTGCAAGTGGAGGTGCTGGAGGAAGAGGTGCTGGAGGTAGGGGTGTAGCTGGAGCTGGAGGAAGGAGTGGAGCTGAAAGTGGTGGAAGAGGCAACGGTGCAAGTGGAGGTGGTGGAGGAAGAGGTGCAATTGGAGGTGCTGGAGGTAGGGGTGTAGCTGGAGTTGGAGGAAGGAGTGGAGCTGAAAGTGGTGGAAGAGGCAGGGGTGCAACTAGAGGTGGTGGAAGAGAGGGTGTAGTTGGTGGTGGTGGAAGAAGAGGTGCAGGTAGAAGTGGAGGAAGGGGTGTAGCTGAAGGTGGTGGAGGTAAGGGTGTAGCTGGTGGAAGAAGAGGAAGCGGTAGAAGTGGAGCTTCAATCACTGCAACAACCAATGGAAGGAGGACTGGCATTGGTCATTGGCTTGGCATTTCTAGCCAAGGATCTTCATCAACACCTTATGAGGAGGGATCTTGAGTCACTGTTGCAACTTCTTCAATACCATATGGACTGCATTTTGAGTCATTGCTGCAACTTCTTCAACACCTTATGGACTGCATTTTGAGTCACTGCTGCAGCTTTTTGTTTAATGCTAGTAGTTAGTTTATGTTATGGATGAAACACTTTAGTATGACTTAAATGACTTAAATTAGGCCTAGTTTATGTAATGGATTATGCACTGTTATGACTGATGGCTTTTGTGATTGGATTATGCACTGTTATGTAATGGATTATGCACTGTTATGAGTTGGAATTGTTATGACATATTGGCTTTTGTGCTTGGCTTTGGCTGTTATGAATTGTAAAAAATAACAGGTGCAGATCTTCCATGTAATACCCCTTTGGACTATTTTACTAATTTGAATGGATACGACGAGTGTGTGGGTTTGTGTTCATGTTTGAGGTAATAAAAAAAGAAAGATCAGTGCTCATGCTCTTGCCTACAAGGCAAATCCAGTCTGACATTTGTAAGGGATTATGCTCTTGCTTAATGGATTATTAATATTTTTTTTTGACTAGATCAGTGCTCTTTTTTCTGGCATTTGCTTAATGGATTGTCAGTGCTCATTTTTTCAGTTTGGAATTTGTAAGGGAAAGGAATGTAAAAAAAGAACTTGATAATTTAGCCATAAGAGGTGCATAAAACCACATAGTGGCATTCCATTTCATTCATAATCTAATCAAAAGGACCATTACATTTTTTTTTGTTCAAACGGAAATTGAAAAGGACCATTACATTCATCCACATAGTTGCATTACATTCATCACATGACCTCTCCCTCATGGCAAGAACAATATACTTTTCTTTGTTCACAAACCTGAAACCCCTAAGACAAATGGCAAAGCACACAACTACCAGAACAATCAAAATAAGTTGGAGCTTCAACACCTTAGCTTCAGACAATACTAAGGACCTCACCAACTCTTCATTTCTCTTCATTAACTGATGGATGTTGTCGCACAAGTCTTGAACTTTTTTGGCCACAGTCTCCTTTGACATCATCAATTCCTCAATTTTCATTACCATTGTTTCATTTCTCCTTAGCAGATCTTCATTTTCAACCTGCAATTTCATCAATTTTCTTGACAGATGCCTTCCATAATCCATTCCTCTAGCACAAGTAGGGGGGTACAAAAAGGTGCAACCATTCGGCTCCTACAATAATCAAATACCAAAAATTAGCTATACATTTCACTAAATTGCAAAATCTGTTTTACCAAAATGCAAAAAACAGTAGAAAACTCACACTTTTTATTACTCCCTCCGTCCCATAATATTTGTCCGGTCCGCAAAACAAGGACGTAAAAATAATGCATTTCTTTCAATAAAAAATTCAAACTTTTTTCATAAATTACAAGAACTCATCGATGCCTAATGAATTGTTGAAAAAAATTTGAATTTTTCTTACAAAAAACATATTATTTTTACGTCCTTGTTTTGCGGACCGGACAAATATTATGGGACGGAGGGAGTAGCTTTTTTTCAGGTTTCTTTCGTTCCAAGGTCGGGATCAGGTTTCTTTCGTTCCAAGGTCGGGATCGCGAAATGGGGGAACAAATCAGAGAGTCAAAACATACCTCATAATTTATGCAACCCAAGAACCTTCTACCTGGGTTGTCATCTGTCTTAGATGTAACAATGGAGCCCTAATTCCACATTTACATAACACAATCGGACTAGGGCTTGAACGTTTCTTGCTATTACCAGAGCTGCTACTTGTCATCGAAGAAGACATGATCCAAGAATGGAGAGATGGAGAACGAATGGAGTAAGAAACGGATTAGGGAGGGAAGAGATGTGGAGGAACAAGACGTGATGATATGTAGATATAGGAGAGAGATATATATTTCCTTACCCAAAAAACAAAGAAATGGGGAAGAGGGGCATTTAAGGGATTTGTTGTGGTAGATAGCCTTTTACCGTCAATTTTGTTAACAGATTTTTTAAAAAGTGAGACATTGAAACTCGAAAATAGATGGAGGAGGGTTAATGATTCAATTGGTAGATAGAGGGGGTTGTTGTTTTTCTGTGGTAGATGGAGGGGGTTTTTTGGAATTCACCCAATTGCGTATGAATTAGTATGCTTTTTCTGTAATGTGCGTGCTTAAAACCTTTCAGAAAAAAAAAAGAATAATATATTGGGGCACCATTATAACACTCTCAAAAACTTGAATGACATTTCATAGCAAGCTCATACAAATTTACTCATAGAAACTGAAAGACACAATTTATTACTCATTCCTTAGCAATATGTTCAAGGTATTACATCCAAAATAACCAAAGTTCATCCAACATCAAGTACTACGTTAAACTTATAAACAAGAAAAGCAGTACGAGAACATGTATCATATCTGCTAGCGGTGACACAAAAAAAAAGAGAGCATATAGGAATGATAGGCTCCGAAGTTCCAACGAGCACTGGCAAGATCGTATCTACATCTCCAACAAAAAGTCACGGACCATCAATCTTCTCTTTCAACCCATAGACCTACATAGAGTGGAAGACAACATCAATATGAATTCAAATTACAAATAGCCAACCAAACCAACTTATAGACAAAGGATCCAAAAAGTGCATACCCTAGCCTAGTGTAGAGTCCATAAGAACTTTGTCAACTGGCCATGCAATATTAGTTCCAATAGCTTCAGCCACATAAAGCATATCACTTGTATTCATCCGCAAAAACACTTGAATTTTTGCATTAGGTGCAATAGAGAACCTGATAAAGTGCATTTGGAGCATTAGAAGAGCATTGCCCATTAGCAGAATTAAAAAGCATCCACAATATGAATAAACAACCTTGGTGCTCATAAAGGCATGATCGAAGACCATCCACACTAACAGGGGAGAAGGAGGAGAGTGGGACGAAGGGGGAAAGGGGGAGACGAAGTTTTCATCGAGAGAGAGAGCAATCCAAACCTCGATGGTGTGGAACTGATCGCGCACTTGGGCCTGAAGATCTTCTCACCCAATTTGGCGTCGCTAGGAGAAGCTTGATCGAAACTAGCCATTTCTGAGTCGATTTCTAGGGTTTCAACGTTGACAACGAAAAAAGATTTGCGCCTCTGAGGAGGAAAGATTGAAATTTTTAGAAGGGGGTGTGCCATTTAGGGCGCCAATTGAAGTAATTTTTGTGGAACGCTATTGTTTACTCTAATGAATGCCATAGTAATCTCGGCGCGAGTTTTTCCGCCTCTCCTTATCACTGAACGCTGTAATTGGTTTTCTTTTATAGCATTCTTAAAAGAACGCTATTAGATAATGCTATAAAAGGCCATCTTTGTTGTAGTGTTAGCTATGGATCGGAATGCAATTAATTTGAGTTTAAAGAGCTACAAAAACCGCTTCAAGATATACTTGATACACAAAAACCAACCACAACGTTCCAATTATTTAAGGGCTGTAGCCAAGCCGAGCCGAGCTTTGTCGAGCTCGAGCCTTAACGAGTCGAGCCCTTATCGAGCCGAGCTGAGTCATTTACTAAACGAGCCTCTTTAATCGAGCTAAGCCACCTTTAACAAGCCGGCTCGTTTACCAAACGAGCCGAAAACTCGAGTTCGAGCTCAGCTCGTTTACTTAATGAGCCGAGCCGAGCCAAGCTCGCGAGCTGTTTGGTTCGTTTACAGTCCTAGTTCCAAACATGCTATTGAAGGCAGATAAATTTAATAAAATACAGCAGGTTAAGAAGGCTATTAAAGGTAGGTCATAGACAACAGTCGAAAAATGCTATGAAAGGTAGCTTAAAGACAGCGGGCCAAAAACGCTATGAAAGGTCGACTATAGACAGCGGTCCAAGAACACTATGATAGGTAGATTATAAACGAAGAACACTGTGAAAAGTCTCAGACTTATAATAGCATCGCTTAATATAGCGTTCCCAAGAACGCTATCTATGTGTTTCTATAGCGTTTTTTGACCGCTATTGAAAGCGAAATTTGTTGTAGTGATATACGTAGGGAAATAATGATAGAATCTGAGCCAAACATAAAATAGTGATTAAGAAGTTATAATAGGTCAAAGAAGAAGTCGTGGGTGAAGGTGTTTATACCCAAATTTGGCACATATATAATTTATGGGCATCTACATGCCATTGATTTTATTTAAGTTTCGGTCCAAATGAGTTGGGCCCAATTGATTTTAAAGCTCATTCGGTTTGAAGCCAAGGTGACAATGGATAAATGATCCAACGATATGGCTGGCTCGAGTAGAGAGATTAGTGGATGGAAAAGAAGAGTGTGCAGTCCAATTTGGACTGTTCATATTAACAATTAATGGTTCATATTTGTTGAATCTTTTACCGGTAATAATATACTTTTACTATAAAAGATTCTAAACAAATCTCTGGACCATTGAAAACGCTAATCGATCGACAACCCAAATCTTGAATGTTGGAGCAATTGTTGCAGGGGATACTCTTTCTTGTTTAGAAGATGGCGCAGTGGTAAATGCCCCAGCTACAAAGGTAGTGGAACCTAATGAAGCCTTTTGGAACCTATCAGAAGCAGGTTTTTTAAATGACAAGGAAGTTGAGGACATCTAACTATTTGTTGACCTCAACCCAGTTGAGGAGGTTAAGAATATAGGGAAAGTAAAATGGAAGCAGAAGTCGGTAGAGAATATGTTGGGCTTTCCAAAATCCAAGAAGAAGGGTGCAAGTAAGAAACAAAAATGCATTGTGCTCCGAACTGCTGTTGCAGCAGCTGCATAATCATCCATGTCTGAAAGAATGCACAAGATTCATCTCAATGAGGCCCAGGCTGTTTCGTGTCTAAATAAGACCATGGGCATCGGTTATGATGGCGATGAAAATGAAGTCGTTAGTAACATCATCGCTTTGGAAATCGAAGATGAGGAAAGGGCTTTGGGTGTTTGATTCTTAGCTGTCTTTTTTGGGTGTTGTTGGGCCATGCTGCTTTTTTTGGGTGTTTGATTTTAGGTCTTTCAGGGCTTTTTTGGTCCTTTGGGTATGGGCTTGTCCCTTTGGTCGTTTTCCTTGTTTGGCTTCTTGCCAATCTCGGGTTTGGGTCTCATATACGCATATGATGGTCCATAGCTTTGCTTAGGATTTGATGTCATCAATTCCTTGTTCCTTATGTCTTTGTATCAATTTCAAAGACAATAAAAAAATTTTGCCTTTCAAAAAAAGAAAACGCTAACCGACGGTTGCGATCACTTGGTGCAGTCCAAACTTGGTTTGCAAACAAGTCATTATCTAACCAAAATCATTCGTCTAATCATCAAATATTATTGTAACTAGTCATAATAGTAATATCTAGCAAGGATTATGTCAGTGGGCACCGTACAAACCTATTCTTAATTAATAGTAGATCAGAAGAATAATACCCAAGAAATTCAAATAAAATAAATGATAACACATGAACCCTAATTTAAATTCGTAACTAGCTAGCCAATTAGCCATAAAATTCGTAATTTAACCATAAATCTGCAAAACCTTTTCTACATTACACATGCACCTGTTCATAACTGTATGGCAAAATATGTAACATACACTAAAAAATTTGTAACATAAATAAAAAAAAAAGTACGTAACATTGTTATATATGGTACACACTATGTTTACCATTATATCTTTCTCCTATATCAAATGGTCGGAGGTCAACTAGCCCGATAACATGCTTAAATATTTATGCCTTGCTCATTCGTAAATGTTAAAATAAAAGAGTTTAGTCTAGTTTAATAATTAATTAATATGCTACCTTATCGATCGAATGTGATTTGTGACCACTACTGGAGGTTTTTATTTCTATTTTTTCGAGCTGGTATCAGTGGAGGTGATCTAGGAGATGAAAACACATGATGCCACTGATTACGTTAATTTTACAAGTTGCCTGTATAAATATAGATGTTGAAAAATCAATAGTACGGCGCGGAGTGATTATCTAATGAGTTTTATATAAATGAATATGGAACTGCTCTTACCTTAAAAAAATTGCTTACCAAAAAACAAAATTGGTATGGGGGAAGCTGTGAGGTGTGGACAGGGAAAACGCAATTCTCTCACGTGACAATTAATCCCTTATGAATATGAAAACTGGGACCCATCATGTTCACATTTGGCAATTCAAGCCGTTTATTTTGTAGATCTTAAAGTGTTATCATTCATGCAAACTATCAATTCCATCGGATAAATGTAAGTGTATGATCTAATCGTACAACTTTTTATTCAGAATTTTGGATTAAAATTTTGCATAAAAAGTTGTAAGATTTGATCTAACACTTACATTTACCCCGTTGAGCTGATTTTTTATAGGGTTATGCAAAAAAATAAATAAAAATTAATGAGCGGATCTATTCACTTTTGGGTCCCCACAAAAAAATTTGTAATACAAATCTCTTCTTCTGCGTTATTATTTTCTTTTTTTCTTTCCAGTATAGTGCTGAGTTGTTTTTTTAATTTATTTTTTGCCGGAGCAACTAACACTACCCAATGTACCCACACAGATTAGTATTACATAGATTTTTTGAGGGGCCTACTTTTGGGTCCCTAAAAATAATCTGATTATTTCATTAGTTTTAAAATATTTTTTGCGTGACCCTGTAAAAAAATCAGCTCAACGGGGTAAATGAAAGCGTTTGATCAAATCTTACAAATTTTTAATCCAGAATTATGAATGAAAAGCTGTACGATTGGATCATACAATTACATTTATTTTATGAAGCTGATTTTTTGCAAGATCGCTTGAAAAAATATTTTAGAATTAGTGAACATATTGGATAATTTGTGTGGGACCTAAAAATGGACCCCAAAATTTTTTTGTGCAAAATATGTGAAAAAAAAGTCAGTGTGGGTAGCAAAATTGGAGAGAGAAACATGTTTTCCGTTAGTTTTTGGACGGAGGTTAACGGTAGGGGTTTAATTGATGAATTTTTTAATACGTCAGGTATTTATGTGATGTTTTGTTAAGGTCAGGTGTCCATGTGTGATTTGCGTGAAAGGTCAGGTGCTAATATGAAATTTTCCAATGGAGCTCGTGGGTGGCCTCCAATTATATTTCCAAAGGTCAGGTGTTTATGTGATGTTCTGTTTAGGCCTCCAATTATATTTGAGCTGGCCCTCCTCATGGTTGGATCGACTTGCTCTAATGGAGCTCGTGGGTGGACTTTGCTCTAATGTAGTAGTAATTAACTAGGGCGCGCGCCTCATTTATTTGGACGGACCAGCATCGCTGGCACACACAATGACTGCCTGCATGTGCAAAACCCAGCTGATAACTTCACAAACAATAATAATATAGGGTGAATTTTGCTGATTTTGTTTTTGTTTTGCTCGGCAAAAGAAATTTATTAATCTTTGAAATAGAGATACAAAAATTAAACGGATCAAGGGTACAACGACTAACGCCACCCGAGACCCAGAAAAAAAAATAAAGGTTAGAAAAGTGGGTGTAACCGCGTATGCAATACAACCGTGAGAAAAATGCAATACAACAGCTAGAAACTTAAGATTAGGATGGGAAGTTTTCTCTCACGCGGCAACCCCTTGTGTGATGCAGAATAAGACCCGTCATGCTCAGATTTGACAGTTCAAGCTGTCATAATATTGTAGACCTCGAATTGTTGGTCATCCATAAAAAAAGTTAGATTGATTGGTCATCAATATGATCATATATAAACAAAGCATATTTGTCCACGAGAAATAACCAACTAGACCTGACCTTTCATTTTTGTTCAAGCAAATATGATTCGACCAAGTTTTTGCGATGCCCGATTGATCGTATATATAATGAACAATAGATGTATCAAGGCCTACAAAACAAAATTAAGGTTTCAGATCGTTAAATAGAACGGTGTTGGTCACAT
This sequence comes from Rhododendron griersonianum, assembly GCA_018127125.1. NCBI lineage: Eukaryota > Viridiplantae > Streptophyta > Magnoliopsida > Ericales > Ericaceae > Rhododendron > Rhododendron griersonianum. Next base: position 13,988,378 of record CM030799.1, on the reverse strand, counting down.
ATTTATGTCATCACACAAGGGACAGTATATGATTTGTGGAGAGGGATTGGTTGTCTACGCTATTAGTTCCATTTTCAAAGCAACCATTGGATTCTGGTGTTAAAATAAAATGAGGAAAAAACAACATGAGAATCCAATGGGATAATATATCATATATATAATCGAAAATAAAATACTTTTTAAAAAAATCACCACTCATCTGGTTGTACCTCTTACCTCAAATTCTCTTTAGTTGTTAACACGTTAATTTTCTGCTAATCCCCATTGATGTATACAATTAATTAATATTGGCAATATATAGAGAAGTTATTAGCTATTAATAAATAGAGCCCATCTGGCCGGTGCTACTGCTAGCTAGGTAAATATTAGGTACTAATATTTTGTGTTTAATTAATTCAATAGAACTGGAACTATATATATATATATATAAGAAGCGGCTAGGGCGCGCTGGAGATGCAATCGAGCAGTGATACTGCCGCGAGGCGGTCTACTAGCTGCGCTGCGGAGCCAATGCTACTACGAAGACTTTCCTTTTTCCAAATAGAATAATCATGTCAAACTGCATGTGGATGGAATGAATTAAGTTGCTAGCTCGATCGGATAAGGCCTCAGATCATCATGGAGAGTGAATTATTCCCTCCCTTCCTCACCATTTCCTGAGTTTAGACTTTAGTAATTAAGGATTATAAGACTTGCTTTTGCACTAAAAAATTGGACTATATATGTATTTAATACATTTATAGGGCTGTGGGCTCATCTGAACCTCATCTTTGAAGTTTAAACCGTTAACCTAAATGTTCTATTCTTAAAATCATACATAAATACTATGTTTTATTTATCATTGACTTTTGAGATCTGCAAGTGCACTCGATCGTTTCAGAGTACGTGACTTTGTCAAAGTCATTTTCCGGCTTTCTACAATGTCAAAAGGACATGCAATAACAAAATATTGCTCCTTTGGTTTGGTTCCATTTCAGTATATATATATATATATATATATATATATATATATATATATATATATATATATATATATATAATTGCAAATACAGATAATTTGGATTAAGCGCATGTCATTTTTCGATGCAGACTTTAGCATAGTGTATGGCGAATTTGACAAAGCCAAAGCTATTATCAAATAAGACATTCAAGATGACCTTCTAGTTTTTAATTAACAGCCATTATATATGGCTTACAGGTGGAGCCGTCTTTGTCATATATTTGGTCAAATTTTTAACCTTTGACGTCGTAAATGACTCATGGGGGCAGCCCCAATTAATTTGGCTGAGCTAGGCAACTTAAAACTTAGGCCTCCATTTCCGTAAGGTCCCTATGTTTGTATGGGTGCATGTTATATACAGTAAGAAAAATAATAAATGTATGGGGAAAAGATGCATGTACAACAAGAAACAATGACCCAAAACAAAAACTCAAAGTCAAGCAAGATAACACTAATTAATAAATCTTCCGAAAAAAGGTTTACATATCCAATCTCAAATTGCAAACACCCCTCACCCTTATCTTCTGCCTTGAAATATAAACTCACACATTATCTCCTCTCTCCCTTTCTCTCTCTTAAAAAGTTTGACAAAGCTAGTATAATTTTAAACAATATAAACTAATGTGAAAAGACGTATTTTAGATCGTCTCTCTAGACCTCCAATTATCTTGAGCCGGCCCTGCACGTGGGTGGACTTGTTCTAAGAGAGTAACCGTGCCTTCTTTATTATATTGTGAAATTGAGATTTTAATAATATTAAAAATTACGAAATCAAATGGTAAAACTAAAATTTACATAGTAGAACTAATGAAACGTATGCATCAGCTAAAGGGGACATACCCCCTTTTTTTATCGGGCAAAATTATTAGATCTAATAGTTAGATCAACATGCACCTTGGAGGAAGAATTCATGAACTCCCAACGTTCTTTCTCCTAGCACTTAAGTGCACACCTCCATATGTCGTTGGCCAAAAGTCTTGTGGCAAGGAAACATACCCTAGCTTCACAAAACAAAACAACGACCGGGTGAATTAAATGGTTGGTGAATCATGAACGATTCCTATTTGAGTTTAAGGGGTTGAAACCGCCTACAGGTTTAAAGGGGTTGAGGGTAGAAACTGCTGTAGTTGGTATTACATGTTTACCTTTTTTTGGTCTTATGAATTGGAATTTGAATCTTTTAACTTCCACGAACTTCAATGGAAATGGAAATGGAAATGTAAAATATGAGTCAGCCTCCAAAGTATACTCAATGGTACTCTCCCTTTATAGATAGAAAATAGATAGAAAGATAAATTTTTTTCAGACATGAAATCATCATTTTTTTGGATCGGCAAAAAGATACTCCCTTCGTCCCATTTTGTAAAGTTAGTGATAAAAATTGATCCATTTTTCATTTTGCCCCAAAAAGTAGATTTCATTTTGAAAAGTTGATGAGTAAAAGTGGAATGATGATCACCATGTTCGGAAGACCATTTTGAAATTTGTTTCAAAAACTTGTTTTTGAAAGGAAAATTCTTGTGGGGCCTTCCAAGGCCGGCAAAACTACTTCTTTTGACTTTAAAATCTGACAAGCCAGTGTGGTGTACAGTACAATGGGCCCCCACCAAACAGATTTGAGTTTTTGTTTCAGTGTACCCTTCGTCGACGCAGAGCTGTACATGGAGGAGAGAGAGAGATGAGTGGTTGGGATGAAGTTTGAAGAGAGAGATGAGTGGTTGGGATGAATTAAAGAGTGGTTGGGATGAATTGAGGAGAGAGAGTCTGGAACGAGACAGACTGAACTTGCCAACTCTCTGGGTTTTTATCGAAAACAGGTCCCTTTTTCTTTTTTACTTTTCTGTTAAGTGGGTCCCACTTATTTTTCAAATAACTCATCCAATCACATATTTTTACATTTTAACTCAAAATTTTCAATCCAAAATTGTCATCCAAACACAGTAAATGTCTCCATAGAGGATAATTAGTAGGAAAAATGGAAGTAATAGTAAATGTGCAAAGTGTAATGATGATGTCTCCTTAAGAAGTTGGAATTACGAAGCCGGACACTTAAAAAGAGACGGAGAGTGTATATATTATCATAAGCTAGCGAACTTGACAAGGGTATATCGAGAAAAAGGAAAACCTAAGCTACTTTCCTTGGAGTATAAAAAATCAAATTGTTTCAAATTTAATTAAACAATCTGGATAATCGGGAGGTGACATGTCTTCCTCCACTTGGCACGCAAACCATGTAATAAAATAGTTACCAATGTGTATGAATATACTGTAGCATATGCCTTCATACCTAATGTATCTCTTTTAGCTAGGGTTTGCCTATAAATTAAAGCTATTATGTGCCAACCTAGTACTCATTCCAAAGTCTAGGTAACGAAAAGCAAAAACATTAGAAAAAAAGAAAGAAAAAGTTAGGAAAAGATGAAGTCCAACTCTTCCATTTTGATTAAGCTTTTGGTGCTACAATGCCTAGCAGTTGTTTGTTTGTCACAGAGTTTTGATTTCTTCTACTTCGTTCAGCAGGTAAGTCGGCTTATGTTCCTTTAATTCTTCATGTCATGCATGTTGCATGTCTGTCTCTCGTTCTCTGTCTCCCTGGGATCGATACTTCTAAACTTGGAACCAAGTTTTTGAATGCCATTCAACTTTTTGTTCGATGATGATATTTCTTGCTTTGGGTCTATCACTTTGCCTCATGTATCGGCATCATGAGGCTATATAGCTAGTTTTTTTCTCTCTTTAATTTTGTTTCCCTCGATGTATCTTTGTCGACTTATCTATAATATCTTCTTTTGCCGGTCAATTATTATTATTTTTTTGATACCATTCATTAGCCGGTACAGAGTCTTATTTTTAAAGAAAACCGATTCCTTGACCTTTCAATTTTGTTTCGGGTGAAGAACAGGTCGGTACCAACCATATCGGATGTGTACCAGCCCATACTTGTCACACTATGGATTTTTTTAAGAAGGTCATTTCATAAAATGATAGTAGCTGTTACTTCAAAAAAAAAAAGAAAAAAAAGATCGATGAACATTAGTTCATTCTCTTGCACTAAAAAAGCTTGTAATTCCTTTTATCTCTTCATATATGATCTGTAAATCACCACATTACTGCTTTTATAGGGCACTTGGCTACATATTTTCATTTTTGTTGGAAGGTTTCAACGATTTTAGCATATATATGCATATAAATATGTAAATAAAATTCTTACAACGATAAATTTAAAAAAATTTCAGAAGTAAGACCAATACCAATTGTACCATATCAATAAAACAACAATACACTTAACAGTTACGGTATTTTGAATCTTGACTTATATTAATAGATTCATGATTTGATGTGCTTTAATTTGATGCAGTGGCCAGGATCATATTGTGATACGAGACAAAGTTGTTGCTATCCTGAAACTGGAAAGCCTGATGAAGATTTTGGCATTCATGGCCTGTGGCCTAATTATAATGACGGCACTTACCCCTCTAGTTGCGATAGGAGCAACTCTTTTGATGAATCGAAGGTAATATATATCGTTCGGAAATGATCGATCCAAACAAAAACATTCTTACGTATTTAGACACAGATCCGATTAAAGGTGTATCTACAGTCATTTGATGTATGCGTATGGGGCCGGCCACGTACATCGTGTGGGATCCACGTGCATTAAACGGCTGTAGACACATTTGTGTCCAAATCTGTGTCCATAGCACGAACTACTGAACTCCAAACTCACATGACCATGATCCATGGAGTAACTTGTACGCAAGTCATTAATTATTTTCCTTAATTAATTGTCATCCCCACCCACCTTTCTTATTGAAACTGCGTACACTTTAAATGTGAATTAGGACCATGGCATGGCATGGCATGGAGTCTTTTCTTTCTATACGTCTTTCCTTTTTTAACTTAACTTTGCTTGCAAGTATATATATATATATAGCCTTCCTTCTTCCAAAGTTAATGATCGAGCTATATAGTAGTATATACCACATCCACCACATGCATATTAATACCAAACGACGTGCGTGGCGTCTCGATCTCTTCATTTCATGAGTTACACAAGGACGTCCGTACGTAAGGTTAAACTTGCTTAGGCTAACTTCTTTTGGACTTAACTTAAATCTGAAAATTTTGTCTTTATTTTTACGCTAAAAAGTAGTTAATTCTCAAAATACTTGGGTAAAACTGCCAAAATTTACTTTTCCGATTCCTCAATACCCCAAAAAATTTGGCGCAAAACTAACAAATGCGAAAAAAATTCAAATAAGAACAAAATTTTCAGATTTAAGTTAAGTTTAAGTTAAGTCTAAAGATCATAACCTTAATAAAACTTTCAAAAATATCATTGCCCCGTATGTCAATTTTTTATTTTTGGGAAAATTTTACAAATGGTCCCTCTAGTTTGCATGAATTCTCATTTTCGTCCCTCTAGTATCAATTGTGTTACTTTTAACCCTATAATTTGCATTCTGTCTCAATTTCGTCCCTCTCGCTTACGGCGTTAATGAAACAAACGGAATTGGAGGATAAAATTGACATTTCCCTCACAGAGGGACTAAATTGAGATTTCGTGCAAACTAGAGGGACTATTTCTACAATTTTATTTTTTACTTTTGTTTTTGTAAATAAATTTAAAATAAATCATATGTAATATATTATATATATCACAAAAAAATGAGAAAATTCGAAAAGCAACCCCTATGTTAAATGTCTTGGTATTGTATTTTTTTTTTCAATTGAATTTTCACTTTCGTTATTTTCTTTGTCACATGATTAAAAAGAAAAAAAATTTCAGTAGTATTTAGAAATCTAGTAATTGTGTTTAATTAAGCAATGAAACACTATTGAATATTAAGAGATCAAATACATTAAAATATGGGTATAAGTGTATTTATTTTGGGACTTACTCATAAGATCACTCATATAACAAATAAATACGGATTTTGAACATTTTTTTATCGGGTGAAAAATAAGAAGATTATAAGAACATGATACAAAGACATTAGTTAAGGGGTTGATTTGTGCATTTTCTAATATTTTTGTAATTTGTAATGAAATATAAATTTTTTTCAATATAGTTTGATTACCCAATAAACAATAATTCAGTTGTCCCTCTAGTTTATTGGGTAATCAAACTATATTGAAAAAATTGGGTAATCAAACTATATAGTTTGAATTACGGAGTATTATTTATTGGGTAATCAAACTTTATTGAAAAAATTTATATTTCATTACAAATTACAAAAATATTAGAAAATGCACAAATCAACCCCTTAGCTAATGTCTTTGTATCATGTTATTATAATCTCCTTATCTTTCACCCGATAAAAAAATGTTCAAAATCCGTATTTATTTGTTATATGAGTGATCTTGTGAGTAAGTCCCAAAATAAATACACTTATACCCATATTTTAATGTATTTGATCTCTTAATATTCAATAGCGTTTCATTGCTTAATTAAACACAATTACAAGATTTCTAAATACTACTGAAAAAAAATTTCTTATTAATCATGTGACAAAGAAAATAACGAAAGTGAAAATTCAATTCAAAAAGAAAAATACAATACCAAGACATTTAACATAGGGGTTGCTTTTCGAATTTTCTCATTTTTTTTGATATATATAATATATTACATATGATGTATTTTAAATTTATTTACAAAAACAAAAGTAAAAAATAAAATTGTAGAAATAGTCCCTCTAGTTTGCACGAAATCTCAATTTAGTCCCTCTGTGAGGGAAATGTCAATTTTGTCCTCCAATTCCGTTTGTTTCATTAACGCCGTAAGCTAGAGGGACGAAATTGAGACAGAATGCAAATTATAGGGTTAAAAGTAACACAATTGATACTAGAGGGACGAAAATGAGAATTCATGCAAACTAGAGGGACCATTTGTAAAATTTTCCCTTTATTTTTTTCTGTGTTTTTGAAAGAATAAAAAGTAGATGACGAAATCTTTGGATCGTTTTAAAAGGGCATTCAAGAAAACCAAATAAGCTGTTAACCGGATTTGATCCTAACCGTATATAGGATTTGTTCTGGCTCTGCGATCGATTTAGTGACGTATACATATGATAACTTTATTTGGTCCAATATATTACTAGTATTGTTTCTCAACGAGGGGATCACGGTTAGAATCGAACTGAACTGATTTAATACCACTTTTTATAAACATAGGATAACAGTTTTATAGTTTGGCTCTAGTCAAAGAGAATAAGTTTTGCAGAATGAGGGCCCTATCGTGCGTTTATTGCGGTAATCTGAACCATTTGAAACTGTCATTTGTGGGCCTATCGTGCATTCATTACGGTAATCCGAACTGTTCATCTTGTAGGGCGCACAAAGTACTATACTCACGCAAAAAATTAGCTTTATCTCACACTTATAGCTAGATATATCAAAAATGAAATATATTTCAGTTTATAAAACGGACGGCTTAGATTCTGTCAATAGTTTTTAAGTCGAAATATCCTTGACCGTCTATTTTATAAACCAAAATTCAATTTTTGATATACCTGTTAATGTCCGATCAAGCTTATTTGTTGCATGAGTACACTACTCTGCGAGTCTTACAAGATGAACGGTTCAGATTATAACAATGAATGTTCGGTGGGGCCCACAATAAAAGGCAGAAACCCATGTTTTCTACCTCATCCGAAAATAACTTTTTCACCTAGGCTCCGTTTGTTTGGACGTAAAATGTTTTCCGGTAAAATATTTTACCTATTTTTCGGTGTTTGGTTGTGTAAAAAATGAGAAAAATATTTTACATGTAAAACATTTTCCATCAATTGGATGAAAATGACTTACCCTTAAATCTTCTGTAAGTTATTTTCCGAAATGAACTCACTGCCTTCTACTTCAATTCTCACTGCTCAGTTTCCTCAATTGTCAGTCCCGACCCACGTTCAATTCCAATAATCTCATATCTCTTCACCGTTTAAGCTCCCCATCTCTCTCTCTACACTAATTCGTTGATTTCTGAAAATATTTTCAAGTGTCAACCAAACACCGGAAAATAAAAAGTTTGAAGTTTGTTTTCTGAAAAAACATTTTACATCGAAACAAACGAAGCCCTAGTCAAAATATATTTCTACTTTTAATCGTTAAGAATGATCAAGTAACATTGAATTTTTGTAGAACCCATCTAATTCATAATATATCTCCCTTTTTTACATACTACTATATAGCAGTGGAGAAAGGCTACAACACACAACCCTATTTATATGCCTACGTACACCTATTAAATTGCCTAAAGTTCAAATCAAGTTAAATAAAAAATTCATAAATTTAGTCTTGAATTCATAACCTCTGTACAGTAGTTTCATAATGTTTGGACATATATTCATAGCACTTCTTTAACTTGAATCCACAACATATTAAATGTCATGAATTTGTCTTGATATTATGATTTCTTGAATAAATATTACGAATCTCTACGCCAATGTTATGAATCTTTATACAAATATGATGATTTTTCATGCAAGATGTTTATAATTGTTGTTTAAAATGCTGTAAATATATTCAAAGTAATTATAAGGGTGCAAACCATATACCCAAATTAAAATACTGTAAGAGTGTATACTGTAATATTGTTCGTATTCGTATTTATATTTTGCCTTCAAATTATTTGATTACCTAGGCAAGTTCATATTTTGGCTAGTTAACCGAATTCAGATTTTTATTTTTTTTATTTTTATAAATATATATACAGATCTCAGATCTCCTGAGTAGGTTGGAAAAGGACTGGCCCACACTAGCCTGCCCAAGTGGTGATGGGATAAAGTTTTGGGGACATGAATGGAGTAAACATGGGACTTGCTCTGAATCGCTCCTTGACCAGTACTCCTACTTTCAAAAAGCTCTTGACCTTAAAGCCAAAGCAAACCTTCTTCAAGCCCTCCAGACCGCAGGTATATACTACTCCTATGCATTTTCAAGCTTAATTTGTTTTATCTAACAAATCTATCTCAAATGAAATTTTAACGAACGAACACAGGTTCGAACTTAAACGATATGGTTGAATTACCAACCCCGGCCACATAGTTTGTGGTTATGTACGTAGGCATTATTTTGAGTATAGTAATCGTTACTCTTTCAGCAATCTTTTAGTAGTGCATTCTAGTAGTTGCATAGTATATTTATATTCTTTTTCTAAAGTAAACAATGGTATCTACTTTATCTATTCTCTACTAAAAATCATATATATATATATATATACATAATTGAACAGAAAAAAAAAAGAATTTTATTAATCTACGAAAACAAATTAAAGGGATTCAAAGCATGAGACATCACAACAGAGCTTGAGGAGCCCTCATAGGCAGTGTTCTAAAAGATGACCTAGGCGGTACACCGCCGCCGCACCTAGGGTCCTAGGTGGTTGTCTAGGCGCTGGGTGGACGCGGGGCTAGACGGCTAGGTGGACGATTAAGCGGCTCGGTGGTGTAATTTTTTTAATATTAAGGACTTGGCGCTAGGTGGATTGGGCAGGGCTAGGCGGACGATTAGGCGGCTTGGCGGTGTAATTTTTTTTATTGAAGTGCCAGATTTAATGTTTTGTTTTACTCATGTTGTATTTTCTCTCAAAGGGAGGGGTAGGAGAATATTTTTTAAAAAATAGAAAATCCGCATAGGCGCCAATTAATCGGCCTAGGCGCTAGGAGGTGCCCGGCCGCCTGACTACCGCCTAGAGGCTTTTAGAACATTGCTCATAGGAGGCACCAGAAACAAATTAAAAATCATAGTATATATATATATAGTTTCTCTTTCGTATTTTTGCATCACAATTTCTTAATTAATTTTCTTACTTTCCTTTTACACTAGTATGATTTCTTCTTCTACAGAGAGGAAGACAGAGAGAGCTCAATAAAAAAAAATAAAAAAAAAAGTAATAAAAGAAAACAGAACTTTTTGGTGTGAAATTTTTTTATAGCTCTGTCACATATATAATTTTCATAATTGCCCCTCCAAAAATTTAGTTCTTACAACTACTTTTAATGTACCATTAACTCTTATGGGTGAAATATTAATCGATACATTAAAGACCACCTTAATTATCATGACCACCACTTCACTATTAATCCATAACTACCCAAAAATGTGCACACACTTATGCTTGCCGCCATCCCTCTAGTCTAGTACAGTAGTACGTATTTGTAAGGTACGTACTGTAACAATTATCTTAATTAGCTTGCCTCGCTCGATCAATTGATAGTTTTGGATATGTATGTATGATACTCCATATGATATAAACAGGAATTAGACCTGCTGATGGAAAATATCACAGCTTAGAAAGCATCAAGGAAGCCATTGAACAAGCACTTGGTGTTACCACAATATTCATTGATTGCAATGTGGATACTAGAGGCAACCACCAGATCTACCAGGTTTACCTGTGTGTGGACACTTCTGCCTCCAACTTCATCGAATGTCCGGTGCTACCACATGGCCGTCCTTGTGGTAATAAAATTGAATTCCCCTCCTTCAGCTCAGATTCCAACCACGACGAACTCTGATCATCTCTTGATTTTCTCAATCATTTTCCAAAGAGTAATTTGCGTACGCAGATTAATGTGTATAGATCCTAATACGTACATGTGCTCAGAACCATCCGATGCACGTAGATTTTTCCTTATTTTGTAGGGTCCATGTGTATCACACGGTTTTCGGCACATCAGTGTTCGAATCTCTGCACACAAATCTGCGCGCATGGACGTTCTCTTTTTAAAATGATCATGAGTTCCTTGGATTATGATGTAATTCGTTGTATTAATAATTTGATATATAGACTCTTCCAATTTGCTTTGTAGCAAGAAACCCTGTGCTTTATGAACCTTGATAACCTATGGATGTCGTATTGATTATGGACGAATGCTTGTGAACAAATGTAGCAATGGCTTGTGCGTAGATCCAAACACAAAGGTGCACGATTCCGTCCAATGCACTACTAGACAGACCTCATTATTTTGTAGTCCATGTGCATTAAATGGACTTCAGATACACCTAGTACTTCTGGATCTATAAAACTAACTTTTTGTTGGTAGTAATTTAATTACTCTTTTTCAAATGATCATGAGTTCCTAGTATTATGATATAATGGGTCATATTAATAACTTCATGGACACTTTCAAATTGCTTGTAGCAAAAAACCTAGTGATCTATGGACCTTGATCACCTGTGGATGTTGTACTAAATCAAACCTATGGACGTTCCCATTTATAGCAAGTTCAAAACTAGGATTCATGAGGAACATGAGGCTTTACCATGAGTAGCATGAGGCAAAGCCTCACCAATTAAATACGAGGAGAAGGCTCGCTGAGAAATGGGGCTGCCAACTCTCAATTACCTTCCAAATTGACTTGAATGGGTGTGGACCACAAAATCTCTTCTATCCAATTGACTTCAAAATTCAGTGGAGTTGACTATGAACTGTAGATGACGTAGGAAGTTGTGTGCGTAGCTTTGCTCCAGAATGGTGTTGATGGTTTAGGCACTACGATTATGCATCTTATTCTCGATCTCTAAGATTGTGTTGATAGGTTAGACATTATGATTATGCATCTGATCTCAATTTCTACGATGGTGCGATTCATCCTTTCGGCTACACTCTTGTCTTGCGTAGCATTGGATATCCCGATCTTCACAATACACTTTGGAACTTCTTGGAAGTGTACCATCCACCAGTGTTTTGTGAAGACACTTCAATGGCTTCTCAATATTTTCCCGTTCCACCAAGGCATGGAACCTTCGGAAACACTAGAACACCTTGTCTTTTGTCTTCAAGAGATACACCCACAACATCCTTAATGTGTCGGCGATGAAGGTTAGGAAGTACTCGTTTCCACCTAACAATTCCACTTCAAAGGAATCACATACATGATAGATACATCAGAGTCAACAATATCTTCGTTTGCTCGAAGAGCTGAAAGAAACATTGCTCTGTTTATCCAAGGGTTTACTTCATTCCCCTTTCTAGCTGGAATGGGAGATTTCCTTCTTCAAGAATCTCCCAGCCTTTCTAGCTCATATGACCAGGCCTCTTGTGCCACAAATTCGGTGAAAGTGCGGTATTGAAATACATTCAGGCTGTTTGAGTGCATCTTCACGTCAGTCTTGTACAAGGTACCAATATGCCCATGCCTTGGCTACCACTAGGGACCTTGTTGCCAGCCTCCAATGACCGTCACCAAAGGACTTCACATTGCCCCTCCTGGTCCAAAGCAATGACTGATATAGGGTTGGCGCGAAAATCAGGAATATGTCTCACAACTCGGAGAACCATTTCGCACCGAACATTGGTTCGGATGGAGCAATGGCGTGTCCTAATTATGCTTATTGTTCTTTTTCTTGTGCGCATAGAAAAAGTTAAAAAGGAGACATTTGGTGTATTGCTCCATACCAAACACCACCCCTTCTAACTGGCACAAAGAAAAAAAGTCGGTCATATTGTATAAACCAATCACATTTGTTCGAGATCACTTTCTCATCAAGGCATAAGTGGAATCCACAGTACAAGTCAACAATGGTGTCATGGTATATAACTAGGAACAAAAAGCCCAGATGACATCATTTGAACTCATAACAAGTAAATAAAGGGTTTATGAAATCCAAGCAAACTGAAACCAATGCACAATACTAATAAATACAGACAAACACAATACTGTAAATTGCTTTCCACATACTATATGGCACAATGTATACAAGTTGAAAACTCAGTAGTCTGACGTTCTTGTTCATCAGTCTCACTCTCATTTCTCAACAAGTCACCAAAACTGCAGCTACTAACCTGATCAAACCACAACTAAGCTTTCTCAAATTCATTGGTCCTCTGTTGTTGATGATTCTCAGGGTAACTAGGGGAGGTCATACCAAGTCCTCCGTCATTGCGGTGCTTTTCCCATCCACCGGTATCAGCCTTGGAATGGGCCCAATAATAAAGGATCGAGCCCACCATTGACAAAAATGTAAGAGCAGCACCAGCAGCAAACACTCCTTTACGGAGAGTGGCGCACGATAAGTCTTGTACGCCAAAGGCTGCTCGGTATTTGGTGTGGTATGCATTTCTTGTTGATCCTGCCAGTAAGCATGCCTCTGCCCCCAGAAAGCTAACCCTGTTTTTTTTCCCCACAAATGTTAGCGTGACACATTGAACAAAACAAAAACATCAATGCAACTTGGAATTCCATGCCACTTGTTAAAAATAAACCATAACAGACGAAGAAGACCGTAATGCTCCAGAACTGTCCAAGCTTAATTGAATCTTGACTTGGTTCAATTAGGCAACCTAATATTAGAAATATAAACTGAATTAATCTCCCTCCTTCGCGGTGAAGGCATGAGTAATAGGGGTGGGCATCGTGTCGTGTCGTGTTCGTGTAAGAATTCTCCTAACCCGACCTGTTTAGCTTATGTTCCGTATCAGAAATAGCTGACCCTAACCTGCTAACTTCGTGTCCAGTACGTGTCATGTTATTGTGTCCTTTCATAAATTCTCGAGTTGTGTCGTGTTTGTGTCATGTCATCTTGTGTTCGTGTCAGAATTCTCTCAATCCTAACTCAACCTGTTTAGCTTTTCGTGTTATTGTATCGTGTCATATTCGTGTTTCATGTCAGAAATAACTGACCTTAACACGCTAACTTCGTGTCCAGTTCGTGTCGGAAATTCTCACCCCTAGTGAGCAACACTCGTAGGCGTGAACAGTTAACGTGAGCGTGCTAGGACTAAATTACGGTTCGATTTTTAAGTACGCGTGGGCCTTGATCTGACTTCTTACTCGAACGAAAGTGTTTGACTTAGGGTTTTAGGGGGTGTTTGGCAACCCCATTTTCACATTTTTGCATTCCCATTTTCCCATTTTGGGTGTTTGGCACCCCATGATGAGAATGGATTTTGGGAAAATGGATTTTCGGTTTTTGAGTTTAGAAGCAAAAAGCAAGAATCTGGGTTTTAGGAGTTTTTCGGATTCTCATTTTCAGATTTTGAGTGTCTATTACGAAAATACCCTTATTTACTCCCTTCATTTTACGATTTGCCCCTCCTTCTTATCATCCACTTCCTTCCCATCTGCTAACCACACAACCGACACCAGAGAATACCAACTAAAAATATCCGATCGTATTATTGTAATTCTAAAATACCAACTAAAAATATCGAACGTCTTCCTTCAATTTAAAAACGGAAAAATTACATATAAAAAATAATTATGTTAACACAATAAAGGCAAAAAGCGAATCTGAAAAAAGAAGAAGAACAAAACAGAGGCATAACAGCCCATAAACATATTGAATAATAAATTGAAAAAAAATAAGAAAAAAACGCAAGTGACACCTGTTACTAAAGATAAAGGGCAAAATGGTAAAAATACAACCTATAATTCATTCTCAACAATCATCTACCAAACACTACTACAAATGAAAAATACATTCTGCACAAATCTCCCAAACACTCTACCATATTCAAAATACATTCTGGCCATAATCCAAAAAGCCAAAAAGTCAAAAAACTGAAAATGAAAAGCCAAAAAGTAGGCTCCCAAACACGTGTCACAAGCGGTTCTTTCTTTGCCTCAACAAAGAGTGACTTCAAATTTCTCAACTGTCGTGAAAAATGGAATAACTAAATTAACTAGCTTAAGGAACAAAGTTAGACATAAAACTTAAACCGAAAAAGAACTTCATTATCTATGGAAATAACAAAGTTGATGGTGACAAAGGAAATGGAAATTACATGGAATTGAAAAACATGCTAGGCTAGACTAGGCTTTGAAAGGAATAAACTAAAGTGAATTGAGCGAAAACACCAAGGAAAACGGAAATAAAAGAGGTGATAAGACCAATTGAATGAGAGAAAAAGAAGTGCTGGTCCCAAATGATAATGGAACTTGCTAGACTTTTGGTGTTGGAAACATTTTTTAGCCTTCGAACCTTGTATTCATATGCCAAGCCGCCAAGGCAAAACTGATTCGGGCCTTGAAATTGCTGCATAACTGCATGACATGTCCTATGTTCTATGCACAAAAATAGCCCACTTCCCATGTTGTTAGATCATGGTACTTGACTGGGTCAAAAAAGTTGTGAATACCCTTGTTTGGGGCCAAAAATCGGTTACAAAATAACTCAATTCCCATCTTCCAAAAATTATTCCCTCATGGGCTTATCAATAACCACCTCCTCGTTAATTACGGCATAACCACCCACTTATCATGGGGCCTATCTTCTTGGGTGCCATTTGGAATAAACACAACCATAAATGGTTAACGCTCCATAACATCGAAAGCGTATCTGAATCTTGATTTGGTTTAGTCAGGCAAGCTAATATTCACTGTAAAAGGATGTCGACAGCAAAATTACGGTTTGGAGTATACTGCAAATTTCTAATATTAGGCTAACTTTTTTTTTCCTTTCGGAACATCCAATATTAGGCTAACAAGTAAACTCATTAGTACAATTCCACAGTTTCATGCATGAATCATGGTCCATGGTTATACTACGCTGCCTTAACCACGATCAATGAACAAGCTTCTCACCAGCCAAACACACGAGGACAACACATGATAAGCTTAAGTCAAATTCAACAATCTTTGGCCAATAAATCAAATTCAACAAACCTAGCTCACGTAGTTCAATATATCTACTGTTTACAAAGTATGATAAAGTACCAAGGGGAAAAAAGAGGACAAGGAAAAACCTCCAATAGACTCAAAAAACTAAATTATTTGCATTCGAAAAGTGTTGACAGCATCGTTCCAAGATAGTCATAGAAATCAAAGTCAAAATCGCAAAGGACAAACAAAAATGCATTTGACAGCTTTAACTAATTTTCAAAGTGACAAATAAACCTACTTGGTTAGAATTGCCTAATTGGGCTGAAACACACGAACCACTAGAAAGTTCTATGTTTCTCGTTTCAAAATAAATAAAGGCTCTCACTTTCGAGTTTACTGGTGGGAGAAATGCATATATTCGGTAAGGCTGTCAAAGCTGCCTGCAATTATTCCAGAAGGTGTCTTGAATTTCTTTGCTTCTTATAATTTCTTTCATGGTTTAAGTAAGGCAGAGAGATGATTGCAGACCAGTTCTCGGGTGCCTATTTAAGCTCTTCAGGTAATTTACGAGTCTTTTAGTTACTTACAGTAAAGCATGCGATCTTCTTTCACTGCAATGCTTGGAGGGTTGTTAAAAAACAAGTACTACGCAATGTTTTGATCACGAATGAAATTAGGACAGCTGAGTTTAGAGTATGATTAGCCTTTGGGTTTTGAAGAAGAATGTTATCTTCTCGCTTAACTCTTAGCCTTTGCGCTTCTCCCTTGAGCATGTAAGTTCAAAATTCACTTCCTCTTTACCTCATCTAAAAATCCAATATGAAGGAAGGGAACAATAAAAGACTAATGCACTATATATATTTGCATTTCCATTGTACTCTAGCATCCTTGGGTAGATGCCCAGAATCTAGAAGCCCTCGTGGCATGAATATTGGCATGTGCCATAGACGGGCCATTCATCCTGCAAACCCATAGGCGTTGAACCCTAACTTCAACTCTTTCTCCTCTAACCAATATCTTAATAACAACAAGAGGTACTTGTGATTTACCCACAAAAAAATCAAGAGGTACTTGTGCTTAACTGTGACCCTCTTTATATTGCAATTGGACTTTTGGAATGGTCCAGACCTAGTAGTCCTTAAGGCATGCATATTTTTTACCACTACTGCTTTGTAATGAAAAAGCAGTGAACCACATGGTAAGAGTTATCTACCAAAAATAATGCTTTTCTTAGTCAAAGACTCAAAATAATTCTTGAGTTGAAACTTTTACAAAAACAATATTCACTTTATGATCATATAAGCTGACTGGTCACTGGCCCGGTGGCTACAATTATTTTTTTGCTGAAGGGTCACCCTTGGAACTATTATTTATGCCTATATCGAATGCAATTGTCACTCACATTTCCCTAATTTCATGATACAGTGATAAATTAATCGATATCATGGAAGCATTTTTGGAGCCCTAGGAGAAAGTATTGGATAATTTGTTCTAACCAACAATAGACCAGGGTCACATGATGCCATGGCAAACTTTGTGGCACCAATTCATTCAGTAAAGTGGGGATGCAGCACACTGTTTTGGGGACTATTGGCTGTGAAGCATGAACACTTCATCAGAGATCACGTACAACACTCAAATCAGCTGTATTTTAAAAAACAACTCATTTTGACACTGCGGGACACCCGGTGACAATATCAGGACAGGTCACAAGACAGGCTGAGTTGTAAAACAAAACGATAGAGTCTAGTAAAAGATTAGGGAAGTCTTGTTTTGTGTGATTGATAATTGTTATTAGATTATGATGACACTTTCTAATCCTAAACACCTTTTCTAATGATTTTGTGAATACTGTAATGACAAAAGCGAATGACGTGATTCAATCGTAAAAGAAAGTGTTTTTGGTACTTTCATCATTGTTAATGCCCTACAAGTTTCCAATGCTCCCACAAACTTTAATACGCGCAAATGATCGTTTATCAATGCAAGCTTCAAGTAAGAAGAAGCTTGCAAGCATAGGAATGCGTTTTTAAAAAGTTATGCTGATCAATGAGGGAACGTCGCCTTCCCAAACAATTTTCTGAAGAAACTGCTTATGCAGGGAGCATTCTTCTTACTATATGCTAGAAAAGATTAGAAGGAATTTATTTTAAAAATGGTCAATTAATCAGAAAATGGAAGTAATTTTGGCTAATAACTCCAATGGGTAATAACAATATTTGATGCCAATACATTTGTGAAGGTGGAACACAAAATCCACCTACCTAAGCCCTAAGATCAGGTGAAATAAAGGAACTTTTGAAAAATAGGACTCCAACAAACAAGAACCTTAAATTGTGCCAAGACGGTAACAACTCCATCAGTAGTGGCATAATAGTTATTATTTCACTAACCATGGGACTACAAGAACCACTTGAATTTATTCCAATGTCCATTGTGATTTGTAATTGCACATTTTGCCAACCAATACAGTAGTGCAGTAGTGATGGTTCCACCAAATAAATAGAGGTCTCTCTACCATAGCAACAGGGCCAGCCCTGGGCATAAGCCCACCTGGTGACCGCCTAGGGCCTCCCGTTTTGGGCCAAATAATAGGGCCCCCAAAATGGAAAAATATAATAAATATTATATGTTTGAACAATTTTACAAGAAGGCTATTGTAGCTCGGTGGTAAGGCGCGCGTGTATGGAGCTCGGGATCTTGAGTTCGATCCCACGACCCTTCGGAACTTAAAGGTAGTTCAACCAACCACAAGGCTAGCTTGTTCTCTACATTGAACAATTAATAAATATACTAAAAAGTGAGAGGCCCCATTTTTAAATCCCCCTAGGGCCTCGGAAATCTCAGGGCCGGGCCTGCATAGCAAAATCACCTATGCTCATTACCAACTAGCAGAACACACCAAAAGTAACAAAACCTTTACATGCACAAATGACACAGACAGCAAATAAAACAAAGCTAATTGTATGCAATTAAAAGAAATATGATTCTTTTTTTATGTTTTGGATCAACTACGATTAACAATCATACTATTTAACTCTGAAATAGACAAAGGTACCAAATCTGATTTAGGCATTTCACGTGGTCAATAATTACCTCCAATACCAACCCAAATGGCCCACCACACAGTTTATACATACAGCAAAGACACTGGTCACAATGGGCCACCTCTCTTCTAATAATTTAACATCCCAAAAAATAAAGCATCCAAAGTTATATTCACACCCCTTTCTAATCATACATTTACCATCTTTTCAATTTATAATATGATACTGTCTTTGGTGTATGTTTGAAGTTCACTAACAAATTTCCACCAAAAAAAAAAAAAGGACAAAAAAATAGAATGCATTTTGTTATTAAGAAAACGAAAAACGATGCGAAAATCATAACAGTTTTTCTTTTGACTGCTGATTTTGTCACTCCCTTTTTTGGGGAGTGACGGCGGCAAAATCATTTCCCTTTCTTTTACCAGTGTTAACGTTAGTGTGTTAGTGGTTAATGAGTTACAATGACAGCCGATATTGCTACATCAACTCAAAGCTGAACTCAAACCCCAGACCCCAAATATCTGGCCCACTCACCTCACACATTGACTAATCCATGTTAGATTAAACACCACCAAAATATAATGTTATCTATAAAATTGCACTCACGGGATTAGGACCCACAAAACGGAATCAATAATTGAAGCGTCCGACTTAAGCGGAAAATAGTTGGAGAAAGTGAGGAGAGTATAGTAATTTGATACCAAGAGAAGATGAAGAAGAAGACGGCCCAAGTAGTGGAGCTCCCTCTCCCCATGAGCCCTTTGCCGAAGCAGAAGCATTTGGTGACGCCGTTAACCACCGTTTGGCTAATCAGTAGCAGACCAAACGCCGACAACCCGTAAGCCGTCGACGCATCAGAGTCGTACACGCAGTACGTGCTCTCGTCGTACTCGTCGGGCACCACTTTTACCTGCACAGAAACACCCAAATTAGAGAGAAGAGAGAATTGTCCCCAAATTTTTGATATTTTTTATGTTTTGCGAATTTGGTTTGCCAGGAGGAGTCGTAAGAAAAAAATATGACCAAAATACAAGACAATTATAGTTTTTTTTTTTTTCCTTTAATGTCGTATTATATCATATGAATTTTTTTTATATTTTTATATTTTTTTCATACGATTAATTCAAAAATTAGGACAAAAATTGAAATAAAAAAAAAAAGCTGAAGAAAATGCCAAACGAAAAAGTAGGTAAAATGGGGCCTAAATATATATGCATAAGCGTGTGTATACCGTGCTACGGCGGCGTTCGGCGCCGACGGCGAGGACGAAGGCGATGAGGTGAAGAGAAGTGACGATGGCCACAATGGAGACTGAGACAGCCATTGATCTCTCACTCTCTCTTTCTTTCTCTCCTACTTTCTCTCTCTTGTGCTTCTGTACTCCCTCTTTCTTTTCTATTGTTTGTTGCTGGGTTGCTCTGCTTTCGACAAACGGGTATTGCGGCTTTTCTTTTACCCTTTTCACTTTCTTTAGTGCTCGCGCTTTGTCAAACGGGAATATTAGTGATTGCACTATAGGCACCGACGAAATGGTACCGCTGGCGCTGGTGCACCGACTGGGTTGTGGGGCCCACCTCAGTGTCCCGCTCGAACGATTTAAATCGTTCAATAACATAAAAGCATTTTTTCAACTGGCTCATCAGAAAATTAGCTCAATAGGATAACTGAAACGTTTGATCTATTGTGTAATTTTTCATTAAGAGTACAGGATCTTGAATTATGAATGAAAAAGTAGTACATTGAATCAAGCATTCGCAATTATCCGATAAATCTGATTTTTCACAAGGCACTCAAAAAATATTTTAAATTAATGAACGATTTGAATCATTCATGCAAAACCCTAAGGTGGGCCCCGTATTTCGATCGGTACACGAGCAATACCATTTCGTTGGTACCTATAGCTTATTCGCATACACAAAACAACGTTGCTAATCACAAAGATGTGCACATATTTTGTTGTGAGGCTCATCACATGTTCCACACAAAATGATCAGAGCCGTTCATTAAATATAAAATATTTTTTTAAGGATCTCCGCAAAAAATCAACTCAATCTAATACCTACAGATGTTCGATCTAATCATCTAAATTTTCATTCAGGTTTTCGGATAGTGAAAAGTTACCCCGTTCGTTTTGGAATTTTGGATTTCGAATTCTAATTATTACTCTATTTCTCTCCAATCATTACTCTTATTTTTCTCTCTATCTCTCTCTAATCACTACCTCTATTTTTAATCATTACTCTATTTCTTTCTACACTCATTATCTATAAATCCAAATCCAAAATCTCAAAACGAACGGGGTTCGATGATTGGATCAAGTACCTATAGGTATCGGATTAAGCTTATTTTTCGCGAAAACCCTTGAAAAAGTGTTTCTAAAAGTAAAATCAAGTTCTCTCCTTAATTTTCTCTCAAGAAGGGCTATACATGCAAGTGGTTAGTATAAATCTTGCCTTCCAAAGTGTAGAAAAATTGGGATTGGGAAATCATGTAGTGCAAGTCACCCTGTAGGGCGCACACAGGCCATCAATCTTGACAATGAATGGTTGGATATAATCCGAACTTCTACAAATCCTATCCGTCCATTGTTTGGATGAAAATCCAAGCCGTCAATTGCCAAGATGGACGGCCGGATTGACCGCACTATAGGTGTAGTGCGAGGAGTGCACTATAGCACCCCGGGTCCGAAAAATTGCAGATAAAAAAAAACAGTGTAGACAATTATGTTTATGGTCTCTTCTTTTTAGTAATCGTATGATTATGCGATCTCCTACAAATATCTCAATTTCTTAATAGTGCGTTCATTTTCATATGAGCAACAAAGCTTACTATGCGACTTGGCTTAAAGATGCAGCAACACATTTAACTTAACATGCTTCATTTGCTCTATTTTCTTATTGACCCGGAGAAGATGCCAACAACAACAATAGAGGAAGTCTTTGCAGTTAGCCATGTTCATCCATTTTGATTTGTCGATTACTTTTCAATATTCTCTTTCTTTTCTAAATGGTCAAGTTGTTTCAGTTTCAAAAATAATTAATAAAACAAAATAATTAGTAACAACCAAGAAGATAGCGGTAAGTACCTCGAGTACCGTACTCATGGATTACGACGGCTAACTTGCACTTATTTCAATTAATTTCGAAACTAATTCGGAAGATATTTGATTGTTGGATTTCTAAAATATTAAAAGCTAAATTAAATTAAAACAACTAAAAATAGAGAGAGTTTAAGAGAGAGAAAATCTAGGGTTTCGAATCCACCCGACCCGTTGTAACAATATTTATGCGATAATAAAGGTTAATCATTCGAATCAATCCAGATATCGTTCAGGTTCGCAGGCCCTCACAGTAATATTGCCAAAAGATTTTCATGCATCACCAAATAGCATGGAGTATTACCGCCTAGCACGAATCATCTTACTAATATGATCCATCTCTATGGCACAGATTGTCTAATAGCATGGCGCGTCTTACGGAGTATAATCCATCTTACTCAGTTATTACAAAATAATTAAGAACCATTATATGAACGTGCATAAAGCCTAGGAAATCATACACTAGATTAGATGGGAATATTAATATCATACGTAAATTCTCAAGTCATACAATCACAATTCGAATAATAAAACATAAATCAAAATATAAACATTATTACTCCGAGTGCGAGCTTCATCTACGCTCTAGAAGAAGGTTTAGCCAGCCATCAAAGCTGGAGTCTTGTTTATTCCACGACTGAGAACTCCTTCGCAATTCCATGGCCAGAACTTGACTCCCAAAGTTAGGTCGAGTAAAAGCTCTTATATAGATAGGGATTTAGCAAGTGGAGTGGAATGCAGTTGGTGCCTCCCTTATATTCTCATGCACATGGACAGAGTTTGATTCTCATAAGCACTCATCCCCCTTTCTAAGTCCCCTAAGATAGAGTAGATTAGGTTTAACGAATCAAGAGAGAGGGATTTAAATGCATTAATTACTTGAAGGGTCCATGGGACTTCTAAGCAATTACAAATCAATCACTCCACTTTAAGCCCTTTGTACTTTAACCCCAAATTTTCATTTAACTTCTATTTTTATCCAAAATCATAGACAACAAGCTCGATTACCCAGTAGATACAAAAAAGGACAAAATAAATATAAAGTGACATGGATAAATGACTAACGAATGTAGTTTGGAGTGCCAAAATATCAATATTTAGGCACTTATCACACCCCCAACTTACACTTTGCTAGTCCATGCTTTACTAGTCCTCAAGCAAAGGAAATAAAATGCAACTAAAGAAAACAAATTAAAATGGATAGTTCTTTTAAACCCCCGGGCGACTCTAGTAGGACGAGTGAAGTTTTATGAGGATTTTCAGCAGTGATCTCTTCACATGGAACTCGAAACCCGTCATGCAACTCATTGGTCCATCAAGCCAAGAGTATGCAACTACCACAAAGATATAACAAGGCGCAAATAATTTCAAACACTATCAAGTCAAGAAATAAACCATGGCAACTAGGCTTTGTGCGTGTGTGATAGGGGCCTCAACCTCAATTGTGCAATGACTAACCGCTCTCTCCGGACTGAGTCTTGACTTCAATCCTCACTGTGTCATGCACTCACAAAGAAAATCACTCGAAACAAGGTGCATATTATGAACTCTCAAAGTGTGCGGTTAGAAGTTATATAAATAAAAGCAAAGTGCTTCGCACACAAGACACGAAACACGGTCTCATGAATGAAACACCAAGTATTGAAACTCTCTCCCACATCCATCAATCCACACCCCAACACCCATAGGATCAAATAAGACTTTAATTGCGGTTATATCATTAGGTAAAAAAAAGTATATCAAGGTTAGGGTGAAACATTAAGTGTCTGAGAATGAGCTAGAAATAATAAGTAGGGCAATTTTAACAATGTGTGCATCTTTTTCACTTTATTCAACTCCGCCCTTTCGCTCTTTTCCTACCTTTCAACACAATCCAACAATGAAATTCCTTGTTCCTTCTTTCAATCAACAAATTAGTATCCTTCCCTTTGTCATTCAAAATTTTCTTTTTTCTCTTTTCTTTTGTGTTTTTTTGTGTGTGTTTTTTTTTCTGATGCTAAGCTGTCGCACCCTGATTTTTACCAGCGGTCACCTAACCCACTTTTTAGGGCAAAAAAACAACGCTTCTAAAATCATGACTTTTAAATGCGATAATTGTGGATTTTGAGTTTGATAGCTGTGACTCGGACTATTATTTGAAAAATGGAGTTGTCACCAAACATCGAGTTCAAGTGGGTCAGGTCACCCGTTAAAGCTATTTTTTTTTAAAGAAAATGACTTTAACTCTGCATTTAAAAGTAATTCTATTTGAGAAAATTCTTTTTTCAAACGTGGCTTATAATTGACTCCCATTCGAGAGTTTGCAAAAACAGACATGAGTTTGGGGATTTACTGTTACGTGCGAAAAAAGTTTTAGGCACCCCACATCATCCTCTCGGTACTTTATTTTTCAAAATTGGCCTTTTTCAATTAATTATCCTTGGCGAAAAAATAAAAAATAAAATGCATGCAATGAAGCTATTTATTGATAACATGGCCGTCAGTTCTCTTTCGTATTTAAGGCATGTGAAATCCTATTTTACCGGGACCTGAGTGTCGACTACGTGATTTCAATGACAATGGACCGGCTACTTGAATATCAATGCTATCCTTATAAACACGAAAAGAGTCCCGCATTTATTAGAACATGCACATAAAAGAAATTTGAGTTGAATTGAAAATTTGAATTGAAAGGGGGAAACTCCCCCTACGCAGTATTACATCTTATCACCTTGTGCGGTGAATTTTTGGAGGTGTGCTCAGAAGATAAACTATACAAAAATATAACTAGAAATAGCACAGAATTCGATCCGTACTTATTTTTAGTTATATAATCGATGTCGTGTAATCCTGACTTACAATGAACTGTGGAGGAATTTTTTCTCGAACCTAAACTGAGAGGGCTTCGGCCTCGGAGATTTTAAGAGAAGTGCTTTTGGAATTTTTTTTTGTAGACGGAGAGAGGTTTTTCTGTTTGGTGGAGACCAAGGTTCTTTTTTTGGTTTTTCTGAAGGAGCAGGGATTTGTTTGATGTGGGTGAGAAGATGAGAGCTATGCTCTCCGCATTTTGGCTTTGGATGGAAAGAGAGAGGTGTTTGGTTTTAGACCGAGAGAGAGGCAGAGCTTTTGCGGCTTCTTCTTTTTTACTTTTCGGATTCTCTCCCCCTGAACTAGCAGCCTTGGCTGCCTTTTTATAGGCCACAAAGAGCCAAACAAAAACATCAAAAAAAGAAAAAGAAAAAGAAAAAAGAAAAAGGAGGAATACAAGCCACGCATCTTGATATCTATGTGACTTTGATACAATATAAACAATAATGCATCTCCCTTGTCCTCATCCCATTTCCATGATGCATGTGCCATGGAAATCATGAGGCCTGCCAAGGCCAAGGCTTGTTGGCAGCCGACGCTCCGATCCAATGCTCTGTCGGTGTGCATTATTTTGTTCTGTGGTGCTCTCAACTAATTTTTTTTTGCCGTGTCTGATTGGGGTCTGAACACAATTAAAATTCTTGTTGCGACGCGAAGAAAAACAAGGTGAAGTCAGCATCGTTCAATCAGGACCGGCCCAAAGGTTTTGAGTGCCCAAGGCCAAATTAAAAAAAGTGTGCCCCTAATACATAATAATTTTTACAGCCTTGATCAAAATACAAGAAAGCCTAACCAATATAAAATTTCTACTAATTATTACATACGAACACAAAATACAAAGTTTTCAAGATCTTACACAAATGATCTGAGTTGTTTAATTTGTTCAAAATATTTTTTGAAGGATTTCCAGGAAAAATCATTTCAGGAAGATATTAGTAAGGACTTGATCTTTGCGGGTTTTTTTTTTGTCTCTACTTGTATAGACCAAAAAAATATCGTATAGATCAAGCACTTACCGATGTCTGAGTGAATTGATTTTTATAGGGTCCCTTCAAAAAATGTTGTGAACAAATTGCAAGGTTCACAATATTTGTGTGGGCCCTCAAAATAGGTCTCATACAAGGAGGTGTATAAGTGGTGTACCCATACCAATTTTATCATAACAATATACTACTGGAATGGTGGGATTATTTGTCACGACCTGGATTTTTAACATAGAAATAAATAACTTATTGAAATAAAGAACCATGCTTGCCATCGTATTCCCAAAATAATGTCCCACCTGTTAAACTTTACAAATAAGTCCCAGTTTCAAAAGAGTAAACACTATGGCACTCCGGCCCAAAATAGATTACATTTGCTCATAAAGACAAATCATTAAGTTACAACCTCATCTTTATCAAAAGAAAGTCTATTACAAAGATGACTATGTAACTAGATCAGAGTTAGCTTCCAAAAATCCTTTACACTTCCAGGCACGCAAGTCATGCAAGTCACTGTCCAGCAGTTAATCCTGAAAAGAAAGAATAGGTTGAGCTACGCGAGCCCAGTAGGAAAATCTTTACTAAACTTATGTGCAAGTAACATGCTAAGTGCAAAAGGAAGCGAATGAGAAGACATTGTCCAATCGAGCATGATAATGATCAATACACTCACTCTAATCATCCCGACAAGACTCGACAACATCATCCTCCACTAACTGTATTTCCACCCCTCGCGTTACAGTACTACATCCCGTGAGTCACCGTGTTACCACCCCTTGCGTTACGGCGAATCCCAACACTTCGGACCATCGTGGTACCACCCCTTGCGTTACGAGGTCCACTAGAGTCTCCGTATTTCCACCCCTAGCGTTACGAGACTCCCTACACCAATCCCGACTCAACAACTTCCTATTTAACCAACATGTGAACTAAGACTCTTTCATAATCACTCTCATGCATGCGACATCTCACATTATGTCAACGATACCACTGTGATACTACAATTACTTGGAAAATAACCAATCGATCGATAAGTCTCATTTCAACAAGGCTTACTCAAATGAACTCATAGAAAATCCTACTAACAAGAGGTCAATTGAACAAAGATACACCAATCAATCATTGGAAGTCAATTGAATAGCTTGTGATACTGTATGAGGTGTTACAAGGGTGTTAGAAGTGTCCGGGGTTCAAAGCAATCGAAGTAGAAGCAACGAAGGCAAAACTGCCCATAAGGAACTGGTATCGATACGGCCATAATGGCTGTATCGATACAGGATGCTTATCAGCAAAGCCCATTCTGTGTTAATCGGGTATCGATACGGCAAGAATCCCGTATCGATACGGAGAGGTTTCGAGCAGATTTTCATGCAGATTTCAGAATTTCAACTACACATCAACAACAACAACTTTAAGCACGATTTCACACCACAACATGCTACTAACACATAAAAGTAGCAAAGAAATCCCTACCTCAATGTCGTACGAACTTTCCCCGAGTCAAACGAGCCCTAGATCTCGAGATACTCCGAAACCGAGCCGAATAAACTTCCACCGAGCTAGACCCACGAAATTTGAGCTTGGAGGAGCAAGGATTGCAGGTTTTTGGTGAGGGTTTTGTGGTGTTTTGAGAGAGAGGAGAGGAGAGAGAGAGAACCGGCGGAGGGAGGGAGGGAGCCGAGAGTTGGGTTTTGGGGAAAATGATCCCCTACTCCCAATTTCACCTATTTATACCTCAAAATCTTCAAATCACACATTTACCCTTAGATCTTCTATTCTCTCACTTTAGTCCTCAAATCAATTATTCACCAATTAATCCAAAATTTCTCAATTAGACTATTAATCGATATTTCAAACATTAAAATTATTCGGGTCACTACAATCTACCCTCCTTAAAGAAATTTCGTCCCGAAATTTACAACGCAAGCCAACTAAAATTTATGCACCAATAGATCATGCTCATGTAACAACACATATTACCCAACAAGAAGCTCATAATCAAAGAGTTTAAACTTAGAACTCACATTAGCTAATTCGGAAACAAGTGCGGATACTTCTCCCTCACTTCGTCTTCCCTTTCCCACGTCGACTCTTCCCTTCCGAGATGACTCCATAAGACTCGCACTAACGGAATGGTTTTACCCCTCAAAACTTGCTCGCGTGAATCTAGGATGCGTATCGGCTCTTCCTCATACGATGCATCGGCTTCTAACTCTAGTTCGGACCATTCTAGAACGTGTGACGGATCCGGCTCATACTTCCGCAACATCGATACGTGAAACACTTCGTGGACACCCGACAACCTCGGCGGTAACGCCAATCGATACGCGACTTCTCCGATCCTCTTGATAATATCAAATGGCCCGATAAAACGTGGCGATAACTTGCCCCTTTGCCCAAAGCGAGATAGTCCCCGACGCGGTGATACCTTAAGGAACACGTGATCCCCCACTTCAAACGATAGAGGTCGGCGACGGCGGTTTGCATAACTCTTTTGTCTACTTTGAGCGGTTATTAATCGTTGGCGAATAGTCTTGACTTGTTCGGTGGTTCTCTTTTGTGCTTCCAGAAGACGTAATCGGATCGCTCTCATGCTCTCGGAAGTTTCTTGAACTAATTCCGGCCCAACCAAAGTAGCTTCGCCCAACTCGGTCCAACAAACGGGCGATCGACACGGTCTCCCATACAAAGCTTCATACGGTGCCATCTCGATACTAGATTGGTAACTATTGTTGTACGCGAATTCGACTAACGGCAAATGATCCTCCCAACTACCCCGAAAGTCCATAATGCAAGCCCGAAGCATATCTTCTAGAATTTGGATCGTTCTCTCGGATTGTCCATCCGTTTGAGGGTGATACGCGGTACTGAACAAGAGGTTTGTACCAAGAGCGGCCTGTAGACTGCCAGAAACGCGCGGTAAATCTTGGATCTCGATCCGACACAATAGATACGGGAATTCCATGAAGACGTATAATCTCACGAATGTAAAGACGACTAAGCGACTCAATCAAATCAGTAACTTGAATCGGTAAGAAATGCGCGGACTTGGTCAATCGGTCGACTATCACCCAAATGGCATCGTGCCCCCTCGGCGATCTCGGTAATCCGGTAACAAAATCCATTGTCACGTTTTCCCACTTCCACTCGGCCACGGGTAACGGTTGCAACTTTCCCGCGGGTCGTTGGTGCTCGGCTTTGACTTGTTGACATGTAAGACATTTGGACACGAAGATAACGACATCTCTCTTCATTCCCGGCCACCAAAACTGTCTACGCAAGTCATGGTACATTTTCGTTCCACCAGGATGCACGGCTAACGGTGAGTGATGGAATTCTCTCAAAATTTCCTCCCGACACGAAACGGGTACGAACAACTTTCCCTTGTATCGCAAACCTTGATCGGCGTGAATCATCCACCCTTCTCGAACATTGCCACTAAGGAACTTGGTACGAAACTCTCCGGCTTCTTCGTCGTGTTGTTGGGCCTCAATAACTCGGGTCGATAAGGTCGATTGGACGGTTAAGTTGCACAATGTGACTCCTTCTCGAACTTCCTCAAAATGCAACGCATACGAGCCTAAGTCATTCATCGTTTTCCACTCACGGACGGCCAAACTCGCAAGTTGGGTTGATTTCCTACTTAGCGCGTCTGCTACCACATTCGCCTTCCCCGGATGATATTGTAACTCAAAGTCGTAGTCCTCTAAATGTTCCATCCATCTACGTTGTCGCAAATTGAGCTCCTTTTGAGAGAACAAGTATTTTAAACTCTTATGATCAGAAAAGACTTCGAATTTCTCACCGTAAAGATAATGGCGCCAACTCTTCAAAGCAAAGACGACGGCCGCGAGTTCTAAGTCATGGGTAGGGTAGTTTCGCTCATGAGTCTTCAACTGTCGCGAGCCGTATGCTACAACACGTCCCAATTGCATCAACACGCACCCCAAACCCTCCTTCGAAGCATCACAATATACGGAATAACCAATTCCTCGTTCGGGTACAACCAAAACCGGCGCGGTAGTCAATCTCTTCTTCAATTCTTGAAAGGCTATCTCACATGCGTCACTCCATACGAAACGAGTCCCCTTACGGGTCAATTTGGTCAACGGAGTTGCTAAGCGAGAGAAATCTAGTACAAACCGGCGATAGTACCCGGCCAACCCCAAAAAGCTACGAATCTCAAATACATTCTTCGGTCGCTGCCAATTCATCACGGACTCTACCTTCCCCGGGTCAACGGACACCCCACCATTCGAAACAACGTGACCCAAAAACTTGACTTCCGATAACCAAAACTCACACTTACTAAGCTTGGCATACAAATGGTGTTCTCTCAAAAGTTCAAGGACAATGGAAAGGTGAGATTGGTGTTCCTCCTCCGAAGGCGAGTAAATAAGGATATCGTCCACGAAGACAACTACCAAACGATCGAGATAAGCACGAAAGATACGATTCATCAAGTCCATAAAAGTTGCCGGTGCATTCGTCAATCCAAAGGGCATAACAATGAACTCATAATGGCCATAACGAGTACGAAAGGCAGTCTTAGGAATATCTTCTCTCCGAACTCTCAACTGGTGATAACCGGACCTCAAGTCAATCTTAGAGAAACAAGTGGCACCTCGAAGTTGGTCGAATAGGTCATCGATTCTAGGCATTGGGTACTTATTCTTTATGGTTACGCGGTTCAACTTACGGTAATCAATACATAAGCGAAGCGTCCGATCCTTCTTTTGAGCAAACAAAGCTGGTGCTCCCCACGGCGAAGTACTCGGACGGATAAACCCCAAGTTCTCCAATTCTTGCAATTGAATCTTCAACTCTCTCAACTCGGCGGGCGCGAAACGGTAAGGAGGTACGGAAATAGGAGCGGTACCGGGAAGTAAGTCAATGGAAAATTTAACTTCTCGCTCGGGTGGTAAACCCGGTAACTCAGTCGGAAACACATCCGGAAAATCACAAACAACTAGGGGCAACTCCCCACGCGCAGACACGTCCTCATCTAAGGTTATGCTCGCTAGCAGGGCGTTCATCGATTCCGGTTCCCGAGACCCACACAAATACGGTTCCAACGGTTCCCGACGCTCCCCGAAGAACTCAAAACAGGCACCCCCAGGCCGGCAAATACGGACTCGATGCTTAAAACAATCTATGGTGGCGTGAAACGGAGACAGCCAATCCATTCCCAAAATAAGGTCGAATCCCGACATATTCAATACTATAAAATCGAAAGTAAAACGACGATCTCGTATGGTGAGCTCACAATCCCGGCAAATACGATCTAACGGTGATCTACCTCCTACAGGTGTGTCAACAAACAACGGAGGATTGATGCTCTCAATTTCCAATTCCAAAGCATGAGCAAAAGATGCGGCAATAAAAGAATGCGATGCTCCCGAATCAAATAATACTCTAGCAAAGGAGTTAAACAAAAGAAATGTACCCCTCACTACCGAAGTCTCTGGAGCCTGAGAAGTAACAGGAGGTGGAATGGCGGAAGTGATGGCAAAAGCTCTTCCCTGAGTAGTCTGACCCTGCACGTGTCCACCCTGATGACCGGAGCCCTGAGTAGGTGTAGACGAACTAGCTCCTCTCTCAGCCTGAGATCCCTGAGCCGAAGCGGTTTGACGGAAATGAGACTGCTGCTGTCTTTGAGTGCCCCGAAACG
Source organism: Rhododendron griersonianum (assembly GCA_018127125.1). Classification (NCBI taxonomy): domain Eukaryota; kingdom Viridiplantae; phylum Streptophyta; class Magnoliopsida; order Ericales; family Ericaceae; genus Rhododendron; species Rhododendron griersonianum. The sequence continues at coordinate 13,957,190 of CM030799.1, read as the reverse complement.
ACTGTCGATTAGAACCCTGTCCACCCCTCGATTGCTGCACTGATCCTGACTCACTACGAGCTCCATCCTCGCGTGGACAATTCCTAGCGAAGTGACCGGACTTCCCGCAAGTGAAACAAGTCCCCAAGAGCCGCGGACACTGAGCACGGATGTGCCCCGCTTGACCACATTCGTGGCAAGTGATCGAAGATCTAGTGGAAACTCCTCTCGTTCCAAATGAAGAAGAAGGCGGAGGTCTAAAGTTTGACGGACCTTGAGAAATAGACATTTGATCCCGTTGTCTCTTCCTCCCTTGAGTACCGAAACTTCCCGACGATGAACTCATACCTCCCACTGATTGTCTTGGTTCCCATGTCTTAGGATTCTTTGGCGCCTCTCTCGGTGTCTCAATACTCCTAGCACACTCCACAACTTCGGAGAACTTTCCTTTTCGTTGCGCCACAACATACTTCTTCACGGCGTCACTCAAACCCCTTTCAAACCTCCGGCATTTTCTCTCCTCGATTGCCACCATCTCCGGTGCGAAACGGGACAAAGATTGAAACTTCACCGCATATTCCGAAACAGTCATGTCCCCTTGCTCAAGCTTCTCGAATTCATTCCTCATTTGATCCCGACTCGTTTCCGGAAAGTATTGCTCCTCAAAGAGCATCTCAAACTCTGCCCAAGTCAAGTTCTCAATGTCTGGCTCATCTACTTGAGCCGCGGTCCTCGCCGCTCTCCTTGCGTCTTTCCTCGATTCCAGAACCGACTCCCACCACTCGCCGGCTTCTCCAACCAGTTGCACGGCCACAATTCCCACTCTAATACCGTCTTCGATGATGTTAAGAGCTCTAAAGATCTTCCGGATTTGAGTTAACCAATGGTCGGCTACCAAAGGGTCACTAATGGTTCCATCAAAGGTTGGAGGATTCCTACGGCTAAATTCCCGCATTGCTATCATAGCTCTATCCTCGGCATTCTCCCTCGGAGCTTGGTTCAATAGGTTTGCAGCTGTGAGTGCCGCGACAAGATCCCTAGCAAACTGAGTTTGATTCGGAGGCACACCTGCACCTCGACCGGCCCCAGCCCCCGGATTTTCCCCTTGCTGACTAACTTCGTCCTCGGGAGGTACCCCACGGCCACGACCACGGCCACCCCGGTTACCAACCCCACCTCGTCGCACACGCACTCTCGGAGGCATCTTACTACAATTATAAGAAATAGAGAGTTTATCAACAACAACATCATTTAGTGAGGTCAAAACCTCCAACTATCCCAACACGGGTCAAAACAACGCTACACCACTCTGCAGTATTGAAAAGCTATGCCACGTAAGTCAAGCAATATCAATGCACACAAGCACATGCGAGTTATGAAAATTTTTGCGTGACATTTTAAACCCATGAGACTAGAAGTCTCCCCACGGTCTCTAGGTATTCTAAACCTAGACGCTCTGATACCAATTGTCACGAACCTGGATTTTTAACATAGAAATAAATAACTTATTGAAATAAAGAACCATGCTTGCCATCGTATTCCCAAAATAATGTCCCACCTGTTAAACTTTACAAATAAGTCCCAGTTTCAAAAGAGTAAACACTATGGCACTCCGGCCCAAAATAGATTACATTTGCTCATAAAGACAAATCATTAAGTTACAACCTCATCTTTATCAAAAGAAAGTCTATTACAAAGATGACTATGTAACTAGATCAGAGTTAGCTTCCAAAAATCCTTTACACTTCCATGCACGCAAGTCATGCAAGTCACTGTCCAGCAGTTAATCCTGAAAAGAAAGAATAGGTTGAGCTACGCGAGCCCAGTAGGAAAATCTTTACTAAACTTATGTGCAAGTAACATGCTAAGTGCAAAAGGAAGCGAATGAGAAGACATTGTCCAATCGAGCATGATAATGATCAATACACTCACTCTAATCATCCCGACAAGACTCGACAACATCATCCTCCACTAACTGTATTTCCACCCCTTGCGTTACAGTACTACATCCCGCGAGTCACCGTGTTACCACCCCTTGCGTTACGGCGAATCCCAACACTTCGGACCATCGTGGTACCACCCCTTGCGTTACGAGGTCCACTAGAGTCTCCGTATTTCCACCACTAGCGTTACGAGACTCCCTACACCAATCCCGACTCAACAACTTCCTATTTAACCAACATGTGAACTAAGACTCTTTCATAATCACTCTCATGCATGCGACATCTCACATTATGTCAACGATACCACTGTGATACTACAATTACTTGGAAAATAACCAATCGATCGATAAGTCTCATTTCAACAAGGCTTACTCAAATGAACTCATAGAAAATCCTACTAACAAGAGGTCAATTGAACAAAGATACACCAATCAATCATTGGAAGTCAATTGAATAGCTTGTGATACTGTATGAGGTGTTACAAGGGTGTTAGAAGTGTCCGGGGTTCAAAGCAATCGAAGTAGAAGCAACGAAGGCAAAACTGCCCATAAGGAACTGGTATCGATACGGCCATAATGGCTGTATCGATACAGGATGCTTATCAGCTAAGTCCATTCTGTGTTAAACGGGTATCGATACGGCAAGAATCCCGTATCGATACGGAGAGGTTTCGAGCAGATTTTCATGCAGATTTCAGAATTTCAACTACACATCAACAACAACAACTTTAAGCACGATTTCACACCACAACATGCTACTAACACATAAAAGTAGCAAAGAAATCCCTACCTCAATGTCGTACGAACTTTCCCCGAGTCAAACGAGCCCTAGATCTCGAGATACTCCGAAACCGAGCCGAATAAACTTCCACCGAGCTAGACCCACGAAATTTGAGCTTGGAGGAGCAAGGATTGCAGGTTTTTGGTGAGGGTTTTGTGGTGTTTTGAGAGAGAGGAGAGGAGAGAGAGAGAACCGGCGGAGGGAGGGAGGGAGCCGAGAGTTGGGTTTTGGGGAAAATGATCCCCTACTCCCAATTTCACCTATTTATACCTCAAAATCTTCAAATCACACATTTACCCTTAGATCTTCTATTCTCTCACTTTAGTCCTCAAATCAATTATTCACCAATTAATCCAAAATTTCTCAATTAGACTATTAATCGATATTTCAAACATTAAAATTATTCGGGTCACTACATTATTAAACAAAAATGATACTCACATAACAATTCAAACACAACAACAAACACAACCTCTCACATCCATGTGAGCTCCACACACACTACTATGTGTGGGCCCCACATGTATGTGAGAGGTTGTATAAGTTGTTGTGTTTGGATCGTTGTGTGAGTAGCATTGTTGATTATTAAAATGTAAGGACTTTTTTTTGGTCTTCATTCAATTTTTTTTCGTATTTGTGAGTTTCGCATTAAACTTTTGTGACTTATTGATTTGTTTCGGCGAGATGAATCAAAAAAACATAAAATTTGGATCGAAACTCATAATTTTTTAAAAAATACAAAAATATAAGTCAAAAAGCTGTATTTTTTACTTATTTTTGTATTTTATAAAAAAAAATTATGAATTTCGATCATTTTTTTTACTTTTTCAATCTCTCTCGTTGAGATAAATCAATAAGTCACAAAAATTTAACGCAAAACTAACAAATACGGAAAAAATAATTGAATAGAAAATATAATAAGTCTATCCTAACTTTTTAATCAAAACCTACCAAACCAACCATAGTTTACTATATTTTCCTTTTTTGCTTTTTACCACAGTAGTAATAGCTGTGCACATGTTTTTCCAAGGCAACCAAAGGCAATAGCTGAGCTGTCACCTATTGATTGGTGGGGCGGAAAAGAGGGTTTTCCATGTGAGCCGGACATAATTTATTCTCATGGAAAAAACGTGCCTGCTTTGGTTTTCTTTTTGGTAGTTGATAATGCCAAAACTCTCCCTGTGAATTTATTTCTCTGCCCTCATCCCAATCTCACCTACTTTATTACTCTCTCTCTTACAAACCCAATTCTGGGTATACTCCAAATCCACTGGCAAATGGCCCTTCCCTTCGACGCCAAAAGACCGTGTCGCCTCCACACGGCGCCCACCTTGCCACCGCCTCTCACAGACCTTTTGACCGCCCCTCTCTCCTAAAGCATGCAACTCGCCTTCCAATATTTCCTCGTGAAAAGAAACCCATCAGTGGTTTTTACTCCAAGGGTACAAGATCGATCCAAGAATTTTTTTTTCTTTGGATCCCCTCGATTTCAGGGTTCAAATAAAGATTTGATTTTTGATTAGGGTTTGATAGGGGTTTGTGTTGAACAATGGAATTGAAAATGGAGGAGGTTGTGATCAGAACATACACAGAACATAGGTATGTTCTGATCCATACCTATGTCATAACGGATCAGAACATCTGGACAATGAAGACTCCCAGTGATGCTTCATGGACCATCAGGAAATTGTTTGGCATTAGGGACTTGGGGCAACCTTTGATCCAATATAGGATTGGAAATGGTGCAGGGACTTTCTTATGGTATGACAATTGGCATCCCTTGGGACCTTTGCATAAGAGATTTGGAGAAGATGTGGTTTTCAATATGGGGAGATCTCTTCAAGCAAAAGTGTCTTCCATTATTTTCCAAGGAGAGTGGAGATGGCCTAGAATCCGTAATAGAGTTACTCAAGAGATAATCAAGAATACTCCCAACACTCTACAACCAGATAGTTTGAGGGAGGATTATGTTGTTTGGGTTCCTCATCCTAGTGGACACTATTCTGTTGCCTCTGCATGGGAAGCTCTTCGAACCAGAAGACCAAACCCACCTTGGGCAGCAATTGTCTGGTCCAAACAAATGGTCCCTAGATGGGCCTTTGTGTTATGGTTAGCTGTTCAAACTAGACTGTACTAAAGACAGGTTAGCTACGTGGGAGATGCAAGTGGATGACAATTGTGTGCTCTGCAGTAATGGTAAAGAGACCCACCTCCATTTATTTTTCCAGTGTCCCTTCTCCTCTATGGTATGGCAGCAAGTTCTGGTAAGATCTTTGATGCGATGCATTCCTAACACCCTCACGGACATTGTGGACTGGATTGTCCAGTATGGAACGCCCAAGGGTTTTCAGAAAAGTGTTACATAGCTCCTTAGCTGCTGCAGTATATGGTGTTTGGATTGAAAGGAATGCTAGAGTGTTTCAAGGCCTATCTAATCCGGTTGACGTCGTGTCCCGTAACTTTGTTAACTCTATTAGAGATTTCCTTTGCTCCAGAAGATGTGTTAAGAACTCCTCTTTGAACAGGGCTTTGGGAGACAATTGGAGACTTCCGGATAGTATTTTTTCAATGTAAATCTGTTGATTCATTCTTTGTATAACCAGTAGATACCATATAGTTGTTTGGGTTTCCCACTGGGGGATGCCCTTTTTATGTCTTGTAGCGGGTTTTTTGTTTCACACTGGGGTATACCCCTTTTAGATTGTATTCGTTTGAGCTTTTCAATGAAATTTGTGCTTATAAAAAAAAAACATCACAATATGGGGTCTCTTCGTTTCCAGTTAAATCAACCATGGTTTCTTCTGGAATGGGGTTTCCTTCTCTGAAGATTGCAACTTCTTCCAAGAAAGGGAATACCAACCTCTCTTCTCCTTCTCCTCTTTATGCACAGATGTCCACAGGTATTATTGGGAAAGCTCAAAAAATGGTGGGTGAAAGGGCTTCAACCCAATTGGGAGAATTTTTCCCAGGTCCACTGTACCACTTTCCAAACCCACTAAGTCCACTTCTAAATTCTATAACCCTGGTTAGTCTAATATACCCCTGATTTCAAAAAAAATTTGCCCTGTAATTTCCTCCATTTCAAACAAATCCATTTCACCCCCTTACAAAACCCCTCCCCTCCCCCCCTTTTCCAGACGAACCAGATTCTTCGTGAGAAACCAGACGATTTCCTATTACGAACGAGACTCGTCGGCGTTCTTCGATCGAGAACGAGACTCGTCGGCCTACTTCGTCTCCCCTCTCAAAACCCCTCACCCCCTCCCCACTCGTCGGCGTTCTTCGACCGAAAACGAACCAGAGGAAGAAAAGCAAAACGGTTTGCTCCTCTATTCCTCGATCGCCTACCATTTGTCGTCAGCGTTCTTTGTCGTCTTCGTCAGGCGATCTCCGTCGTCCACCAAAAGGCGTGCTAGTCGCCGTCATTCAGCATCCTCGTCGCCGTCGAAACCCTTCTGTTCATCCCCATTGCCGTCAATCTCTTCCGTTTGGTATGTTTCTTAGAAAAGTAAAAGTGAACTTTGGGTATATATGGTTATATATATTTGCTAGGTTGGTGTTTGGTAAAGTGATTGGTAAAGTTAGGGTTTTGATTGTGTAACAGACATGGGCATTTAAAATTAGGATTTTATATACGAATATTGGGTTATATGTTGCAAATGTGAACTGTATGCGAGTCAATCTCCTCCGTTCGGTATGTTTCTTAGAAAACTAAAAGTGATCTTTGGGTATATATGGTTTTATATATTTGTTTGGGTATATATGGTTATATATTTTTGCTAGGTTGGTGTTTGGTAAAGTGATTGGTAAAATTAGGGTTTTGATTGTGTAACAGACATGGAACTAAAAGCCCACTTTGGGTATATATGGTTATATATATTTGCTAGGTTGGTGTGTTTGGTAAAGTGATTGGTAAAGTTATGGTTTTGATTGTGGAACAGACATGGGCATGTAAAGTTAGGGTTTCATATACGAACATTGGGTTATATGTTGCAAATGTGAATTGTATGGGAATATCTGGGTATTTATAGACTATCATCCATTGGTAATTTTTTTGGATATATGGTTATATGCAGAAATATGTTATACGTTAACATATGGTAATTTTTTGGATTATGGTCTGAGTGTGCCAAATGGAAGCTATGCTATCACTGCAAGTCACTGCGTGGAATGCAGTTGTGCTCAAGGAAGGCTGTTTGTAATTTAGTCTTTCTTCCTTGTAACATCATGCAAGAGATTTTCTTTCTTTAGGGTTATTCTTATGAGATACATTTGGTTCTACTTCTGGAGCAAGCTTTGCACCCGTTGATAACTATCAGATCAATGTCGATTCTACAGTTGCTGCTCCTGCCTTCTCATCAACAAGCTGTTGTTTGACATCTGTTTGGCATGATACCAGCAAAGACCGTACTGTATTGGAGATAATTCGTGTCCTTCCTTCTGCTGTTCCAAGTAGTCAAGATCAATGTAGCCACTTGGCATTCATCAATTTTCTCAATTTTTGTCCCTTTTATTTTTTCTTACCTCCTGAGGTATGCCCTTTGTAGGCTGTACATTCACTTAAACTCTTTTTATATTTCAAGCTAACGAGTATATAATATTATATGTGATCTTCTGTCATGTGTGAATGAGTATATAATGTTAAATGTGAGCTGATGAATGAGTATATAACGTTAAATGTGCTCTGGTGAATGAGTATATAACGTAAAATGTAAGTATCTAACGTTATATGTGAACTAATGAATGGGTATATAACGTTATATTTGATCTTCTGTCATGTGTGAATAAGTATAAAACGTTAAATGTGAGCTGATGTATGAGTATATAACGTAAAATGTAAATATCTAACGTTAAATGTGAATTGATGAACAAGTATATAACGTTATATGTGATCTCTTTCTCCCTCTTTCTCTCTGGTGCAAAATTCCAACTTAACTGCCGTGATTGGCGTGATTTCAAAAGTAGAAGGGATAATGGGGGGATAATGGATAGGATTTGAATGGAAGGGTAATTCTGTCAAGCATTATTTTCCTTTTTAAATGTAATAGACTTTAGGTCTTACCAAATACATATTAGTGGACTTAGTGGGTTAGAAACTTGATCGGTAGACCTAGTGGGTTACAAACATGCTATAGTGGACCTCCCACCAATTTTTTAAACCCAATATGAAAGAAATAAATGGTGCTGGAGATCTTGTGGAATCCCTCTTGAATGCTGGGGACAAACTGGTGGTTGTTGAATTCTTTTTCTCCTGGCTATAGTGGTTGCAAAGCCCTTCATCCCAAGGCATGTCAAATTGCAGAGATGAACCCGGAAGTGCAGTTTCTACGGGTGAACTACGAGGAGCACAAATCCATGTGCTACTCGCTGAATGTCCATGTTCTCCCAATCACAGATGGCACGGTCTGTTGGCGTCAAGGGAAGGGCGATTTGCCGGTGGATTTGGAGTATACCCAGAATTGGGTTTGTTGAGAGAGAGTAAAGTAGGTGAGATTGGGAGGAGGGCAAAGAAGTAAATTCACATGAAAGAGTTTTGGCAGCAACACTTTTGGTTTTGGCATTATCAATTGCCTTCTTTTTTTTTTCGAAAATGGACCAATTAGTTCTCTGATTTACAAAAATGCCACCGAGTTTTTGGGCCTTTATTTGCATGTTGGATGGGCATTTTTTTTTTATGGTATTGAGCTAAAAAAGAGTCCTAGTCAAACCCAAATACTAAAAAAATCGGAGTGCCCCAAAAATTGAACAATTTTTAGGGTGCCCAAGGCCTTGGGGTTGGGCCGGCCTTGCGTTCAATGTTGCTCCGAACTTGAATTTGCGAGTGGTGGAGAAAAATTGGGTGTCAACACAAACCATGCACGGGAAAGATCACCATTATTCACATCAACTCCACTGATCACCCTCTTCTTTGTCACAAAAGTTAGCCCCCATATATCAACAGCCGTTCTCAAATATAGAGGGTGAAGTTTAGCAAGAAAAGGCGCGCAATATGTATTGCTGCAGTAAGGGCAGTTTTTGGATAATTGACAAACTGACAAGAGAGTCGATGCCTTTGACTATGACATTGCACCACTAATAAGTTGCACACCGGCCATGTAGTCATAACTCTCATGTGTGGATGCGTTTGCGTTGTCATCTTTGCTGCAATCCTTCATCATCATCGTATTCTAAGTTTCGAGACTCTCTGTATCTTTCTAAATTGAATCTCTATAGTACCATGTAATCAGAAACATCTCCCGTTGCAAATCATCTCTCTCTTTCATGAACCTCATTTATTCATAGTGTTCATTTTCAGGTCCATTAACCCTTTAAACAGTTTAACCATGTTGAACCCGAGAAGATTCCAGGGTTTTTTTTACCGAGGCCAAGTTGATCGATCTAGATTTGGGCATCAATCTATTGCTTTCAGAATCCATTCGTGGTGCTCGGTTGCTGTTCAGTATATTTGGCCATATATGCAAGTGTAAATCCGTCACAGTACGTATCTTAATTTCCTTTCTTGAATTCAAACAACATAAAAGTGAAAACTTGCCGCCAAGCAAAAAACAAAACAAAAAAAAATGAATATATACTTGCCAAAAGAAGGAAATAATAGAGGAACAAAGGGAAGTATCTAACGGCCACCAATGCGAGCGGCTTTTAAACGTCCACTGCTATATTGAAGGATCGAGTAATAGCTTATGAAGTCAGAAAACAAGTGTACGTTGGTGTAAAATCCACAAGGTAGATATTGAATAATTGCAAACAGGACAGGAGTATCAACTAGAGAGTGTTCTTGATGCCAAATCTATGTTTGTTTGCATGGGTGCCAACCCTTTGTTTCTTTTTTCTGAGGCTGATGCACTAAAATTGACTAGGATGAATGATTGCACTTGTTTTACATTGGGTTACTTTTCTGCGAAATATTCATCTTTTTCCGAATGATAACTTAATTTGTGCATGCTTAAACCATATTACCTGATGAAAAACTCAATCAAAACATGTCTACTAAGATTTTCACAAACTTTTCGTGGTCAAACATCGCTATAATTTGCTCCCCATTGTTTTTTGTTACCGGCCTAATTAAGCTATGTTTCGTTGGATGGAGTGCACGTTGAGTGGAATGATTCTAATGAATAAGTATTCAAAAATAAAAAAAAAGAAAGTATTCAAGCATGCATTTGGTTCACCATTAATGAAGGAATGCTGCCGATGATCGAAAAGAATAGAAATGAAAAAATGCTCAATCCAAATGAAATCACTATTAACCCATGCTAGATAAAGGAATGGTTATTCCATTGTTATCGAAAACTAATTAATGAATTATCGTTCTGTTCCACCGTTCCCTACTAATTATTAATTTCACTCCAAAATTAAATACAAAGGTTAGTAGTTTTTATTGTTCATCGAGGATCAGCACGTTGGGTGAGTCCTGCCACACTTACAATCCACTAATACCACTATAACAAATTAATTATGGCCACACAATCCACTGACGCCAAGCCAATATATAGTACTTATATACTATACAATGTATATTAATTGAGGATGAAATATGAATGGGAATTGTTATTCCTTAGCAGCACAATTAAACACGGAAATGGGAGTCGATATTCAAATCGTATCCATTCTAATCCCATCATGTTTTCATTCCAGTAAACCAAATGCGCCCTAAAAGCAATGCATACATAGGTAACACCCAGTATATTGTATACTACTATACCTCTATCGGCTTCCACAGTTTGATTAGTAGTGCACCAAGGTTTTTGATATGCTTTAACACAAGGGTGCGTCCTTACCTGTAATTACCTGTCCTCCAGGGCCGGCTATGGGGAGATGTTAAGGAAGCATGTGCTTCGGGCCCCCTAAAAATGTTAAAAACAAGAGGCCTCCAAAATTTTTAGGATCCCTATATATATGTATGTATATATGGTCCCAAAATTTTTTTGCACTGAGCCCCCTTTACACAAAATATGCCCAATTAAAATTTAGAATCCACAAAATAGGTCCAAATGGTAGAATTACTCATAAGAAACACTGGGGCGATCAAAAAAAGAAGAAGAAAGGAAACGGCTGAGGAGTGGGCTCCAAGGAGGCTCAATAGCCGATCAAAAAAAAAGAAAGAAAAGAAACGGGAAGAATATACAATAAGCCGATAAAAAAGAGAGAAAGAAACGAGAGGAGATAGGAGAAGAAGGGAAGGGAAGGGAAGACAACGACAGACGACCGTGGACGGAAAATACCTGCATACGGAATACCTTGAGGCCCCTCTTTTACCATCTCCAACTCTCCACCTCTATCAAGTAAGTTTTTTACTATTATTTTCAGAAGTTGACCTAATTGGTAAATTTCTTAGGGTTTTTTATTTATGGTGATTGGTGATGAATATAATAATGTGGGGTTTGAATCGTTTGATCTTAATTCATTGGTGTTTGATTGGAGGCTTGAAGCCTTGATTAGAGTTTTGGATAATTATATGCTTCTATTTCGTAATGGTAAATCTTTTGTAATGGTGTTTTTTATGAGACTTTTTGTAGACCACTTTTGTATGAAAAATATAGGGAGGCTTCATTCAAGAGATTTGCTTCCGACCTCCAAAACCTATGAGCCGGCCCTACTGTCCTCTTGAGCCCAAATCCTTTCTCAAACTCTATCTGCACGGCTGGATGTATCAAGAAAGATGTACGGTCAATCTAATGAGGCTATTATGAAATATTTACCCTTTTTTGTTATATTTCTAGTAATGTTTTATTCTGCTGATCAGGAGAAAGAAAGTAATCAATTTCGGAGAATATGTTTATACCGGTCGATCATAGGAGAAAAAAATTTCGATGTGTCTAACAGGAAATAAATAGCCGCAGTTTCTATTTAGTATATCTTAGTTTTTGCAGGGTGTAAAGAATCCTCTCATACACTACTATTGAAGTAGCTAGAGACCAACCATAGCAATTCATCGATCTACTCTGTATCGGAAGATCCACAACCACAATCACAACCGTGCGATATATTCCGAGGTCCTGGAACTCTTGTTCGGGGCCGGGGCCGGGGCCTCTAAATATGCAAGTGGTCCAAAGGCATGGTAGTGAAAAAAGACTCACATTTCTGTCTTGTTCTATATATTGGGGAATTATTATGAGAAAAGTACTGATGGAACATTCAGTATTAGAATTGTCGATTTGTTGGTGGAGTATTTTTTTTTATTGCATTCTATTTGTATACGTATTTGTTTAAAATAGAGATACTCCTGAAAAGACTTTTTGTCAGTTTTTTAAAAGATGATGAAAAAAGCAAGTTGTGAAACAGGTTTCCCTTAGAAATACTACAAGAGAATTGGGGGTTTGGCCGGGTTGGATGTCAAACAATTAAAATGACAGTTTTGATTGCTTGGACCAGAGATGAAAGGGGATCAAAACCACCCTTGAGGGGCTGTAATGAAAACCGATGTTATTATTACTCCTAACACCGAGGACGTTAGTTTTGGTCCAGACACAAGTCCTCTATAAATAGTGATTGATGTGACGAGACTATATTCTATAATAGAGGTGGTGGGTACTATACATGCATCTTCATTTAATGTACCAAAAAAAATTACTTAGGCAAAAATACAAGCTGCAACGGCAACGCTACAATATCCTTGATCCGGTAGTATGTTGGTAGTTTTCGTTGCTTTACGTCCGGAAAACATTTTCCTACATAAAATGGTAAAATTATTTCCAATGACGTCGAAATACGTTTGCCTTTTGTTTTGGTTATGTAAAAACCTTTTGCACTTGAAGACAACCTGTGTAAGGAAAAAGTCAAACCTAAATTGCAAAAGGTCAAAAAATTAAAATTGAAGAAATTCCTCATAAACCTGACCTAAGAAAATTGGAGAAAATTAAAAACAACAGATATCAAATCAAGATCAAGAGAGAGAGAGAGAAATGTTGTCCGTGCACAAATCTAGACGTAAATGTGTCCAAAAACGTTCAATGTGTGTGCTACACGTTTACCATGTGAGGCTTATATGCATCGGACGATTCCAAACACATTTGTGTCCAAATCTTTGCAGAAACATTTATGTCCATAGCCTTTATGAGATAGGATTGTATGGTCATGTCTATAAAGCCCAAATGTGCCTTTAACCAATCTGAATAAGAACCGAACCCAAATTTCTTCACCAGAAATTCCAACTTTCAATTCACAATACATTCACATCAAACATAAACAACTCATTGCAAATCTTCAACACAATGATTAATCTGAACCAGAATAGCATAATAGTACCCGTTAAGATTTCATTGCTAATTAAATCATAAGGATATATATATATATATATATATATATATATATATATAAATTGATATAGATTTCGTCCCTCTGTAAGACAACGACAACATCAATCCTCAGTACCAACACAAACACCAAAAAAGATAAAATTCCAACACAAACAACTCACGCAATTCTTAGACGTACAGAGTCCAAATGACCGAACGAGGTGAATCAAGCGCTCCCATTTCGAATGATTATTCGAAATCGGTCCGATAATCCTCCATAACACATGTGGCGCTGGGGCCTGGACACTTTTCCGGGGATTAATTTTTCTGGGATTATAGCATTTCTATGCATGGGGAAAGGAAAAAAAGAAGACTTTTTGTGATCCATGAGAGATACCTTTGTTCCAATACTATGAACAAAGACATGCTATCGTAAGACTATTTTAGCAAGAAACAGAGTATTATATGTATCTTAATGAGTTGAAATTATTTGATCAAGTCCATTCCCCCATCTTCAATCTTTCTGGTCATCGGCCATCAGGGTCGAAACTCGTGCCTGGAATTGGATGAAGATAAGCCAGCTCCCAAATCTTGTCACGCATCCGGTAAATATACGGCCCGTTCGTGATCTTCCAAGCGCACTCTTTGCATTTCAACCTAACCGTGTACGCCCAAAAAAACCCATGTTTTTCATCATTGAGGTACAAGTAGCACCACCGCGTCGGGAAGAGGTGTTGCCTGAATTGCCAAGAGACTTTTTCCCCTTTAGGAAGCAAATTGAACGATTTCTGGGAGCTGTTGAAGTTGCACAGGTGGTATATGTTGTCGCCAGATTCGTTGCTTAGGGTGACTTCTATCATCGGAAAAAGGCTGTCTTTTAGGGTTTTAGCCGAAGAGGGAGAAAAGAAGAGAGAGAGCACGATGGTAAGGATTGCGAAATTTGTTGCCTTCATGGAGGCGGCAGCCGCGGTGGTGGGGAAGGGGAAGGGGGATTTTGGAATTGGAGTCATTTGTTTTGTCCATGGGAATTGCATGCATGGGCTTTTATTGAAGAGAAAATAGAGATGGATTGCTTTGTTAGGCTAAGCTGTCAATGGTTAAATTCAGAATTAGATATGTTTCATGTTTTTTTTTTTTTTTTTAGAATGATGAATCCTTTGACTGGATTGACAGTTGTATGAATTAAACACCCTTTTATGGGTACTTATTTGACTCCATTGATATATTTGCAAAGCAGTGACAGTTGTATCCAATACCCTTTTATGGCTCTCATTTGACTTCATAACTGAATTTGCAATATATCTTTTGTAATTGATTTTCCACTCCTTTTTTCTATCATTTGCACTCCTCTTTGTTGTCTTGCAAGTTTCTTCCATGAATGAAGACAAAAGAGTGTAGATATAAATAAGAGGAGTGTAAAAATCACTATCCCTTATCTTTTTAAAGAACTTGTTTGACTTTACGGTTAAAAGTTAGTTTTCTATATGAGGCCATGTTTGACCGCCAAACCCTTCAATCTCAAGCATTATACTCCCTCCGTCCCCTTTACATATATTCCTATGCGAAATCCACTACAAAAAATAGCTACCACTAAAAATTTTTAGCAACATACTTTTAGTGACAGCTCAGTGACAACTTTTTTGTCACTGTACTGTCGCTCATTTTTTTTAGTGATTGTACATTTTCAAATCCCAAAAAATATTTTTATTTTTATTTTTTTCCCACCAAATTGAAGTACTCAATGAATACTTTAATTTGGTTTAATTTAACAAATAAAAACAATATATATATATATATATATATATATATAATTATTTGAAAATGCATGGATTCCAGTAGGAGACATTTAAAGTGGGATGGAGGAGGCATTTTTTCCTCTGTATTCTCTCCTTCAATTTTACAGAAAGTTGGAGAATTTTTTCTAGATTGTTAGTTTTTCACATTATATAAAGAAGCTGTTGCCACGTTAATTCGTACTAGATATTTTCTTTTTATGATAGCTCATAGTGTCTAGACCTCATACGCGCACCTCGAGTTTTGTAATCATAATGCCTTAGTCAGATAGATCTTAATATTTTACTGAAGAAATGGTTTGCTACACCTAATTGTGGAAAGGCCCCATTCTGCTCCCAACAAAAGATAAGCCACCCTAGCTTATTGAAATCATGATTCAAACAGAGCCCAGTTTGGTCTTTCTGATTTGGTCTAGATTTTGTGGGAATGAGTTCTGTAAACCAAAAACTCCCTTCGGGTCATTTCTTCCTTCGCTTTTCCTTCCAAATCGCATAATCGTTCCGACTTCCGAAGCTTTGTTATCATTGCCAGAGATAATAGGGGACAAGTTTTATGTGTCAACTACTGCAAAATTAGAGCTTCATTGGCACTTTTGATTGAGGCCTAGGCTTTTAGGATTGCATGAAACAAGGCCAAATACTGGTAACAAAATCTCGGGTACTCCATCTATATCTCCGGGAAAGGTCACAACTGGGGCCTGAGCACTTTGGCCTACCTGCCATTATCAAGAACACGCAAAGAGAAAAGATAACATTAAGGAGTATGATATCGTGTATGATTTAAAACAGCAATTATTTTCAAAAGAGCAAACAAAGGGGAAAGAAAAGAAAAAAAAAGCAGCAAAGCCCAAGGCAGGAAAGACCTCTCGTGTTAGTTGGCCTGGAGTTCAGAGAGGAATGAGGAGGGGTTGGGCGGTGCTGCTTGGTGCAGCATCCCCATTCCTTGGGCATACATCTCAAAATACTTATGTAAAAATCAAAAGTGAGTGACAAGGCATCAACGCAAAATTGTTGTCTATTAAAAGTGATGGAAGACAGTTCATCGATCAACTGTATGCCAAATTATGCCAAATGATTAAACCATGAATAAAAACCGACACTCAGATTTGAGTTACCTGACAAAGGCGTATCAAGAGAATAGAAAGTCAGAAAGCAAGCATCCACGTCTTTAAATGTTGGACCCATTGATATTATGTAAATAGGATACCTGAATGAATAACAACATCAGCCAGTGAGTCACATCTGCATTTGTGTGTATGTGTGTGCGTTCGTTCGTTGTTCAATGGCTAATATGCAAGTATGGTAATTATAGCAGGCCTTAGACATCCAACTGGAAGATGGTATATCGCAACTTATTAGTGCTTTCAGCCAAGGGGAAACGATGGCGGATATCTGTGACAATGGGAGATAAGGAACCATAAGGGAAAAAAACAAGATCAAAAAGAGACTCCTCGAATCCTCGTGTACTAATAATGCTCGATCAGTTTGTTTTGCATGAAATGTTTTTGCAAAAAAAACTTTGGTACTTTCCAGTGTTCCGATTACAGAGTGAAAAGAATATGATGCCAAAAATTTACTTAGATCAAAGAGCAAAGTCCACTTTCACCCCCTGTGATTATCGCCATGTGCGGATATCCCCTCATGGTTTAAAACTGACCACATAACCTACCTGTGGTTTTGAAAATATGCGGATAGACCCCCTTCCGTCATGTTTTCCATCCATATTAACGGAGGTGTATCTCACACGCCTCTAGAATGTAATCTGAATCGTTCATAATGTATTAAATAAAGAATTGAGTACCTCTGAAAAAAATCATCTCGATCAGGCATCAATAACCCAGTGATCTAATTTTTAGTAAATTCAAATTTGAAATTTTAATTTCATAACAAAATCGATTCGACCATGAGCTTTTCATTTTTTGATTGACTTGGATTTTGGCATAGATGTAGTATTCGTCAAAATTTATAATATCAACGGTTTGGATTCAATTTTTGGTATAGGAGATGGTATGGTTAGATTTAAAAAAGAAGAAGAATCAAGGGACATGATGTGGGTATATCGGTCTTTTAATGTTGTGTCCATTAATATGGATGAAAAATATGACGGCAGGGGGTCTATCCGCACATTTTCAAAACCAAAGGTAGGTTATGTGGTCAGTTTTTAGGGGGTGAAAGTAGACTTTCCTCTAGATCAAATAGGTGTAAAACAACTGATGGAGTAAACATTTGTAATCATTTTCTGAAGTGTTCGGATTACACATGCAAAATGAAAAGAATATGCTGCAAAAAATTTACTTCGACCAAATAGGTGTACATGCAACAACTGACGGAGAAAACATCTGTAATCATTTTCTGAAACCTTGACCAGGTGCAATTGATTTGCACATCATCGAACCACGACCTCTTGCCACTCATTTTTCTTACATTGGTTGATTCTTTAAACCACGTACCCTTGATCAGATTGCCAAAAATGCAACTTTGATGAGTTCTCTTTGAAAGTTTCGCTTGATATCAATTCTTCAAGGGCTTTCCTGTTCTTTTCGAAAACTTCTGCTGAGGTCTTAACCATACACTGAAATATGAAAAAAGAGAGGAATAACACCACTTCTTCTTTTTTAACATAAACTTCTTTACATGAAAATATTATTCCAAGTACAACAATTTACATCAAAACAGACAGCCCTCTAGATTTTATCAGTCCTTTAACTAAAATGAGGGAGCTCTTAGGACCGGGAAGGGCTTGATTTGAGCAGTTTTTATTTGAACCGTTCGATAAAATACAAATAAAAACTGCTCGGATCAAGCCCTTTCCGGATTTTTTTTTTTGCTGATTTCTCGCGGATACTCTTAAAATCACGTTCTGAACATATTGAGCGGCTCGGATCATCGTAAATTGGTCGGGAAAGGGACATCCTTAACTTAATAAGTTAAGGGCGCCCTTATGTGAAGATTCGTGTATATATATATATATATATAATCTCCTTCTCCTAAGAACCACCTTAACTTAATAAAATAAGGACCTCCCTTTCCCGATCTAATTTTGATGATCTGAGCCGTTCAATGTGTTCAGAACGCGATTTTAAAAGTACTCGCGAGAAATCAGCAAAAAAAATGGCTGGAAAATGCTTCATCCGAGCAGTTTTGTTTGTTTTTTATCGAACAGTTCAAATAAAAACTGTTTGGATAAAGCCCTTCCTGGTCTTCTTTTTTTTTTGCCGATTCCTCACGGGTACCCTTAAAATCACATTCTGAACATATTGAGCGGCTCGAATCATCGAAATTCGAACGAAAAATGGGAGAAATTGGGAGGTCCTTATTTTAGCATATATGAGGGGAAAGGGAAGAAATTACTAGCCGTATCAGCTAGAGGTTGTACAGTATGGTTGGTACTGTTCAAGATGCTCAAACAGCAAGCATCCAATTGATATCAGTACTCCCAAATTCACCCTCATCAATAGAAAAGCCTTCTTGAAGGGGACTATGCTGGCCTGTCGAGGACAATTGGTCCATTCTAAGAGGAACCTCACTTCTTAGATGACGATGATTACGTGACTCGTGAGTAATTGAAGCATCTCTCATGTTTAGAGTCACTGCTTATGTCACTATATACTTGAATCCTTGAAATCACCACCATAGCTGTCCTCGCCAGGTTGCCTATTCTCGTAAACATCCAAACTTTAGGACAAATAACGGGATGGTAAATTAAATAAACACCTACATAATCAAAGTCAATTCTACCAGCCAATGGTTCAATATTTCAGATTTGGAGTCAAATGAAAGGCATTTTTATCCGAAAGTACCCAAACCCTCCTTAGATGAAAAGGTGCAAATATGGAAAGCAACCGGAAGAGTAACGCAGAGAAAAAGCATTGCTAAATGAACTCCAATCAGCACAGAGTTTAGACAATGAGATCATACTGGAAACAACATAAATGACTTCAAAAGAAGGGAAAAATTCAAAAAAACCCCTGAACTTTGAACTCAATGTCAAATAGGCACCTGAACTTAAATAAACTTCAATTGAACACCTGAACTTTCACTCCGTTATCAATTTACCCCCTGCCGTCTCAATCCGTGACTTGTCGTTAACGGCACAGTTAAAAAAAAAATACTTACCACCAGTTTGCAATCCTATGAAGCAGAAACGTGATTATGAGAGCCTTAGAGACAAAATTTGATTATGTCTCTTTAGAATAATATGATCAGAATAATAAGATCTTCACACCCGTTCAAACGGATTAAAAATTGGAGCACTTAATTTTTTAACCATATTTTTTAATATATAAACGGTCTAAAAAAATTAAAAAAAATTAAGTGCTCAAATTTTCAAAAAGAATTTTTAAAAAAATTCCCCATACTTCCAACATTTCTCTCTCTATCTCTCTCCACTTATTACCCGGACCCGGGGGCTCTGCTGCCCCAAAGGCACATCATCCCCTACCCACACACCAAAATGGCAACGTTTTGGTTAAATAAAAAATTCATACCACCAGTTTGCAATTCTATGGAGCAGAAACGTGATTATGAGAGCCTTAGAGACAAAATTTGATTATGTCTCTTTATAATAATATGATCAGAATAATAAGATCTTCACACCCGTTCAAACAGATTAAAAATTGAAGCACTTAATTTTTTAATCATATTTTTTAATATATAAACGGTCATAAAAAATTAAGTGCTCAAATTTTCACTCCGTTTTGAATCAGTACAAAGATATTTAAGTGCTCATAAAAAATTAAGTGATCAGAAAATTAAGTGCTCATAATCACATTTCTGCTCCATAGGGTCCTAAATAAAGAACACATACTTAATATGAGAGCCTTAGAGATAAAAATGAATTACGACCCTTTAGAATAATATGATAAGAATAAAAAGATCTTTGCACCGATTCGAACGGAGTGAAAATTTGAGCACTTAATTTTTTGAGACCGTTTATATATTAAAAAATATGGTTAAAAAATTAAGTGCTCCAATTTTTAATCCGTTTGAACGGGTGTGAAGATTTTATTATTCTGAGGGAAAAATTCAAAAAAACCCCTGAACTTTGAACTCAATGTCAAATAGGCACCTGAACTTAAATAAACTTCAATTGAACACCTGAACTTTCACTCCGTTATCAATTTACCCTCTGCCGTCTCAATCCGTGACTTGTCGTTAACGGCACAGTTAAAAAAAAAATACTTACCACCAATTTGCAATCCTATGAAGCAGAAACGTGATTATGAGAGTTTTAGAGACAAAATTTGATTATGTCTCTTTAGAATAATATGATCAGAATAATAAAATCTTCACACCCGTTCAAACGGATTAAAAATTGGAGCACTTAATTTTTTAACCATATTTTTTAATATATAAACGGTCTCAAAAAATTAAGTGCTCAAATTTTCACTCCGTTCGAATCGGTGCAAAGATCTTTTTATTCTTATCATATTATTATAAAGGGTCGTAATTCATTTTTATCTCTAAGGCTCTCATATTAAGTATGTGTTCTTTATTTAGGACCCTATGGAGCAGAAATGTGATTATGAGCACTTAATTTTCTCAGCACTTAATTTTTTATGAGCACTTAAATATCTTTGTACTGATTCAAAACGGAGTGAAAATTTGAGCACTTAATTTTTTATGACCGTTTATATATTAAAAAATATGATTAAAAAATTAAGTGCTTCAATTTTTAATCCGTTTGAACGGGTGTGAAGATCTTATTATTCTGATCATATTATTATAAAGAGACATAATCAAATTTTGTCTCTAAGGCTCTCATAATCACGTTTCTGCTCCATAGGATTGCAAACTAGTGGTATGAATTTTTTATTTAACCAAAACGTTGCCATTTTGGTGTGTGGGTAGGGGCTGATGTGCCTTTGGGGCAGCAGAGCCCCCGGGTCCGGGTAATAAGTGGAGAGAGATAGAGAGAGAAATGTTGGAAGTATGGGGAATTTTTTTTAAAATTCTTTTTGAAAATTTGAGCACTTAATTTTTTTTAATTTTTTTTAGACCGTTTATATATTAAAAAATATGGTTAAAAAATTAAGTGCTCCAATTTTTAATCCGTTTGAACGGGTGTGAAGATCTTATTATTCTGATCATATTATTCTAAAGAGACATAATCAAATTTTGTCTCTAAGGCTCTCATAATCACGTTTCTGCTTCATAGGATTGCAAACTGGTGGTAAGTATTTTTTTTTTAACTGTGCCGTTAACGACAAGTCACGGATTGAGACGGCATGGGGTAAATTGATAACGGAGTGAAAGTTCAGGTGTTCAATTGAAGTTTATTTAAGTTCAGGTGCCTATTTGACATTGAGTTCAAAGTTCAGGGGTTTTTTTGAATTTTTCCCTTATTCTGATCATATTATTCTAAAGAGACATAATCAAATTTTGTCTCTAAAGCTCTCATAATCACGTTTCTGCTTCATAGGATTGCAAATTGGTGGCAAGTATTTTTTTTTTAACTGTGCCGTTAACGACAAGTCACGGATTGAGACGGCAGAGGGTAAATTGATAACGGAGTGAAAGTTCAGGTGTTCAATTGAAGTTTATTTAAGTTCAGGTGCCTATTTGACATTGAGTTCAAAGTTCAGGGGTTTTTTTGAATTTTTCCCTCAAAAGAAACACAACGATAAGAAGCAAGGAGAAATAAAAGAAAAACGCTGACATATTTGTACCTCGACCATAAATTGCGTAGCCCAAATTAATCAACTAACCAAAAGGCGACAAACTCTTCTCTCTCTCTCTCTCTCTCTCTCTCTCTCTCTCTCTCTCTCTCTCTCTCATTTGACAATGAGCTCTCTCTCTCTCTCTCTCTCTCTCATTTGACAATGAGCACTTACACAAATGGAGTACCTTTTACACAAGATAATGCAACTCATGACGTCAATAGCATCAACACTACCAAAATACCAAGATCCTGATTATCAATGCATTTATGTAAATGGTGTATTAAGTAACATGTAGGCCTTTAATGGCAAGAAAATGAGACATTGGGAGTGTTGTTATGTTAGTCATGTGTCTCCATATAGCTCAGGACAAAATGGTGTTTACAGTGTGCTATCAAGCATTTCATGCACATCATTGGAGTTTTATGCATAGTTATTGTAGGCGCGATCAAAATTATTGACATGTCATCCGGGAAGACCTTTTGACCAACCAATGGACCATGGACACGTGGCCGCTAGGTCCACGCGGAAAGTCAACCTTAGCCTTTTGAAGAAGACGTTTGACTGACCAGTGGAAAGGAAACACGTAGCACATTAAAATGGACGCCCGCGGAATTGACCCGCGGAAGAGAAGACCCCGCGGGACCACCCGCGGGCCCCGCCAGGGAGAACTGAAAGATGTACCGGAATTGGTACGGGAGTTACAAGAAGACCCCGGGATCCTATTCGGGCCTAAAAGGCAGGCCCGGAAGGGATCCCGCGGAAGGCAAACGATCGCCGCGGGTCGCGACCTCGCTCTTGCAGGAATTGGGGAAGCTCTTGTGGCTTGGTGGCTTGGGATGGAGGTAGCGTCGCGGAAGTGCGGGTCCCCCCCCCCCCCCGCGGAAGTCCTCCGCGGGAGGACGAGTCTTCCGCGACCTGGAGGTACGGGAGGGACACGTGTTGGGGTCTTATAGGAGCGCCGTCCTGGGCCTGACCTAGGCCCATGTGCCCTATAAATACCCCTGACATTCCCAATGATTGAGAGAGGCTGACTTTTCTGAGGAGAGAGAGAGAGAGAGCACTGATTCTGAGGAAGAAGAACATTCTTCCCCGAAGAGAAGGTGACCTCACTCTTTTAATTCCAGAAGAGGGCAGACGTCATTCCCCCCACGGAGAACAAAGGAGACACGTTGCCTTTGTCCTTTCCGTACCTCTTGTTCCAGCCCTCACCCCACGAGATCATTCCTCTTTTCCTCTTGGTACTAATTGTCGACCAATCGCACCTCTCCAGCTCACTCTTGTACACGTAAGCGACCCTAAAGAACCCACTTTCACCCACAGTTATATAATCAACCTGAATTACTGAACGATTTTGCATCAATTTTCAATAGTACAAGTTGGACACATAAACCTTTACCAAAGGATTAAAATTTCGTTTCGGTATGTGCTGTTTCGGCTAGCATACAAACAAAAACACTTCGGAAACACTCACAGATGTTTAGGAAACATTTTACAGAGAGAACTCACAAGGAAATTGAAAATACAAGGGCCGTTTTGAAGCATGAATTGAAACTTAACTAAGCAATGTGTTACGGTTTGGGTCATTGTCGCGTGGCCTCAAAATATATTTGGTTCAGCGGAGTTACGGCCATGGGATGTAGGATTTGAGGCAGGTCACCTGCTCTGAAGTCCAATATAAAAACTGCCAATGCTTTCTTAAACTTCAAATTTGATGAAAATATAGAGGCCAATGGCTTCTAGCCACGTCACAAAATTAAAGTCCATCGTAACGTTAAACTGCATACCTACATCTGGGGTGGTCATCGTGGATTTATGAATTCGAACAATTTCATGCATAAATAGAGAATTCTCCAGCAATTATTGTGCTTCATAATTGTAGGAGAATGTAGAATGTGCTAATAGAAAATCAATAAGACAGTCCATGGAGGATGGAAAATGACATAGTTGTACAGAGCTCTGAATCTATTGATCTTGAGCATATGTTGTGATAACAACACTTCATGTTCAACTATTAAGATTCATCAGGATGCCATTCTACTATTGCTAACGTGTGACGGCCACCACAAGCAACAAGCTTTGCGCACCAACGTCTTCACCCCTGCTGAGATTTTTTGGTGCTGGGAGGTTTATGGGCACCTCTGAGGGATGACCAGTAGTTACTTTTCTCCCGTATCCTAGACGCCCATGGTCACCTCGGCCAAACTGTCAACACCAAATCTTATCAGTCAATTAGGAATACCATAAGAAAAAAGCAAAAGAATTTCTTTATACCAAGATTTACTAGGAAAACACAAAAAGCGAGGCCCAGATAAAAAGTTGTTGGTACTGAACCAATGTTTGTGTTGTCACAATTTTGTTTCAGTGAGTAAACCATATGGTGAGCTGTCCATCTTATTTACTAGTAATTTCTTTGTGGTTTCAACTTTCAACTATAATGAAATGTAAACATGAAGTCCCAGCACTTACTGAAAACATGTGGCCATCACGCGTCAGTGCAACTGAATGGGTGCCCCCACAAGACACCTATATCATGAATAATAATAAAAAAAAGAAGCATCAAAATGTGAAAGATTCAACAACTCAGGTGATTGAATGGTCAACGTAGTGGGTTTCGTTCCCTTTTGATATAGTAGCATGGTACGGAACGAACACCTTTCACTAGGGAGTCACAATGTAGGCTTTTGTTTTTGGGCCAAAAATTACCAAAAGAACATTCATCTATCCTTTCCCAATACTGAAAAAGTAAGAATGAGTTAAATAGGACTTCCTTCAAGTTAAGTAAATTCAAATGAAAGCTCTGTGCAAAATGATACTCCAAAAAACTGCAGTTCATGGGCTATAGAGTGATCAGTGCTCCTAGAAGCAAGGAGTAGTCCAGTTCAAAAACATGAACAAGGGCTGATTGTTTATCCCACGTCCTTCGCCAGGCACAAGAACTAACGAAATACATTTCTCTCTAGCGAAAATACAGGTATAAAAGCAAAGAGAGAGCAGGGCAACTGGACAAAAAGGGAACAGAAAAGTAAATCCACATCGAACCGCAGTGAAACCAATTTCTTTAATCGCACATGCAGCAAGTCTATGCAAACCACATGCAATTATTTTAAGATTTAAGCCAAGTCAATCACCGTTGGCATGACTAGAATCACGATGATTCTTTTCCATAATTAGAAAACATCCTAAACGATACATTTATACCATCTGGTTTTACAAACACATTCACCGATCCTAGTAGAGAACGAATATATACCTGAATAATGTCTTCCTCTACAAGAAGTTGAACCCTCTGAGGCACCATTTTACTGCTCTTATCATCTCCGAATCCAAGCCTCCAATGTTCTCCCCTACCCCAACCATATACCTGCAATGAAGACCAAAAAAATGAAAACGCGCGTCCTGTAGTACGAAAAGGAGACAATTGCCATTTCATCATTTCCTTTCAAATCCCCGGATGACGGAGAACACCACACTCAGAGTTCTAGGAATGCAACTAACAAATGTCAATGAATCCGCCCACAGTTGCAATCTGATTGGTTTTGACCAAACCATTCTTCACATGCAAATCATGATCATCAAGGAGTGAATCAAAGTATTCTCCTATTTCTTTTCAAAAAGCCTCATCTATGAGGGTCAATGAGTTCATTCAACTTTGCTTATTCCAATGAAAGAACTTCACCCAATTTGTCCCCATTAAGGGGGCCTCGGAGGGATAGATCAAGCACCGACATATCCTTTGACCTTATATCCACCAAACAACTGTTATAACTTATAAGATTTCAAACCCACAACCTCAAGGTTAACCGGTTGAGTTTAAAAGCAGAACCTTTGGCAAACAAACAGAAAGTAGAGTTTTCCATATAAATTTCAAAGTTTTACAAGGTTATTTCATATTTTCCAAGCTTTCCTATCTTGAAGAAACATATATGACATAATCATATTGTTTACTAGACAGGTAAATTTCGCTAGACCCATAAGCAGAAAATGCACAGCCTTAGCATCTTCAATTGAGAATGGAAAAAACCATGTCTGCTTCTTGAAGTGAAGGGGGATCACACACACAAAACCAAAACAACTCTTCCATGTCATAAAGGTTCCTCAATTATTTGGAACAAGACACCTTCAGCGCTAGTAGAAAAAAGGATTAATTACCAGGACACCCCTCGAAGTATACCAAAAATGCTAGTTCCAACGGACCTTGCCTTCAAATAAGGTTGAAATACCCCAAGCGTAGGACTAGGTCGTCGTAAGCATGATATCCGGTAAGTCCGGGATCGTACCCGTAGGGAAATTAGATAGAAGCTTGTTTGAATTGTAGGTGTAAGGGTTTTCGGCATTTAGACGGCCAACTTTTTGTTTTACTTTGAAAGGTGGAAACGAGATTTAAACTAGATTAACAAGCGGCAAGGTCTTGAGGATCAACCTACCCCGAGACTTGGTTGGTAAAATGGTTTCTTTTGCCTTGCTCACCCCCTCTAAGAATTTTGCCTATGGCCAAACCCCTTTATTAAAGTTTTCATTTGGAGGACCTAACTCTGTTGAACGAAAAGAATGAAAAGACCATCGTGCCCTTAGATATATATTCCACCCACACACCAGCTCATTACACACTTCTCTCTCACCAAATTTTTTCCCCAAATCCCAAACTCCATTCACGACCACCATCTCGCCATTTCTGGAAACTCGACACCGGTGACCACCACCAAACCACCTCTCTCTTTTCCATACAAAACAAACCACAAAAACGTCGACTATAATTACCTCCTTGTCGTCACATATCCTGAACGAATTTAGAGAGAGAGAGAATTGAGCGTGAGAATTCCTCTTGTCCTTCCATTAACTGAGAAAAAGAGTATATATACAACCCTACAAAACAAAAGACTAAAGTACCCTTATGTACAAAGAATTTAACAAATAGCACCCTAGCTAATACAAACTGACCTACTGAGACATGTCTCATTACATGTTGCTAATACAATCTAACACTCCCCCTCAAGTTGATGCATAGATATTAATCATGCCCAACTTGAAGAGGATATGGTGGAACACCTTATTACTAAGACCTTTAGTAAACACATCAGCTAATTGGTCCTCGGATCTCACATAAGGCATGCATATTACACCACTGCTCAGCTTCTCTTTGATAAAGTGTCTATCAATCTCTATATGCTTTGTCCGATCATGTTGAACAGGGTTATGAGCGATATTGATAGCAGCCTTGTTATCACAGTACAGCTTCATAGGACAGTGATCAACAATTCCCAAATCATGCAAAAAGGTTTGAAGCCATAAAAGCTCACAAACACCATGTGCCATGGCTCTGTACTCAGCTTCTGCACTTGACCTCGCTACCACAGATTGCTTTTTGCTTCTCCACGTAACTAAATTTCCGCCAAGGAAAGTGCAATAGCCAGAGGTAGAACGTCTATCATCAATCGAACTTGCCTAGTCTGCGTCAGTGAAGGATTCCAACCTCAAATGACCATGGTTGGAAAACAAAATACCTTTGCCTGGAGAGGATTTTAGGTACCTCAAGATACGATAAACAGCATCAAGATGAGAAGAACGGGGGTCATGCATAAACTGACTGACAACCCCCACTGCATAAGAAATATCTGGACGTGTGTGAGATAAGTATATCAGACGACCCACAAGTCTCTGATATCTTTCCTTATCCGCATGCTCTCCCACGTTGCCAAGATGATGATTGACCTCAATAGGAGTGTCAGCGGGCTTGCACCCCAGCATCCCAGTCTCCTCCAAGAGGTCAAGAATATATTTCCTTTGGGAAATGAAGATCCCTTTCTCAGATCTAGCCACCTCCATGCCAAGAAAGTATTGCATTGCCCCCAACTCCTTAATTTCAAATTCCTTGGCAAGAAGAATTTTAAGCATCTGAAGCTCATTCACATCATCACCTGTCATAATTATGTCATCCACATAAACTATAAGGATAGCAATCTTACCATCACTCCTCTTGGTGAACATAGTATGATCAGCATGACTCTGCGTGTATCCAAATTTCAACATGGCCTTGAGAAATCTCTCAAACCACGCTCTTGGTGATTGTTTCAAGCCATAGAGAGCCTTCTTCAACCTACACACCTTGCCCTCAGTGGTAGAGGAAGAAAAACCAGGTGGTATATCCATATACACCTCTTCTTCCAAATCACCATGAAGAAAAGCATTCTTCACATCAAACTGTTGAAGTGGCCAGTTTAGAGTAGCGGCACAGGACAACAAGGTGCGAATCGAGTTCATCTTGGCCACTGGAGCAAAGGTTTCTTCATAGTCAATGCCATATGTCTGAGTATAGCCTTTGGCAACCAATCTTGCCTTGTACCTCTCAACAGTGCCATCAGCTTTATGCTTAACCGTGAACACCCATTTACATCCCACTGCATTCTTTCCCCGAGGAAGAGACACTAACTCCCAGGTGCCATTTTTCTTCAAGGCCTTCATCTCCTATACCATAGCTTCATTCCACTTAGGAGTTGCAAAAGCTTCCTTCCAACCCTGTGGAATAGGTATAGAAGAAAGAGAAGAAAGAAAGGTAGAGTACGAAGGAGACAGACGAGAATATGAAACAAATTGCGAAATGGAATGTTGGGTACATAATCGATCCGGCACTTTATGTGTACGAATTGGCTTTCTATGAGCAATAGGCACATCAAGATCATCAAAAGGAAGGGATATAGAGGAAGGAGATTTACCAGAAGACTCAGCTGAAGCATCAGGAACTAGAACTGGTGATGATGATTGGTACTGTGGTAATGCACCAGGTTGGCCCTTTTTCTTGCGACTGAAAATTTTTAACTCAGGTCTGTCCAATCTTTCTCTTGCATCCGGCATTACTCTTTCTCCAGATTCAGGTTCCTCTCTCTCCCCTTCAGGATTACTAAGGCTGGGAGATGCCTCCTCCCCCTCACCAATGTTCTCCCATGTAACAACATTCTCCCTCTCACCAACAGTTGGGGGAGAGTACCACAAATCAAAATCACAAGGTGTCAACATCTCTTCCCCTCTAGAACTCTCCCCCTGAAGAGATGGGGACGAGAGAGGGTAGAAGGGTTGGTGTTCCCAAAAAGTGACATCCATTGAAACAAATTTCTTTCGAGAAAGAGGGTCATAGCAATGATACCCCTTTTGAGTGGGAGAGTAGCCAAGGAAAATGCATTTACGAGCTTTAGGATCTAACTTTCCACCGGGGTGGTGAGGAGCATGCACATAACAAACACAACCAAAAACCTTATGAGGAAGAGTAGAGACCCGAAAGTTACCAGGAAGGAAATCCAAGGGAGTCCGGAATTGAAGAACACTGGAGGGCATTCGATTAATAAGATAAGAAGCTGTAAGGATGGCCTCGCCCCAAAAATGTTTAGGAACATTCATAGTAAACATAAGAGAACGAGCCACCTCAGCAAGATACCGGTTCTTCCTTTCCGCAACTCCATTTTGTTGCGGGTACCCACACAAGTAGTTTGGAAAAGAATGCCATTGCCATCAAGATATGACTTGAAGGGACCTACTCAACGACATAGGAAAGTGAACGTCTCGGATATTACAGGATCTAAAGGACATGCCCACAATTGCCACAGAACAACCATGTTGTGCCCTTGCGCACAAAACAAACGCCGGTTCATGTTTTGAGTATTTTTTTTTGGGAAATGATAATGTCAAAATTATTTTGTTGATGTCAAAATTCTAGTGTACAAAAGGCTTGTACCATGTGCAGTGTACAAGACTTTTATGCACTGGAATTTTGGCATTATCACTACTTTTTTTTTTAAGGAAATCAAATCCATAGATAAGACCTTAACCTTGTTTGTCCTTTTGTCCACCACCCCAAAGTGGAAAGCATGCTCATGAAAGGGTTTGGATTTGAATGCTTATTATCTTCACGACTAGTGTAGTTTTCCACCAGCAGTGCACCACTAGCGTCACTTCATGCCGAACACCTTTTCCACCCAGTGGCTTATTGCTCCTCATCTCTATTTTGTCTAGAATGTTCACTGGTAAATGTATGTTAGGGAAAATTTTGATCGGTTGCTCAACATAATCACACCCACGTGAAAAGAAATCACGTTAAGTTTTTATTAAGTGATTCGGACCCATTCAAGATATAACATATCTCTCAATTATGTCTTTCGTTAAAAAAAAAACACTTTGATCGATCTATTCCAACTATTTTTATCGTCAGTCTCTTTTCGTGAGAGAGGAAAGGGGGACTGAGTTTTATTTATTTTAGCGGCTAAACTTAGATAAGAATCCAGGCTTCCTACATACCCATGGTATGGATCAAACCAAACGTGCGTAGTTCATGTTTACATAATTTAATTTTTAGCGAGCAATCTATGGCTACTTTAGTATTTTGGTGAACCTTCGAGATTCATTTACTTACGAATCGCGGCATTACTGTAAGAAGAGTACATCCGAACTGGTTGGCACTCACTCATTTACCAATCATATGTGAATCCTAAATCTTCTTAACTTCGTGACTGCATGCACCCATTTGAGTAGGTTGCCTACGTATCTGATTAGGTCCAAAAAAGGAAACAGGAGCAAGTCCAATATCAGAATCAAGTCAACATAGTTCAAGTTGGAATTTGAGATGTTTTTGGTCTACAATTTTCCATTTGAATTTGAGAAAACTTTAGGCATAAACCTCTGTTTTCAGTATAGCTTAGGAAGAAAAATTCATGTTCAGTAATTCGGAACAAAACACTTTGAATTTCTCCTTGCAATTATATGGTACTTGCCATAGCTGTAGCACTATACGCGCATATGCCAAATTTTGGGCTGCAAGTTCTTGGCTGCATTTTCTGAGCAATTGGAGCCAAAATGACGAAGCCCTGAGAAGCGATTTTAAGGCCATAGGAGGCTGGATTGCAATTTTAGCCGCTACAACAAGAAAGAGCTATCGCAACAAAATCTGGCAATGTATATTTTCCATGACAAAATTCAATTTCCTCGTCTTTTCTAGCGAGGAAAACAGATTTTCTTGCCAAAAGGTTACATTAAAAATTTTTTTTTTTTTAAAAAAAAAAAAAAATGTTAAGAAAATAAAGAAGAGTATGCGGAAGAAGAAATAATTGTTCTTGGTTGTTTTCTCACAACTAAACTCACGGCACAATACAAGTTATATAGGAGAGGTTACAATAATCAAGAAGGAAAGAAAATAAAAACTCTCTAATAAAGGAATAGAGATAAGAGAAGGAATGGGAAAGAGATAAGTGAAGATCCTAAAATCTTGCCGTGCCAAATATTGTCCCGATCTTGGTGGAGTTCCGCTAATACTCCCCCTCAAGATGGAGCATGGAGAGACAGAATGCCCATCTTGGACCGTAGACGATGAAAATGGTCAACACCTAAAGCTTTGGTGAAAACATCGGCCAACTGATCAAGAGAGGCAATGTGGTGAAGTTGGATGAAACCTTGCTGGACCCTTTCACGAATAAGATGACAGTCGATCTCAATGTGCTTGGAGCGCTCATGGAAAACAGGGTCCTTAGCAATGTGTAACGCAGCCTGATTGTCGCAATAGAGAGAGACTGGAGAGGATAGGGGAACCGCCAAATCATGAAGTAGGGTGCGTAGCCATAGCAGCTCACAAGTAGTGGAGGCCATGGCCCGATACTCGGCCTCGGCAGAGGAACGGGAAACGACACTTTGTTTCTTGGAACGCCAAGAGATAGGGCTGCCACCAAGAGTAATGAAATAACCAGTAGTTGAGCGCCGAGTCATGGGACAGCTAGCCCAATCAGAGTCAGTATAAGCGGTAAGAGTGAGAGCCGCCCCTGTAGGAAAGAATAAACCATGGGAAATAGAGCCTTTAAGATACCGAAGAATCCGAGTAGCAGCATCCATGTGAGGAACGCGAGGAGCGTTCATGAACTGGCTGAGCAAATGGACGGCATAGGTGATATCGGGCCGTGAAATAGTAAGATAAATTAAACGTCCAATACGCCGGCGGTAGGAACTCGGATCAGAAAGGAGCTCACCAGAATCCGCCGCAAGTTTAAGATGCTGTTCCATGGGAGAAGAAGCTGGGCGACAGCCTGATTGACCGGCATCAGTGAGGATGTCAAGATTATATTTTCGCTGATTGATAAAGATTCCGGTAGAGGAGCGGGCAACCTCGATCCCCAAAAAATATTTAAGCTTACCAAGATCCTTTAACTGAAATTGATCGGACAGGAACTCTTGTTAGCGGCAAATGGATGCTAAGTCGTTGCCTGTAACAAGTAAATCATCAACATACACGAGAACCACAATAATAGTAGAACCAGATTGTCGAACAAACAGGGAATGATCAGCCTGGGACTGTAGAAAACCAGCAGAGATAAGAACTTGGGACAGTTTGGAATACCAGTTCCGAGAGGCCTGTTTGAGCCCATAGAGCGATTTTAATAACCGACAAACACGGGTCTCCCCCTTTCCTCCATATCCCGGAGGAAGAGACATATAAACATCCTCGTCAAGATCACCATGTAGAAAGGCATTGTTAACGTCTAATTGACGTAAATGCCAACGGCGAGCAGCGGCAATAGCTAGCACACATCGAACGGTGACCAGTTTGGCCACAGGTGCAAAAGTGTCATGAAAATCCAAGCCCTCAACCTGAGTATAAACTTTGGCGACTAAGCGCGCTTTATAACGTTCAATAGATCCATCTGCGTTGAATTTTGTTTTGAAAACCCATTTACAGCCAATCGGTTTTTTGCCGGGGGAAGGGGAGAAAGAACCCAAGTTTTATTTTGGTCAAGAGCATGGAGTTCTTGGGAAATGGCATCACGCCAGTGTTGGTGCAAAACAGCTTGACCATATGAGGAAGGATCATGAGAATTAGATAAAACGGAAAGGAAAGCAAAATGTGAAGGAGAGAGATGTGAATAGGAAATAAAAGAACTGAGGGGATGAACCGTAGTACTTGAAGACTGTGGGGAAGCAGAGGTGGAGGCAGCGGAGGCAGAGGGAAAAGTAGGACATATGTAGTCACGAAGCTAGTTCGGAGGTCGATGAGCTCGGGTTGGCCGGGAGGAGGCAGGTGTTGGGGTTGCCGAAGTGGGGAGTGGTTCGGTTGGTGGGGATGCTGAAATGGATGTTGGAACGGATGGAGTTGGTCGCGGGTCTGTTGGAGCTACTGGTGGGTCCGTTGGTGTGGGCTGGGGGGCTGGGGATGGTGTTGGTGGGGGCTGTGGGGGTTGGTCGAGGATGGTAAGAGGCGCATAGGGATATAGGGAAGGGGAACTCGGGTTGGGATTGGGAGGTGGTGGAAAATGGTGAGGGCTCTTGTCGTGGAACGGGAAAATGTTCTCAAAAAAAGTAACGTCCCGAGAGATAAAAAAAGTGTGCGTATCGAGGTTGAAAAGGCGATAACCACCGTGGCGGGGAGGGTAGCCCAAAAACACACATGGAACACCACGGGGTTGAAATTTGTCTCGACCAACACGAGATGTTTGCCCATAGCATAAACACCCAAAAACACGTAAGGAGTTGTAATTTGGGGGGCGTTGAAAAAGCCGTTCATATGGTGAAATTTTGTTTAAAGTGGAAGAAGGTGTCCGGTTTATGAGATAAACGGCGGTAAGAATGCATTCACCCCAAAATTTGATGGGAAGGTGAGCTTGGAAACGTAAGCAACGAGCCACATTTAATATATGACGATGCTTACGTTCGGCCACGCCATTTTGTTGCGGTGTATCAACACAGGTGAGTTCCTGTAAAATGCCATTCACATGAAATAATTTGAGAATGTCATTGGACAGGAATTCTCTGCCTTGATCAGAGCGAAAAAATTTTAATTTGGCACCAAATTGAGTTCAGACCATGTTGATAAAAAAACTCGATTTTAGAAAAAGCATCGGATTTTTTTTGTAAAAGGTACACCCATGTAGTACGCGTGCAATCATCAACAATGGTGAGAAAATAACGTGCACCCGAAGTGGATGGAGTATGATAACCACCCCAAATATCAACAAATATGCGATCAAACGGAACAGTACTTTTATTGAGAACAGTGTTAAAAGGAAATCTAGTATGCTTCCCACGCAAACAAGCATCACAAGGGCAATTTTTATTGGAAACTGAACTAACAAGAGAACGAGGTAAACTAGCGGTGGACGGGTGACCTAATCGGCGATGCCAGAGGGTGAAGTCATCAGTGGTGGCTATGAGGGCGGTGGAGGGAGACGTGCGGAGATAGTATAAGCCATTGCGTGCCTCACCCGCTCCAATCACAGTCTTCGATTTCAGGTCCTGAAAGAGACAAAAAGTGGGAAAGAAAAAAACAACACACTTTAGGTCACGAGATAATTTTTGCACAGAGATTAAATTAAAACGAAAGCTAGGAACATGTGAGACATCAAGAAGAGTGATAGAAGGAGTGACAGAAATTGTTCCCATGTGCGAGACAGCATGAATGGAACCAGACGCAGACCGTATAGGCAAAATTTTATCAGTTGCTGTATATGAGTTAAAAAGCGATAGATGGGGCGTCATGTGAGAAGAAGCCCCACTATCGAGAACCCAATCATGAGAGAGAGGATTTGTATTACCAGAAAACAACGCAGAGGGATTATCGAAGAAATCACGCGCTTCGGATGCCTCAGCTGGACTCAAATAAGAGTTGAGATTCATGCCTGACGGTTGTGCCGCATAATTGGACTGATCGGATGGCCGGTTCGGAAGGCGATTATAGAACCAGTCCGGATATCCAATTAATTTGAAGCAGCCCGACTGTTGGTGGCCCGGACGATTGCAGTGGGTGCAAAAAAGGGTCGGATCTCTGGTGGTCCGAGGGGTGGAGTTGGGTTGTGGTAGAAGGGGTGGCTGTCGGGTTGGGTTTGGACGGGCAGTGGGCTGTCGGGTTGAGTTTGGGCGGACCGTGGGCTGCTGAACAGAGGGTCGGGCAGTGGGCTGTCGGGTTGGGTTTGGACGAGATTGATGAGTCTGAAATCTTTGACTCACCATGGCTGCATCTTCATGAATTGGTGGAACATTAGTGGTGGTATTGGGATTTTTTGTATGTTCTTCGGAGATCAACAAACCAAAAACTTTTCCAAGGTCGGGAAGTGGGTCCATGGCTAGGATTTGAGTGCGGAGAACATGAAACGGTGTATTAACTCCCATCAAAAATTGATAAACACGTTCATCCGAAACCCTTTTTTGCCATACCTTAGCTGTGTCACACTTACATGCCGGAAGGGGGTCGATGCCATCAAGTTGATCCCAAAGAGATTTTATGGTGTTATAATAATTGGTAATGTCGAGATTACCTTGTTCCAGATTGGAAATTTCCCTTTTGATTTTGAAGACGGTAGCATGATTGCCTTGAGTGAACCGCGACTCGAGTTCTTGCCATAGTTCATATGGCGTGCTGCAACTCGCAAGACTTGGTGTAATAGAGCTGCTAATGCTGTTAAGCATCCACGAGAGGACCATCGTGGAGACGCGTTTCCAGAGGGGCTTGAGATCTTCATCTGCAGGACATGGCACGGTATTGTCAATGAACCCTAATTTATTTTTGGCACAAAGGGACATGGTGATTGCACGACTCCATGACCCGTAATTGGTGTGGGTCAAGGCGACGTCGACGAGAGGGGTGCGTGGGTGGTCGGCGGAGTGGAGGAAATACGGTGAAGAAAGGTCAGAAATTAATTTTTGGATTTTCTCTTGGGGGTCGGCCATGTCGGTAAAGATGGTGGATAAATCGAAGGTTTTGTGTTCCTCCAGTTTTGTTTGGTAGAGAGAAAAAAAACACGGATCAACGCTCTGATACCATGTTAAGAAAATAAAGAAGAGTATGCGGAAGAAGAAATAATTGTTCTTGGTTGTTTTCTCATAACTAAACTCACGGCACAATACAAGTTATATAGGAGAGGTTACAATAATCAAGAAGGAAAGAAAATAAAAACTTTCTAATAAAGGAATAGAGATAAGAGAAGGAATGGGAAAGAGATAAGTGAAGATCCTAAAATCTTGCCGTGCCAAATATTGTCCCGATCTTGGTGGAGTTCCGCTAATACGTGGAAATTTTAGCGAGGAAAATATATTTTTCATTACTGAGGTAGAGATTTCCGTGCATGCCTACATAGAGATCCCAATTTTCCAATTATATTTACAAATTTGCGGAAATTATATGCATCAATTAATCCGAAAGCCATCATCATTGTCGTGAGACAAGCCCATACATCTTAAGTTATTAATCAGGAGTGGTGCACTGGCTGGTAATAAGAAATCTTAAAAAGTTTTTAATCATGGGTTCGATTTTCACTCATGTATGAACGAAATTTTTGTATCGGGCTAGTTCATACAGAATTTTACCCCATTTATAATACTTAAAATAATTTTGTTCGTGTGAGTGAGAGGTGGGATTCATCTGTGCACAAATGTCAGACATAGTCCTGTGAGATGTCTGCGTTCGATCGGATCAGTAAACGTAGAAGACTAGAAGAAGTCCTTGTTTGGACGAAGTCAACGATCACCTAATTAAGGCATTAATTCCTGATTATGAATATGAATATTCCTCCTACATGGGTTTTGCCACTTGAGTATCTCAATTAACTAAAGTCAACAATGAGCTAATTACTTTGCGATCCCTCCCTCCGTCAATATGTTGAAAACTTGAATACGAGTGATACTTCTGACCACCGGCATGGAAGTTCCTTTCGGCTCCCTTGAACTCAAGAGTTCGTGAACAATTTCTCAACAATTTGCCAACCATTTGACCCTCCATAGTTTGGTGGTGTTATGGGCCTCCCTAACAGTCCGTTTTTTTTTTTTTTTTGATCATTAAAAAGGATGGGAGGGGGCAACCAGTGTAGCAACTCCCCATGGGGTCGCCAACCCCCTGCAGGACAAGGACGTCCCAGGACCCTAACAGTCCGTTTGGATTGAGAGAAATTGTGAGAGAAAAAAGAGAGGAGAATATTCTTCTTTAATGAGATGACTAAAACAAATAAGGAGTAAAAAAGTGTGAGAAAGGAGGAGGAATAGTAAACGTTTATTGCTCCATTTTTGTTTCTCACAGTTTCTCACCACTTTTGGTGAGATTTGGCAAGAAACCCAACCCATTTTTTTTCCTCTCTTTTCTTACCATCCAAATGAGCTGTAAGGGACTAGAAGTAGGCCTCCCGCTACCTGAAAGTTGGTCAGAGTTACAGTTACCTTTACGAGTTTTAAACCGCAATGATATCAAAAAGTCTACAAATACACTCCGGATACAACTGCGTTCAGAGCAGTTCGATGCACATGGACAACTCCGGATACAATTTGCGTATGGAGTTTTGTTTCAAAGTTGTGTTGGTAGCATTGCTCGAATAATAAACACAAGATTGTTCATAAAAATGCTGGATGTTGAAGTGGTTAGGGTTTGAGGGTTGGTTTGGGTGGGTCGGTCCAAGGTTTGGGCCGGATTTGGTTGTTCAAGCTGTCATTGTTTATTGGGAAAATGACGGCCAATGACGTGTTTTAATAATTAATACCCGCCAATGACATTTTCAGCATTAACAAATGTTCTTACCTTGTCCTTGGCGGGTATTAATTATCAAAACACGTCATGGGCCGTCATTTTCTCTTGTTTATTTTGGGTGTATGGTTGGGCTTTAGTGTCTATTTGTTTTGGACCCTTGTAGACCCTTGGGTGTTCCGGGCTATGCCCTTGTGATGTATCGTCCAACTCTTTTTGGATCCCCTTTTCCCGTTTTTCTGTTTTTAATAAATTCCATTTTTGCCGATTTAAAAAAAAAAAAAATTGGCCACAATAAATTCCTTTAGGATGGGCCTCGCACTAAATAAAACAGAATGAGGTGATTGATGCCAGCAATTAAATGATGAGATTTTCCATTTTTGTTAAAAAAAAATCGATACGAGAGCTAGATCATTATATCGTATAAATTACAAAATACAAATCACGAGACATTACATCAATCGTATGAGAGTCCACGAGATAATTAAGTCCAATAATTAAACTACTATAAACCCAACCCAACTACTTCTCCGCTCTAAAAGACAAGGTGGTCCGAGGCCTGTCCCAGGCGAGGTTGCGTGCCAAGAGCCTCGCTTGGAGCAAGTTGCCGATGTTGTGGCGGAGCAGCAAGCAGCGGCAGAGTCATGTGGC
Organism: Rhododendron griersonianum; assembly: GCA_018127125.1. Taxonomy (NCBI): domain Eukaryota; kingdom Viridiplantae; phylum Streptophyta; class Magnoliopsida; order Ericales; family Ericaceae; genus Rhododendron; species Rhododendron griersonianum. Next base: position 13,919,681 of record CM030799.1, on the reverse strand, counting down.
GAGCGTCGATTCGTCGTCGATCGGGAGGTGAGGGGTCATCGGCGAGACGCTGACGCAGTCGATGGAGGGTTCGGATCGCGACATCGCCGGGGTCAGGGGCTCGAAGCGACACCGGTTGGGGCAGTAGATTGTCGTGACCGATTGCAAGTGAAGCAACAGAAGAAGAGCAGCAACCAGTGGATCTGCGTGGTCTGCAATGAGAAGCAATCCGTGCGGAAGGTGTCTGCCCAAGGTTTCATGGCCAAAGACGTTCCCAAATTTGTTCAGACCTTTAACATGTTCCGCTGCCAATTCGAACAACAACGGCACAAACGAAATCCTAGCTCCGGTTCCGGAACATACCGACGATCAGCCACGGAGCAGCAATGACAAGAAGAGTAATTTGCTTTGCGTATGTGGATTTCCGCTGTCTGTCTGCATAATTTTGGAGTAAAGTTTTTGTAGGGCCCTCGGTTATCGGCTCGGTAACCGGGGCCCAAACCGTAAACCAGCGGCTAGGGTCCGGGCCGGGGTCTTCTGACTAGCTCTCTTCGGGAGGTACCTCGGTCGTTGCCCGGACTTCGGTTGTTATCCACTTCGGAGCACCGGTTGTCTGCATGCTCCAGTACTTCCAAAGGCTTCCAGGGGATAACGGTTATTGTGACGTCACCCGAGGCGGTTACCCGAGCGTACTCTCCACGCGCTAGCTTGGAGACCAAGCAAATCTAAGTCTATAAATACAAAGTGATATACACCTGAAAGAGGTACGCAATACTATCCTAACCCTAGACCTAAACACCTTCCCTGATATCTAACTTGATAGTCGGAGGGTCACTGGGCATCCAAAGCTCTAGTGACTTGTTGCAGGTCAGGTGACGGACGAGCGGAGCAGCGGAGGAAGGAACCTAGCCATACACCACAGTTAAGGTCCCGATTAATCGAACCCCTACAGTTTTAATCGTTGAATATTTCTTATGAATTTAATTTGAGGTGCAGAAGAAGGTGTGAATTCACGCCTTCATGATAATGTTTTATTTTTATTTTATTTTAATCCGGATTAAATACTTGTTTGTTTGTGAATTATATTTTAGAGGGGTGTGAATTCTAGATTTAAAGTTGTGAATTGTGTAATTTGAGTGGGTGTGAATGATGTGAATTCTACAAAGGGATGTAAATTTTGTAGGTGTGAATTTTAAAAATAAGTATGAATTCCGCAAATGGGAGTGAATTTTGTAGGTGGGTATGAATTCTAAAAATTGGTGCACGGGAAAAATGTGCATGTGAATTCTAAAGGTTGTGAATTCTTAAGGGAGTGAATTTTACAAAAGGGCAAAATTGTAAAAGTATCTTTCAAAAGGACCTGTATGGGATAATACTTACAAAAGAGGGTCCACATGGAACCCAAACAAAAAAGTAGGACCGGCCAAGAATTTCTTGAAGAAATAATCACAACAGAAGAACACTCATACGCAGATGGGAAGACTTAAACTCCCGACCTCCTAGTAATTGGGTGTACATCCAACTTATGCACACCTCGATCGACTAGTTTTTTTCCTGCGTTAACGAACAGATAAACTTTTAATGGGCTTACGGGTTTTTTTTGGTAATAAATCTAGGAATACTCCTACCGATCACTCCTCTCTCACATATGTGTGGGACCCATTAATTGTGAGGCCAATACATATGTGAAAGAGAAATGGTCGGTAAGAGTGTACGTAGCATTGTTATTTTCTTGGGTGACTATGAGAGTCGAACTTGCAAACTTGACTATGAGAGTCAAAATTACAGTATTAATGTACAATGAAGGTCTCTCTCTCTTAAAGTTCTCTTGGATCCGTTTGAATAGGTTGAAAGTGATAAAAAAAAAATGCAAGAAAGAGAAAATAATTACACTTTTCTAGTGTTTGATTAGCATGAAAATACAAAAAAGTGTAAGAAAGTGAATTTTCTTGTATAACCCATTAAAGCATGAGTACATAACTCATACTTTCTTACTAAAAAAACAAGAAAATTTTATTTTCTTGTGAAAGTTGTCACATTTTATGACATTTCCTATTATGTCCATAACTTTTATCATGATCCACTATGCATGTTAAGGGTAAGTTAGTAAATATATTATTTTTCTTGCAAGATTCTTAAAAAAAATTCATTTCAACCAAACACATGTAAGAAAATAAAATTCTTTTCACTTTATTTTTTTTCATTTTCACTTTCTAGCTTAATTTTCCTTCTAATGAAACGGATCCTAAAAAAATCTTCTTCTTTTCCTCATTTTCAAATGACCAACCTGGCACTTCAATCCAAATCCCGTCAAATATTTGCTGTAATGTTTGGTAATGTTTTGTTTTGATGATTTGTTAAAAACTTGAAAATTAAAATTTCTTGAGAGTGGATTACAAAGATACGGGTTAAACTCAATTGCTAAAGCTGTGCTCCAAAGCCGTGGCCTTCTTCCCTTCTTAATTTTGCTAAAAACACATTTTTTCTTTTGCAGATAGTAGAAGGATTTTCGACATAACATTTTATCAACCTGATCAAGGTCATACATTTGATATTCTTATTACTAGACTAGAGGTCAAGCACAGCCGCACATGCGATGCGCGTGTAAAATATAAAAAAGGCAAAAATCTAAATTCCACACTGACTATAGGGGAAAATTATCAAAATTCGATTTGCACAAACATTGCGTAAATTATGTCCGACCACTAGTCATGATAAATTATGTTAGTCTCAAGGGTTTTAAATCCCAGTACTAGCACAGAGACAAACCAAATAAATTCAACCATTCCCAAATCACAGGTCAATAGTTCAAGATTGTCAGTCTGGTCGGAAGAGGTTAGTCAACTTGTATGACTTTCTTACCGTGTCCTACGAAGGCAAAGGGCACAATAATTCAATAGTCTAAGATATGAGGCAGATATGAGCACCAAATGAGGCACTTTGAGCGTTTTTCGTATAAATTATACCCTGGGCCCTGCAGTTTTAGTGACATTTAACTCTAGACATAAGTTAAAAGGGCTTCAAATTTCCCAACGAAATTCAAGCGTTTATCATTCTGTTTCAACACATAGGGCATGTTTGATGGTAGGATTATAATCATTCATCAGGTACACGAGAATATGTGGGGCCACACATCCCTCAAGATTAGCAAGTCCCATGTGTGCTACATGGGACTAAAATAAGAATTGAACTAAAGGGGGATTATTTGCACCTTAGCATTAGCTAATCTAGATCGTTGAGATTATTTTCATCTTCTAGTAAAAAAAGATTCTCCATTCCTTATCCCACTCCTTATTCTTGTTTTGGACTCAAAACCAAAATTTTAAGAAGACCTTTTGAAATTCATTCCTGACTTTGACTCAAACCTATATCTAATTAAGTTTTAAATGCTCAAATCAAGAAAGACTCCATTTTTTTTTCTCAAATTCGACGAGACCATTTCATCCTTCTCAAATATACAACCACGCAAATAATAATGTATTTACTCAAATTTATGTGTAGATTTGGATTTGTCCATTTAAGTACTTCCTATCAAAGGAAGTTTTACTCGAATTTCTACTGTAATGGAAATGAAGAAATGGCATTTTCGACACTTGATCAAATATTTTAACGGTAGTGTGGGATTTCTACGATATGTCAAGTGAAAAAATCCTAACTTCAAATTCCCACTTGCAAACCAAGTCAAACAACCTTTTGCACAGCACACATTGGTAACTCCTCCATCCATACCTAGTCATCTTCACTCTCTGTATATACATCTTATCTTTCCACCCACCCCACTCTCTCTCTCTCTCTCTCTCTCTCTCTCTCTCTCTCTCTCTCTCTCTCAATATATAAATAATTGATTACTAGTAATTGATAACTAGTGTCCGGGCAATTAAGGTTCGAAGTTAACATTGGGCAAACTTCAACTGATCCCAAATTAATTGATAACACCTGATAAGTTTCGAAGTAAAAATCTTAAGTAAGAACAAACCACTAAATTCCAAGCCCTAGGCATCTCTCTCCCCCACATACTTTGTCATCTTCATTAATTACCTATATATCTCTATCTCTTACTACCTCAACATCCTTCCAAATGAAGCATCAAAGCCTATCTCCCCTCACACCCTCCTTACCCTTTACTATATTCATTTTCTTTATCAAGACCTCCACAATTTCTTGTGGGGGTTCGAAATATGAAGCCTGTGTACCCCAAAACTGTGGCAACCAAACCATAAGATATCCTTTCTGGATTAAAAATAAACAAGAACCCTTTTGTGGGTACCCTGGATTTGAGCTAAATTGCCAAAACAACAACTACCCAATTCTCCAAACACCCAACAACAATTACACAATCCAAGAAATTCTTTACAGATGGCAGACCCTCCGGCTAAGCAACACTGCGGTTTGGAATTTAAAGCACGATTGTTGGCCTCCAATCAGTAACGTATCACTAGAGGTGGATAATTTCAGTGTTGTTTCGAATGGTTCGGATTTGTATCTGCTTTCAAATTGTTCCTCATTGGGTGAAAATCTTTTGGAGTACAGAATTGGGTGTGGAGAGGAGAGTAGGATTGGGAATGGGGGATTGGCTATGTTTGGGAATGATGGGAACCTGGGATATGGATTGCAGAGTTGCCAAACGGAGGTGCTAGCGCCAGTTGAATTGGTGAGTGGTGAGGTGATAAGGGATTATTTGAGTGTTCTGAGGAGGGGCTTC